>CM042694.1:316438465-317895675 GCA_023614405.1 Avena insularis | reverse complement strand
TGGGTGTGGTTCATGAAAAGAACAGACATGCAATGACACTGGTGGATCCTTATGTGGTTTGTTTAGAAGAACACACATGCAATGACACTAGGTGTGGTTCATGAAAACAAAAGACATGCAATGACACTAGTGGATCCTTATGTGGTTTGTTTAGAGGAACAGACATGCAATTACACCGGTGGATCCACGTGTGGTTCATGAGAAGAACACACATCCAATGACACTTGTAGATCCTTATGTGGTTCATGAAAATAATAGACATGTAGTGACACCGGGTGTGGTTCATGAAAAGAACAAACATGCAATGACACTGGGTGTGGTTCATGAAAAGAACATACATGCAATGACACTAGCTGTGGTTCATGAAAAGAACAGACATGCAATGACACCGGTGGATCCACGTGTAGTTCATGAGAAGAACACACATCCAATGACACTGGTAGATCCTTATGTGGTTCATGAAAAGAATAGACATGTAGTGACACCGGGTGTGGTTCATGAAAAGAACAGACATGCGATGACACTGGTGGATCCTTATGTGTGGTTCATGAAAAGAACACACATGCAATGACACTGGTGGATCCTTATGTGGTTTGTTTAGAAGAACACTCATGCAATGACACTGGGTGTGGTTCATGAAAAGAACAGACATGCAATGACACTGGTGGATCCTTATTTGGTTTGTTTAGAGGAACAGACATCCAATGACACCAGTGGATCCACTTGTGGTTCATGAGAAGAACACACATCCAATGACACTGGTAGATCCTTATGTTGTTCATGAAAAGAACTGACATGCAGTGACACTGGGTGTGGTTCATGAAAAGAACAGACATGCGCTGACACTGGGTGTGGTTCATGAAAAGAATAGACATGCAATGACTCTAGCTGTGGTTCATGAAAAGAACACACATGTAATGACACTGGGTGTGGTTCATGAAACGAACAGACATGCAATGACACTGGTGGATCCTTATCTGTGGTTCATGAAAATAACACACATGCAATGACACTGGTGGATCCTTATGTGGTTTGTTTAGAATAAGACACATGCAATGGCACTAGGTGTGGTTCATGAAAAGAATAGACATCGAATGACACTAGTGGATCCTTATGTGGTTTGTTTAGAGGAACAGACATGCAATGACACCGGTGGATCCACGTGTGGTTCATGAGAAGAACACACATCCAATGACACTGGTAGATCCTTATGTGGTTCATGAAAAGAACTGACATGCAGTGACACTAGGTGTGGTTCATGAAAAGAACAGACATGCACTGACACTGGGTGTGGTTCATGAAAAGAACACACATGCAATGGCACCAGGTGTGGTTCATGAAAAGAACACACATGCAATTACACTGGTGGATCCTTATGTGTGGTTCATGAAAAGAACACACATGCAATAACACCATGGATCCTTATGTGGTTTGTTTAGAAGAACACACATGCAATGACACTAGGTGTGGTTCATGAAAAGAACAGACATGCAATGACACTGGTGGATCCTTATATGGTTTGTTTAGAGGAACAGACATGCAATGACACCGGTGGATCCACTTGTGGTTCATGAGAAGAACACACATCCAATGACACTGGTAGATCCTTATGTGGTTCATGAAAAGAACTGACATGCAGTGACACTAGGTGTGGTTCATGAAAAGAACAGACATGCACTGACACTGGGTGTGGTTCATGAAAAGAACAGGCATGCAATGACTCTAGCTGTGGTTCATGAAAAGAACACACAAGCAATGACACTGGTGGATCCTTATCTGTGGTTCATGAAAAGAACACACATGCAATAACACTGGTGGATCCTTATGTGGTTTGTTTAGAAGAACACACATGCAATGACACTGGGTGTGGTTCATGAAAAGAATGTATATGCAATGACACTGTGGATCCTTATGTGGTTTGTTTAGAGGAATGTATATGCAATGACACGGTGGATCCACGTGTGGTTCATATAAGAAAACACATCCAAACACACGGGTGGAAACTTATTTGGTTCATGAAAAGAACAGACATGCACTGACACTGGGTATGGTTGATGAAAAGAACAGACATGCAATGACTCTAGCTGTTGTTCATGAAAAGAACACACATGCAATGACACTGGGTGTGGTTCATGAAAAGAACAGACATGCAATGACACTTGTGGATCCTTATGTGTGGTTCATGAAAAGAACAGACATGCAATGACACTGGTGGATCCTTATGTGTGGTTCATGAAAAGAACACACATGCAATGACACCGGTGGATCCTTATGTGGTTTGTTTAGAAGAACACACATGCAATGGCACTGTGTGTGGTTCATGAAAAGAATGTATATGGAATGACACTGTGGATCCTTATGTGGTTTGTTTAGAGGAACATATGCAATGACACCGGTGGATCCACGTGGTTCATGAGAAGAACACACATCCAATGACACTAGATCCTTATGTGGTTCATGACAAGAACTGACATGCAAAGTGACACTAGGTGTGGTTCATGAAAAGAATGTATGCACTGACATTGGGTGTGGTTCATGAAAAGAACAGACATGCAATGACACTGGTGGATCCTTATGTGGTTTGTTTAGAAGAACACACATGCAATGACACTAGGTGTGGTAAATGAAAACAAAAGAAATGCAATGACACTAGTGGATCCTTATGTGGTTTGTTTAGAGGAACAGACATGCAATTACACCGGTGGATCCAATGTAGGTTCATGAGAAGAACACACATCCAATGACACTTGTAGATCCTTATGTGGTTCATGAAAATAATAGACATGTAGTGACACCGGGTGTGGTTCATGAAAAGAACAAACATGCAATGACACTGGGTGTGGTTCATGAAAAGAACATACATGCAATGACACTAGCTGTGGTTCATGAAAAGAACAGACATGCAATGACACCGGTGGATCCACGTGTAGTTCATGAGAAGAACACACATCCAATGACACTGGTAGATCCTTATGTGGTTCATGAAAAGAATAGACATGTAGTGACACCGGGTGTGGTTCATGAAAAGAACAGACATGCGATGACACTGGTGGATCCTTATGTGTGGTTCATGAAAAGAACAGACATGCAATGACACTGGTGGATCCTTATGTGGTTTGTTTAGAAGAACACACATGCAATGACACTGGGTGTGGTTCATGAAAAGAATGTATATGCAATGACACCGGTGGATCCTTATGTGGTTTGTTTAGAGGAATGACATCCAATGACACCAAAGGATCCACGTGTGGTTCATGAGAAGAACACACATCCAATGACACCGGTAGATCCTTATGTTGTTCATGAAAAGAAGACATGCAAAGTGACACCGGGTGTGGTTCATGAAAAGAATGTATATGCGCTGACACTGGGTGTGGTTCATGAAAAGAATAGACATGCAATGACTCTAGCTGTGGTTCATGAAAAGAACACACATGTAATGACACTGGGTGTGGTTCATGAAACGAACAGACATGCAATGACACTGGTGGATCCTTATCTGTGGTTCATGAAAAGAACACACATGCAATGGCACTGGGGGTGGTTCATGAAAAGAACAGACATGGAATGACACTGGTGGATCCTTATGTGGTTTGTTTAGAGGAACAGACATGCAATGACACCAGTGGATCCACGTGTGGTTCATGAGAAGAACACACATCCAATGACACTGGTAGATCCTTATGTGGTTCATGAAAAGAACTGACATGCAGTGACACTAGGTGTGGTTCATGAAAAGAACAGACATGCACTGACACTGGGTGTGGTTCATGAAAAGAACATACATGCAATGACTCTAGCTGTGGTTCATGAAAAGAACATACATGCAATGGCACTGGGTGTGGTTCATGAAAAGAACACACATGCAATTACACTAGTGGATCCTTATGTGTGGTTCATGAAAAGAACACACATGCAATAACACCGTGGATCCTTATGTGGTTTGTTTAGAAGAACACACATGCAATGACACTAGGTGTGGTTCATGAAAAGAATAGACATGTAATGACACTGGTGGATCCTTATATGGTTTGTTTAGAGGAACAGACATGCAATGACACCGGTGGATCCACTTGTGGTTCATGAGAAGAACACACATCCAATGACACTGGTAGATCCTTATGTCGTTCATGAAAGTAACTGACATGCAGTGACACTAGGTGTGGTTCATGAAAAGAACAGACATGCACTGACACTAGGTGTGGTTCATGAAAAGAACAGACATGCAATGACTCTAGGTGTGGTTCATGAAAAGAACACACATGCAATGACACTGGCGGATCCTTATGTGTGGTTCATGAAAAGAACACACATGCAATAACACTGGTGGATCCTTATGTGATTTGTTTAGAAGAACACACATGCAATGACACTAGGTGTGGTTCATGAAAAGAACAGACATGCAATGACACTGGTGGATCCTTATGTGGTTTGTTTAGAGGAACAGACATGCAATGACACCGGTGGATCCACGTGTGGTTCATGAGAAGAAGACACATCCAATGACACTGGTAGATCCTTATGTTGTTCATGAAAAGAACTGACATGCAGTGACACTAGGTGTGGTTCATGAAAAGAACAGACATGCACTGACACTGGGTGTGGTTCATGAAAAGAACAGACATGCAATGAAACTAGGTGTGGTTCATGAAAAGAACAGACATGCAATGACACTGGTGGATCCTTATGTGTGGTTCATGAAAAGAACACACATGCAATGACACTGGTGGATCCTTATGTGGTTTGTTTAGAAGAATACACATGCAATGGCACTGTGTGTGGTTCATGAAAAGAACAGACATGGAATGACACTGGTGGATCCTTATGTGGTTTGTTTAGAGGAACAAACATGCAATGACACTAGTGGATCCATGTGTGGTTCATGAGAAGAACACACATCCAATGACACTGGTAGATCCTTATGTGGTTCATGAAAAGAACTGACATGCAGTGACACTAGGTGTGGTTCATGAAAAGAACAGACATGCACTGACATTGGATGTGGTTCATGAAAAGAACAGACATGCAATGACACTGGTGGATCCTTATGTGGTTTGTTTAGAAGAACACACATGCAATGACACTAGGTGTGGTTCATGAAAACAAAAAACATGCAATGACACTAGTGGATCCTTACGTGGTTTGTTTAGAGGAACAGACATGCAATTGCACCGGTGGATCCACGTGTGGTTCATGAGAAGAACACACATCCAATGACACTTGTAGATCCTTATGTGGTTCATGAAAAGAATAGACATGTAGTTACACCGGGTGTGGTTCATGAAAAGAACAGACATGCAATGACACTGGGTGTGGTTCATGAAAAGAACATAAATGCAATGACACTGGTGGATACTGATGTGTGGTTCATGAAAAGAACAGACATGCAATGACACCGGTGGATCCACGTGTAGTTCATGAGAAGAACACACATCCAATGACACTGGTAGATCCTTATGTGGTTCATGAAAAGAATAGACATGTAGTGACACCGGGTGTGGTTCATAAAAAGAACAGACATGCGATGACACTGGTGGATCCTTATGTGTGTTTCATGAAAAGAACACACATGCAATGACACTGGTGGATCCTTATGTGGTTTGTTTAGAAGAACACACATGCAATGACACTGGGTGTGGTTCATGAAAAGAACAGACATGCAATGACACTGGTGGATCCTTATGTGGTTTGTTTAGAGGAACAGACATCCAATGACACCGGTGGATCCACATGTGGTTCATGAGAAGAACACACATCCAATGACACTGGTAGATCCTTAAGTTGTTCATGAAAAGAACTGGCATGCAGTGACACTGGTTGTGGTTCATGAAAAGAACAGACATGCAGTGACACTGGGTGTGGTTCATGAAAAGAATAGACATGCAATGACTCTAGCTGTGGTTCATGAAAAGAACACACATGCAATGACACTGGGTGTGGTTCATGAAACGAACAGACATCCAATGACACTGGTGGATCCTTATCTGTCGTTCATGAAAAGAACACACATGCAATGACACTAGTGGATCCTTATGTGGTTTGTTTAAAAGAAAACACATGCAATGACATTGGGTGTGGTTCATGAAAAGAACAGACATGCAATGACACTGGTGGATCCTTATGTGTGGTTCATGAAAAGAACAGACATGCAATGACACTGGTGGATCCTTATGTGGTTTGTTTAGAGGAATAGACATGCAATGACACTGGTGGATCCTTATGTGGTTTGTTTAGAGGAACATACATGCAATGAAACCGGTGGATCCACGTGTGGTTCATGAGAAGAACACACATCCAATGACACTGGTAGATCCTTATGTGGTTCATGAAAAGAACTGACATGCAGTGACACTAGGTGTGGTTCATGAAAAGAACAGACATGCACTGACACTGGGTGTGGTTCATGAAAAGAACAGACATGCAATGGCTCTAGCTGTGGTTCATGAAAAGAACACACATGCAATGGCACTGGGTGTGTTTCATGAAAAGAACACACATGCAATTACACTGGTGGATCCTTATGTGTGGTTCATGAAAAAAAAACACATGCAATGACACTGTGGATCCTTATGTGGTTTGTTTAGAAGAACACACATGCAATGACACTAGGTGTGGTTCATGAAAAGAACAGACATGCAATGACACTGGTGGATCCTTATATGGTTTGTTTAGAGGAATGACATGCAATGACACCGTGGATCCACTTGTGGTTCATGAGAAGAACACACATCCAATGACACCGTAGATCCTTATGTGGTTCATGAAAAGAACGACATGCAAAGGACACTAGGTGTGGTTCATGAAAAGAACAGACATGCACTGACACTGGGTGTGGTTCATGAAAAGAACAGACATGCAATGACTCTAGGTGTGGTTCATGAAAAGAACACACATGCAATGACACTGGCGGATCCTTATGTGTGGTTCATGAAAAGAACACACATGCAATAACACTGGTGGATCCTTATGTGGTTTGTTTAGAAGAACACACATGCAATGACACTAGGTGTGGTTCATGAAAAGAACAGACATGCAATGACACTGGTGGATCCTTATGTGGTTTGTTTAGAGGAACAGACATGCAATGACACCGGTGGATCCACGTGTGGTTCATGAGAAGAACACACATCCAATGACACTGGTAGATCCTTATGTGGTTCATGAAAAGAACTGACATGCAGTGACACTATGTGTGGTTCATGAAAAGAACAGACATGCACTGACACTGGGTGTGGTTCATGAAAAGAACAGACATGCAATGACACTGGGTGTGGTTCATGAAAAGAACACACATGCAATGACACTGGTGGATCCTTATGTGTGGTTCATGAAAAGAACACACATGCAATGACACTGGTGGATCCTTATGTGGTTTGTTTAGAAGAACACACATGCAATGGCACTGTGTTTGGTTCATGAAAAGAACAGACATGGAATGACACTGGTGGATCCTTATGTGGTTTGTTTAGAGGAACAGACATGCAATGACACCGGTGGATCCACGTGTGGTTCATGAGAAGAACACACATCCAATGACACTGGTAGATCCTTATGTGGTTCATGAAAAGAACTGACATGCAGTGACACTAGGTGTGGTTCATGAAAAGAACAGACATGCACTGACACTGGGTGTGGTTCATGAAAAGAACAGACATGCAATGACTCTAGCTGTGGTTCATGAAAAGAACACACATGCAATGACACTTGGTGTGGTTCATGAAAAGAACACACATGCAATGACACTGGTGGATCCTTATGTGTGGTTCATGAAAAGAACACACATGCAATGACATTGGTGGATCCTTATGTGGTTTGTTTAGAAGAACAGACATGCAATGACACTAGGTGTGGTTCATGAAAAGAACAGACATGCAATGACACTGGTGGATCCTTATGTGGTTTGTTTAGAGGAACAGACATGCAATGACACCGGTAGTTCCACTTGTGGTTCATGAGAAGAACACACATCCAATGACACTGGTAGATCCTTATGTGGTTCATGAAAAGAACTGACATGCAGTGACACTGGGTGTGGTCCATGAAAAGAACTGACATGCAATGACTCTAGCTGTGGTTCATGAAAAGAACACACATGCAATGACACTAGGTGTGGTTCATGAAAAGAATAGACATGCAATGACACTGGTGGATCCTTATGTGTGGTTCATGAAAATACCATTAATGCAATAACACTGGTGGATCCTTATGTGGTTTGTTTAGAAGAACACACATGCAATGACACTAGGTGTGGTTCATGAAAAGAACAGACATGCAATGACACTGGTGGATCCTTATGTGTGGTTCATGAAAAGAACACACATGCAATGCCACTTGTGGATCCTTATGTGGTTTGTTTAGAAGAACACACATGCAATGACACTGGGTGTGGTTCATGAAAAGAACAGACATGCAATGACACTAGTGGATCCTTATGTGGTTTGTTTAGAGGAACAGACGTGCATTGACACCAGTGGATCCACTTGTAGTTCATGAGAAGAACGCTCATCCAATGACACTAGTAGATCCTTATGTGGTTCATGAAAAGAACTGACATGCAGTGACACTAGGCGTGGTTCATGAAAATAACAGACATGCACTGACACTGGGTGTGGTTCATGAAAAGAACAGACATGTAATGACTCTGGGTGTGGTTCATGAAAAGAACTGGCATGCAATGACTCTAGCTGTGGTTCATGAAAAGAACACACATGCAATGACACTAGGTGTGGTTCATGAAAAGAATACACATGCAATGACACTGGTGGATCCTTATGTGTGGTTCATGAAAAGAACATACATGCAATAACACTGGTGGATCCTTATGTGGTTTGTTTAGAAGAACACACATGCAATGACACTAGGTGTGGTTCATGAAAAGAACAGACATGCAATGACACTGGTGGATCCTTATGTGTGGTTCATGAAAAGAACACACATGCAATGCCACTGGTAGATCCTTATGTGGTTTGTTTAGAAGAACACACATGCAATGACACTGGGTGTGGTTCATGAAAAGAACAGACATGCAATGACACTAGTGGATCCTTATGTGGTTTGTTTAGAGGAACAGACGTGCATTGACACCGGTGGATCCACTTGTAGTTCATGAGAAGAACGCTCATCCAATGACACTGGTAGATCCTTATGTGGTTCATGAAAAGAACTGACATGCAGTGACACTAGGTGTGGTTCATGAAAAGAACAGACATGCACTGACACTGGGTGTGGTTCATGAAAAGAACAGACATGCAATGACTCTAGCTGTGGTTCATGAAAAGAACACACATGCAATGACACTGGTGGATCCTTATGTGTGGTTCATGAAAAGAACACACATGCAATAACACTGGTGGATCCTTATGTCGTTTGTTTAGAAGAACGCACATGCAATGATACTGGGTGTGGTTCATGAAAAGAACAGACATGCAATGACACTGGTGGATCCTTATGTGGTTTGTTTAGAGGAACAGACATGCAATGACATCGGTGGATCCACGTGTGGTTCATGAGAAGAACACACATCCAATGACACTGGTAGATCCTTATGTGGTTCATGAAAAGAACTGACATGTAGTGACACTGGGTGTGGTTCATGAAAAGAACAGACATGCACTGACACTGTGTGGTTCATTAAAAGAACAGACATGCAATGACTGTAGCTGTGGTTCATGAAAAGAACACACATGCAATAACACTGGTGGATCCTTATGTGGTTTGTTTAGAAGAACACACATGCAATGGCACTGGACGTGGTTCATGAAAAGAATAGACATGCAATGACACTGGTGGATCCTTTTGTGTGGTTCATGAAAAGAACAGACATGCAATGACACTAGTGGATCCACGTGTGGTTCATGACAAGAACACACATCCAATGACACTGGTAGATCCTTATGTGGTTCATGAAAAGAACAGACATGCAGTGACACCGGGTGTGGTTCATGAAAAAAACGGACATGTAATGACACTGGGTGTGGTTCATGAAAAGAACAGACATGCAATGACTCTAGCTGTGGTTAATGAAAAGAACACAAATGCAATGACACTGGGTGTGATTCATGAAAAGAACATACATGCAATGACACTGGTGGATCCTTATGTGTGGTTCATGAAAAGAACATACATGCAATGACACTGGTGGATCCTTATGTGGTTTGTTTAGAAGAACACACATGCAATGACACTAGGTGTGGTTCATGAAAAGAACAGACATGCAATGACACTGGTGGATCCTTATGTGGTTTGTTTAGAGGAACAGACATGCAATGACACCGGTGGATCCACGTGTGGTTCATGAGAAGAACACACATCCAATGACACTGGTAGATCCTTATGTGGTTCATGAAAAAAACTGACATGCAGCGACACCGGGCGTGGTTCATGAAAAGAATGTATATGCATGACACTGGGTGTGGTTCATGAAAAGAACAGACAGGCAATGACACTGGTGGATCCTTATGTGCTTTGTTTAGAAGAACACACATGCAATGACACTGGGTGTGGTTCATGAAAAGAACAGACATGCAATGACACTGGTCGATACTTATGTGGTTTGTTTAGGGGAACAGACATGCAATGACACCGGTGGATCCATGTGTGGTTCATGAGAAGAACACACATCCGATGACACTGGTAGATCCTTATGTGGTTCATGAAAAGAACAGACATGCAGTGACACCGGGTGTGGTTCATGAAAAGAACAGACATGCACTGACACTAGGTGTGGTTCATGAAAAGAATGTATGTGCAATGACACCGGTGGATCCTTATGTGGTTTGTTTAGAGGAACAGACATGCAATGACACCGTGGATCCACGTGGTTCATGAGAAGAACACACATCCAATGACACTGGTAGATCCTTATGTGGTTCATGAAAAGAATAGACATGCAGTGACACCGGGTGTGGTTCATGAAAAGAACAGACATGCAATGACACTGGGTGTGGTTCATGAAAAGAACATAAATGCAATGACACCGGTGGATCCACGTGTGGTTCATGAGAAGAACACACATCCAATGACACTGGTAGATCCTTATGTGGTTCATGAAAAGAATAGACATGCAGTGACACCGGGTGTGGTTCATGAAAAGAACAGACATGCAATGACACCGGTGGATCCTTCTGTGGTCTGTCTAGAGGAACACACATGCAATGACACCGGGTGTGGTTCATGAAAAGAACAGACATGCAATGGCTTATGTGGTTTGTTTAGAAGAACACACATGCAATGACACTGGGTGTGGTTCATGAAAAGAACAGACATGCAATGACACTGGTGGATCTTTATGTGGTTCATGAAAAGAACAGACATGCAATAACACTGGTGGATCCTTATGTGGTTCATGAAAAGAACAGACATGCAATGACACTGATGGATCCTTATGTGGTTTATTTAGAAGAACACACATGCAATGACACTGGGTGTGGTTCATGAGTAGAACAGACATGCAATGACACTGGTGGATCCTTATGTGGTTTGTTTAGAAGAACAGACATGCAATGACACTAGGTGTGGTTCATGAAAAGAAAATACATGCAATGACTCTAGCTGTGGTTCATGAAAAGAACACACATGCAATGACACTTGGTGTGGTTCATGAAAAGAACAAACATGCAGTGACACTGGTGGATCCTTATGTGTGGTTCATGAAAAGAACAGACATGCAATGACACCGGTGGATCCACGTGTGGTTCATGAGAATAACACACATCCAATGACACTGGTAGATCCTTATGTGGTTCATGAAAAGAACACACATGCAATGACACTGGGTGTGGTTCATGAAAAGAACAGACATGCAATGACACTAGTGGATCCTTATGCGTGGTTCATGAAAAGAACACACATGCAATGACATAGGTGGATCCTTTTGTGGTTTGATTAGAAGAACACACAAGCAATGACACTAGGTGTGGTTCATGAAAAGAACAGACATGCAATGACACTGGTGGATCCTTACGTGGTTTGTTTAGAGGAACAGACATGCAATGACCCGGTGGATCCACTTGTGGTTCATGAGAAGAACACACATCCAATGACATTGGTAGATCCTTATGTGGTTCACGAAAAGAACTGACATGCAGTGACACTGGGTGTAGTTAATGAAAAGAACTGACATGCATTGACTCTAGCTGTGGTTCATGAAAAGAACACACATGCAATGACACTAGGTGTGGTTCATGAAAAGAATAGACATGCAATGACACTGGTGGATCCTTATGTGTGGTTCATGAAAACAACACACATGCAATAACACTGGTGGATCCTTATGTGGTTTGTTTAGAAGAACACACATGCAATGACACTGGGTGTGGTTCATGAAAAGAACAGACATGCAATGACACTGGTGGATCCTTATGTGGTTTGTTTAGAGGAACAAACATGCAATGACACCAGTGCATCCACGTGTGGTTCATGAGAAGAACACACATCCAATGACACTGGTAGATCCTTATGTGGTTCATGAAAAGAACTGACATGCAATGACACTGGGTGTGGTTCATGAAAAGAATAGACATGCACTGACACTGGGTGTGGTTCATGAAAACAACACACATGCAATGACTCTAGCTGTGGTTCATGAAAAGAACACACATGCAATGACACTGGGTGTGGTTCATGAAAAGAACAGACATGCAATGACACTGGTGGATCCTTATGTGTGGTTCATGAAAAGAACACACATGCAATGTCACTGGTGGATCCTTATGTGGTTTGTTTAGAAGAATACACCTGCAATGACACTGGGTGTGATTCATGAAAAGAACAGACATGCAATGACACTAGTGGATCCTTATGTGGTTTGTTTAGAGGAACAGACATGCAATGACACTGAGTGTGGTTCATGAAAAGAACAGACATGCAATGACACTGGTGGATCCTTATGTGGTTTGTTTAGAAGAATACACATGCAATGACACTGGGTGTGGTTCATGAAAAGAACAGACATGCAATGACACTAGTGGATCCTTATGTGGTTTGTTTAGAAGAATGTACATGCAATGACTCTAGCTGTGGTTCATGAAAAGAACACACATGCAATGACACTAGGTGTGGTTCATGAAAAGAACAGACATGCAATGACACTAGGTGTGGTTCATGAAAAGAACAGACATGCAATGACACTGGTGGATCCTTATGTGGTTTGTTTAGAGGAACAGATATGCAATGACCCGGTGGATCCACTTGTGGTTCATGAGAAGAACACACATCCAATGACATTGGTAGATCCTTATGTGGTTCACAAAAAGAACTGACATGTAGTGACACTGGGTGTGGTTCATGAAAAGAATTGACATGCATTGACTCTAGCTGTGGTTCATGAAAAGAACACACATGCAATGACACTAGGTGTGGTTCATGAAAAGAATAGACATGCAATGACACTGGTGGATCCTTATGTGTGGTTCATGAAAACAACACACATGCAATAACACTAGTGGATCCTTATGTGGTTTGTTTAGAAGAACACACATGCAATGACACTGGGTGTGCTTCATGAAAAGAACAGACATGCAATGACACTGGTGGATCCTTATGTGGTTTGTTTAGAGGAACAAACATGCAATGACACCGGTGCATCCACGTGTGGTTCATGAGAAGAACACACATCCAATGACACTGGTAGATCCTTATGTGGTTCATGAAAAGAACTGACATGCAGTGACACTGGGTGTGGTTCATCAAAAGAATAGACATGCAATGACACTGGGTGTAGTTCATGAAAAGAACAGACATGCAATGACTCTAGAAGTGGTTCATGAAAAAGAACACACATGCAATGATACTGGGTTTGGTTCATGAAAAGAACAGACATGCAATGACACTAGTGGATCCTTATGTGTGGTTCATGAAAAGAACACACATGCAATGCCATTGGTGGATCCTTATGTGGTTTGTTTAGAAGAATACACATGCAATGACACTGGGTGTGGTTCATGAAAAGAACAGACATGCAATGACACTAGTGGATCCTTATGTGGTTTGTTTAGAGGAACAGACATGCAATGACACTGGTGGATACACGTGTGGTTCATGAGAAGAACACACATCCAATGACACTGATAGATCCTTATGTGGTTCATGAAAAGATTTGACATGCAGTGACACCAGGTGTGGGTCATGAAAAGAAGAGACATGCACTGACACTTGGTCTCGTGCATGAAAAGAACAAACAGGCAATGACACTGGTGGATCCTTATGTGGTTTGTTTAGAAGAACACACATGCAATGACACTAGGTGTGGTTCATGAAAACAACAGACATGCAATGACACTAGTGGATCCTTATGTGGTTTGTTTAGAGGAACAGACATGCAATGACACCGGTGGATCCATGCGTGGTTCATGAGAAGAACACACATCCAATGACACTGGTAGATCCTTATGTGGTTCATCAAAAGAATAGACATGCAGTGACATTGGGTGTGGTTCATGAAAAGAACATACATGCAACGACACTGGGTGTGATTCATTAAAAGAAAATAAATGCAATGACACTGGTGGATACTTATGTGTGGTTCATGAAAAGAACAGACATGCAATGACACCGGTGCATCCACGCAGGGTTCATGAGAAGAACACACATCTAATGACACCGGTAGATCCTTATGTGGTTGATAGATATGCAATCGACATCGGTGTGTGGTTCATGAAAGAACGAATGACATGTAAATGACACAGGATCCTTATGTGTGGTTCATGAAAAGAACACACATGCAATGCCACTGGTGGATCCTTATGTGGTTTGTTTAGAAGAATACACATGCAATGACACTGGGTGTGGTTCATGAAAAGAACAGACATACAATGACACTAGTGGATCCTTATGTGGTTTGTTTAGAGGAACAGA
Organism: Avena insularis; assembly: GCA_023614405.1. Taxonomy (NCBI): domain Eukaryota; kingdom Viridiplantae; phylum Streptophyta; class Magnoliopsida; order Poales; family Poaceae; genus Avena; species Avena insularis. Next base: position 317,880,822 of record CM042694.1, on the reverse strand, counting down.
CATGCAATGACACTGGTGGATACACGTGTGGTTCATGAGAAGAACACACATCCAATGACACTGGTAGATCCTTATGTGGTTCATGAAAAGAAGACATGCATGACACCGGGTGTGGTTCATGAAAAGAATAGACATGCACTGACACTGGGTGTGGTTCATGAAAAGAATAGACATGCAATGACTCTAGCTGTGGTTCATGAAAAGAACACACATGCAATGACACTAGGTGTGGTTCATGAAAAGAACAGACATGCAATGACACTGGTGGATCCTTATGTGTGGTTCATGAAAAGAACACACATGCAATGCCACTGGTGGATCCTTATGTGGTTTGTTTAGAAGAATACACATGAAATGACACTGGGTGTGGTTCATGAAAAGAACAGACATGCAATGACACTAGTGGATCCTTATGTGGTTTGTTTAGAGGAACAGACATGCAATGACACTGGGTGTGGTTCATGAAAAGAACAGACATGCAATGACACTGGTGGATCCTTATGTGGTTTGTTTAGAAGAATACACATGCAATGACACTGGGTGTGGTTCATGAAAAGAACAGACATGCAATAACACTAGTGGATCCTTATGTGGTTTGTTTAGAAGAACAGACATGCAATGACACTAGGTGTGGTTCATGAAAAGAAAATACATGCAATGACTCTAGCTGTGGTTCATCAAAATAACACACATGCAATGACACTTGTTGTGGTTCATGAAAAGAACAAACATGCAGTGACACTGGTGGATCCTTATGTGTGGTTCATGAAAAGAACAGACATGCAATGACACCGGTGGATCCGCGAGTGGTTCATGAGAAGAACACACATCCAATGACACTGGTAGATCCTTATGTGGTTCATGAAAAGAACTGACATGCAGTGACACTAGGTGTGGTTCATGAAAAGAACAAACATGCAATGACACTAGGTGTGGTTCATGAAAATAACAGACATGCAATGACACTGGTGGATCCTTATGTGGTTTGTTTAGAGGAACAAATATGCAATGACCCGGTGGATCCACTTGTGGTTCATGAGAAGAACACACATCCAATGACATTGGTAGATCCTTATGTGGTTCACGAAAAGAACTGACATGTAGTGACACTGGGTGTGGTTCATGAAAAGAACTGACATGCATTGACTCTAGCTGTGGTTCATGAAAAGAACACACATGCAATGACACTAGGTGTGGTTCATGAAAAGAATAGACATGCAATGACACTGGTGGATCCTTATGTGTGGTTCATGAAAACAACACACATGCAATAACACTGGTGGATCCTTATGTGGTTTGTTTAGAAGAACACACATGCAATGACACTGGGTGTGGTTCATGAAAAGAACATACATGCAATGACACTGGTGGATCCTTATGTGGTTTGTTTAGAGGAACAAACATGCAATGACACCGGTGCATCCACGTGTGGTTCATGAGAAGAACACACATCCAATGACACTGGTAGATCCTTATGTGGTTCATGAAAAGAACTGACATGCAGTGACACTGGGTGTGGTTCATGAAAAGAATAGACATGCACTGACACTGGGTGTGGTTCATGAAAAGAACAGACATGCAATGACTCTAGCTGTGGTTCATGAAAAGAACACACATGCAATTACACTGGGTGTGGTTCATGAAAAGAACAGACATGCAATGACACTGGTGGATCCTTATGTGTGGTTCATATAAAGAACACACATGCAATGCCACTGGTGGATCCTTATGTGGTTTGTTTAGAAGAATACACATGCAATGACACTGGGTGTGGTTCATGAAAAGAACAGACATGCAATGACACTAGTGGATCCTTATGTGGTTTGTTTAGAGGAACATACATGCAATGACACTGGTGGATACACGTGTGGTTCATGAGAAGAACACACATCCAATGACACTGATAGATCCTTATGTGGTTCATGAAAAGATTTGACATGCAGTGACACCAGGTGTGGGTCATGAAAAGAAGAGACATGCACTGACACTTGGTCTCGTGCATGAAAAGAACAAACAGGCAATGACACTGGTGGATCCTTATGTGGTCTGTTTAGAAGAACACACATGCAATGACACTAGGTGTGGTTCATGAAAACAACACACATGCAATGACACTAGTGGATCCTTATGTGGTTTGTTTAGAGGAACAGACATGCAATGACACCGGTGGATCCATGTGTGGTTCATGAGAAGAACACACATCCAATGACACTGGTAGATCCTTATGTGGTTCATGAAAAGAACTGACATGCAGTGACACTGGGTGTGGTTCATGAAAAGAATAGACATGCACTGACACTGGGTGTGGTTCATGAAAAGAATAGACATGCACTGACACTGGGTGTGGTTCATGAAAAGAACAGACATGCAATGACTCTAGCTGTGGTTCATGAAAAGAACACACATGCAATGACACTGGGTGTGGTTCATGAAAAGAACAGACATGCAATGACACTGGTGGATCCTTATGTGTGGTTCATGAAAAGAACACACATGCAATGCCACTGGTGGATCCTTATGTGGTTTGTTTAGAAGAATACACATGCAATGACACTGGGTGTGGTTCATGAAAAGAACAGACATGCAATGACACTAGTGGATCCTTATGTGGTTTGTTTAGAGGAACATACATGCAATGACACTGGTGGATACACGTGTGGTTCATGAGAAGAACACACATCCAATGACACTGATAGATCCTTATGTGGTTCATGAAAAGATTTGACATGCAAAGACACCGGTGTGGGTCATGAAAGAAGAGACATGCACTGACACTTGGTCTCGTGCATGAAAAGAACAAACAGGCAATGACACTGGTGGATCCTTATGTGGTTTGTTTAGAAGAACACACATGCAATGACACTAGGTGTGGTTCATGAAAACAACACACATGCAATGACACTAGTGGATCCTTATGTGGTTTGTTTAGAGGAACAGACATGCAATGACACCGGTGGATCCATGTGTGGTTCATGAGAAGAACACACATCCAATGACACTGGTAGATCCTTATGTGGTTCATCAAAAGAATAGACATGCAGTGACATTGGGTGTGGTTCATGAAAAGAACATACATGCAACGACACTGGGTGTGATTCATTACAAGAAAATAAATGCAATGACACTGGTGGATACTTATGTGTGGTTCATGAAAAGAACAGACATGCAATGACACCGGTGCGTCCACGTGTGGTTCATGAGAAGAACACACATCCAATGACACTGGTAGATCCTTATGTGGTTCATGAAAAGAACTGACATGCAGTGACACTGGGTGTGGTTCATGAAAAGAATAGACATGCAATGACACTGGGTGTGGTTCATGAAAAGAACAGACATGCAATGACTCTAGCTGTGGTTCATGAAAAGAACACACATGCAATGACACTGGGTGTGGTTCATGAAAAGAACAGACATGCAATGACACTGGTGGATCCTTATGTGTGGTTCATGAAAAGAACACACATGCAATGCCACTGGTGGATCCTTATGTGGTTTGTTTAGAAGAATACACATGCAATGACACTGGGTGTGGTTCATGAAAAGAAACGTATATGCAATGACACTAGTGGATCCTTATGTGGTTTGTTTAGAGGAACAGACATGCAATGACACTGGTGGATACACGTGTGGTTCATGAGAAGAACACACATCCAATGACACTGATAGATCCTTATGTGGTTCATGAAAAGATTTGACATGCAGTGACACCAGGTGTGGGTCATGAAAAGAAGAGACATGCACTGACACTTGGTCTCGTGCATGAAAAGAACAAACAGGCAATGACACTGGTGGATCCTTATGTGGTTTGTTTAGAAGAACACACATGCAATGACACTAGGTGTGGTTCATGAAAACAACAGACATGCAATGACACTAGTGGATCCTTATGTGGTTTGTTTAGAGGAACAGACATGCAATGACACCGGTGGATCCATGCGTGGTTCATGAGAAGAACACACATCCAATGACACTGGTAGATCCTTATGTGGTTCATCAAAAGAATAGACATGCAGTGACATTGGGTGTGGTTCATGAAAAGAACATACATGCAACGACACTGGGTGTGATTCATTAAAAGAAAATAAATGCAATGACACTGGTGGATACTTATGTGTGGTTCATGAAAAGAACAGACATGCAATGACACCGGTGCATCCACGTGTGGTTCATTAGAAGAACACACATCCAATGACACTGGTAGATCCTTATGTGGTTCATGAAAAGAACTGACATGCAGTGACACTGGGTGTGGTTCATGAAAAGAATAGACATGCACTGACACTGGGTGTGGTTCATGAAAAGAACAGACATGCAATGACTCTAGCTGTGGTTCATGAAAAGAACACACATGCAATGACACTGGGTGTGGTTCATGAAAAGAACAGACATGCAATGACACTGGTGGATCCTTATGTGTGGTTCATGAAAAGAACACACATGCAATGCCACTGGTGGATCCTTATGTGGTTTGTTTAGAAGAACACACATGCAATGACACTAGGTGTGGTTCATGAAAACAACACACATGCAATGACACTAGTGGATCCTTATGTGGTTTGTTTAGAGGAACAGACATGCAATGACACCGGTGGATCCAGGTGTGGTTCATGAGAAGAACACACATCCAATGACACTGGTAGATCCTTATGTGGTTCATGAAAAGAACTGACATGCAGTGACACTGGGTGTGGTTCATGAAAAGAATAGACATGCACTGACCCGGGTGTGGTTCATGAAAAGAATAGACATGCACCGATCGACACCGGGTGTGGTTCATGAAAAAAGACAATCTGATGACTCTAGCTGTGGTTCATGAAAAGAACACACATGCAATGACACTGGGTGTGGTTCATGAAAAGAACAGACATGCAATGACACTGGTGGATCCTTATGTGTGGTTCATGAAAAGAACACACATGCAATGCCACTGGTGGATCCTTATGTGGTTTGTTTAGAAGAATACACATGCAATGACACTGGGTGTGGTTCATGAAAAGAACAGACATGCAATGACACTAGTGGATCCTTATGTGGTTTGTTTAGAGGAACAGACATGCAATGACACTGGTGGATACACGTGTGGTTCATGAGAAGAACACACATCCAATGACACTGGTAGATCCTTATGTGGTTCATGAAAAGAACTGACATGCAGTGACACTGGGTGTGGTTCATGAAAAGAATAGACATGCACTGACACTGGGTGTGGTTCATGAAAAGAATAGACATGCAATGACTCTAGCTGTGGTTCATGAAAAGAACACACATGCAATGACACTAGGTGTGGTTCATGAAAAGAACAGACATGCAATGACACTGGTGGATCCTTATGTGTGGTTCATGAAAAGAACACACATGCAATGCCACTGGTGGATCCTTATGTGGTTTGTTTAGAAGAATACACATGAAATGACACTGGGTGTGGTTCATGAAAAGAACAGACATGCAATGACACTAGTGGATCCTTATGTGGTTTGTTTAGAGGAACAGACATGCAATGACACTGGGTGTGGTTCATGAAAAGAACAGACATGCAATGACACTGGTGGATCCTTATGTGGTTTGTTTAGAAGAATACACATGCAATGACACTGGGTGTGGTTCATGAAAAGAACAGACATGCAATGACACTAGTGGATCCTTATGTGGTTTGTTTAGAAGAACAGACATGCAATGACACTAGGTGTGGTTCATGAAAAGAAAATACATGCAATGACTCTAGCTGTGGTTCATGAAAATAACACACATGCAATGACACTTGGTGTGGTTCATGAAAAGAACAAACATGCAGTGACACTGGTGGATCCTTATGTGTGGTTCATGAAAAGAACAGACATGCAATGACACCGGTGGATCCACGTGTGGTTCATGAGAAGAACACACATCCAATGACACTGGTAGATCCTTATGTGGTTCATGAAAAGAACTGACATGCAGTGACACTAGGTGTGGTTCATGAAAAGAACAAACATGCAATGACACTAGGTGTGGTTCATGAAAAGAACAGACATGCAATGACACTGGTGGATCCTTATGTGGTTTGTTTAGAGGAACAAATATGCAATGACCCGGTGGATCCACTTGTGGTTCATGAGAAGAACACACATCCAATGACATTGGTAGATCCTTATGTGGTTCACGAAAAGAACTGACATGTAGTGACACTGGGTGTGGTTCATGAAAAGAACTGACATGCATTGACTCTAGCTGTGGTTCATGAAAAGAACACACATGCAATGACACTAGGTGTGGTTCATGAAAAGAATAGACATGCAATGACACTGGTGGATCCTTATGTGTGGTTCATGAAAACAACACACATGCAATAACACTGGTGGATCCTTATGTGGTTTGTTTAGAAGAACACACATGCAATGACACTGGGTGTGGTTCATGAAAAGAACATACATGCAATGACACTGGTGGATCCTTATGTGGTTTGTTTAGAGGAACAAACATGCAATGACACCGGTGCATCCACGTGTGGTTCATGAGAAGAACACACATCCAATGACACTGGTAGATCCTTATGTGGTTCATGAAAAGAACTGACATGCAGTGACACTGGGTGTGGTTCATGAAAAGAATAGACATGCACTGACACTGGGTGTGGTTCATGAAAATAACAGACATGCAATGACTCTAGCTGTGGTTCATGAAAAGAACAGACATGCAATGACACTGGTGGATCCTTATGTGTGGTTCATGAAAAGAACACACATGCAATGCCACTGGTGGATCCTTATGTGGTTTGTTTAGAAGAATACACATGCAATGACACTGGGTGTGGTTCATGAAAAGAACAGACATGCAATGACACTAGTGGATCCTTATGTGGTTTGTTTAGAGGAACATACATGCAATGACACTGGTGGATACACGTGTGGTTCATGAGAAGAACACACATCCAATGACACTGATAGATCCTTATGTGGTTCATGAAAAGATTTGACATGCAGTGACACCAGGTGTGGGTCATGAAAAGAAGAGACATGCACTGACACTTGGTCTCGTGCATGAAAAGAACAAACAGGAAATGACACTGGTGGATCCTTATGTGGTTTGTTTAGAAGAACACACATGCAATGACACTAGGTGTGGTTCATGAAAACAACACACATGCAATGACACTAGTGGATCCTTATGTGGTTTGTTTAGAGGAACAGACATGCAATGACACCGGTGGATCCATGTGTGGTTCATGAGAAGAACACACATCCAATGACACTGGTAGATCCTTATGTGGTTCATCAAAAGAATAGACATGCAGTGACATTGGGTGTGGTTCATGAAAAGAACATACATGCAACGACACTGGGTGTGATTCATTAAAAGAAAATAAATGCAATGACACTGGTGGATACTTATGTGTGGTTCATGAAAAGAACAGACATGCAATGACACCGGTGCATCCACGTGTGGTTCATGAGAAGAACACACATCCAATGACACTGGTAGATCCTTATGTGGTTCATGAAAAGAACTGACATGCAGTGACACTGGGTGTGGTTCATGAAAAGAATAGACATGCACTGACACTGGGTGTGGTTCATGAAAAGAACAGACATGCAATGACTCTAGCTGTGGTTCATGAAAAGAACACACATGCAATGACACTGGGTGTGGTTCATGAAAAGAACAGACATGCAATGACACTGGTGGATCCTTATGTGTGGTTCATGAAAAGAACACACATGCAATGCCACTGGTGGATCCTTATGTGGTTTGTTTAGAAGAATACACATGCAATGACACTGGGTGTGGTTCATGAAAAGAACAGACATGCAATGACACTAGTGGATCCTTATGTGGTTTGTTTAGAGGAACAGACATGCAATGACACTGGTGGATACACGTGTGGTTCATGAGAAGAACACACATCCAATGACACTGATAGATCCTTATGTGGTTCATCAAAAGATTTGACATGCAGTGACACCAGGTGTGGGTCATGAAAAGAAGATACATGCACTGACACTTGGTCTCGTGCATGAAAAGAACAAACAGGCAATGACACTGGTGGATCCTTATGTGGTTTGTTTAGAAGAACACACATGCAATGACACTAGGTGTGGTTCATGAAAACAACAGACATGCAATGACACTAGTGGATCCTTATGTGGTTTGTTTAGAGGAACAGACATGCAATGACACCGGTGGATCCATGCGTGGTTCATGAGAAGAACACACATCCAATGACACTGGTAGATCCTTATGTGGTTCATCAAAAGAATAGACATGCAGTGACATTGGGTGTGGTTCATGAAAAGAACATACATGCAACGACACTGGGTGTGATTCATTAAAAGAAAATAAATGCAATGACACTGGTGGATACTTATGTGTGGTTCATGAAAAGAACAGACATGCAATGACACCGGTGCATCCACGTGTGGTTCATTAGAAGAACACACATCCAATGACACTGGTAGATCCTTATGTGGTTCATGAAAAGAACTGACATGCAGTGACACTGGGTGTGGTTCATGAAAAGAATAGACATGCACTGACACTGGGTGTGGTTCATGAAAAGAACAGACATGCAATGAGTCTAGCTGTGGTTCATGAAAAGAACACACATGCAATGACACTGGGTGTGGTTCATGAAAAGAACAGACATGCAATGACACTGGTGGATCCTTATGTGTGGTTCATGAAAAGAACACACATGCAATGCCACTGGTGGATCCTTATGTGGTTTGTTTAGAAGAATACACATGCAATGACACTGGGTGTGGTTCATGAAAAGAACAGACATGCAATGACACTAGTGGATCCTTATGTGGTTTGTTTAGAGGAACAGACATGCAATGACACTGGTGGATACACGTGTGGTTCATGAGAAGAACACACATCCAATGACACTGGTAGATCCTTATGTGGTTCATGAAAAGAACTGACATGCAGTGACACTAGGTGTGGTTCATGAAAAGAATAGACATGCACTGACACTGGGTGTGGTTCATGAAAAGAATAGACATGCAATGACTCTAGCTGTGGTTCATGAGAAGAACACAGATGCAATGACACTGGGTGTGGTTCATGAAAAGAACAGACATGCAATGACACTGGTGGATCCTTATGTGTGGTTCATGAAAAGAACACACATGCAATGCCACTGGTGGATCCTTATGTGGTTTGTTTAGAAGAATACACATGAAATGACACTGGGTGTGGTTCATGAAAAGAACAGACATGCAATGACACTAGTGGATCCTTATGTGGTTTGTTTAGAGGAACATACATGCAATGACACTGGGTGTGGTTCATGAAAAGAACAGACATGCAATGACACTGGTGGATCCTTATGTGGTTTGTTTAGAAGAATACACATGCAATGACACTGGGTGTGGTTCATGAAAAGAACAGACATGCAATGACACTAGTGGATCCTTATGTGGTTTGTTTAGAAGAACAGACATGCAATGACACTAGGTGTGGTTCATGAAAAGAAAATACATGCAATGACTCTAGCTGTGGTTCATGAAAATAACACACATGCAATGACACTTGGTGTGGTTCATGAAAAGAACAAACATGAAGTGACACTGGTGGATCCTTATGTGTGGTTCATGAAAAGAACAGACATGCAATGACACCGGTGGATCCACGTGTGGTTCATGAGAAGAACACACATCCAATGACACTGGTAGATCCTTATGTGGTTCATGAAAAGAACTGACATGCAGTGACACTAGGTGTGGTTCATGAAAAGAACAGACATGCAATGACACTAGGTGTGGTTCATGAAAAGAACAGACATGCAATGACACTGGTGGATCCTTATGTGGTTTGTTTAGAGGAACAAATATGCAATGACCCGGTGGATCCACTTGTGGTTCATTAGAAGAACACACATCCAATGACATTGGTAGATCCTTATGTGGTTCACGAAAAGAACTGACATGTAGTGACACTGGGTGTGGTTCATGAAAAGAACTGACATGCATTGACTCTAGCTGTGGTTCATGAAAAGAACACACATGCAATGACACTAGGTGTGGTTCATGAAAAGAATAGACATGCAATGACACTGGTGGATCCTTATGTGTGGTTCATGAAAACAACACACATGCAATAACACTGGTGGATCCTTATGTGGTTTGTTTAGAAGAACACACATGCAATGACACTGGGTGTGGTTCATGAAAAGAACAGACATGCAATGACACTGGTGGATCCTTATGTGGTTTGTTTAGAGGAACAAACATGCAATGACACCGGTGCATCCACGTGTGGTTCATGAGAAGAACACACATCCAATGACACTGGTAGATCCTTATGTGGTTCATGAAAAGAACTGACATGCAGTGACACTGGGTGTGGTTCATGAAAAGAATAGACATGCACTAACACTGGGTGTGGTTCATGAAAAGAACAGACATGCAATGACTCTAGCTGTGGTTCATGAAAAGAACACACATGCAATGACACTGGGTGTGGTTCATGAAAAGAACAGACATGCAATGACACTGGTGGATCCTTATGTGTGGTTCATGAAAAGAACACACATGCAATGCCACTGGTGGATCCTTATGTGGTTTGTTTAGAAGAATACACATGCAATGACACTGGGTGTGGTTCATGAAAAGAATAGACTTGCAATGACACTAGTGGATCCTTATGTGGTTTGTTTAGAGGAACAGACATGCAATGACACTGGTGGATACACGTGTGGTTCATGAGAAGAACACACATCCAATGACACTGATAGATCCTTATGTGGTTCATGAAAAGATTTGACATGCAGTGACACCAGGTGTGGGTCATGAAAAGAAGAGACATGCACTGACACTTGGTCTCGTGCATGAAAAGAACAAACAGGCAATGACACTGGTGGATCCTTATGTGGTTTGTTTAGAAGAACACACATGCAATGACACTAGGTGTGGTTCATGAAAACAACAGACATGCAATGACACTAGTGGATCCTTATGTGGTTTGTTTAGAGGAACAGACATGCAATGACACCGGTGGATCCATGTGTGGTTCATGAGAAGAACACACATCCAATGACACTGGTAGATCCTTATGTGGTTCATCAAAAGAATAGACATGCAGTGACATTGGGTGTGGTTCATGAAAAGAACATACATGCAACGACACTGGGTGTGGTTCAATAAAAGAAAATAAATGCAATGACACTGGCGGATACTTATGTGTGGTTCATGAAAAGAACAGACATGCAATGACACCGGTGGATCCAAGTGTGGTTCATGAGAAGAACACACATCCAATGACACTGGTAGATCCGTATGTGGTTCATGAAAAGAATAGACATGCAGTGACACCGGGTGTGGTTCATGAAAAGAACAGACATGCATTGACACTGGTGGATCCTTATGTGGTCTGTCTAGAGGAACACACATGCAATGACACCGGTTGTGGTTCATGAAAAGAACAGACATGCAATGACTTATGTGGTTTGTTTAGAAGAACACACATGCAATGACACTGGTTGTGGTTCATGAAAAGAACAGACATGCAATGACACTGGTGGATCTTTATGTGGTTCATGAAAAGAATAGACATGCAATGACACTGGTGGATCCTTATGTGGTTCATGAAAAGAATAGACATGCAATAACACTGGTGGATCCTTATGTGGTTTGTTTAGAAGAACACACATGCAATGACATTGGGTGTGGTTCATGAAAAGAACAGACATGCAATGACACTGGTGGATCCTTATGTTTGGTTCATGAAAAGAACAGACATGCAATGACACTGGTGGATCCTTATGTGGTTTGTTTAGAAGAACAGACATGCAATGACACTAGGTGTGGTTCATGAAAAGAACAGACATGCAATGACTCTAGCTGTGGTTCATGAAAAGAACACACATGCAATGACACTGGGTGTGGTTCATGAAAAGAACAAACATGCAATGACACTAGTGGATCCTTATGTGTGGTTCATGAAAAGAACAGACATGCAATGACACCGGTGGATCCACGTGTGGTTCATGAGAAGAACACACATGCAATGACACTGGGTGTGGTTCATGAAAAGAACAGACATGCAATGACACTGGTGGAACCTTATGTGGTTTGTTTAGAGGAACATACATGCAATGACACCGGTGGATCCTTATGTGGTCTGTCTAGAGGAACACACATGCAATGACACCGGGTGTGGTTCATGAAAAGAACAGACATGCTATGACTTATGTGGTTTGTTTAGAAGAACACACATGCAATGACACTGGGTGTGGTTCATGAAAAAAACAGACATGCAATGACACTAGTGGATCCTTATGTGGTTCATGAAAACAACAGACATGCAATGACACCGGTGGATCCACGTGTGGTTCATGAGAAGAACACACATCCAATGACACTGGTAGATCCTAATGTGGTTCATGAAAAGAACTCACATGCAATGACACTGGGTGTGGTTCATGAAAAGAACAAACATGCAATGACACTGGTGGATCCTTATGTGGTTTGTTTAGAAGAACACACATGCAATGACACTGGGTGTGGTTCATGAAAAGAACAGACATGCAATGACACTGGGTGGATCCTTATGTGGTTTGTTTAGAGGAACAGACATGCAATGACACTGGTGGATCCACGTGTGGTTCATGAGAAGAACACGCATCCAATGACACTGGTAGATCCTTATGTGGTTCATGAAAAGAACAGACATGCAGTGACTCCGGGTGTGGTTCATGAAAAGAACAGACATGCAATGACACTGGGTGTGGTTCATGAAAAGAACAGACATGCAATGACTCTAGATGTGGTTCATGAAAAGAACACACATGCAATGACACTGGGTGTGGTTCATGAAAAGAACAGATAAGCAATGACACTGCTGGATCCTTATGTGGTTTGTTTAGAAGAACACACATGCAATGACACTGGTTGTGGTTCATGAAAAGAACAGACAGGCAATGACACTGGTGGATTCTTATGTGGTTTGTTTAGAGGAACAGACATGCAATGACACCGGTGGATCCATGTGTGGTTCATGAGAAGAACACACATCCAATGACACTGGTGGATCCTTTTGTGGTTTGTTTAGAGGAACATACATGCAATAACACCGGTGGATCCATGTGTGGTCTGTCTAGAAGAACACACATCCAATGAACTCTAATGGATCTATCTTGGCATAATTTGATGTATTCCACGATGTATTTCATTGTACAAGACACTTTCCATTTTTATACTACTCAGTTTTGCCCTTGGTTTTATGTGGTACTACTTAGTTTTGCCCCCCTCTCTATCTTTCGTAGAAGCCCAAACATGTGTTCACCCTGTCTGCTACTCCCTGATTGGTTGTCACAGTTGTCACGCGGATCGTGCGCACCAACCGTTGATTCTGTGTGATCCAACGATGATCGTTGCACACGTCGTGCCCTTCACAGTACAGCGTGAGATAGCACGGACGTCTGCCTCTGCGAGACTTCTACAGGAAGGAACATGATGTCGTCCATGGAAAAAGTCGTCGAGCGGTCATGTCAAGTTTAATCAAGTCTGAAAAATCCTACTACTGCTACTACAACTAATGCACAAGGCAATGGGGTCATCGAGTGCACGGTTGTCGACGGGACGCTGCAATTTATTGCCACTTGATTTTAATCAGATATGTCCCATTTTTACGCAGCGCTCTCAATCTCACTTCCAAATGGGCCCTACTGCTAGTAAATTCCATGAGTCAAGGCCCACCCTCGAGTAGATCTAACGTTGCTAGAAATTAGTTCCGTGCCACTTGCATGCAGTGGAATCGAGGTTTTCCATGAGCGTGTTTTCAATGCAGCTCTAAAGTGGAGATCGTGGCTGTTTCAAAAAAATAAGGGAACCAAAAAAAGGGTGGAGATCGTGGTAGCCCCCGTCCCCCGCCCACCGCACGTGTCCACTCGAGGACTACGAACGGTCCGGTGTTTATAACCCCCCTCGACCTTCTTCTTCCATGAGCTCGTGTCATTTCCCCCAGTCTGTCTAGTCCCAAGACCCCAATCTAAGCCTGCCGCGTGCGTCGAAGCTCCCTCGTTTCCACTACCTCCTTCCCTTGGTGCGCCATGAAGCGTACGCATGGAGACGATCCGGAGGTGAAGCCAGTTGAAGGCACAACAGCAGATGGCTCGGTCGTTGCCAAGCAGGCAGAGGCGTCTTCTCCGGGCATGAACACCGCTCGTTGCTGCGCCGTTGAGGGTGCGAGCTCATCCATCCAGCCAGTAGCCGTCGCCGCCAAGCAGCAGGTGGTAGCCGTCGCTGCCGAGCAGTAGGTGGTAGCCGTCACCGCCGAGCAGCAGGTGGTAGCCATCGCCACCGAGCAGCAGGTAGTAGCCGTCGCCACCGAGCAGCAGGTGACCGACAACGTCATGGCCGACAACGTCGTGGTGCCAGCAGCAGATCTGGATGGGGGGCAGGCGGCAGGCGGAGGCAATCCGGTGATCTACATCGACGACCCCATCGCCGTTCAAGAAATCTTCGACGCAATCACGGAGAATGATGAGTTCGAGGAGGAGGTCCCTGATGAGGAGTCCGAGGTACTACATTGCTAGCTTCTCTAGTCGCAGCCGCAGTTTTCACTATTCATACATAGGATTTGCTCAATCGTGAACAAATTCTTTTGCTCTTGAAGTAGGGTAGTATATATATGATTCGATTAGTTGATTGATGCATCTGCCATCTAGTCACAAAACCCCAATCCGTCTAGTCACAAAACCCCAATCTACTCATCGGCCATCTAGTTGAGTTTGCTAGTTGAGTGTTGATTTCGATACACAGCAGGCCTATAACATTACATTTCTATTCCTTACTGAGACCATGATTCAATTTTTTCCCAAAATAGTGCAAGGGCATCTGGCGGTGTAGTTTTCTTAGGGATGGTTAGTGAACCTGAGGCAGCAATGCACATAAACAATATAGGTTGTGTTGTTGGTATTTTGGTTCTCCGACTCCATCACTGAAAAAAATGAGGCCCTATTTTTTCTCTCATATGGAACCTAAATATATAATCTTTGTATTGTTTCTAATCTATGAATGCGTTGTATGATGCATTTGTATATCCCTGAATATTGTTTTGTATGATTACATTTCAATTTCTTATTGTGGCCAATGATTCAAATTTTCCCCAAAGAGAGGTAGACACATTGGTGTCAAATTTTTTCAGGGATGAGTGAGTGAACCTGGGGCCATGTACAAGATCAATATAAGCTGTGCAATTGTTACTTGGTTCGCTTACGCCATCTCTGTAGAAACTTATGAGTTTGCAATCTTTATTCTACATTCATAAAACTATGATATTTGAATTATCCATTCCATGCATTCATAGTGTATACGAATTACATTTTAGTTTGTCACTGAGGCCGATGATTGAAATTTTCCCCAAAAGAGTTCAAGGGGAGACATGTATGATGGTGTCGTGTTTTAAGGATGGGTTGGTGAACCTAAGGCAGCAATGAACACAAACAATATAGGTTATGTTGTTGGTACTTTGGTTCTCCAAATCCATCTCTGAAACAAATTATGAGGCCCTTGATTTATTTTCATATGGAACTACATATATAATCCTTGAATTGTTTCTGATCTTTTAATGATTGGTATGATGCATATATATATGAATGGTTTTGATCATAAGTATTTTTAACATGTACCTGAAGATTAATTGTTTGGTTTTTTATTTATAATTACAATATTTAGGCTTGTTTTTGTACCTGACTTTGTATATACCTGAATATTGTTTTGTACGATTACATTTCAATTTCTTATTGTGGCGAATGATTCAAATTTGCCCCAAAGAGAGGCAGACACATTGGTGTCAGATTTTTTCAGGGATGAGTGAGCGAACCTGGGGCCATGTACAAGATCAATATAAGCTGTGCAATTGTTACTTGGTTCGCTTACGCCATCTCTATAGAAACTTATGAGGCTACAATCTTTATTCTACATTCATAGAACTATGATATTTGAACTATCCATTCCATGCATTCATAGTGTATAAGAATTACATTTTAGTTTGTCACCGAGACCGATGATTGAATTTTGCCCCAAAAGAGTTCAAGGGGAGACACGTATGATGGTGTCGTGTTTTAGGGATGGGTTGGTGAACCTGAGGCAGCAATGCACACGAAAAATATAGGTTGTGTTGTTGGTACTTTGGTTCTCCAACTCCATCTCTGAAACAAATTATGAGGCCCTTGATTTATTCTCATATGGAACTACATATATGATCCTTGAATTGTTTCTGATCTTTTAATGATTGGTATGATGCATATGTATATGAATGGTTTTGATCATAAGTATTTTTAACATGTACCTGAAGATTAATTGTTTGGTTTTTTATTTATAATTACAATATTTAGGCTTGTTTTTGTACCTGACTATGTATATCCCTGAATAATGTTTTGTACGATTATATTTAAATTTCTTATTGTGGCCAATGATTCAAATTTGCCCCAAAAGGGAGGCAGACACATTGGTGTCAGATTTTTTCAGGGACGAGTTAGTGAACCTGGGGCGATGTACAAGAACAATATAGGCTGTGCAATTGTTACTTGGTTCACTTACGCCGTCCCTGTAGAAACTTATGAGGCCTTAATCTTTATTCTACATTCATAGAACTATGATATTAGAATTACCTATTCCATGCATTCAGTGTATAAGAATTACATTTTAGTTTGTCACCGAGGCCGATGATTGCAATTTGCCGCAAAAGAGTTCAAGGGGAGACACATATGACGGTGTCATGTTTTAGGGATGGGTTGGTGAACCTGAGGCAGCAATGCACACAAACAATATAGGTTGTGCTGTTGGTACTTTGGTTCGCCAACTCCATCGCTGAAACAAATTATGAGGCCCTAGATTTATTCTCATATGGAACTACATATATGATCCTTGAATTGTTTCTGATCTTTTAATTATTGGTATGATGCATATGTATATGAATGGTTTTGATCATAAGTACTTTTAACATGCAACTGAAGATTAATTGTTTGGTTTTTTATTTATAATTACAATATTTAGGCTTGTTTTTGTACCTGACTATGTATATCCCTGAATAATGTTTTGTACGATTACATTTCAATTTCTTATTGTGGCCAATGATTCAAATTTGTTCCAAAAGAGAGGCAGACACATTGGTGTCAGATTTTTCAGGGATGAGTTAGTGAACCTGGGGCGATGTACAACAACATTACAGGTTGTGCAATTGTTACTTGGTTCGCTGACTCCATCCCTGAAGAAACTTATGAGGCCCCTAGATTTATCCTACATTCACTCTGATGCAATTATTTGTCATTGCGTTGAGATGAAATGATATATGAATCAATCAAATTATTGCTGAGATGCTTTATCTTTGATATCCACAGATATATTGTCTTACATATACATGTTATCAATTCTTGAGTTGTAATACAATTCAATCATATGTATGAGTTCTAAGGTATGTTCTTAAAAATCAACAGGAGGATGATGATGAAGTGGACGATAGCAAGGTATCCAGGGACAACAAGAGCCGCTACGTGCTGAGGCATTTACGGTGTGGGCTAATCCGTTTCCACCGTAGGGGGAGACTGTTTTGCCCATTCTGTGGCAGAGCAATCAACGTGGACCTCAACTGCATGATCCAGCATGCGGAGGGCGTTGGTAGAGGCAGAGGCAGAAGGCATAGGCCAATTACCTTGGCAGGGCATGCAGGCTACGGCAAATTCCTCCGGGAGTATGTCAGATCGGCTCAGATCCCATCGACTAGGTCAAGCCGCCTGCTGATAAACTCCTGCCCTGCTAGGCGTCTCCGTGTCCCGGCCTCCTGCTGCAGCCCCTGTTTTTATTTTGTTCTAGTTAATTATTATCTGTGTGTGGCATGTAAGACAATATATCCGTGGTGTCTCTGGTGAACCTTCTATATTAATCTACTCCTTTATATGGAGTGCCTTAAAGTTTCTAGTGTTCAATTATATTTACTGATCATGCTCATGCACACTACAAAATATTTCTAGTGCTCGATTATATTATAATTGTCAAGAAATACATCAACAAGTTAAATTGGTCGAAATTTTGTATTGAAGTAACTAAATGTATCACACACATAATAAACTAGACACTAAAATCTAGTTCAAACACATAATGTATCACCACCACTTATTGTCGTCCTTGACTTGCTTCCTCTTCAGCCGCTTGATGTCGCTACCGTCCCAAGATCCCTGCTCGTCCTGAAACCGCTTTCTGTCCTCCTCGTGCTTCTTCTCCTGGGCTAGCTTGCAACCAAGGCATAGCTCTCTCGCGAAAAACCCCGCCTTAACCATCCCATCTTTCATGGTAATGAGCTTATTGTACAACTCGTACGCCATGTAGGCATCTCTGGCTGCATACTTGAGGCGCACCTGGCTCATCGGCTTCCACTCCCAGTAGTCATGATCGAGTCGCTTCAATTTATTTAGTTTTTCATAGGATTTATCGATGATTTCCGCTGCCAGATCACCCATGCCATCCTTCGCTGGGTATGATTTGATCTTGTACAGATTTTGGATGTCGATGTGGTGCCCCTCTAGGATTTTTATCAACACATGAGAAAGCATAATTGTGTCATTTTTGATATCCACGCTAGTGAAAGTTATCCCTTTCCTACACAAGAAGTCGACCAGAGCCGGACAACGCATCTCAGTTGGTTTACTCCCGCACTTAGATGGTTCTAGGGATGTAAGGGAACAAGGGATGCAGAAGTGGTGATCTCAAATTTAAATTTCACATAACTATAGAAGTGGTAAACGAGGACCTCCTCATGTATGGCGATTTGCACGAAAGCGATCTCTTGTAGAGGATTTTTTCGCTTATTTGCATGGGTGTACTCCAAGTCTAGCCCCACAAACTTGTGCTTCTCTTTCTCAAGCAATTGCTCAAACCTGGCGAGAGTTGTCTCCACAGTCGCTTCATCATTTGTGTACACCACTGTCAAAGTCGTGGTGCCATGGGAAGGGACCAAGTGGGTCTCTGTTGTGCGTTTCCCATCGTCCATGCCTGCAAGGACATGGGTGAAAGGAAATGCCTGCAAGGAACTGCCTGCGAGAGGAAGAAGAAGATGAACTGATGGTTCCAGAACAGAGGAAGAAGAAGCGCCCAGGAAAACTATAGAGGAATGACTGAGGAAGAGGAATGACTACAGAAGAAACGTGGTAACTGCAACTTTCGGTTCGAGAACTCATCGTGGTTACGTGGAGATCATGGCAGTGCCGCCGGTTCAACAAGTGGGGCCAGTTCCTGCGAGAATATGAAATTAGCTGTGCATTTTTCTATGCGAGAAATTGAGAGGAGTCATTTATATTTTTTCTTTCATAATTAAACACAATGAAGTTGGTACATCCCAAGAGATTTGAACAGAAGAGAATTGCTAGTTTAACATACAACAACACTTACAGGCCCAACATGGCAGAACTTGGAGAGCCCCAGAACTTGAGCTACCACAGAGACCTCGGCAGAGGTGGCAGAATTGGTGCAGGTGCAACCACGGCGACGGCGAGCTCGGATTCTAGAGGAGGAAAACAGAACCGAGCATGGTCGACAAGGTGATAGATCTCACCGGGAACCAATTCTCGTCCCCGACCATGCCATGGGTGTGTCCACGATGAGGGTGAGCTCCGACTCGGGATGGGGAGGAGAGTGGCGCCGAGCAGCTTCGTCACTTCCCAGCTCTGCGCCATGGCCGCGACCATAGATTGCTGCTCTGGGAAGAAGACGCGTAATGGATGCAGGCGCCAACGCTGCAAGCCTACAGTGAGGAGAGCTGGGCTGAGCAGGTTCGTCCATGTCCCAGCTCCACGCCATGGCTGCGACGCCCCACAGATTGCCGCTCCGGGAAAGAAGAAGACGCGTAATGGATGCAGGCGCCAACGCTGCACGCCTAATTGACACCTAAGCGACGGGAGCGACATGAGCTACATAACGGCGAGAACTGACAGGAGGGGCCCAACTTGACGGCCGTTAGCCTGATTTTTTGTATTGAAACGTAAAGTTGAATTCATGCCGAAAAAGACCCTCTGAGTATTTGGCACACCAACTGTAGTCATCGCGGATGATTTTAGGGAACTTGGGTACCGCGTTGCCTAGACACCCCAACTTTCGGGCCGCAAAATGATATTCTCTTCGATTGGTCTTGATGGCCAAACGACATTGCATCAGTTACCTATAGCTGATTCATACAATGTGGAGCAGGTACACACTAAAGATGATGGGATCAAGCCTACAAGTAAACAAATTGTGCATGAGCATGTTGAAGATATTCTTGAAGGCGAGAGTTCCAATGAAGCTACAATGAAGGCATCAAGCACTAGGGGGCAACAAGAAAACTTGAAGATCGATGCGTGCAAGATTCAAAAATACAAAGGACGTAATAAGCACAAGGGAAGCAAACCAAAAGTCACTTTCGCACAGCTGCTGGAAAAATATAAAAAGGAGAGTGAAGCAAAAAGTTCTTATCGGACAAGTAGTGCAAAAGCATCAAGATCACCCCCAAGGCAAAATTCTAAAGATAGGGATTGGCAAAAGGAGAAATTAAATGCAACAAATTCATATCCTCCTTTTGGGCCACCAATGCCAATCACATGGATACCTTCCTACGCTGACTTTTATTCATATCCATCATGGGAAATGTATGATTCACGGACACATTATCCATCTAATTCTAGATCATCTCACCTAAATTGTGCAGCTCCAAGAAGATCAATTGATCAACAATCACGTGTCAAAGACCGTTTCAATCAGAAAGAATCGGTCTGGAGTTCATGGGTAAAGAAATAAGTGGTAAAGCAAGTATATTGAATCAAAAAGGATGGACGCAAGTGTGCTGTTTCAGATTTGACTTCAAATGATGAAAAGCTAGCTGAGTTCACGTTGGCTACTAAGGGCAAGGAAGTGAAGCGAGTAACTTCCAAAAACCCAATTTCTGAATCTGAGCAAGCAAAATTGAAAGTGCCCAAGATTAAGAAAGTCGTGCCATTATGTGAAACAAAACCACAGCCAAGATGCTCACTCGGCTTATCACAATGGCAACAGAGAAAGATATATCGGCTTATATACAGGGAGCTGAAGAAAATAAACATGGTGTGGGTTCCCAAAGGAAACCCTCAAGGAAAGGAAGATGTGCGAGATCTTGTCATAAGGAGGGCATCAAGAGTGGAAAACAAAAAGAATAATGCCAACAAGCAATCAGGCCAAAGAATTTGGTATCAATGTCCAAAGCTTCGGCCAGCACATCATCCATATTATTATACTTCGCTATTAATGACTATGCCATGGAATTCATCCCCAGGTATGATTGTTACCCACCATGGATTTATTTTGATTCTTGGATGCATCATAATTATGTACATCATGAAAGGGTATTGCCAAATCATTATTCATATTATTAGTTGCAATTTTGTTGCTAATCCAAGAGGCCAAATATTTGAAGTTCATAATCAGATTTGTTGTTTTGTTTACTTTGGCTATACATACTTTGGTGGATGGATTATGCATTCCCATTGAGGCAAAGATATATGACCGATATTTATTCTATCGCCCTAAGATCATTATCCAATCATGGCCGATGTGGTTTTCTAACATCGTCCTTAGTTCTATTGGAGACCGAGACAAGGTATGCATTCATTAGCAATTGTGCTTATGCTTATGTGTTGATAATTTGGCTTATAAATCATTAAAATCTATAAAAAGCCAAATTGTCTTTAATTTCATTATTGGCATAGATGCTGAGCATGATACTGATATTGGTCTTGTCTCTCTAGTACCATGGAGATTACATTTTAACTGTTCAGTTTTAAAAGCAATAACCAACGCATTGGTATTGTTTATTTATCTCTCTATGGTGTTGTTTTATGAAGTCTCATGCCGCTTAGAATATCTTGCACAAAGAATCAGGCCGAATATGCAGCTTTGCTATTCGTGCTAGAACTTTTTATTTCTATATGTGCTACACATGTTGAGGCTTCTAGTGATTCATTGTGAGTATTTAAACAATGTCCATGGTTTACCAAAGTTTCAACGAATCACTTGTTATTTATTTTGATACAAGTCTAGATGTGAATTTTACCTTGGATTGATTTATCATTGCTCATATATCTAGATATGAAAACTGAAGTGCAAATGAGTTGGCTCAACAAACATCCGGGTATCATGTTATTCATGATATATTTCATATTCAACAAGAGCCGATGCTTTGTTTCGCCAACATAGGTAAGGCCGGATTGGAGACTACCGCTTCGGCCATTATTGAAATATCTAGTGCAGGTGAAGATGAAGAATAGCGGAAGACCATTGTTGATTACATGAAAATCTGAACCAAAGGGTGAACATAACAGTTCGGTTGCTTTTCAAATGCTCATTAATAGGTAATGATCTTTATTGCCGAACAGTTGGTGATATTCTTCTTGAGACATATGAATGAAGACCTGGTCAGGATCATTGTGGGAGTTTTTCATGAAAGAAATTATGATATTCATCAACTTCGGGATGAGGTGATTGTTTTTAACACAAATTAGTTGAGGAAATTAGGCTGATATATATTTATCGCACTTAGCACATATGGCCGATATAGAGTTATCGCCCTAAGATAACCAATGGTCGATGGAGTGTTGACATCGTCCTTGGACTAAAAGTGGAGCAAGTTATTTTCTGGAATGCAAGCTCTGCCAGAAAACAGGGGGACATGTGTTGGCACTCGTTTTGGGTTCGTAACTAATCAAGACAAATGGTGAGAGACACTTGAAAAATTCCACTTGAAGGATTATTAATCATCGTCAAAGAGGCACCTAATCAAGTCAAGGAATTATCAGGCTTAATAGTTGATTATGCTAGTGTTCAGACAAAATTCGGAGACTGATATATGGAGGCTTTAACTATGAGTCCTCTAAGATGACCTCAAATGAAAAAGTTCCAAAAACGAAAGTTGTGCGCCTCATTGAAACAAGCAACTTTGGTTTTTGAATCATCTCAATCCAAGTTAGTATGCAAAATTGAGAGCCAAAATACATATAGAGGCCGAATTAGCAGGGACGGGACATGAGGTCGCCGGACCACAGACCATGTCTCACCTTAGGCGAGAGCAATGAACCCGGACGACCCAAAGAACATCCTAATTCAGTCATTCTGCTTACGACATAATTTAAGCGATCATGATCAACTCATATGGCAAAGTGCAAAACATGAAAGTTCTTCATTTTTTCGAGATGAACAACTATGCTTTTGGAGTCAACTTATTTGGAGCAAGTATGTGGCCTCCAAATTCAAGATACGGCTGAATTGAGTTAAATTCGTTCGGTCTAAATTCGAGTTTGATACGAAAATAAGGGGAAAAGTCCATGAAGATCAGATCAGATGAAAACATGGCCAACATCAAAGTAGTTCACTGTTTCGAGATGCACAACTTTGCTTTTTACGACATTTTGATCCGAGCTCGTTTACTATCTCAAAAGTGGTTCGGAAGGTACAGAAAAGTTTTTGACTGAACAGTTATGCAAATTTCGGGTTTGCCTATTCGAGTTGGACCCCAACTAGAGTTTTGGACATGAATCCAACCCTCTTTCTTACACGAGGGGTGATGGCCGATTAAACCAACACCAATCGAACAAATCAATCTACTACTTTTTCGTGTCCATCTACTTTTTATCTCTCTCCCTTTGTATCTCTCTTCTCGTTCTTCCGCAGTTCTTCAAGATTGGAGGCCGTGAATCCACGAGGCTCTAGGGGCGGTCAGGCCGACCTAGAGCAGCCCATAGCCGCCGCGCCGCCCTGATGGGGTCCCTGATGGGCGAGCGGGGTTTCGGGTCTACAAAAGCACCCACTAGACTGTCTTGCATACCGCGCTTCCGGCGAGCCTCCCTCGGCGCGTGCTGCTGCGCATTGCACTCGGCGCCGAGGGTACACGGTGACGTGTTCGTGTGCGAACACCTACCATCCTGAAGAAGCCAACCTCCACGAGCTCCACATTCGAGGCAACCACGCACACCGGCACCGTCGAGCTCGTCCCCGGTGACTCCAGCCAGACGGTCCCCATTGGGGCGCACATGAGCCCTGCATAGGAAAGCGCGCTCATCGGGTTCCTCCGTGAGAATCGCGACATCTTCGCATGGAAACCATCTGACATGCCCGGTGTCCCAAGGGAACTCGCTGAGCACAAACTCAACACCGACCCCAAAGTGCGACCAGAAAGCAGTCGCTACGGCCCTTCATTGAAGAGCGCCACCGAGCAATCGCCGAAGAAGTATAGCGCTTGCTAGTCGCAGGCTTCATTCGGCCAATCAAATACTCCAAGTGGCTGGCAAACCCAGTCCTGGTCCTAAAAAAGAACAACACGTGGAGAATGTGTATCGATTACACCAACCTCAACAGCACCTTCCCGAAGGAGGAGTTCGTCCTACCGCGGATCGATCAGATCATCGACTCGACCGCGGGATCGGAGTTGCTATGCTTCCTCAATGCGTATTCTGGCTACAACCAGATCAAAATGGCGGTCGAGGATGAGGAGAAGACGGTGTTCATCATGCCATTCGACGCCTTCTGCTACATGGCCATGACGTTCGGCCTCAAGAACGCCGGTGCAACCTACCAAAGATGCATGCAGGAGTGCCTCGTGAGCCAAATTGGCCGCAACATACACGTCTATATCAACAACATGGTGGTAAAATCCACCCGCCTAGATGACCCGCTCGCCGACCTGGCCGAAACCTTCGCAAACCTGCGAAGGTACAACATCAAGCTCAACCCAGGAAAATGCACCTTTGATGTCCCCACCGGATAACTCCTGGGATACGTGGTCTCCAAACGAGGCATCGAGGCCAACCCGAGTGCCTGCGTGACATCCAGAAGTTGGCTGGGCGAGTCGCGGCTCTCAGTCGCTTCATCCCTCGGGTCGGTGAGAAGGCAATGCCCCTCTAACGCCTGATGCGCAAGAACCCCATGTTCCAATGGGATGCAGAGGCGGACAACACTCAAAGCACTCAAGGAAGTGCTACTTGTGGCTCCACTCCTAGCTGCCCCAATCGACAAAGAGCCAATGCTCGTCTATGTGGCGGCTTCCACTCGATTCGTCAGCGCTGTGATGGTCGTTGAACAGATAGAGGAGGGCAAGGAGCGCCCCGTGCAGCGCCCCGTCTAATACATCAGCGAAGTCCTGACGGACTCCAGACAACGCTACCCGCAGTACTAGAAACTGGTATACGCGGTATTCCGAGCTCAACGGCGACTCCCACACTACTTCCAGGAACACCCAATCACGGTCGTCTCCTCTGCGCCACTACAGGACATAATACGCAATCAGGAGGCAGCTGGCCGAGTCCCCAAGTGGGGCGTCAAAATTGGCGTTCACAACATCAAGTACGAGCCCTGCAAAGGGATCAACTCACAAGCCCTGGCTGATTTCCTCGTAGACTGGGAAGAAGCACAGCAGCCGAAGAAGTTCCCATACCTCCACTATTGGTTGCTCCACTTCGATGGGTCCAAGAACACCGACAACGCCGGGGCTGGGGTCATACTGACCGCCCCCAAGGGAGACAAGATCCGCTACGTGCTCCACCTCAACTTCAAGCCCTGCACCAACAACATGGCAGAGTATGAGGCCCTCCTTCATGGCATGCGGGCCGTCAAGGAGATGAACATCAACCGCTTATAGTGCTACGGCGACTCCAATCTAGTCGCCGGCCAAGTTGCCGGGACCTGCGACGCCGTCTCCCCGACAATGATAGCATACCGCCAAGCGGTAGACCAGCTGGGATGACACTCAGTCGAGTGGATCGACAGGCGAAAGAACGAGGAAGCAGACACCCTCTCCGCATCGGGTCGGCTCAGCAAAGAGCACCCGCATGCTTCTTCCTCGACGTCATCCACAAGCCTTCGGTCTCCCCGCTGAAGGAGATCGACGTCGGGATACCACTACAACCTGAGCCGGCCCTAGTCGCCATGATCGTGGAGCCCAGCGACTGGACGGCACCAAATGTCGCCTTCCTCGAGCACAAGATCCTCCCAAGCAATGATACAGAAGCGCGAATGATCGTGCGCCAATGCAAGTCCTTCGTCATCATCAACAGCGAGCTCCACAAATGTAGCGTGACCGGTGTGTTCCAGCGCTGCGTACAACCAGAAGAAGGACGCAAGATCCTCCAGGACATCCATGCTGGCGACTGCGGCCATCACGCCAGAGCCAAGTCGCTCGTTGCCAAGGCCATGTGACACGGTTTCTACTGGCTAACCGCACACGCCGACGCCACCGACATCGTCCAACAATGCGTCGGGTGCGAGAAGTACGCCAACCAGACGCATCTCCCTGGTTCGGCACTCAAGACCATCCTCATCACCTGACCATTCGCCGTATGGGGCATGGACATGGTCGGCCCGTTCAAGAAGGCCCCATCCGACTTCACCCACCTCCTGGTCGCGGTCGACAAATTCACCAAATGGGTCGAAGCCAAGCCGATCAAAAAGTGCGATGACAAGACAGCCACCAAGTTCCTTCACGAGCTCATCTACCGGTACGGCTACCCACACAACATCATAACAGACAACGGAACCAACTTCGCCAAGGGCGCCATGGCAGAAATTTGCGAGGAGCGTAGCGTACGACTCGACCTCGCCCCAGTCGCCCACCCAGAGTCAAACGGCCAAGCAGAACGCGCCAATCAAAGCGTCCTCCACGGACTCAAGCCACGACTCCAAGTGCCCCTCGAGCGAACCCCAGGATGCTGGGTTGAAGAGCTCCCCTCTGTAATATGGGGGATCCGCACCTCTGTCAACCGCTCCACGGGGTTCAAGCCCTTCTTCATGGTATACGGTGCCGAAGCCGTGATGCCGATGGACCTGGAGCACGATTCACCTCGAGTCGCCAACTACGTCGAGGCAACAAACAAGACCGCCCGCCAAGACAGCATCGACCAGCTCGACGAGGCACGCGACCTGGCTCGCTCCTGCACCGCCATCTACCAGCAAGGACTCTGCCGCTACCACAACCGCCGAGTCCGGACCCACACCTTCCAGGAGGGCGACTTGGTCCTATGATTGGCCCAGGACAAGAAAGGCATGCACAAGCTCTCCCCTCCATGAGAGGGTCCATTCGCTATAGAACGCGTCCTCGGCAATGACGCCTACTACCTCTTCGACATACGAGGCGATGGCCAGCTTGAGGTCAGGAGGCCATGGAATGTAAACCTTCTCCGAAAGTTCTATACATAGAACTCAAACTTGTACCCAGATGATATATAATAAAATTCATTTGGATCGCACAAATTGCGTTCACTCGCCATAGTCTTGTGCCACTCGCACTCGTACATTAAGTAATACGCTACCTACGGAAGTCAAAGTCAACCCTTGGTCGAGCGATCGACACAGCTAAGTAGTGTGACTCAAGGGCACCGAAGATATTCAGGCCTTGTGTCGTCCACAAACACGCCAACCCAGAGTCACCATCGGAGTCGCCCCGCTCGACTGGCCCACCGGGCCAAGACGACCAACGTTCGCTTCCCACAGCGACCCGTCCTCCCCATCCTCGAGCAAAGCGACTCGAACGGTTAAGTACCACGCACGGGGACTTCACAAATAGAAACCCTCATGCGGCTCGAGAACACACCAAGTAAGAGAGCTGCCTTGGACTCGCCACGCGACTGGCTCTCCAAGCCAGGGGGAGAGACACGTTACAAACAACGCATCAACAACTCGTAATAGGCACACGCTCGAGGACTCGCCTAAAATAACCCCGCTCGCACTTGGGGACTCGCCCCTTCGGAGTTGTAAGGGACAACCAACACAAAAATCCAAAGCAAACACATATGTACACAAACGAATTATACCTCACTAAAGGGCGGACGCGCTCGGGGACTCGCCCAAATGGTTGAGTTAAATATACCACACAATTAAGCTTGCATAGCGAGTCGATTGACTCCTCTTACTCCCATACACAAATATTGTTCATATTACAGAAGTCGCCACTTGGCATATCTTACAAACTTCCTAGAGAAGCTATCTATTTCGCAGGCCCTGATGAAGAAGCATCACCACCGCCCTTAACACGGACGAATGGCTACCATGGGTTCGTCGGGTAGGTCGTTAGTGACTTCGACAGCGCCGACCAGAAGGGTTGCTCCGACTTCAGGTCATGATGTTCCGGCTCGGGGTCGCCCGGCGCCACCACTGTCTCCTGGTATGGCAGCAGGTCCCCCATCGCCAGTACCCGATCAGCAAAGGGGGCAGCTTTGGCGGTCAACCTCAACACCTCCGACATCTCCACCGTGCCAGTCGCCAAAGGGTAACCGATGGTGACGTCGTCGAGATTGAAGTCATCAGGGAAGTGCGCGAGCCCTAGGCTCAACACCGTGGTGGCCCCGTGCCTGAAAGCCGAACGCGCCATCCACTCTATGACACCGGCTACCTCCTCTAGGTAGCGCCACCCTTAAGTTAGTCCCCCAGGTATAACCTCGGTGGGGGACATTCCCTGGAGAACCGCTTGGACGCACAACACCGAGGCGGTGGCCGCGTTCACCACCGCGGTCACACACTGCAAAACATTGCTGGTTTGCACCACCGGATCACTTTGACCTATCATAGCTGCAACGTCAGACGTTAGTGCCAGCACGAATTCACCCACTCGGGGACTCATTGCACATGTCAAAAAGAAGAGCAACGACTCACCAAGGAGCTTCCGGCAGTGTTCGGTGACGTGCTTATCCAAGGCAGCGAGATCGCCCTATAGCCCAAGGATGATTGAGTCCGCAGCCTTCCGCTCCTCCTCAGTCGCGGCGACTGCAGCCTTCGCCCTATCCTCAGAGGATATCACGGCCGCTTTCGCCTCCTCCAACTCCTTCACCAGCGAGTCGATACGCCCATTCGCCATGTCCAGCTTGGCAGCTGGAACATACCCTTCTCGAGCTTTGGCAATGGCGGCCGAAAGACCATCTGCACGGAACAGAAACAACAGTCAGAACTCCGTCAACATCAGCAGCTCGCAATCGTCAGCTAAATCAAGTACTCACCGGTAGTCTCATGCAGTCGCCGATTTGCCTCCTACGCCACGCGCAGATCATGCTCCAGACGCTCTTTTGCAGCCTGCCGATCAGCCGAATTTCTTTGCAAGCCCTACAAGCAGAACAAAAAATAAGCAACTGCAAAAACACAAATTTAGTGTCCAGCCGCTGAAATTCAGCGACTAGACACTCAGGGACTGGCAACTAGAAGAAACTCAGTGCCTAGCCACTGAAATTTAGTGACTAGACACTCTGGGACTAGCGACTAGAAGAAACTCAGTGCCTAGCCGCTGAAACTCAGTGACTAGGCACTCGGGGACTAGACGTACCTGAATGGCGGTGCTAAGCATATTGTGAAGTTCTTTGGCATCCGTCGTAGGGACCACGAAGGAGGTACGCCCGTGACGTGGTCTGACATCCTCATCGACGATCTCCGGCATCTACGGAGATTGTGTTTCCGCCACAATCGGAAAACCCCTCGCCATGAAGCACGGGAACGATGCACGGGCGCCCTCGAGCCCAGAGCCTTTGGTTCGCTGGCTCCGATTGAGTGGATGCCACCTCCTCGCCACGGGTAGTGGCATCACTCCCTCTGGCCCTACCTTGTGCTGCAGCCTCATCGGCCTTTCGTAGCAGGTTTCCTCTTCCTAGGGATATCGCCTCCCCCCATGGTGACGGTCGATGGAATTTTAGCTACCGAAGGGCGGCCCATCTTCTTAGCACCGCATCTACAAAAACCTCCAAAGTCAGCAAAGAAATCACACAAAAAGTCGTCCAATAATTAGAAAGGAAACCCGAGACCTACTTAAAGACTAGAACAACACGCAACCCCGTGCTGATGTGGGCGGGCTTATCTAGCTCCGGGCCTATCTTGCACGTGAGGCCTTACTCGAAGACATCTGAAGCCCACGACACCGCGGGCCTCTTCGATGATGAAGCCACGGTCGCAGGAATCTCCGGCTGAGAAGACGCTGCCATCCCCGGAGGTCGCCGCGACTTTGACGTTGCAGCATCAGCTACCTCCTTCTCTGGCGCCATCGAAGTTGTTGGCGCGATCACCGCAAGTGAAACTTCCACCGCCACTTCGGTGCCCTCAGCCTCCGATCCCATCATCGTAACCGTGCCCTCTGGGATCTTGCGAGAGGTCTTGGCCGTGTCATTGTTGGACTCGCCATCCGACTCGAACACCACCACTGACCTGGACGGTGACGCCGGCTTCTTTGCTGGTGACTTCGGCTTGCGCGCGGGCTTCACTAGCGTGGCTATGCACCGAGAACTGTGCTCTTGCAAGATCTCCTCGTCTTCTTTGTGCTCTTCAAGACTACGGCTCGCCTCGAACTCACGCTACTTCTGCATGTGAGTCTTGCAGGCCATGGGCGCTGGGGGAGGAACTTCCACCTCCTTCTCTTCATCCTCAGAGGATTCCCCTTCGGCACCCTCTTCGAACTCTTGGGGTACCTCTTCATCGAGTGGGGGGAGCCAGCCTTCCAGAACCTGGAACAACTGAGAGTGGACACAAACAAGTTTCAGACGATGCGGCTGCAAATTGCACCGCGGGAATCACGACTGATGATAAATTCAGAGAAAAAGACTTACCGTGGGGCTTTGTTCTTCACAGGCATGTACAGAGCGAGCCCGGCCGACGTGGTTTTAAATTCCACGTCAGTAATCTTCTTCATGGCGGCCTTATAGTCTTCAGTGTCCCACGACTCCTTGCTAGTCCGGGAAGGATTGTTCTTCCCACTGTACTCGTACATCTAGTGCGGCCGGGCCGCCAATGGAACTAGGCGCCGCCCGAGCCAACAGTTGTACAGGTTGATCGAGGATAGCCCTTGGCCCTTCAACTTCTGGGTCTGGTCCATCATTTCCGCGACGGCCATCCTTTGATCGTCGGGGAGCCTGTCCGTTGCCAGCTAATGGGGCTCGCTTCTCTCTTCGACAATTTCCGGCAACACCACTTCACCGGAGGGGATGGACTCCTTCACATAGAACCAGCTCTTCTTCCACTCGCTCGAGGCCTTCTTCGACAGCATGAGCTTGAAGAAATTGACCTTCGACTTCAGCTAAAAGGTGATGCCTTTGGCCGCCAAGATTGGGTCACTGGACCCTTCGCGCCCGATACGGCCGTGGAAAAGCTCCAGCCACAGCAGGAAGTACGGCCTACAGCTGAGGTAGCATTCGCAGAAGGTGACGAAGATCGCCAGCTGCTCAATGTTGCGTGGGCCGAGATCCGATGGTTTGATCGCATAATATGCGCAGAACCGCCGAAAGAATAATGAAGTAGGGAACCCTAAGCCCCTCTCCAAATGGCTTGGGAAGCAGATGAACTCGCCAGCGCGTGGCTTCGCCTCGATCTCGGAAGACGCGGGGATCCGCCAATTCCACTTGCGGAGGACCCTGGCATCCTCAAAGGACCTGAGCTGCGCCGCGTTGCACTTGGATTTCCCCCACGAACCTTTCGGAGGCGCCATCAGGAATAAAGCATGATCGCTTGGTCCGGGGAGTCTGGATCGAGGGAAGACAGAAGGAATGGATGCGCGAGGATGAAGAATGCGAGGAAGGATCTGCAGGACTGATCTATCACTCTCCTTATAAAGGAGTGCTACCCGCCAACCTCGGGGTTGCCGTTACCCGTGGTAATTGCGCCGAAGTTACCATTGGACTACCCATCGGATAGTTTGACCAAGTTGACGGTCCCACTCCTTCACTCGACTCACCTGCAACCGTGCCCTATCCAGTCAGCGGGGCAGTCACTTGGTAGCGGTTGCATTTGCCAAAGCAGCGACCGGAAACCTGGTGGAGAATTTCCTTGGTTTTGGCAGAGTCCATCACCGATTCGACTGGGCGTCCAAATTGGACTCGCCTACTCCGACTACCAAATAAACACCTGCGTTTGAATCAACGATGGCCTCGGGGACTATTGATGGGGATATGCCAATTGGGGTATGCCCAGCAGGATATTCCGATTGGGTCAAAGGCTTAGCGAGTGGGCCTGCAAGACGGCGACTGGAATGCGACTGAGGAGAAGGCCTAGCGATTGGAGACTGGAGGCCCGAAAGCATAGTCGAAGCCCAGTCAGATTAGGTCAAAACCTCTGAATCCATATCTTGTTCGGTTGTAAACTGTAAACCCTAGCGAGGTGCCTCCTAGATAAACCTCCCTAGGGTACTCTAAGGACTTAGGTTCCATCATACACCCCTTTGAGCGATCCGCTGCTTAGACGCCGAGCTCTCCACCCCTGTAACTCGCTCTCCATCAATCTAATCTAGCAGGAGTAGGTCTTTACCCTCCGAGGGGTCGAACCTGGGTAAACCCATGTGCATCCGCCCCATATCGCACCGCAGATGGCCGCCAGCACTCTCCCCCGATTCTATCAATCGCTGCCTACTATAGCGACTGTCGTGGCCATTTCCACGACATATCCACTAGAT
This sequence comes from Avena insularis, assembly GCA_023614405.1. Taxonomy (NCBI): domain Eukaryota; kingdom Viridiplantae; phylum Streptophyta; class Magnoliopsida; order Poales; family Poaceae; genus Avena; species Avena insularis. The sequence goes on along the minus strand of CM042694.1, from coordinate 317,848,440 downwards.
GTCACTACATGTTTCTTCTTTACATAAACCACATTGGATCCACTAGATGTCACTGCATGTGTGTTCTTTTGCTAAACCACATTGGATCCACTATATGTCACTACATGTGTGTTCTATTCATAAACCACATGGATCCACTAGATGTCATTGCATTGTTGTTCTTTTCCTAAACCACATTGGATCCACTAGATGTCACTGCATGTGTGTTCTTTTTAAAAACCACATTGGATCCACTAGATGTCATTGCATGTGTGTTCTTTTCCTAAACCACGTGGATCCACTATATTTCATTGCATGTGTGTTCTTTTCATAATGCACATGGATCCACTAGATGTCATTGCATGTCTGTTCTTTTCATAAACCACATTAGATCCACTATATGTCATTGCATTGGTGTTCTTTTCCTAAACCACATGGATCCACTAGATGTCCTAGCATGTGGTGTTCTTTTGATAAACCACATTGGATCCACTAGATGTCATTGCATTGGTGTTCTTTTCATAAACCACATGGATCCACTAGATGTCACTGCTTGTGTGTTCTTTTCATAAACCACATTGGATCCACTAGATGTCATTGCATGTGTGTTCTTTTCCAAAACCACATGGATCCACTAGATGCCATTGTATATATGTTCTTTTCATAAACCACATGGATCCACTAGATGTCATTACATGTGTCTTCTTTTCATAAACCACATTGGATCCACTAGATGCCACTACATGTGTGTTCTTTTCATAAACCACTTGGATCCACTAGATGTCCCTTCATGTGTGTTCTTTTCATAAACCACATGGATCCACTAGATGTCACTGCATGTTTCTTCTTTTCATAAACCACATTGGATCCACTAGATGTCACTGCATGTGTGTCGTCGGATTGATGACAAGTATGCCATGAGGGGGTCCTCGAGGCGTGCGGAAGAAAGGGGTGTGAGATGTACGGTATTCCGGGACGGTGAGCACACAAGTTTACTCAGGTTCGAATCCGCCGGCTTTGGATGGACCCTACTCACCTTAGCAATCGATGTCTGGCGAGCGAATATGGGTTACAAGGGTTTCGCCTGTGCGAGTTGAGATTTTAGACTATTGAGGTGTTGCCCTAAAGGCTCTCCCTAGGACGGCTTATATAGATATCCGGCCTAGGGTTTACAGGAGAGATCTATCCGGCTACGACTAAGAGTCGGTTACAGAGTACATCTTGAACTACAAGTAACATTATGGGCCTAAGTCGGTAAGTCTTCTGGGCCTTCCGTAGCGGATTGGACTCATCTTTCTCCTCGATATCGCCCATGAAGCAATGCTCTAACCCGAAGTGGGCCACCCTGGTCAGTGAGGACCTGTGAGGATACCCGGAAAGTATATCCCCAACAGTAGCCCCCGGAGGCCTCTAAGATCCAAAGTCGGATTTATCATCGTCTAGCTTGACCTTCGGCTTGTAGAATCTTGAAGGGTTCCTGAAACTTCACAACAAAAAATACGATCCGGGTCTTAAAAGTAAGTCAGACCCACCAGTAGGTTACTCGGATTTTCCAGCTCGATTTCAAACTAAGACGGAACTTGGTTCCCAACGGCACCTGACACAAGTCATGGTCAAGTCACGTCATTTGACAGGCATTCCGTCAGCACGACCGTTGGTGGGTCCGCGGTTCGTGGAACCGAGGCGCCGTTTCAATGCGGGCATGGAGATCGAGACGACGCAATCATCGCGTGGGTCCTTCCCAGTTCTTTCCACGATGCGTGGCGGTTACACTATAGCATTTGCACGAATCTTGGCGCAGTTAGGTGGATATAAGTGGTTAGGATTTCTTCCTTCTTCTTCCATCGGTCCTTTGCCTTTTCCTTTCCTCCCAATCTTCCTGCATGCACAGAGCTCCCCGTTCCTCCCCCAAAAACTCCCAGCACCGCCCCTTTTAGGTCAAACACTCACCGGAGAAATGGCTTCATCTTCCTCTTCTGGCTTAGCGGCAGCAGCGGCGGCGACAGAAGCGGTGGCGGAGAAAGAGAGCTTCCGTGGGCTCTGGATCCCCTGCGCCCTCAACGAGGAGGGCCTCAAGAACATGGAGAAGAGGGGCTTCTCGCTCCCAGCGACTGGCGGAGCGGCTTCGAGGAAACCATCCCCAACCCGCGTGACGGAGAGCGGGTCCACTTCCGCACCCACCTCGATAGAGGTTTGTCATTTCCTCCCTCGGAGTTCTTCTCCAAGGTGATAGATCATTACGGAGTTCAACTCCATCATCTTCCTCCCAACTCTCTATCAGAGATGAGTGTGTATGCTTCATTGTGCGAGGGCTTTCTTGACATTAGGCCGAGTTTGACTCTTTTCCAGTACTATTTTCATGTCCGGAGAAACTCCATTACTGTCGGTGTTCCTTACATCACCGGCACTATTAGCTTTTCGCTTAGATGCGAGCGCGCGTATCCCAAAATTCTAGCTAGTGACTCGGTCAAACAATGGCCAGCCACGTTTTTCTATCATAGGGATATTCCGGCTCCCGGCAAAGCCACTGCTTTGCCGTCTTTCATCGACGGAGCCGCCACGGCCCAACCTTCTTGGGATGAGGCTGCTCTTGCTCTCTCCGACGATCTGATCCTTGCTAAGAGGTGGATCGAATATTTGATCAAACACAAGGATCTGAAGGGATCCGACTTGGACCAGTTCTGGGTCTCATGTCGGATCCAGCCCCTCCAGTATCACGGAACCCGACTGATGCATTCCATCACTTCGTCTCTGAAAGACTCCCTCCGCATCAGCTCCAAAGCCTACACCACTCAAGGCTACATAAGCCAGATCAAGTGGCTGATCCAGGAGCAGATCGAGAGGAGAATCCCGGAGGTTTCTCTGGTCATGCACACGGCGGATAACCCCGTAGTGCCGGTAAGCTTCTATCAGTACACCTTTTTATGTGTTCCAATCTTTGAGTTATTGATATGTTTTCTTCTTTTCAGCTTGCTGACCTCCCCGAGTCGGAATTTGCTCCGCTCGAAGGATATCCTCCGGAGTTCTCGCAGGAGGTAGAAGTGGTCCCATTGCCGGATCTTGCGCTCAAGAAGCGCAAAGCTCCGACAGTGGCTGTCGGCACAAAGGAGGTGCCTGTCGTGAAGAGGTATCTTTCAATCACAATTTTCTGCCTTTGTATTTTACTTGAATTTCTTCCCGAGATGTAATGTTTCTGACTTTACTACATTCTCAGAGCAAAACCTCTCCTCAAGGGAAAAGGGAAAGGGATTCCTTCAAAGCCGCTGCGGCAGACGAAGATTACGATAGCTTCTCCTGTAGTGGCTCCTTCGACTCCTGCCCCTCAATCTTCTGCAATGCCAGTGATCTCCCCGGACGCTGCAGAAGATCCGGCTCCTTCAACGGGGCCTGTGAACCTTGGGTCACAAACTGGCGTCACCATGGGTGCGTCAGATCTAGATAAGGGTGAAGCCTCTTTGGGTAATGATCCCTCGGCAGAAACCTTCGCCGAAAACCTCCTAAGCAATCCGGGTCTTGCCAAGTTTGGCTTGTCCCAGAAATCTGCTGAAGAAATCCAGCGGCTTGCCAAGAAATGCTTGGATAAAAGTACTTTATCTGCCGAAGAAGAAGCGCAAGAAGCAGAGGACGTCAAGTTCTCCGACCTTCTTGCCTAGGTGCGCCTCCGCGATGAGAGGATTACGATTGGTGAGCTTCCAACAGCCCCAGTGATTCCTCTGACTCTCACCGAGAAGGTGGCTGCTGAAGTGCACGCGGGTTTGGATAAACTCACCCGTGAACAATATGTAAGTCAGAATTCCAACTCTTGTTTTTTCCATTATGTTATATCATATCCTCTAGCCCCCAAGCATGAAGTAAGATATATAATCCGGGTTTATGCTTCATTAGGATGCCAAAGAATGAACTAGTGTAGCCCCCAAGGCTCGTGCTGATATTTAGCAAAAATATTAGCCCGAGTCTTAAGTAGCTTTCTGACTTTGGGTATTCTGACTTACAGAAAGTATGTTCCTATAACCAGGAATTACTGACCAATGTTTGCGATAAGCGGAGAGAGATCAAAACTCTCCGGCTTAAAAATGCTGAACTCAAAGTTTCCAAGGATGAGGACGAAGGTAAACATTCTAAGACTCAAACCTTGTCTTTGTTATTTTCAATGTCAAATTTTTCTGAACTTTTGTTCTTTTTGACTTACAGTGCTGGTGAAACAATTCGTCGCCATGATTTAAGAGGCCGAGAACCTCAAGACCTTGGTGGTGGAGAACAAGGAGCTTCGCCAAGAACTGGACCAGCTCAAGGCAAATCACGAAAAGAGCATAGCTCAAGTCCTTGAATCCTCCTCCATAGCCACTGAAGAGCGTGATCGCAAGATTGCTGCTCAAGATAAAATAATCTCCGACCTCAAGAATGAGCTTGGCAGAGAGAAGGACATGTCCCAGGCGCTCCGGGCTAAACTCCAGAGTCTCCGGGAGGAGAAGACCAAAATTGACGACGTCATTTTCGGTACGTTCCATCTATCTGACTTGTCTCTTTCTTCGACTTTTATCAATGTCGGTTTTTTCTTAACTTGTTTTGTGTATAGGTCCCCTGAACTTGACGGACTCTTCCTCCTCCGAGCCCCGCACCCACCGGCTTACCCAAGTCGGTGACTTGCTGAGCAACAAGATCCGAATCTCCGTAACACATCAAACATCGGATGCCAATATCCTTAGCAATTCGGATTCCATGCAGTAGTGCTTCATACTCGGCAATATTGTTTGTTGCTGTGAAGTGTATCTGCAACACGTATAAAAGTTTATCTCCTTGGGGTGATTTGAGCACCACACCAATCCTTGAGCCCCCTCGAGCCTTAGACCCATCGAAAAAGAGGGTCCAATATTCCGACTCAGGGAGGATCATGTTCTCCTTCGTCTCTGTGCAATCAGCGACAAAGTCAGCAAGGATATGGGATTTGATTGTTGTCCGAGGTTTATACTCAATGTCGAAAGCTGAAAGCTCTATGCCCCATTTAGCGACGCGTCCTGTGGCGTCACTATTGTTGATTATATCTCTCATGGGAGCTGTGCTCACCACAGTAATTGGATGCTCCTGAAAGTAGTTACGAGATGCTAGAAAAACACCGTAAGCCAACTTTTGATAGTGCGGATACCGCTGTTTTGATTCTGTCAGGACCTCGCTGACAAAATAAGTCGGACGCTGCGCCAGGTGCTCCTGATTTTCCTCTGGTCTCTCCACCACCATGACGATACTAACGACCTTATTTGTCGCAGCAAGATAGAGCAACATCAGTTCCTTAGGTTACGGTGCTGCAAGGATAGGAGCAGATGAGAGTACTTTCTTCAGGTCTTGTAATGCAGCTTCAGCTTCGTCAGTCCAGACAAAATCCTTGGTCTTTTTTAGGAGTTTGTATAGTGGTGTGGCACTTTCACCAAGCCGGCTTACAAATCGACTAACCGCAGCAATGCAACCAGTTAGTCTTTGTACGTCCTTCAAGCGGGTTGGCCTGGAAATATTGAGTATAGCCTTGATTTTGTCTCGGTTCACCTCTATGCCTCTTTGAGACACGATGAAACCTAACAATTTTCTGGCTGGTATTCCAAAGAAGCATTTCTTCGGGTTAAGCATAATGTTGTATTTTTGTAGATTGGCAAATGTTTCCTCCAAGTCAGAAATCAGCGTTTCCTTCTTTTTGGACATTACCGTGATATCATCCACGTATGCATATACATTGCGTCTGAGTTGGTCATGAAGGCAACACTGCATCGTGCGCTGGTACATAGCTCCTGTGTTCTTCAGCCCAAAGGGCATCATAACAAAATAGAAGGTTCTGAAAGGGGTTATGAATGAAGTTTTGACTTTGTCAGATTCCTTCATCCGGATTTGGTGATAGCCGGAATATGCTCGAGAAAACAGAGGAGTTCTGAGCCTGCCGTAGAATCAATAACTTGATCAATTCTAGGCAGAGCGAACAGATCTTTTGGACAAGCCTTGTTCAAGGCAGTATAATCAACACACATCCTTAAATCAGTGGTGTCCTTTTTAGGGACCATTACAGGATTGGCCGATCACTTAGTGTGGATGACCTCTTCTATGAATCCGGCTAACTCGAGCCACGCTAGTTCCTTAGCTATTGCCTTACGCTTTTCGTCGCCAAACCATCGTAAGGACTGTTTGACGGGTTTAGCGTTCGGGTTTACATTTAGAGAGTGCTCGGCAAGTTCCCTAGGTACTCCGGTCATGTCAGATGGCTACCATGCGAAGATGTCTTGATTTTCTTGGAGGAACTTGACGAGCGCGCTTTCCTATGCGCTACCTAGGCCTACGCCTATCTAGGTCACCTTGGAGGGGTCATCATCCTTCAATGGTGCTTTCTTCGTCTCCTCTGATGCCTTGAACTCCGGATTTGGCTTTGTCACCTCCTTATTCGTTGCGGGCATCTCGCACGGATCTATGCTCTTCTTGATCACCTGGTACTCCTGGTCGTGCTGCACAGCTTCGGCAAAGGCGGCATTTCCATCCTTGCACTCTCGCGCTTTCTTCGGGTCTCCCCTGATAGTGATCACGCTGTTGGGACCTGGAATTTTCATCATATTATAAATGTAACACGGACGAGCCATAAAAGCCCAGTAAGCCGGACGTCCGAATATAGCGTGGTATGTGCTCTTGAACGGGACCACTTCAAAGGAAAGTGCTTCCGTCTGATAGTTCTTTGGAGTTCCAAAGGTGACATCCAAAGTAATCTCTCCCAGGGAATTAGCTTGTCTTCCTGGGACAACTCCGTGAAAGATCACAGAGCTATGGTTTAGCTGAGTTTCCGAGATCTTCATCCGGCGTAGAGTTTCGACATAGAGAATATTGATGCTGCTACCACCATCCATGAGGGTCTTGGAGAAACCATAACCGTCAATAAGTGGGTTCACGATTAAGGCGTATTTTCCTCGCCTATGTAACTTAGGCGGATGATCGTCGCGATCAAACGTGATTGCCACTTCCGACCATTCCAGATACTAGAGGATAGCCGGAACTGTTGCATTGAGCTCGTGTAGAACTGCTTTCTTGACCTTTGCTGGTTGAGATCCGAGGAAAGTGACAGAAGTATCCTTCTTGGTGGGAAAAGTTTTCTTCCCTTCCGGCTTGGGATTTGAAGCATCAGCTTCCTCCATGTCGGAATCTTCCTTGGTCTCCTTGTCCTTTTCGGGATTTTTATTTCCCTTCTTCCACTTAGCTTTGTAGCCCGCGGTGTCATCTCTTTTGATGTCGTCATTGAAACGACATTCAGCGTTGGTGTGGGACGAGCCCCCATTGGCGTCTAGGTGATGCACACATGGGTTATTGGCAATGTCGGCCCAAGAGTAGGTTTTGCCTAGTTGTTGTTCTCCTCTACCTTGAACCCTTGAAGTCCCACGGCCACGCTCGCGGCCTCCACCATGTCCTCCTCGTACTCCAGACCCGGAAACAGTAGTAACCACCGCTGTTTCCGTGTTGGGTTTTTCTTCCGAGGTATTTTTGCGCTTCTGAGCTTGTTGCTTTGGCTGTCTTGCCGACTGAGGCATAGCTAGGGCATTGAGCAATCCCTCTGCATCGTCGTCAGCATCTGCATACTTGCTCGCTGTTTCTATCATCTCTCCCAAATCAGTGACCTTGTCACACTTCAAACGGTGACGCAGTAGACCAATTGGGAGACCTGCAATGAAAGCTTCAATCGCAGTTTGATCATTTACTCCCTCACAGTAGTTCTTGGTGTCGATCCATCGTCCGAGGTAGTCCCGGCAAGTTTCTCTGGCTTTCTGGGTGCAAAGCTGTAGGTCTCCGACCGTACAGGGCCTCCGATATGTGCCTTCGAAATTCCGAAAGAATGCACTTTGCATGTCATACCAGTTATGGATGGTGTTCTCCGGAAGTTGATTGAGCCATGATCGTGCCGTCTTCTGCAACATAAGTGGGAGGTATCGGGTTGCGACTAGGCTGTTTCCGCCTTTGGTGATGCAGCAAGCTTGGAAGAAATCCTGTAGCCAGGTATCTGGCCGAGCAATGCCATCGTAGGCTTGGATATGTCTTGAGATAGCAAATCCTTCCGGGAATTTTGTAGCTCTCATGCGTGGTCCGAAGCACTTTGGGCCCACGTAGATATCATCGTTTTCGTAGCACTGAGCCTCTATGTTGGAGTTGATCATGTGCCTTGCATCGTTCGGGGATAAAGATCATCCCGAATGTCGGTTGTGGCTGCGGTGCCTTGAAGCCGGACTTCGGCTTCTGCCACCACCTCCTCCGCCATGTCGTCCTCCTTGCCCTCCTTGGGAGCCGTTGTGATGACTGTGTGGTGGAGAGGGTGGGGCAGCTGGATAGCTTCCGGCTGATCACCGGCCTCCATCTGGAACGTCATTATTGCGATTCCGGGGAGGGTCTTGACTACGACGAGCCCCCTGCCTGCTTGTTCCGGTGTGGTTTCCGTCGTTTCTTCGTCCATCGTTCCCACCATGGTGGGGCTCAGCCGGACGGCTTGCATGTCTAGGAGGTGGCATTTTTTGATGATCCTCCTCCCGACATTTCTCTTTATCTTCTCCCCTTCAATCGTTAGATTCTCGTCGGGAAGGATTCCTTGGATTCAAGGCAGCGATAGCCTCTTTCTCAGCCGTTGGTGCAACGTTGCTCCAATCGCGTGCAGTCCTGCGATGCTGTCCTAATGATCCGGTTCTTGAATAATTGTCCTCCTGTCGTTCGGGGCGATAATGCTGCTCCGGAACGCGGTGGGGTCTCACGTCAGCCCATGCCAGATCTGTTCGACATTGGTCGGAATTCGAGACCAGTTTTTGACTTCCGGACAGGGCGACTTTTTGCTGTTGCAGTCCCTTGTTGAGTAGTTTGATACCCAAACGGATCTCCTCTGGTCCTGGATTAGCCGATAGAATTTCTCGGGCCGCCACGGCATTCTGTACTGGGGTTGGATATACCCAATCTCCTTTGCTATCTTTCCGTGGCTTCCCCATCTCATCTCTGAAAAGGATGGCACGGATATGTGGGAATTGGTCGTCATCGGTGTGACGCTTCCGTGTCTTCTGATGCAACTGAGACATGTAGTCCTTAGTTGCCATGCGTTTCTTCTCCACCTCGATGTTTTTGGCTTCATCGAGGAGTTGTTGACGACGCGCTTCTAGGGCCTGGGCCCTTTCGTCTAGCTCTTTCGCAGTAAGTTCTGCCGCTGTAGGGATAGGTGTGGTTAATGCAGCATCGATGAGTTTACACGCACCTTCGGTGATCACGTGTCCGTCCACCGATTCTTCTTTTTTCGGCTCTTCTAGGATAAGTGCTCCATCCGAATCTTCTTCGTATTCCTCGGCAATCACCTCCTCAGCTAGAGGGTCTTTTGCCGGGGTCTTGTTTTTCTTGTTCTTCTTCTTTGCCTTCTTGGCAGCGCCGGTAGCAAAGACGGCTTTGGGTCCGTTTCCTGGAGTCAAGCGCTGATCGGTACTTTCGAACATATGGACTTCGGGATTATCTTCGACGTCCATGTCATCCTGTGCTTTGGGAGAGTGTTCTCCGGATCCTTCATCCATGGCTTCTCCTTCTTCTGCAGCCTTGGAGTTATACTCCTCTTCATATTCTGCGGAGAACTTTCGGAAATCTGCTGACATCATCGATTCATCCGAGGATGCGGGTACGTCGACGTTTGTTCCAATTGCCTCCAGCACCGAGTCGGTGTTTTCTCCAGCATCGGCAGAGCCGGATCCGGATCCCACGTATCCGACAAAGTGCGACGCGTGCTTCCTGAGGTACCTGCGGCTTTCGCGATCAACCATGTCGAAACTTTTGATGGTCTCGAGAATTGCATCTGCGCTTTCGCCTTGCAGTATCATACGTCGTAATGTGTACCTTAGAAAAGGTATGTCTGTCCCAGCATCATTAGAGCCGGAATCAGTGTCACCGATATGTTCCTCCTGGATTTCGACTTCCGTGGATGGGTCGATCTGGGATCCGGCTCCTCCAGGGAGATCCACTCCAGATTCGACTTGGACCGCTAGGTCTTCTTCAGGCTCGGATTTCTCCACTATCTCCACAACTGGTGCGGGATGGGTGGGATTAGGGTTTTCTGAGATCCGGAACTCTGCCGCCTCCGCGGACAAAGGGGACCTAGAAGATTCTTCTGCCTCTATCATCACCGATGGGGTGGGTTGGGCAGGTTGAGCGAAACCGATGTAAACATCGATCTCGCCAAAGGACATGATTGTGTAGGCAGTCACGGCCTCCTTAGCCGGAATTCAGGTCTCGTCGAGAACGATCAGAGGGACGTCACTGGCATAGAGGATGCGACCGACGGCGATAGTCTCGCCGATTCCGATTCTTGCAGATTTCGCTCAGAACGCAGATCCGAAGCTCACTTGCCCCACGGTGGGCGCCAACTATCGTCAGATTAATGACAAGTACGCCATGAGGGGGTCCTCGAGGCGTATGGAAGAGAGGGGTGTGAGACGTACGGTATTCCGAGACTGTGAGCACACAAGTTTACCCAGGTTCGAATCCGCCAGCTTTGGACAGACCCTACTCCTGCTAGCAATCGATGTCTGGCGAGCGGAATATAGGTTACAAGGGTTTCGCCTGTGCGAGTTGAGATTGTAGACTATTGAGGTGTTGCCCTAAAGGCTCTCCCTAGGACGGCTTATATAGATATCCGGCCTAGGGTTTACAGGAGATATCTATCCGGCTACGACTAAGAGTCGGTTACAGAGTACATCTTCAACTACAAGTAACATTATGGTCCTAAGTCGGTAAGTCTTCTGGGCCTTCCCGTAGCCGGATTGGACTCTGTCTTTCTCCCTGATTGGGCCGCCCGTGAAGCAATGCTCTAACCCGAAGTGGGCCACCCTGGTCAGTGAGGAACTGTGAGGATACCCGGAAAGTATATCCCCAACAATGTGTATTCTTTCCTAAACCACATTGGATCCACTATATGTCATTGCATGTGTTTTCTATTCATAATCCCATTGGATCCACTAGATGTCATTGCATTGGTGTTCTTTTCCTAAACCACATTGGATCCACTAGATGTCACTGCATGTGTGTTCTTTTCATAAACCACATTGGATCCACTAGATGTCATTGCATGTCTATTCTTTTCCTAAACCACATGGATCCACTATATTTCATTGCATGTGTGTTCTTTTCATAATCCACATGGATCCACTAGATGTCACTGCATGTGTGTTCTTTTCATAAACCACATTGGATCCACTATATGTCATTGTATTGGTGTTCTTTTCCTAAACCACATGGATCCACTAGATGTCCCAGCATGTCGTGTTCTTTTCATAAACCACATTGGATCTACTATATGTCATTGCATTGGTGTTCTTTTCATAAACCACATGGATCCACTAGATGTGACTGCATGTGTGTTCTTTTCATAAACCACATTAGATCCACTAGATGTCATTGCATGTGTGTTCTTTTCCTAAACCACATGGATCCACTAGATGCCATTGTATATATGTTCTTTTCATAAACCACATGGATCCACTAGATGTCATTGCATGTGTCTTCTTTTCATAAATCACATTAGATCCACTAGATGTCATTGCATGTATGTTCTTTTCCTAAACCAAATGGATCCACTAGATGTCATTGCATTGGTGTTCTTTTCCTAAACCACATTGGATCCACTTGATGTCACTGCATGTGTGTTTGTTTCATAAACCTCATTGGATCCACTAGATGTCATTGCATGTGTGTTCTTTTCCTAAACCTCATGGATCCACTATATTTCATTGGATGTGTGTTCTTTTCATAAACCATATGGATCCACTAGATGTCATTGCATGTGTGTTCTTTTCGTAAACCACATTGGATCCACTATATGTCATTGCATTGGTGTTCTTTTCCTAAACCACATGGACCCACTAGATGTCCTAGCATGTGGTGTTATTTTCATAAACCACATTGGATCCACTAGATATCATTGCATTGGTGTTCTTTTCATAAACCACATCGATCCACTAGATGTCACTGCATGTGTGTTCTTTTCATGAACCACATTGGATCCACTAGATGTCATTGCATGTGTGTTCTTTTCCTAAACCACATTGTATCCACTAGATGTCATTGCATGTGTGTTCTTTTCATAAACCACATTGGATCCACTATATGTCATTCATTGGTGTTCTTTTCCTAAACCATATGGATCCACTAGATGTCCCAGCATGTGGTGTTCTTTTCATAAACCACATTGGACCCACTAGATGTCATTGCATTGGTGTTCTTTTCATAAACCACATGGATCCACTAGATGTCACTACATGTGTGTTCTTTTCATAAACCACATTGGATCCACTAGATGTCATTGCATGTGTGTTCTTTTCCTAAACCACATGGATCCACTAGATGCCATTATATATATGTTCTTTTCATAAACCACATGGATCCACTAGATGTCATTGCATGTGTCTTCTTTTCATAAACCACATTGGATCCACTAGATGTCATTGCATGTGTGTTCTTTTCCTAAACCACATGGATCCACTAGATGTCATTGCATTGGTGTTCTTTTCCTAAACCACATTGGATCCACTTGATGTCACTGCACGTGTGTTTGTTTCATAAACCTCATTGGATCCACTAGATGTCATTGCATGTGTGTTCTTTTCCTAAACCACATGGATCCACTACATTTAATTTCATGTGTGTTCTTTTCATAAACCATATGGATCCACTAGATGTCATTGCATGTGTCTACTTTTCATAAACCACATTGGATCCACTATATGTCATTGCATTGGTGTTCTTTTCCTAAACCACATGGACCCACTAGATGTCCCAGCATGTGGTGTTCTTTTCATAAACCACATTGGATCCACTAGATGTCATTGCATTGGTGTTCTTTTCATAAACCACATGGCTCCACTAGATGTCACTGCATTTGTGTTCTTTTCATGAACCACATTGGATCCACTAGATGTCATTGCATGTGTGTTCTTTTCCTAAACCACATGGATCCACTACATGCCATTGTATATATGTTCTTTTCATAAACCACATAGATCCACTAGATGTCATGGCATGTGTCTTCTTTTCGTAAACCACATTGGATCCACTAGATGTCAATGCATGTGTGTTCTTTTCCTAAACCACATGGATCCACTAGATGTCATTGCATTGGTGTTCTTTTCCTAAACCACATTGGATCCACTTGATGTCACTGAATGTGTGTTCTTTTCATCAACCACATTGGATCCACTAGATGTCATTGCATGTGTGTTCTTTTCCTAAACCACATGGATCCACAATATTTCATTGCATGTGTGTTCTTTTCATAAACCACATGGATCCACTAGATGTCACTTCATGTGTGTTATTTTCATAAACCACATTGGATCCACTATATGTCATTGCATTGGTGTTCTTTTCCTAAACAACATGGACCCACTAGATGTCCCAGTATGTGGTGTTCTTTTCATAAACCACATTGGATCCACTATATGTCATGGCTTTGGTGTTCTTTTCATAAACCACATGGATCCACTAGATGTCACTTCATGTGTGTTCTTTTCATAAACCACATTGGATCCAGAAGATGTCATTGCATGTGTGTTCTTTTCCTAAACCACATGGATCCACTAGATGCCATTGTATATATGTTCTTTTCATAAACCACATGGATCCACTAGATGTCATTGCATGTGTCTTATTTTCATAAACCACATTGGATCCACTATATGTCATTGCATTGGTGTTCTTTTCCTAAACCACATGGAATGATGCCACTCCAGCATGTGGTGCCCAACCATGTCTAGGAACCCTAGCAGCATGCTAGGACTCAACTACAACATGCATTCTATGACCAGTTTTAAAGATGCTGCATCAGCACACCCACTTGGATGTCATTGCAGGTGTGTTCTTTCCCTAAACAACATGGATCCTAACCTTTGGCCCCAATGGTGGCCGTTAGATCGAGTCTTCTAGAAGGCACGTCCAAAGACACTTGTTCTAAATCACGATTGTTACATACCGTTCGATCAGGGCGATTGGAGGATTGTGATGGTTCTTCATAAGAGCAATCCATGAGTAGGCTGTTTTGCGACATGATTGGCCATGCTTACTGTCCGCTTGCTCCAGACAAACTGGCAAAACCGCGCGCTCCTACTTGCTAGTGTCACGTGTTCCATGGGCCCACCTGCCTGTGTCACGTCCCATTTACTTATCTTCTTTCCCCTCGAAGCCTCTTTCCTCACCTGCATGCGGGAAATCTATGAATAAATGGAGCTTGCAAGTATGAATAATGTTGTATGAACATTGAGATTCTCTCTTATTCATCTTGTTAAGTTAAGCAGTTCATTTGGGCTAGGTGCAAAAATTGAAGTCACAAACTGTGTTTCTGTGTTTTATGCAACAAATGCCATGAATGTTGGTGTTACCTGCAATTTTCTCTACACATTCTACACATTCGCGTGCTCCCAGGAATAATTAAATAAAATGAGGTTATGATACTACTACTAGTATCATCCTACACATTCGTGTGCTCCCATGAGACGTACACTGGTGTGCATGTCCGTTGTCCGTAATTAGTGCGCGTGCGCAGGCGCAGACGCATGCCCATGCCAGTTTGATGAAACGTGGTTGCGGTTACTGTGTGCATGCCAGCGTCTCATTTCCAGACACTTCGCTTGGCTTTCCCAGGCGTTTTTTTAAATGTGTGTCTCTAGAACCGCTTCCTCTGCCAGTTAACGGGACCAAGACCGCACGAATGCCATCATCCATGGCTGGCAAGAACCAGCAGGACCCACCGTGGGCTAGTCTCCCCGAGGGACTCGTCCAGAAGATATGTGACATCTTCCTTTCGACGGACGACTTCGACTACAACCCTGCCTTCCGGGCAGTATGCAATGCCTGGCACGGTTGCACGGAGGATCACTTTATGCCAGCCAACTGGATTGTTCTAGAGCACCAACTGTTGGAGGAGTATCCGGTAGACGACACCGCCATCACGTTGCTGAACTTGAGAACTGGCCGCCACCTTGAGAAGAAGATTAGCCGGGTTATTCATAGGTGCTTTCTTGATATTCATCTGTATATATTCGCTCCTTTTTTGCATTCACATCCTGTACTATCTATTTTTCAAGTTTTGTTTCTTCGTCCACTTGTTGCACAGGATTTTGCTCCATGGTTTACCTTGATTGAATTTCAGTCTGTTTACCTTGACTGAATCTCTATTTCTCCTCTCTCTCTCTCTCTCCCTAGAAGGTAGTTTTATGTCGGTAGCACAGCCGACAACCTCCTTGTACTTGGACAGAGGGTGCAGCCGTACAAGACCCAGTTGTACAACCTCTTATCGGGTGCTATCAAGAGCCTGAGGGCGGAGATACCGACCAAGCAGGTGGCTTCTGTCGCTGTGACGATGTTCCCGTCATTGATGGTGTTTGCATCAAACCATCTACACAACAACATTCAGTGGGCAAATGAGGGCACGGAGTAAGAGAGACGCCCGGTCTTTAGTAAAGGGTTGTACTCGCCATATGACTTCATGGAACTCCGGAGCATGACTTCTTATGCTGGTGATGTTTTTGTCGAAGATCAATACGGGTCTGTCCTCTCGACTATGTGTGGTGCTTCTCATGGAGATGTCTA
Organism: Avena insularis; assembly: GCA_023614405.1. Lineage (NCBI taxonomy): Eukaryota > Viridiplantae > Streptophyta > Magnoliopsida > Poales > Poaceae > Avena > Avena insularis. The sequence goes on along the minus strand of CM042694.1, from coordinate 317,832,855 downwards.
GCTGCAGCGCTCCGCACGGACCCTAGAGATGCATCCCACCGTTGCAGGCCCTGTTCTGGGCTGCCAGTTCCTAGAGAATCGGTTTTACCTCGTCGAGTCTGATGGGGAGCTATTGTTTGTTTTGAGTGCACCGATCTACGGCGGTAGGCTAGTTGTTTACCGGGTTGATACCCAGAACCGTCTCCTTTAGCCCGTGAGATGCATCGGAAGTCGTGCTCTCTTTGTTGCTAACAATTGGTGCGTCTGCATCGATAGTGCCAGGGTACCCACGGTGTAGGCAGGCATCATATACTATGCGAACCTATCCGAGATTAGATCTTACAACTTTGAGGCCCTTGTGTTGGAAGAGGAGCCAAGGGTTGTACATGGGTATGGAGTAGGAGGATTATAGATCAATGATAGTCCTTTTGAACTCGATCGATTGCTGCCAGAGTATTGCAGAATATTGATACGTCCATTTTGCATCACTATTCTATATCATAATTTACTGTTATTCATTGATATATTTCATATTAAGAGATGATACTTATGTTATTTCATCCATTTTTGCATGGTTGATGACTTTTGGAGCATGGACCGCTGCAGTCAGGATTCTGATGGAAAAGGTGCTGTTTGGAGGCAAAATTCGCGAAGACCAGAAAATCCGGGAAAATATACGGAAAATCCTATTTTTCTAGAAGACGAAGGCTGCCAGAAGGAGGAGTGGAGATGGGCCACAAGGGGCCCACACCACCCCCTGGAGCGGGCCAGCCTAGGCCGCGCCACCAGGTGGTGTGGCCGCCCTGGCCCACCTCCAGCTCTCCCCTATGGCGTATATAATCCTCCCGAAACCCTAATACTCGGGGAGGGGCCACAGAAAGATTCTGCCGCCTCTGCGGGGCGGAAAACACCAAGACAGAAAGATCTCTCTAGCAGACAGATTTCTGCCCAGGGAATTCCTTCCCGGAGAGGGGAGATGGTCGCCATCAACACCACCATCAAGCTGGACTTCATCGGGATCATCATCATCATCACCACCATCATCACCATCAGCACCCTCATCACTATCTCCACATTGTTGTAACAATTGGGTTGAATCTTGCATAGTTCTTAGGGGAAACTTTCTCGGTGTTGATTACACTTTGTAGTTGATGCTATTGAGTGGAACCATTGCATTATTGTTTATGTTCAGATTGTTATACATCATTATTCCATCTCTGATCATCATCCATATGATGTCTTGTGAGTAGTTTGTTTTGTTATTGAGGACATGGGAGAAGTTATGTTGTTAGTAGTGGAATTGTGTTGAGAAAGATTCAATAGTTTGATATTTAAGTTGTGGTGTACTTCTTCTAGTGGTGTCATGTGAACTCGACTACATGACACTTCACCTATATGGCTCTAGGGGAATGCATTGTGTATCTTGCTACTAATCATAGGGGTTGCCGGAGTGACAGAAACCTGAACCCCCGTTAGGAAACCATTGCACAAGGGACGTCAGGGTCTTAGAGTTTAAAGCATGGTTAGGTTTCTACCTTAATTACTTTCTTGTACTTACGGATGTTTGCAAGGGGTATAATCACAAGTATGTATTAGTCCTAGGAAGGTCGGTACATTAGCACAGGTTCACCCACATAACACTTAGCAAGCTAGAGAAGATTAATCAACTATATGAAGCGAAAGCACTTGACAGTCTTCCCATGTGTCCTCGAGAACGTTTGGTCATCTTAAGTAATACAACCGGCTTGTCCTTTGCTGAATAAAGGATTGGGCCACTTGCTGCATTCATTCTTATTGTCTTTTATTTACTCGTACTTTATTTACTTGCATTATCAAAAACCCCTAAAAATCTGTTTGCTAAGTATTTGCAGAGAATTCCTGATCCATACCACTAGCCAGCACCTTCTGCTCCTCGTTGGGTTCGACACTCTTACTTATCGAAAATACTGAGATACAACCCCTATACTTGTGGGTCATCAAGACTATTTTCTGGCGCCGTTGCCGGGGAGTGAAGCGCTATTGGAGAGTGGAACTGGTAAAGTAAACTTCTATTGTGAGTATTGTTTACTTCTGTTAGTTGCTTTATTTTCATTATGGATAATTCGCTAAGTTTCTTATTTCGTAATGCTACTACCACTGTTAAGGTAGTAGATGAACGACCACCTGTTGAGAATGATACTTGTAAAATACCTACAAGAATTATTGATCGTGTTATGGATAACTACTATGTTGGGGATGGAACTATCCATCCTGATGATCATTTGCTCTTTATAGACGAATTATGCGGGTTGTTCAGGTGTGCAGGTATTACTATAGATCAAGTTAAGAAGAAGTTATTTTCATTATCGCTAAAAGGAAGAGCTGAGGAATGGTATAAGCTGCTGAAGAATGGTCAAGCTCTTGAATGGGAGGAAATAGTACCTCTCTTTTATTCAAAGTTTTATCCTCCTACTGAGATTCATAAAGATCAGAATCAAATATATAACTCTTGGCCTCTTGATGGAGAGAGTACAGCTCAAGCTTGGGGGAGATTGAAGTTACTAATGCTCAAATGTCCCATTCATGAGATCCCCAACAATATTATTATCAATAACTTTTACGCAAGGCTCCCTCTACGTGATAAGGATTCATTGGATGCTTCTTGTGCTGGATCATTCACTCGCATGGAAGAAGAAGTTAAATGGGATCTTCTGGACCGTATTCAAGACAATGCTGAAGCATGGGAGAATGACAAAGGTAGAAAGTCAGGTATAAATTATGATTATGAGTGCATTGAATATTTTATGGGAACTGCTAACTTTCAAAATATTAGTAATGCTTATGGTCTTGATTTACAAGTTATTACAAATTGTTTTAAGGCTTTTGCTTCTTATATTGAAATCCCAAGAAGGGGATGGAGCAAGTACCATGCACCTTATAAAGATAATGTTGACTGTGTTCCTGTGGGGAGTACTGAGTATTGCACTATTGATCACATCTTACCTGAACCTTATATCGAGAAGGTACCCTTCCTAGATAAGGTAAAGGATCATCCTATGATAACTAGTGTAATCACTAAAAGTGAAAAGAGAACTGTAAAACCTAATGAACAAATAAACATTGAACCTATTGTAGCAATTGTTAAAGATCTTGTCACTAAAAGTGTAGAATATGGACACATAGTCTTTTGTAAGGACGCTTCTAATATTGTCTCACATCACAATAGAACTAAAAAGGCTAGTGTCCATGTGCTTTCTGTTAGAATTGGTGATCATTGCTATTATGGTTTGTCTGATATTGGTGCAAGTTCTAGTGTTATTCCTTATGAGCTTTATAAAGAAATTATGCATGAAATCAGTCCCTGTGAGTTGGAAGAGATTGATGTAGTTATTCACCTTGCTAATAGAGAAACCATCTCTCCAATTGGTATTGTGCAGGATGTAGAAGTTCTTTGTGGTTAGATTAAGTATCCTGCTGATTTTCTAGTACTTGGTTCAGCTGCTAGTAAAACTTATCCCATCATTTTTGGTAGACCTTTCTTGAGTACTTGTGGAGCTATTTTAGATTGCAAGAGGGAGAAAACCTTGAATAAGTTTGATGGGGAATGTTATGAGTTTAATTTTTCGAAATTTACTAAAGAACCTTGTGAAAATGAAACCCATAATGAGGATTTTTGAGTTGAACAACTTGCGTCTATTTCTCTTGCTCCTAATAATGCTTTGCAGGAATTTATGGAAGACCATGAAAGTGAGATCTTCATGGAAGAAAGGAATGAGATTGACGAGATTCTCCGTCGTCAACCAAAGATGCTTAAGGATAACTTGCCTGTAGAAGACTTGGGTACCACGTTGCCACCTAAAAAGGATCCGGTCTTCGATCTAAAACCTCTTCCTAACGATCTTAAATATGCTTACATTGATGATAAAAAGATATATCCTGTTATTATTAGCTCTAAACTTTTAGGGAAGGAAGAGGAACGATTATTGGAGGTTTTGAAGAAACACCAAGGGGCTATGGGCTATACTCTGGATGATTTAAAAGGGATTTCTCCTACTATATGTCAGCATGCTATCAATATAGAACCAGATGCAAAGCCAGTAGTAGCGCACCAACTTCGTCTAAATCCTAAGATGAAAGAAGTGGTAAGAAATGAGGTATTAAAACTCCTTGATGCTGGTATTATTTACCCTATTGCTGATAGTGAATGGGTTAGTCCTGTTCATTGTGTTCCTAAAAAGGAGGAATTACCGTTGTGCCTAATGATAATGATGAGCTTATTCCCCAAAGAATAGTATTGGGCTATAGGATGTGCATTGATTTCAGGAAACTTAACAAAGTTACTAAGAAAGATCATTACCCGCTTTCTTTTATTGATAAAATGTTAGAAAGGTTGTCTAAAAAGTCTTGATGGATATTCTGGTTTCTCTCAAATTGTTGTTAAACAACAAGATCAAGAAAAAACTAATTTTACATGCCCTTACGGAACCTATGCTTATAGACATATGCCTTTTGGTTTATGTAATGCTCCTGCTACTTTTCAAAGATGCATGCCTGCTATCTTTCGTGGTTTTTGTGAGGAAATTGTGGAAGTGTTCATGGATGACTTCTCCGTCTATGGAACTTCTTTTGATAATTGTCTGCACAACCTTGATAAAGTTTTGCAGAGGTGTGAAGAAACTAATCTTGTTCTTAATTGGGAGAAATGCCACTTCATGGTTAATGAAGCGATTGTCCTTGGGCATAAGGTGTACGAAAGAGGCATAGAGGTGGATAGAGCTCAAGTTGAGGCAATTGAGAAAATGCCTTGCCCAAGAGACATCAAAGGTATTCATAGTATCCTTGGTCATGCTGGTTTCTATAGAAGGTTTATTAAAGATTTCTCTAAGATATCAAAACCCCTCACTAATCTTCTTCAAAAAGATGTACCCTTTGTTTTTTATGATGATTGTAAGGAAGCTTTTGAAACTCTTAAGAAGGCTTTAACTACAGCTCCTATCGTTCAAGCACCTGATTGGAGTTTACCCTTTGAAATAATGTGTGATGCTAGTGATTTTGCTGTAGGTGTTCTCCTTGGGCAACGAATTGATAAAAAGTTAAACGTTATTCATTATGCTAGTAAGACTCTTGATGCTGCTCAAAGGAATTATGCTACTACTGAAAAAGAATTCATAGCTATCGTTTTTGCTTGTGATAAGTTTAGACTATTGTGGACTCAAAAGTCACCATTCATACTGATCATGCTGCTATTAAGTACCTTATGACGAAGAAGGATGCTAAGCCTAGGCTTATTAGATGGGTGTTGCTCTTACAAGAGTTTGATCTACATATTGTAGATAGGAAAGGTGCTGAAAATCCTGTAGCTGATAATTTATCTCGACTGGAAAACATCTCTTTTGATCCAATGCCTGTTAATGATAGCTTCCCAAATGAACAGTTGGCTGCAGTAGGGGTGAGCTCGCGAGGGAGCCCTTGGTATGCTGATTATGCTAACTTTATTGTCTCCAAGTATTTGCCTCCAACTTTCATAGCTCAGCAAAGAAGGAAGTTCTTTTATGATTTGAGGCATTATTTTTGGGATGACCCACACTTATATAAAGAAGGAGTGGATGGTATTATGCGAAGATGTGTTACAGAATATGAACAAAAGGACATATTGCGTAAATGTCATGGTAGTGCTTATGGAGGACATCATGCAGGAGATAGAACTGCGCAAAAGGTGCTACAATCAGGTTTCTACTAGCCTACCCTTTTTAAAGATGCAAGAAAATTTGTTTTATCTTGTGATGAGTGTCAGCGTGTTGGTAATATTTCTAGATGCAATGAAATGCCTATGAACTACTCTCTAGTTATTGAACCCTTTGATTGCTGGGGATTTGACTTTATGGGTCAGTTTCCTCCCTCGAAAGGTTATACTCATATTCTTGTTGTCGTTGATTATGTTACTAAGTGGGTAGAAGCCATCCCTACAAAGAGTGCCGACTGGGAGACCTCTTTAAAAATGCTTAAGGGTGTTATCTTTCCTAGGTTTGGAGTGCCTAGGTATCTCATGACTAATGGAGGTTCTAATTTCATTCATGGTGGTTTTAGAAAGACCCTTGCTAAATATGATGTTAATCATAGAATTGCTTTAGCTTACCACCCCCAAACTAGTGGGCAAGTAGAGTTATCAAATAGAGAAATTAAATCCATCTTGCAAAAGACTGTTAATAGATCTAGAAAAAACTAGGCTAAAAAGTTGAATGATGCTTTATGGGCTTATAGGACTGCCTATAAAAACCGTATGGGGATGTCTCCTTATAAAATGGTTTATGGGAAAGCTTGTCACCTACCTTTAGAATTAGAACACAAAGCTTATTGGGCAGTTAAATAACTCAATAGAGATTGTAAGCTTGCTGGTGAAAAAAGATTATTTGACTTAAGTTCTTTAGATGAATGGAGGAGTGAAGCATATGAGAATGCTAGGCTCTTTAAGGAAAAAGTTAAAAGATGGCATGACAAGCGAATACTTAAGAGAGAATTCCATGTTGGTGAGAAAGTTCTATTGTATAGGTCTCGTCTCAGATTTTTTGCAGGAAAACTACTGTCAAAATGGGAATGACCTTTCGTTATTGAAGAAGTGTACCTCTTAGGAGCAATAAAGATTTCTTCTTTAAAAGATAACACTACACAAGTGGTGAATGGGCAGCGACTTAAGCACTACATTGTTGGGGATTCTTATAATGAAGATGTTGATGCTTTTCAAGTTATAACTCCAGAAAAATTTATCAAAGACCAAATTCAGAGACCTGCAGAGTCCGTTTTCGAATAGGTAACAGTTCTAGTAAGAAAAGTTTAGCGAAAGATCTGTCCAGTTATATTTTTGCAGTTTTTAGCCAATAAGGAAAGCTACGAAGCGAAAGAGGGACGGAAACGGAGCCAGGGTGGCTCACACCACCCTGTGGCGTGGGCCCACCCTTGGACACGCCACCAGGTGGTGTGGATACTCCGAACTCCGTCTCCAACCCGTTTTATCCCAGTACCTTCCTTTTGTTGTGAAATTTCGTAATATATAATCCCCCGGATCTCCCGAGTTTCGTATACCGTGTTCTCGTCGTGTTTTTGTTTCGATCTGTTTCTGACAGGTAGAGTCCCAGATTTGGAGTCACAATGTCTTCCTCTAGATCTGCCAAGGAAGATTCCTCAGCGGATATCATCAACCCATACATGAGAGAGTTGAAGATTCATCCCAAGGAGTTGTTGCTTGAAGATGGGGAGGTATGGATAAAAGAGGTTCAAGGCCCTAAAGGTGAAGGAAGTCTGGAGGACAGGATGGAAGCACTAGAGCAAGAAGTCTTTAGGTACAAGAAGATGGCGGAACACAAAGTGGATATCATCCATAAGATTTGTTCGAACTTATCACCAAGCACCAAAAGGAAACTGCTGAGCTCAAGGATGAAGTCCTCTCACTCCGCCAAACAACCAACGAACTGCAAGCATAGCTCTACGATGTTCAAAATCAAAACTGTGAGTACGAGGTTAGGTTTAAACGCATAAGAGCTGCTGCGAGTTTCAGGATGCTGGAGACCACGATGTCCTTTGTTGATGGGGAGCCTTTACCCTGGAAGTCAGACGATCATGAGAAAATACCACCACCACCAAAGGAGTAATTCGTCATCAGGTTTGGCATCCCCTTGGTTTGTTCCAAGCTTGGGGGAGTGCCGCGGTATCACATCACTATCTTCTATCTTTTTACCTTTTTAGTAGAGTCATATCATGAATAGAGAAGTTATTATGTAGGATGGTTTGCATTATGGAAGTGTCCCCTCTCTCGTTAGATATGTATCCTTTGGTGTGAGTTGCCGTTATGGAATATTAATGCGAAGTTTTATCATTTACTCTTTTGCATATCTTATATTAGTTTTCAATTCATGGTTATATGATTGATCTTGTTGTTAGTATTGGTATCACTTTGGGATCATTGAGTTAATTTAGTTGGTTTTGGCAAACCTGGCTTGGTCAGTAGCAACACTAGTTTTTGAGAGTTGAATGAAAAGATAAAAGTACTATAAAGAAATATAATTTCATCATCTTTCTTTCTTGATTTGCTCATAAGTTTAGTATTCTCTGGTTAATATCTTTTGTGTTTCCAAGGAAGATTGCATGTTTGTTTTTATCACTTGTATGTTTGTTTGTTTCCTTCAACTCTTATACTTGCTACCCAGCCTTGCTAGCCAAAAACCTGTACTGAGAGGGAATTCTTCTCGTGCATCCAATCCTTAAACCAAACATATGCCATTTGTGTCCATCATACCTACCTTTTAGCATTATTGCTATTCCAAGTAAATTCTTGTTTTTATCTACCTTCCAAATTAAATTTGTTATGAGAAAATTAGTGATTAAAGCTCTCACGAACTTGATGGCACACTTTACTTTCTTGCATCTAATAAACTTGAACCATTGTGTCCATATGCGTATATGCTTGCGCTTTATAAGTTGAAGTTAGCAGAACCATGTATCATGGGGAACGCTTTCAACATTTCACTGGTACTTTGTACCTCATTGATATCATGATTCTTTTGCTTATGGATCCCGACGGTGTGAAATAAAAGGGGAACTTGTAAGATCATGGAGTTTATATGTGTGTTAGAGAAACGCCTGGGCCGCTAGCCTAAGCCATGCCTAATCATGGTGGAAACTTGCAGCATAACTATAGTGAGCATTCTATGAAGCATCCTCAATAAAAACCTATGCAAATAGCAAATAAAAAGATCGCCGAGATGTTCATTGTCTGCTTGCCTTGTCATTTTGATTATGGGATAGCTCCTATGTCATGTGCAAGGGGTACCCCGTTGGCGGTTCTCAATGATACACATGTATTTACAATGACAAGAGCTTACTCGTGACTGAAGTTGAGTAGCATGAGGTTCGGTCTTCGTAAGTAAGGGGCATGGGACTTCAATTTATAACTTGTCAAGCATATTCTCTTAGTTGTGTCACTTTAACCTTAATCACCTGAAGATGCCTATGATAGGGGCAATGAGAGCTGAAAGCTAATAAGTACCATAAATTTTGGGAGATCTTTATGAAACTTGAAATCCCTGCTTCCCTCTGCGAAGGGCCTTTCTTTTACTTTTTAGTTGAGTCAGTAAACCTATTCCCTTCTATCTCAGCAAGTATTTTGAGTTGTTGTGTTTCATTCATTCATATGATGATTTATTCAATCATGTTTCTTATGTTCCTTGTTTTGCACTTTGCTCTTATCTTGGTGTCTACTACTTTGAAAGCTATCATTGAAAATCAGTTATTTGTGAACTCCAGCAATTTGTCAACTATTCTTCGACCAGGAGCTAAGTTTGCCATTACCAATTATGATTCACTTTATGTATCTTTATTGTGTTTCCTTTACTTATTGCAAGTTAGGTTATATAATAGTGAGTTGGCTTCTATTATGATCTATGTATTGATGAATGTGATGCTTCTTGTCCATATTTTTTATCGACTCTTCACTCCATAAACCCGAGACCATGTTTATTGAGCTCAGTTTCGCTTGGGGACAAGCGGAGTCTAAGCTTGGGGGGAGTTGATACGTCCATTTTGCATCACTATTCTATATCATAATTTACTATTATTCATTGATATATTTCATATTAAGAGATGATACTTATGTTATTTCATCTTTTTTTTCATGGTTGATGACTTTTGGAGAATGGACCGCTGCAGTCAGGATTCTGATGGAAAAGGTGCTGTTTGGAGGCAAAATTCACGAAGATCAGAAAATCCGGGATAATATACGGAAAATCCTATTTTTCCAGAAGACGAAGGCTGCAGAAGGAGGAGTGGAGATGGGCCAAGGGGGCCCACACCACCCCCTGGCGCGGGCCAGCCTAGGCCGCGCCACCAGGTGGTGTGGCCGCCCTGGCCCACCTCCAGCTCTCCCCTCTAGCGTATATAATCCTCCCGAAACCCTAATACTCGGGGAGGGACCACAGAAAGATTCCGCCGCCTCTGCGGGGCGGAAGACATCGAGAGAGAAAGATCTCTCTGGTAGACAGATTTCTGCCAAGGGAATTCCTTCCCGGAGAGGGGAGATCGTCGCCATCAACACCACCATCTAGCTGGACTTCATCGGGATCATCATCATCATCATCACCACCATCATCACCATCAGCACCCTCATCACCATATCCATATTGCTGTAACAATTGGGTTGAATCTTGCATAGTTCTTAGGGGAAACTTTCCTGGTGTTGATTACTCTTTGTAGTTGATGCTATTGAGTGGAACCATTGAATTATTGTTTATGTTCAGATTGTTATACATCATTATTCCATCTCTGATCATGATCCATATGATGTCTTGTGAGTAGTTCCTTTTGTTCTTGAGGACATGGGAGAAGTCATGTTGTTAGTAGTGGAATTGTGTTGAGAAAGATTCAATAGTTTGATATTTAAGTTGTGGTGTACTTCTTCTAGTGGTGTCATGTGAACGTCGACTACATGACACTTCACCTATATGGGCCTAGGGGAATGCATTGTGTATTTGGCTACTAATCGTAGGGGTTGCCGGAGTGATAGAAACCTGAACCCTTGTTAGGAAACCATTGCACAAGGGACGTCAGGGTTTTAGAGTTTAAAGCTATGGTTAGGTTTCTACCTTAATTATTTTCTTGTACTTACGGATGTTTGCAAGGGGTATAATCACAAATATGTATTAGTCCTAGGAAGGTCGGTACATTAGCACAGGTTCACCCACACAACACTTAGCAAGCTAAAGAAGATTAATCAACTATATTAAGCGAAAGCACTTGACAGTCTTCCCGTGTGTCCTCGAGAACGTTTGGTCATCTTAAGTAATACAACCGGCTTGTCCTTTGCTGAATAAAGGATTAGGCCACTTGCTGCATTCATTCTTATTGTCTTTTATTTACTCGTACTTTATTTACTTGCATTATCAAAAACCCTAAAAATCCGTTTCTAAGTATTTACAGAGAATTCCTGATCCATACCACTAGCCAGCACCTTCTGCTCCTCGTTGGGTTCGACACTCTTACTTATCGAAAATACTGCGATACACCCCCTATAACTGTGGGCCATCAAATATTCGAGCATTCTGAGCTAGAGATGGTGTCGCCTTATGGCGAGGATGGTACCACCCACTACGATTACTACGACAGCTATCCGTCAGATTGATGGATCGTGTGGGTATGCTCCTGATGTATTCTCTTCAGGTCAACTCTTTGTGAGTTCAGTTTGTTGAGTGAACGTCTAAGAATTATGAAAGTTCTATGGTACCCGTGTAAAACAATGAATGTTCTCTCTATTTTCCAGAAGATCGTGTGTTGTACCTCTTACAATTTAACTGTTTTTTCTTGTTCGTGTAGTAATTCCGATGGATGCTCGGTTTGTAACTATCCTCACATAACTTACAACTGCGAATTACAATAGATTATTACAATCCTCAGTAAACTTGACACTAATAAAATGAAGCATATAATTTGCACTCACACTAAACACAACTGAAATTGCAACCAGTCTAAACAATATCTAAACCCAGATCACACCTACTGTAAACAGCGATAACTCACCCGCAATTATCTAGAACTACTTCTTGCTCGGTAGTACGATCTGCCATCCCCCGTGCTGCTCAGCTCATCGGCGGCAGAGGCAGGCTAGAGTCTCGCAATGGCGGCTACATCATGCGGCATTGGAGCTCGGGATCAGGCGCAACAACTTGGCACTGGAAGTCAAATGTCCGAAGGGATCGTTCTGCTTGGAGGGTGGATTTCGACGCTGCCGGTGCTAGGGGAAAGGAGGGAGTGGATTAGTGAAATTGGTCAACGCACCAAGCCACTTAGTTCCTCAATTTTCCTAAGAGGTTACCGCGTTGGTGCTCGCGTCACGGACATATCAACGACATGTGGGTTCCAACCGTCTACTTCACGGGGTAGTTTAACAGAATGTTTAAATTAGGCAGGGGTGAGATGCGTTTTCCTCGAAATGGCCCCTCTCGGTAGTTGGCAGCGTAACTTTGCGAAACACGGCAATTACAGGCAACTTGGGTACCGCGATGCACTCGCCCGGGAAATTTCGGGCCCCAAACCAACAAGCCCCTTCCCAGGGTCGCATGCGGCTTTGCCAGTCCCCTCCGGTGGCGGCGATGTCGGGGAAAGAGGAGTTGGGAGGCTACCGGCGGTGGCGGCTAGGGCTCCGCCTTGTCGCTAGGGTAGGGGCTCTGCGGGGGCATACCGCAATATTTCATCAATGCACGTTGACGACGGAAGTTTCATTCAGTCCCAGGCTCCCTGGTCGAGTCGGCTACGCGGAGTCGTGGGAGGCTCAGCCAGAGAGGAGGCGCGGCGGAATGAACGGCGACGGGCAGCGGCAGTTCTGGGCTCCCTGCTGCAGCTCGTGCTCAGAGTCGGAGATGCGGGTCGTGGTTGTGGGGGGCTGAGTCAGAGAGGAGGCGCAACACCCGGTGCGGCCGGAGAGGTGGTGGTGGCGCAGCGGCCAGTGGTTGGAGCGACGGCGGCGCGCACGGCGGCAACAATCTAGGGTTGAGCGTGGGGTGATTTTTTCTATCAGGAGTTTAGGATGTTTCCTCGCTAGTAGCCGGTTCGTTGGTTTTTTTCAAACTATTTACCGCAACGGAGCGTGTGAGCCGGTGCTCAGCGCGATGGCTTTTCCTCACGCGTAAGCTATAGAATAATTCCACCTCAAGTTTAGGCTTCTCAACACTGAAACACATATTGTCATCGAGGAGTCGAATGACCAAAGCATGGGGTTGCTTCCACCCGTTTGTTGAGTTCTTTGAGCGACACCGAAAGTCAACCCTAACACGGGATTTAGTGTACGACACCTCTCACAACAGCCAAAATCCAAAACAGCTCATTTGTCGTGTGCAGTCAAAAATCGCCGCGACGCGTAAAATTGGGAGGAAAATAGAAATCCACGCGTCTATATTTGCTGCTGCATATTTTTTCTATTCACGGCTAGTCCCATATTTAAGTTTGTACAAAACAGACGGCAAAACATGCGGGAAGCCATGCAGATATAATATCCAAGTTTAGCATCACTATTGTCCCGCCATATGGACGTCCCAGTTTAGCACCCTACCCACACCTCTATATAACCTTTAATTATCTCCCTTAATTAAGCATGCACCTACAACTCTGGTGATCGATTAACTTCGGCAAATGAAACTGAATCGGGCATGGATGGCTCCTATCAACGCATCCTTCTCCTTCGGCGCCGTGGTGCTGTCACTCCTTCTCCTGGCTCCGTTGGCAGCGGCCTTCAACATCACCAGGATCCTCAGCGAGTTTCCCGAGTTCTCCACCCTCAATAGCCTTCTTTCCCAAACGAAGCTCGTGGACGAGATCAATCGCCGGCAGACAATCACCGTGCTGGCAGTCGATAATGGCGCGATGGGAGCCATCTCGTCCCTCCCCTCCGATGTCCAGCGGAAGGCACTCGCCGTGCACGTTGTCCTAGATTACTACGACACCGACAAGCTCGGCAGCATGAAGAACCGCTCCGCCGTGCTCACGACGCTGTTCCAGTCTACCGGCCAGGCCACCAAGCGGATGGGTTTCATCAACTACACCCGGCGCGCTGACGGTGTCATGATGTTGGGCTCCGCCGAGCCCGGCGCCTCCTTGACGTCCCAAATGGTGAAGTCCGTCGTCTCTCGTCCCTACAACATCTCCGTGCTTCAGATCAGCTCCGCCATTGTGCCGCCCAGCATCGACTCCACCAACGGCAGCAAATCCCACGCTCCGCAAAACGCTCCCGCACCGGTACCCACGCCGTTGAAGAGCAGGAAGCAAAAGCCAGAGAGCGACTTTGCCCCGGCTCAGGCGCCATCCGAAAATTCTAGCGCTGACGGACCTGGCGACGCACAAGGGCCGCCGGCAGATTCGCCCGGCGCAGACGGCCCAGTGGCAGACTCGCCCGACGCAGACGGCCCGGCAGCTGATTCGCCCAATGCTGACGGCCCCGCAGCCGCCGATGTGCCGACACATGACAATAGCAGCGACAACGCCGCGGCCGCCACGTGCAGAGTGTTTACCCGTGCTGGTCTATGTGCCATGGCGCTTGTGATCATGGTTATTTCGCTCTGATTTATGTTGGCTTTGGTCCGTGCCCACACGCCGCGTACTTTTCGGCATGAGCAACTACGAACGAAGATACCGGCGAGACGCAAGGAAGCAGGACTAGATAACTTCTGATGGATTACGCCTCGACCGATGCTTGACAAGAACCTACATACAAGCTAGCTTTCTCGAAGAATCAATCAACTCACCTAGCTAGCTCTGGTCATAGCGAAGAGTAGTAGTTTAAATTACGACCACTATAGTAGAGTGTCACATGTTGTTGACACTAGTTTTGGGCTCGACCAAGATAAATGATGAGAGTCACTCGAAAAAGTCCCAGAGGGTTACTAATCATATTTTAAAAGACACCATGTCCACTGTATCAAGTCAAGTTTTGATCATGCTTAATAGCTGATTATGTTAGTGTAAGTTTTGATCATGCTTAATAGCCGATTATGTTAGTGTTTAAAGAAGACTAGACGGACCTCGCGCAGCAAAGCGCGCATTTTCCACATGTTTGTTTCGTGTATTTTTCATTTTAGTCTAGTACAATGAAGACAAATGCATAGGAACACATATGACAAAAACTCGACTACTGTGTATACATATATTTGTGGCTAGAAGTCGACGTCAAAAAGAAAACAATACGATAACAACGAAGCTACTAATACACAAATATGGTAATATAGACTCTACATGAATTTACATGGGTGCTATAAGATAAATAACACATACTCTTCTGGAATTTGATTATTGATATAAAAATATTGCAGGATACGAAGGCAGCCTGGCTGACAGCTATGAATATTGTAAGATATCACTACTTGATATTACAATTCATGAGCATTCACTGCTTACCAATATGGTTCTAGTAAAGCATAGCAGGTTGCAAAAATTCCAAAATAAAAGGCGAGATGAGCACCTGAACACTACGCTAGGTCACAAAAGTTGTAGAATCTTGCCTCAGTTGTGACAAAGATGGTATAACATTCTAGAGTTTGGATATGGTGCAATCAGTGGTAAGAATATTACATGATTCCAGTTTGCGAAAGATTCGTCCTTTGATATTTACCAGCAATAGGATTAGTCTGCGAAACTTTCTGTAGAAAATCTGCTGAGTAGTATGCTATCTTGGAAAAAAAGTGAAACAAGAGCATTGCCAGCCAGCTACCAATGAGAACCCTTCATTCGATTTACAAATTCTAGGCTGTGAACATGAAGGTAAATAAGAGTGACCTATAATTATAAAAAGAAAGGGAAGTGTGGAGGAAAGCATCGAAATTTTTCTTAATCAATATTTTAGGTAGGCTGAAACTCTTTGTCGGTCCATCCACCCGATGAACTGACCGAAGGACATGAAGACCTGAGCTACATTGCTATCACAAGATGGAAGAGAACAGGGAGGAAATGGGGAGCTGTTGAGAAAAATATATGGCAGGGATTCAATGGTGATTTCAACAACGTGCCATCGCCCATTTTAGATCCTGAGTTCACTTGCAAGCAAGGGGCCCCTCCCTGACGCAACACCTTCATTCATGCTTCCATCTCTCCCCCGGTAGAAAACTATTTAGAAATATAGGCCTAGTGTTTGGCCCCGAGCACCTTGGAGCCACACACTTTTGAACTGAACTCTTTGCCCAGCTGTCACAGCAACTGACAGCGTGACCGGAAACATTAGGAAAGAATAAAGAATTTTAAAATGCTTGCCGAAGAATGAGTAGCAAATATGTAATATAAAAGGCACGTGGACTAAATAAAAAATGCAAGAGTAGATTTCATTAGCATATTCCCTATCAAATATAAAATGCTTGTAGAAAAACGAATTGTACACATAAACATATCTATTAGTGCACATGAATATATCTGTTTGAGATAGAGATAACATGAATGAACTAAAAACCTGAACCAACAACTCATAATATCACCTGTAAATGCAAAATAGTGTTCCCGCATATTGGTAGAAGCAACACGTGCATCAAAACAAACAACCCCTACACAAAATTTTGCACATGATCTTTCTAACGAAATGAAGCAGCTTAATCGTATACATTTTCTTATTTAGACTACTGGATATTTTTAGAGCATACTCCCTCCAGTCACAAACAAGTGATAATTTCAAAGTAGATTGTCTCGAAACATATATGCTGATTTCTATTGCTATATGTGTACATGATCTATTAAGCAATCTAAGGAACTGAAAGTTGCAGACATATAAGGACTCACAAGCTATGATATTATCTAAGAATGTGTTTAAATTTATCTTTGCAAGCTCCTCGTCACAAATTGCTAAATTCAATACCACTCCAAATATAGATTAGAAAAAACTGAGGTATAGTTTCTATCCTTCACTTCAATACATTATGCTGAATAAAAGCTAAATTAATATGTGAGGCATTATTAGTTTTAAGCTTCGGCCTAGGATGGGGGGGGGAGGGGGGCTCATGTTTTTAATATGAATATACATAAACTACTTAGATGGTCTTCAAACCCGAGCAACCGAGAAACAAAGATACTCAATGGTCCAAACAATTTAATTCGTATTACTCTAAACTGGACATCTCAATCAAACTAAAAAGCACAATTCCACTTTCAAGGACTAAATGAGCTTGTACGGTATCTGCTAGACTGCAATATTGTACTGTCTGGTAAGGAACTTGGAACTGTTACTTTGATTTATTTCTCTTCATATTCATGTACTGGGCTGTACTGGGCAGACAAATAGTAAGTGAACCTGATGACGCATGCCTTTTGCTTGCAAAGCACAAAATCAATAGTTAGAGGAACGGGAGGGAACCTGGTATTGCCTAAACTTGTCACTGTTGGATCTGTGGATGCAGATGACGACCTACGAACAGGAGCATCACGGAGGCTCACTGAGGAGGACAAATAGTGCATCCTCGGATCCTACTATTAGTGCTGAACTGCCGGAGGAGTGTGCCGAGGATTTGCATGGCCGCACCGCCTCTGCTGACCTGCGCCTAGCACCTCAATGATCTGCCCTCTTCTGAAGAGAAAAAAAGGATAGAGATCCAGCGATATAGTTGATCTCACCAAAAGGAGAACATGCCATGGCGGCGATGTTGTCCACTGGATCCGGTGTCCCCACGAGCCGTGCAACTCCCCGCCGCTTCCGCGTGTGCTCCTTGCCGCCATTGATGGTGAATCAACGATGGCGACGACGACGCTGAAGACAGAGGCGGTGACCTTGATGTGCCACCTCGCGTGATGAACTAGGCTGGTTAGGAGGAGGCAGAGTGCACCCGGCGGCCGTATTTCCGCCGGCCGTCACTCATCTCGCCGCATTTTCGCCGGCCGTGTTGATGGGTCGGCGGCGACCTATAGCGACTTCCCTCTCGAACAGCCCCCACGCGTTCTCTTTTTTTTAATGACCCCCACACCACACGTCCTCTTTATTTGACCCAAAGTTGAAACAAACCGACTCCGAAATATTCAGGTAGCTCGGCACGTTGCCCTGTTCGTGGTAGCATCCAATATCACAAGCGAGAAATCGAACCGGAAGCACGCATATGCCTTCAATTCAAGGGAGCTTAGTGCTCTTAGAAGATTTGGATACTGATTTATTAAGTCTTCCATTATGATTTCTTTACGATAACCTCAAATAAAAAAGTGGCGAATATGAAAGTTGTGCGCCTCGTGAAAACAAGCAACTTTGGTCTTTGAATGATCTCAATCCAAGTTAGTATGCAAAATGTAGAGTGAAAATACTGCTAGAGGCCGAATTAGCACAAACAGGACCGGGGTGGTCGAACCACAGACCATATCTCACCCTTGGCGAGAGAAACGAACTGGGTGACCCAGAAAACCTTCTAATTTAGTCAATCTAATTACGACTTAATTTAAGCAGTCCGGATCAATTTGGATGGAAAAGCGCAAAACATGAAAGTTCTTCGTTTTGTCGAGGTGAACAACTTTTCTTTTGGGGCCATCTTCACTTGAGCAAGTATGTAGCCTTCAGATTCTAGATACGGCTGAATCGAGTAAAATTCGTTCGGTCAAAATCCGAGTTTAATAAGAAAATAAAGAAAAAAGATCATCGAGATCAGGTCGTATGTAAATGTGACCAACATCAAAGTTCTTCGTATTTGTGAGATGAAAACTTTGCTTTTTATGATATTTTGGTCCGAGCTCGTTTATGTAACACCCCAAAATTTTAATCCAAGCTTATTAAGATCCAAATCATCAAAGTTAGGGTTAACAAAAAACTTTTCCAAACTAAATATGAAAGCATTCATACGTGTGTGCATTTAAAATAGGAGTTGATTTGAATTGTTATGGTTCTGTGATTTCTTGCTTGTAAAATGTTTCTTAGGTGAAATAAACATCATCTACATCATTCCCAAACTTTTTCCAAAGAAGAACAACTCAAAATGAATAATTGAAGTGAATGGTCATTTTGGCCAAATTAACTCTCATGCATACTTTGGCTATTCCTAGTTCTCAAAACTCAACAGAAAAAATTCATGATCTTTACACCCCTTGCTAGTACACATAAAGATCTACCAAGACCCACCTTTGGATCTTCCAAAAACATTATTTTGCTTATTTTAAATGGCATGTGAAAATTGAATTCACTACATATGCATAGATCACCCCTATTTAAAAAACCACTCAAATGAGCTCCATTTTCAAAACACTTGCAACCAGAGACTACTTAGCATTAGTTTAGATCACTCAAAAATTTTGAACACAAAATTCAAAAGTTTTTCTCTTTCGGCCATTTTGTCAAACACCTTGTTGGCAAGATCAAAGTGGCCTAACTATTATTGTTTTGGGGTTGATCTTGTCTAGCCAATTGAGGTGCTTTGATCACCCTTGTCTCCCCCAAGTCTAACCAGACCAACACCAACCCATCCCCTACCTCCTAGCTGCACTGCAAGGCCATGCTGAGAGCACCTTGCCGGCCAACTTGGCCCTCGCAGCAGCATACCGCTTCCCCGTCTCCCGCCATGTCTACACGCTAGCCCGTGGTCCACCGCCACCGTCCAACCAGCCCCAGCCCAGAGACAGAGACCAGAACCGCCGTGCGCAGAAGCTGGTCGACCATGCTGAACACGCCCAGTGCGCCGCGCCCGACCCGCGTGCATAGACCTCCCCTCGACCGCAGCCCGCGCCCACCGCTTCGCCATGACCCAGGGAACACCCCAGACACCCCCGTTGGCCGCCCAACGCGCCACAACCACCGCTCGCCGTCGAACCCGCAACCTCTGCCGCCCAAAGCGTGTGACGCTCCCGACCAACACAGAGCTCGCCTTGCCACGCCTTTAAGCCTCAGAGCACCGCCAGGAGATAGGCCACCGTCCCCTACCTCGAGCCACACCGCTAGCCCCCTGTCCCGCCCTCGCCGGAGTCGCCTGCCCACACCGCTCGGTCTCACCGTCGAGCCTATATAAGCCGGCCTCCCCAGCACAAAATCCTCACACTCCCACACTTCTCACCTCTTACTGATCGTTTCCCCTCTCTCGCCGGAGCCAATCGAGCTGTAGTTCGCCGGAATTGCACCGGAGGAGCCCGCTGCAGAGGAGGAGAAGCCGCGTCGATTGGGACCACCCCCTGGAGCTACCTCGACCGTCCCTGAGCTTGCCGTCGGCCACCAGTTCTTTCGCCCGCCTCGCCATCGTCTCTGGAGCCCTGGTACGTCCTCGGTAGACCCCCACCGAGCCGCTAGGGCTAACTCTCGCCGGCGAAAGGTCCGTCGTCGACGACGATCCTCAGCCGTAGATCTCACTTCTAATCCTACGATCCACAAAGACGCGTCAAGCGTGTTAAGAGCCACGATGCCGGGACCTCCTGTCACCGAGCCCCGTCATGGAAGCGCCATTGGGCTGGCCCATGTTCGTTCCCGCGCTAGCCCAGCCGTTCAAAATTGGATTTTTTCTATTTAGTTTAAACTTAGTTCTGTCTCTGAGTTTGAAAATCAATTCAGAGAGATTTACAAATCCATTTTTGCATGAAACCAATTTTGTCTGAAAGGTATTGAAATGATCTATCCAAGCCCGTTGGATTTAATTCAATTAGAGTTATAGATCTCTCCTAGTAAAAATAATAAAACAGAAGCATTTGCACCTTGCAACATTTTTATAAAATCAACCAAGTTAGCTTTTGAGTTGATTCTAACTCTCAAAATTCACATTTCATCATACCTATCTGAATATGTAATAATATTAAGGTTTACATGCAGTGACTTTGTACTAGTACCAAAATAATGCTATATAGGCATTTCTAGTCACTTTAAATCATTAAATAATGAACTTAAACCAAAGTAATTATGATCCAACCTTTAAATCTCATTCCCACATGTTAGAATATGTGATGATGACATGTGTCCACATGATCCCATATTTTAAGTGGTGAATATTAAATCTTAGTTAAACTTTTCAATGAGTAGAAATTACTTTTCTAAAATAAAAAGGGAGAAACTAGTGAATTAAACTTATGATGCTTGTGATGATAATAGATCATCAAATGTGTGTCTTAGAATGTTAATTAGACTAGTTAAGTATTGTTTGGTGATTGTGTACTCCGTATGTATTTATACAAGATAGTACCGACCAAGCTTACGAGGAGGAGGAGTGCTACCAAGAAGAAGAAGAAAACTTCAACCATTGCACCAACCAAGGCAGGCTAGCACTATCCAAGTTAACCCTTGCAAGTTGTACTTGCAAGCCACCATTAAAAGTGCAAGCTATTGTTAGCAAGCTAGAATGAAGAGAGATGAATGAGCAAAGATGCCTTAGGCATGCTTTGGTCACACCACCTTGACTATTACTACCCCAAGTATTACCTTGCCAGCTTTAATTCCTTTAGTTTACACAAAGTCCCTTACTTGTTTTGAAGGTAGCATAAAAAGTATAAAACTTGACCTATTTAGCTAAGCTTTAGATGTCATTCTATGGCATGAGATTGAACCCATCATCTTTCCACCTTAGTGAACACTCTTAAATTAGTAGTTTAGAGTAGATCAAAACTTGAGTCACTTTAGATGGGAACAATTGGTGAAAATGAATTGTGAAAACCTTGGAATGATGAGTCATTCTATTGAGATGTTTTGACATGTGTTGAGAAACACAAATGGTTTATGATGATAAAAATGTTGAGGCATGAGCCTTACCCCTTTTATAAAACTGATGATTGGATTCGGATGCGATACCATTCCAAATTTACAGTACAACCACATTACCTGAATTGGGTAAGGCTTAGCTGGAAATTTATATGCATTAGTATTAGTTCCCTCACGGGAGAGGTTTGAGCTAAGGCTATCTCTCAATGTTGTCCACCTATGCAGTACCCAAGATGACTGATGGTCATGGTTGGGAGGACATGCTCATAGGAGAGGTGCTTATACTAGGGTGTGTAAAGGAAAGGTTATGTTTGATTATCTGCATACTAAGTATGATGATTCAGGTTTATCCCTGACAGATGTATCGAATCTTGTGGTGAAAGTGTACCATCTCTGCAGAGTGTCAAACTATTCGAATAGCCGCGTCTGCGGTTAAGGACAGTTGGAATGGACATACTGTTTCGTTGTCAGATGTTTTCCAAATAACTTGAAGTGAATGATGAATCTTGACTTGACCACAACAGGGTTGTGTTTATGATACTAGCTTCCCAACTTAAGTGATTCTAGAACTTTATTTTATCTTTCTTTGCTTCAGAACTCAGCTTAGGTTTCAAACTTAACCTTATAGTTAAACATAGAGTTAGCACTTGACTTATAACTATATTACTTGTTAGTGGTAGTTTGCGAGTACTTAAAGTGTACTCATGGCTTTTGTCCCTGGCTATTCTCGTGGCCATACTATGGAGGAGACTATCAAGATGATGGCCAACAGGACGGCTATGATAACTAGGTCTATTTGCCTTCGTCAGCATTGCCCGTGCCCCTTAAGATGGACCCCACCGCTACGCTTATCTTTTATTTTCCGCTGCTTGTTGTATTAAAGACTGGATCATGAGATCTTTTTTGTGTAAGACCTTATGTATGGTTTGTAATGGATGATGTACTATGATATCCAATCCGTTATGTCTCGCAAAAATGATAATCCTGGGATTGCGAGGTATGGCATAATGGGCATCTAGGATTAAAAATCCGGGTGTTGACAGTTTACTATCTTAAAAGTGGTATGAAAGGTACATACAAGTTTTTGACCGAACAGTTACGCAAATTTCGGGTTTGCTTGTTCGAGTTGGACCCCAACTAGGGTTTTGGACGTGAATTCAACCCTCTTTCTTGCACGGAAAGTATAGATGCTCCTTATATACATGAGGGGTGCAGGCCGATTGAAACAACAGCAATCGAACAAACACATCTACTATTTTTTTCGTGTTTATCTACTTTTTATCTCTCTCTCTCTCTTGTATATTTCTTCTACTTCATCCGTAGTTCTTCATACCAGAGGGCTGCAAATCCACGAGGCTCTAGGGGTGGTCAGGCCGACCTAGGGTAACCCATAGTCGCCGCAACGCCCTGATGGGGTCCCTCCTGGGTGAGCGGAGTGTCAGGTCTCAAAAGCGTCCGCCGGATTGTCTTGCGCACTGCGCTTCCGGCTAGCCTCCCTCGGCGCGTGCTGCTGCGCATCGCGCTCGACGCTGAGGGTAGCTGGGGACAAAGCTTTGAACGGTCTCTAGCCCATTCTTGCTACGAAGAGAACATCATCACGAGGCTGCAATCTACTACGTGCAAAAGCTGATGCAAAATAATCTACATGCTTCAACTTATCTTAGTAACTTGCAACATACAAATTCGAATTCTCTTCCGTCGGCACTCCCAGAAATTCATATACTGATGAATAACATGACGAATTGTGTTAATCCATATGAAAAACCCGATGTTAGAAATTTCAATAGCATGCAATCAAATGTTTCATCTCTATATTTATTGGTAAATAAGTTAAAATCTCTAGGTTCAGCTTCAAACATGTCGATGGATAGAAAAATTGGACATGCTACAACTAGTTATTTTCCTAATTACTCTCAATCATCATATGCTACACCTTATGTTAGTAATGTTTCAGCACCGTATGCAACTAATGATATTCATAATTCTGCTTCACACCTTTACAATGGTTATGGCTGAATAAGTGGAAATTCAATAGGAGCTAATGTGCCTTCATCTAGTACGAATGACTGGAAGGAAAAACTTGCAGCTGAGTTCAAGAAGCTCAATTCTCTTCACCGAGAACTAGAAGAGAGGTCCCATGATCGTGCTACAATACAAGCTTATGGGACATACAAAAACAAGTGTGAAGAGGAGAGTAAGGCAAACAAGATTAGGTTTTCACCATTTCAATTGCTAAGTTTCGACGACACTACATTGCCAAAAGAAAGCATTGGGGAAATCCTGTGCAACTGAGGTTAACACCGATAATGTCATTACATTTGATGATTTATCGAGGAACATCTCCAGTTATTCGAGGAACTCAAGAAGAAGCATGATGAGGAGTTTGATGCACTTGAAAAGAAGCTAAAAGAGGATCATGAAGCATATACGAAAAAACTTGAAGAAGAAGAACTGCAATAGTTTCTTGCAAGTCTTGAAAAGGACCATCAAGACAATACTACTCAAGTCGAAGGAATAAATTCATCTCCTCCACGTAAGAATCAAATTGAACCCTCTACTACAACGAGGCAAAAATAAAAAGCTTTGCAATCTGAGGAAACCCATGAAATTACATATGATTCGGCTAGGATGGTTAATTCAGTTATTGAAAAAGTCAAATTAGAAAATACATGTGTTAAATCTACCGAATCAGAAGAAGCAAGCTTCGTTGATCAATAGCATTGCAAGCTTAGCAAAACAGTTGTGCTTGATTTTTTTGGATATGAGGGAGCTTACGTGCTTCCCTACATGTTTTGTTCCAAAGTAATTTGTGAACAACAGATAAACATAGGCGAACAATGTTCGGTTGACAAAGACCATTGGAGCGAAGAGGCACAAAATCCAGAAAAGAAAGAAGGCAAGGCATTGGAGAATTATCTAGAGGCCGGTCATGATATTATTTAGGTCATGCGACCATCATTCTCTTGCAATGTCTTCAAAGAGGTATATATAGTGAATAATTTACTTATATTTCGATTTGGTCAAAACTTTATTATTGATACATCTGCTAACAAAATTCACATAAGCTATGAAAAACCAATTGAGAGAGGTGATTAATTTGTTAGAAATATAATTATCATAGAACATATTGGTCAAAATATTGTCCCAATTAGGGAGAGCAATAGTAACAAATTATTACAACCAAAGTTTTCCCCATTGTTATATTTGCATTTTATATCTGCATGGGTAGCTTTGTTTATTTCATACTTGGCTAATATTTGGTCTCAAGTGAGACATATGTGCTTTAACTTTTTTGGTTTCAGAAACCTAAATCCAAGGTTATTGTCTCTTGAGAAAGCCGATGCTAGTATAACTGTGTATTCAAAGACGTCGGAAGAGAAGTGCAAAAAACAATGCATTTCCGAATTGGGTGATATAAAATCTAAACCATTCGGTTGCTCAATTCCAAAGACGTTCTCACAACAAGATCGGTTAGAAGATAAAATGTGTACCTACAGTTTCAGAATGTGTGATCATATATTTGACATATTGCTGAAAATTGATTATATTAGAATTCTTGATCACAATGTTCAACCATCATTACAAGGACGAATGTATTGAAAGTTGCATGATTCATTCGAGCATAGTATAGAGGATTGCAACATGTTTCATCAAATAGTACAATCGGCTGTTAATAAAGGACGACTGAGATTTGTTGAAACATAAATTGATGACCAATATGTTTCGAGTAGTATTGATCGCCAAAAGATATTGCATCGGCTATCTATAGACGATTCATATAATGATGGGCAAGTACACACCAAGGATGATGGGATCAAGCCTACAAGTAAAGAAATTATTCAAGAGCATGTTGGAATTCTTGAAGGAAGACAGTCCATTAAAGCCACAATGAAGATATCAAGCATTGGGGGGCAACAAGAAAAATTGAAGATCGATGCATGTAAAACTCAAAAAGACAAAGGCCGCAATAAGGGTAAGAAACCAAAACTCACTTTCATATAGCTGCTAGGAAAATACAAAAAGGAGAGTGAAGCAAAAAGTTCTTATCAGCCAAGTAATTTGAAAGCATCAAGGTCACCCCCAAGGAAAAAGTCTAAAGACAGGGATTGGCGAAAGAAGAAATTCAATGCAAAAAATTCATATCCTCCTTCTAGGCCACCGATGCCAATGTCATCAATGCCTTCCTATGCTAATTTTTATTCATATCCATCATTGGAAAGGTATGATTCACAAGCACGTTATCCATATAATTCTAGATCATCTCACCCAAATTATGCAGCTCCAAGAATACCGACATTTGATCAACAATAACATTTCAAAGATCGTTTCAATCAAAAAGAATCGGTCCGGAGTTCATGGGTAAAGAAAGAAGTGGTCAAGCAAGTATACCGAATCAAAAAGGATGGACGTAATTGTGCTGTTTCAGACTCGACTCCAAATAATGGAAAGCCAACTGAGTTGATGTTGGCTACTAAGGGCAAGGAAGTGAAGAGAGTAACTTTCAAAGTCCCAATAGTCCAGTCCAAACAAGCCAAGTTGAAAGTGCCCAATATTAATAAAGACATGCCATTGTGTGAAACAAAACCACAGCCGATATGCCCACTCAGCTTATCAAATTGGCAATAGAGGACGCTATATCGGCTTACGACCAAGGAGATGAAGAAAATAAACATGGCATGGATTCCCAAAGGAAGCCCTCAGGGCAAAGAAGATGTGCAAGATCCTATCATAAGAAGGGGCAACAAGAGTGGAGAACAAAAAGAATAAAGCCAACAAATGATTAGGCCAACAAATTCGGTATCATTATCAAAAACTTTGGCCAGCACATCATCCATATTATTATACTTCACCATTAATGCCTATGCCATGGAATTTATCCCCTAGTATAATTGGTTACCCACCATGGTTTTATTTTTATACCTGGATGCATCATAATTCTATACATCATAAAAGGGTATTACCAAATCATTATTCATTTGATTAGTTGCAATGTTGTTGCTAAACCAAGAGGCCGAATGCTTGAAGTTCATAATTAGATTTGTTGTTTTGTTTACTTCGGCTATACATACTTTGGTGGATGGATTATGCATGCCCACTGGGGCAAAGATATATGGCCGATATTTATTCTATTGCCCTGAGATCATTATCCAATCATGGCTGATTTGGTTTTCTAACATCATCTTTAGTTCTATTGGAGACGGAGACAAGGTATGCATTCATTAGCAAATATGCTTATGTTTATATGTTGACAATTTGGCTTATAAATCTTTGAAATCTATGAAAGGCCAAATTGTCTTTAATTTCATTATTGGGCATAGATGCCGAGCATGACATTGATATTAATCTTGTCTCTAATACCATGGAGATTGAATTTTGATTGTTCAGTTTTAAAAGCAATGTCCAATGCATTTGTATTGTTTATTTATCTCCTTATGGTACTATTTTATGAAGTCTCATGCCACTTAAAATATCTTGCACAAACCATATAGCCGAATGTGAAGCTTTACTATTCGTGCTAGAAATTTTTATTGCTATAGGTGCTACACATATTGAGGCTTATAGTGATTAGTTATAATTAGTGCAACAATGTCCATGGTTTACCAAAGTTTCGACGAATCACTTGTTATTTATGTTGATATATGTGTAGATGTAACATTCATCTTGTATTGGTTTATCATTGCTAATATATCTAGTCATGAAAAACTAAAGAGCAAGTGACTTGGCTCAATAAACATCAGGATCATGGTATCTTTCATATACCACTAGAGCCAATGTTTTGTTTCACCAGCATAGGTAAGGCCAGATTGGAGACCACCGCTTCAGACACTAATGAAAGATCTAGTGCATGTAATGACCTTTATTGCTGGATAGTTGGTGATATTCTTCTTGAGCAACATGAATGAAGACCAGGTTGGGATCATTGTGGGAGATATTCATTAAGTAAATTGTGATATTCATCGACTTCAAGATGAGGTGATTGTTCTTAACGCAAATTAATTGAGGAAATCATATCCAAGTGGCACCAAGCCTGGACATCAAATGGCCAATATATATTTATTGCCCATAGAGGGTTACTAATCATATTTTAAGAGACACCATGACCACCGTATCAAGTCAAGTTTTGATCAGGCTTAATAACCGTTTATGCTAGTGTTCAAAAAAGATTCAGAGACTGATTTATTGAGGCTTCCATTATGGCTCCTTTAAGATAACCTCAAATAAAAAGTACCGAACATAAAATTTGTGCGTCTAGTCGAAATAAGCAACTTTTGTTTTTGAATCATCTCAATCGAAGTTAGTATGCAAAATAGAGAGCCAAAATACTGCAAGAGGCCGAATTAGCACGGCAGGACTGGGGTAGCCGGACCACAGACCATATCTCACCCTTGGCGAGAGCAATGGAACCGGGTGACCCAGAAAACGTCCTAAATCGGTCAATCTTATTACGACTTAATATAAGCAGTCAAGTTCAATTTGGATGGAAAAGCGCAAAACATGAATGTTTTTCGGATTTTCGAGTTGAACAACTTTGCTTTTGGAGCAATCTTCACCTGAGCAAGTATGTTGCCTCTAAATTCAAGTAAACGAGTTCGGTCAAAATCCGAGTTTCATACGAAAATAAAGGAAAAAGATCATCCATATCAGGTCGTATGTAAACGTGACCAACATTAAAGTTCTTTGTATTTTCGTGGCAAACAACTTTTCTTTTTACGACATTTTGATCTCAACTTGTTTAGTATCTCAAAAGTGGTCCAGAAGGTACAGACAAGTTTTTGACCAAACAGTTACACAAATTTCGGGTTTGCTTGTTCGAGTTGGACCCCAAATAGGGTTTTGGACATGAATTCAACCCTCTTTCTTGCATGGAAAGTCCAACCTCTCCTTATATACGTGAGGGGTGCAGGCCGATTGAAACAACACCAATCGAACAAACACATCTACTATTTTTTCATGTTCATCTACTTTTTGTCTCTCTCCCTTGTATCTTTTTATTGTTCATCCGTAGTTTTTCATACCGGAGGGCTGCAAATTCATGAGGATCTAGGGGTGGTCACGTCGACCTAGGGAATCCCATAGCTGCCGCGACGCACTGATCAGGTGCCTCCCGGGCGAGCGGGGTTTCGGGTCTCAAAAGCGCCTGCCAGATTGTCTTGCATACCGCGCTTCCGGGGAGCCTACCTCAGCGCGTGCTGCCGCGCATCGCTCTTGTCACCGATGATAAACAGTGATGTGTTCGTGTGCGAGTATCATACACTAGTATCATGAATATGATTCATGATACTAGTTCATGATACTACACCTATAGTGATTAATATCATCTAGTAGTAGTATAGTATCATCATATTTAATTTTTTTCTACAATCTCAATGTAATTGTGTGTATGGTATGTATTTCTCATTAAATTATATAGTTCCACGTGTTATGATACGATACCACCACCACCTCTATATTTATTAATTGTGATGATACACCTTAGAGAAAGTTTAATAATATAGCTGGTTGTTGGATATAATGAAGTGATATGTTATCTATAGCCAGCACTATAGCCAATATATATAATGGCTATAAAAGTGTACTACTTAATCAATACATGTCCCACATGTCACTCTCATAAAATGCATAGAAGCACGTGCTATAGCTGGCTCTTAACTTATAGCCTGCCTAGGCCTTTGACAATGGGTGTTTCTTAGCACCGTACCCTAGGTATTTTTTTATGTGCCATGCTATTTAACAAAGAAAGAGATGTTTGTTTTATCTTAGACCAAGTTCAATAATATAGCCTGCCATTGGCTATAAAGAAGTGACATATCATCTATAGCCAGCTCTATAGTTAATATGTACAATAGTTAGCTATAATAGTGTACTACTTAATCAATACATGACCCACATGTCACTCTCCCAAAGTGTCTAGGAGCACATGCTAGAGCTGGCTCTTAATTTATAGCCCGCTTACATTATCTCTCCTCTTCTCTCTCCTCCACCTCACTCAAACTATACTATTCTATCTCTTATAGCCAGCTGACTGTACCCTATTGTACTTGCGCTTATCTAAGATACAACCATTGCACGCTATCATAGGCAAAAAATGGTTAGTCCAATCACACACATGCACGAGACTAAAATTATTAAATGCAACACTCCTAAGAAACAACATCTAAGATACACCCCATTGTGTTGGTTGTTTCTTAAATTTTAATAGTTCCTATGATAACATGCTAAGAGACACTCCATTGTGAAAGACCTTACATTCTCTCTCATCTTCTCTCTCCTCCACCTTACCCAAATTATATTATTTTATCTCTTATAGCTAACTGACTATAAACTATTGTACTTGCTCTTATGATACTAGCACTAGGGCTAGCCTAAACAATTAAATATATATCTTACTCTAGTTGGAGGAACGAAGAGGAAGATTGACATGATTGGGCTATACAAGAACCCCTCTCTCCTCCTTAATTGACATGCCACGTAAGCATTTCGCCTAGGATACTGCGCTATGAGACCCCATTGTCATATTACTCTATTTGTCCCTCTCCTTATTAATTACTTGCGATCTCACTTTTTCCTTGGTGTCATGCATGTTACCACCTAACTTACTCCCACTATGACCAGCCTAAGAGCATCTCACTAGCATTCCCAGGAGGGTCTCCCTAGGACTTTTTTCATCCGGACGACGAGAATTCGCCTAGTCGCATTCCCAGATGCGCAGCTTTCGCCGGATTTGGCCCAAATTACATCCGGGGTTTCTAGGCAAAACCCGGGGTGCCGGGAGTCGCCTGACAACGCCGGATCAAGCGAAAAAAGGGTGGGCCAACCCTACTGGCGAGACAAGGCCGAGCTCCCTCCTTTCTTCTCCCTTCCCACCTTTTCTTCTCCATTCCCCACCACAACTCCAGCTAGTTCCTCGAGCTCCCGCCCGACATGCCACCCAGGGGATGCGTAAACCCCGCTCCACCATCGGCGAAGCAAAGGAGAAGAAGCCGAGAAAGCTGAGAAATGGGGCTTCGAGGCCAGACGGCTAGACCAACATAGCCTAGGCGAAGGATGGCCGACGGAGGAAGATCGGAACAGAGAGCTGAAACGAGAGGACACAAAATAAGAAGGGGGCCGACAAATAGGAGGAGGCGCATGTGATGATGGAGATGAAGTCGGTGTCTAAGCGTGCCTCCTGTGCGGTCATGGCCCGTCCACCGCCTCTTGTTGCCATGCAGCACATGCCATGGTGAAGCCAACCCAGTGTCAAATATTCGGTCGGGTTCTTTCCGATCTCGCTAACGGTGTTCTAGGAGAGCCAGGTGAACCCGCGCTAGAGGTTCTCGTCGTCGCCTGAGTTTGACAGCGGGTTCAACCCAAATGTGCTCTTCCCCTTCCCTACACCTCGCCCGCAAGCCTTCAATGTCCCCTATGCTAGCTCTCCCGTGTACGCTGGGCCTTCGCCGGCCATGCACCACGACCCTCTTACATTCACCGGAAGCGGCTCCTTGGCTGCCCAGTTTGCCGACATGGACGTCCACAGTATGTTCGGTGGAATGCAGGGCGACTCGTACATGGCGGACATGATCGCGGCTGGCTCCGCCATGGTCGAGAGGTTGTTCTTAACACAAGAGAATGCCGAGAATGGCCTGGAATCATAGGAGTTTGCCAAAGTCTAGACGCAAGACGAGGATGGGGAGGAAGCCGAAGAGGACGCCATGACAAAGACCAAGGGAAAGGGGAAGAAAGGAGTAAGATGAGGACGACGAAACCGCCCGACCAATATGTCAAGTGGACGCTCCTTGAGGACATGTGCCTTTTCGAAGCATGGAAGTCGGTGAGCATGGACCCCATAACTGGCACAAACCAAAACTCGGAGAACTACTAGAGGCGGGTCAAGCTAGCATTCGATGAGCGCAACCTATTGGACCCAGTGTATAAGAAAGTCCACATGGAACACGACGAGAAGGCCATGACGAATCATTGGGAAATCATGCAGCAATGGCAAGACATTCTCGAAGAAATCAAGTGTCGTCCAATCAGCGGTGCAAGCATGGACAACAAGTTAGTTTCGGACTCATGCCGATCCTAAACCGACCTCATGCCATTTCAGACTCACACTTCGCCTTATGTTTGCAGCTGACCCGCGCAATCGACATGTACCGCGACAACACCAAGGCCGAGTTCAAGTTTCACCATGTGTTCGACAAGATCGAGAAGTGCCAGAAATGGTTGGACACTCGTGTGTCCCTCACCAAGAACAAGGACGACGTGTACAACCCCGAGGCACCACCCCCAGCTGCCGTCGAAGGAAAGCCAAGGCGATGAAGGCAACGGGACCGCCTGCCGAGCGGTTTCACGCGTCGATTGAGAAGTGCATCGCCGACTCGAAGGCTCATGCAGAGAAGAGGGAGAAGGCCGAAGACAGGTGGAACCGGTAGCTGCAGAACCAAGATAGGAAGCTCGACCTCCTCAAGGCCAACTTCGTCGCAAAGAAGAGGAACACATACCTGCAATTTCTCATGGGAGGCGAAGACACCTCGTCGTTGAGCCCCTAGGGAAAGGCCTGGTACATGGCGTACCGCAACGCCATTATGGACGAAGTCATCGCCGCTGCCAATGTGTCGAGCTCTGTGCCGACACGCTCTGCCATCACCCCCTCGCCGAGCTCTGGCTCCACCTCGTCGAACCCGTCGACGAGCTCTGCCATGTCTGACTCGGCGGACGAGCCCATCCCCATCGACGATTGATCGCCAAATTCCGTGTTTTTGTAATAATCTATCGGCCCGACATGGATTGCTTGCATCACCGAACCTTTTTAAGTGAGTTTTGGGAGAGTTTCTATTGAATACTTATGGGCGATATTTCACCTACAGGAAGAAAAAATTTCAAATATGTCGTCAGATCACTACAAGAAAAGTTAGCTTTATAACGGACGATTTTCGTGGTTGAAGGCCCTTTTTCATGGTTAAAAAGTCTTCTATGACGGATAACCTTCGTGTTAAAAGCCCCGTCACAAAAGAATGTACCGCATATTTTTTTCGACCGTGGCGGATCGCACCCTTCGGCCACGGAAACTTGTTCCGTCATAGATCTGTTTGCCAGCTGCATTGACTGCTAACATCATGCAAATGGCCAGTTACCGTTGTTAATGGTCATAGAAACCATGGCAGAAGCCAGGCCTAGCCAAGGCCTGCTAAATATTAAGTGGGACGGCCCATGAGGAGAGCCCAATAAGAAGAATGCCCGTTACTATTTTATCCTGCAAGGTTTTAAATGGGCCCATTAGTGTAGCCAGCCATGGCCCGTGAACTTTCAGGCCCGACACTATTTTAGCCTACAGAAGGCCCACCTTGGTTCAATACTGTGCGACCCATTCCCCGCCTGGGCCAAATCTATCCATTACTATTAAGGCTTGTGGTCCGCCCATAAATTTTCTCGCACCCATCGTGGGCCCTTACGGCCATCTACCTTTATGGCCTTTTACTGTTCTGGCCTTTCGCTATTCGGGCCTTCTACTATTCAGCCCCATAAACGGGCTGCTAAGTTTCTGGCCTGCAAAAGTTCTGGCCTCCTACTATTCTGGCCTTTTTACTGTTCTAGCCTTGTTACTATTTCTGGCATGTTACTGTTCTGGTGTCCTATCGTTTTCCTGTACCGGCCTTTTACTGTTCTAGCCTTTTACTGTTCCGGCCTTTCACTGTTATCGCCATTTACTGTTCTGGCCTTTTACTGTTGTAGCCTTTTACTCTTATAGCCTTTTGCGGTCGAATATTTGCTGCCAAGTTCTATAGTATAATGGTGTTAGTGTAGGCCCGTCACTATTGATTGGTGGACCATCAAGGACTGATACAACCGTTGTGGGCCTGCTATTGTTTAAGCCTATCTATCTTAGATTCATTGCTAGGACATAAAAGTGGATAAACACAAGTTTTCTAGAATGCTAAATAAATTTTAGAACTATGAAAAAACTTATAACTGGAAAAATAGTAAATTATTACGGTCCTAAAAAATTATCTAGCTTGTAAAGCATCATCGGAGTACAACATAGCTGATAAACAATATAATCTCAGTTTAAAAAAGTTCCATTTAGGGAGCTCGCACCACCTCACATGTAATGACGGGATTGCCACGAGACTTGTTGAGGATATTATTAAGTAGATTCTCCGTTAAAGCTTGCCTGTTTTTCAAATTAGATAACTCTTTCATTGTTATGGAGACTACTGCATTATGTTGGCTTCCTGTCCAACTACATCAAGTGCATCTTGGAGTGCAACACCAAAAATTCTTTTTGCTGGAGTGTATGGAGCAGTCAAGAACGTGTACTTACATGAGCAATACGCACTGTCACTACTGCTCTGTCCAAAGAGATCTACACTTGAGGTAGTTGTTTTCTGTTCTGCCTTCATATTTATATTTGCAACCTAAAACAAAAAGAAACATCATATAACATCATTACCAAGGAAAGCAAAAACCAACGAATTTCAAATCAGTCCTTTTGCTAAAAGGAAGAAAGCAATTAGTAACAGTAGGGCATCATACATCTCTTTCTTCTGGAATAACTGGAACGGTAAACTTCATAGAGGGATGAAATCGTGTGCAACTGTCACTTCTGCCGTGTGAAATGACTGCTCTACTTAATGAAGGCTAAAATTAAGAAAAAAGAAGTTACAACATCATACAAAGGAACAAAACTACCATGTTCATTCTCAAAGATTTTCAAAAGATTATTTGGTCTATTATAGCAATATAAGCACTCAACACAAGGACCTCATGTAGACTAATCAAAGCAGAATGTGCAAATTATGAACGTAATGAATCCGACAATTGAGAGCATAACTACGCAGGCACAGGACAACGGAAATCTAGCAAATGCAGTCAAAAAGAAGTGCATGCCCTACCTAAAGCTCCTTAAAATTATAGACAAGCATTACCAAAAAACAAAATAAGCATTTAATTAATGTAGCTGATATTAACTAGCATACTCAATGTGCAGTTGGATCATAAACTTAGATAGGTGGTATTGTTGTAATCATCGAAAAACTATTATAGTGCCTCAGTCAAATTAGAAATAGACGTGTGCCTCTAATAGACTAGCCAAATCATTTTAGAGAAATGGTCAAACAATCTATCAAACAGTCAAATTATTTATATTTTTTGATTGTCTGCCCAAAGACAAAGTGTACTATCATGTGCCTCGTATTAAAATAGCCATACACGTGGCAGATACCAGAGTGAGATTTGAAGTGCGCGGTTTCTCATGATCCTTCCGTTTATGTTATATTGGATTTCGTTGCATGTCTGGCCTTGTTATAATCACCCTAGTGCCTCTGACAAAAATAACAACTCAACTAGAGTAAATGGCATGACACCACGGGACTTAAACCTTAAAAAAGGTGGGGGCGTTCTTACAGTAGCTCTATGTAGAGTCTCAGGGTTGCTGATCTGGTTATAGGTATGTTCGTCGACAATGTCCGCTGCATCAAGTAATTGGACTGGTGGTCTCCATACTTCAGTATTGGGCCTCTGCATAATGCTACAGCGAATAGTAAACACAAAAAGATTCCTATCTGACAGATATTAGCATGAAGTGATACAAAAGTAATAGATACTTACAAGATTATAGGGGTCATTCATTCTACAGTTTCTAGTGTAAACTACACATGTTCATTGCGTAACAACAACACAATGTTAGGAATCATGGGGTAAGTAGAAACAAATAAAATATACAGCATAGATAAGAGAACATCATCAAGCAGGAAAAAATAGTTAGTGCCATAGACTACGCCAAGCGAGAGAGAAATTATAACCGTATCACATATGGGGACTTAATAAAGTAGATAATGGAATCAAATGTGTTAACCGTTGGTTAACTCATATTTCGCCATGACATACAAAATTGCAGTTGAATGCCTTACAGTTAAACCTGACTATAAAAAATTTATTTAGAGAGACATGGGTAACAAGTATAGCATTTTTAAGTTACTACGAAAGTAGCACCCATACAAAATACAGTTAACTACTACATATTTATGTAACCAAAATCCAAGGAGATATGGTTACCTCGGTCGAGATGGCCTTTAGGCATCCTGCAAATCCTGGGTGGTGACGTCGAGGTTGTCGAGGGTACTACAGTTGTGGTGCTTGTGGGCGAAGGTGAAGCAGAACAGGGGTGCCTCCAAGCGCTGGACAAGAGCGCCGAAGAAGTAGATTCCTGGCGGTGGGAATGTGTTCAACACGCCAGGAGAGTGGGTCGGTGAAGTAGATCTGGTGCAGTGCATGACAACGATGGTGAATCAGATCTAAGGTGGTAAAGGTAGATATCGGGTTTTCCGCAGGGCTTGCGCAGCTGGGGCGAGGATTGTGTGTGTGTGGGTGGGGGTGGGGGGTCGAAAGTAGGGGCGAGGCTATAGAGGTACTGAACAGGGAAATTACGATTGAAACCCCAATGAACCGACTTCACTAGGGGTTAGAGGAGGATTCCAAGATGTTTAAAACATTGGGGCGCGAAATATTTTGGGGATAGCGGGAGATTTTCCTGCTCGACAAAATTCAGATTTATGTATAGTCCAAGTAGTAGTAAATTGGTAAGCCGTACTCTCTGGAATCAAAGGCCGATAGGCACATCGGTGATCATCCATGGCGCATACTGCCTTAGTTCAGAAATTAAGGCCCCATTTGGCCATTTGGCATCTAAATATTGATCACCCATGGCCCAAATTGGCTTGGTTCGGATATTAAGGCCCATTTTGGCATCAAAGTATTTTTAAATTATTTAGAAAGCATTTTGATTTCTGAATAAACTGAACTATTAAATACCTTTTAGTGTTTGGTTCCAACAAATAATAAGGGTTTAAACTGAAGTATTCTCCAAAACAATGTTTTTTAAAATAATTGAGGAAGAGGTCAGACCACTTTTTGAACAAACTGAGAAGAGAGAAAGCTGAAGTATTGCTTTGGTAGGCGCTAAACTAAAATACTATGTCATTGATATATTTCCATATTATATCCATTCATCAATGATAACGAGTATGAAGATGTTGTCACCAAGATAAGTAGTGAGCCTAAAAATTACGATTGAAGCCCCAACCAACTCGACTGAATTTGAATTTATCCATAGTCTAAGTAATAATAGTAGAATGGTAGGCCGGTGGGATGGAGAATCGATTGTAATAATAAAGCGCCCTCAGCTTTAAAAAAATAAAGCATCCTTTATTGATAAATTTTAAATCACTATGGTTGGGAGTGTTCAGACTTTTATTCTAAACCAAAATTTGCGAACCCACTATTTCGCTAATGTGAATAATATAGCGCCTGAGCGATGACATCAAACCACTCATAAGGTAAGCAGTGATGGTGTTTTCATCGAAAAAAAGTGAATGTTGCTAGGCCCCACAAGTACTTTGTTCTCACAACTCTTATTGTTCCTGCGTGCTAAGGATGTCAATTTTACCCACAAGTGCCTGCAGGTACAGTACCCGCTTTGGTAGGGTACGGGCACACATTTATACCCATGGGTAATAGCCATACCCTAACCCATTAAGTCATGGGTACAGGCATGGGTAGGTATACCCATACCCTACCCATTTGAACTGACATAGTAGTAAAACTTACCTATAGAATTTC
This sequence comes from Avena insularis, assembly GCA_023614405.1. NCBI lineage: Eukaryota > Viridiplantae > Streptophyta > Magnoliopsida > Poales > Poaceae > Avena > Avena insularis. Next base: position 317,796,149 of record CM042694.1, on the reverse strand, counting down.
AACCTATGGGGCGAGCAACCTAGGGAAGAGTATGATACTGTGACTTCTAAACTTAGATAATTTTCATGTACTTGTCTACCTACTATTGAGTATAGATAGTTATTATTTGTCTAATATGCTATCGATGAATGTAAAATTTGAATAACTTGTGTACTATTGGATCAACCTGCCGGGAACCTGCCCAACGGGTATGGGTACGCCTCGGGTATGGGCATGGGTAAAGTTTTATATCCGCGAGTATGGGTATGGGTAAAGTTAACCCATTGACTAAACGAGAGTGGGTATGATATTGCTCTACCCTACTCATACCCTACCCATTGCCATCCTTACTTTGCGCTCATTGATTAATGAGGCCACGTTTTCCTTCAGGTTTTTTGAAAGTTGTTCAATCATGCACACATAGCATATTCTTTGAAGTATAGTAGTACAACATACATAGACCGCAATTAATTAGTTGAGCTAATCACTATTGTTCTTATTAAAAAATAAAAATTTATTGGGTTTTAGAGCATGTCCAACAACCTTTTTGTATTGAATTGCTAAAATCTGACTATAGAAAGAGGAGCGCGAGAGTGTGGCACGTTCCTTTTATACAGTATATATGAGTGTGGCACGTGCCTTTTACTAATAGGAAGTAGCGTATAACTTCTTGTAAATCTTACCACTATATAATGTATGACTAACTTTGAACAATGAAAATTACATCAAGACTAGCAAATCCTAACAATGTTAACTCTTAGATCCTTTTTCCATTCTAGCACGTAGAAAATTCTATCGTTAGTCCTTAGCACAATGAATGCTATGCATAAACCACAAAGATTCTATATGTTATACATTTATTATCTTAGCATACTCTAGTATATATTGTATGAATAACTTTAAACTTTAACCATTGGATTAAGATTGGAAATCCCAACATTGCTAACCGATGGATTTTCCTCCCACTCTAACATTTAGAAGATTATATTGATATAGTCTTTAGCACAATGAAAACTATGAATAAACCACAAAACACACTTTCGATCATTATAGAATCTATATATCATTTCTCTAGAGCATGTCGGGTATTAGGTACCTACTAATAGGTTGATTTCTAAATGATACAACTTACAAGAACCAAATATACACCCGATACTTTATGGATGTGGCTCAAAATTATAATTATTTTTTAAGCTTTACCTATTATTATTTTAGATAAAAATGATATGTTAGTACTACATTATCTAATTAGCTATGAAACATTTCCCATAAAAAAAAGAAACATTCAATGATTAATTATGTATTATGTGCAACGATTATAGAAAATGTATGTATTTTGCGTAGACAAGGTCTATGTTTGTTGTTACATGAAAAAACCTCCCGAACATGTGGTTCTACTTGCAATATCGTCGCTACTGATGCTCTTCGGGCGAAGGAGTACCAACCGTTTGATCTTGTTTCAATGATAGGTTGGAACTCTTGTAAAAAAACGATGGAAGGGAACTGCTAGGCTGCTCCTACGACACGTGGTAACTCTTGGATGTCCTGAGAAAGCCTTTTTAAGCAGCCATCAACAACGACCACCTCTCCCATCTAGGCACGGCACACATAGTGAAGAACTCTCTCTATCTCTCCCTGTCCCTTTAGGCCGGCCAAGCCACCACACACACAAAAAGGTCGCGCAACTGCTTCGATCAATGCACCTCCATTGACGAGTCCAACACAAGGGTGAACATGGATATCGGTCCCTATCATGGTGATAGCGGGGAGTCTATTGACGGGCCGAAATATTCCGACACACCAAAAGGTAATTTTTTCGACGAGGACCCCACTTACCGTCATCTGATGGAGGGGACGCTACCGGCAGAGAGCAAAGAGGAGGAGGAGGGGAAGGAGGATGATTGGTCTTCCCTCTATGAAGGAGACATCATCTTCAAGAAGAGTTCACTCGATCCATCCTCCATCAGCAAGAAGAAAAGGAAGCATGAGTATGAGGGGTCAGAAGATTTATGGCCATTTCTCTAGGTACAAGACTTTGTCTCCAAGAAGAGTGCACTTGATCCCGCCTTCATTGGCAATGAGAAGAGGAAGGAGAAGGAGGCTTGAAGAAGAATAAGAAGACGATGAGAGCTGGGGGATGCCACGGGAAGCGGAAGGACGACGCCAGCACCAAGGTGATAGCGGAAGGATCCAGGTCCAAGAAGAAGAAGAAGTCTTACGATTAATTTTGTTTAATTTCACCTCTACTTCCTTTCTGTAATAATGTTCAGAGATTGAATATTATTATCAAGTGCAAATTGGAATGGTAGTTGCGATCTACTTGTTTAAGTACTCCGTTTGTCATTTCATGTCCCACTGTGACGCAATAAAACCTCTTGCATTATAGAGGAAGGTGAAATTACTTCCTCCCCTTAATTTCTGCATGCGTTCGAGGAAAGAAGGGTGCCAATACAAAGAAATCCACGTTAAGTACGCACGTGAATTCAGGTAATTAATACTAAAAAGAAGAAGCCTAGAAAATCGCATGTATTCGTAGTGATCATTTAATTACTAATATCAATCATTATAAGTGAAATACGGAGTAGTAATATCAACCATTTCTGTACAGTGCATGTCAATCATCTCCTTGCGCAACATTTATTTGAAATTATTTAATGTCATACTGATTTGAAAACTCAACTACGCCTAACATGCCACGTTCTCTCCCCTATTCCCTGGCCGTCACCGCGGCATATCAAAAAGGCTGCATCGCCTGCAAAATCAAGTAAGCATGAAACATCGGTCTATATGTCAGAAGAATCCAACAGACACGCAAACATCAGAATCATAGCCCTAGCTAGCCTCAGTCCTTTCGATACTCACCCCACGAGGCACGTGTGATTACATCAGCATTAAGGTGCACCTCAAGCTTGTGGGTTGCCCATAATGAATAGAAAATTGATTTTCCCTCTCTCCTCTCTCTTCCATTTTCTGATTTCATACCATTTTCACTAGAAACATCCTCCGTTTGCACTACAAGTGTCACATAGTTTTGCTCATGTTTTTTTACATTAGTAGCTGCACAATATGTCATTTCATTAAAATTTCCCAATAAATGATTCACGAAACACCTTATTTGTGTGCTCAATGTGTTCTTCTATGTGTCATAGGGCTGGGCCCTGATTGGTCTAGACCTACCTCACATGGATCATGGCCACCCACTTTAGGATCCACTATGATCCAACGAGCTTGATATCTTCATGGTATCTCGCTTTTTGTTCAAATTTGGCACCAGAGCACTTCTTTGACACCAAAGCCATAAAAAAGTTCTTCGAAAAACCCTAGGCTTTTCTCTGGTGATGTTTTTTATAATTTGAAATTTGTGAGGCTTTTTGGGAATCGTTCCCTTTGTAATTTGAAATTTTTGAGGCTTTTTATGATGCTTTTTATAATTTTAAATCCGCGAGTCTTTTTGTGATCCTTTTTATAAGCTAAGATTTATGAGATGTTTACAAATATAGGATTCCTTTTGTAATTTGAATTTTTTGAGGATTTATTAATCCATTTTATAAGTTGAAATTTGTGCGGATGTTTATAAATATATGACCCTTTTATATTTTGAAATTTGTGAGGCTCTTTGTGTTTCTTTTTATAATTTGTAATTTGTGAGGCTGTTTATGAATCCGTGTTGCTTTCTAGAATTGGAAACTTGTGATGCTATTTAAAAATTTATGATGCTTTTTATAATTTGAAATATGTGGTGCATTTTTTTAGACTATTTACAACTAAGCGATGCTTTTATAATTTGAAATTTGTTAGACTATTTACAAAATTTAGAATGCTCTTTATAATTTTAAATATGTGAGGCTTGAGTGGATCAAAAATCCTCTTGGATTTCTATGGGAATAATCCTTTGAATCAAAAAGAGCGCTATGAAGCAAGGAACGATAGTCAGGTAAAGGTCCTTCCACTAAGCAGTTGAGCCATTTGATAAAGGGAGAAAGTGAAAATACACAAACGGGAAAAGATGAACGTTTTAATTTCTACTACTCCTTCCTATACACGCCAACACAAGTGGTGAACAAGCAAGACGGCCAGAGGCAAACACACAAAGTTGCTGACACAAGGGAGGTCGACCCAAGATGCACATCAACCCGTTGTGGATGAGGGAGAGATGAGTCGACCGGTGCAGGGCAGGGAATGAGAGAGGAAATCCAATTTGTTTTGTGTGCATACCTTATCTTATCTTACCTATTACCACTACTAGTAAGTTGCAAGTGCCCTGCACGTGAGACTGAGATAATAGACGTCTGACATATCATCACTATATACAATTATAATAGGTAAAACAGAAAAAATATAAATTTGATCAATATGTATATAGTATGGGTGTATATTTTGTTATTGTACTTTATATACTAGTAAGTTACACGTGCCTTGCACGTGAGACTCAGATAGTAGACGTATGACATATCATCACTATATAAAATTATAATTGGTAAAGCATAAACATTTATAAATTTGATCAACATTGATAAAGTATGAGTGTATATTTGGTCCTTGTACTTTCTATCATCATGTAGAAGTCAAATATTATTAGCTACCTAACACATGAAATTTTTGATAACATGGTCTAGAGAAATGAGGGAGAAGATTCAAGTATAATAGAGAAGTGTGTTTTGAGGTTTGTGCATAACATTCATTATGCTGAAGACTATCAATAGAATCTTCTAGATGCTAGAATGGAAAACAAGATCCAACGCCTAGAAATGTTGAGATTCGCGAGTCTTGATCCAACGGTCAACATTCAAAGTTATTCGTACACTATATAGTGGTAAGATCATGTTGACGAGGGTTTAACTCATCAATTCCCATTGTTATGGACTTGGGTTTTGGAGAAGGAGGGAGCACTAGAAGAATCAATCAGCTAGCAAACAAGCGCACAGGGAGACTCGAAGATTTACCCAGGTTCAGGCCTCGTAGAGGTCCCTACTCCTGCTTATCTGCTCGTGGAATTAACAGAGAAACCGAAGATTACAATGGTGCGCATATGCAATCTGGCGAGGGTTGTGGAAACTAGGGTTGCGTGTGTCCTCCTCGCTGCCCCCTCTAGCCTTTATATAGATAGGCTAGGTCTTAGGTAGCAGGTCGAGTCGGTTACAGGTTAGGGTTTTCCCTTTAAACTTTCTATGTTTAGCTTCTTCTTGTTCCGCAAGCAATCGAGAGTCCGTAGGTTACTCGAGTTCTCCATTTGGGCCTTGGCAACACCGTGGGCTTCCACTGTATTCATGCCGTATATACCAAGCTCGAGTACCTGTAAGGTATACCCATGTCAGTAGCCCCCGAGTGTCCAGTGGAATCGCAGATTCGACTGGGGACTTTATGAAGCTTTTTGAGTGCATGACTGAGTATCTTTTTCGACTGCTCTGTTTGTGTCATAGGGATTGTTGATGTGCGTGCCTGATTTAATCGATGTATCGGTATCAGTTAGCTACCTTAGGGTAAAACAACGCAATCTACTCGAACTCGAGTCCCTAGACTCGAATTCGGAAAAGTGCTGGCGTAATTCGACTCAAGCCGCGGAGGTCTTACAAGAGTCGAATTCTAGTATATGGGTATGAGCACTCGACGCGTCCGTCAAGGCATGTTCATCGTACCTGTAGGCACGGATACATTTCTGGTAGTGCACAACGAATGTGTTGCCAGGCCTTATTCAGGTCTTATCTTCATGCTGCAAGCGCGGCATCTGAATTTTGCCATCGCGGAGATGATTCGGGTGACCCAGGAGACACAGTCTCTTTGTAGGGAAAATCATGAGGCAGTGTCGCCATAAACTATGAGTGCGGATGTTATCGACACTCAGTACGATGTATAAATAATCATAGGGTGCGCGACCAGCGCTCCATATGGGAGTAGCCCCCGAGTGCCTGGTTGAGTCGAAGACTCAGGCAGGGACTAAAGAACTTTTGCGACTGCTGTCGTCTTTTTGTTTGCTGGTTTAGTCGAATTTATTTTCGGTGCTCCCTATGGGAGTAACACATGTCCATAGTCGAATCGCGGATTCGAGTAATTGGGTATGCTTTGAATGTCCATGTTCCTGCAGAAGAGAAAAAGAAAAAATCATAGGGTGCGCGATCAGCGCTCCCTATGGGAGTAGCCCTCGAGTGCTTGGTGGAGTCGAAGACTCGAGCAAGGACTAAAGTAGTCGAAGTATTCTGCTGCTCAATTTTGGATGACATCAGTGCTGACGATGTGGTGATCTCAGTTGCCTGTGTGAGTGGGTTTGACAGGACGTGACGAGCGGTGGTCCCATTTTCTGACCCTGACTTGACTGGGCATGCGTAATCTTTGTTTTAACTGTGCCTCCTCAATTTCCGCGCGTAATGGGGGTAGTGGGGGACGGTTCGCGCTTCGGGTCCTCCACGTGTCAATCACGATGGTCGCCACGTGTCTGATAGGGTTTTTGCTGGCCGTTGGATTACATCTTCCAGGGGGTTAAGTAGTAGTGTTGCGACGGTAATTTTTCCCATCTGCTCTTTTCTCTGCCTTTGTCTCCGTCGCCATTGCTGCTGCTCCTCTGCTTCCTAGAGTTCATCTTCTTCGCGGCACTAGACCAGCTCCGCATATTCCCTAGTTACTTCCTCCGGTCTCATCGCCACCGCAAGATGGGGAAGAAGAAAGGAGGTGCTGCGGCTGAATCTGCTGCCGCCACTGTCGCTGCCAAGAAGAAGGGCGGCCGCCGCTAGGCACCAAGACCGCCACACCGGAAGAAGAAGGGCGCGGGCACTGCCACCAATGGCGCGGCGCGCCTGTTATCGTCATCTGAGCTTGCCTCTCGCGCCAAGACGGAGTTCTGTCTCCCACTGTCGCTGACTCGCAAGTCCCAGGTGGTGAGGTAACCCCTTGTCCTCCTGCTGGTTTCCGGGTGATGTTCCTAGCGTTCATCATCCGCAGTCTCTCGCTGCCCCTGCATCCTTTCTTCAGGGGCCTTCTTTGTTTCTATGGGCTCCAGCTGCACCAGCTGTCCCCCAACTCCATCCTCCATGTTGCTTTCTACATTACACTTTGCGAGTGCTAGCTCGGAATCGAGCCACACTTTGGCCTCTTCAAGCGTCTCTTCAAGATGAAGCGCTAATCAGCGTCTGGCTCTGTAGTCTACGATGTAGGAGGCTGCAGTATCCATGTCGATTCCTCCGTCACGTATTTTGACATCAAACTCATGGCGTCCATCCAAGGGTGGAGGGACAAGTGGTTCTACATCCGCGACCAGAAGGCCGACAGAGACCACTTCAGACTCGCGCCTTTCGATCCCGTGATGCCGTGCAAGAGGAGGCGCTCCTAGAAGAACGTAGTGATGCCCGGCGAGTCTACGGAGACAGATGTGCTGTACGAGCGCGTTTGCGACCTCGAGAGTCGCATGGGTAAAGAAGAGGGAGGATGCGCACTTATTTCCACGTGGTTGCGCCATCGCGTCCAGCCCTTGTAGGCCAGAGTCCACCCTATGTTCCAGTGGTCTAGCACGGACGATGTCACTCGCGTATCTGCCGATGGCATTTCCGTGAGTCAAGTAGATAAGAGGGCGCGACTGCTCACCAAGTACACCGCCAAGGATGTGCTCCCCAGTGAACCAGATACCTCCATTCGATGTTGCTAATCCTCCTCCTGAGGTATGGTTGTGCTACGAAGTAGCGTTGTTTGTCAAATGCTTCTTTTTCCTTGACTTGTGCTGACTTGTTATCTGTATGCAGGATTGGAAGGTGTCTCCCTGTATGCCCCCTCTTCCTGAGGGGGTTATTCCTTGTGAAGCTTTAGAAGAGGACGAGTCAGAGTCGATCGTCCCATCTGATGTGGAGGAGGAAGCCCCCGAGTCTAGCAGTCCGGACACTCGCAAGCGTTCGCGCAGCGAGGATTCGGATGCGTGATCTCCTTCGACTCCGGAAGGCCTAGCTATTGGTGTAGAGTCACCAATACCTGCCGTTCCTGTGAGTGCTATGGCACCGTCTTCCTGCAAGAAGATGCGGCTGCCGAAGGAGTCGTCGTCGGAGTCGGGGGGCCAAACCTTCAATTTTGACAAGTTTGATTGGTAAGTATACAATTCTTCTTTTTGGTTCTTCTTTGGAGTTGCATTTTCTTGATGTTGGTTTTGTTCTGCAGTCAACCAGCATCGTCATCTTCTGGCGACGTCCAATTTCTGAAAGAATCTGGAGTCGCGACCTCCAAGGCCAAGAAAGTGGCTGAGCAGACAACTTCTCCTTCATTGGCGGCCCACTCGATGTGGAGCATCAGGGGGTTGTCCGGACGACTGCGCGTCAATCGACTTCGGAGTCATTGGAGGATCATGTATGTGTAGTGTTGCTCTTTCTGATTTTTGCAGTCGAATTTATCATCCATACCATCTGCTAAACCTTTGTTGTTTCTTCCGTCGCAGCTTATTGTGAAGGAAGCTACTTGCTTGGCGGAGCAGGTGCTTGCGATGGGTTTCCAGCATGCAATGCTGGACAATCACCATCGCGTGGTTGAAAGTGAGTGTTTTTTGCTTCTTTCTTCTTCATCCTTGTGATATACTCGACTGGTGTCTTTGTTTGTTTCGCAGCTGAGCATAATGCGCTCCTTCGCGATGCCGCTTCCCTCGAAAAGGCACTCGCTACAGCGGTGAAGAGTCGTGATGAGGCAGTCGCAGCACATGACGAATCACGGAAACACGAAGAGGATTTGCAGGCCTCCATCGTAGCTAGAGAGAAGTTGTTTGAAGAACAGCTTTTCTCGATTGCCAAGGCTCTTTCAGGTATTCCCTCGTCTAGATTTTCGTCATGTCCCTTCTTTCGAATTTGTTATTGTGCTGACTTTTGTGCCAACACTTGGTTCTTGTGTAGATGCCGGCGGGCTGATCTTCGACGCCCAGGCGCTCCGTCATGATGATGCCTTGGCAGGTGCCATCTCGGCAGTCAAAGATCGCAGTGCTTCCATTCAGGGAACGCTGATCAAGGCCAAGGGCGTACTCAGTCGCCTCCGTGAGGAACTGGTTCCCAAAGCTGAATTAATCGAAAAAGTAGATGATCTGGTGGAGTTCCTTGCTGGAGGCATTCCTGCAGGCTTCAAGAATTCACTCCGTGCGGCTGGCGCTTCGATGTCACTCGCGATGGTTCAGGCCCATGGAGTCGAGATTGATCCTGCCGCGGTCTCCAAGGCAATGCCTGTCAGCGCAGATGGCCAATAGGTAGTCTTTGCTCCTTTCGCAACTGCTTGTGGCAAGTACGGGCCGCAGCTAATCAACACAGTTGTGAAGTACTCTGAGGAGCTGTAGCGAGCCAAGAAGGTGGCGAAGGCTGCGGCGTCATGGGCCGGCGGGAAGTCTTTGGCATCTGATACTGCCACAGACTCGATGAGGCCCCCAAAACCGAAGTCTATGTCGAAGAAGCCAGTTGCTCCTCAGTAGTCATATCTGTAATAGTTAATAGCCTATCTTTTGTCTGGAACATGCCGTTGGCGAGTGTATCTATTGATACTTTATTATACTTGAATGCACTCGAGTCTTTTGTCCATGTATTGCTTTAGTCTTCTTATTATCTCTTGCTTGGCTTGTGATAGGTGATACGTCCAAAACGTATCTACTTTCCCGAACACTTTTGCTATTGTTTCTCCTCTATACTTGTGTGATTTGGATGCAACTAATGCGAACTGACGCTATTTTCAGCAGAATTGCCTTGGTGTCTACTTTTTGTGCAGAAAATCAACTATCAGGAAAAATCCAGGAAAATATGACAAAAATCCTATTTCACCCGATTTACTCAGGAGCCGAATACGAGACGGAGAAGAGCCGGGTGGCTACACCACTGGCTGGCCAGGCCAGCCGCACTGGGGGTGGTGTGGGCCCCCTAGGCTCCCCTCGGCCTCTCTGTTCGCCTATACGGAGCCTTCTAACCTAAAAACTTTGGGGGGTTCGACGTTTTTCCAGAAGGAGTTCCGCTCCGCCGCCACCACCAGATTCCATGAAACAGCACCAGAAACTCCGTTCTGGCACCCTGTCGGGACGGGGAATTGGAGGAAATCATCGCCATCATCATCACCATCGCTTCTCCATCGACCATCCATGTTTCTCCCATCTATGAGTGAGTAATCCCCCGCTGTAGGCTATGGGGATGGTAGGGATTGGATGAGATTGTTCATGTAATGGCACCAAATTGTTAGGGCATAGTGCCTAGTATCTCTATTAGTGCTTGTAACTACCTCGGTGAATTACGCTCCTAGTGACAAGCCTGGATGAGCAGAAATGGTTGAAATAGTACGATGGGGCCCAAATGCCACTCACAGGTAGAACTTTCGGCCGTCCCAACCATTTCCAAACATCGGGACAAGAACGGCAATGAATCGGCAAAGCTAAGGGATCAACTACATACACAAATGAGTATGTATGCAAGCCACCATACAATAGTACATCGAGCCATTCCATCTAAAAAGAAAGGAATATAGCAACGCCATACGCAAGATCCAAATATCCTAGATAGATATAATAGTTTAGGATATCTCCTCAAACATCAAACATCGAGTATCAAGCGGAAGCGAAGACAAAATCCGACGGATAAGAAGCAAATCGCATAAGATGCCCCATAAATAAGCATCCCGCCCACAGATCTCACGGATCCCGTTCCCGGAATCTCTACACCGAATGATCGTTGCCCACATCGTCCGTCTCCTCCACCCAAAGATCCATCTTATGAAGTTACCTGTTCATCTGAATCAAACAATTTATCGTGTGAGACCCTAGGGGTACTCAGCAAGTCTTTATGCCTCTAAAGGGGACACAACCTGGGGTGACGCAATTGCAGCAAGAAAATAAACCCTGACAATTTTATAGATACTCGCTAACCATCCGCCTAACCAGAGATAGACGGATGTCCGTGAATTGATAACAACAGTTATAACAGGTAATATTAACAGATCCATCCTCCTCCTCGCTTACCGACGAGGAAGCGGACGAACAACCCCCCATCCGTTGGCAGTTTTATTATCCATTCCGTGAGTATTGCACTATTTACTAGTCAGGTACCTAGTCTAGTCAAATTAAAAGCGGTACTTTAGTTATGCTTGTCTATGATCGAGAAACTGTGCTCCAAGTCGTCCATAACCGCGGACACGGCTTTGAAAGTTTTACCGCAGGGTGCACAAATAGCAACACACACTCGATCAACCTCGAAAACCAAATCAAAACCCAACGAGGCGTCACGACAAAGCGATCACAGGATTCAGAAATATTTCAGGGGCCACCCCATTGAGCTACCATAGCAAGTTAGCCGACTCGAGACGGCCTCAAGGTTTGCGCCAAAGGCTGTGAACAATCGGGAACCCAAAATGTGACTGGCTTGTCGACACCGAAAACACTCCGCTTTCCTAAATAAAGACAAAGGTGCAGACTCGCACAATTTAAATAAAGCAAGAAAGCATGGCATAAGTACAGGATAGTAAATAAAACCCCAAACTAGTTTGTGGCCCCAAGAAATAAGAATGAATCAAGCTCTGGCTCAGGGGGGTTCATAAGCCTCCCGGATGTGGATAGCGCGAATATTCTTGGAACAGGAATCAAGTACTCAGGGTCTTACGGGACACAAGTGAGCCTGAAAAACCAAATAGTGAATATGGCTCACCGATGCCACTTTCATTAGTTATCCCATTACTACTCAGGTTAAGTTGTATAGGTACCTCGTTATGCATCAGACACTCACATACCCTACACATGCTGTTCTACGACTCGCATGGCTCAAACAACTCCTGTAGTAATGGCTCATGGGAAGGAGGAACAAGCTTCGGTGGGGTTTAAAAAATAAAGGCTATGCAATACTTGGGATTCAAATTAATGCAGTCGCGACTCAATGATGCAAGAATAAGATAGAGGCAATAGGTACTATATGTATGCAAGCATGTGGTAGTGCTTGCCTGGCAGCTCAGTTGAAGCAAGGGATGGATCTGGGTAGTGCTCCTGGGTATCTTGATATATCCCCTGCTCAGCGTCTATTCGAAAGAAGAACCAAACAAACAAGGGCCAACATAAATAAAGGGCACAAGCATATGAATAAAATGCATCAAGCAACAATCATGCCATGATGAATGATGCACAATTTGCATAGCAATAAAGTAGCATGGCATGGGTGAGTGTGGAATACAAGAATAAATCATTTTATTGAGTTTTGGTCACATTTTAACCCCATTTTAGTTGCTGTACACATTATATTTATATGATGCATGCTTCAAAACAAAACAAGGAATGCATAAACAGAAAGGTCTCGTCGAGATAATCATTTTAGACATATTATTTGTTAAATTTGGAGTTATAAAACAAAAGTTATTAATTAATTAAGGTGGAAGAGCATTTTAATGTAATTTTAACCAACTTGGAATTTTAAATGTTCAAAATAAATTTTGAATGGCATATTTGAAATCCTCACATTTTTCTGGTTTGAAAACATATATTATTTGTATTATTTGGATTTAAGAATTAAAAGTTATTTAAAATCAGAATTAAATTTGAATTTGATTTAATTTGAAAAAGATTTGAATTAAAATGATATGTAAAAACATTTGTGTTACTCGAGAAGTTCTAGCCCTAGACCACTTGCGGGTGGGGCTCCGACTCAGCAGTGGGCCGAGAGGTTCTCGTGGTTTTCTCACTGGGTCCTTCCTACCCGCATCGATGACAAGTGGGGCAGTTACAGTGGCCGCAGCGCGCCTACGCCTGTACGAGGCGTGACACGTGGCGATCCCAAAGGAGGGACTAGTCTGTGATGGCCAGATTCGCCAGGGTTCTCGCAAAATCGCAACGAGGACAGGTGGGGTTGGGAGCGGGTTTAGGCGGGAAAAGGCGGGGCTTGCAAAACGGACATCGGCTGCTGCCTTCTTCGAAAACAGCAATGGCGGATCTGGCTGTGTTCCGCGACGTGGCGTCAGACGCTGGTCTAAACGCGACGCGGCTAAAACGAAAGTTGAAGAGGGGACATCGGGCTACAAGTCTCGTTCAGCGATCTAACACAGAGGAGAGCTACAGCGCGCGGGGTAGGTCGAGGAACAGTGACGGAAGTGCTGCAGCCGCTGCTGCCAGGCGTGACGTGCAGCAGCGCCTTCGCGAAGGCGCGGCGATGCAAGGCGAGAGGAAGGAGACGATGTCTAGGGGAAGAGGGGCTCACCAGACCATGTGGTGCAGCTAGCGGGCTCGGGTAGCGCCGATCATCGGGCAGGGGCCGGCACTCCTGCTCATGGGCACAGGCGGCTGCAGGCTTCTCGGTTTCCGGTGGGGCTAGGCGATGAAGAGGAAGCAGAGGCCTGGTGCACTCCACGTGCCTTGGCCCCACTGCAGCAAAGGCAGAGGGGCCGAGGGTTTTTGTGGGTAGCATGATTGCCATGGCCTAGGGAGGTGGAAGGGATAGGAGGGAGAAGGAAGGGAGAGGGGACCTGGCGCCTCCTGGGGGCCTCTGAGGGGGGGGTAGATAAAGGAGGAGGGGTGAGCACATGGGTTGGTGGCTTTAGATTTGGTAAATGGTGAGGAGAGGGGGAATCGGCAGGTCTTCTCTCCTACTTTCCTCCTTGTCTTGTAGCAAAATAAATAGGTTGGGGAGGCAGAGATGCTGAAAGTTGGGGCCAAGGTGAGGGGAAGGAGAAGAGAGGGTAACCGAGAGGGGAGGTGAGCTCGGGCTAGGGTAGATGGGTGGTTTAGGGTTTGCTAGGGCTGGGGTTGTGGTAGCCTCGGGCTAGAGCTTTGTGTGGTAGAGGGGGGGTAGCTAGGTGGCATGGTGGGGCCAGCTAGGTGAGAGAGAGAGAGGCCGAGAGAGAGGGGGGGGTACTTAGGGTTTGGTTTAGATTAGGTATAGATTAGGGTTTAAGAGAGAGGGGGGTATGGTGATGATGGGGTAAGAGATGGTCTAGGGCTTAGAGAGAGATGGAGGTGGTTTGAATCTAGGGTTTGCTATGGGCAAGGTCAAGCCAAGAACAACCAAGATCAAACAAAAACAAGACAAGTAAAAGAGAGGGATGTGATGATAGGGTTTAAGCTAGATCAACTTAGATCAAGCCAAAAGAAAGGATAGAGATAGAGAGAGATGATGATCTACTCAAGATTCAAATAAAAACCAAATGACAAGCTAAAGGGGTACTTGCATGGCCCATGCAAAATATTTATTGCCATGTTGATTCTTGTGAAAACAATATTATTACATGGCATTATTATTATGCAGTCCCAAAATTGGAATAAAAGCCAAGCAAAAGATTTTTAGAAGGAAGCTCCAAGTGGAATAGGTGGAGATGATCACATTTGATTAAAATTGGGACTTGCTAGTGTGTATATTCCACTAGATGCTTACTAGTCCCAAAATTATTCCCACATGAGCATAAATCCATAATAATCCATATGGAAGCTAGGAGAAAAGGTCCCACTCACAAGGCATGCAAAGGTGGCCATGTGGCTCTCATATATCACTAATGTGAAAACATCATGATGCCAAGATGAGAGCATGTGGAAAAGAATTGGATCCATCCCAACCCACATGAGCTAGAGGTAAAACCCAAATAAAGTGCAAAGCTCATATTTAGTTGGATGGTGGAATTATGGGATGATGACAAGAAAGGTGGTGGAGTTAATAAGAGATATGCCCCCAACTCAACTTGGGCATTAAACAATATATCAACAACCAAATACAATATCAAGAGGCAAATACAATTAACAATGCATATGAGATAAGAACCAAATCAAAAGGGTTTTATATGATGCTCAAATGCAAGGTGGCATGATGACATGAGCATGATATAATTATGATGCAACAATTATATGTAGGAAGTAGCATCTATATAGACTAGGCTAGTAGCATTGCAATTGTTAGACAATTGGGATGCTACAACTCTCCCCCACTAAACAAGAATCTCGCCCCAAGATTCCTAGGAAAAAGAAAACAACACAAGAAGAGGCGGGTGTTCAAACGAAGGTGACCCTCACGTTCCCAAGTTGATGAACCACGGAATGGTGCGACCACTACACCTTGCAAAAATTGCTAGACTTGTTGCGAGTCTTGCGTTTTGCTTGAGAAACAACGATTAGAAGAGTTGAAGGATTGTCGTTAGACAAGAAGGATAGGATGGACATAGCTCCGGTTTCCTGAAGATACATGATAAGAGAAAAGAACCACTTGTGCAAGAAAGGACAAGATGATGTATCATGGATAAGGAAAGACACACCATTAAGATTAAAGATTTGCCGATACTAGAGAGGATGAACCTTTGTCTCACCGGGAGGAAAAGAGCTAGATTGGAGAGGTTTTGGACCACTATGACAATAGCGTCGCATCTCCTCTCGGATTTGAGAAATGAAGCTCGGAAACAATATTGCCTTCAAACAATAGAGTCCCTTGATATCAACAGAAAGATTTAGTTAGACATCGTCGGATTAGATTCTTCTTGCGCCGGTAAGACTCCGAAGGATCACGCAATTGAGGTGCGCGGATATAATTTCCAGAGATGGATGTGAAACTAGATCATGGTGGAATCCGAGAAGCAAAGAGTATGGATGATCTGGGGTTTATTGTAGAGATACTTTTGCTTTCCTTAGCCTTGAGGCTAACGCAATAGATTCGCGGCTGATGGCACCAACCATAATTGGCTTTACCACAGAAAAGAATTGACGAAACAAAGAGAGAGATAACTTCCTTTCATCTTGTTTGGGGAGGTCAAGCACCGGTAGAAAGACGAGGAACGGAAAAGAGTTTGCGTTTGTTTCCACCAGATAATTGAAGATTTTCCTCCATCTAGGATATGCAGACCACCAACAAGAGATTATTGATTACTTTCTTCGAGAGAGCACTCCGGAAAAACAAGGACGGAAGTAAAAGTATCGAGGGATAAAGGCCACTTCTAACTTCCGTGGAATGAGTGGAATCACATTAATTCACCAATTCAATGTACAAGAGCGAATGATAAGAGTAGTGGTATGGTAGCTACTCCATCCCGCACTCAAAGCATTACTCCGCACATGAATAAGGAAACCATGCAACCCAACTACCAAAACAGACTGAAGGTATTGACAAGGATAACTAATGGAACTCCGTTAGAAAACAAGGATAGATGCAAACGATTCGCTGGATTCATAGATAGATAAAGATGATGATGTTGTCGTCATGTCGGAAGTACCAAGCCACCGGAAAGATATGAAGGAAGATTACGGAGACAACTGCAAGATTCCACAGGTAAAGAAAAAGATAGCACCACTTGAACATAAGGATTACGAAAGATCTGAAAAAAATCTTCATGGCCTCCGGTGGATTTAGCATAGATGATAGAACGAGAGGGTTTCAAGAGATTACTTGACGAGACTGAGGTGAAAGGACTCCATGTTCTTCTTGAAAAGATTGAGAGAGATTTAGCAGCCTTGAGGAAACTTTAGCGAAACGATGATGATAACTTGCCAACAAGGAACAACTCCGGATTGGTTGAAGATGGAGGATGGAATTAACAATGGACTTGCTAATTCCAGAATTGAAGCGATCTGTGTAGCAGAAGGACGTGGTCGAGATAGGTGACTTCAAGAAGCCAGAATTTCTCGCTTTGAGACTTTGCACACAGGCAGTGCTCACGAAGCTTGAGAGAAAGAGACACAGATGATCTTCCATGTTCTTCCATTGATATCGAATAAGCAAGCATATTATCAACATATACCACCATGGATTAACAGGATATTCCCAGAATATCAAGTTCAAGAGACGGGAGACACGAACGAATGCTCGAAACACTTCCTGAGCTCAACGCTCTTAGAAAGGTCAATATTAAGAGCACGGGTTCGTGTTGAAGAAGATGCACTGGGAGAATAGATTATCTGGTCCTTCGGAAGAAAAAGAGATGTCACCTGGTTCACATTGTCGATTGGATCACTGGTTACAAAGATAAAGAGATCTTGGATAAAGAAACGATGATAGCTCATACCTCAAGCAAAGCTACCAGAGACGAAACGATGCAATTACCTCGTCTCAAAGAGAATTTTGCAGATATGGAGTTCAAAAAGATGTGCAGCATGATGGACAGATGATAGACCGCCATAGTGCCTGAGAAACTCCGGATTGCCAAAGATGCTTGAATATGCACAGATATGATCACGGTGTACTCAAAATCACAGGAGATAACCGTCACCATTTGGAGGATAAAGTTGATAGCATTTTTCCATATTCCAATCGACACTTATCATGAGTGGAATATAGCTATGCCGAGAACCAAATTACAATCACCAGCATCGGAACGACACATGTTATGTAATTAGCCCAAGAGAAAAGGAGATGAAAAGAAACTCCAGGATTAAGCGCCGGTGACAAAAGAATGAGTTAGCATGGACATGCTGATAAAAGAGAGATAGATAATGTTTCACACACGACTGGAAAGGAGTGTGCAAGCACAGATGTATCAAAGAAAATTTTTCCGCATTTTTCGGCATTAAAATACCAATAGATGCGCAAACACCTAACGGGTAGAGATTAGCAACTGATGATTGCACAGAATGTGGAGTTGCTAGAAGGAAGGACACCCTTAAGAAGATGGCACCGGTTAATAAGGAGTCAGATAGATCGCGTCGGTTTTCAAAAGCCTGTCAATATGGAATGTACCAACAGTTGATAACCAAAAGGCAGATAGAGATAACATGTAGGATGCAACAGGTAGACAAGGAGTTACACACACACACACACACACCTTCTATGGTACTACGGAAACCCAGAACACTTGAATCCTATTTTGAATTTTAAGAAGATGATTGAAAATGTTACACTTCCTTACCAGAAAAGGGTGGTGGGTGGGTAAGAAGAAAAGTGGAAGCAATCCTACTCTCGCATTTTGTTTTTCCCTAGTATACATAGCTACCAAATATATTTGCTAGACAGACAACGACCATTTGGCTGAGACCCTGAAGGGCGGGATGGCTCTGATACCAATTGTAACTACCTCGGTGAATTACGCTCCTAGTGACAAGCCTGGATGAGCAGAAATGGTTGAAATAGTACGGTGGGGCCCAAATGCCACTCACAGGTAGACCTTTCGGCCGTCCCAACCATTTCCAAACATCGGGACAAGAACGGGCGGCGTAATCGGCAGGCGAAGGGATCAACTACATACACAAATGAGTATGTATGCAAGCCACCATACAATAGTACATCAGAGCCATTCCATCTAAAAAGAAAGGAAATATAGCAACGCCATACGGCAAGATCCAAATATCCTAGATAGATATAATAGTTTAGGATATCTCCTCAAACATCAAACATCAGAGTATCAAGCGGAAGCGGAAGACAAAATCCAAATACGGATAAGAAGCAAATCGGCATAAGATGCCCCATAAATAAGCACATCCCGCCCACAGATCTCATGGATCCCCGTTCCCGGAATCTCTACACCGAATGATTGTTGCCCACATCGTCCGTCTCCTCCACCCAAAGATCCATCTTATGAAGTTTACTGCTCATCTGAATCAAACAATTTATCGTGTGAGACCCTAGGGTACTCAGAAGTCTTTATGCCTCTAAAGGACACAACACAGGGTGACGAATTGCAGCAAGAAAATAAACCACGACAATTCTATAGATATCGCTAACCATCCGCCTAACCAGAGAGATAGCGGATGTCCGTGAATTGATAACAATGATTATAATGTAATATTAACAGATCCATCCTCCTCCTCGCCATCGACGAGGAAGCGGACGAACAACCCCCATCCGCTTGGCAGTTTTATTATCCATTCCGTGAGTATTGCACTATTTACTAGTCGGTACCTAGTCTAGTCAAATTCAAAGCGGTACTTTAGTTATGCTTGTCTATGATCGAGAAACTGTGCTCCAAGTCGTCCATAACCATGGACACGGCTTTCAGAAAGTTTTACCCTGCAGGGGTGCACAAATAGCAACACACACTCGATCAACCTCGGAAAAACCAAATCAAACCCAACGAGGCCACGACAAAGCGATCACAGGATTCAGAAATATTTCAGGGGCCACCCCATTGAGCTACCCAAGAACGGTTAGCTGACTCAGACGGCCTCAAGGTTTGCGCCAAATGGTGTGAACGATGGGAACCCGAAAATGTGACTGGGCTTGTCGACACCGAAAAACACCTTTCCTAAACAAGACAAAGGTGCAAAGTACCTCGCACAATTTAAATAAAGCAAGAAAGCATGGCATAAGTACAGGATAGTAAATAAAACCCCAAACTAGTTTGTGGCCCCAAGAAATAAGAATGAATCAAGCTCGCTGTGGGGTTCATAAGCCTCCGGATGTGGATAGCGTGAATATTCTTGGAACAGAATCAAGTACTGTGGTCTTACGGGACACAAGTGAGCCTGAAAAACCAAATAGTGAATATGGCTCACCGATGCCACTTTCATTAGTTATCCCATTACTACTCAGGTTAAGTTGTATAGGTACCTTGTTATCCATCAGACACTCACATACCCTACACATGCTGTTCTACGACTCGCATGGCTCAAACAACTCCTGTAGTAATGGCTCATGGGTAGGAGGAACAAGCTTCGGTGGGGTTTAAAAAATAAAGGCTATGCAATACTTGGGATTCAAATTAATGCAGTCGCGACTCAATGATGCAAGAATAAGAGAGGCAATAGGTACTATATGTATGCAAGCATGTGGTAGTGCTTGCCTGGCAGCTCAGTTGAAGCAAGGGATGGATCTGGGTAGTGCTCCTGGGTATCTTGATATATCCCCTGCTCAGCGTCTATTCGAAAGAAGAACCAAACAAACAAGGGCCAACATAAATAAAGGGCACAAGCATATGAATAAAATGCATCAAGCAACAATCATGCCATGATGAATGATGCACAATTTGCATAGAAATAAAGTAGCATGGCATGGGTGAGTGTGGAATACAAGAATAAATCATTTTATTGAGTTTTGGTCACATTTTAACCCCATTTTAGTTGCTGTACACATTATATTTATATGATGCATGCTTCAAAACAAAACAAGGAATGCATAAACAGAAAGGTCTCGTCGAGCTAATCATTTTAGACATATTATTTGTTAAATTTGGAGTTATAAAACAAAAGTTATTAATTAATTAAGGTGGAAGAGCAATTTAATGTAATTTTAACCAACTTGGAATTTTAAATGTTCAAAATAAATTTTGAATGGCATATTTGAAATCCTCACATTTTTCTGGTTTGAAAACATATATTATTTGTATTATTTTGATTTAAGAATTAAAAGTTATTTAAAATTAGAATTAAATTTGAATTTAATTTAATTTGAAAAAGATTTGAATTAAAACAGATATACAGAAAACATTTTGTTACTCAGCAAGTTCTAGCCCTAGACACTGCCGGGTGGGGCTCGAGCTGACTCAGCAGCAGGTGGGCCGCAGAGGTTCTCAGGGTTTTTCTCACTCGGGTCCTTCCTACCCGCACTGGATGACATGTGGGGCCGATTCTGGCCACGCGCACGCGTCGCCCAGCCAGGGCGTGACACGTGGGCGATCCCAGGCGCGGGGAGGGACTAGTCTGTGATGGCCAGATCTGCCAGGGGTTCTCGCACAAAATCGCAACGAGGCTGACAGGTGGGGTTCGGGGAGCGCGGGTTTAGGCGGGAACAAGGCGGGGCTTACAAGAACGGACATCTGCCGCTGCCACTGACGAAACGCAACCGACGGGCGGCGGATCTGGCTGTGTTCCAGCGACGGTGGCGTCGCGTACGCTGGTCTAAAACGACGCGGCTAAAACGAAAGTTGAAGAGGGACATCGGCTACAAGTCTCGTTCAGCGATCTAACGCAGAGAGAGCTACAGCTGGGTAGGTCGAGGAACAAAGACGGAAGCCGCTGGCTGCATTCTTTGCTGCCAGACGTATGTATGGCCTTCGGCAGAAGCGCGACGATGAAGGCGGCGGCGAGAGAGGAAGGGAGACGATGTCTAGGGGAAGAGGGGCTCACCACACCATCCGTGCAATGAAGGGCTCGGGGTAGCGTCGATCGTCGGGAAGCAGGGTGGGCACTCCTGCTCGCGGGCACGGCGGCGGCGGGGCTTCTCCGGCGGTTTCCGGTGGGGCTAGGCGATGAAGAGGAAGCAGAGGGCGCCCTGGTGCACTCCACGCGGCCTTGGCGTCCACCAGAGCAGCGAAGGCAGAGGGGCCGAGGCTAGGGTTTTTGGGGGTAGCATGATGGCCATGGCCTAGGGAGGTGGCAGGGAGAGGAGGGAGAAGGAAGGGAGAGGGGACCTGGCGCCTCCTGGGTGGATCTGAGGTGGGGGTAGATAAAGGAGGAGGGGTGAGCACATGGGGTGGTGGCTTTAGCTTTGGAAAAAGGTGAGGAGAGGGGGGAATCGGCTAGGTCTTCTCTCCTCTACTTTCCTCCTTGTCTTGTATCCAAAGAAAGAGGTGGGGGAGGCAGAGAGGCTGCAAGGTGGGGCCAAGGTGAGGGGAAGGAGAAGAGAGGGTAACCGAGAGGGGAGGTGAGCTCGGGCTAGGGTAGATGGGTGGTTTAGGGTTTGCTAGGGCTGGGGTTGTGGTAGCCTCGGGCTAGAGCTTTGTGTGGTGGAGGGGGGGTAGCTAGGTGGCATGGTGGGGCCAGCTAGGTGAGAGAGAGAGAGGCCGAGAGAGAGGGGGGGGGTACTTAGGGTTTGGTTTAGATTAGGTATAGATTAGGGTTTAAGAGAGAGGGGGGTATGGTGATGATGGGGTAAGAGATGGTCTAGGGCTTAGAGAGAGATGGAGGTGGTTTGAAGCTAGGGTTTGCTATGGGCAAGGTCAAGCCAAGAACAACCAAGATCAAACAAAAACAAGACAAGTAAAAGAGAGGGATGTGATGATAGGGTTTAAGCTAGATCAACTTAGATCAAGCCAAAAGAAAGGATAGAGATAGAGAGAGATGATGATCTACTCAAGATTCAAATAAAAACCAAATGACAAGCTAAAGGGGTACTTGCATGGCCCATGCAAAATATTTATTGGCATGTTGATTCTTGTGAAAACAATATTATTACATGGCATTATTATTATGCAGTCCCAAAATTGGAATAAAAGCCAAGCAAAAGATTTTTAGAAGGAAGCTCCAAGTGGAATAGGTGGAGATGATCACATTTGATTAAAATTGGGACTTGCTAGTGTGTATATTCCACTAGATGCTTACTAGTCCCAAAATTATTCCCACATGAGCATAAATCCATAATAATCCATATGGAAGCTAGGAGAAAAGGTCCCACTCACAAGGCATGCAAAGGTGGCCATGTGGCTCTCATATATCACTAGTGTGAAAACATCATGATGCCAAGATGAGAGCATGTGGAAAAGAATTGGATCCATCCCAACCCACATGAGCTAGAGGTAAAACCCAAATAAAGTGCAAAGCTCATATTTAGTTGGATGGTGGAATTATGGGATGATGACAAGAAAGGAGGTGGAGTTAATAAGAGATATGCCCCCAACTCAACTTGGGCATTAAACAATATATCAACAACCAAATACAATATCAAGAGGCAAATACAATTAACAATGCATATGAGATAAGAACCAAATCAAAAGGGTTTTATATGATGCTCAAATGCAAGGTGGCATGATGACATGAGCATGATATAATTATGATGCAACAATTATATGTAGGAAGTAGCATCTATATAGACTAGGCTAGTAGCATTGCAATTGTTAGACAATTGGGATGCTACAGTGCTTTATGACTTTGTTGCAACTTTGTTGTGCTTAATTCTTGTCACTAGGGCCCGAGTGCCATGATTTCAGATCTGAACTTATTATTGATTCATTATGATAGTATTGTTCTTGGTCTTATCTACAAGTTTTATACACACGTCGTTGTCCGGAACCTATGGTCCCGGCGATGTAAATCAGGGTAGCCGGAAGGGAAAGGCTTTGATGTGAGGATCACATGTGTTCACGGAGTGTTAATGCTTTGCTCCGGTGCTCTATTAAAAGGAGCACCTTAATTGCCAGTAGTTCCCTAGAGGCCCCGCTACAAACGGGCTGGCAGGACAAAAGATGTTGTGCAAGTTCTCATTGCAAGAACGTATGACTATATATGGAACACATGCCTAGGATTGTCTAGTACTTGGATGCTTTATCTTATTTATCTGCAATTGCCCTATGTTCTGATTGCTATGTGAATTGTCTTGTCCATGCAACGCCCGTCCATCCATCCCTATGCCTACCGCATCGAATCCCAATTGCCATCGCTTTTGTTACTACTGTTTTGCTTTACTCTGTTACATTTTACTATTCCTACTACAAAACTGTTACTCTTGATAAACTGTGAGCAAGATTGTTTCCAGGTGCAGCTGAATTGACAACTCAGTTGTTAAGGCTGATAAGTATTCTTTGGCTCCCCTTGTGTCAAATCAATAAATTGGGTTTCACTTCCCTCGAAAATATTGCGATACACCCCCTATACTTGTGGGTCATCAAGACTAGTTTCTGGCGCTGTTGCCGGGGACCATAGCTTTATTTATCAAGTTCACTTGGATTCTCTATTGTTCGCTGCTATCCATCCATCATGGGTAAGTCTCGTGATGGCAAGGTTCCTATTTTACCATCCACTACAAGAAGAGGTACGGTTCTGAACACCTCTGTTGCTCTTGATTCACCGTCTGTTATAAGTAAGCTCGTTACACCACCACATACACATGCTACACACACTGCTACTACTGCTGAATCTGAAACTTCTGATGCTTATGATGCTTCTTATACTGTGGTTGATAAGAGTGGTTCATTAGGTCCTTTCCTAGATGCTACGATTGCTAGAACTATAGCTGGAAATACCGAAACTCCTAATGAAGACACTACCACACTTGTTGGCTCACCTGAGTCTAGTGAGAGTTATGATATTGAAGAAGATTATGTTGAGATGACCGATGAGTTTATTAAAGAATGTAAGAACACCCATGATAGGAGAGCTGCTAAGAGTCTCCTTGAGAGGCGTACTATTAGACCCAAATTATATCCTGCTGCTAAGTTTGTTGCTTCCCCCATAAACATTATAGATGAAGATTATGATTTCTCTCTCGATCTATCCTACATAGCTATTGTCGAGAAAGAACCTTTTTGTGGGACTAAGAATGAAAGTGCGGTAGCACATATGAATGAACTTTGTACCGTGAGTGGCTTGTTTTCTGATGATATTAAAATGCGTACTTACTTTGTTGCTAAGATTTTCCCTTTTTCACTGAAAGGAGAAGCTAAAACTTGGTTTGGTAATTTACCTCCTGGATCTATTGATAGCCCTGAGTGCTTGTTTAATACTTTCCTGTAGAAATATTTTCCTCCTAGTGCTAGACATGCTGTTTTGTAGGAACTTTTTGATTTTAAACAGGGAGAAAAAGAGGTATTGACCAAATCTTGGGCAAGGTTTTGTGCTTTGATTCATGCACAGGCTGGAAGTCCATTACCTAAGAATGAACTATTTGATATATTTTATAATGGACTAACCGAAGAATCTAGGACATACCTAGATAGTTGTGCTGGTTGTGTTTTCAGGAATAGGACTCCCAAGGAAGCTGAGGAATTAATGGCTAAAATAAGTAAGAATTATGAAGATTGGACTCCTCCTAAACAAGTTATTCCTGAAGTAATTGTACCTGAACCATCTATTCCTGTGCCTATTCCAACATCAAAGAAGAGGCGAGTTATTGAATTAAATGATGAAGTGATGAAGGAAGCTAAGAAATGTCTTAAGGAGAAGGGAATTAAAGCTACAGATGTCAAGAATTTACCTCCTATAGAAGAATTATGTAAGCCTATTCCCTACTCACCCACTCTTGAGGTACACTCTCTCCAACACTTTGATGAAATTGATACCCCTTACTCTAAACCTCCTGATCAATGCTTAGAAGAATTTGATATCTTTATTGTTAAGCAAGATAACTTTAATAAAAGGGTGCAAAATCATCTTATGGAAAACACTAGAGCTATTGTTGAGTTGAAAGATATTGTGGAAAGAACTTCTAATGATGTTAAAATTATTGTTAAACACTTTCAAATGGTTCAAACTCAAATAGATCAACTCGTTAAAGTGCAAAACGACTTGCTAGTTAATGCTGCTAAAGAAAAAACATGCTTATGAAATTAGAACTAGAAGTGGTGCTGCTACCCAGGATCCTCTATATCCTGAGGGGCATCCCAAAAGAATTGAGCAGGATTCTCAACAAGCTGAAAATAGTGGTTCTACTCGTAAGAAAAGGAAAAAGAAACATAAAACTGTTGTAGAACCTTCTGAACCTGCTATAGATCCTAATAGTATATCTATCTCTGATGCTGAAACTGAAAGTGGTAATGAAGAAAATGAAGTGCCTAATGAAGAAAAAGTTGAAGAAGAACCTGAAAGTCACACTAAGACTACTAAATACACTAAAGAAGATTTTGTTGCTAAGAAACATGGTAGTGAAAGAGAACCTTGGGTCCAAAAACCTATGCCTTTCTCTGATAAGAAACACAAGTCAAAGGAAGATGAACACTATAATAAGTTTTGTGAGTGGATGAAACCTTTATTCTTGCAAATTCCTTTGACTGATGCTATTGAATTGCCTCCTTACTCAAAGTATATGAAGGACATTGTCTCGAATAAAAGGAAGATCCCTAATGAAGAAATCTCTACTTTGCTTGCTAATTATTCCTTCAATGGTAAGGTTCCTAAGAAACTTGGAGATCCAGGGATTCCAACTATCCCTTGCTCTATTAAGAATGGTTATGTTAGAACTGCTTTGCGTGATTTGGGAGCTGGAGTTAGTGTTATGCCCTTCTCTCTCTATAAGAGGCTTCAGCTTGAAAAATTGATACCAACTGATATATCTTTGCAAATGGCTGATAAGTCTACCACTATTCCTGTGGGTATATGTGAGGATGTACCTATTCAGGTGGCTCACAATTGCTTGATATTAACTGATTTTGTTATGCTTGAAATGCCTGAAGATGATAATATGTCTATTATTCTCGGGAGACCTTTTCTTAATACTGCAGGAGCTAATATTAATTGTAATCAAGGAAAGGTGACCTTCAATGTCAATGACAAGGAACATACTGTCTATTTTGCCAAGAAGATTGAAAGGACTTATGGTTTAAATTCAATTGAACATGTTGAAGGCATTCAAGTTGGAGAAATATATTGTCCCATACCAAAAGAAAAATTTGAAACTATTATGATTGGGACTATTGCTATCAAAGTTGAGGTAACATAATCATTAGTGGAATACAAAGTTTTTTCTCATATGCAATTGTTTTGGTGGCAAGACTTGATCAACCTTGATAACAAAAGGATTCCATTGAACAAAACAATGTTTTCATTATGATTATCTCCGTTTATTTCTACCCTTTGTATTTTAGTTTTTGCTTTCGTTTAGTTTTCTTTGTGTTGTTAGTTTGTTTGCATGCTAGAACTTCTGTAGTTCTAGCCTTGTTTTGTCCTTGTATCATGTTTCCAAAAAGAAAAAAAATCTTTCTATCATAAAAATCATTCTTCTATTTCCGAAAAATGCCCAAAAATAAAGTGTCTCGAAAAATTCCAGAAAATTCATATTAAATTTTTATGTGAAAAAAGGGGCAGAGGAGTACCTGGTAGGTACCAGGGGGCCCACCAGGCAGGCACACCACATGGTGGCGCGGCCAGACCTGGGTGGCGCCATGCCTTGGTGTGGGTCACCCCTGGCCCCCCACTACCTCTCTCTCCCGCCACTTTCTTCTCTCTCCCGAGTAAGCTCTAGTTCATAGGTCAAAATCGTGTTCTCTCTGTGCTTTCCTTCGATTTCTTCGATCTCTTTGCTCAGCCCATCTTTGTTGCTGAAATTTGGAGCAATTGTTCCTTGAACACCAAGCATGAACAACCACACTTTTGGAGAGATATTTGAGAGTGATGCACCTAGGAGGTCAAGGCCCTCAAGAACAACCTCTCAAGCTAGGCCATCATATAATGAAGACCTCATTGCATCACATATTGGCAATGAAAGAGATGATGGAGATTCTCACCCATCCTCTTTCCCTTGTTTTACTTTCTCGAAAGCTGCAGGTATTCTTGATGATTTCTTGCTACTAATTGAGAGGGTTGGTTTGACCTCTTATATGCAAGATGAGAGTGCACAATACGCTATGCTCACCAAAACTTTTGTTGAGAGGTTCTCATTTATTAACACATCCTATCATTCTACTGTCTCATTTAAAATCTATGATATGCCCTTCACCATGCCTTTGGAAAGATTTTGCAGTATTGTAGGTGTGCGTATGACAGGGACCGTGAAGAAAATTCAAGGGCGGCCTGCTGATTTGTTGGAGCTTTACCGAGGGGTGACCAATGATGATGACCGAGTGGCGCAGCGCGGAAAGATAAGAAATAGCCAACTCCCTGCTCTTAGATACTTTGCATACTATCTTGCCACTAGTGTTTTGGGTAGGGAGAACACTAATAATATCTCCAACTATCACTTAGCTTTCCTTGCTGCTGCGCTCAACAATGATACTCGGTACAATCTTGGCTCTCTTATTGCTCGCCGCCTAGCTGCTAGGGGGCCTATCTATGGGGGCATCATTGCCTCGTGTGTAGTTGATGCATTAGATCTTTCTGTGGCTCCTGATGATGTTATGCTAGCACCATAGAGGCTCGACCTTGTTGCCATGAAAACTCATCACTTTGTCACTGCTACCTCTGATTTGAAAAATCTGGTATATAGGATGCTTTTCACTGACGGGGATGAAAGGGAGATCCTTTTGCCCCAGCCTGCTTTGTTTAGTGTTGACAGGAGACCGTGGTCGCGCTCCAAGGAGGAGGTGGACGAGCAGCTTCGCTTGTTGGCTTTCCACGAGCAGCACCAGGAGGATGTGCCCTCCTATGATTATTCCGCACATGACGGAGGGATGTACTCTAGCTCGCACCAGGACGAGGGTACCTCCTCGTCGTACCCCGATGACACTTCATCTTGGCTAGTCTGGGACTGCTACCTACTTAGGCCAAAAGCCTAAGCTTGGGGGGAGGTACGCCGACACCGCACTCATCTCCATATCATGTTGCGTCGGTTCTTTGTATATTCATGATTTCGTTCTCTTTTTAGTTTTCGTTCTTCTTTGCTTTTGCTTTCTAAAACACAAAAAGACCAAAAATATTTTTGTTTTTTCTCTTTGGTTTGCTTCTTCTTTTTTGCTTTGGTTTGCTTGTTCCTTTTTGCTTTGTTTGAACTATTCAAAAAATCCAAAAATATTTTGCTTTGCTTGTTTTCTCTTTTGGTTCTTATTTAAAAATCGAAAACACCAAAAATATTTGTCGTTCTTCTTTGGTTTTTGCAAGTTTGCTACAGGGTTCGGCAGTTCTTAGTGGATTATTGGTTTCATATTATTATTCAAGCCACACAAGTGAAGAGCAATAATGAGGATCAATGACAACTTGAGGCGTGGTAAGAAGCTGGTAACAAACTCTATTTGTTTTCATTTTTGTACATATACTCATCACTGTGGGCATGCTTAGTCTGTTCATGTAGAGTGTATGTTTTCTTTGGATGCTTAGTAGTTCTTGCTTTCTTGTGATTAGCTCCAGCTCGCTAATAGTTTGTAGCATGTCTCATGAATGTTTGCTTGCATTACTCTATTCATAAATTGGTATGACATTGCGGTATCCTCCTCTGAATGTTTCATTTGATTGACTTGGCACATGCTCATGCATGCACATGACTGTAATAATCAGTTAAGCCTTGACGAATTATTTTGCCTTGAGGATCTTGAATCATTTTCATGCCATGAGTAGTCTTGTTTTGTTGCAAGCATGATAATAACAGCTATTGCTCTCTCGTTTGTCGCTCCCTTACTTTTGCTAGCCTTCACTTCCACTGAGTGTCTTACTCATGTTTCCGAATTCCCTAAACCAAATATTTCCAAAGTGTCCACCATACCTACCCATTAGCATCTTTTGCTACTTCCGTGCATATTCAATATGCCTTGTTTTCTTCCAAATAAAATGTTTGCTTGTTATGAGAAAGTTAGTTAGTAAAGCTCTCATGAACTTGATGGCACACTTTATTTTCCGCACTTAATAAACCTGAACCATTGTGAACTCTCCATGAAAGTTATATGCTTGCTAATTATAGGCTGGGGATTAGCAGAACCGTGTTGTCACGGGGAACGCTTTCAACACTTGTAAATATATACCCAGTTGATACCTTGCTCTTTTGTTTATGGATGTCGCCGTGTGAAATAAAAGGGAGCTTGTAAGTCCATGGAGTTATGTATGTGTTAGAGAAACGCTTGTCATTGGTTCAATCCATGCTGACATGGTGGAAACCTGCAGCGTAACCATAATGATATCTATGAAGCATTCTTCTTATAAAAAAAGCGAGTTATAGCTATTGAGAAAAACAAAAAAAAGAGATTTATGAAAAGAGGAAAGAGAGAAAAAAGCACCATTTTCCCATGGTAAATAAGAAGATTGTTGAGATACTCATTGTCTGCTTGCCTTGTCATTTTGATATGGGGATTCTTCCGTATCATCGGGCAAGGGGTACCCCGTTGGCGGTTCTCAATGACACGCACATACTTACGATGACAAGAACTTACCGGTAACTAAAGTTGAGTAGCATGAGGAGCGGCCCTCGTACTCAAGGGACTTGGGATTTCCAGTTTATAGTCTGTCAAGCATATAACTCAGATTGGACCTCACTTTCACCTTAACCACATTAAAGATGCCTATGATAGGGGCAATGAGAGCTCAAAGCTAACAAGTACCATACTTTCAGCATTTGGAAGCCTTTCAAATTTCTCAAAACCTTTTTCTTCTACTTGTTGAGTCTCCACATATTCTTTGAGCACCTTCTTGAGAGCTTAGTTGTCATTCTTTATGTTTGTTCCATTACTTGATTATTTGTGTTATGACTTTGATGCTTGTATCCTTGATATCTTTACTTCTAGTCATCACTTGAACTTCAGAGGTGCCTTGACATTCATAATCAAAGGCAAGCGAGATACCACTCTATCATACCTTTCTATGAGCATTGTAATGTTGCTTATGTTTGTGCTTTGTGCTACTTACTATTCTTGAGTTGGAATCTCTTCATAGCTTGCAATCACTACTAAGTAGACTCAGTTGCATACTCTTTATTATGAATTGTCTAAGTAGTTGGTCACATTGCTAAGAATATTTACATCATATGAAGCAAATGTGTTCGTGAAAGTTCTTTTATCGCACTCAGTTTTCAACTAAATTGCTTGAGGACAAGCAATAAGCTAAGCTTGGGGGGAGTTGATACGTCCAAAACGTATCTACTTTCCCGAACACTTTTGCTCTCTATACTTGTGTGATTTGGATGCAACTAATGCGAACTGACGCTATTTTCAGCAGAATTGCCCTGGTGTCTACTTTTTGTGCAGAAAATCAACTATCAGGAAAAATCCCGGAAAATATGCCAAAAATCCTATTTCACCCGTAGACTCAGTGAGCCGAATACGAGACGGAGAAGAGCCTGGGTGGCCACACCACTGGCGCTGGCTAGGCCAGCCGCGCCAGGTGGTGGGCCCTGCACCCCTCGGCCTCTCTCTTCGCCTATAAGGAGCCTTCTGACCTAAAAACTTCGGGGGGTTCGACGTTTTTCCAGAAGGAGTTCCGCTCCGCCGCCACCACCAGATTCGACGAACAAAGACACCGTAAACTCGTTACGCACTCACGGACGGGGAATTGGAGGAAATCATCGCCATCATCATCACCATCGCTTCTCCATCGACCATCCATGTTTCTCCCATCTATGAGTGAGTAATCCCCCGCTGTAGGCTATGGGGATGGTAGGGATTGGATGAGATCGTTCATGTAATGGCACCAGATTGTTAGGGCATAGTGCCTAGTATCTCTATTAGTGCTTTATGACTTTGTTGCAACTTTGTTGTGCTTAATGCTTGTCACTAGGGCCCGAGTGCCATGATTTCAGATCTGAACTTATTATTGATTCATTATGATAGTATTGTTCTTGGTCTTATCTACAAGTTGTATACACACGTCGTTGTCCGGAACCTATGGTCCCGGCGATGTAAATCGGGGTAGCCGGAAGGGAAAGGCATTGATGTGAGGATCACATGTGTTCACGGAGTGTTAATGCTTTGCTCCAGTGCTCTATTAAAAGGAGCACCTTAATTGCCAGTAGTTCCCTAGAGGCCCCGCTGCAAACGGGCTGGCAGGACAAAAGATGTTGTGCAAGTTCTCATTGCGAGAACGTATGACTATATATGGAACACATGCCTAGGATTGTCTAGTAGTTGGATGCTTTATCTTATTTATCTGCAATTGCCCTATGTTCTGATTGCTATGTGAATTGTCTTGTCCATGCAACGCCCGTCCATCCATCCCTATGCCTACCGCACTCGAATCCCACTGTTTACTGCTTTTGTTACTACTGTCTTTGCTTTACTACTGCTGTTGCTACTGATAAACTGCTGTGAGAAAGATTGTTTCCAGGTGCAGCTGAAATGACAACTCAATTGTTAAGGCTGATAAATATTCTTTGGCTCCCCTTGTGTCGAATCAATAAATTGGGTTTCACTTCCCTCGAAAATACTGCGATACACCCCTATACTTGTGGGTCATCAATAGGGCACATCGAGTGGTCCTTCGAGTGAACCTCGGAATATGCCATCCACTGATGATACCTTAGCGCAGTCGCGCTCGAGGGTGGATGAGCTGTCTCTGCTCTTGTGACTCCGTGACCGTGTTAAGCAGTTGGAGCACGAACTGCCCGTGCTCCGTGGTAATGCGGATGTATGGAAGTTGAGGGCGGAGAAGACCACTGCCCAAGAGCAATATCTGCTAGGGGAGGTGGTGCAGCTGGGCGACCAATTCAAGTGTTAGCTTTCTGCTTCCTTATCTTTTCTTGTCTTCATACTTTTGCCTTTGCTTGGTATAGTTGTCAGTGCACGCCATCCGCAAGATGAGAAGGACAGGATTGCCATTCGCATGAATGATCTGACCTAAGAGCAGCTTCAGGCGAGTGGGTACTTCTGGGTAGATCATGATCGAGCAATTGCACTGGCGACCCTGCAGGATCATGCTTCGCGAGTGCTTCACTTCCTGAAGAAGTTGCAATTGTGCTTAAGGAATATATATCAGACGATGTTCCCGCTGGACGTCGTTCCATCGAGCCTGCTGGCTCTTCTTGCAAAATTTCAAGACATGAGTGCAGTCCGCGAGTGTGTAAGGCAACAATTAGTGGCTGGTGCCAAGGCTGCTCTGTCGCTGGTGCGACTGCACATGCCTATTGTGGATGTTGCAGCGGTTGCTGCCGGTCCGCCAGCGCCGCCAGCATGTTCGACCTGGAACATGGTTCCTCACTACCAGGCGGTGGATTGCCCATCGGAGGAAATCGTCGACTTCTTTGAAGAGCAGACAAACGTTCCTTTGTTGCAACAGTAGTTTAGTTTGTATCCTGCAGATAGTTGCACCGGTGTTGGAAAGTTCATATATATATGTTGTGTATTATTTGATTGACATGATGTATATAAAGAGCTTGTTAGCTTGTATGTTTTGCGAGTGCGTTACACTATGCGATTCCTTTTCGTTAGCCTGACTTCTGTTTATCTCAGCACCTTGTCAACCTGTCAGGTGTGTTGCAACTAGGTTGGTGTTGGTTCGTAGAATAGATGTGTATAGGGTGGCGTAGCCCCCGAGTGGATAATTTGCAAAAATAAAAGAACACAGAGTTTGGGGCACTTAGCTTTATTTATTCGTAGGATAGTACGAGGTACAATGTGTGGCTAAGTAGCCTTGGCTGAATAGCCTTATTTGCAATGTAAGAAATAAAAGACGACTAAGGGTAGAAGCGCCGCAACTGCGCGACGTTCCAGGGGTTGGAGTACGAGACTCCTATCTCAAAATCTTTAAGGCGATAGGAGCCACCTGGGATTACTTCTGTAATCACGTACGGTCCCTCCCAAGGGGACTCGAGCTTGAGATGCGCTTGTTGTTTCAGTCGCAGGACCAAGTCTCCTTCGACGAAGGACCTGGGGCATAGTCTTCTGCTGTGGTAGTTGCGCAGGTTCTGCTGGTAGATCATTGATCTTTCCACGGCGATTTCCCGTGCCTCATCAAGGAGGTCGATGGAGTCTTCGCCTGCAAGAGTTGATTCCTGCTCGCTGTAAGTGACTACTCACGATGCTTTGTATCGTACTTCTACGGGTAGCACCGCTTCAGCACCGTGCACCATGAAGAACGAGGTGTACCCTGTGGCATTGTTTGGGGTTGTGCGTAGGCTCCAGAGTACCGATTGCAGTTCGTCTGGCCAGCAGCCTGCGGCTTGTTCGAGTGGCCTAAGGAGTTGCTTCTTTATTCTGCCACAGACGAGCCCATTGGCCTTTTCGACTTGACCGTTGGTCTGTGGATGAGCTATAGAGGCATAGCTTACGTTGATTCCCAGGTTCTCGCAGAACTCTTGGAACTCCTTGGAGGTGAAGTTCGTCTTGTTGTTTGTGATGATGCTGTGTGGCACTCCGAAGCGGTAGACGATGGACTCAAAGAATTTGACTGCGTTGGCTCCTGACTGGTTAGTCACCAGCATGGCCTCTATCCAGTTGGTGAATTTGTCGACTGCGACCAAGAGGTAGATGTAGCCTCCTCGTGAAGACTTTGGGATCTTGCCGACCATGTTGAGTCCCCATTGCACGAAGGGCCAGGCCAATGGAATTGGCCGGAGCTCCGCGCCAGGTGCATGTGGCTTGTCCGTGAATCGCTGGCAAGCGTTGCATTTCTGGACGATGTCCTTGGTGTGGCGCATGGCCATAGGCCAGTAGAATCCAGCTCGTAGAGCTTTGGCGACGGGGGCGCGACTACCGGCGTGGTGTCCGCAAGTCCCCTCATGGATGTCGAGGAGAACAACTCTTCCATCAGCGTTTGAGACGCATCGTTGGAGTACTCCTATGATGCTGCGTTTGTACAGTTCGTCGTTGACAACAGCGAATGCTTTGGATCTCCACGCAATGTGCCGTGCGTCAGTCGGATCGTCCGGTAGCCTTTTGCTGAGAAGGTATGTGATGTACGGCTGAGTCCAAGATGGCTCGATCATCATGACGCTCATTGGTCCTTCGAGTCCTCTGTCAAGCTCTAGGTCGTCGAGTACCATTAGCTCATTGGGCGGCGCAGCCCCCGAGTCCGTTGTTGCGGTTGTTTTCTTCTCTACGGCCTTTGGCTTGATGGAGCGTTCGTAGATGCGCTCGAGAAATACCCCAGGTGGTATGGGGGCACAGGTAGAGCCAATGTTGGCGAGTGCGTCTACATCTTGATTACTTTCGCGGCCTATGTGCTGTAGCTCACAACCATCAAAGTCCCCTTCGAGTGGGTCGTAAAGGTCGCGGTAGGCGATCATATTGTCGTTCAATGCGTCGCACTCGTGCATTGTCTGGTTAACGACCAGCTTGGAGTCGCCGTATATTATGAGCCTCTTGGCGCCGCAGGCTTTTGCCATCCGCATCCCGTGCAACAGGGCCTCGTATTCAACTTCGTTATTGGAGGCGGTGAACTGCATTCGCAGAATATATTTCAGCTTGTCTCCCTGGGGCAATGTCAATATGACTCCTGCGCCAGCTCCGTCATTTCGCTTGGATCCGTCGAAGTGCATTGTCTAGAGGTAGGACATGTCTGGTTTTTCAAGGAGCTGATTCTCCATACAGTGCACGAGGAAGTCAGGGAGAACTTGCGACTTGATTGCATCGCGCTTTTCATATTTAATGTCTCGTGGAGACAGTTCGATTCCCCAAAGCGCGACTCGTGCGGTGGCGTCGGGATTGTTGAGGATAGGTCCAAGTGGGGCGTCGTTGACCACCATGATTGGGTGTTCCTGGAAGTAGTGGCGCAGTCGCCGGGCTGTCATGAAGACGCCATACGCCAGCTTCTGGTAGTGCGGGTACCGCTGCTTTGTTGGCGTGAGTACCTCGCAGAGGTAGTGGACTAGGCGCTGTACCCCGTGGACCTTGTTTTCCTCGGCTCGTTCTACCACAAGGACCATGATGACCACCTGGTTGGTGGTGGAGATGTATAACAATAGTGGTTCCCTTTCGCGTGGGGTCACCAGTACTGGCGAGGTGGATAGTAGACGCTTGAGGTCTTCGAATGCTTCCTGTGCCTCGTTGGTCCACTTGAACTTGTCAGCTTTGCGGTGAACTTGGTAGAAGGGAAGTGCCTTTTCGCCCATTCAACTGATGAATCGACTGAGCACCGCGATTCGCCCAGCCAGCTGCTGGACGCCTCTTACATTCTTTGGCTTCTCCATGGCCAGTATGGCTTTTATTTTCTTTGGGTTCTCCTCGATCCCTCTCGCGGAGATGAGATACCCGAGTAGTTGCCCAGATGGTACGCCGAAGGCGCATTTGTCTGGATTGAGCTTGATCCGGTAGTGGTCCAGATTAGCGAAGGTTTCGTGTAAGTCATCGATTAGTGAAGCTTCCTCTTTGGTTTGATTACGATGTCGTCAACATAGACTTGGATGTTGCGACCAAGTTGGTTCTTGAGGCAAGCCTGCATGCACCGCTGATATGTTGCTCCTGCGTTTTTTAGCCCGAAGGGCATTGTGTTATAGCAGAACACACCATAAGGCGTTGTAAACGCCGTTTTCTCTTGATCCTCTTCCTTCATTCAAATCTGATTGTAGCCTGAGTAGGAGTCAAGGAAGTAGAGGCGCTCACATCCCGCGGTGGAGTCGATGAACTGGTCAATTCGTGGCAGCGAGAAGTGATCCTTTGGGCAATGCTTGTTTAGAGAGGTAAAGTCCACGCACATCCATAGGATATCCGTGTCCTTTTTTGGTACTAGCACCGTGTTGGCGAGCCAAGTGCTTTCCTTGATCTCGCGTATGAATTTGGCGTCGAGGAGTCTGTTGATCTCCATCCCGACCGCTTTTGCTCTTGGCTTAGACAATCGCCTAATTGTTTGTTTGACTGGCCTTGCGTCTGGGTTGACATTGAGTGCGTGCTCGGTGAATTCCCGGGGAACTCCTGGCATGTCCGCTGGACCCCAGGCGAAGATTTCCCAGTGCTCACGGAGGAATTCGACGAGCGCGAGTTCCTATGCGGGACTCAAGTTGTTGGCGATGAGGGCCGTCTTGGCGGGGTCCGATGGGTGGACCTGAACTTTCTTCATGTGCACCGACGAGTCGAAGGATAGGTCGGGTGAACTTGGCCGGCTTAGGGGAGGCAGACTGTTGTCTGTTGACTCCTTTAATCTTGCGAGTTCTTCCTGCATGCCGAAGGACTGGGAAATTCTATTGAATTCCCTGTTGCAACTGTCAGACCTCTCGAAGCTCCCGTTGATTGTGATTACGCTGTTAGGGCCTGGCATTTTCATTTGTAGATAGGCGTAGTGTGGCACTGCCATGAACCTGGCGAACGCGACACGTCCGAGGATGCAGTGGTACTGTGAGGGCCGGTCAACGACTTCAAAGTCGATGCATTCGTGTCAAAAGTTTTTCGGCGTGCCAAAGATGACGTTGAGGTTGATTTTGCCAAGGGGATATACGCCCTTGCCTGGGACGATGCCGTGGAATGTTGTGTCCGAGGCCTCTAGGCAGGTCAGAGGGATCCTCATTGCTCGCAAGGTACTCGTGAACATAAGGTTGATGCCACTTCCACCGTCCATGAAGACGCGGATCATGTCGAAGCCTCCAATTTGTGCCTCGAGTACGAGGGGACAATGGCATGGACGAGGTACTTGGCGCGGATGGTCGCGCTTGTCGAAGGTGATGCAGGAGTCGCTTCCACTGAGGTACTCAATGGTGGATGGTGGTGAGTTTGTCGCCAGATTGACTTGGCGCGTGATGGCCTTTTGCACCCGATTGGAGGGACGGACTTTTTGGATCATCATGGTTCCCATGGCCCGTGGGTATGGCTCGCCTCTATGATGCTGGTCAAGCGCAACTGCATTTGGCGGTGGTCCGGGTGGTGGTGGAGGAGCTCCATGTGCCACAGCGCCTGGGGCGGCTCCATAGCCCCTGTTGACTGCGTCGCGATTCATCCGAGCCAGACCCTCATGAAGTTTGAGGAACTCATGGCAGTCCTTTAGGAGGTGGCTGGATTTCTTTTTGCCGTCATGCTTGTCGATGTAGCAGTGCACAGTGCATGGCCCGGGCAGCTTGTCTTCAATGGATGCTGCGGGTGCCTCATCGCGAGTGCGGCGCTGCCATACTTGCGTGGTTTTCCCAGAGTCGCGGTGTCCACCGCTGCAGTAGCCGTTGTTGCGGTTGTCGTCGCGTCTGTCGGCGTAGCCGGCTGCGACCATGTTGACGTCGTCATGGTCATCATAGATGCGCATTCGACGTTTGCTTCAGCGATCGCGTCTGCGCTCGAGTTCTGCTTCATTGTCAGAGTGAACGCGATTTTTCACCGAATCTTCTCCATCTTCCCACCGATTCGCGATTTCCATCAGATGGTCAATGGTTTTGGGCTTCGAGCGACCCAGCTCCTCCCTGAGCTCTCTGCGGCGAACGCCGCCGTTGAATGCGTCGATTGCGTGATCCTCCGATATATTTTCTGCGGAGTTTTTGATGATGGACCACCTCTGGATGTACGAGCGCAGCGATTTTCCTGACCTTTGCTGGCAGCACCTCAGTTCTTCAATTGACCCGGGACTTTTGTAGGTGCCTTTTAAGTTACACACAAAGCTATAGACAACCTCTTCTCAGCTGCGAATGGATCCGCGTGGGAGGTTGTTGAGCCATGCTCGGGCGACGCCCTGTAGCTGTAGCTGCAGGCATTGCATGGCCGTGCTTCGACTCCCCCCGTCGAGCCTAACGGAGGAGATGTGGTCCTCCAACCAGATTTTTGGGTCCTACATGCCATCAAACTTTGGGTTCTCCGATGGGACCTTGAACCCTTTGGGCATTCGCTTTTGCCTAATGGCCCTGCTGAAGCATCTGGCGCCACAGAGCTCCACGTCTTCGTCTTCTGAGTCAGTCGATCGGGCGCGTCGCACCCTTGACTTGTCGATCTTGCGCTGCGTGATGTCATCACGTGCATTGTAGTCGTGGTCGTGTCAGCGTGAGCGGCAGCGTCGAGACAGATCGTGATTGTCGTCGCTGGATGAGGGCGAGGAATAGCGTTTTGCCAGAGGCTTGTTTTTCTTTGGCTCCGGCGTCGACTCTTTGTCGAGAGCGGCCTTGATTAGCCCCAAGCCTGCGATCATAGATCGGTGCATGGCATCTCGAGGATCTCTAGCTGGCGGCTGGTTGTTGAGGAGGTACATGGTGGCCGCCGTTACCGCAGCTTGCGGGGTTTTTGGAAGCACATTGCCACGCGTATCCACCATCATGGAGCCAAAGTCAAGGACCTTTGCGGCTTCTACACGTTCTTGTTCAGTGAGGTGGGCTAGTCGAGATTGCCTCTTGTTAGCGATGTGTTTGTTGCACTTGGAGGAGGATCCTCCGTGGGAGGAGAGCCCAGCTCGCCGAAGGCTCAACTCGTCTGCTGCCTTTTTATGCGCCTCGAGTTGCGCGATTGTATGCAGTTGGCGTTTGTATTCTTCCTTTAGGAGCCAATGGTAGCCCATCAGCAGTTCTTGCGGGGAGCCGAAGGGTAGAGGGTTGCCTCGTAGGGCTTCTCGGCAGTGGGCCGACTCGAGATCGTTGAGCCTGATCACGACACACTCACCAGTCTTCTCATTCACCATAGTTGGAGGTTCGACTGCCCCTCCGTTGTTAACGGGGCGCCGTTAGTGGGGCCGCCGTTGGGTAGTCCTCCATTGGGTGGTCCGCCATTAGGTATGCCACCGTTTGGCGGGTCGGTTCCATTGCCACAATTTCCCGTGTTGTCGCGATTAGCAGAGGAGTCGCCAGTGTTGATGAAGGCGCACATGAAGTGGTTGGGGAAGCTACTGCTCCCACAACTTTCAGATCCGGAACCGTAGGCTCCATCTTCAGTTGCTAGATCACCCAAATCGGTTCGCGACTGCTGTCGCTAGCCATATTCTCGACTATTGTCGAGGCATTGAGCTCACTGAGGGTGCCGATCGGTGGAGGGAACCATGATGCTGGAGCAATCGATGGTGTTGTCGGTCTGCTCATGGAATTAATAGAGGAACTAAAGATTACAATGGTGCGCAGATGCAATCTGGCGACGGTTCTGGAAACTAGGGTTGCGTGTGTCCTCCTCGCCGCCCCCTCCTAGCCTTTATATAGATGGGCTAGGTCTCGGGTAGCAGGTCGAGTCGGTTATAGGTTAAAGTTTTCCCTTTAAACTTTCTATCTTTAGCTTCTTCTTGTTCCGCAAGCAATCGAGAGTCCGTAGGTTACTCGAGTTCTCCATTTGGGCCTTGACAACGCTGTGGGCTTCCGCTGTATTCAGGCCATATAACCAAGCTCGAGTACCTGTAGGGTATACCCATGACACATGTAGAAGTCAATGATTATTAGATATCTAAAACTTGAAAATTTTGGTAACATGGTCTAGAGAAACGAGGGACCAGATTCTAGAATGATAGAGAAGTGTGTTTTGAGTTTTTTGCATACCATTCATTATGATGAAGACTATCAATAGAATCTTCTAGATGCTAGAATGGAAAAGAAGATCCAACAGTTGGAAATATTGGGATTCGCGAGTCTTGATCCAATGGTCAACTAGTGTATGAATAACTTTGAATATTGACCGTTGGATCAAGACTCGTGAATCCAAATATTTCTAGCCGTTGGATCTTCTTTTCCATGTAGCATCTACAATATTCTATTGATAGTCTTCATCACAATGAATGCTATGCATAAAACTCAAAACACTATATAGTATATGAATAACTTTGAATATTGACCGTTGGATCAAGACTTGCGAATCCCAATATTCCAGCCGTTGGATCTTCTTTTCCATTCTAGCATCTAGAAGATTTTATTGATAGTCTTCATCACAATGAATGCTATGCACAAAACTCAAAATACACTTCTCCATCATTCTAGAATCTGCTCCCTCGTTCTCTAGACCATGTTACCAAAATTTTCAAGTTTTAGTTAGCTAATAATCATTGACTTATACATGATATACAAAGTACAAGAACCAAATATACTCCCATACTTTATAGATGTTGATCAAATTTATAATTTTTTCTGCTTTACCTATTATAATTTTATATAGTGATGACATGTTAGACGTCTATCATATGAGTCTCATGTGCAGGGCACGTGCAACTTACTAGTATATACTAGTTCATGTATTTTATTAAAGTGTATACCTCGTCTTAGTAACACATCTTAGATTTGCTCTGACATTGCACCGCCTTTCAATTCCTCATCGCTGCTCTTGTGTTGCCCCTGATTTCTCTACTACTATACTGGAGTAGTTTTGAATTGGATACATAGCACCAATCCTAACCGTTGGATTGTTATATCCAATGGTTCAGAGTAGCTGGATACATGTTGAACAGTACATAGAGAAAACTCCACCATGTTCTAGAACCATCATGTCACACCCCTTCCCAAAGAATCGATAACACTGTAGGATGTATTCTCAGTATGTGTAGATAGTTACTATTAATAAACTTAATGTATATCTTTTTTCTCTAACAAGATCGTTGGTTAACAACAACTGAATGTTTGTTAACAAAACCATTTCATACAGTATATATACGTGTGTCTTTGGTTGTTTTCATAAAACGGTCAAATTCCTGCAAGGCATGCATATTATTTGCAAGAAGTTAAAACTTTTCAAGCTCTCACCCGTTCTCGATATGACATTGAATTTTTGGTGGGTCCATTGAACAGATTTTTGCAAGGTGTGAAATTAATTTCGAAACATAGCCAAAATCTCAAAACACAGTGAGTCATAGGCTCTTTGATTGTTTTCAAAACACGTTCAAATTTCTAGGCATGCATATTCTTAGCAGGAAGTTCAACCTTTCCAAACTCTCAGTCATTCTCGATACATTGATTGCCAGGTGGTTCCACTAAACAGATTATCGCCAGGTGTGAAGTTAATTTCTAAAAATATCCAAAATTTCAAAAATGGTGAGTCATAGTATCTTTGATTAATTTCAAAACATGGTCAAATTTCTAGGCATGCATATTCTTAGAGAGAAGTGTGAATCTTTCCAAACTACCACTTGTTCTCGATTCATTGACTACCTGGTGGGTCCATTGAACAGATTATCGCAAGGTTTAAAGTTAATTTCTAAACATAGCCAAAATTTCAAAACATGGTGAGTCATAGCCTCTTTGATTATTTTCAAAACACGATGAGTCATAGTCTCTTTGATTGTTTACAAAACACGGAAAAATTTCTAGGCATGCATATTCTTAGCAAGATGTGTGAATCTTTCCAAACTATCATTCGTTCTCGATACGTTGACTGCCTGGTGGGTCCATTGAACAGATTATCAGACGATGTGAAGTTAATTTCGAAACACATCCAAAATTTCAAAACATGGTGAGTCATAGTCCCTTTGATTGTTTTCAAAACACGGTAAAATTTCTAGGCATACATATTCTTAGCAAGAAGTGTGAATCTTTCCAAACTATGGCTCGTTCTCGATACATTGACTACCTGGTGGGTCCATTGAACATATTGTCGCAAGGTGTGAAGTTAATTTCGAAACACAGCCAAAATTTCAAAACACGGTGACTCATAGTCTCTTTGATTGTTTTCAAAACACGGTAAAATTTCTAGGCATTCATATTCTAAGCAAGAAGTGTGAATCTTTCCAAACTATCACTCGTTCTCGATACATTTACTGTCTGGTGGTTCCATTGAACAGATTGTCGCAAGCTGTTAAGTTAATTTTGAAACATAGCCAAAACTTCAAAACACGGTGAGTCATAGCCTTCTTTGATTGTTTTGAAAACACGCTCAAATTTCTTGGCATGCATATTCTTAGCAAGAAGTTGAATCTTTCCAAACTATCACTCGTTCTTGATACATTGACTACTTGGTGGGTCCATTGAATATATTGTCACAAGGTGTGAATTTAATTTCGAAACACAGCCGAAATTTCAAAACACGGTGAGTCATAGTCTCTTTGATTGTTTTCAAAACATGGTCAAATTTTTAGGCATGCATATTGTTAGTAAGAAGTGTGAATCTTTCGAAACTATTAGTCGTTCTCGATACATTGACTGCCTGGTGAGTCCATTGAACAAATTGTCGCAAGGTGTGAAGTTAATTTCGAAACACAGCCAAAATTTCAAAACATTGTGAGTCGTAGTCTCGTTGATTGTTTTTAAAACACGGTCAAATTTCTAGGCATGCATATTCTTAGAAACAAGTATGAATCTTCCCAAACTACCACTCGTTCTCAATACATTGACTGCCTAATGGGTCCATTGAACAGATAGTCGCAAGGTATGAATTAATTTTGAGACAGAGCCAAAATTTCAAAACACAATGAGTCATAGTCTCTTTGATTGTTTTAAAAATATGGTGATTCATAGTCTCTTTGATTGTTTTCAAAACACGGTCAAATTTGTAGGCATGCATGTTCTTAGCAAGAATTTGAATCATTCCAAACTATCACTCGTTCTCGATACATTGACTGCTTGGTGGGTCCATTGAACATATTTTTGCAAGGTGTGAAGTTAATTTCAGAACACAGCAAAAATTTCAAAGCACAATGAGTAGTAGTCTCTTTGATTATTTTGAAAACACAGTGATTCATAGTCTCTTTGATTGTTTTCTAAACACAGTCAAATTTCTAGGCATGCATATTCTTAGCAAGAAATGTGAATCTTTCGAAACTATCATTCCTCATCGATAGATTGACTGCCTAGTGGGTCCAAGGTCCATTGAACAGATTATTGCAAGGA
The DNA here is from genome assembly GCA_023614405.1 of Avena insularis. Taxonomy (NCBI): domain Eukaryota; kingdom Viridiplantae; phylum Streptophyta; class Magnoliopsida; order Poales; family Poaceae; genus Avena; species Avena insularis. The sequence goes on along the minus strand of CM042694.1, from coordinate 317,753,478 downwards.
GTGAAGTGAACTTCAAAACCGTTCAAAAATTTCAAAACACGGTGATTCATAGTCTCTTTGATTGTTTTCAAAACACGGTCAAATTTCTAGGCATGCATATTCTTAGCAAGAAGTGTGAATCTTTCCAAACTATCATTCGTTTTCGATACATTGCCTGCCTGGTGGGTCCATTGAACAGATTATCGGACGGTGTGAAGTTAATTTCGAAACACATCCAAAATTTTAAAACACGGTGAGTCATAGTCTCTTTGATTGTTTTCAAAACACGATCAAATTTTTAGGCATGCATATTGTTAGCAAGAAGTGTGAATCTTTCCAAACTATCATTCCATGTTGGGATTCGTGAGTCTTGATCCAACGGTCAATATTCAATTATTCGTACACTATATCTTACGACTACATAGTGTACGAATAACTTTGAATATTGACCGTTGGATCAAATATAGTGTACAAATAACTTTGAATATTGACCATTAGATCAAGACTCGTGAATCCCAATATTTCTAGTCATTGGATCTTCTTTTCTATTCTAGCATCTAGAAGGTTTTATTGATAGTCTTCATCACAATGAATGCTATGCACAAACCTCAAAACACACTTCTCCATCATTCTAGAATCTTCTCCCTTGTTTCTCTAGACCATTTTACCAAAATTTTCAACTTTTAGATAGCTAATAATCATTGACTTCTACATGATATACAAAGTACAAGAACCAAATATACACCCATACTTCATAGATGTTGATCAAATTTATATATTTTTTGATTTACCGATTATAATTTTATATAGTGATAATATGTCAGACGTCTATTATCTGAGTCTCATGTGCAGGGCACGTGCAACTTACTAGTCGTGGTAAGATATATTCACATGGTATTTACTAATGTCATACAATATTTCTTGATAGTTTTTCCTAGAAGTTTGGTCCAACTTTTCGTATCTTGACTTATCAAAAAAAGGCCTTAAGCTTTGGGACGGACGTACTACTGAGAATAAAAGGGGGGCAAGGCGGGACGGCAGCTCGACAGGGCAGTTGAAGTCGGTGTGGTATCAGAGCAGAATTATGATGGGTTCCTGACATGAGATACTACAACCTTTACATCGTACACACTCTAACAGTAGTAGTAGTAAATTTTAGGACTTATGTACACGCAAATCAAAACAAAATATTTTTTCTTTATAATTCGCTCCCTCACCATCCATCTCTCCTCGGCACTCCCTCATCCACAATGCTACGCACATGTGTCTGGTACGACGGCTCAGCTGTGTCTTCGGCGTGTGCGTTGGTTTACATAAGAAGGAACCACTTAGGGCATTCGCGGCAAAATCAGTAGAGTTCAAACTTTGGAATTTTCTCATCCTTTCCAAACATCGGGAATGAAGGTTATTCAAAGGATGACCATATTAACATAATATCTCTACTACTATAATAGAGCAGTTTTGAATTGGATTCATAGCACTAATCCTGACCGTTGGGCTGTTAGAACCAATGGTTTAGAGCAGTTGGATTCATGTTGAAGGAGTAGTACCTAGAGCAAACTTCACCATGTTCTAAAACCATCATGTCACCCCCCAAAATTTCATAGCACAGTAGGTTGTATTCTCAATATGTGTAGATAGTTATTATTAATAGACTTAATGTATGCATTTTTTCTATAACAAGAGTATTGACTTAATGTTTGTTAAATCACATTTCATACAGTATATACGTGTGTGGCACGTGCCTTTTACAAATATAGTTTATGATACAGTTCCCACATCTGGTAGATTCGTGCATCTTCTTTAACAAGATCTGCCGAAAGTGAGGAGTGTGTTGTTTTCTTTTGTTAAGCAGGTGCTAGTCTTACCATCACCACTATATAATGTACAGATAATATTCAATATTGACCGTTGGTCGGATCAAGACTCGCAAATCCCTACATTGCCAAACGTAGGATCTTCTTTTCCATTCTAGCATCTATAGGATTTTATTGATAGTCTTTAGATCAATTAATGATATATATAAAGAAATCTCAAAACACACTTATCCATCATTCTATAATCTTCTCTATCATGTCTCTAGACCATGGTACGAGAATTTTCCAGAATTAGGCAGCTAATAAATGTTTATTTCTACATGATGATATAATGTGCAAGAACCAAATATACACCATATAGACATGGCTCAGTTTTATAATTATTTTGAGCTTTACCTATTATAATTTTATATAATGATGACATGTCATACTTCTGTATATATTACATGAGTCTCACGTGCAAGGCACGCGCAACTTAGTGGTACTACTATGAAGAACATGGCTTATTAGCTCCATGATGGAGAAGGAGCAGGAAACAACTACTTCTCATTGCTTGATTTTAGGGTCCTTTGTGCTAAATGTATGGACTTGGATGTAATCTTCATTTGGTGTAACATGTACATATCCACTTACCGTGTTAATTAATCGAAGAGAACCTCACTCCCTCGGGTCATACCCTAGTAAAAAAAGTGCCACCACCCGCCGATTTTCAAAAAAAGTGGGGACCATGTTTTCTTACAATTCCCTAGTCTTAGCACATTTCAAGATTCCCTAGGTAACTTTGCCTACTTAAATGAATTTATGTTTATTTGAAGAATTTAGGTCAAATTTGAACTACAAGTAAGCGCGGCAGATTCCTCTTGAATTTTCCAAACATCATCTGAAGGGACCCATGATGTCTATATATCAAGCACCATGGAGATTTTTAAAAATGCATCTAACTTCATACTAAGAATTGGCATGCCGATGAATTCGACCTTATTTTGCAAACCTTCAAATAAAACAAAGAAAAAATAAAATACTTTTCTGTTAGGTCCTCTTATGTGCAATACTTTCCTTCAAAAATGAGAAGCAGGTACTAGTCATACCATTACCACTATATAGTGTATGAGTTACTTTGAATATTGACCGTTCGATCAAGACTCGCAAATCCCAACATTGACAACCATTGGATCTTCTTTTCCATTCTAGCACCTACAAGATTCTGTTGATAGTCTTTAGCACAATGAATGCTATATATGTAGAAAAACCTCAAAACACACTTATACATCATTGTCGAATCTTCTCGGTCGTTTCTCTAGGCCATGGTTCTAGAATTTTCAATTATTAGGTAGCTAATAAACGTTTATTTCTATATGATATAAAGTGCAAGAACCAAATATACACTCATACTTTAGAGATGCGGGTCAAATTCATAAATGTTTCCAGTTTTACCTATTATAATGTTATATACTAATGACATGCCATGCTTCTATATATTATGTGAGTTTCACATGCAAGGCACGTGCAGCTTACTAGTACTACTACTACGAAGAGCATGATCAGCTCCACGGTGGAGGAGCAGAACCCGACTACTAATTTTCATTGCTTGATTTTACAGTCCTTTGTGTTCAATGTATGGACTTGGATGTAGTTTCACTTTTTAAGGTACTTGGTGTAACATGTAGAGATCCACTAACTGCATTAATTATTGAAGCATCACACTCCTTCCAGACATACCCCAGTCAAAAAATAAAGAGCCATCACCTGGTTTTCAGAAAAAGCGGACCATGTTTTGTTACAATTTCTAATCTTAGCACATTTCAAGCTTTCCTATATATTAGCTAACTACGCCTAGGAACTTAAATAACATTATGTCGATTTAAAGAAAGTAGGTCAAATTTGAACTACAAGTCAGCGCGATATATTCTTTCTTGAATTTGCAAGAGATCCAACAAACAATAATGTTTGAATCCGACGATCGATGTTCAAAGTTTTTCATGTTATATATCTTACTAGTAATTTGCACATGCCTTGCACATGAGAATTAGATAGTAGAAGTATATGCCATATCATTTTTTATATAAAATTATAATAGGTGAGGCTCAAAAAATAATTATAATTTCGACCTACGTCCATAAAGTACCATGTGTGTATTTGGTTCTTGTACTTTGTATCATGTAGAAATCAACCTAATATTAGTTACCTAATACCCGACATGCTCTAGAGAAATGACGAAGATGATTCTAGTACTACCGAGAAGTGTGTTTCAAAGTTTTTGCATAGCGTTCATTGCGCTAAAGAGCATCAATAGAATATTCTAGATGCTAGAATGGATAGAAGATCCAACTTAATTTTAACAGTATTGGGATTTTCTAGTATTGATCCAATGGTTAAAGTTCAAAGTTACATGTACACTATATATAGTGGTAAGATAAGATTATATAATAGGTTAAGCTCAAAAAGTTTTAAATTTGATGGGGATCTATAAAGTATGGGTGTATATTTGGTTCTTGTACTTTGTATCATGTAGAAGCCAATGTAGAAGTAAATGTTTGTTAGCTATATCTAATACTTGAAAATTTTGGTAACATGGTCTAGGGAAATGTCTGAGAAGATTCTAGAATAATGATGGAGAAGTACTTTGAGGCTTGTGCACATAACATTTATTGTGCTAAAGACTATTAATAAAATCTTCTAGATGCTAGAATGGATAGAAGATCCAATGGTTTGCAATGTTGGGATTTTCTAGTCTTGATCCAACAATCAATGTTCAAAGTTATCTGTACAATATATAGTTGTAAGATTATATAATTGGTAAAGCTCAAAAAATTATAAATTTGATCGACATCTATAAAGTACGGGTGTGTATTTGCTTCTAGTACTTTGGAAGTGCTTGGTTCCTAGCTAGAATTTGCCAACCCAAAGTTTGGAAAAATGGTATGTGTTTGGTTTTTTGCCATAGTTTGGCTTGCCACACTTTATTACACATATGGTCCATCGATCATAGAGTGAATTTATTGCCATGTTTTGCAACGCGTTGTGGCTTCGATTTTCTAAGCCATACTTTTGTGGTTGCGACAATTGTCAAAGTTAGGCATGGAAAAGTGTGTAAACATAGAAGTCAATGTTTATTAGTTTTAAATATTGCCCGTTGGATCAAGACTAGCGAATCCCAACATTGCGAGCCACTCGATCTTCTATTCCATTCTAGCATCTAGAAGCTAACTACTATTGATAGTCTTTAGCACACTAAATGATATGCAGAAACCTCAAAACACACTTCTCCATCATTCTAGAATTTTTTCAGTCGTTTCTCTAGGCCAGGTTACCAAAATTTACAAGTATTAGGTATTTCTAATAAACGTTGATTTCTATATGATACAAAGTACAAGAATCAAATATACACCCACACTTTATTGATGTCGATCAAATTTATAATTTTATGAGATTTACCTATTATATAATCTTAGCACTATCTAGTGTAGAAATATCTTTGAACTTTGACCGTTGGATCAAGACTGGCAAATCCCAACACTGCTAACCGTTGGATCTTAATTCTATCCATTCTACCATCTAGAAGATACTATTCATAGTCTTTAGCACACTAAATGATATGCACAAACCTCAAAACACACTTCTCAATAATTTTAGAATGTTCTTCGTAATTTTCTAGAGCATGGCGAGTACTGTTAGGTGGCTAATAGGTTGATTACTACTACTACATGATACAAATACAAGAACCAAATATACAATGAATATTCTATGGATGACTCAAAACTATAATTATTTTTGAGTTTCACCTATTATAGTTTTATAGTACTCTTGTTTATTAGAGTTGGACGAGCTGGCTTGAGGATTGACATCCTTTTATTTCATCGTGTGGGTTCAAATCCTTCGAGTGCGAGAAATGTGATTCTACCGTGCACGCTATCTACAGAGGGAGAAATGTGGGTTCACATCCTTTCTTGAAACACAATCTATGTGATGAGACGATACAATATTGAGCCAGGACATGACAGCTTGCTAGTTTAGGACTCTAGCTATAACTCTGGTAGGCATCATCGATCCAGTTGCGCACTGCAGAAGACCGACGAGGGAACATGCAAAATTAACACCCCTCGTTCAAAGAGCCTCCATATTCGCCGATCGCCATTTTCCAACGCTGGCTAGCCACATTTTGGATCCTCTTGAGCGCGCACTTCCTAAATTTTCCTAGCCATTTCTTTCCCGCTGCATCGGTTCTTCCAGGCCTCCATCACTCTCCTCCAAGAAACCCGAACAATCATATTTGAATCCGCCCTCGCCCCCAGTCCATTCGGACGCAATGGAAGATTCGATGCACAACATTCGGTACGGTAGCTGGAGTGTTCAACGATGATGCCTTCGGATAAATCTCTATGCATATGGACACTACTAGCACCGTCCGACTGGCCACATGCTCCAAGGAGTTGCGCCGCCAAGTCGCCGGCAGAAAAGGTAGCAGATGCCCCAATGACGGTTGCAGAACATTGGTCGCCTTCCATGACTTCTTCAACCACAAGATGGCGTGCCTGCACGGCCCGTTCAACTGCACTGAGCCTGGCTGCGAGTTTGCCGCCCCCACAGCGCTCATCGCTCACCTCGAAAAAGCCCACTCGATGGAAGTGCAGAGTTTCCACTACGGCGAGGAACACAGGTACATCTCTCAGCCTTTTGTAGCACCTAGCTCATGGAGAGTAGAGACCGTGGTATCTGAGGATGATGGTACATTGTTTGTCATGCGATTTGACATGCTCGACTATGGCCTTGCCGTATCCGTCTAGTGCGTCAGGTCGGCGGTGTGCTTGTTTCTGCGGTACATGGTAGAGTTGCACTTTTATAAACCTTCAATGATGGGAGAGGACCCACAGGAGGTCGCCGAAGATAGCCTATATTTCGAGTCGAAGAGCAGCGCGTCGCCAGCCACCGTTAGGATTACTGAAGATTTCCAGAATTTCCTGATTAAGAAACATGATAGGTTCACACTAGATTACTCATTTTGCATCCACGATGTGGGAGATGGAAAATATGACCATTTTGATTCTGATGATGATCTGCCATTCAAGTTTATTTAGATCAAACGCTAGAGATGATCTAGCATTTCCTTTGAAACATGGATCTGTATTTTTTTCTTACTAGCTGTTCAACACGAATCCGGCTGCTCTGAACCATTGGATCTAACATCCCAATGGTCAGGATTGGTTCTATGGATCCAACTTAAAACTGCTCCATTATAGTAGTAGATCTTATGATATTTAGCATGCTGCAATTTAGTCCGCCGATTCTTACTTCCTTTAGATATCCTAGGTACATCTCTCGGCCTCTATCGGCATCACGCTCATCGAGACTAGAGAACATCGAATCTGGGGACGATGGTATGGTGTTCGTTGTGATATTTGACATGCTCGAGTCGGGCGACATCATCATATTTGTCGCGTAACTCAGGCCGGATGGGTGCTCGTCGCCCTTGTACAATGTGCAGTTCACCGTCTATCACCCATCAACAGAGGATGGGTTTTGGGAGGGTGCAATGCGCAATTCCTTCACTCGTAGGACCAGGGAGGTGCCTGGCATCATGCAGAAGGAAAATAATTCCATGGTGGTGTACCATCAAACGTCTCAGATTACTACCCAGGGCCTGCATTACTCAATATGCATCCATCGCGAGGGAGAATTCCTAGTTGACCATTCTACTACCTCAGAATTTTTTATCCCACTTTCACTAGATACGACGAATGTACGTGTATTGGAGGTTGGATTTTGGATGGAGAGTAGTACTAGTATAGTACTGGTTCTTGTACTTTGGAGTATTTTGTACTACTATATAATGGTAGTACTTGTTTTGGTCAAGGACATAAGATGGTCTTGCTTTGTCCTTATTCTGTCATTGCTATTACTAAAGTATTTTGTTGAACTAATAGTGATATACTGTTACTTGTTTAGATCAAGTGCAATAGTTTGTATTGCTTTTGTTTTCAAAGTTAGCATTGTTACAATTATGTAGATGAGTCTTCGGCATTTTGGGTTGCATATGGGGGTCACACAGGCATTGACGTTAGGAGGAGGTATTCACACAGAAGCAGACTTGATCGTCAGTGTTGCTTGCTCCAATGATCGAGTCTATTTTTTGAACTGGAACAAGAACTGATTCTCTCTGTACTGCTATTGAATTTCAAGCAGGAAAGCTACCAAATATCTCAAATGTTCTGTTGTTGCTATTACTAAAACATTTTGTGGAACTGATACTGATGTACTGATACTTGTTTAAATAAAGGGTAGTAGATAGTCTTGCTTTTCATTTGAAACATGGCCTTTTCGCAATCTAGATGAGACTTAGGCATTTTGGGATCCATATGGTGGTCACACATGCATTGATCGTCAGTTTAGCATGCTCCAATGGTCGAGCATTTCCTTTCAAACATGTCTCTCTGTACTAGGAGCTAGCACTACTTGCTTAGATCAAGTAGCTTTTCCTTTGAAACAATGGCCTTGCACATGTACTCCGTAGCTACTCCCTCCATTTCAAAAAATATAAAGATGTTTTAGATTTTGTGAAACAAGTGTATCTAGACTCTTTTTAGTGTGTAGTTCGGAGTGAAACCATATACTAAAAGGGGTCTAGATACACTCGTTTCACAAAAGCTAAAACATCTTATATTTTTGAAACAGAGGGAGTACTACGTATGTTTTATCGCAGTCAGGTTACTCATATTTACTTTATCATTTTTTCTTATAATATTTAGCATGCTGAAATTTAGTCATCTGAATCTTACTTCCTTTAGAAACTCCAGGTATATCTCTCAGCCGTTGTGGCATCATGCTCATCGAGAGTAGAGAAGATTGGATCAGAGGACGATGGTACGGTGTTTGCTATGCTATTTGACATGCGCGAGTCAGGCGACATCAGTGTATCCATCATGTGCATCAGGATAGGCGTGTGCTTGTAGCCCTTGTACAATGTGCTGATCACTGCTTATTACCCGATAGTAGAGCTGGGGTTTTGGACCGGTGCAATCTGCAGTTCCTCCACACCTGGGAGCTGGGCGGTGTCGGGCATCATCCGGCGGAAAAAGAATTCCTTTTTGTTGTTCCATGAACCATCTCATATTACCCAGGGCCTGCATTACTCAATATGCATCAATCGCGGGGGAGAATACCCAATTGACACAAAATTTATTTGACCCGCTTAGGGATCTCAGTGTGTTGGATGGTGGATTTTGCATGCATAGTAGTACTAGTATAGTTTTAGTTCTTGTACTTTAGAGTATTTTCTACTATATAGTGGTAGTACTTGTTTAGGTCAAGGGCAGGAGATGGTCTTGCTTTTCTTTGTTCTATCGTTGCTATTACCAAAGTATTTTGTTGAACTAATAGTGATGTACTGTTACTTGTTTAGATCAAGTGCAACAGATTGTCTTTCTTTTCTTTTGAAACCTAGTATTGTCACAATTATCTAGATGAGTCTTGGATATTTTGGGTTGCATATGGGGGGTCACACAGGCATTGACGAAATGAGGTGGTATTCGCACAGAAGCAGACTTGATCGTCAGTTTTGCTTGTTCCAATGATCGAGCATGTTCGGAGAACACGACAAATTGACCGTGCGCCAAGGTTTTTTGAGATGGAACAAGAACTTATTATTTGTGTACTGCTATTGAATTTCAAGCAGGAAAGCTACTGAATCTCTCAAATATTCCATCGTTGCTATTACTAAAGCATTCTGTGGAAATACTATTATACTGGTACTTGTTTAAATCAAGGCCATAGATAGTCTTGCATTTCTTTTGGAACATGGCCTTATCACAATCTAGATGAGACTTGGGCATTTTGGGTTGCATACGGGGATCACACAGGTATTTATGTGAGAAGAAGGTACTCAAAGCAGACTTGGTCGTCAGTTTTGCTTGCTCCAATGGTCGAGTGTGTCTAGTGAAAAGGGTAAACTGGTCACACGACAAGGTATTTAGAGCTGAAACAAGAACTAGTTCTCTCTGTACTGCTATTGTATTTTAGTGTCTGTATTGCTAAATTGGTCACTTTTGAAATGCTACTGAATTGGTCAAGTGCTGCTGAATATGAACTTAGAATCTGTTGATAATTTTTCTATCTTATTCTATACTGCTAAATTTTGACATGGATATCTGCCAAAAAGAATTATCGCTTTTCCCCTCCCTCTCTAAGGTCTTTGTTTTGAATCGGGCCGAGCACATCACAATGCAATTTTTATTAGCCAAGAGAAGAAATCTAGTAGCTCATTCGGCCCCTCTTTAGCCCAGAATATTTTAATTAAGTATCTTCGTGGTCAGTGAACTACTGACCACAACCCAGTGAAATTTGAAAAAGGAGCCCATGGGGCATAGCCGAGAACATATTAATTTGGACTTTTAGGGGTCAGGGGACTACTGAGCACAACCCAGTGAAATTTGAGAAAGAAGTCCATGGAGCATAGCCTATGGAGTATAACCCACGTAGAGAAGCATATGTAGAATAGCCAAACTCTTTTTAACTCGGCCTATGATATTTTTATATAAATATCTTTGTTGTAGTGGCAACACACTCAATTTCTGTTTATTTGATTTGAAGGTTGTTTTTTTGAATCGCCTATGTGTGTGTGTATTGGATTTACATTTTTTTCTTCTAGCAATATCACATTACAAAGAGGCTGATATCATGGACCCACCAGCCTGCAGCGTCCCTCGAGTTTTTTTTGAGGGTGCGTTTGAAAAAAAGTTTAAATACTTGTACAGAAAGGCTGGCATCAGGGACCGGGGACCCACGAGCTATAACATACTAGAGAGACTGACATAATGGTCCTAGTAGTAAGACCATACACGGCTGCTACGGTGAAAATAGTGGACGTGGCCGGGAAAAAATCCATCATACACAGATTGCACTTATAGAGAAGCTGATATGACGGACCTAGCAGGCCCAAGCATAGCCCATTAAATTAGCGTATCAACCCCAAGCATAGCTGAAATCCTTCTAATTCGGCCTTTTTGTGGTCTTCTAGCCACCGACCATAGCCCATTCAATTTAGGAGTTAGCCCATGGAATATAATCCATGACGAATAGGGCATCCGCCCCGAGTTAGCCCATAATCTTTTTAATTCGGCCTTTATGAGCATTTTTTATACTCTGAGGCTGATATCTAGGACCCAAAAAAATAGTCCAACATATACATGTTTCTTTCAAATAGAGGTTGTCATATGGGACCCAGCATAGACACATTTCCTGGATAGAGGAGGTGGACATCTGGGACCCAGTAAGTTGCCAAGGTCAAAATAGCAGACACGGCCAAAAAAAGTCCATCATACTCATGTTTCATTTATAGAGAGGCTGATATGTTGGAACCAGCAACGCGATCTTATACAACTTCTGCATCGAGCAACGTTGCCAGTTTGAAATAGGGAGGCGCGAGCGAGAAAAAAGTTTAGCATGCACACATTTCTTGTAATGAGAGGCTGAAATGAGGGACCCAGTAGCGTGAGCAAATGACAGATTCATCGAGCAACTCTATCTAGTTTGGAACAGGGTAGCGCTAGAGAACAAAAAAGTTCCATCATACCCACGATTCTTCTAATGTGAGGCTGACAAAGGGGCCCACCAGCCTGAATAAATGGCTGATGCAGCGAGCAACACTATCAAGTTTGGAACACGAAGGCGGGACCAAGGGTAAAAAATCCATCATACACACATTATCTTCTAATGAGAGGATGACATGTGGGGCCTAGGAGGTTGATTAAACGGTAGAGGCATCGACCCACGCTATCAAGTTCGGAACAGGGTAGTGTGAGCGAAGGAAAAAATCCATCATACACACATTTCTTCTAATGGAGGATGACATGTGGGCCGAGGAGGTTGATTAAACGGTAGAGGCATTGAGCAGCGCTATCAAGTTTGGAACACGGTAGAGTGAGCGAAGGAAAAAATTCCATCATACACACGATTCTTCTAATGAGAGGCTGACATGTGGGACCCAGCAGCCTGACTAAATGGGAGACGCATCGAGCAACATTATCGAGTTCAAATCAGGGAGGCGCGACCAAAAAGTATGGTCTGCTATAGACACTGTCGTCTGAGACCCACACGCCTCAAAATACTTCGGCGAGTCAACATCCCGCGAGGAACCGAAAATCTTGCTTCTGCCACGCGCCAGCCGAGCTTCCTCCATGTTTTTAGCGGTTTTGTCGTAGTAGAGGGCCGTGAAACCGAAAAAAAGTTTTCCATCGGCCATGGTCGAGCCAAGAAATTCTTCGTGGAAGACACGCCTTCTACGCTGACCGTCGGGCCAAGTCGTTGCGGAAGGAAACATTTCTTGTAGTGGATTCAAGATTTGGTTGGAAACGGTATTGGGAAACTAGTCGTTCTCAAGCTGAAAGTTACATCCATCTAACGATAAATAGCGACAGATTTCGGCATGTGAATGCCGAACTAGTGGAGATGCTCTAAACGTGGGAGCACGCACACGGAATCGCTGGCTAGCCAAAGGCCGTTATCCACCATTGTCTTTGTTATTGCTTCGTTCAGCTTGGTTTAAGACCCCTTCCTGTCTCTATCCTCGCTACAGTACCTCTGCTCATTTAGAGTATCCCTTAGAGTGCTAGCCCGAGCTGAGGTCGCCTCCTGTGGCACTGCCACTTGGGGATGGCTGAAGCAAGGTATTGGTCTTAATAGAGTAGTTTCTAGTTTTAAGGTTTTAGGTTGTTTACCTGTAGTCTAGAGCTGGGCAGAAGATCTGTGCGGATGGATCTACTCCGTTGTAGGGTTCTTCTGTGGTGCGTTGCTCTGCTCTTTGTCTGGCCATGGTGGCGAGGGGGAGGGGAGCTCTGGATGGCAGGGAGAACCACGGTCTCCGAAAATAAAGGCGTCGCTCTGGATGGTGGTTTGAGGGCGCGCTGAATAGAGCTCTGGCTGGCCATGGAGGCGAGGGGAGCTCTTCTTTCAGGTTGCCTCCAGTCTGTCTTGGCATCGATTGGTGTATGAGCTGTAGCTTCATGCGCATCATGCAGTGACCGAGTGCGTCTTCGCGATCCTTGGACGAAAGGGTGACCCGTTTTGGTGCCGTCAAGGCGTCCATCGAAGAGTTTCTCAGCACGGGGCTTCTTCTGGCGATGATTGCCCTACCCCTGCTTCTTCTGGCCAAAAGGCGGCCCTCTTTGTCATCTCAGCACCATGGAGGCGCATCAACCTCCATTTTGGGAGGCCCTCCTCTAGCTCGTTCATGGCGTAGGGCATCGTCCTCACCCCAAGTGGCGAGTTCTTCGATGGTGTCGTAGCCGGCCGGAGTTCGAGTCTTGGCAACGGTAGTGACCAAGGACTGGATTGCTTTTCCCTTGGTTTCTTTAGGGTCCTTTGTGCTTATTTTCAGGACTGGTCTATATTTGTCTTTTATTTTAGAGTCCTGTTTGTAAAAAGGTCCATAACCGCCTAGTTTTAATGCAGCTTATTGGCCCTTTTGGGCCTTATCCGTTCAAAAAGAACTTGGTTCAAGAACATTTTCTAGTGGGCCTCATTTTCCCCTATGCTTTATCTCTCCTCTCTCCTTTCCTTGAGAGCTCCTTCGTCATATCTAGCTCCTCTCCCCCTCCTCTCTAGCGGCCTAGCCATCCAGATGTGACGGGGGAGAGGAGGCCGACCTCCTCTGTATGGCAGTAGTGCTAGGGGTAGGATTAGGTTTGGTCTTGGTCTAGGTTTTGCCTACGTGGCGACTGGCGTGATGCCGTCGGGTGAAGGGAATATGCCCGAGAGGCAATAATAAAGTGGTTATTATTGTATTCCTTGTTTATGATAAATGTTTATTTTTCATGCTATAATTGTATTAATTGGAAATATTAATACATGTGTGGTTAATAAACAAATAAAGGGTTCCTAGTTGTGCCTCTAATATAAACTAGCTCATTGATTAACAAGATGATCAAGGTTTCCTAATCTTGGGCATTGAATGTTGTTAATAACAAGGTCATAACATTGGTTGAATGGTGTGATGAACATTCATCCGAAGTATAGCAATATGATCAAAGTCATTGTGTTTAAATTTCTATCACATCATACGAAGTAACTTTTATCCTTAGACCATGAGATCATGTCAATCACTAACACTAGAAGAGTAACTTGATAACATCAAACATAACACCATAACAGGGTGACAATAAAGGTGGGTTCAGATACTCCGATGGTGTTATGTAGAGGATCATGGATCAAGAGTGAGATTTTTCCATCCAGATGACGGAGAGATATAATCTGGGCCCTCTCAGTGATATCACATTGATGTAGCTTGGAAGCAAGTGATAAGATCACTAGAATGTTATATCACGGGCACGAGAGAATAGTACATGTCAGTAACGAGATCAAACTAGGTATGGGGATACCGATGATCGAATCTCAGACATGTAATATATCGCGAGACAAATGGATTTAGTTACAAATGTTAAAGGTTCACACGATCACAGGAGTCATTGTTGAATGTGTGGGAGTCAGTATGGATCTCCAGGTCCTGCTGCTGATTATTGATCGGAGAGGGGTCTCGATCATGTTTGCATTATTCGCGAATCGTAGAATGACACACTTAAGGGATACCAACACCATTTGGAGCAAATATGTTTCAGATAAAGAATAAGAAAGCGCTGGATTCATTTCTATGGAAACCGATTTTTTTGGGTGAAATTGCAGAAACTAGTCCCGCATGTGATTTTGAAATATTCTAGGGGTTTTATGTGAATGTTTGCTAATTAAAGTAATTAAAAAATTCTGAATAAAATAAATAAAATAGTTTTATTTTATGAGATCTTGCATTAAATTTGGTGAAAAATTATTGCAAAGTGAGTGGAGTTGGAATTAATGGGAGTGGGAACCACCATGGCCAGCGGCCATGCCCCTTGGGCAGCCCCCTCCTCTATATAATGAGCACCTCCTCCTCCTCCACTCTCACACCTCCTTGTGAAGGATCTCTCTTCCCCTCTAGAAAGGAGTTGCTGCTTCTGATGCATTGCTGGAGCGAGAACGTGGAGGTTGTTGGGGTACCGGACGTGTGTGTGATCATAGATGCACCACTGCTTTGTGGTACTGGACTTGTGGTGCTAGACCTGCTAGACATACTGGTGCTAGACTAGCTGGACTTCCTGGACTGCATCATAATCTTGAGATCGGCAAGTGTACGACTACATCATCCACGAAATTAGATTTCATTAACAATGCTTTGTCGCTTTTCAAGGGTATGTCCTCTATGGATGTATATCTGCCTGTTGATTGTATCTAGGTAGATAGATCTTGGTGCTCAGTTATTCGTATCATAGGATTTTTTTTGTTTTCTATGCTGGGAACCCAACATCGGGGAGTTCATCACCGGAGCTTGTGGGAGGCTTCCGGTGGTGGTTGGTTGTGATGCTGTTAGCTGCGGCGCTCTAGAGGATGGAGCCGAAGGCGGACGGTGGCGCTACTCCTGCATCCCCTTCAATAAATCCCATTTGCGACTCAGATCTGGAAGGTTTGGCATGCCAAGTTTTGCCGCAAAGCCATCATGGTGGTGGTCACATTGAAGAAGATGGTCTCTGGCCTAATCTTCATTCTGCGCTGCGTGGAGCTCGTGCTCAGGCGTTCCTCGGAGTTCCTTAGCAGGGGACTCACGACGGCCGGAGCCAACTTGCTCCCTCTCCTCATGGCCAAAGGACGGCCCTCCTGAGACACTCTTTGATGTCTCTTCTTCCTCGAGGCACAAGTACACTATAGAGGACCTTTTTCTACTATGTCCAGGCACTTCTCAGAGTCGCTGCCCCAAGTGGTTCATCCCCTGCGGCGGCAAAGCTGGCATGGATGTCGAGCGGATCTCATCGGAGCAAAGGCAAAGGACCCGATTGCTTTTTCAAAATTTGTTCTAGGGTTCTATGTGCAAAAGTTTAGGTTTTGTTTGGAAGTTTTATCTCTAGATGAGCCTGTTTATAAAATGTAAAGCCACCACTAGAATATAATGCTGGGACCTTTGGGTCCCTTCCCCTGATCAAAAAAAACTTGGTTCAAGATTACATGTCCGGGTGTACTTTTATACACGTGCATGCTACATCACTCGATCTAGTCGAATAGAAGTTCAAAACCTATTCGAAAAAATGTACATGTACAATTGCTACACGCAGCACATCGAATCATGATTAATGCTACTCCCTCTAATGCATATTAAAGGTATTAGTTTTGTCTAAATTCATATCTCGACTTTTTTCGATAAAGGGCATTTTATGTTGGGTCCGCAGCAAAGAAAACAAAAAATTTCCTATGATGAGAACTATATGCCAAGATCTATCTACTAGATACAGAGCAACGGGTGGACATACATCCATGGAGAACTTACCCTCGAAGACAACGAGTTTTGTTAACGAGTAGAAACTCGTGGTTGATGTAGTCGCACGCTTGCCGATCTCAAGATCGTGTGGAAATCCAAGCGCCGCAAATCAGCAGCGCATCCGTACTCGCACACACGTTCAAGCCACCGGACAACCTCCACCTCCTCGCTCCAGCGAATCAGCGGAAGCAGCAACTCTTTCCAGACGCAAGGCCACCGGGAACATGTATCTCGCTAATCCGAGACCATGAGGGAATATCTAGAGGGGGAGAGAGATCCTTCACGAGGAGGTGTGGTTTGTGAGAGGGGAGAGGGGGCCTTTATATAGGAGGGAGGGAGACCCCTCCCCTCCCATAGCCGGTGCATGAGGGGGGGGACTCCTCCCCTCCTTCATTCATGTGGTGAACATCCACTCACATAAACATGGCCTCCACCCAAAATCCCACTCACATGTATTTAATTTCCACCAAATTAAATGCAACTCTCAATTAATAAAACTCTTTTATTTATTTTATTCAGAATTTTTTTAATTACTTTAATTAACAAACATTCACATAAAACCCCTTGCAACATTTCAATATCACATGCAGAACTACTTTCTGCAATTTCACCCGAAACAATTCCGGTTTCTATCGAAACATTTCCTGCGCTTTGCAAACCTTTTGTCTGGAACATATGTGCTCCTAAATGGTGTCCGGCAACCCTTAAGTGTGTCACCCAACGGTTTGTGAATAATTCAGACATGATTGAGACTCCTCTCAGATCAATAATCAGAAGCGGGACCTGGAGATCCATACTGACTCCTCCATATTCAAAGATGACTTCTGTGATCGTGAGAACCTTTAACGTCAGCAATTTAATCCCTTTGTCTCATGATATAATACATGTCGGATATTCGATCATTGGTTTCCAAATACCTAGTTTGATCTTGTTACCGACATGCACTCTTTTCTCGTTCCCGTGATATAACATTCTAGTGATCACATCACTTGCTTGCAAGCTATCTTAATCTGATATCACCGAGAGGGCCCAGAGTATATCTATCCGTCATCGGGATTGACAAATTCAACTCTTGATCCATGAGCCTCAACATAACACCTTCATAGCACTGAACCCACCTTTATAGTCATCCTGTTACGGTGTGACATTTGATGTTATCAAGATACTCTTCCGGTGTTAGAAATTAACATGATCTCATGGTCTAAGGACTAAGACTACTTTGTATGATGTTATAGCAATATAAACATAATGACTTGATCGTAATGCTATACTTCGGATGGATGTTCATCACATCATTTCACAAATGCTGTGACCTTGTTATTAACAACATCTAATGTCCATGATCAGGAAACCTTGATCATCTTGTTAATCAACAAGCTAGTCTATAAGAGAGGCATAACTAGGAACCCTTTTTGTTTATTAAACACACATGTATTGATGTTTCCTATCAATACAATTATAGCATGCAAAATAAACATCTATCATATACAAGGAATACATAATAACAACTTTATTATTGCCTCTCAGGGCATATTTCCTTCAGTCTCCCACTTGCACTAGAGACAATAATCTAGTTTATATAGTGATAAATCTAACACCCATGGAGTTCTGGTGTTGATCATGTTTTTCCCTAGGGAGTACTTTAGTCAACGGATCTGCTACATTCAGGTCCGTGTGCACTTCTAAATCTTTATATCTCCATCCTTGACATGCTCGCGGATGGAGTGAAACCGGCGCTTAATATGCTTGGAATTCTTGTGAGACCTTGGTTCCTTGGCGTTGGCTATGGCTCCATTATTGTCACAATAGATCACCATTGGGTCCAACGCACTGGGAACCACACCCAGTTCCGTAATGAACTCTTTCATCCAAACTGCTTCCTGTGCTGCTTCTGAAGCAGCAACATATTCCGCCTCCGTTGTTGATCCAGCCACCATAGGTTGTTTGGAACTCCTCCAACTAACTGCTCCTCCGTTCAAGAGAAATACATATCCTTAGTTCTTCTCAAGTACTTAAGGATATTCTTGACCGCTATCCATTGTTCCGAACCTGGATCAGATTGGTACCTACTAGTCAAACTAATAGCATGTGCCACATCTGGTGTTGTACATAGCATGGCATACATTATAGAGCCTATGGTTGAGGCATAGGGGATCTTATCCATTATCTCTCTTTCTTCCGCCGTAGCCGGACTTTGAGTCTTACTCAATGTCTTGCCTTGCAACATAGGTAAGAACCCCTTCTTACTTCCGTCCATATTAAACTTCTTTAATATCTTATCAAGGTATGTACTCTGCGATAGCCCAATTAGGCGTCTTGATCTATCTCTATAGATTTTAATGCCTAATATATATGATGCTTCACCAAGGTCTTTCATCAAAAAATTGCTGTTTAGGTAACTTTTAACACTGTTTAAAAGATCTATATCATTTCCAATCAATAATATGTCATCCACATATAATATCAGAAATGCCACATTGCTCCCACTCACTTTCTTGTAAATACAAGCCTCTCCATAAGTTTGGATAAATCCAAACTCTTTGATCACCTCATCAAAGCGGAGATTCCAACTCCGGGATGCTTGCTTCAGTCCATAGATGGATCGCTGAAGTTTGCACACCTTATCAGCATCCTTAGGATCGACAAAACCCTTAGGTTGTATCATATACAACTCTTCTTCAATATTACCATTGAGGAACGTAGTTTTGACATCCATCTGCCATATTTCATAATCGAAATATGCATCAATTGCTAACATAATCCTAACTGACTTAAGCATCGCTACGGGAGAGAATGTCTCATCGTAGTCAACTCCTTGAATTTGTCGAAACCCCTTTGCGACAAGTCGAGCCTTATAGATGGTTACATTACCATCAGCATCAGTTTTTCTTTTGAAAATCCATTTATTCTCAACGGCCTTTCGATCGTGAGGTAAGTCCACCAAGGTCCAAACCTGGTTTTCGTACATGGATTCCATCTCGGATTTCATGGCTTCTAGCCATTTGTTGGAATCAGGGCTCATCATCGCTTCTTCATATGTCGCAGGGTCATCTATTTCATCAATCATGAAATTCATAACAGGATTGCCGTACAGTTCAGGAGCTGCACATGTCCTGCTTGACCTGCGAGGTTCGGTAGTTTCCTCTTTCGGAGTTTCATGATCAATATCATTATCTCTCTCTTCATTAGGTGAAGTAAACTCCGAAACAACTTCTGGTGCTGCGCTACTCGCCATTTCATGAAGAGAAGGTTCAATAACCTCTTCGAGTTCTACCTTCCGACTACTCACACCTTTCGCGAGAAACTCCTTCTTAAGAAAGGATCCATTCTTGGCAACAAAAACCTTGCCCTCGGATTTGTGATAGAAGGTATACCCAATTGTTTCCTTGGGGTATCCTATGAAGACGCATTTTTCCACTTTGGGTTCGAGTTTATCCGGTTGAAGTTTCTTCACATAAACATCGCATCCCCAAACTTTAAGAAATGACATCTTAGGTTTGTTTCCAAACCATAATTCATACGGTGTCTTTTCAACGGATTTAGATGGTGCCCTATTTAAAGTGAATGCAGCGGTTTCTAGTGCATAACCCCAAAATGACAGTGGCAAGTCAGTCAGAGACATCATAGATCGAACCATATCCAATAAAATACGATTACGACATTCTGACACACCATTACGTTGTGGTGTTCCGGCAGGCATGAGTTGTGAAACTATTCCACAGTCTTTCATATGTGTGCTAAACTCGTAACTAAGATACTCTCCTCCACGGTCGGACCTTGAAATTTGATCTTTCTGTTACGATGATTTTCCACTTCATTCTAAAATTCTTTGAACTTTTCAAAGGTTTCAGACTTATGTTTCATCAAATAGATATACCCGTATCTACTCAAATCATCCGTGAAAGTAACAAAATAACGATATCCACCTCGCGCCGACACACTCATTGGTCCACACACATCAGTATGTATGATTTCCAATAAATCTGTCGCCTGTTCCATTGAACCGGAAAACGGCGTTCTAGTCATCTTGCCCATAAGGCATGGCTCACATGTATCAAATGATTTAAAATCAAGTGATTCCAAAAGTCCATCAGAATGGAGTTTCTTCATGCGTTTAACGCCAATATGACCTAGACGGCAGTGCCACATATATGCAGATATATCATTATCAAGTTTAATCCTTTTAGCATCAACATTATGAATATGCGTAATACTACTATCGAGATCCAATAGAAATAAACCATTCAACACAGGTGCATGACCATAAAAGATATTATTCATATAAATCGAACAACCATTGTTTTCAGACTTAAACGAATAACCACTTTGCATCAAACACGATCCGGATACAATGTTCATGCTTAGTGCAGGCACCAAATAACAATTATTCAGGTTTATAACTAATCCCGACGGCATATGGAGAGGCAGCGTTCCGACGACGATCACATCAACTCTTGATCCATTGCCGACCCGCATCGTGACCTCATCCCTTGCTAGCTGTCGCTTGTTCCGCAGCCTCTGAACCGAGTTACATATATTAGCAACCAATCTCGTATCAAATACCCAGGTGCTACTGCAAGTACTAGTCGAGAACACCCGATCATCACGTGATGCCTCAAAACACAATCCACAAAACGGTGCATACTTAAGGAAGAACACATTTTATCTTGATATCTGAATGAGGGATCATCTTATAATGCTACCAAAAGCGCCAAACTAGCAATATAAGATGCTAACATCTAATGTGTGAAGTGAGGTGATATGGTCCATGCATTTGATCTCTATCATTTACATCGTGGTATGATCTCTATCATTCCTTTGTGTGTAAGGCCAAGGTCTATGGAACTTACACGTTAAGTGAGTTGTAAGAGTATCTATCATACATCTACTTATAACAATACCATATCAAGACACTAGCCCAACAACAATCTAAACTAGACGCCTCTAATTTATCAATTGCAAGTTTTACGTGGCTTAGGGCTTTCGAAGATAGAACCAGTCTTACCTATGAACATGAACCACAACGAGGATAACCAAGTTATTAGCAACTCGTTGTAAATCAGATATTGACTATAGTAGGAGAGTCAGACATCCGCTAGCCACTTATGCAAAACTAGTTGCATGTCAGTCGTGGAACCGGTCTCATGTACGATGACATGTAAGGCTGGTCCGGGCCGCTTCATCCCACTATGCCACCAATATCCAAAGTACATAGAAGATGCAATAACATGATCATCATCGCCCACATATAAACATATGTGTACTATCCGTGCAAAGCATCTACGCATAGATCAGGCCCTGATACCACTGTTGGGTCCGCAGCAAAGAAAACAATAATTTTCCTACGATGAGAACTATACGCCAAGATCTATCTACTAGATACAGAGCAATGGGTGGACATACATCCATGGAGAACTTACCCTCGAAGAAAACGAGTTTTGTTAGCGAGTAGGAACTCGTGGTTGATGTAGTCGTACGCTTGCCGATCTCAAGATCGTGTGGAAGTCCAAGCGCAGCAAATCAGCAGCGCATCCGTACTCGCACACACGTTCAAGCCACCGGACAACCTCCACCTCCTCGCTCCAGCGAATCAGCAGAAGCAGCAACTCCTTCCAGACGCAAGGCCACCGGGAACATGTATCTCGCTAATCCAAGACCATGGGGGAATATCTAGAGGGGGAGAGAGATCCTTCACGAGGAGGTGTGGTTTGTGAGAGGGGAGAGGGGGGCTTTATATAGGAGGGAGGGATACCCCTCCCCTCCCATAGCCGGCGCATGAGGGCGGGGGGGACTCCTCCCCTCCTTCATTCATGTGGTGAACCTCCACTCACATAAACATGGCCTCCACCCAAAATCCCACTCACATGTATTTAATTTCCACCAAATTAAATGCAACTCTCAATTAATAAAACTCTTTTATTTATTTTATTCAGAATTTTGTTAATTACTTTAATTAACAAACATTCACATAAAACCCCTTGCAACATTTCAATCACATGCAGAACTACTTTCTGCAATTTCACCCGAAACAATTCCGGTTTCTATCGAAACATTTCCTGCGCTTTGCAAACCTTTTGTCTGGAACATATGTGCTCCTAAATGGTGTCCGGCAACCCTTAAGTGTGTCACTCTACGGTTCGGAAATAATGCAGACATGATTGAGACTCCTCTCAGATCAATAATCAGAAGCGGGACCTGGAGATCCATACTGACTCCTGCATAATCAACGATGACTTCTGTGATCATGAGAACCTTTAACGTCAGCAATTTAATCCCTTTGTCTCATGATATAATACATGTCCGAGATTCGATCATTGGTTTCCAAATACCTAGTTTGACCTGACCCTATCTTTTCTTTTGTTCCGTGCTTCCTCCTCCGGGTCAGCTGTGATTCGAGTCACAAGAAATAACATAGTTGAGGAAGTGAGTGTCAACACTTGCTCCACAGACTTGTTACCTTTACGGCGCCAGCCTCGATCCAAAACGGTTTAGGAAATTCATCAGTAGAAGACGGTTGCTGACTTTGTACAACTCCGTAGGGCGCGCTCGTTACCGACATGCACTCTTTTCTCGTTCCCGTGATATAACATTCTAGTGATCACATCACTTGCTTGCAAGCTATCTTAATGTGATATCACCGAGAGGGCCCAGAGTATATCTATCCATCATCGGGATTGACAAATTCCACTCTTGATCCATGAGCCTCAACATAACACCTTCATAGCACTGAACCCACCTTTATAGTCACCCTGTTACGGTGTGACGTTTGATGTTATCAAGATACTCTTCCGGTGTTAGCAATTAACATGATCTCATGGTCTAAGGACTAAGACTACTTTGTATGATGTTATAGCAATATAAACATAATGACTTGATCGTAATGCTATACTTCGGATGAATGTTCATCACATCATTTCACAAATGTTGTGACCTTGTTATTAACAACATACAATGTCCATGATCAAGAAACCTTGATCATCTTGTTAATCAACAAGCTAGTCTATAAGAGAGGCATAACTAGGAACCCTTTTTGTTTATTAAACACACATGTATTGATGTTTCCTATCAATACAATTATAGCATGCAAAATAAACATCTATCATATACAAGGAATACATAATAACAACTTTATTATTGCCTCTTAGGGCATATTTCCTTCATTTTATTACTTAAAAGGTTCAAGTATTACACCTGGCCTTTGTATATATAGGATGCACATAGCCAGCATAGTCCACAGATCCAAACAAAGAAATAAAAACCAGGAGGATTACATATCAAAAAGTGAAAATGTAGAGTGCCTAAGATGCTGAAGGAGGGTCGATCCGTAGATAATGCTTCCACCCATGTCGGGTAAACAAATCATGTCTCGTATCCTACATCCGCGTACACAACTCCGTAAAAATGTCGTGATACTCCGCATGATGTAGGGTCGACCAAGAGTATAGTTTGTGGGTACACCGGTAAATAATTTACAAGATAGAGCAATTTATATCGTTAAAAACTTAATCATTTCTACATATCCACAGCGACCATATAATGGAAATCGCTTGAACCAAAAGAAGTAACTTATACTTGTGATCTATACCATGTAACCAATTCCAAAAAAAATTGGCAATACTACGTGGTGGATACAAGCTTGAACTTGCTTGGGTAACTGACCATATAGACCTAGCAAATTTGCATTGGAAAAACAAGTGTTTGATTGTCTCATTATGGTGACAGAACACACACAATGGATTCCCATGCCAATTCCACCTAATAAGATTATCTTTAGTAAGGATAATCTCTTGACGAAGATACCAAACATTTTTTTTGTTTTTAGAGGTATCTTCATCTTCCAGATCATCCTATTATCTAAAATTGGTATGAGTTGTTGGACTAGTACATTGTATAAAGAACTGACAAAGAATGAACCATTCTCACTTAAGTTCCATCGAAATTTGTCAGGTCAAGTTAATAATTGAACATTTGCTAACTGATGTTGCAGTTCTATCCAAGAGTCAAGTCTGGTTCCAATCAAACCTCTCATGAAAGTCACGTTTGGAGGGAACGATTCCAATATGGTGGCGATCATTTCCTCCTTATAACGGACAATAGAATACAATGCGAGATATTGTTCATGGAGTGTACCAGTGCCAATCCACTTATCCTCCCAAAACATTACCTGGGATCCATCCTTAATAGAAAATGTTTCGAAGTGGAAAAACTATTTCTTCATATGTCATCAGACCAGCCCAATAGTGAGTCTCACTAGGTTTCCAAACCATTTGGGATAATCCTTTTGTACCAACGTATTTTCTTTTATGTAGAGTTTGCCATGTCCCCTCTTCAGTTAATAACTTGAAGATCGACTTACTAAGTAGGGCTATATTCTTGATCTCCAGATCATGAATACCTAGCCCACCCTGTTCTTTGGGTTGATATAGCACACTCCATTTAGCCAGTACATACTTTATTCTCACTGTTCCCCTGCCAAAAGAATCTTGATCGGAAATAATCCAACCTTTGCAAGACAAATTTTGGAAGTTGGAAGAATGATATCATATATAGTACCATATTACTTAATACTGAATTGATGAGTATGAGTCTTCCCCCTATGGACAACAGTTTACCTTTCCAGCTGCTCAATCTTAACTGTAGTATTTCCTCGACGATTTTCCATTCAGCATTTGTAAGCCTCTGGTAGTGAACCAGAATACCCAAATACCTAATCGGAAAAATGCCCTGACTACAGCCAAAGAGCTCAGCATAGAGTTCAGCCGCATCTTAGCCTCACTAAAATAGAACAATTCACTTTTATGGAAGTTAATTTTAATCCCGAAAGTTGTCAAAAGCTAAAAGTATGAGTTTCAAGTTTTTTACCTTTTCAAGATCATGTTCCATAAAAAATTGTATCGCCGGCGTACTGAAGGATAGATAAACCCCCATCCACAAGGTGGGGAATCACCCCTTCAATTTGGCCAAATGACTTTGCACACTAAATCATGATAGATAACATAACAACCACTATATTAATTAGTATTGGTGATAAGGGATCTCTCTATCTTAGCCCTTTTTTGGTTTGGAAGTATTTGCCAACATCATCATTTACTTTGATGGCAACACTACCCCGGCCACAAAACTATTGATTAAAGCATGCCACTCAGCTGAAAAACCTTTCATTCTAAGAGTCTACTAAAGAAAAGACCATTTAACTTTATCATAGGCCTTCTCAAAATCAATTTTTAGAATGACCCCATTCAACTTCTTCCTATGTTGTTCAGGCACAGTCTCGTGTATGATAACCACACCATCAACTATGTTATGACCTTGCATGAAAGTTGTTTGAGATGTACGAACTATATGATCAGCCATTGAATTTAATCTGATAGTCGCAACTTTGGTGAAAATCTTAAAACTAACATTAAGAAGGCAGATTGGTCTATATTGTAATCCGTATCTAGATGGATTCATGTTTAGAAAAAGTAGAGTCCTATAATATGGACCAGAGGGAATAACAATCACCCTAGCGTTGTGCATTCTTCACTTTGTCCTGGGTCCCCGATAGGCTATTTGCATCGCGTAGGTGTTACCCTGGCATTAGTTTTGCCACTTTGACCATCAACATCGATATTACTCTTATCATTCTCATTGAAATCAATGTCAATGATTTTACTTTCGTCGACTTCTCTATGGCCGGATTTTGATAGTTCTTTTTATCCGCCTTGCGCCTTCATTAGTTCGTCGGCGCCTAGCACATACTCAGTGCTCGGTCGTAGTCGCTTATGGAACATGGTGAAGGGAATATGCCCGAGAGGAAATAATAAAGTGGTTATTATCTTGTTCTATGTTTATGATAAATGTTTATTTTGCATGCTATAATTGTATTAATTGAAAACATTAATACATGTGTGTTTAATAAACAAAATACAAAGTTCCTAGTAATGCCTCTCATATAAACTAGCTCGTTGATTAACAAGATGACCAAGGTTTCCTGATCATGGACATTGGATGTTGTTAATAACAAGGTCACAACATTGGTGGAATGATGTGATGAACATTCATCCGAAGTATAGCATTACGATCAAAGTCATTATGTTTATATTGCTATAACATCATAAGAAGTAATCCTAGTCCTTAGACCATGAGATCATGTTAATCACTAACACCAAAAGAGTATCTTGATAACATCAAACATCACACCGTAACAGGGTGACTATAAAGGTGGGTTTAGTGCTATGAAGGTGTTATGTAGAGGCTCATGGATCAAGAGTGCGATTTGTCCATCCCGATCACGAATAGATATACCCAGGGCCCTCTCGGTGATATCACATTGAAATAGCTTGCAAGCAAGTGATGTGATCACTAGAATGATATATCATGGGAACCAGAAAAGAGTGCATGTCGGCAACGAGATTAAACTAGGTATTGAGATACCGATTATCGAATCTCGGACATGTAATATATCGCGACACAAAGGGATTTAGTTACGACGTTAAAGGTTCACACGATCACAGGAGTCATCATTGAATGTGTGGGAGTCAGTACGGATCTCCAGGTCCTGCTGCTGATTATTGATCGAGGGGTCTCGATCATGTCTACATTATTCGCGAAACGTAGGGTGACACATCTCCTCGTGAAGGATCTTTCTCCCCCTCTAGTTATTCCCCATGGTCTCAGATTAGTGAGATACATATTCCCAGTGGCTTTATCTGGAAAGGAGTTGCTTCTTCCACTACTTTGCTGGAGCGAGGGATGAAGGTTGTCGGGGTACCGGACATGTGTGCGATCACGGATGCACCGCTGCTTTGCAGCGCTGGACTTGGTGGTGATGGACTTGCTGGAGCTCGATCTGATGTACGTCCTGGAGCTGGACCTGCTGGACTTCATCACGATCTTGAGATCGGCAAGTGTACGACTAAATCATCCACGAGTTCCATCTCGTTAACAAAGCTTTGTTGTCTTCATCGATATGTTCTCTATGGATGTATATCTACCCATTTCTTGTATCTAATAGATAGATCTTGGGCGTATAATAGTTCCCATCGTATGAAATTTTTTGTTTTCTATGCTGCGAACCCAACGCATGGGCCATTAAATTGCCTTCTCCTGCTTGATTATCTGTCCACAACATGGACCATGAAGTGCTTTGTTATTATCTTTCGCGATGGTGCTACTTCTAGTCTCCTTGGGATAGCACACAACCATTACATCCAGTATTGCTTATTGAGCCATTTTATTTAGGGCCTCTTTGCTTATGCCTGCTACAACTGGTTGTGCTGCTATGCAGTCAAACCTGCTGTGGATGGAAAGTTGCTGATATGAGTAGTGTTATTTGCCAAGTTAGCTGGCTATATGGTAGGCAAGTGAGAAATTCTATGGAATACCACAAAATTATGGGAACGTGTAATTTTGTCGGATTTATACGTATAATAAATACTACCATTGTTCCACAATATAATCCTTTTTAGCATGCTTAATGGAATAGAGTTAGTACAAGAGAATATGCACACGGGGTAATTCATGAACGACAAGGTTATTGTTTGTCTTTGCACCTTAGGGATGTAATTATCTAGGAGGAATTACTTTGTAATAGCCATAAGAAATACTGAGAATTACATCCCTAAAAGATAGAATCTGGTCCTAGCTTTGCATCTCAGGGATTAAATTCTCTAGGAGGAATTACTTTGTAATAGCCATAAGCAATACTAAGAATTACATCCCTAAAATATTGATGTCGGTCCCTGGTGCTAGGGACTAGCATCTAGGAGTATTGCTGGATTGATGTTGGTCCCTGACGTCATCTATCTTTTATACATTCGAATGTATAAAAGATTGATGACACCAGAGACTAGCATCGATCCAACAATCAAAAAATATAAACAACTAACAACATGCTACAACAACCTATCTCCTCCCTTGAGAAAAAGAGAGGAGGAGGCTAGTGTGAAAACCCTAGAATCCGCCACAATCTTCTTCGTCCTCGTTGTCTATGATCGAGAATCGACGGATCTCCGCTTTCTCTGCTTCCCACTCCGGCGGCGAGAGGGGGTGGAGGAGTCAGACCTGCGCTCGGCGGTGTAGAAGGTTCCCTGAAGTTAGATTTTGGTCAACCAGCATTATCGTTATGGTAGCCATGATGGTGTTGTGTAGGACAAGAATAACATATACCCGCCTCCTTTCCCACCTCGTCACCGACGATCCTGCTGGTGTTGAGGAGGGTGAAGTTTTCATCTGGTGGACACTTCAATGGAGTGGTGGATCTCGTCCAGTCTACATGTGATCTGGATCTCGTACACTCTACATATGTTTTAGGTTTGGTGTTACAAGCTTTGGATCAATTCAAGGGTTTAATGATGACAACTTCAACTCTGGGCGCTGGTTCTTAGGGGCATGTGCATGAAGACTTTTCAACTGTCATCAACAACAGCAGGATGGCTCAGTAAGGGAGAGGTGGCAGCGGCACGTCTGTGGCTCGCTCTGACGGCAGTAGTGGTCGTTAGGTGGTCCAAATACCTCAATGTCATTTTTATTATGTTTGAAATATTTTGTAGTTCTTAAGAACTCATGAAATAATCCGAATCTTTTTCCTGAAAAAAAAGACAACATGCTACAACAGCTCAGCTCACGGGAACAGCGCACGAGGGAGATGCAACTCTTTTCTTAATTTCTTTTCCCCACGTGTGAGCGTGAGAGCAATGGGAAGGTGCGACCATGCGTGTTGGGTCTTTGATGGCATTCTTCTACTCCCTCTGTCTGGAAAAAAACTAACTTTGATTTGTCTAGATTCGCATGTATATTAAGATATTTTATTGTATAGATATATTCGAATCTAGATAAATTCAAATCACTTATTTTCGGACCGAGGGAGTAGTAAATACATGAAATGAATTGGGAAAAATGGGCATACCATTTCAGTTTGAGAAGAAAAAATGTCGGGAAGAACCTCATGAGCGTGCTTTTTCCAAGGGAAAATGATTAGTATCATGTGGGGGATAGAACGAAACGATCCCCGGGTTCGCTCGCTCACACGTCCCGCACACCATGTGGTGGGCTCCTTGCACAACATCTATTTCTTTCTATTCTACTGTGGAACCGAAAATGTCCACGCACCAGGGGTCCTCTGCCCGCCCACCCTGATGGCCCTTTGGCCGCCTGCCGCCGCTGGCCCTCTTCCCGCCCACCGCCGTAGGACCTCTACCCGTCCCGGTTTACCTTGTCATCCCTCTCCCTACATTTCTCCTCCGCCATGTGCAACCTCTAATACAGCTCTACGGCAGTGTTGTGGAGCCCTAGTCGTTGATACTTTAGAGCGATGAGCTGCAGTGAAGCCATGGCGGCGGGTGTGAAGTGCTCGACGGCCACAATGACAACGATCAAAACACACACACTGGAGTTGGGTGCTGCGAGCTGCTCTGACGAGGATGCATTCATAGAGTACGATGATTCTACTTGTTTAAGCTAGAAGGAAATATTAAGCCTCATTGAAAAATATCAAAACGTGAATTCATTCCTAGAGGGACATAATACTTTTGTTTATAAGAACTTTATACTACCTAAATCATGGTATTATTATTTTACTAGATATGACATCAATCGAACCAGCGCCAGTGGGAGGAGAGGGCAGAAGGCGACTGAGAGATGGAAGGCGACCAAGAAGGAAGGTTTAGTTCAAACAAACAGAAACTCTAAAATTGAGACAAATGTGTTTTTCTCATACAAAATCTGAATTAAGCAAATAAGTACTTGCTGAAAATATAATTCCGAGAGATTTCCAACGGGTACGCACATATCCTGGTTCGTCACGTACTAGACGTAGTGACCGAAACAAGTCGATGGTCGTTTTCTGCAAGTTTACAAATAGAGTTCTTTTAAATATAGAAAGTTAGAGATATGTTTAGTTTTGACCACAACTCTATGTTGGACGTCCAACAACTTTTATATAGGCTTATACATCATGGCTTTTAGCCTAATACCAAATTAAAATAAACTCTAGATTCAGATTCTACAAGCGAACCTCTAAATTACTCAGCACCAGTTCATATTGATCTGGTGTGTTGATACTGTAATCAAGGGGTGATTAGTTATTCCATTAAAAATTAGCTAATTGCAAGTTTGAGTGTGATCTATTGTTCCATTGGTAATTAGTAGATTGCAACACCGCCTCATGATCAGCGGCTACATGCGCAAGTTTGTGGAGTTACGAATATCCAAAGGGTTGAGAGATGTTGCATCTGGTAGGATGGATTAGTCGGAGAGTTCTCAGATTCGTACAATTTATCTTCATCATCAACATCGCCATCTATCTCAGCTCACTGAGAAGATCGGGCCACCTTATATCATCTTGATATCAGATTCCAGCGTTTACTTAGTGAGCATCCACAAATGCTTCTATGGATAAGTTTTGTTTTTGTCCTATACAGAAAAAGCCATACAAAAATATTAGGGTTCATAGTTTTTCCATAGCCTAGATAGCACTATTTGTGAGTTCTATTTGATGGTTGTAATCTCTTTTGTGTAGCCTTTCATAAATTTGAGTCGTAGTTTGCGTCTAAGTTTTTTCTGTTTTTATTGCATCGTTAGAGTCGTAAAACTGTTTTTAGACTATTTCTCGTATTCTTGAGACGTTCGTCATGTTTTTGAGTCTCTTTGTGTTCTTGAGTCATAGATCTCTAGATTCATTATTTTTCGATTGGTTTAGCTTTGTAGTTTATAGATCCGTTTGTGTCAAGAAAAAGAGAAAAAACATATCGATGAGATCAAGGAAAGAGCCCCTTGCATGTACGTGAGAGAGGGGAAAAAGGATTGCTAGCGCTAGCGCACGGTTGACCCTAGACATACTCTGCGCTTTAGCATGAAAGAAAAAAAATGAGAGAGAAGAAGGATCGCTAGCGCTAGCACACGATTGACCCCAGACATACTATCTGTCCTCTTACGACAACAAAAATTTTCTGCCGAGTTCCTGCCGCGGTAGGATTTTGACCTATTTTGCTACCGTGGTAGAGACCAATTTTCAGATCAATTTTTTATTTTTTGTTTATTTTTTTACTGAGTCCACATAGCGTACCTATCTTTGTGTGCCTTAGTAAATCTTTCTTGGTTTCTAGAACTATCCTACGAGACTAGCATGCTTAGTATATTTTACAGGCTGCTCACTTTAGCAATCTTGTGCCTGTTTTGTTGAGTCATTGCTAGCGTCTATCCTTCTGCATTGCAGTACGAGAATTACTCTGAAAAACCTCAATTGTTTAGCATATTTTCATAGTTGCAATTGCCCCTTCTATATCCATCGTGTGCGTGTTTCTGTAGGTCTTTGTCATATGATCATCACTAGGATTTCTAAATTGGTGCCAACCAAGCTCCACCATATAGCTGGTTTGTCGTGTGATAGTTTCTTGTACCCTCGATATTCGCTTCATCACGTCCATTGATATTTCTATTTATCCAAGTTGGTAAGATTCTGTAATTCACTTTGGAATGCTAAGATCTCTCTTTATTCCAATTGAGTGAGTTGTGAGAGTTCTACCACCTGTTTTTTGTTTTGTGCGCTAACATACTAATCATGACTTCTATTAGTGTTGATGTGATATAGAAATCAAACGATGTTTACCATGACTATTTAGCTACTATGGTCAGCATGGCATATGATCCAACTAAAATAAATTGGATATTAGACAGTTCTGCAACGTCTGCAGAACATGCATCTTAGGAATCTCACATGCTCAGTGGTTTTGCAAGATTTCATACATTCGATGGAAAGTTTTATGGCCCTACAGAATATATTATCGCCCGCTGACGTGTGTATGAGAAGGTAACTCGTTGGTCGAAGTACACAAGGACTGTGTATGGTGTCATATGTAAACCATTCCTTCAGGAGGATTTCAAGCAATTTATGCATTCTAGGTTTTTGAACAACTACAAATGGACAATTCCAGAAATTTTGAGAATGGGTGTTAATGAGACATGTGAGGTGTCTACTACTGTAATCATGTCTACTCCTAATGCTATATCTTGTGATGTGCAGGTTGCTATTGAAGAAAGGGAGCCATTTGTTTTATAAACTACTTCACATGTTCGGGCATTGTCACTTGAGGAGGATGTTTCAGCGCATACATCTAAGGACAATGTTGTTGACATCGGTACTGATTTGAAGGAGCGGCCAACAAGTGCAACATATTGTGAGTCTTTTCCTTTGTTGCTGCCTCCTTGTGACTTGCCTTACACTAATATTACATCACCATGTGATAGTTTGCCAAATTGAAATTTTGATCATGTGGTATTGATTACACATAAGGAAATAGTTGCTCAAATACCACCTGCTGATATTGTGTATTTCATCGTGCTAAATGAACCTATGAGTATGTGTCATGCTATGGATAAGATTTTTGATTTCATGTCTGAATTCTAGAACATATTATCCTTGTTTCACATTCAATCTAATTGGTGAATATAGCATGAATGGAAATTTTCTGATTAAGCACATATGCATTACTTGTGATAGAACTACTGAACTTAAACATGCTATTTTCAGCCATATATGCTATGTGTCGAAGTCTGTTTGTTGTGGGACAATAACTCTAGTTCAAGATAATATGGAAATACATTCTAGTCTAGTTGATATATTGCAGCCAACACAAATAATTTTATCTATATTAGATTTTATAATCTTTTCACATTCATTGTGTTTTTCCTAAAATTCTTTGTCTAGTTGTGCTACTGATTTATACTTCACTTATATTTGCAAATTAAGTTGCATCTTACATACTAAACAAAATGGTCATGCTCATATCACTGATACCTTTGGTGTTAGTTCATCTCGTGTTCATATTTATCTGAGTTGCTCATATCACATCTTTTGAATTGGTTTGATCTTGTTCATCAAAATTTGATTATCTATATTTTTTGAGAAAACTGAATTTCATAGTGAACAGAAAGACTATATATCTATTTGTTTTTCACCATGATGATGATTTTTTGTACTTGACTTATACCTGTAGTTTAAGTTTCTTGATGTATATTGGGCATATTATTCATTTGAACAAAAATAATACAACATCTTACATATAAATATATTATGCGTACACATTGTTTTTTTGGTTTCTTCCACTTTCAGCTTACTCAAAGATGCGGACGGATTTTCTTGAAGTAAGGAAGGATGATGAGGATGCATTCTTAGAGTATGATGATTCTACTTGTTTATGCTGGAAAGAAATACTGAGCCTCATTAAAAAATATCACAAAGTGAAGTCATTCCTAGTTGGGCATGATACTTTGATTAATAAGAACTTTATACTACCTAAATAATGGTATTATTGTTTGACTAGATATGACATCAACCGGACTAGCGCCAGCGGTAGGAGAGGGAGAAAAGCAATAGAGAGATGGAAGGCGACCAATAAGGAAGGTTCAGTTCAACAGAAAGAAGCTATGAAGTTGAAACATACATGGTTTCCTCATACGAACTCTGAATTGAGAAAATAATTACTTATTGGAAACATAATTCCGAGGGCTTTCCAACGAGTAATTGCATGCATCTCAGTTCATTACAAACTGGGTGCAGCGACCGACACAAGTCGACGGTCGTTTTCTGGTCGTTTCCTGCAAGTTTATAAATAGTCTTTTTAAGTTAGAAAAGTTAGAGATATGTTTGGTTTTGATCCCAACTCTATGGTGGAGGTCCAGCAGCCTTTATATAGGCTTGTAGTTATAGCTTTTAGCCTAATTCCACGTTAAAATAAACTCTAGATCCAGATTGTTTTGCTACAAGCGAACTTTTGAATACCTCAGCACCAATTCGTATTGATATGGTGTGTTGCTACTATAATCGAGTGTGATTAGTTATTCTATTGGAAATTAGTCAGTTGCAAGTTTTAGTGTGATCTATTTTCCATTGGGAATTAGTACATTGCAATACCGCTTTGTGGTCAGCGGCTACGTGCGCAAGTGTGTGGAGTTGCGAATATCCAAAGGGTTGAGAGCTATTGCACCCGGCAGCAGGGATTAGCCGGAGAGTTATCAGATTCATACAAGTTATCTTCATCATCTACATCGCCATCTACCTCAGCTCACTGATAAGATCGGATCACCCCATATCATGCTTTCTCAAGCACAAGAACGACGACCGCATGT
This sequence comes from Avena insularis, assembly GCA_023614405.1. NCBI lineage: Eukaryota > Viridiplantae > Streptophyta > Magnoliopsida > Poales > Poaceae > Avena > Avena insularis. The sequence continues at coordinate 317,719,245 of CM042694.1, read as the reverse complement.
ACGTGTCAGAGTTGGGTGATGTGAGCTGCTCCTAGGGGTCCAATAATGCTACTTGTGGCCAGCGGTGATGCTACAAGCAGTGCCGGTTTCTGCTACATGCGGCCGCCGATGATGCTACTAGTGGATCCGGGTTTTTTCTAATGTGTGGTCGATGGCGATACTACCATTGAATTTTTTCTACAAATATTATATATTTATGCTACAATACTATAGTTTTTTCTAGAAAAGCTTTGCTGTTTTGCTATAATAGTATATATGTTTTTCTATGAGATCTCCAGCAAGATATCCAACAAGATCTCCGGTGAGATCTTTGGCGAGGTTGGATTTGCTAAAATAGGACATTTTATTTGGTACATATGTTTTGTAATTTTGCTATAATAGCGTAATGTTTTTGCTACACGGTCTCTGACGATTTCTATAGGAGAAAGCCTTCAGTGAGTCCCCGGCAAGGTTGGATTTGCTACATGATGTAGCCCATCCTACAGATGTCCCATATCCCCCAGGTGGCCCCATGACTCCCGCCCAAGCCAAGCTGAGGCAATCCAACATATGGCAATCACCATTGGACCACATCATATCATGCTAACCACTCCGGCTAAGGTGAATTTGTTCCATATCTTGCCTTCCTTTGTTTATCATGTGAATGTAATCCTACTTGAGACAAATGTGAAGGGTTCGCGATATAGAAAACAAAAAAAATCTATGATAAGAATGCCAATTGTGCCAAGATCTAATCTAGTAGATGCTAGTAACGAGTAAGAGGGTAATTAGAATAACTTACCCTCAAAGACCGAAAAGATTTTATAGAAACTAATTCCATTAGTGTTGTAGTCGATTAGTAGTCGATCTCAAAATCGTGTTGAAGAACACCGCAACCTAGCAGCGTATCCGTCCTTAGTCACACGTCCGGCTCCCGCCAACCTTCGCGCCTCTACTCCAGCAGAGCAGCAGAAGCAGTAGATAAATCTTACTTCGAGAATCCAACATAACATGTACCTCGCTAATCCGAGGCCATGTGGAAATTGCTAGAGGGAGAAGAGAACCTTCACGAGAAGGTGGTGCATGTACGCCGGCCATGGGTGTGCCCTCACCTCTTCTCTCATTCATGTGAGTGCACTTCCCACTCACATAAACTCTCTCTCCAATCATATGCATTTATTACCCATTAGCATAAATATTTTTTTTAAATAAAACACTTTTATTTATTTTATTCAGAATTTTGTTAATCACTTTAATTAACAAACATTCACATAAAACCCATTGCATTGTTTCGATATTACACCTGAAACCATTTTAGCAATATGACCCAAAACAATTTCGGTGATCATAGAAACAATTTCTGATCTAACAAAATTATTCTCGGATATGTTTTATGTACCACTTAGTGTTGGAGAACCTTAAGTGTGTCAACCTACGGTTCACGAATAATGTAGACATGACAAGGACACCTTTCTTATCAATAATCAGAAGCGGGACCTAGAGATCCGTACGGACTCCTACACATTCAATGATAAATCTTGTGATCGTGTTAACCATAAACATCATATCCAATTACTTTTGTCTTGTGATACTTTACTTGTCTAAGATACGATCACAGGTATCAACATACCCTAGTTCGATCTTTTTCCTGACAAGTACTCTTTACTCGTTCTGTGATACAATATCCCAATGACCTAGTCACGTGCTTGCAAGCGGTGTTGATCCATGAGCCTCAACATAACACTTTTGGAATATATGAACCCACCTTTATAGTCAACCTATTACAGTGTGACATCTGATGTTACCGAAGCATTCGTTTGGTGTTAGCGATTGACATGATCTCATGGTCTAAGGACTAGGAATACTTCATATGTGTTTGATGTAGAAATGTAAACTTAATGACTATATCATATTAGTAAATCTACTTTGGGTGTATGTTCATTATATCATTCTTCTAATTGTATGATCTTGTTATTAACAGCGTCCAATGTTCATTATCAGGAAACCTTTATCATTTGTTAATCAATGAGATAGTATATATGAGAGGCACTACTAGGAACTTTGGTTTCTCTATTAATCACACATGTATTAACATTTCCTATTAATACAATTCTAGCATGAGAAATAAACATCAATCATAAACTTGGAATAAGATAATAACATTTTATTATTGCCTCTCAGGCATATTCCCTTCCAAATGCCTATTGTATGACTAGGCCCATGACCATGACACCAAGAGGAGGAGTGTTGTGGACATGAATAGTCCAGATATATTCAAAACTACTACTTCTGACCATGTTTTTCAGGTGAATTCTAGTACTGATAATTCTATATATTATTTTAATGTTAAGGAGAGATATACAAGACATCTTGTTATTACATGCATAATTATGGAGTTACACAAACTACACATTAAGATGTGAGAGAATACCTATATTTCACAGATGGAGTTATACAATACACACGCATTATGTAGACAGCCTTACTTTGGAGAGGAAGATGAGATTGCATAGAGGACGACTTTACTTCAAGAAAGGGTGGATGATGGGGACATCCCTACAACTGATATACTCACTGCTCCTACGATAACGTTATAGGGACCTCTCACAAGAGCTCGTGCACGACTACTCAATTACCAGGTACTTTCGTTTCTAGGAACTATTCCTAATATAAGTGAGAATATAATGTTGCCTATCTCAGACATGTTTATGTTACTTAGGAATGAGGTACCTAGCAAGGACGGGAGGGACACACATTGGAGCATGGTCGTGCATGGAGATGGCCACAAGCGTGTAAGAATTGACGATGACTCTTTGAGTGGAGATTTTATGACTTTGAAGCAACCATAATGTTGCAAAGGATGCTTGGACAAATTTCAGAAGATAACAACTCATATTCTTCGTCCAAGGTTTTATTTGGTGTTGTGTTGTCTTATTTTGATGGGCTAGATCCATGTATTTTCGAGTTAGATAATATAGGGGTTTTTATAGGCAGTTTGTGTGGAGGAAGGCCCATCTAGAGGTCTTTCCGGATGACCCAATAGGGTTGGACAAAAGTCCCCTCTCTTCCTCCATATTAACCCCCTCCCAGCCATTATTATAACTCGCATTTTGTTTAGATTAAAAGTTAGCCATCGCTGCAACCCTCGTGTCTTCGGTTCTGTCCAACAACTCGACCAAGAGCGCTACTCAGAATCCCACATCAATAAATCATTCATATGTAGTCGCAATATCTTGATTGCATACTTAGTTCGTGCATGTTCTCAATTGCTCGCAGGGACTAAGAACCTTCATGGAGCTCAATGTTGTTGTCTATTGTAGTCAGATCATCAAGGTCAAACTGCACCAAATAAATTTATCACGTCTCATCGAAAGATCGGGCATCAATCCCCTATCTAGTCGTATCAAACCCAAGTAGCTCGGTGAGATCTTACCATTTTCATAAGTTGTATTGGATATGATCTTCATACCTATAGTCCACGAAAAATCCAAAAATATTAGGATTAGATCAACCCTTCCAATAAATAGTTCAGGCCATTGCGTGATATTTTCAGTTTTGCATCCTTGAGTTTATGTTTGCATTGTCGTGTCAAGTTGCTGGTCTTAGGATCTAGTTCCTTTAGAGTTTCAAGTTCTCTTCATATTCGTCACGCCACAACCCGGTTGTTCCATCCACCTTTGCATTGTTCCTCATCACCACTTGCAGATCACCTCCACCTTTGCATCACCACCACCACAATTTTCACCGCCATCAATATTGGTATTAGTGTTCATCACCATAGATTCATTCTTGTTCTAGTTCAAGTCAAGCAATTTTATATCTAGATCTAAATCTATTTCTCCAAAAAAAAATCTGGATTCCTCTCCCGGCCTCGCTCAACCCAAGACATACTCTGTCCTCCGGAGAGAGAAAAATTTGTTTGGACGCCTCTCTCATCCTCGTCTGACCACAAACGACCTCTACCCTCGGGCTAACCCAAATTTTGTTGTTGTTGTTTTAGGCTTCTATATATATATATATGATGTTGTGCCTTGACGTGGCTACATTGGTGTTATAGGCTCACGTCTCTAGTACGGTCTAGCCTGGGACCAACACAGTACAGTTGTTGAGTGTTTGTTCAACTTGCGTCGCTATTTTGATCATTTCTAATCCCTTTGTAAGCCTCCTACAGCTCCACATATTTCTACATTGTGTCGTGTGACGTCTTCAGGCAATCTCTTTCCTAATCTGAGTTATTTGATACTGTTGGTTGTCGATCGCCACCTGCTGCATGGTAAGAACTTGTAAGAATGTGATATATGCAATTATGTGAGCATTTTTACACCACATCCTAGTAGATGATAGGAACATTTACTTATGATTTGTTTCTTGTTTTCTACTAATCATGACTGGTTCGGGAGTTGGAAGTTCTTGGCCTACGACTATGGCCGGAGATGTGCTGCCGGTTACTAGAATACAACGACCACCATGAAAGGTTGAGACATGGAAGCATGCACATGATCAGGTTACCGTTTCTATGCTATCATTTAATGGTCGTTATAAACCAGATTTATATATTGAATGGGAATTCAAGATGAACGATATATTTGTTTCCCATATTTTTTTTTGAGAAAAATAGAATTAGTAGTGCAATTAGTACGTTCACTGGTTTTCCTCATATTTGGTGGAACAAATATTGCCAGTCCTATCTTAAGTATATACCTATTACTTGGCATGATTTGAAACTTGTTATTTGACATAGATTTGTTCCTTCATATTATACATGTGACATGATAAGGAAACTACAACAATTAAATCAAGGTAGTAACACTGTGAGAAAATATTATGATGTTTTAGAAACTACCGTGTTGTATTCCTTTATAGAGTAAAGCGGAGATGATTTTATGGATAGATTTTGGAGAGGTTTAAACCATGACACCCAGAACATACTCATGCATAAAGTATTTTATTATATCAATCATATGGTTTATTGGGCTTGCAAACCTGAAAATGAAATAAAGAGGGCTGTAGCCAACAAGTGCAAGAGGACGGTGAATGTTTTTTGCTTCTCCATCAACCGTGATTGAATTGTCTCGAGTTGTTAAAGAGTCTCATCCAATAGTACCTCCATCATTTGAAACGATTGTTCATGGTAACAGTAAAGGTACCGATTTTGTTCATGCACATGAGATTGATCAATGCCCTCTTGATTTAACTAGGCCATGTGTTTAGATTGCCAATGATTTGGTCCCACCGCTTTTTGTAGATGATTCTGTTATTGGTTTAAGATTATCATGTGATTCAAAAATTGAGATGCCTACTATTTTGAGTGCAACTATGGATGAAAATAAATCTTCTAGTGGTCTAAGTGCACCTGTTGCTGATTTGAATTCTTCTAGTGAGATGAGTGCACCCACTAAAATTATTGCTGCTGAAATTCAACCATGTGACTTGATAAATAAATCTGATTTGGGCCATATAAACTTGGTTAAGAATAGTGAAGTGTTGAATACACTATCTCAGAATACAAAATGTATTCAAAGTGTTGAGAATAGACCAAGTGACCTTTATATTATATCTGATTTGGATAATATACTGTTGGTTAGACATGATGAAGTTTTAGATAAATTTTACGCTGATACTTATTTGTGATCTATTACAATGGATCCTACTATGTTCTTGTCACATGCTAGAAATAGAATTTCTGAAATCACATGTTTGAACAGTGTTTATGTGAAGATGCAGTGACGGCGGCCACCATATACCTCCTCAACAACTAGCCACCGGCTGGAGATCCGCGAGCTGCCATGCATCCATCTACGATCGCGGGCTTGGGGATAATCAAGGCCGCCCTTGATAAGGAGCCAACACCGTAGCCGAAGAAAAGCAAGGCTCTAGCAAAATGCTACTCCTCTCCCTCGTCCAGCGATGATAGCCACGACCTGTCTCAGTGTCGCCGCTCACGGCGGCACGATCGTGAATACGACGCGCGTGATGACATCACGCAGCACAAAGTCGACAAAATGCGTGCTAGATGCGCTCGTTCGACTGACTCGTAGGATGAAGACGTGGAGCTCTGTGGTGCCAGATGCTTCAGCAGAGCCATCAAGAAAAAGAAAATGCCTAAAGGGTTCAAACTCCCATCGAAGAACCCAAAATTTGATAGCCTATAGGACCCGAAGATCTGGCTGGAAGATCACATCTCCTTCGTCAGGCTCCACAGCAGGAGTCGCAGCACATACATGCAATGCATGCAGCTACAACTACAGGGCGCCGCTCGTGCATGGCTCAAAAATCTCCCTCGCGGATCCATCCGCAGCTCGATAGAGCTTGTCTACAGCTTTGTGCGCAACTTCAAGGACACTTACAAAAGGCCCGCATCAATCGAAGAACTAAGAGGTTGCCACCAGAGGTCCGGCGAGTCGCTGCGCTCATACATCCAAAGGTGGTCCATCATCAAGAACTCCGCAGAAAACATCTCGGAGGACCACGCAATCGATGCATTCAACGGGGGTGTCGTTGTATTGGGAACGGCAGTACCTAAGAAGGTTAGATAGAGGTGTGGGGACTAGCAGGAAAGCTATCGACGGTGTCCCTAGGCGGGATTGGATACAAGCAAGCATAGCAGGATGCAGGAAGTACCCAGGTTCGGAGCCCTCGTGGTGAGGTAAAACTCCTACTTCTGCCGATCTGACTATAGGTGATATACGAACTACAAGTGCTCCTAGAGCTGTATTCTCTAGCTACTGCCTTAAATCCACTGAGACCAACCCTTTCTACTGAGGCCTTGCCTCTCCTTATATAAGTAGAGAGGCAATAGTCTCATTGGCCAATCTGACTGGCGGGCCCCACAGGCGGGTCCTAGCCGGCTGGTCATCTACAGTATCCGGTACAACATGTCCCATCGGTGTATGAGCGGTATGGCTGTCGTAGGCACAGTGGACACCGCGCGAGCCTGTCGTCAGCATCGGGCCACTGTTCCCGCATCATCCCCGCAAAGTCTTCGGTATGGTTGAGTAGTTTCCAGTATTGTCATTGTACAGGGCATACCGTGCACTGATCCGCACGTCTCCTGACTCCTTGATTGGTTCTGGCTACGCTGCCGTAGCCGGCTGCTTCTCGCTGATCCGGCTACCATGCGATAGCCGACCCGGCTTGCCTTGTCTGGCTGCACTTGGCCAGCCGGACGCGATCCGACTGCCCTGTTTCTTGTCCGGTTGGGGTATCTGGGGGTCATCCCCCCGACACTAGCCCCCGAGCGCGTGTGGATTTCGCCCTTAGGCGAAATGTGCGCGCGCTCCCTCTTCGTTTTGAATTTGTGACCGGCTACGCCTAGCGGCTGCGCTACCCGTGACGTCAGTGCTGACGCCGGCCACGCACGCACGCGCCATCATTACTCTGTGGCGGGCAGCATAACATCCTGTCGCACGTCGCCTCGGGAAACTGCCGCCTGACGCTTCGGTTCCCACTCTAGGATCTTCTGCGCACCCCGCGTCTGCACACGGGATCTGGGCGGCGATTGGGGTGAGGGTCGCCTGGATGGGTGCCACGTGGCCCTATGGACGGTTGCCCTTCCGGTCCTTTAAAGGGACGCCCCGGGGGGCAGTTCCTTTCCTCCGCTCCCCCGCTTCTAGTTGCCTTCTCCCCTTCTACGCTCCTGCTCTCTACACCTTGCCGTCGCTGCCGCTGTAGCCCGCTGCGCCGCCCATTTGCCGTTGTCGGTGGTACGGGTCACCGTCAATCGTCCGCCACCGCGTCCTCTGATGAGCCGGAGATGGCCGCTGAACGCGGAGCGTGGTGTGGCTCCTCCGTCACGGAGGACCACATCCAGAAGTACCGCGCCACCCGCGTACTTCCGCCGGAGGAGGAAGTAGAGGTGCGGCTTGTGCCGGCGGGAGAGGTGTCGCCGCATCCGGCGGAGGGAGAACGGGTGATTTTCCTCTCGCACCTGGCACGCGGGTTTGCGTTGCCGGTGCACCCGTTCTTCCTCACATTCCTCGCCTTCTTCGACCTCCACCTCCACCATCTTGGTGCCAATGCAATCGGCACGCTGGCGCACTTCATGGCCTTCTGTGAGAGCTACCCTGGGATCCAGCCGGATCTCAGGCTCTTCTGCCGGCTCTTCCGAGTCCGGCCGCAGGTGCAGTTTACGAAGGGGCCGCTAGTCATCTGTGGAGGCACCTCCATCTACTCCCGCGCACAGACCAGCTACCCAAAGTTCCAGCTGCATGACACGGTACGACTGTGGTAGCAGTCGTACTTCTATGTCAAGAACCGCACCAACGTGGACCGGATCAACCTTCCGGCGTTCTAGGATGTCGAGTCCAGCCGGCAGCACTGGGACTTGAAGATTTATGGCGACAAGGCGGAGTCGGACGCGATGCTGCAACGCATGCGCTCCCTCGTCACCTACCGGCTAACCGGCCTGGACATCACCCTCTGCTGGATGTTCCAGCTGATGATGCCGTTGCAGCAGCGAGCGCACAAGATGTGCTTCTACTCTGGCCGGCTGGACCCGACCCGGCTGTCGCGCCGTGATCCCCGCTACCACAACCTGAAGGAGTGGTGTGGACGATCACCAAGGAGCGGTTGCCGGAAGGCCGGACCTTCGGGTTGGCCCCCTACAACCGGGACAACCGCGCGTCCCAGGTAGGTCCTTTTAGGCGAAGTTTTTCTTTTGTATTTCTTGCACTTACTTTTGTTTTATCCGACTAATCTTTTGCATTCGGCAGATCTTCGCTTGCATCCTTCGTGAGGAGGGCGACGCCCCCCTCGAGACGTTCATGCCTGACTTGCCCGAGCCGCGTGCTCAGCGGTCTGGCGAGGAGTCGGACGGGGATGGGGATGCCTTCCCCAGTCAGAACGACAAACCAGCCGCCGACCCCCACGCGGAGGTTGACGAGGAGGAAGAGGCCGCGCCGGCCTCCGATCCCACGCAGCGCCTTGTGACGGACGGCGACTCCAGCCAGTCTAGCGCTGGCGGGAGCGGCTCCAGCCGTTCTAGCACCAGTCGGCCTGCCGCGGAGGAGCCGGACCAGCGCCCTTCCGCTGAGTCTCCTTGGCCGGAAGAAGGGGCCGCCTCCGGAGGTACAGGGGTGAGTTCTTCTCTGGTCACACTTGCTATTTTTGGTTCTTTTGGTTGCCTTTGGCTTACTAGCTTATTTTTCCTCCTTCTCTTCTTCTATCTCTTTTAGCGCGCTGGTCTCCTTTGGAGCCACGATCCCGGCGCGAGCGGCGACCTGGTCGCCACCTCACGCGCCGGCCACATCCGTCTCCGCCCCTTCTTCTTCCGAGGCGCCGCCTCCGCTGCCACCTCGAGCCGAACCGGCTGCCTCAGCCGGAGCGGAGGGCCCCCAGCCGGACGTGGCGGCGCAGGCGGAAGCGGAGGGTCCTCAGTCGGGCGGCTCTTCTGCGGGCACGCGGGAGGCAGCAACCGGCAAGGAGCTTGTGGTTGTCGGCGACGACAACTCCGAGGATGAGCCGAGAGAGGAGTGGAGGACAGCGGTGGTTGCCGCGAAGGAGTCCCTGGCTGCCAACGCCGTGGATGACGACGCCTCCTCTGCCGCCTTGCTGATAGATCTCGCCACCACCCTCGAACTGGCGGTGAAGGAGATTCGCGGCTGGAGGCCGCAGCCGGCGGGAACCGGTCCCTAGAGCAGAAGCTCGCTGCTGCCAACAGGACTTCCTAGAGTAAGTTTACCTCAAATGGCTTTTTTTACTGATAGCCGGCTTTGTCGCAGCTATCCTCGTGTGCGCTCAGCGCGAGATCGATCGCTTGAAGAAAGCGAACGACCGGTTGAGCAAGTCCAACTCCACTCTGCGGCTGCAGAACAAGGATTAGCACGCGAAGGTGGATGGTCTGGAGGCCACCATCAAAGAGTGTGATGCCTCGCTCGCTAGCCGGATCGAATCCTTCAACCTTCTCGAGGCCCATAACAAGGACCAAGAGAAGGAGATCAAATGGCTGGCGACGAAGGAGAAAGCCTTGGTGGAGGAACTAATCCAAGTCAGTCACACGGCTAAGGGTAAGTTCCCTTTTTCCGTCTCCTCTGTCTTTCCGGATCCGGTCACCGGATCTGACTATCTTTTTTCTGACAGCATTTTATCTCGGCATAGACCTGCTGGCATACAACCAGCTGCAGGAGAACTAGCCGGGAGCACAGCCGACGGCCCAGGAGCTCGTCGTTCTTCTCGGCGAGGAGGCTGCCAAGCTCTGCCAAGTGGCGCAGGCTATCTTCTCGTTCCTTTGGCCGGATGCTCCGGTCCGAGAGACGATGGCGCAGCTAGCTACGAAGGTGGGAGAGGTGCCGGTTGTGGTGAACCGGCTATGGGACTTGGCGGCGCGAGCCGGAGTGGAGATGGCTCTGGCCCTCATGCTTTCATGGTACAAGGACGCCCGCATCGAGAAAATCGACGGAGGCTTCCACGCCGGCGCCGACCTTGCCGCCATCCTCTAGGCCCATCCGGAGCTTCGAGGCTCCGCCATCAGGATCGCCGACTACGTGGATCCCGACGAGGTGCTCACCGACTCGGAGTCCGTCGGTACTCCGGATGCAGAAACCTCGACGCAGCCGGCTGCGGGCACTGAAACCGGGTCGAGGACCGTGCCTCCTCCTCCGCCTGAGGCTCCCGCCAGCCAAAGCGCTCCGCACGGCAAGGGTCCGGCCGCTTAGTTATTGCCCCGGGATGCCGGGTGTATTTGTTTGTCTTGTTTTGCCTTGAAACTCGTCTGTCTGTACCAGCTGCCTCTGGCGCCGGGTAAACTTATGGGAGTTTCGTCCCCTCCTTTCCTTTTAGTGTTGATTCTGGACTAGCTTGGTTTCCCTTCAACTTGTGTTTTGCATATTCTTTCGATATTTCGCCGATTGACTTTATCTGGCTGACTTCGCTCGGCTACACGCCTTTAGTCGGGGGAACTACGCCTCTAGCGCACCCACTGGGTGTAGCCCCCCGAGATTCGGAGTAGCTGGCATAGCCAGGTACTTCGAATCTTCCTTCTTTTCCCAAATCCTCTAGCTTTATCCTACTAGACGCGTCATAGTCAGTTGCTCCCGCTGGCTGAACACCTTTAGCCGGGGGGACTAACATTCCAGTGGGGGCGCGCGAGCGCACCCACTAGGTGTAGCCCTCGAGATTCTGAGTAGCTGGCGTTAGCCAGGTACTTTGAATATTCCTCGTCTTCTCTTGCTCCTGCCCTTGCCCTCACTTGGGCTCTGAACGCCCGGCTAAGCGCCCTTAGCCGGTCGGGAAACTACAAGATTCCACTAGGGCGGCGCGAGCTCACTCAGTGGGTGTATCCCCCGAGATTCGGAGCACTTGATGAAGGCAAGGACTTCGAATCTTCTTCTCTTTTCTTCCTGAATTCCGACTCGAAGTAGTCGTATAAGGATATACATACACATACATTCTCATATGTTAATAGGTTAGTCTGCTAAACTGTAGCCGGGAGGCGGATTTGTTTTTTGAAAACTAGCTTGCGCCTTTCTGGACACTTGGTCGCTTTCCCGTGTGCTCTGCTATTTTCGCTGCGTCCTTGCCGGGCAGCTGGGTTGCGGTCTGCAGCTAGAATCGAAGGGAGCTGACAGTACATCGCACATGGTACTAAGGGCTTAGCAGCCGGATTGTCTTAAGCTAGTTGTGAGGCCGGGATGCTCGATCAGTCACGTCTCCTCCCTGTTTTTCATGTGGGATGCCTCGGGCTTTCGCTCTTGCTAGCCGGACAGCTGGGTTGCAGTCTGTAGCTGAGACAAAGAGTGGGCCTCTGACATCGTCGCACATTACTCGGCCGGTTTGTTGACTTAGCAGGTCGGGCCAGTCGGCGAGCCCCTGGGTAGGGGTTACCGGAGCCGGAAAATCAGAACCGGAAAACAGATGCAAACACATTTCTAGCAAGGATCCCCCGAGCATCTCGTAGGGGTCTGCATTTTCATTCATAGGGTTTGCAGGGTACATACACTGTCTGGTGATTAGGTGTAAAACGGGCACAGAAAGCCCGCATTCCAAGGACGCTCGGTCTCCTCGTCTGATTTGTCCATCTTGTTCTTCCGCGGCTGCTGCGCATCGATGAGGTAGTAGGAGTCGTTGGGCAGCGCCCGGCTGATGATGAAGGAGCCCTCCTAGGGTGGAAATAGCTTGTGCATGCCCTTCGTGTCTTGTACCAGCCGCAGGACTAGGTCATCCTCGCGAAACGCGACTGGGCGGATCCAGCCTGAATGGTAGCGGCGTAGTCGTTGCTGGTACAGGGCTGACCTGGACAATGCCAACTCGCGGGCCTCCTCAAGGAGGTCCACACCATCCTCCTGCGCCTCTTGGTTGGCCTTTTCGTCGTAAAGGAGCTTGCGCGGGGAGTTGAACTCAATATCCATGGAGAGGATGTCTTCAGATTCGTAGACCAGGAAGAACGGAGTGTAGCCGGTTGATCGATTCGGCGTGGTGCGGAGGCTCCATAGCATAGCCAGAAGCTCCTCGATCCAGCATCCGGGTGACCGCTCCAATGGCTCGATGAGGCGCGGCTTGATGCTGGCTAGCACTAAGCCGTTTGCCCTTTCGACTTGCCCATTGGACAGCGGGTGCGCGATGGAGGCAAAGTCCAGCTGGATGCCCTTGTTGGTGCAGAATCGGGTGAAGGCCCCCTTGGCGAAGTTCGTGCCATTGTCGGTGATGATGCTGTTGGGGTAGCTGAACCGGTTGATGATGTAGGTAAAGAAGGTAACGACTATCGCCCCGTCCAGCTTCCGGATGGGCTTGGCCTCGATCCACTTCGTAAATTTGTCCACCGCCACCAGCAGATGGGTCATGCCCCCGCGCGCTCGCTTGAAGGGACTGACCATGTCGAGGCCCCAAACCGCAAAGGGCCAGGTAATCGGTATGGTCTTGAGCACCGAAATTGGCATGTGCCTGAGCTGCCCGAAGCGCTGACACCCATTGCACGTGCGGACTAGCTAGTCAGTGTCCTCGAGGGCGGTGGGCCAATAGAAACCATGGCGGAACGCCTTGGCGACTATCGCCCTTGACGAAGCGTGGTGCCCGCACTCGCCCTAGTGGATGTCCTTGAGTAGCCGGTAGCCCATGTCCACATCGACACACCTTTGGAAGATGCCGGATACACTGCGCTTGTACAGTTCGCTGTTGATGATGGTGTACGTGTGCACGCGGCGCCGGATTTGCCTGGCTTCCACCTCGTCCTCCGGAAGCTCCCCGTTGGTGACATAGTTCATGAAGGGTTGTGCCCAGGATGGCACTTCCCGAATGATGAGGATGCTCCTGCTCTCCGGTTGATGGTCGTCGGGGGGCCGTCCGGATGAGGTACCCGGGACGGCAGCCCCCGAGACGCTTGGCGAGTCGGCAGCCCTCGGGTCTTGCGAGCCGAACGGTACTAATTTGCCGGGGTTGGTGCGGGCCTTCTTCTTTGGAGGTTCTGCCGGCTTCGTCTCTGTCGCCCCGTCAGCCGGAGCGCTCCCTGCCCATATGATGGAATCCGACTCGGGTGATGGGTTGATGGATGGCATGCGCAGGTGCTCCAAGGAGACCCCGGGTGGGATCGCCTGCCTGGTGGATCCGATTCGGGTGAGCGAATCGGCTCCCTCATTGTTGGCGTGAGGGACATGATGAAATTCGCACCCGTCGAAGGAGGCGCTGAGCTTCTGTATGTGGAACCGGTAGAGGGCCATGTTTGCATCACGGGCGTCCCATTCTCCGGATACTTGCTGCACCACCAGATCCGAGTCACCGAAGCAGAGGATCCGGTTGACACCAATCTCCTTGGCTAGCCAGAGTCCATGCGCCAGTGCCTCGTATTCGGCTACATTGTTGGAGGCCTTGAAGTGGATCTACAGGACACACTCCAGCCGGTCTCCCTTGGGCGAGGTCAGCACGATGCCAGCTCCCAAGCCCCTGAGCATCTTCGACCCGTCGAAGTGCATCTTCCAGTGGTCTGAATCCGGAACCGGTGGGAGATACTGGGTCTCGGCACAGTCGATGAGGAAGTCCGCCAGCGCCTGCAACTTGATCATGAGCCGGTGCTCGTACTAGATGGAGTAGGCTGCGAGCTCGATGGCCCACTTGGCGACACGGCCGGTGGCGTCCTGGTTGCCGATGATTTCCGAAAGGGGTGCGGTGCACACGACCTTAATCGGTTGTTCCTGGAAGTAGTGCTTAAGCTTCTTGCATGCCAGGTACACGCCGTAGCACAACTTCTGGAAGTGGGGGTAGTTCTGCTTGGAGAGGGAGAGGACCTCGCTGAGGTAGTAGACGGGCCTCTGAACCGGCTGAGCCTTGCCTTCCTCGGGGCGCTCCACCACCAGGACGACGCTAACGACCCGGCTGATGGCCGCTATATAGAGCAACATCGGCTCCTTGCTAGCCGGCGTGGCTAGAACCGGCATTGTGGACAGCATGCGCTTGAGGTCATGAAATGCGGCATCAACTTGCGAAGTCCAGGAGAACTTGTCCGTCTTCTTCATCAGCTGGTACAACGGGAGTGCCTTCTCCCCCAGTCGGCTGACGAAACGACTGAGGGAGGCCAGGCATCCGGTGAACTTCTGGACTCCCAGCAGGTTCCTGGGCGGCTGCATCCTCTTGATGGCCGTGATCTTCTCCAGATTTGCCTCGATACCTCGTTGCGATACGAGGAAACCGAGAAGCTGACCGGATGGCACTCCAAAGACGCACTTCTCCGGGTTCAGCTTCATCTGGTATAGGCGGAGGTTACCAAATGTCTCTCCCAGATCTTCGAGGAGGGTGCGCTTCTCCTTGGTCTTGATGACCACATCGTCCACATAGGCATGCACGTTTCGGCCTATCTGCGAGTGCAAGCACTTCTGCATGCAATGCTGATAGGTAGCGCCTACATTCTTCAGACCGAAAGGCATGGTTACATAGCAGAAAGCTCCGTAGGGGGTGATAAATGATGTCTTAATCTGATCAGCCGGGTTTAGCCGGATCTGATTGTAACCGGAATAGCAATCTAGAAAAGACAACAAATCACAGCCAGCCGTGGAATCGATGAGATCGATGCGGGGCAATGTGAAGGGGTCTTTCGGGCACGCCTTGTTCAGGCTGGTGTAGTCGATACACATGCGCCAGGTCTTGTTCTTCTTTATCACCAGGACTGGGTTCGCCAGCCAGTCCGGGTGGTACACTTCCATGATGAACCCAGCTACAAGGAGCCGGGTGATCTCATCACCGATAATCTTTCTCTTCTCCTCCGCGAACCGGCGCAGGGGTTGCTTAACCGGTTTAGCATCCGGCCACACATGAAGTGAGTGCTCGGCGAACTCCCTCGGTACACCTGGCATGTCCTTGGGTGACCATACAAAGATGTCCTGATTCTCACAGAGGAAGTCGACGAGCGCGCCTTCCTATTTGCTGTCCAAGTTGGCACCGATGGTGACGAACTTGGTCGAGTTGGAGGGGTCGAGCAGGATCCTCTTCGTCTCCTTTACCGGCTAGAAGGCTCCTTCTCCAGCCGGTTTGCTGCTAGCCGGTATGTCCTGCTGGGCCATGGCCACATTGCGCATGATCACGCGCTTCTCCTTGGCTGCGATGAGGGCCTCTGCCAGTTTGGAACCGGCTGAGGCGGACTCCATCGACCGCTTGAAGTAGCCGGCAACGGTGATCACACCGTTGGGTCCCGGTATCTTCGTCTTGAGGTATGCGTAGTGGGGGACGGCCATGAACTTGGCGAGGGCGGGGCGCCCGAGGAGAGCGTTGTAGGAGCTCGCCAGGTTTACCACTTTGAACCAGATCGGTTCACGGCGGAAGTTCACCTCAGTCCCAAAGATGATGTCCAGTTGGATTTTACCCCCGCGAGGCGCAAGCCAGCCCCTACAGCACGCCGTGGAACATTGTGGTAGTCGGGCGCAGGTCGCATTCGCGAATGCCCAGCTTCTCAAGTGAGGATCGATAGAGGAGGTTGAGGCTGCTGCCTCCGTCAATGAGGACACGAGAGAAATGGCAGGTACGTGCGTTGGAAACGACGAGGGGGTCAAGCACCATGGCGTAGCCCCCGGGAGTCGGCAGCTGCTCCGGCTAGTCTTCACGGCTCCAGGTGATGGGGGTTTCCGACCAGTTCAAGTACTGGGGGACCGGAGAGACGATGGCGTTGACCTCCTTGGAGCGTCGCCTGCGGCTATGCTTGTCGTCCAGCTCCGTCTCGAAGATGTGGTAGGCGACGTGTGGCTAGGGATAGCCGTTGTTGTTGTTGCCACCGTTATCATCATTGCCGGCACCCCTATCCGGTGGTGCTGGTCCACCAGGAGGGGCGGGAGAGACGTGGCTGGCCACCCTGGTCCTTTAGCTGGCGAGTCCAGCTGCAATTCCGGGTGGTATGCATGGCCGGTTTGAAGGGACCGCTGTGCCACTTGCACGGGCCGTCAAACATCTGGTCGAAGGTGAGCCGTGGCTTCTTCCTCCTTGCATCGTTAGCCGGCACGCCGGGCGCCCCTTCCACAACATTGACCTGCCGCGCGTGGTAGCGGGGCTTCTGTTGTCCGGCTTGGCGGTCCCCATGGAACCGGTTGTTGTTGCCGTGGCGTGTGGAGGATCTGGCTTCTCCAGCCGCATTGCTGGGATGGTCGCGAGCCGGCTCCGTAGGAGTTGGACGCCCGTCAGCGCTTACCCAGAGGGGTTTCTTCATGGCGGCATCCACCGTGGCATACTGGTCCGCAACCGTCATGAGCTCCGCCTTGGTTTTCGGCTCGTCACACAGTAGCCGGTGGCAAAGCATGGTGCCTTCTCGGCAACCCTCGATGAAGAAGCTGATGGCTTGGCTCTCCAGGATGCCCTCGCAAGTGTTGCGCAGCTCCGTCCACTTGGCGAGGTACTCGCGGTCGGTCTCGCGGTCACCCTGGATGCACAAGGCCAGGTCGCGTGGGAATCCCGGATGCTTGTACGTGCCATTGAAGTTGCGGACGAACACCTTCTCGAACTCTAGCCAGGAGTTGATGCTGTTGGGTGCAAGGCTATTGAGCCATGTCCTTGCCGACCCGATTAGCATAAGAGGGACGTATCGCACGGCTGTGCGCTTGTTCCCATGGGCGATGCCGACTGCCGTAGCATAGTCGGTCAGCCAGTCTTCCGGCTTCAACTGCTGCCGTACTTGGGGGTGTCCCTGGGCAGGGTGAACTTATCCAGAAACGGCTCATTACGGATGCGGGGTCCAAAACAAACCGGTCTGGTGGAGTCTTCTTCCTCCATGACGCGCGCTTGAGCGAGGAGCTCTATGCGGTCATGGGCATCCGGACGATCCGGGTTGGGCGCTCCCACCTGGCTCGAGACATGGGAACCGGCGGGTCTAGGTGCTCCGGTTGGTGGAAGGGGAGGCGGTGGGTTGCTGTTCACCGTTTGCTCCTGGCGCGGCTGGCCTTTGTTGCCAGAGCTGCGACACCTGCTGCGGGCCTTAGCCGGCTGAGGGGAGGATACTTGTTGGGTGTCGCGGGGCGCGCCCTTGCTGTTAACAGGCAGCTTGCTCCCCCTGGAGTAGCTGGGGTCCTCCTGCATCTGCCGGTTCACATCAGCCTGCTCATCCGCGATGCGGAGGAGCTCCTGCATGCGAGCGTGCTCGCGAGCTCGCTCCTCACCCTCCAGGTTGGTCAGTTCTTCTGTTGCGGCTCGTGCCGCGCGTAGGTTCTTGATGGGCTTGCTGTAGGTGGGTCGGATGAGGTCGGGTGTGGGATCTGGCTCCCCATCCTTTTCCATCCTTCCGCCCAGCTCGCCGCCTCGGTGCCGCACCTAGCCGCGCCAGCTCCACGGGTGGTTGCATACAGCGAGAAGGAGTCAACTCTAGCACTCGAAGACTCCATCGACCTCCTTGACAAGGCTCGAGAGATAGTGGCGGAAAGATCAACGATCTACCAGCAGAGCCTCCGCAACTACCATAGCAGAAGGCTATGCCCCAGATCCTTCGTCGAAGGAGACCTGGTCCTACGACTGAAGCATCAAGGGCATCTCAAGCTCGAGTCCCCTTGGGAAGGACCTTATGTGATTATAGAAGTAATCCCAGGTGATGCCTACCGCCTTAAAGATTTCGAGAGTGGAGTCGCATACTACAACCTCTAGAACATTGCGCAACTGGGTCACTTCTACCCCTAGTCGTTTTTACATTACAAATAAGGCTATTCAGCCAGGCTACTTAGCCACACATTGTACCTCGTACTATTCTGCGAATAAATAAAGCTAAGTGCCCCAAAACTCTGTGTTTTCCTTATTTTCTTGCAATTTTATCAATCGGGGGCTGCGCCACTCTTTACACTTTTGTTCTACGAACAAGTCACTGTATCCTGAGTAGTTGACACAACACCAATCGAACCCTTGATAAACACCAACCCAGTTGCAACGCACTTTACAGGTTGGCAAGGTGCTGAGATAAACACAAGTCAGGCTAACGAAAAGGAACTGCAAGAGTACAATACACTCGAAAAATACACAAGCAAGCAAGCTCTTCACATATCAATGGGTACTATATACACCCAACACAATCGTACGAACTTTACAACACTCATACATCTATGTGCAGGATGCAAACTATGCTACTGCTGCAGAAGATGAACATTCGTCTACTCTTCAAAGAAGTCGACGATGTCCTCTGCTGGTTGATCAACCCCTGGTAGTTTGGCACCATGTTCTAGGTCATCCCTCTTGGTGGCGGCGGCAGTCTAGCAGCAATAGATGACATGTCCACATCTGGCTGATGTAGTCACACCATCGACATAGCAGCCTTGGCACCAGCTACCAGCTACTGCCGCACGCACTCGCGTACCACGCTTATATCTTGAAACTTTGCTAGAAGGGCCAACAGGCTTGAAGGGACGGCGTCCAATGGAAACATCGTCTGGTAAATATGCCTAAGACACGACTGCGCTCTCTTTATGCATTGGAGCACTTGAGAAGAACGATCCTGCAGGGTCGCAAGCGCGATCGCACGGTCATGGTCCACCCAAAAATACCCACTCTCCTGCAGCTACTCCTGGGTCAAGTTGTTCATTCGAATGGCCACCTGGTTCTTCTCATCCTGCGGATGACGAGCACTAACAACTACACAAAGCAAGAAGCAAAGTGTGAATACAAGGCATCACCGTGACTGACTAAAAGAAAATATGAGAAGGCAGAAAGCTAACATTTAAACTGCTCATTCAATTGCGCCACTTCCTCCAAGAGATACTTCTCGCGGGCAGTGGCCTTCTCCGCCTTCGACTTCCACACATCCGCACTACCGTGGATGATGGGCAACTCATGCTCCATTTGCTTAATGTGATCGCGCATTCGCGAAAGCAACGACAATTCCTCCACCTTTGAACACGAATGCACCGTTGTTTCATCGGTGGGAGGAGAATCACGAGGACAA
This sequence comes from Avena insularis, assembly GCA_023614405.1. Lineage (NCBI taxonomy): Eukaryota > Viridiplantae > Streptophyta > Magnoliopsida > Poales > Poaceae > Avena > Avena insularis. The sequence continues at coordinate 317,699,945 of CM042694.1, read as the reverse complement.
CTCGAAGGACCCTAGGTACAATCAAGAAAGAGGCAAATGAGACTAATCACACATCGATAAACAGATAATTGCAGTCAAACTTGATAAAATGTCAAGGGGACACACCCCACAAAAGCAAGGTTCAGACAAAAGTCTAAGCTACAACTATTACAAATGAAGACTAGGGAGCATTTTGCTTCTTCGACTTCGACTTTGGGGGCTTCATCGCATCCGTGGCAGTCTCCGACGGCATGGACTTGCAGGTGGTAGCCCCAGATGCCGCGGTCTTTGCCGCCTTCGCTCGCTGCCGCTCCTTAGAGTATTTGGCGACTATCTCGATAAGCTGAGGCCCATATTTAGCAGCTACTAGCGAAGGGATCAAACACTGCCTCCTGGGCTCCGGTGTCGACATGTATCGCCTCGGAGATCGTGGCGGGATCCAACTCCACGCCATGGGCTTGCACCATCGCAAGTGCCATAGTAGCGCCGACAAACCGCTAGGAGTTCCTGAATTCCGCGGGAATACCTCCAGCGAGGGACTCCACCAGGTCATCAAGGTTATCGATCAGCCTGGCCTTGGGAGTTAAGTCCTCACGGATGCGACTGAGCACATCCTTGGCCTTCCCCAACGTCTCCTGGAGGGGAACACTGTGGTCCTCGACTGTAGCAATGGCGCCAGCCAACGCATTCATGCGACGTAGGGACTGGGTGTCAAAGCTCGGGCCACCGGCATCTGCATACACAAGGTGTTAGCATAGCAACATGGCGACACCAAACAAGGTGCAATGCAAATAAAAACTGAAAATTACCTGAGAGGGCCTTGGCAATCGTGAAAAGTTGTTCTTCGAACAATTTCTCCCTTTCAGCGGTGGAAGAGCACAAATCCTCTTGTCGCTTCCGAGACTCCTCCAGGGCTGCGACAGCCTCATCGCGCTTTTGCTCCACCGCGGCATGCCCCTTCTCGAGGGACGTAACACGACAGAGAAGTTCATTATGTTCACCTACAAAAAACACAGGGCATATCAATAATGGAGTTGACAAAATTCCACGAAGACAAAAACAAAGTCCAAGCTAACCTTCAGCTGCACGGTGGCGATTGTCTAGCAGAGCATGCTATCGACCCATAGCAAGAACTTGCTCTGCAAGGCGAGCAGCTTCCTTCACAATGAGCTACACCAAAGGGAAACGAAGACTCAGCGGCAACCCAAAGTACAAATTTGACTGCCAAACAATAAAAAGGACACTTACATGTTCCTCCAGGGACTCTGAAGATGACTGTCGCGCAGTCATCCGGGCAACCATCTGGTTCTCCCAACATGCGGGGAACATGAAGAATTGGCGCCGGAGTGGGCCACCACTGGAGGAGAAGGAGACCGTTCGGCCACCTCTTTGGCCTTGGAGTCTGCGACTCCAGACTCTTTAACAAATTGGACATCGTCAGAAGATGACGATGCCGCTTGACTACAAAACATGCCCAGTGCCACTTCAGAAAATGCAACTTCACAGAAACCAAGACGAACCCGTGAAGATTAAAAAGCCTACCAAGCGAATTTGTCGAGGTCAAAGGAGTCATTCGACGACTCCTTCGGCAGTCACTGCTTCTTCCGAGCAGGAGGAGGCATGGTGCGCACATGCACGGCGGTGATTGGCTCCTCTGCTGCAGCTTAAGGACCCTCCGGCATCGTCGGAGAAGAGGCGTCAGAATCCTTGCCGCGGGAACACTTGCGAGTGTCGTGGATGCTGGACTCGGGGGCTCCCTCCTCCTCTTCAATCGGGATGGTCGATTCCGACTCGTCCTCTTCATCCGCTTCGCGAGGGATAACCCCTTTAGGTTGAGGAGGAAAATTGGAAGACACCTTCCAGTCCTGCATTCAGAAGAAACAACAGCACAGATTCAAGCACTTGGAAACCAATCGAACAAACACAATACTACTTTGGAAAAAACTCTACCTCCGGCGGAGGGTTGTTGTCATCGAAACAAGGCACGACTGATTTGCCATGGAGATCCTCCTTGGTGGTATACTTGGTCACCAGTCGCAACCTCTTATCTACCTTACCCGCAGAAATGCCCTCGGCAGATATGCGAGTGACATCGTCAGCACCGGTCCAGCGGAACATAGGATGGACTCTAGCTTATAGAGGCTGGATGCGGCGGTGCAACCAAGTGCGAATGAGAGCGGACCCACCCTCTTATTTGCCTATGCGGCCTTCAAGGTCGCAGACGCGCTGATACAGCACCTCCGTTTCCTTGGACTCGCCAGCATCACAACGTTCTTCCAGGAACGCCTCCTCTTACAAGCTGCCACGGGGTCGAAGGGCGCGAGTCCGTAGTGCTCTCCGTCGGCCTTCTAGTCGCGGATGTAGAACCACTTGTCTCTCCACCCTTGGACAGACGTGGTGAGCTTGATGTTGAAGTAGACAACCTAGGAGTTGACATGGATTCCGCAGCCTCCTACATCGTAGACTACCAAACCATACGCCAACTGACGTTTGAGCTTGAAAAGCCGCTTGAAGAGGCCAAAGTGTGGCTTGATTCCGAGCCAGCACTCACAAAGAGTGATGAAGCAAGAGATGTGGAGAATGGAATTTGGGGACATCTGGTGCAGCTGGAGCCCATAGAAACAAAGAAGACCCCTAAAGAAAGGATGCAGGGGAAGAGAGATACCTCGGATGAAGAACGCAAGGAACATCACCTGGAAACCTGGAGGAGGACTGGGGATTACCTCGTCACCAGGCACCCGCGAGTCATCATCTGCGGGTGGAAGAGCTACATCTTGACGAAGAAGATGCAGCTTGGAGGACTTGATGATGGATGCGCGCCAACCGCCATTGGTGACGCGGGTGCTCGCACCCTTCTTCTTCCCAGCACCGGCGACGCTGGTGCCCATGGTGGTGGTGCCGCCCTTCTTCTTGGTGGCGGCAACGGTGGCCGCAGATCCAGCGGCGGCGCCTCCCTTCTTCTTGCCCATCTTTCGATGGAGATACGACCAGAGAAAGTAACTGGGGAAAACGCAGAGCTGATCCAGTGCCATGAAGAGGAAGCACGCAGGGAAGCAGAGAGAACAACAATGGCGAAGGAGGCACGAGCAAGAAGAGAGATGCGGAAAATTTACCGCAGCTGCGCTGCTACTTAATCTCCTCGCGGATGTCATCCAACGGCCAACAAAAACCCTACTGAACGCGTGGTGCACATCGCCATTGACATGTGGCGAATCTAAACCACGAGCTGTCCCCCACTACTCCCATTACGCGCGGAAATCGAGGAGACACGGTTAAAACAGAAGATTACGCACGCCCACTCAAATCGAAGTTAGAAAATGGGACCCACTGCTTGTCACGTCTCGTCAAAGCCGCTCACGCAGCAACTAAGGTCATCACATCGTCAGCACTGACGTCATTTATTCTAGCAGAAGAAGATTTTGACTACTTTAGTTCTTGCTCGAGTCTTCGACTCAACCAAGCACTCGTGGGCTACTCCTAACAGGTGCGCTGGCTGTGCACCCGAAAGATTTTTTATGCAGGTGTATGAGCATTCAGGACAAACCCATCACTCGAATTAATGATTCGTTGTGAACTACGGGTTACTCCCATAGGGAGCACTGGAAGCACTTTCGATTGAAACAAGCAGCAAAAGTCGACAGCAGTTGCAAAATGTTCTTAGTCCCCACTCGAGTCTACGACTCGAATAGGCACTCGGGGGCTACTCCCATAGGGAGCGCTAATCGCGCACCCTATGATTATTTCTTTCTTGTACATCATACTTTGTGTTGATAACATGCACACTCGAATGCTATGGCGACTCCGCCTCATATTTTCCCTACAAAGAGACTGCGTCTCCTGGGTCACCTGAATCATCTCTGTGATGACAAAAGTTTGGATGCCACGCTTACAGCGTGAAGATAAGACCTGAATAAGGCTTGGCAACGCATCTGCTGTGCACTACCAGAAATATATCCGTGCCTGCAGGTACGATGAACATGCCTTGACGGACGCGTCGAGTGCTCACACTTATACACTGGAATTTGACTCTTGTAAGACCTCCGCGGCTTGAGTCGAATTACGCCAGCACTTCTCCAAATTCGAGTCTGCGGACTCGAGTTTGAGTAGATTGTGTTGTTTTCCCTAAGGCAATTAACTGATACCGATACATCGGATAAATCAGGCACGTATATGAACAATCCCTAAGACACAAACAGAACACTCCAAAAGATGCTCAGACATACATTCGAAAGACTTCATAAAGTCTCCAGTCGAATCTATGGTTCCACTGGACACTCGAGGGCTACTAACATGGGCATACCCTATAGGTACTCGAGTTTGGTGTATACGGTCCAAATACGGCAGAAGCCCACGATGTTTCCAAGGCCCGATGAAGAATTTGAGTGGCCCACAGACTCTCCGATTACTTGCGAGACAAGAAGAAGCTTAAGATAGAAAGTTCAAAGGGTGAACCCTAATCTGTAACCGACTCGACCTGCTACCCGAGACCTAGCCTATCTATATAAAGGCTAGGAAGGGACGGCGAGGAGGACAACCACAACCTAAGTTTTCACCATGATACGTTGCTAACGTATTTGATGTTCTATGCTTGGTTTTTATCTACTTTCTGATGCCTTGTCCACACTTTGGAGTACTTTTTATACACTTTGTTGGACTAACCTATTAACAAGATGCCATAGTGCCAGGTGCCTGTTTTCTGCTGTTTTTGGTTCCAGAAAGTCATAAAATGAATATTCTCGGAATTGGACGGGACAAAAGTCAAAGTCAGTTTTTCACCGAGGGGGACATGGAGCCAGAATACGAGACGGAAAGGGGACAGAGGGCCGCCACACCACCTGGCCGCGCGGCCAGGCTTGGCCCGTGCCAGGGGTGGTGTGGCCGCCTAAGGCATCCCCTTTCACCTATAAGATGCCTCCGATAGATAAACCCTAAGCACCCGATCAAAATTCCACGAAAGAGTCTGTAGCCGCCTTCATCTCCATCCCTAGATCAGGAGGGATCTGAAGCTCTTCCCGGCACCCTACCGAAGGGGAGAATTCACCCTGGAGGCCTTCTTCATCACCATGAAATCCTCCGATGTGATGCATGAGTAGTTCATCCTTGGACTACGGGTCCATGTAGTAGCTAGATGGTTGGTTCTTCTCCTTTGGGCTATCATGTCTAGATCTTGTGAGCTCCGTTCATGATCAAGATCATCTATTTGTAATCCTACATGTTGTGTTTGCGGGGATCCGATGGATATTGAGATTCTATTTCAGATTGATTATTGATTTTATCATGTCTTTGTTATTTGTGATCTTGCATGCTCTCTGTTGTTAGTAGATATCTTGGCCGAGTAGATGCTAGCAACTCCAAGAGGGAGTATTTATGCTCGATAGTGGATTCATGCCTCTAGTTATCTAGGGAAGTGATAGAGATCTCTAAGCTACTAGATGTGCTATTGCTACTAGGGAGAAAACAATAATCCTTTGTTCATAGAACAATCATATTGTTTACTTTACACGCAATACGTAATGCAATTTTCTATTGCTTGTAACTTAATACTAGAGGGGGTTCGGATGATAACCTAAAGGTGGATTATTAGTCATAGATGCAGTTGGATTACGGTCTATGTATAATGTTGTAATGCCCAATCAAATCTCATAGGAGTCGAGATGATTAGTATATGCGTGTATGCTTTCTCGATGTTTGTCAATTGCCCCGTTGTAATTTGTTCACCCAACATGTCATATATCTTAAGGAGAGCCACCCCTAGTGAACTATGGACCCCGGTCCTTTCTTTTACCATCAATCTACAACTGTTCACTACTTTCTGTTTACTTTCTGCAAGATTTTACTTTCTTCCACACAATACGTTTAATCCTTTGCTTTCAGCAAAACCGGTGAGATTGATAACCTCACTACAAGTTGGGGGCAAAGTTCCGTGGTTGTGTTAGGCAGGATTCCAAGTTGGCAACAACACCTTGGAGGTGTTTCCTTGCTCCTACTGGTTCGATAATCTTGGTTTCATAACCGAGGGAAACTTGCTGATGTACTCATCATACCTTCCTCTTGTGGTTCCCCAACGAGCTCGAGATATCTTGGGCCATCAAGCTCTTTTCTAGCACCATTGCCGGGGAGTCAAGGACATCTTCACAAGGGGAGTCCCTCATAACCAATCTATTTACTTTGTTTTATTTGTTTTGCTTCGTTTATTATTACTTTGTTTGGTTGTTTTTTATCAAAAACACAAAAACAATTAGTTTTACTAGTTTGCTTTGTTTATTAAAAACACAAAAAGATTATTATTAGTTCCTATCTTAAGTTGCCATTATGTCTAACATTGCCCCAATCACTATGTCACCTGAGGAAATGAATTTCACTTTTAAACAAGGAATTGAAGAGAGTCAAAGAAGCCTGGTCTAGAATCTCTGATCTACATGAAAAAACTGAACCCAAAATAACTCAAAGCTTGTTCCTTAGCAGTTTTTACCTTGGAATTGCTCCTTGCTATAGATATGCTTTGGATGATGTAGTGGGAGGAGATTTCCTCCAATGCAATGAGGATGATGCTTTTAATGCCATAAAGAAGTTGGTTTTTACTTACAACTTGCTCAGCAAATCTGATTCTTCCTTCATAAACATATTTCCTACATTGAATACTCTTGAGACCAGCACTGCTAGTTTAAAAGATTGCTATAATACACTTAGAGAGCATCATGACTATGTTCCAATAAATTCCAAACCCTCAAAATGGCTTCCCACAGTAAAGATTGCTATAAATAATGAAACTTTTCATGCTCGCTGTGATATCATGTCTGAGTTCTGTCTTATGCCTAAAGATATCTATGAATCTTTGAATCTTTGAGGACTTTATAAAGGAGGAGAAGAAATATTTCTTGCTAATAATGCCACAATATCACTAATTGGAATAGCTGAAGGAGTGTTTACAAAGATCCTAGGGAGAATGGTTTCTACTGATTATCTTGTTATTGAATGTGTAGGAAAAGGACAAATTACACTTGGAAGATCCCTATTGAAACTCCTTGGAGAAATAATAGATGTGGAGAAGGGCACCATGCACTTTTATTCTCCACCAAACAATCATATGTTCCCCAAGGTTAAGAATAAAAGTAAGAGAGGTAAGGGCAAAAATTTTGGTTTTAATGCTTCTTCATTTGAGAACACTTGATTCTTTTTTTTCTTCTTATGCCTAACTTACAGGCGTTAAAGAAAAGTACTTATTGGGAGATAACCCAAAAGTTTGAGATGAGTCTTGAAAGTTATTACTTCAGTAATAACCGCTCCTTATCCTTTTTATTTGTTTTTTGTGCCAAGAGTAACCTCTAATGAGAGAGAAGTAATGATTGGAAAAGTTCTTGTCCCGAAACAGATTTTTGTGCTTCACCGTAAACATTCGTGTAAAATCTCTGTACATCGTTTTGAGGCATGTATTTTTCTTCTTCTGCCCCAGGTAGTTATCTAACTTTCGTTAGTACAACACTTTTTTATTTGAGCAACAGAAGGTCTTCGAAAAAATTGATTTTACCTGCTGGTCTGTTTTGACAGATTTCAGCCATTATATGCATTTGCTTCTTGTTCGTTCCTTTTTTAGTTCTCTTTGGGGAATTGAGATTTTTGAGGGGAGTGCTTCATTAGCTTGTGTTTTAATGGAAGTTTTATTGGTGTTGAAACTGAACCCAAAGACTTATTATCTTGAGTGCACTAATGTTGCTAATAAAGATTGTGTGAAGTTTTATGTGAAGGAAAAATTTCAGGTGTATGGAGAGAATGATGTAATGAGATGAAGAATGGACTAAAGCTCAAGCTTGGGGATTCCACCCCGTGTCACCCCAACAAATATTCAAGAGGTACAAGCGTCAAAGATTGGGGATGCCCAAGGCATCCCTTTCTTCATCAATAAAAATCCCAGGTTTCTTCCAAACACTTCATTTTTATTGTTTCATGCACAGTTGTGTTGTTCTTGGAACATCTTTTCTTTTGTTTTTGTTTTTGGTTTTCGTTTGCTTGGTTTTCTTAGTTTGCTTAATAAATTGGTTGGACCCCCTCTTTCATGCATTGGTTTTCAAATAGTTTGGTTTGGATTGGAAAAGAGTAGGAAAGTTCATGCTTAAGTGGTAAAGAGAGCTGGTTTTTGTCTGTGGCTAATGCTTTGTCATGCCATGCTTGATATTGTTTTGGCTTTATGCTTAGTGATATTTTCTGTAGCATGACATGTTATAAACAATTGAGATTGCTTAATGTGCCTTGGAAGAATCATGCGTTGTTTTAGCATATTAAAGCATAAGTATTGTGGTATTCTCCTTTGATGTTTTATTTGGGTTGACTTGGCACATGCTCACACCATGTTATGACTATCCCAAGTCACCATAAGCCTTTATGATCCTTTAGTTTTCGACTTGTAATATCACTTTATGCTTTGATTAATGATGTTTTGTCACTCTGCATGATTATGGCCATTATTGCTCTCTTAGTCGGTCGCTCCTAGTCTTTTGCTCGCCTCCATCACCAAGTGTGAGTTCCACTCATGCATCCAACTCCTAAAACCAAGTTGTTCCAAAGAGTCCACCATACCTACCTATTAGCATTTGCTATTCCAGGTATATTCATGTTTTTATCTACCTTCTGAATTAAACTTGTTATGTGAAAATTAGTGATTAAAGCTCTCACGAACTTGATGGCACACTTTACTTTCTTGCACTTAATAAACTTGAACCATTGCGTCCATATTTGTTGTGTATATGCTTGCGCTTTATAAGTTGAAGTTAGCAGAACCATGTATCATGGGGAACGCTTTCAACATTGCACTTGTACATTGTACCCCGTTGATATCATGTTCTTTTGCTTATGGATCCCGGCGGTGTGAAATAAAAGGGGAACTTGTAAGATCATGGAGTTTGTATGTGTGTTAGAGAAACGCCTAGGCCGCTAGACTAAGCCATGTCTAATCATGGTGGAAACTTGCAGCATAACCATAATGAGCACTCTATGAAGCATCCTCAATAAAAACATATGCAAATAGCAAATAAAAAGATAGCTGAGATGATCATTGTCTGATTGCCTTGTCATTTTGATTATGGGATAGCTCATGTATCATGTGTAAGGGTACCCCGTTGGCGGTTCTCTATAATACATATGTACTTACAATGACAAGAGCTTACTTGTCACTGAAGTTGAGTAGCATGAGGTTCGGTCTTTGTAAGTAAGGGGTATGAGATTTCAGCTTATAACTTGTCAATCATATCCTCTTAGTTGTGTCACTTTAACCTTAATCACCTAAAGATGCTTATGATAGGGGCAATGATAGCTGAAAGCTAATAATTACCATAATTTTTGGAAGCTCTTTATGAAACTTGAATCTCTACTTCCTTCTATGAAGACCTTTCTTTTACTTTTATGTTGAGTCTCCACCTTCTATCTTTATGCACCTATTTTGAGAGCATAGTGGCCATTCTTAGTTTTATGTGCATTGTCCCAAGACTTGTTGATTGATGCATGACTTTGATATTGCTTGTTCTTAAACTACTTCTATATAGTCACTCTTATGAACTTTGAAGGTGTCCTATGCATTTATGTTTGCTACTCTATGAGGGACAAGCTGAATGCCACTATGCTATGTTTTCTTTATGTGAAACAAACAAACGTCTTGCAAAGTATTGTTATTCATGAATCTTTTGTTTGTGCCTTTTCATGTTGCAACATAGTTGCTATGTCTTATTGTTAGAACTTTATCTTTCATGCTATGTTGAAGTACTATGATCCTAGCTATCAATGTTTTACAAATAGTTTGATCAAGTTTATGATGGTGCATGTCACCTCAAAAATTATTCTTTCTTTTTATCACTTACCTACTCAAGGACGAGAAGGAGTTAAGCTCGGGGATGTTGATACATTGCTAACGTATCTATAATTTTTGATGTTCCATGCTTGGTTTTTATCTACTTTCTTATGTCTTGTCCACACTTTGGTGTACTTTTTATACACTTTCTTGGACTAACCTATTAACAAGATGCCATAGTGCCAGCTGCCTGTTTTCTGTTGTTTTTGGTTCCAGGAAAGTCAGAAAATAAATATTCTCGGAATTGGACGGGACAAAAGCCAAAGTAAGTTTTTCACCGAGGGGGACACAGAGCCAGAATACGAGACGGAGAGGGCGGAGGCCGCCACCACCACATGTGACCAGGCTTGGCCCGCGCCAAGGGGTGGTGTGGCCGCCTAGGGGACCCCCTCGGCCTCCCCTTTCGCCTATAAGATGCCTCCGATACAGAAACCCTAAGGAACCGATCAAAATTCCACGAAAGAGTCTATAGCCGCCGTCATCTCCATCCCTCGATCGGGAGGGATCTGAAGCTCTTCCCGGCACCCTGCCGGAGGGGAGAATTCACCCTGGAGGCCTTCTTCATCACCATGCAGGCCTTCGGTGTGATGTGTGAGTAGTTCATCCTTGGACTACAGGTCCATGTAGTAGCTAGATGGTTGGTTCTTCTCCTTTGTGCTATCATGTCTAGATCTTGTGAGCTCCGTTCATGATCAAGATCATCTATTTGTAATCCTACATGTTGTGTTTGCGGGGATCCGATGGATATTGATATGCTATTTCAGATAGATTATTGATTCTATCATGTCTTCGTTATTTGTGATCTTGCATGCTCTCTGTTATTAGTAGATATTTTGGCCGAGTAGATGCCAGCAACTCCAAGAGGGAGTATTTATGCTCGATAGTGGGTTCATGCCTCTAGTAATCTGGGGAAGTGACAGAAATCTCTTACGTACTAGATGTGCTATTGCTACTAGGGAGGAAACAACAATCCTTTATTCATAGAACAATCGTATTGTTTACTTTACATGCAATACGTAATGCAATTATCTGTTGCTTGCAACTTAATACTGGAGGGGGTTTGGATGATAACCTGATGGTGGATTATTAGTCATAGATGCAGTTGGATTACGGTCTATGTATAATGTTGTAACACGATGATTAGTATATGCATTTATGCTTTCTTGATGTTTGTCAATTGCCTCGCTGTAATTTGTTCACCCAACATGTCATCTATCTTAAGGAGAGCCACTCCTAGTGAATTATGGACCCCGGTCCTTTCTTTTACCATCAATCTACAATTGTTTACTGCTTTCTGTTTACTTTCTGCAAGCTTTTACTTTCTTCCACACGATACGTTTAATCCTTTGTTTTCAGCAAAACCGGTGAGATTGACAACCTCACTATAAGTTGGGGGCAAAGTTCTGTGGTTGTGTTGTGCAGGATTTCAAGTTGGCAACAACACCTTGGAGATGTTTCCTTGCTCCTACTGGTTCGATAACCTTGGTTTCATAACTGATGGAAACTTACTGCTGTGCTCATCATACCTTCCTCTTGGGGTTCCCCAATGAGCTCGAGATATCTTGGGCCATCACACCACCGTCGCCAGATTGCATCTGCGCACCCCCTGTAATCCTCGATTCTTTCGATAATTCCAAGAGCAGACAAGCAGGAGTAGGGACCTCTACAAGGCATGAACCTAGGTAAAACTTGCGTCCCTGTGTGCTTGTTTGCTAGCCGACTGATACCAGTGCTCCCTCCTTCTCCAAAACCCAAGTCCATAACAATGGGTATTGGCGAGTTAAACCCTCGTCACTTGGTCTCTCCCATTTGATATTCTACTTGGTTGCTACTCTCTCCTTGATTTGGATTATACCACTTGATTGCCAATCTATCCTCGGGTGATTCTACCGCAAGGTATCTCTCCGAAGGATTCTATTGGATTGGTTGTTCAAACCAACGAGAGCAAATCGTATAGTGTGTTTTTTGCATGTGTTTGTATATTTACCTTGCATTCGAGTTGAGTTCATCATGTTCCACATGTTTCTCCTCACCTAGACCCCAAATCCATGAAGATTGGGTGACCCAAAGGGTCAATCCCAAAGGAACCCACAACATAATGGTATCAGCAGCTTTTGGTTGCCATGGATTTGACTTTGTTCATTGATTTCCACCATAAATTCGAAAAAATACCAAAAATATAGCCCCAATTTGCTTTTGGCTTGATCTGTCGTTTTGGTGAGGTTATTGTGGTTTTTATCCATAAGAAACTTGTCTTTGGAGTTGGTCTACCATGTTCCTGCATTTCCAATCCTAATTTGGTCGAAAATTTCTAGATTTGAGGTTCGAAGGCTTGGATTTCCACTAAAGAACAGGAGTAGTTCGTCATGCTAGCCCTGCCACCCGAGTCTCTGCCTCCCAAAGACTGAAGTCTCTATCCGCCCGAACTCACCTCCCCATACAGCATGAAGTCTCCGGCCGTGACCCCAATTTTTCACCTCATTTCCTTTTTGGCATATTTCCTTTTGTTGTTTGTATTTTGTATGCATCTACATCACATAACAAAGCTTTTGCAACCAGTCTTCGCACTCGACATCGACACAACAAAACTCAAACCATCCCATACACCAATGGTCGCAAGTATGACATCAACACAAGGTATAACTTGCACCACCCTTGTTAAGCCCATTTCTTCCTCTTTGTTACCTAATCCATTGAGAATAGCTCATTAGGTGTTTTCCAAAGCATTGTACGCTTGCTCTTTCATGGTCATAGTGCATAGGCGATAGCAAAAGTTGACTCCATACCATAGAAAGAGAGAAAAATATTGAAAAAGAGAAAAAAGAAGAGAAAAAGCAAAAGAAAAAGAAAGTACACCCGTACAAAGAGAGTCACAAGCTTCTAACAAAAAGCGCGAGTAATATCACGACAAGCATGCAAAACCATTGCGTCTCAAAACTTTTGGAAAATGGGCCACAGTATATCCTAGCATTGGAACGATACTGAGCATTAGTCTTTGTTAGGACCATTTTTGTTTGTTGCCCATTTTCCATAGTCGTGCTAGCAACATTAATCTCCATCGTGTGTGTATAGTTGTAGGTTCTCGCCTTTTCGTTTGACATTCATTTCATGTTGGATTTTACCCACTTTTGACAATAACCTTTTCGTTTGGTTGTTCCATTTTCTATCCACCTTCCTAACCTTCCACCATAGGCCTTTGTGTGTATGTCTTGTGTATTGCTACCCGCTTTGCTCTCGGTGAGAACAATCTTTCCAATTTTTGACCATAGTGAGGCAAGGTCGGAAATACCATTCCACTATGATACTCTTGTCCTTGTGAGTGCAATGTATTGAGGAAACAAAGATAGTGGAGTTGTCCACCACAACCTCCACAACAAAGAATGCTTTGCTACACCCCAAAATGATGGAAGCATTGTCAAGCAATCAATGAGCAATTGGCTCAGTTTGAGAACCATCTCGATGACAAAATCATTACCGTTCCAAGAAACATCAAGTGGAACATCACACTAACTTCCAAGCTCTCTAGCAAGCTATCGTGAACATAAACAACCATCATGGACGTCACTCAAGAAAGTCATGCATGCATCCTTGAATTTGCCATGGAGAGTGCTTAAGCTCACACTCTTGGCATGGAGAACCCCACCACCACAATGGGGAAAGAAAAACTCGGCACCACCATGAACACGTGGTTACCCCACAAGCTCTCCAACCGCAACAACAAAAACACCATCAACGCCATGCTCCTCATGATCGACTCCAACAACAACCACAAGACCTTCGTAAACCTTGTCATGAGCATGAGCCACCTCCAAATCAAGTTATGGTGAATCATCACTCTGACAACTTCAATGCACGACATGACTTCGAAAGTGAACCGATTTGGGATCCAAGCGACGAAGATGAAGAAGAGCCTCGTGACCAACGACATAACCATTTGACTCAGCCACATCGCAGACACCACAATGATTAGTTGAGAGATCCACCTATCGCATGTGAGGTAGAGATCCACATACAATAGTTTCGTGAGAGTGAGTTGTTTGCATACACCATACGTGGGATGAGTGCATCCATATTGACAGCATGATTGATACACCACATGAACTGAGTGAGGATATTTTGATTTCTAACAACTTCATCTCTACTCCTCTTGTGTTATCTTCCTCTTTGCTAGGTTGCACAGATGAAGATGCTACAAGACACACGGACATGACCATTCCCATGGATGAAGGAGAGGTTCCTAAGAAGGCCACAACTACCACTACACCTACTCTACATGAGCGTACCTACAAAGTTAATGATATAGGTGTTGGTGATGCCATGCTCCCACTAGTGGACATGATGGACTTTGAATGCTCGCATGCCATGCATACTCTTATTTCCATGTCACACACTATTTTGATTTCATCATGTGATACTTTGCCATCAAACGTTGTTGATCATGTAACATCATATAGCTAAGATGATCTTAACATAGACATGCCACGTTATAGACACTTCATATTTCTGCCAATCATTGAATCAAATATGTTGTATAATTGCTCTTTCCAATGCTTTGATTACAATGATGCTAAGTTAATGCAATCGAGAATACCCATATAACTTTCTCACCTATTGGAAATTATGATGCACTGCATATTAATTTTGCAGCATCACCTTGTTTTGCATGTAAGCTATCTTTTTCATAATATATTTCTTGATGCTAAAGGTTAGGTGCAAACAAGAAGACGCATCACGTGGAAGTAACTTGGATTTACATAGTTGTGGAAATTTGTCCTTGCAAAAATGTACCCATACCATATCACCTGGCTCAAATATAACTTCCTTTCGCTTCTTGTTGACATGATCAGTAGTGTTCTTGCCCTTATTTTCAATTGCTTCTTTAGTCTTCACATGTATCTTCCTCACAAAATCTGCTCTCTTTTATGCCTCCATGTTTACTCTCACTTGTATGGGAAGAGGCAACAGATCAAGTGGTGTAAGGGGTTTGAAACCATAGACCCCTTCGAAAGGACAAAGCTGCGTGGTTGAGTGTACCACCATGTTATATTCAAACTCGACATGCAGCAAACACTGCTCCCCCACACACAAGTTCTTCTTTATCATGGCTCATAGCAACATTGAGAGTGTGCGATGTACCACCTCCGTCTGACCATCAGTTTAGGGATGACATGTAGTGCTGAATAGTAACTTCGTCCATAGTTTTCCCCATAGTGTCTTCCATAATTAGCTCATAAACTTTACATCATGATCAAAAACAATTGTCTTGGGTACTCCATGCAAGCGTACAATGTCTATGAAAAACATATTAGCAACATGCGACACATCGTCGCTTTTGTAATTGGCAATAAAGTGTGCCCTCTTAGAAAATCTATTTACTACCACAAAAATTAAATCATGGCCTCTCTTATTCTTAGGAAAACCTAATAAAAAATCCATGATAACATCCATGGTGTAGTAGGCGTAGGTAATGGTGTATATAAATCGCGAGGCTCTAGGTTTGACTTGGACGTGTTGCAAGTAATTCATCTCTTCACAAATCTATCCACATCACACCTCACTTAGGCCAATAAAAATGATCAACGAGCACGAGGAGCGTCTTCTCATGCCCAAAATGCCCATCAAACCACCAACATGTGATTCTTGCAACAATAGAGAACACATAGACGATTCTGGACACATAGTTTGTTAGCGCGAAACAAAAATCCATCATGAATGTGATATATATCCCATGATTTCCCATTAGTACACAAGTTATATGGCACTGCAAAATCATGATCAGTAGCATATAAATCACGCCAACTCCCTAAACCAGGTACTTTAACATCCAATTGTGTCAACAACATATTTTGCCTAGATAGAGCATCAACTACCACATTGTCTCACTCTTTTTATGTTTAATTATGTATGGAAAAGACTCAATAAACTCAACCCACTTATAAAAAAGCTTATGCAAGTTAGATTAAGCTTTCAAATACTTCAAAGCTTCATGATCAGAATGTATGATAAATTCTTTTGGCCACAAATAATGTTGCCAAACCTGAAGAACTCTAACAAGGACATACATTTTTAATATAAACATGATACTTTAACCTCGCAGCACAAAGTTTCTCAGAAAATATGCAATAGGTCAAGCTTATTGCATCAATACCCATTAATTCCTATGCCACTAGCATCACATTCTATCTCAAATTTCTTATTAGTATCTGGTAGTGCAAACAATGGTGTAGAAGTTAATAAACATTTCATCTCATCAAAAGCATAATCTTTGGGTGCATTCCATGCAAATTCAACACCTTTCTTAGTTAACTCATTCAAAGGTGTAGTAATAGTACTCAAATCTTTCACAAAATGTCTATAAAAACCAGCAAGATCGTGAAAATTTTGTACTTGACTAACATTCATGGGAGTAGGCCAATTTTGAATAGCTCCAATTTAGATGCATCTACCTCTAATCCATGTTTAGAAACAACATAACCCAGAAAAATGACCTTACCTTTGCAAAATGTACACTTCTCAAGATTACCATAAAGCTTAGCATCACGCAACACTTGCAAAACTTGTCTAGTATGATCACTAAGTTCAGATTCATTGTGGCTATACATTAATATATCATCAAAGTACACAACCACAAACTTGCCAATAAAATTTATTAAAACATGGTTCACTAATCTCATGAAATGTCAACACCCGGATTTTTAATCCCAGATGCCCGTTATGCCATACCTCGCAATCCCAGGATTACCATTTTTGCGAGACATAATGGATTGGATATCACAGTACATCATCCATTACAAACCATATATAAGGTCTTTACACAAATAAGGATCTCATGATCCAGTCTTTAATACAACAAGCAGCAGAAATAAAAGATAAGCATAGCAGTGGGGTCCATCTTCAAGGGCACAGGAAATGCTGACGAAGGCAGATGGTCCTAGTTATCATAGCCGTCCTAATGACCCTCCTCCTGATAATCTCCTTCATAGTCTGGCCATGAGAATAGCCAGGGACAAAATCCATGAGTACTCTTTAAGTACTCGCAAACTACTATTAACAGGTACTATAGTCCTAAGTTAAAGTGCTAAATCTAAGTTTAACTATCAAGTTAAGTTTGAAACCTGTGCTAAGTTCAGAAGCAAAGAAAGATAAAGTAAAGTTCTAGAATTACTTAAGTTGGGAAGCTATTGTCATAAACACAACCCTGTTGTGGTCAAGTCAAGATTCATCATTTATTTCAAGTTAATTAGAAAATATCTGATAACGAAACAGTATGGCCATTCCAACTGTCCATAACCGCGGACGCGACTATTCGAATAGTTTGACACTCTACAGAGGTGGTACACTTTCACCACAAGATTCGATACATCTGTCAGGGATAACCCTGAATCATCATACTTAGTATGCAGATAATCAAACATAACCTTCCCTTTACACACCCTAGTATAAGCACATCTCCTATGAGCATGGCCTCCTAACCATGACCATCAGTCATCTTGGGCACTTCATAGGTGGACATCATGAGAGGTAGCCTCAGCTCAAATCTCTCCCGTGAGGGAACTAATACTAATGCATATAAATTTCTAGCTAAGCCTTACCCAATTCATGTAATGTGGTTGTACGGTAAATTTGGAATGGTATCACATCCGAATCCAACCATCAGTTTTATAAAAGGGTTAAGGCTCATGCCTCATCATTTTCATCATCATAAACCAGTTGTGTTTTTCAACACAAGTCAAAACATCTCAATAGAATGACTTATCATTCCAAGGTTTTCACAATTCATTTTCACCAATTGTTCCCATCTAAAATGACTCAAGTTTTTGATCTACTCTAAAATACTAAGTTAAGAGTGTTCACTAAGGTGGAAGTATGGGATCAATCTCATGCCATAGAATGACATCTAAAGGTTTCTAAGTAGGTCAAGTTTTATACTTTTTATGCTACCATCAAAACAAGAACTTTGTGTAAACTAAGGGAGGTAAAATTTGTCAATAAGACTTGAGGTACTAAATAGTTAAAGGGGTGTGATCAAAGCATGCTTAAGGCATCTTTGCTAAACCATCTAGTTTGTTTCTAGTTTGCTAAGCACTAAACTTGCAAGGGTTAATCTTGGGTATTGCTAGCTTGCTAAGGGTAGCTTGCACTGTTAATGGTGGCTTGCCTTGGTTGGTGCAGTGGTTGAAGTTTTCTTCGTCTTCGTCTTGATAGCACTCCTCCTCCTCGTAAGCTTGGTCGGTACTATCTTCTATAACAATACATACGGAGTAGACAATCACCAAACAATACTTAACTAGGCTAGATAGAATTCTAAGGCACACAATTTATGCTCTGTTATCATCACAAGCATCACAAGTTTAATTCAATAGTTTCATTCCTTTTATTTTAGAAAAGTAATTTCTACTCATTGAAAACTTTAACTAAGATTTAATATTCACCACTTAAAATATGGGATCATGTTGACACATGTCATCACCGCATATTCAAACATGTGGCAATGAGATTTAAGGGTTGGATCAATATTACTTTGGTTTAAGTTCATTATTTAATGATTTAAAGTGGCTAGAAATACCTATATACCATTATTTTGGTACTAGTCCAAAGTCACTGCATGTAAACCTTAATATTATTACATATTTGGATAGGTATGATGAAATGTGATTTTTGAGAGTTGGAATCAACTCAAAAGCTAACTTGGTTAATTTTATAAAAATGTTGCAAGTTGTAAAAGCTTCTATTTTGTTATTTTTATTAAGAGAGATCTATAACTCTAATTGAATTAAATCAAATGGGCTTGGATAGGTCATCTCCATACCTTTCAGAAAAAATTGGTTTCATGCAATTTGGATTTTCAAACTAGGGGATAGAAACTAGATTCAATCTAAAAAGAAAAATCCAGATTTGAACGGGTGGGCTAGCGCGGGAAAAGACTTGGGACGGCCCATTGGCGCTTCGCGGCGCGGGGCTCAGCTGACAGGGGGTCCCGCTTGTCAGCGGCACTTAACACGTGAAACGCTACGCGCGCTGTGGGCTGTAGGATTAGAATGGGAATCTACGGCTGAGGGTCGTCGTCGACGAAGAACAGGTCGCCGGCGAGCTCGAACCCGAGTGGCTCGGTGGGGGTCTGCTGGGGACGTATCAGGGCTCCAGCGGGGTCGGCGATGCGGGCAAACGAACAGGAAGATGACGACGAGGCGAGGCGCGGCTGCGGCGGAGCTTGGGGTGGTCGCAATCAGCGGCGCCCTTCTCCTCTAGAGGCGGCTGCTCCGACTCCAATTCCGGCGAGCTGCTGCTCCCTTTGCTCCGGCGAGAGGTGGGTGAGGTTCAGAGAGGTGAGGGGAGTGGAATGGTGTGGAGAGAAGAGGCTAGGGAGGGCTCCTTTTATAGGCCCGACGGTGAGACAAAGCGGGATGGGCAGGCGACGGTGGAGACATGGCTACGGCGGGGTAGAGGCATGGCTGGGGGTGGCGATCGATGGGCGGTTCCCTACCGGTGCTCTAGGAATTGAATGCGGCCGTGAGGCGGTGTACCTTGATGCAGGCGAGGTGGCGCTCCTGAGAGGCAAAGGCGGCGGTGTCCATGGCCGGTGGGTGTGAGGCTCTGGGCGGCCAGGGGGTGTCCAGGGTGTTCTCCAGTCGTGTGGCGGGCGGCAGGCTGTGAGGCGGCCAAGGCGGCAGTCTGAAGCGGCGTTGGCATGCTCGACCAGCTCCAGGCGCGGTGGTTCCTGGCCGCTCTGCCCTCTGTCTCTGGCTTGGGGCTAGTTGGGCGGTGGAGGTGGACCACTGGCGGTGTGCTAGACATGGCGAGAGAGGTTGGCGGCTGCTGTGGCGCGATGTCACCGGTGGGGGTGCTCAAGGTGCTCGGCCTTAATGGCCATGACCATTTGGTTGTGTGCACAGGGTGTGGCCGGGCTAGCAAAAGGTAGGGCTGGTACTAAGGGAACAAGGGGACAAGGTTAGGCACAAATGGTGACCAAGATCACTGCTCAAAACAATGTTTGGAATTTGGCCAGATTTGTGCACACAAGTTGTTTGATGAAATGGCCGAAAGTGAAAAAAATTGAATTTTGGTTTCAAAATTTTTGAGTGATCTCCACTAGTGCTAGGTAGTCTCTGGTTGCAAGGATTTTGAAAGTGGAGGTCAAATAGGTGGGTTTTGAAATAGGGGTGATCTATGCATATACATTAGATTCAATTTTCAAATGCCAATTAAAATAAGTAAAAGAATGTTTTTAGCGGATCAAAAAGTGGCCCTTGGTACCTCATTATGTGTACTAGCAAGGGGTACAAAGATCAAGAATTGTTTCTGTTAAGAATTGAGTACTAGGAATAGCCAAAGTAGTGTAGTGGATTAAAATGGCCAAAATGACCATTCCTCCTTTTTAATTCTTTGTGATTTGATTTTCTTGAGGAAAAGTTTGGGAATGATGTAGATGATGTTTAAATCACCTAAGAAACATTTTACAAGCATTGGATCACACAATCATGGCAATTCAAAACAACTCCTATTTTAAATGCACACATATATGAATGCTTTCATTTTAAAATTTGGAAAAGTTTTTTGTTAACCCTATTTTTGGATGATTTGATCTTGATAAGCTTGGATTGAAGTTCTAGGATGTTACAAACCTTCCCCCCTTAAACAAAATCTCGTCCCGAGATTTACAAAGAAAACTAGGAACTAAAGAGATCTGGGAACTCTGTCCTAATGTAATCTTCGTGCTCCCAAGTAGCTTCCTCCTTGGTATGATTGCTCCATTGAATCTTGAGAAACTTGATGCTCCTGGTCTTGGTGGTTTTGTAGGCTTCTTCTAAGATACGGATGGGTACTTCCCGATAGGTCAAGTCATTGTTGATTTCCACCGCTCCGTGATCGATATTCTTGAAAACTGCAGTCTTCTCAGGCACTTCCAAGCATTTGCGAAGTAACGAGATATGGAACACATTGTGGATGGCTGACATCTCTTCAGGCAGTTCCAGCTGATATGATACTTCTCCTCAGCGGTTCAGAATCTTGAAAGGTCCGATATATCTGGGGGCTAACTTTCCATTCAGACTAAAGCATTGAGTTCCCTTCAATGGTGAATCTTTGAGGTATACAAAATCTCCGACATTGAAAGTCAGGTATCTCCTTCTCTTGTCAGCATAGCTCTTTTGTCTGGATTGGGCGGTCTTGAGGTGCTCATGGACTTTGTGAACTTTCTCTTCTGCTTCTCGGAGAATGTCGGGTCCGAAGATCTGACTCTCTCCTACTTGCGACCAATTCAAAGGGGTACGAAACTATCTTCCGTATAGAAATTCAAATGGTTCCATCTGCAAACTAGCTTGATAACTATTGTTATATGAGAATTCTACGAAAGGCAGGCAGTCTTCCCATTTTGATCCGTATTCCAACACACAAGCTCTAAGCATATCCTCCAAGATCTGGTTGACTCTCTCAGTTTGTCCTTCTGTTTGCGGGTGATACGCGGTGCTGAAGTTCAACTTGGTTCCTAATCCTTCCTAAACTTTCTGCCAAAATCTTGAAGTAAACTGGGTTCCGCGATCTGAGACGATGGTCTTGGGGGTTCCATGCAGACTAACAATCCTAGCAATATACAGCTCTGCTAGCTTTGCACTCTGGTAGGTTGTCTTGATAGGTATGAAGTGGGCTACCTTGGACAATCTATCAACTATGACCCAGATTGAGTCATTTCCCCTACTAGAAGTAGGCAAACCGGTGATAAAGTCCATTCCGACGGAATCCCATTTCCATTCCGGAATCTGCAATGGTTGCAATAGTCCTGCGGGTCTCTGATGCTCTGCTTTGACTCTTTGACAGATGTCACATTTGGCGATGTAGCTTCTGATTTCTCTCTTCATCTTGTGCCGCCAAAATTGCTCTTTCAAATCCTGATACATCTTTGTTCCTCCGGGGTGGATAGAATAAAGAGTATCATGAGCTTCCTTCATGATAACTTCCTTCAGCTCCGAATCTGCTGGCACATAGATACGTCCTTTGTACCATAGTACTCCTTCTTCGTCTTTGGTGAATCCAGGTACCTTGCATGTACCAATACGACGTTTGATACCGTCGATACTTTCACTTCCCTTCTGGGCTACCTTGATTTGGCCAATCAAAGTGGGTTGAAGTTCAATGCTAGCTAGGAATCCTTTGCTAACTAATTCAGTCCTGAACTGCTCCAATTCCTCATACAAACTTGGTTGCTTCTCTTTGATCATGGTGTTAAGCCTACACGGCAATCTGCTAAGAGCATCCGCTACCACATTGGCTTTGCCGGGGTGATAGTGAACGTCAAGGTCATAATCCTTGATGAACTCGATCCATCTTCTTTGCCTCATATTCAGCTCCTTTTGAGTGAAGATATACTTCAAGATCTTATGATCCGAGTAAATCTCACAGCGATTACCCATCAAGTAATGACGCCATGTCTTCAATGCTAGAACCACAGCTGCTAGCTCAAGATCATGGGTAGGATAGTTCTGCTCATGCTGCTTCAGTTATCGAGACAGATACGTGATGACTTTGCCTTCTTGCATCAACACACATCCTAGGCCAATCTTGGATACATCACAATATACATCAAACGGCTTCTTGATGTCTGGCATGATCAAAATTGGGGCTGATATCAATCTCTTCTTCAGCTCCTAGAAACTAGCTTCACATTTGTCTGTCCATTCGAACTTCTTGTCCTTCTTCAACAATTGGGTCATTGGTCGAGCTATGCTCGAGAATCCTTCAACGAACTAGCGGTAATATCCCGCTAATCCGAGAAATGAACAGACTTGGGTCTGATTGGTTGGGGCTTCCCATTCTTCGACATCTTTGATCTTGGTGGGATCAACAGAGACTCCTCCGGCAGACACAATATGTCCTAGGAATCCTACTTCTTTCAGCCAAAACTCACACTTGCTAAACTTGGCATATAACTGATGCTCTCTCAGGGTTTCTCGGATGATTCTCAGATGTTGCTCATGCTCTTCTTCCGACTTGGAATAGATAAGGATGTCGTCGATAAACACAACTACAAACTTATCTAGGAAATTCATAAAGATCTTATTCATGAGATTCATGAAATAAGCAGGGGCATTGGTTAATCCAAAAGACATAACCGTATACTCGTATAAACCATAGCGAGTAGTAAAGGCGGTCTTCGGAATATCCATTGCACGAATCTTAAGTTGGTGATAACCAGTCCTAAGATCAATCTTTGAGAATACCTGGGCTCCAGTCAACTGATCAAATAGATCTTCTATCTTTGGCAAGGGGTACTTGTTCTTGATGGTGACGTCATTCAACTTTCTATAATCTGTACACAGACGATTGCCTCCATCTTTCTTGTCGATGAATAACACTGGTGATCTCCATGGCGATGCGCTTGGCTGAATCAAGCCTGTTGCTAACATGGCATCCAACTGCTTCTTCAGTTCCACTAACTCTGAGGGGTCATGGTATAGGGTCTCTGGGATATAGGTCCGGTTCCGGGGATTAGTTCGATAGTGAACTCAATATCCCTATCCGGGGGCATACCTGGCAATTCATCTAGGAATACGTCGAGGTATTCACAGAATACTCTGACTTGGGCAGGGCTACACTCATGTTGCACTTGAATTGACGGGGTAAGGTTTCAGAGATATGCTCTACTGTTACTCCAGAACTACTGGTCATGGTGATGGCTTTCTTAGCACAGTCTATCAGTCCTTTATGCCTTGACATCTAGTCCATACCTAGTACTACTTCCAATCCTTTGGTTCCAAGTACAATTAGGTTGGCATAAAAATCTATCCCATGTATTCTGATAGGTACAGCTTTGCAATTTTTTCTAGCTTTTGTAGTTGAACCGGGGATTTGAACTATCATGACATGCTTCAGGTTGGTTGGGTGAATCTTACTAGTGCATACAAATTCTTCGGTGACAAATGAATGCGATGCTCCAGAATCAGACAATACTCTTGCTAAAACTGAGTTGACAGAAAACATACCCAGCACTACATCTGGCGCTTCCTGGGCTTCTTCTGCGTTCATGTGGAAGAGACTACCGTTGCGGTTGTGAGGGTTCCCTGGGGGAAATCTCTTTCCTGGTTGAACACGACGCTGCTGCTGAGCTAGGGCATTCACAGGGGCATTGGTTGCAGTCTTCTTGGGACACTCATTGGAGTAGTGACCCTTCACTCCACACTCGAAACAAGTGATCTGGGACTTGTCCTTGACTGCGACAGGCACAGCATTGCTGCCAGTTCTGGCGTAGTGTTGTTGTTGTTGTTGCTCTTGGGAGGGGCAGGTTTGAAATTGTTGGCATTTCCGGAGTTGTGATTGTTTCCTCCAGACTTCACATTGCCTCCGCTAAGGTTGGGGTAGCTTGGGCGAGGATTTGGGGGTCGGTTGCTCCTTGGTGCATATCCTAGTGAGGGGTTGGGATGGTACTTCTGGTGACTACTGGATCCAGACTACTGCATCATACGACGCTTGATGTTGTCGTTTGCCTGGTTAATCTTCCCTTCCATCTGAATGGCAGAGTCGACTAGCTCTTCGAGATCCTGGAAACGGGTGTTGACGAGGATAGTCTGCATCTCATCTTGCAGTCCGTTCAAGAATCTCTCCTTCTTCTTGGCCTCCGTGTTGATCTCATCAGGTGCATATCTGGCAAGTGACAGGAATCTATCACGGTACTCCACCACAGTCATTCTTCCTTGCTTCAATTCGCGGAATTCATCTCTCATCCTGTTGACGAGACCTTGCGGCACGTGGGTGCGGCTGAACTTGACTTTGAATGCTTCCCAGGTCATCACCTGGCCATGGTTCATATTGCGGATGCTATTCCACCAAGCTCTAGCATCTCCTGCCAGATAGTGGGTGGCAAAGAGAACTTTCTCATTTTCATCAACTCCTGCAACTTCGAGGTTGTTTTCCATGGTCTGTAACCAGTCATCAGCATCTAATGGGTTCTCAGATTGGTTCAAGATTGGGGGATTGGTGTTCTGAAATTTTTTGAGTTTGGATCCATGGTGATCCTGATTTCCATGTCCTTGGTTGTTGAGAGCCATTTGGGCGATTTGCTGCAATGTTGCTAAGTTGGCTTGACGCTCGGCCCTGCTTGCTTCACGGTCCGCAATGAGATTCTGCAAGATCTGCAGCATTGGGTCCTATGACGAGCTGCTCCCTCCTTGGTTTCCACGAGTCATCTGAAGATTGAGATAGATATAGGGGTAAGAGGGAAATTCTAAGGTTCATGGTTTTGGGTTTTCAAAGCTAAAACTTTAATTTAGACTCAGGTTTTTCAACTAAATTTATTTTCATTCATGCAAGGAAGCACCCGATACAACACACACCACAACAATCAAAGGGGAAAACAGATGGTTTGATGAACCATTCTGTAAGCTACGATACAATGAGATGATACATCTCATGCTACGACAGTGCTCTAGTGCATCTACTCATCGTTGATGAAGTCAGAGTCCTCATCGTCAGTGTACAAGTCCACAGCATCCTCCTCCAGAAAGTCATCATCGTTGCTGAGGTAAGAATCCATATCTCCCTGGATGTCTTCACCCTCATCTTCTTCTTCCTTGGCGGCAAGCTGAGCTTCCTGCACCTTGACGGTCTTCTCCAGGTTAGCCACCTTCTTGCAAAGATGGGCGATGGTGCGATCCTTCTTGGCACGCTGGCGGCAAAGAGACTGGCGATCTTGGACAAGCAGTGCGAAAGTCTGGGCCTTCTGGTCGGCAATGGCACGGTTCTGGTTGGCTAAATCCCTAGCATTGTCCAGTTCCTGTTGTCTGTCGTGCAGCAAGAAGTCAAGATTCTCCACATGACGCCTCAATTCTGGGTGACTTGGCATTTCCATCGGCATTCCCATGAAGTCACGTCTTGCATAGTGGGCAAAATGGGTTCCTTGGATCTTGTTGATGCTGAGGGCACATAGACGTGCGAGAGCTTCATGCATTGCCCTGGCTAATCCATCTAGCCAGTTGTTCTCTCTCTCACGGAGAACTAAATTCTTCCAGAAGTTGGTGCTTCGATGCTTCCTCGAAGATCTGCGGTGACTAGCCATTGTAGGTCTCCTCCTGGGGGTCCTGGAAGTTGAGCTCCAAGAAACTCCGGATGCGGGCGTCCCAGTAACTCTGACAGTGAATCCAGATCCCTCTCGAAGATCAGCTGACCTCCGTTTCCCAACTGGTAAAACTTGCTGAATTGAGTCTCCATCTACAAGAATTAAGGATGAGGAAGTTAGTGAAGTGATCAAGTGTGCCAAGTTTTAAGTCATAATGTAAGAATTTTGAGGAACATGAATTTTTGAGAAAGAATGAGTTCACAAGGGTAAGAGAGGAAATAGTTTTTCAGAAATACTCACTTTGGTTTTGAAACTAAGTTTTTTTTGTTTGAACGTCCATTCTAACTAGGGTCTCCTATGGTCAGGATGGCTCTGATACCAACTTGTCAACACCCGGATTTTTAATCCCAGATGCCTGTTATGCCATACCTCGCAATCCCAGGATTACCATTTTTGCGAGACATAATGGATTGGATATCACAGTACATCATCCATTACAAACCATACATAAGGTCTTTACACAAATAAGGATCTCATGATCCAGTCTTTAATACAACAAGCAGCAGAAATAAAAGATAAGCGTAGCAGTGGGGTCCATCTTTAGGGGCACAGGCAATGCTGACGAAGGCACATGGTCCTAGTTATTATAGCCTTCCTGATGACCCTCCTCCTGATAATCTCCTTCATAGTCTGGCCATGAGAATAGCCAGGGACAAAAGCCATGAGTACTCTTTAAGTACTCACAAACTACTATTAACAGGTACTATAGTCCTAAGTTAAAGTGCTAAATCTAAGTTTAACTATCAAGTTAAGTTTGAAACCTAAGCTGAGTTCAGAAGCAAAGAAAGATAAAGTAAAGTTCTAGAATTACTTAAGTTGGGAAGCTATTGTCATAAACACAAACCTGTTGTGGTCAAGTCAAGATTCATCATTTATTTCAAGTTAATTAGAAAACATCTGATAACGAAACAGTATGGCCATTCTAACTGTCCATAACATGGACGCCTATTGAATAGTTTGACACTCTACGAGGTGGTACACTTTCACCACAAGATTCGATACATACATGGGGATAACCCTGAATCATCATACTTAGTATGCAGATAATCAAACATAACCTTCCCTTTACACACCCTAGTATAAGCATCTCTCCTATGAGCATGGCCTCCCAACCATGACCATCAGTCATCTTGGGCACTACATAGGTGGACATCATGAGAGGTAGCCTCAGCTCAAACCTCTCCCGTGAGGGAACTAATACTAATGCATATAAATTTCTAGCTAAGCCTTACCCAATTCAGGTAATGTGGTTTATGCAGTAAATTTGGAATGGTATCACATCCGAATCCAACCATCAGTTTTATAAAAGGGTTAAGGCTCATGCCTCATCATTTTCATCATCATAAACCAGTTGTGTTTCTCAACACATGTCAAAACATCTCAATAGAATGACTCATCATTCCAAGGTTTTCACAATTCATTTTCACCAATTGTTCCCATCTAAAATGACTCAAGTATTTTATCTACTCTAAAATACTAAGTTAAGAGTGTTCACTAAGGTGGAAGGATGGTATCAATCTCATGCCATAGAATGACATCTAAAGGTTTCTCAGTAGGTCAAGTTTTATACTTTTTATGCTACCTTCAAAACAAGTAAAGAACTTTGTGTAAACTAAGGGAGGTAAAATTTGTCAATAAGACTTGAGGTACTAAAGAGTTAAAGGGGTGTGATCAAAGCATGCTTAACGCATCTTTGCTAAACCATCTAGTTTGTTTCTAGTTTGCTAAGCACTAAACTTGCAAGGGTTAATCTTGGGTATTGCTAGCTTGCTAAGGGTAGCTTGCACTGTTAATGGTGGCTTGCCTTGGTTGGTGCAGTGGTTGAAGTTTCCTTCGTCTTCGTCTTGATAGCACTCCTCCTCCTCGTAAGCTTGGTCGGTACTATCTTCTATAACAATACATACGGAGTAGACAATCACCAAACAATACTTAACTAGGCTAGATAGCATTCTAAGACACACAATTTATGATCTATTATCATCAAAAGCATCACAAGTTTAATTCAATAGTTTCATTCCTTTTATTTTAGAAAAGTAATTTCTACTCATTGAAAACTTTAACTAAGATTTAATATTCACCACTTAAAATATGGATCATGTTGACACATGTCATCACCACATATTCTAACATGTGGTAATGAGATTTCAGGGTTGGATCAATATTACTTTGGTTTAAGTTCATTATTTAATGATTTAAAGTGGCTAGAAATGCCTATATAGCATTATTTTGGTACTAGTCAAAAGTCACTACATGTAAACCTTAATATTATTACATATTTGGATAGGTATGATGAAATGTGATTTTTGAGAGTTGGAATCAACTCAAAAGCTAACTTGGTTGACTTTATAAAAATGTTGCAAATTGCAAAAGTTTCTGTTTTGTTATTTTTATTAGAAGAGATCTATAACTCTAATTGAATTAAATCCAACGGGCTTGGATAGATCATCTCCATACCTTTAAGAAAAAATTGGTTTCATGCAATTTTAATTTCTAAAACTCTCTGAATTGATTTTCAAACTAGGGGACAGAAACTAGATTCAATCTAAAAAGAAAATCCAGATTTGAACGGGTGGGCTAGCGCAGGAAAAGACTTGGGCCGGCCCAGTGGCACTCCGCAGCGCGGGGCTCAGCTAACAGGGGGGTCCCGCTTGTCAGCGGCACTTAACACGTGAAACGGTACGCGCGATGTGGGCCGTAGGATTAGAATGGGAATCCACGGCTGAGGATCGTCGTCAACGACGAACAGGTCGTCGGCAAGCTCGAACCCTAGCGGCTCGGTGGGGGTCTGCTGGGGATGTACCAGGGCTCCAGCGAGGTCGGCGAGGCGGGCAAACGAACTGGAAGACGACGGCGAGGCGAGGCGCGGCTGCGGCGGAGCTTGCGTTGGTCGCAATCAGCGGCGCCCTTCTCCTCTAGAGGCGTCTGCCCCGGCTCCAATTTCGGCGAGCTATTTCTCCCTTTGCTCCGGCGAGAGGTGGGTGAGGTTCAGAGAGGTGAGGAGAGTGGAATGGTGTGGAGAGAAGAGGCTGGGGAGGGCTCCTTTTATAGGCCCGACGGTGAGACCGAGCGGGATGGGCAGGCAACAGTGGCGACATGGCTACAGCAGGGTAGAGGCATGGCTGGGGGTGGCGATCGATGGGTGGTTCCCTGGCGGTGCTCTAGGAATTGAATGCGGCTGTAGGGGCGGTGGCACGAAGTCTGGGCGAGGTGGCGCTCTGAGAGGCAGAGGCGGCGGTGTCCACAGCGAGCGGTGGTTATGAGGCTTTGGGTGACCAGCGGGGGTGTCTGGGGTGTTCTCCAGGTCGTGGCGGAGCGCCGGGTGCGGGCTGCGGCCAGGAGGCGGTCTGTGCGAGCGGGGACAGAGCATGCTCTGGGGGCGGCGATGGCATGCTCGACAGCTCCGGGCTTGGCGGTTCCTGGCTGCTCTGCCCTCTATCTCTGGCCTGGGGTTGGTTGGGCGGTGGAGGTGGACCACTGGCGGTGTGCTAGGCATGGCGAGAGAGGTTGGCGGCTGCTGTGGCGCGATGTCGCCGGTGGGGGTGCTCAAGGTGCTCGGCCTTAATGGCCATGACCATTTGGTCCTGTGCACAGGGTGTGGCCGGGGTAGCAAAAGGTAGGGCTGGTACTGAGGGAACAAGGGGACATGGTTAGGCACAAATGGTGACCAAGATCACTGCTCAAAACAGTGTTTGGAATTTGGCCAGATTTGTGCACACAAGTTGTTTGATGAAATGGCCGAAAGAGAAAAAGTTTTGAATTTTGGTTTCAAAATTTTTGAGTGATCTCTAGTAGTGCTAGGTAGTCTCTGGTTGCAAGGGTTTTGAAAGTGGGGCTCAAATAGGTGAGTTTTGAAATAGGGGTGATCTATGCATATGCATTAGATTCAATTTTCAAATGCCAATTAAAATAAGTAAAAGAATGTTTTTAGCAGATAAAAAAGTGGGCCTTGGTACCTCATTATGTGTACTAGCAAGGGGTACAAAGATCAACAATTGTTTCTGTTAATAATTGAGTACTAGGAATAGCCAAAGTAGTGTAGTGGATTAAAATGGCCAAAATGACCATTCCTCCTTTTTAATTCTTTTTGATTTGATTTTCTTGAGGAAAAGTTTGGGAATGATGTAGATGATGTTTAAATCACCTAAGAAACATTTTACAAGCATTGGATCACACAATCATGGCAATTCAAAACAACTCCTATTTTAAATGCACACATATATGAATGCTTTCATTTTAAAATATGGAAAAGTTTTTTGTTAACCCTATTTTTGGATGATTTGATCTTGATAAGCTTGGATTGAAGTTCTGGGATGTTACATGAAAGTACTAGTTGCACTATTTAACCCAAATGGCATGACTAACCACACATATAAACCAAACTTTATTTTAAAGGAAGTTTTCCACTCATTCCCTTCCTTCATCCTAATTTGATGATAACCACTATATAAATCAATTTTAGAGAAAATAACAGCACCACTCAATTCATATAGCATGTCATACAAACATGGAATAGGGTGACGGTATCAAATAGTGATGTTATTTATCACTCTACAATCTATGCACATGCGCCATGTACCATCTTCCTTAGGAACTAAAATCACAAGAACATCACAAGGAATTAAGCTCACATGAATATAACCTTTGTCGAGAAGCTCTTGTACTTGTTTTTGAATTTCTTTGGTTTCTTCGGCGTTGGTTCTGTAGGGGCATAGTTGGGAAATGTGGCGCCAGAGATCAAGTCAATCTGGTGCTCAATGCATGCAAAAGGTGACAATCTGGTACCCTTACAACCTCTGCATCCTCGCTCCAACGATGCAGTGGAAGGAGCAACTCCTTTCCAAATAAACCCACCGGAAACATATATCTCGCTAATCCGAGATCATGGGGAATAATTTCTACAGGGGGAGAGAGATCCATTACGAGGAGGTGTCAGTGTGATGGAGTGAGAGGGGTGCCTTTTATAGGAGGAGGGGTGCAGACAAAGGCCATGGAGTGGCAGCCATGGTGGTTCCCCCACCTCTTCCTCATTCATGTGGGTGGAGCACCCACTCATATAAAAGACCTCCACTCAAAATTCCACTCACACATGCATTAATTTTCCACCAAAAATAATGTATCTCTCATTTAATAAAATTATTTTATTTATTTTATTTAGAAATTTGTTAATTACTTTAATTAACAAACATTCACATAAAACCCCCTTCAACATTTCAATATCACATGCAGAACTAGTTTCTGCAATTTCACCCGAAACAATTCCAGTTTCCATTGAAATGATTCTAGCGCTTTCTTAAATCTTTATCTTAAACATATTTGCTCCAAATGGTATCGGTATCCCTTAAGTGTGTCACCCTACGGTTCACGAATAATGCAGAAATGATTGAGACCCCTCTCTGATCAATAATCAACAGCAGGACCTAGAGATCCGCACCGACTCCCACACATTCAACGATGACTCTAGTGATCATGTGAACATTTTAACATTGTAACTAAATCCCATTTTCTCACGATATATTACATGTATGAGATTCGATCATCGGTATCCCCATACCTAGTTTTATCTCATTACTGACATGCACTCTTTTCTCGTTCCCGTGATAACATTCTAGTGATCACATCACTTCCTTGCAAGCTATCTCAATGTGATATCACCGAGAGGGCCCAGAGTATATCTATCCGTCATCGGGATGGAAAAATCACACTCTTGATCCATGAGCATCTACATAACACTTTCGTAGTATCTAAACCCACTTTTATTGTCACCCTATTACGGTGTGAATTTTGATGTTATCAAGTTACTATTCTAGTGTTAGTGATTGACATGATCTTATGGTCTAAGGACTAGAATTACTCCGTATGATGTTATAGAAATTTAAACACAATGACTTTGATCATATTGCTATACTTTAGATGAATGCTCATTACATCATTCCACCAATGTTGTGACCTCGTTATTAAAAACATCCAATATCCATGATCAGGAAACCATGATCATCTTGTTAATCAACGAGCTAGTTTATAAGAGAGACATAACTAGGAACCCTTTATTTTTTTATTAAACACACATGTATTAACATTTCCAATTAATACAATTATAGCATGCAAAATAAACATTTATCATAAACAAGGAATAGGATAATAACCACTTTATTATTGTCTCTCGTGCATATTCCCTTCATTGTTTCGAAGAAAGGTTAAGCTAGATTGTTTGATAGGCTTTGCTAGACCTATTTCTTGCATGGGGATATATCAGAAATATAATGAATACTAAGAGTTTGGCCTAGACATGCTTGCTTATGATTGAACATGATGCCGGCCTGGTCGCCTCTACCTATCCTAGACCACCTCCAAGATGCTCCTTATTCCTGCATGTGAGCCATTGGATGACCCTAGCTGTGGCTAGCGTTTGGCGTTGCATCCGTGGTGGTCGTATGCGTCTCTGAGTGAAACATGTAGTTTTATCATCAGTTTCTGCTAATAATCTAAAATTACTAGGGATGTATGGTGTAGAGAGAAATATTAGGTCACTCAATCGGAGCCTATGTTGGATTTTTGCTGCCTGGTTGTGTAATATTTTTAGCATAGGTCATTGAAGGTGTGGGTGATTTCAGTTCTCTAGCTATGTATTTTTTTACCGTGTACCATGCTAGTGTTTACTGAACTGAGGAATTTGGGCATCATAATTATTATACAAATGCTCTATTATTGACAAATTAATGATGCTTGAGGTGGTATCAGTGTAGTTGAACATTCCGGTAGGCTCAACATTTCGTATAAGTGATACTGATCAATAAACAAGCAGGTTCACTTGAGAAGATAAAAGATTAGTAGTATGAACTAATTCAATTGGATGCTAGTCCAACTGAAATAGGTCTATAGATTCTTGTTGATCTGAGTTTCATATTTGTACTGGGACTTGTGTGTACTAGGATGTCGGTGGTTGGCTGCTTGCATCGGATGATTCATTAGGTTTTTATCTTACCTTGGGTTGTTTTATGTACCTCAAGGACCTTATTTCTTATTGCCAGGAGGGATGAACTTTGTACTTGATGGGTTCGTAGCATGGAAAACAAAAAATTTCTACCGCAAGAACAAACAAAACCCAGATCTAATCTAGATAAAAGCCAAGATCTAATCTATTAGACATGTGCAACGAGATAGATCTGTACTAACCCTTGTAGTTTCGAAAGCCTTGTTCAAGATCGGATCTCGTGGTTGATGTAGTCGATCACTTGCCGATCTCAAGATCGAGTAGACGATCCTTTCATGCGTTAAGCGGCAGCATGATCGGTCACACGTGCGGAGTCGAAGCGGACCTTCCTCTCCCGTTCAGTGACGTGGAGAAGTAGATCTCTCCATGGAATCCCAGCAGACCTGACGGTGTGGTGGTGGTGGTGGTGGAGAATTCTCAGAGCTTCGCCTAAGCGAGTAGATGGAAGGAGGAGGAGAGGCGGCTAGGGTTTGGAGTGGGAAGGGGCGGTGGCACCTCCACCCCTCTATATAGAGGAGGGAGTGCGGCCTAGGGTTCCCACCCTAGGCCCACCCCTTAGGGCGGCAAGACCAAGGAGCTTGGGGGGAGAGTCCTTCCCCCCCAAGTTTCCTTTACTTACCCTTTCAGTTTTCCCTTATCCTATCTTGGTTTTCAAGTAAACTCCAAAATATCTTCTAGAACCTTCCAGAACATTCCGAAACCTTCTAGAATCCCCATACAAACACTCCGGAACATTTCCTAACTTAGAAAATGATCCCCATTATATTAATCTTATTCCCCGGACAATTCCGGATCTCCTCGTGATGTCCCGGATCCAATCCGAGACTCTGACCAACATTCGGTCTCCAACGCACATTCAATATCTACTTAAAACAACTTCGAACCTGAAGTGTGTCACCCTACGGTTCGTGAATATGCAGACATGATGGAGACACCTCTCCGATCAATAACCATCAGCGGGATCTGGAGATCCATAACGGCTCCCACATACTCAACAATGACTTCGTGATCAATAGAACCATTAACATACGACACCAATTCCCTTTGTCACGCGATACTCTACTTATCCGAGGTTTGATCGTTGGTATTTCCATACCTAGTTCTACCTCGTTACTGATAAGTACTCTTTACTCGTTCCATGTTATGTGATCCCTTGTGACCTAGTCACATGCTTGCAAGCTAACTAGATGACATTCCACCGAGAGGGCCCAGAGCATATCTATCTGTCATATGGATGGACAAATCCCAATCTTGGTCCATGCGCTTCAACACATACTTTCAAAATACCCAATGACACCTTTATAACCACCCAGTTACGAAGCAGTGTTTGATGTCATCAAAGTACCCATCCGGTGATGGTGATTAACATAACCTCATGGTCGAAGGATTAGGCTACTATGCATTTGATCTTATGCTACGCTTACTATGGGTGTGTGTCCATCACATCATTCTCCTAATGATATAACCTTGTTATTAATGACATCCAATGTCCATGATCAGGAAACCATGATCATCAATTAATCAACAAGCTAGTTCAACAAGAGGCTTACTAGGGACTCTTTTATGTTTACAAAACACACATGTATTAGTGTTTCCTTATAATACAATTATAGCATGGGATGCAAACATTCATCATAAACACAAAGATATAATAATAACCACTTTTATTATTGCCTCTTGGGCATATCTCCAACAGTCTCCCACTTGCACTAGAGTCAATAATCTAGATTACATGGTAATATACCTAACACCCATGGCGTTCTGGTGTTGGTCATGCTTTGCTCTAGGGAGAGGTTTAGTCAACGGATCTGCCACATTCAGATCAGTGTGTACTTTGCAAATCTTTATGTCACCATCTCGGACATACTCGCGAATAGCATGGAAACGTAGCTTGATGTGCTTCAGCTTGCTATGTGACCTTGGCTCCTGTGCATTAGCTATGGCACCTGTGTTGTCACAGTAGATGGCCATCGGGTCCAACGCACTAGGAACCACGCCAAGTTCAGTAATGAACTCCTTCATCCATATGGCTTCTTGTGCAGCCTCCGAAGCAGCTATGTATTCTGATTCAGTTGAAGATTTCGCCACAACGCTTTGTTTGGCACTCCTCCAGCTCACTGCAACACCATTCAAAATAAATACGTATCCATACTGTGACTTTGAGTCATCTGGATCGGTGTTCCAACTAGCATCAGTGTAACTGTTTACAACAAGCTGTTCATCACCTCCACAAGAAAGAACCATATCCTTAGTCCTATTTAGGTACTTTAAGATATTCTTGACCGATGTCCAGTGCTCCATTCCAGGATCACTTTGATATCTACTAGTCAAACTAACAGCATGTGCTATATCCGGTCTTGTACACAGCATGGCATACATGATAGAACCTATGGCCGAGGCATAGGGAATATTATTCATCTTCTCTCTATCTTCTGCCATAGCTGGACTTTGAGTCTTACTCAAGGTCTTACCTGACAACATGGGCACGAACCCTTTCTTGCTCTCTTCCATTCTAAACTTCTTTAGAACTTTGTCCAAGTATGTACTTTGTGAAAGCGCTATTAGGCGTCTTGATCTATCTCTATAAATCTTGATGCCTAGAATATATGCCGCTTCGCCAAGATCCTTCATTGAAAAACTATTATTCAAATAGGCTTTGACACTATTAAGAAGTTCTATATCATTCACAATCAGCAATATGTCATCTACATATAGTACTAGGAATGCTACAGAGCTCCCACTCACTTTCTTGTAAATACAAGCTTCTCCATAAGTTTGTATAAATCCAAAGTTTTTGATTACTTTATCAAAACGTTGATTCCAACTCCGGGATGCTTGCTTCAGTCCATAAATGGAGCGCTGAAGTTTGCATACCTTGTCAGCATCTTTAGGATCGACAAAACCCTTGGGTTGTACCATATACAACTCTTCCTCAATGTCACCATTAAGGAACGCCGTTTTGACATCCATCTCCCAAATCTCATAATCAAAATATGCAGCTATTGCTAACAAAATCCTTACAGATTTTAGCTTCGCTACTGGTCAGAAAGTCTCATCGTAGTCAACTCCTTGAATTTGTCGGAACCCTTTCGCGACAAGTCGTGCTTTATAGACGGTAACGTTACCATCAGCATCTGTTTTTATTTTGAAAATCCATTTGTTCTCGACAGCCTTACGGCCATCCGCTAAGTCCACCAAAGTCCATACTTGGTTTTCGTACATGGATCCCATTTCAGATTTCATGGCTTCTAGCCATTTGTCGGAATCTGGGCTCACCATAGCTTCTTCATACTTTGCAGGGTCATCAGTGTTGTCCACCAACATGACGTTCAAGGCAGAGTCATACCAATCAGGAGTGGTACGAACCCTCGTTGACCTACGAGGTTCAGCAGCAACTTCGTTCGAAGTTTCATGATCACCATCATGAGCTTCCTCTCCAATTGGTGCAGGCGGCACAAAAACATCTTCCGGTGCTGCGCTACTCTCAACTCTGAGAGAAGGTTCAATAACCTCGTCGAGTTCTACTTTCCTTCCAGTCAATTCCTTCGAGAGAAACTCCTTCTCAAGAAAGAATCCATTCTTGGCAATGAAAACTTTGCCTTCGGATCTATGATAGAAGGTATACCCAATTGTTTCTTTAGGGTATCCTATGAAGACGCATTTCTCCGCTTTGGGTTCAAGCTTATCAGGTTGTAACTTCTTTACATACACTTCGCAACCCCAAACTTTAAGGAACGACAACTTAGGTTTCTTTCCAAACCACAATTCGTACGGTGTCGTTTCAATGGATTTAGATGGTGCCCTATTTAAAGTGAATGCGGCTGTCTCTAATGCACAGCCCCAAAATGATAGAGGTAAATCTGTAAGAAACATCATAGACTGAACCATATCTAAGAGAGTTCGATTACGACGTTCGAACACACCATTACGCTGTGGTGTTCCTGGCGGTGTCAACTGCGAAAGTATTCCACATTTCTTTAAATGCATGCCAAACTCATAACTTAGATATTCACCTCCGCGGTCAGAACGCAGAAACTTAATCTTCTTGTTACGATGATTTTCCACTTCACTTTGAAATTCCTTAAACTTCTCGAAAGTTTCGGACTTATGTTTCATAAAGTAGACATACCCATATCTACTTAAATCATCCGTGAAAGTGAGAACATAACGATATCCACCACGCGACGCTACACTCATTGGACCGCACACATCGGTATGTATTATTTCCAATAAGTCTGTAGCTCGCTCCATTATTCCAGAGAATGGAGTCTTAGTTATTTTTCCCATTAGACATGCTTCGCATCTTTCAAGTGATTCAAGAAGTCCATCAGAATGGAGTTTCTTCATACGCTTCACTCCAATGTGACCAAGACGATGATTACATGTATGTAGAATTATCATTCAATTTTGTTCGTTTAGCATCTATGTTGTGAACATGTGTATCACTACTATCGAGATTCAGTAAGAATAAACCATTCATCTCAGGTGCATTACCATAAAAGATATTACTCATATAAATCGAACAACCTTTATTCTCGGACTTAAAAGAGTAACCGTCTCGCAATAAACAAGATCCAGATATAATGTTCATGCTTAACGCAGGCACCAGATAACAATTATTCAAATTTAAAACTAATTCGGAAGGTAGTTGTAGAGGGAGCGTGCCGACGGCGATCACATCAACCTTGGAGCCATTTCCAACGCGCATCGTCACCTCGTCTCTCGCTAGTCTTCGTTTATTCCGCAGCTCCTATTTCGAGTTACAAATATGAGCAACCGAACCAGTATCAAATACCCAGGCACTACTACGATTACTAGTAAGATACACATCAATAACATGTATATCGAATATACCTTTCTTCTTGATGTTGTCGTTCTTCAGATCTGCCAGGTACTTGGGGCAGTTACGCTTCCAGTGACCAGCACCCTTGCAGTAGAAGCATTCAGTTTCAGGCTTAGGACCAGCCTTGGGCTTCTTAGCAGGTGCGGCAGCTTTCTTGCTGTCCTTCTTGAAGTTGCCCTTGTTCTTAGGCTTGCCCTGTTTCTTGAAATTGGTGGTCTTATTGACCATCAACACTTGGTGCTCCTTCTTGATCTCCACTTCAGCAGTTTTCAGCATGGACGATAGTTCAGGCAACGTCTTGTTCATGCAGTGCATACTATAGTTCATCACAAAGTTCTTATAACTCGGTGGCAGTGATTGGAGGACACGGTGAATCCCTAACTCATTAGGAATCGTTATCCCCAACTCTTGGAGCTTGTTTGCGTGCCCAGACATGGTGAGCACATGCTCGCTAACGGAGCTACCCTCTTCCATCTTACAGTTAAAGAACTTTTCGGAGGCCTCATAGCTCTCCACGGCCGCGTGAGTCTCAAAAATGAGCTTGAGCTCCTTAATGATCTCGAACGGGTCGTGGTGCTCAAAGCGCTTCTGAAGCTCCGTTTCTAAACCGTACAGGATGGCACACTGAACTGTGAAGTAATGATTTTTCCGAGTGGCGTAAATATTCTTTATGTCATCGGTCGCATCTTCTGCAGGTGGGTCACCTAGTGGTGCTTCGAGCATATAGGTCAACTGACCAGCCCTGAGGACAATCTTCAGTCCACGGAGCCAGTCCGTGAAGTTGCTTCCATTGTTCTTAAGTTTTTCTTTCTCTAGGAACGCATTGAAATTGATGGATAGGTTCGCCATAATCTACAACAAATTTGCAAGTAGCTTAGACTAAGTTTATGATAAATTGAGTTCAATTTTAATTCTTAAATTAACTAGGTGAACTCCCACTCAAAACAACATCCCTCACATTGTCTTAGTGATTACACGAACCAAGTCCACTACACCAAGTCCGATCTTCACGAGAGAAGATGTAGTTTCATCGGCGAACAATCTTCATGTTCATCATATCATTTATATGACTCATGCTCTAACTTTCGGTATTCTGTGTTCCGAGACCATGTCTGTACATGCTAGGCTCATCAAGATTAACCTTAGTTTCCGCATGTGCAAATCTGGCTTGCACCCGTTGTATGCACACGTAGAATCTATCACATCCGATCATCACGAGATGCTTCAAAACGATGGGTCTTAGCAACGGTGCCAACTAAGGACGAACACTTTATTACTTGATATTTAGTGAGAGGGATCATCTTATAATGCTACCGTCACGACCTAAGCAATACAAGATGCATAAAGGATTAACATCACAGGCAATTCATAATTAGTGTGATATGATATGGCCCTTTCTTCTTATGCCTTTGATCTCCATCTCCAAAGCACGGACATGATCTCCATCATCACCAAAGATTGCGTCAAGGTCGATGGCGCCGCTTCATGGTTGTCCATCATCACTAGCAACTATTACAACTACTTGGAATAAAGCTATTACAAGATGAATAGACACGCAGGTCTTAATGTAATTAAAGACAACCATTAGGCCTGCCGTTGCCATATTACATCAAGGATCATTGCATACATCAAATATAATCACAATCACATGATGGCCATATCACATCACAAAACCCCTGCAAAAACAAGTTAGATGCCTCTAATTTTCTTTGCATGTTTTACGTGGTTTGGGACTTTCGAATAAGAACGGATCTTACCTACGAAACTGAACCACAACGTTGATACAAGTGCTATCGAGTGCAAAGAGTAGATTGGATCTATACTATGGTGGGAGAGACAGACACCCGCAAAGCCACTTGTGCAAAGCAAGTTACACGTCAAGCGTGGAGCAAGTCTCATGTGCGATGACATGTAAGGTTAGCCCGAGCCGCTTCATCCCACCATACCGCAAGATGCAAAGTACACAAAGCAAAATACGGCACGAGCACCAACGCCCACAAAAACATTGTGTTCTACTCGTGCAACAGATCTACGCATAGACAAGGCTCTGATACCACTGATGGGTTCGTAGCATGGAAAACAAAAAAATTCTACTTCAAGAACGAACAAAACCCAGATCTAATCTAGATAAAAGTCAAGATCTAATCTATTAGACATGTGCAACGAGATAGATCTGTACTAACCCTTGTAGTTTCGAAAGCCTTGTTCGAGATCGGATCTCGTGGTTGATGTAGTCGATCACTTGCCGATCTCAAGATCGAGTAGACGATCCTTCCCGTAGCAGCGCTTCCTGATCGGTCACACGCTTGAGTCGAAGCAGACCTTCCTCTCCCTGTTCCAGCGAGCAGCGGAGGTAGTAGATCTCTTCACGGAATCCCAGCAGCATGACAGCGTGGTGATGGTGGTGGAGTAGAGAATTCTGCAGGGCTTCGCCTAAGCCAGAGCAGATGGAAGGAGGAGGAGAGAGGCGGCTAGGGTTTGGAGTGGGGAGGGGCCAGGGGGTGGCGCCTCCACCCCTCTATATATAGAGGGAGGGGTGCAACCTAGGGTTCCCACCCCTAGGCCCACCCCTTAGGGCCGGCGCACCAAGGAGCTTGGGAGGAGAGTCCTTCCCCCCCAAGTTTCCTTTACTTACCCTTTAAGTTTTCCCTTATCCTATCTTGGTTTTCAAGTAAACTCCAAAATATCTTCTAGAGCCTTTCGGAACATTCCGAAACCTTCTAGAGTCCCCATACAAACACTCCAGAACATTTCCTAACTTAGAAAATGATCCCCATTATATGAATCTTATTCCCCGGACAATTCCGGATCTCCTCGTGATGTCCTGGATCCAATCCGAGACTCCGAACAACATTCGGTCTCCAACACACATTCAATACCTACTTAAAACAACTTCGAACCTTAAGTGTGTCACTCTATGGTTCGTGAATATGCAGACATGATGGAGAAACCTCTCCGATCAATAACCATCAGCGGGATCTGGAGATCCATAGCGGCTCCCATATACTCAACGATGACTTCGTGATCGATAGAACCATTAACATACGACACCAATTCCCTTTGTCACGCGATACTCTACTTATCCGAGGTTTGATCGTCGGTATCTCCATACCTATCTACCTCGTTACTGATAAGTACTCTTTACTCGTTCCATGTTATGTAATCCCTTGTGACCTAGTCACATGCTTGCAAGCTAACTAGATGACATTCCACCAAGAGGGCTCAGAGCATATCTATCCGTCATATGGATGGATAAATCCCAATCTTGTTCCATGCGCTTCAACACATACTTTTAGAATACCCAATGACACCTTTATAACCACCCAGTTACGAAGCGGTGTTTGATGTCATCAAAGTACCCATCCGGTGATGGTGATTAACATAACCTCATGGTCGAAGGATTAGGTTACTATGCATTTGAAAGCTTGTAGCAATACGAACTCAATGACTTGATCTTATGCTACGCTTACTATGGGTGTGTGTCCATCACATCATTCTCCTAATGATATAACCTTGTTATTAATGACATCCAATATCCATGATCAGGAAACCATGATCATCAATTAATCAACAAGCTAGTTCAACAAGAGGCTTACTAGGGACTCTTTTATGTTTATAAAACACACATGTATTAGTGTTTCCTTATAATACAATTATAGCATGGGATGCAAACATTCATCATAAACACAAAGATATAATAATAACCACTTTTATTATTGCCTCTTGGGCATATCTTTATTCCGACTTAGGCCTTGTTTACTTATCTCGTATTCGCTAGTGTATTCACGGGGATCGGAGGGGATTATTCCAATTCCCCCAAATCCCCGTAGTCCGTTTACCACACCGGGATTGACCAGGATAATCCCAGGATATCCCCACATATCCTTCATGTTTTTGTCTAGATTGAAAAATCTCCTCTAAGATAGAGCATTTTTGGGGAAGGGTATTGTAGGGGATTGGATAGTATTGGGTGAATACCAAATCCCCGCATATGCTCAAAACTCTAGTGGATAAAAATACGAGAGAAGTAAACTAGGCGTTATCCTATATTTCTCACCAGACATGATGATTACTCACCAGAGATACAAATTTCTTGCTGGCCTACTTTTTTACTTCATAGGGCCAAAGTTATGGGCTTGGGAACCATCTAAGCGCGCCTAGTAGAGCACATTTTTAACCTTGAAATTTTAATATGTATCTGGGACTGAAACTTCAGTTTCTATCTCAACCCCTATCCAAAAGCGTGATTATTTAGATATTCAAAGTACTGTTGTAACAAACAGCTCGTACCGGATTGTGTAGATCAATAAAGGAGATGGTGCTTTCTAAGGTCGAAAAATGACATTGGCATTCTTCCTTTTTACTGTTCTAGTGTGATCACTGAAGTAGTCTACTTCACAGAGTTTGTGTTCAGTGTGTAACTATACTTTCTACTAATTAAGTGTTCTTGCATGCTTAAATGTACTTTGTTGAACCTTTTTCCTTGGGATCATGCTACTTATAGTGTCTCCTGCTGCAGTTTATCTTGGTGACTAGTAGAGGTACTACCTAGTATATTCAGTCAGTACCAATACATGATTTTGTAATCAAACGGTGGTACCACTACTGATATAGAACTTGTTAATTTGTCTAGGCGGATATGACATGGAGGAAAAGGTGGCATGGCGGGCATATGATCTGGCGGCGCTCATGTACCGAGGCCCGTCCACGCACATCAATGTCCCAGTGAT
Organism: Avena insularis; assembly: GCA_023614405.1. Taxonomy (NCBI): domain Eukaryota; kingdom Viridiplantae; phylum Streptophyta; class Magnoliopsida; order Poales; family Poaceae; genus Avena; species Avena insularis. The sequence goes on along the minus strand of CM042694.1, from coordinate 317,657,459 downwards.
CAACTCACTCTAAAACTCTAGTTTAAAACGTGGCTATACATTTCTTGTGATCACAATGTAGATCGTTTATGATGTTTTTGATTTTGACCACCTGTGTACGTGTGTCTAGGTGGAGGAATACGGGGCGGAGCTGGAGACGATGAAGAACATGACTAGGCAGGAGTACATGGCTCACCTCAGAAACCTCAGAAGGTAAACTTGTCTCATCTTTCTTACTGCCGAAGATGATAAACAATCTCTGCAACTTGATCATCATGTCAATATGTAGTATGTCATGTTTATAATTAACATTTGGATACATGTGTAAACAATCATAGGTACAAAATGAGTAGAATCATTGGATCAGTAATAAGCATACTTTTAAATACACACTTCAACACATATACTTCAGTGACACACTTCACAATTGGATATTATATGAGAAGTAAATCTGCAAGTTTTTGATGAAAAGAACATGCTCTAGGAATCCTGTAAGCTATAGTGATGTTCCATTCTATACATTTTGTCGGTCCATGTTACACAAGCTTAATACCTAAACTCAATTGTTTATGATGCAATAATGTGAACTATGTTCTTTTCTATATTTTACCACTCTTCTTACCCTTGTTTCTTGTTTTACAGGTGATATATGGAACCCTTCTTGGAGATCGTAAAATCTAAGTTATTGATGTTGTCAGTGAAGCTTAGATGAAACACACGTCTTGTTTCTTGTATGCATTAATTTTTTGTTTTGATGTGATGTACGAGGAGTGATGGTCTGGTCATTTGAATTTATGGTCGATTCATTTTGAATTCTGGTATGTATCATTTTGTAATGAAAAGTGATTGGTTATTTATTCAGAAATTCATGGGCTTCTAATGTTACTTATGTACAACCTGAATATCATATTAATTGTGTTGGGATTTAAAAAGGCCAGCCGAGTGACTAATTTTGGAAAAAAACGTATCTGAATGTAAATAGTAAAAGGCCAATGATAGGCCTAAAAATAAGTCGACTTTGAATACACCAAAGCCCAAATAATAAGAAATGGATCGTAAATATGGTAAGGCCCAAAATAAAATATACTGTAAAATTCTAGGACAAAAAAAATGGCTAGAGTTAATGGGCTCGGCCCATATAAGCGATCAAACTAGACCGGGGTGAATTTGTATTACGACGATCTCATTTCATCATAGTTTTGCCACGTTAGATCAGCCACGTAGGACCTGACCTGGCTAGGCTAAATGGTGACGATATCAGAACGTCATAACGGTTACAAAGATCCAATATCATCATAACCCGTTATGACGATTTCAAAAAAAGTCATTGTATGCAACTACTAACGATCAGTTTTTGACGATATGTTTTTCGTCATAAGATCGTCATATATTGTAGAAAATGACGATTTAGTGACCAAAATGGAGGGTCATGTATCAACAGATTCCTTGTAGCGTGGCTAATATTAATAATGAATGTACTCCCTCACTTTTTGTTATATCATTCTGATTTGATGGCTCACTCTTGCTCAAGTAATAGTCTCTCGTCTATCTACTTGTTCATGCACATTCCCTAAATTCACTTCAGCTTTTATGAGGACATCCCTGCTGACTTGCTATCTCCAACCCATAATGAAGTTGTCGATGTTGTTGCCAATACCAAGTCCAATGAGATCTGGATTGGACCTATTACTCGAGCTTGTACCAAGCTACTTTAATAACAGGTGAATTCACTCCTAAATGAATCTGATGTTTTTATTGATGAGAATTTTATAATACCTAAGTCTATGCACTTGTGTATGATCAGGTTCGTTGAGAAAGCAAGCATGACACGAGGAGGAGAAGAGATGATGCAAGAGGAGCCTTATGTGATGATCGTCTAAGGATGCGTGACTGAGTAGTGGGAGGCAGACGCACAGGATGAGGAGAAGATCATGAAGAAGGTCGCAAAGAAATTCTAGAAGACCGGAGTGTCTGGCGCACAACAACCGGATAATCCAGCCTGCCCCAAGAAGCAGCAAGGTGGCTGCCAATTAATTACCCGAATCGGAAGCCACCCGGAAACAACCCAGAAACTTTGATGTTTCTGACGCATCGGACTATCCGGTGTACATCACCCGGAGTGTCCGACCCATACGGACCGGAATGTCAGGCTGCCGACGGATCTATTCCGAATTAGCTTGTATTGGTTTGAGTCATACACGTTTTTGTTTCGGGTTTTGGCCATCCCAATCGCCCATATAAGCCCTGGGACGTCCCTTTAGCTCTTTTTAGACCACGTTTAAAGTAAACCCTAGATCCGTTGAATTTCTACTTGCAATCCATTAAGTCCCTACACCAATTCGTATCGTCTGGTGTATTTGCTACTATCAATCAAGTGTGATTAGTTGATTCATTGAGATTTAGCCAATTGCAAGCTTTTTGTGATCTGCTATTCCATTGGGAATTAGAAGACTGCACTATCGCTTCGTGGTTAGCGGCTACGTGCACAAGTTTGTGAAGTTGGAAATATCTAAAAAAGGGTTGAGAGTTGTTGCATTGGCACTAGAGATCAACCGAGAGGTTTGTGAGCGTCATACAATTTATCTTCACCACTATCATCATCTACCACCCTCACGTATTGAGAATATCGGGACACGCCATATCATCTTGGTATCAGATTCTAGTGTTTCCTCGATAAGCATCCACAAATCCATCCATAGTTTAGCGTTTTTCGTTCTATATAGAAAATTCTTACAAAAATATTAGGTTTAGTCTTTGCCATAGCCTAAATTGCATCAGAGTTGAGTCGTAGTTGTTGTTCGTTGCCGTGTCTTTGATCCAATCTCTTCTAGTACGAGTCGTAGTGTCTAGGTTTTTCCTTGTTAGCTTCGCTTGTTCTTCATTTTTGAGTATTTCGTCATCGTTTTCTGCTAGTTTACATCTACTTTTCCAAGTCCGCATAGCGTATTTTTGTGTTCACCTTAGTTACAGCCTATCTACAGTATCCATGCCTAGGAATGTACCCACGAGACTAGTTGCTTTGCTATGAACAGGCTACTCATTAGGTTTGGAAGAGCAAAAATTTTACCCACTTAGATCGGACTATCTGGTGGACGTACACTAGACAATCCGACGCCTCGGAGTATCTGGCCAAGTTACACCGGAGTATCCGACCCAGTTCTTTCAAATTTTTGCATTCGTATTGCATTGTGTCATATAGTTGAAAAATAAAAAAAATAAAAAAGTATTTAAAAAAAGAGAAAGAAAAGATATACAAAAGTGACAAAAGAGATATATCAATGCTTGATTGGAGGCCTAGTTTATAATTTCACTTCTAGATTGAGCAATATTGTGCCTGTTTATTTTGAGCTATTACTAGCGTCTCTCTTGTGCATTGCAATTTTCCTATTCATAAGTTGTTTTTCCATGTTTATCTCCACTTTATGTGTTTCCTTGGGTGTTTATCACACGATCAACAATAGGACTTGCTTTAGTGTAGTTAGGTATCCATACCTACACCCTACTACATACTCCTACTTTGTCGTGTGATCGTTTTTGTACCCTCCGTATTTGCTTCATCATATTCGTGCACGTGTCGTTTATCCAAGTTGGTAAGCTTTACTAATTCACTTTGGAACAGTAAGATTTCCTTTTCTTGTAGTTGTAAGTGAGTTGTGAGGGAGACACCAAAAGATTTTGATTTAGTGCACTAACCTGCTAATTATGTCTTCTAGTGATGTTCATGTTATGCAGAAAAAGGATGATGATACTATAGTTACCTAGCAAGACTATGAAGAATTGCGGATAATTTACAAGCGCTCGTTGTCGGAGATTTGTCGCGGGAAGGAACTAGGGTCCAACGATCCCCTGATTCGTGAGAGGGTTGAACACACGATTCCGAAGGATGTAACACCCTCGAATCGGTCCTATGCAGATTTTAGCGCTTCCCGCCAAATCCACATAGAAACGATCCAAAGATGCTCACCAGGCACTTGCGTGCGGGTGAAAAATAAAGTAACACCATTACACAATAGTTCACGATGGAACCCACATAACATATATATATACAACAACGACTCAACGAGTCAAGAATACAGATATACGTTATAAAGATCCAAATCACCTTGAAAACGATACAACATCCGAGTACGAAATGGATGCAAATGGGGCTAAGAGCCCTGAAGAGTAACCAATGGCGTCCATAACCCTACCCAGGCCAAGCCGGAAGGGTAACCCTGCTAACGACGTCGAACTTCTACCTGTTAAACAAAAGGGTGCCAACAAAGGGCAAAGATAAAAAGGAGCGGTCAGGACTAAGGCCAGTACACGACGAGTCTAGAATTTGGCGGCTCTTGCCTAATAGGTATGGTGGACTGAAGAGGCCGTGAAGCAAGGACTTAACAACCTATAGAGACTCAGTACAATTGTTGGCTATCAGAGAGGGATAAAAAAGACCTATTCGGCAACCAACTTGATACTAACACCAAACATACCCATCCTGGTATTTTCCCTTCGAGACTAAATGAGGAAGTCAAACCAAGAAACTCACACAGCTGACAGTTTTGTTCATTCCATTATAGTTGCAGCAATTACTAGTTAGATATAGATAGCATAAGACATTCCAATATCACAGCTGTTGACACCTTTAATTAACCATTTCGTTATAGTTGCAATACTTACTAGTCAGATATCGATAGCATGAGACACCCAGTTCCATCAGTTGTTGGCACTTTTATTATCCATTTCATTGTAGTGGAGCTGATTACTAGTAATGCCAAACTCAAATTTATAGCACTACTATAGTTATAGTTTTCTATGGTCGAGATATTATGCTCCAAGTCGTCCATAACCGCTGACACGGCTTTTCGAAAAGAATTACCCTGCAGGGATGCACAAATAGCAACACATACACGAACAACCCCGAGAAGAACCGAATAAAACACAACGCGGTCTCACGGCAAGACATTCACATGATTCATAAATTATTTAGGAGCACCCCAATAAGCTACCCGCAACAAAGTTAGTCGGCTTCGAGACGGATCCAGGGTTTGCGACAATGGTTGTAAATGACTGGTAACCCGAAAGTGTGACTAGGCTTGTCGACACCATGAAAACATTCTGCATTCCTAAATAGTATCGGTGCTCCACGTATAATCATAAATAAAACAGTAAAACATGGCATAAGTACAGGATAGTAATAATACCCCACACTAGTTTGTGGCCCCAAGAAGTAAGATATGAATCAAACTTAGGCGAAGGGGGATCCATAGAGTCTCCCACATGTGGATAGCGCAATAGTCAAGTAATAGGTATCAAGTACTCGAGGCCTACGGAATACAAGTGATCGTGGAAGAACCAAATAATATCTATTCCCCAGCGATGCCTCTTCATTAGTTATATCTATTTATAGCATTTTAATTATAAACTTGAAATTAAAGTCATGATTATCTCCATCATTAAGCATGTGCCAACCTTCCAACAACGTGGAACAACAACGACGTGAAGCAGCACCTGAGCAAGCAACTATGACTCGCAAAGCCGACTATCTATCAAACAACAGGCAATAGGATGTGTCCAAGTCAATATAGAGGCTCCAAGGAATATAAATGGTGTACGGAAAACTAAAGCATCGCGACACAGATAGCAATAGATCAACAAGAGGAAGTAAAAACTATAAATGCAAAATAGGTAGAAAGGTGGAGAATGCTCACCTGGGAAACACTATCAAAGATACATGTCCGAAGAACTGGTCGAAGCTCGCATCAACTCAATGGCCTAATCTGTGAAGAAGCAAAGCACTAAAATAAACACCAAATGCACTATTTAATACTATGACAGAAGATTGGACATGATGCATGTATGATGTATGACATAGCAAAGGTGCGATGCAACTTGGCAATATTAAGCGGAATCGGGGTCCCGACAAATAGTTATATGGTTCAAGTCGTTTAGATACTCCACAAATTAAATGTTGAGTAAGATTCAAAATCATGGCATAGGTTAGCTATACAAATTTAAATAGAGTCCGTAATAAGACAACATCCTGCAAATACTCCATATTTAATTGTTAGGTGAACGACTATTTAACCACAAACCACATATATGCATGAGAGCATGAAGGATTTAATATGCATAGACAGATGACATTTATAAAAAAAATGTATAGGGGTTGGATCTCACGATTTGAATGATGGAGAGATGGATCTTCAAATCATAGTCAAAGTAGCAGAAGTAGTCGCATTGATACCGTCCTTATATGGTTGGAGTAGAAATAGCCAGAACGGGCACGGGTAAGAAGGAATCTGGGTCAATTTTCTTACGGAAAAGTGGACGAACATTTGACAGGCAAGACCACCACGAACATAGCTGAAGCTACGACCGCAGAACCGACTGAAAAGAAAACGCAAGAGGATTACATAGGCCAGGAATTATTTTTTGCTACTACGCTGCTGCAAGGGACAAGGTGCGCAGCTGAACGGGACATAGCAGCAGAAAAGAAAAGGCGGCGAGGAGAATGATGCAACCTGGTCGGCTGTTGCTGGGCGAGCAGCCCCGGTGTGGCTGCTCACACGTGCTAAGGGGAAAGCTAGGACCCTGCGGGTGATGCACTGCAGCAGAGTAGCTACAGGCGCGCGGGCGGAGCAGATCAAGGCCCCATGCGGCGGCGGGTGGCAAGTGGATAGCCTACGAGGGACCTGAGGTGAGCATCTGCGGTGGAGAGGGAAAAATCAAAGGCTAGCATCATGAGATGCTTGCCTTGCTGGTGTTGGTACGGGGTTAGTGGCGATCTGGTGTTGGATCGATGGAAGGCGGAGTGGTGGAGCTGATCAAATATGACTAGATGAGGCGGAACAATGCCAAGGTGACCGGCTACATATGGATGTGCACGGCAGGGAATGAAATGAGAAGCGTCGGCGTAGATCGATGCGTGACGGCAGGGCAAGCCAGGGCTATTGCCTTGTGTCTTCAGTGCTGCAAATAAAATAAAGAAATGGCACATCGGCAAGGAGACAAGCAGTCTGGTGCTTACCAAGGAGATAGGGCCGGCTGGATTAAATCAAAGAAATAGTGACAGTGCTACGTATCAAATCAATTAGAGTGCAACACATTGCCACCACGCTGAATCTAAGAGGTTTAGTGGTTCGTGGGTGGGAAAAAAACAAGCAATATAATGATCCGGTGGTGGAAAAACAAAGACCTCAAGTGAGGGGATTTTTAGGAAGAGGAGGCGCATATTTTGGGGCAGATCTAGATCTCATATTTGGAGGCTAGGGTTTTGAAGCAAGAAGGAGAGTGGAGTATTTATGTAGTCCTAGACTAGATGGATCTAGTTTTAGTCTAAAATTTTAGATGGACTTTCTGTCTAATTTTATTTTAGCAAAGTTTTAAAAAACCTTTTATGTTCTTAAACGGCCCTGTAAATATTACAATTTTTATTTAAAAAAGAAGGATAGTTTTATATGTATTAAGCATACGTGTATATTAGAAAATAAAATAGGATTTAATAAAGTTAAACTTTACCAAAATGCATGATGATGACAAGGTCATTTGCAAGATCAAATAGAAAAACCACATGAGCTTCATATGGAAGCATTAGAGAGAAGATCACATGGCACAAAGAATAACCAACTTGACAACATATGGAATAATTAGATACATATGGATATGATAAAATGGTCACATGTAGATTTGAGAGAATTACAGAATAGGGACTAGAATAAGAAGGATGGTAATATTGAATGGATCCACATATTTTCAAATGGGCTGGTTTTAAAATCCATATGGAAAAATAAAAAGAACCCATCTATCCAATATGTGGTAGAATTAGAATAGATCATATGGCAAGATTTGAAACCACGAGTTAGTGATAGAATAGATTTAAAAGATGATGCCCCAAATCAATTTGGGCATTACTGTCAAATAGAAATAACAAGACTCCAAAGGATATAATTAGACATTATGGTTCTATATCAAATGACACCAACTAGCATTAAAATAGAGTGAGGGTAAATAGAAAGAGGCAAATGGAAATGACAACTTTAATTATCAAGAACCAAATGTAAGTGCCAAATTATAATGCAACAATTTAAAAGGTGTTCCATGCAAGGTAAGATGATGAACATGATGATCAAGCCTGATGATTTCATGATGATGCACAAAGTAGAAATTTTAGGCGATTTTTTGGTAGTGGTTTTCTCGGGATGCTACAATTCGACACCACTAACAATGGATCTCACCCTCGAGATCCGCCTCATGGTACTGGGAAGAAGGCCGACAATCTGAATCTTCTCGCTTCGTGTAGATCTTCACGACACCACTAACAAAGCTTCTTGCTCCGCCTTGAAATCGGCGACACCATCAACAAGGGTCGATGCTCCCGTCCGTCGAGAGAACATTCCGGAGAAACAAATATGAAGGTCGAGGTCTCAAAAGATAAGGACACCTCTAACTTTTATGAAAGGAGTAACATTGCTTGATCCACCTATTCAATGTACAAAGAAAATGATAAGAGTAGTCGGATGGGGATCAGTCCATCACACAACCAAAGCATTACTCCGTACATGAATAGGAGTTTGCAACCAACTCTCGGAACTAGACTGAAGATCTCAACAAGCGACGTTCGGAAACAAAGGAGTGTTGCTGGCTATTCATCAGATCTGAAGTAGAAGATGATGTCGTCGTGGCGAAAGATATTGGAGGATACAAAGATTTTTGTTAGTGTATTTCGGTCCACTGAAAGGTAGACAGAGGAAGATTTCCTCAGATAGCATAAATACCAGAGCCAGAACACCGTTACAAGAGGAAGGAAGCGAAACCCTAAAGGTACGACGGAAAACCCGACCACGAGAAATCCGGAACTCGAAGAAAGGTAAGAGAATAGATTCAAATCACGTAGAGGTAAGAGGAGAATAGCAGAGGGGTAAGGAGTAAAAGCAGACCTAATCAGATCTATCCAACCAATTTTACAAAATAATTTTGACACTCTACATCGGCCATTAGCTAGGTTATCCTACAGGCTGGACCAGTGGGGTATCGCAACTGCTAGGCTCTGATACCACTTTGTAACATCCTCGAATCGGCCCTATGCAGATTTTAGCGCTTCCCGCCAAATCCTTATAGAAACGATCCAAAGATGCCCACCAGGCACTTGCGTGCGGGTGGAAAACGAAGTAACACCATTACACAATAGTTCACGATGGAATCCACAGAACATATACATACAACAACGACTCAATGAGTCAAGAATACAGATATACGGTACAAAGATCCAAATCACCTTGAAAACGATACAACATCCGAGTACGGACAAGATGCAAATGGGGATAAGAGACCTGAAGAGTAACCAATGGCGTCGATAACCCTACCCAGGACAAGCTGGAAGGGTAACCCTACTAACGATGTCGAACTTATAGATGTTAAACAAAAGGGTGCTGACAAAGGGAAATGGTAAAAAGGAGCGGTCAATACTGGGGTCAGTACACGACGAGTGTAAAATTCGGTGGCTCTCGCCTACATAGGTATGGTGGACTGAAGCGGCAACGAAGCAAGCAATAAAGAACCTATAGAGACTCGGTACAATTGTCGGCTATCAGAGAGGGATAAGAAAGATCTGTTCAGAAACTAACAACAAACATACCCGTCCTGATATTTCCCCCTCAAGACCAAATGAGGAAGTCAAACCAAGAAACTCATACAATTGATAGTTTTATTCATTCCATTATAGTTGCAGCACTTACTAGTCAGATATAGAAAGCATAAGACATTCCAATATCACAACTGTTGACACCTTTAATTAACCATTTCGTTGTAGTTGCAATACTTACTAGTCAGATATCGATAGCATGAGACACCCCAGTTCCATCAGTTGTTGGCACTTTTATGATCCATTCCATTGTAGTGGAGCTGAATACTAGTCATACCAAAGTCAAATTTATAGCACTACTTTAGTTATAGTTGTCTATGGTCGAGACGATGTGCTCTAAGTCATCCATAACCGCGGACACAACTTTTCAAAAATATTTACCCTGCAGGGATGCACAAATAGCAACACATGCACGATCAACCTTAGGAAGAACCAAATAAAACACAACGAGGCCTCACGATAATGCATCCACGTGATTCATAAATTATTTCAGGGGGCCACCCTAATAAGCTACCTGCAACAAAGTCGGTCGGCTTCGAGATGGACCCAGTGTTTGCGACAATGGCTGTAAACGACTGGGAATCCGAATGTGTGACTGGGCTTGTCGATACCGCGAACACATTCTGCATTCCAAAATAGCACAGACACTCCACTCGCAATCATAAATAAAGCAGTAAAACATGGCATAAGTATATAATAGTAATAACGCTCCAAACTAGTTTGTGGCCCCAAGAAATAAGATGTGAAACAAGCTCAGGGGAAGGGGATCCATAGATTCTCCCATGTGTGGATAGCGCGATAGTCAAGGAACAAGTATCAATTACTCGGGGCCTACGGGAAACAAGTGAGCGTGGAAGAACGAAATTACATCTATTGTCCACCGATGCCTCTTCATTATTTATATCTATTCCCAGCATTTTCATTATCAACTTGAAATTAAAGTCATGATCATCTCCACCATTAAGCATGTGCCAACCTTCCAACAATGATGGAACAACTACGACGTGAAGCAGCACCTGAGCAAGCAACTACGACTCGCAGGGCCGACTGTCTATCAAACAACATGCAATAGTATGTGTCCAAGACAATATAGAGGCTCCTAGGAATATAAATGGTGCACGGAAAACTAAAGCATCACGACACATATATCAATAGATCAATAGGAGGAAGTAAAGAGTATAAATGCAAAATAGATAGAAAGATGGAGAATGCTCGCCTAGGAAACAATGTCAAAGATACATATCCGAAGAACTGATCGATCCTCGCGTCGACTCAATAGCCTAATTCGTGAAGAAGCAGAGCACTAAAAGAAACACTAGAGGCACTATTTAATACTATGATATAAGATCGGGCATGATGCATGTATGATGTATGACATAGCAAATGTGCGATGGAACTAGGCAATATTATGCGGAATCGGGGTCCCGGCAATTAATTATATGGTTCATGTTATTTAGATACTCCACAAATTAAATGTTGATTAACATTCAAAATCATGGCATAGGTTAGCTATACAAATTAAAATGGAGTCCGGAATAAGACAACATCCCGCATACACTCCATATTTAATTGTTAGGCGAGTGACTATTTAACTCCAAACCACATATATGCACGAGAGCATGAAGGATTTAATATGCATAGACATATGATATTTATACAAAATATGTATAGGAGTTGGATCTGATCGATTGGAAAGATGGGTCTTCAAATCATAGTCAAAGTAGTAGAAGTAGTCGCATTGATACCGTCTTGATATGGTTGGAGTGGAAATAGCCAAAATGGACATCGGTAAGAAGGAATCAGGGTCAATTTTCTTGCGGGAAAATGGACGAACATTTGACAGGCAAGACCACCACGAACATAGCTGAAGCGACGGCCGCAGAACCGACTGAAAAGAAAATGCAAGAGGATTACATAGGCTAGGAATTGATGCTTTGCTACTGCGCTACTGCAAGGGACAAGGGGCAGAGCTGAACGGGACATGGCAAAAATAAAAAGAAAAGGCGGCGAGGAGCACCATGCAACCTGGTCGGCTGTTGCTGGGTGAGCAGCCCCGGTGTGGCTTCGGTGTGGCTTCTCACACGTGTAAAGGGGAAAGCCGGACCCTGCGGGTGATGCACTGCAGCAGAGTAGCTACATGCGCGCGGACCCGAGGTGGCAAGTGGATAGCCTGCCCGGGGGGGAGGGGGGGGGGGGGGGGACCCGAGGTGAGCATCTGCGATGGAGAGGGGAAAATCAAAGGCCAGCGTCATGAGATGCTTGCCTTGCTGGTGTTGGTACGGGGTTGGTGGCGATCTGGTGTTGGATCGATGGAAGGCGGAGTGGTGGAGCTGATCAAATCTGAGTAGATGAGGCGGAGCAACGCCAAGGTGACCGACTACATGTGGACGTGCACGGCAGGGAATAAAACGAGAAGCGTCGGCGTAGATCGATGCAAGATGGTAGGGCAACCCAGGGCTCTTGACTTGTGTCTTTAGTGCTGAAAAAATAAATAAAGAAATGGCACATCGGCAAGGAGACAAGCACTCTGGTGCTTACCAAGGAGATAGGTCCGGCTGGATTAAATCAAAGAAATAGTGACAGTGCTACGTATAAAACCAATTAGAGTGCAACACACTGCCACCACGTTGAAGCTAAGAAGATTTAGTGGTTCGTGGCTGGGAAAAAAAGCAAGATGATGATCCAGTGGAGGAAAAACAAAGAGCTCAAGTGAGGGGATTTTTAGGAAGAGGAGGCGCATATTTTGGGCAGATCTAGATCTCGGATTTGAGGGCTAGGGTTTTGAAGCAAGAAGGAGAGTGGAGTATTTATAGTTCAAAATACACTAGATGGGTCTAGTTTTAGAATAAAACTTTAGGTAGGCTTTCTGCATAATTTTATTTTAGAAAAATTAAAAAAACCCTTTTTATGTTCATATACGGCATGGTAAATATTACAATTTTTAATTAAAAAGAAGAAGGATGGTTTTATATGTATCAACCATATGTGTATATTAGAAAGAAAAATAGGATTTAATAAAGTTAAATTTTACCAAAATGCATGATGATGACAATGTCATTTGCAAGGTCAAATACAAAAACCACATGAGCTTCATATGGAAGCATTAGAGAGAAGATCACATGGCACAAAAGAATAACCAACTTCCCAACATATGGAATACTTAGATAGATATGGATATGATAAAATGGTCACATGTATATTTGAGAGAATTAGAGAATAGGCACTAGAATAAGAAGGATGGTAATATTGAATGGATCCACATATTTCCAAATGGACTTGTTTTAAAATCCATATGGCAGAATAAAAAAGAACCCATCTATCCAATATGTGGTAGAATTAGAATAGATCATATGGAAATATTTCAAACCACAAGTTAGTGATATAATAGATTTAAAAGATGATGTCCCAAATCAATTTGGGCATTACTATCAAATAGAAATAACAAGACTCCAAAGGATATAATTAGATATTATGGTTCCATATCAAATGACACCAACTAGCATTAGAGTAGAGTGAGGGTAAATAGAAGAGGCAAACAGAAATGACAACTTTAATTATCAAGAACCAAATGTAAGTGCCAAATTATAATGCAAGAATTTAAAAGGTGTTCAGATGATTAACATGATGATGAAGCCTGATGATGTCATGATGATGCACAAAGCATAAATATCAAGCGATTTTCTGGTAGTGGTTTTCCCGCGGTGCTACAAAGGATCCCGGTGACGGCATTTTTCTGGTAGTGGTTTTTTATCCAGGTTCGGGACCCTCGTGAGGAGGTAAAGCCCCTACTCCTGCTTTGTTGTATTGCTTGCTTATATCGCGAGGTTACAATGGTGGGAGAAAGTCTAGGGTCTAGATCTCTCAGACCCGTCCCCTTTCAAGGTAGGAGGAGGGCTCCTTATATAGGGTGGCGTTGGGTCTCTTCGCCCGGTTCATGGGAGGGAAGGGTCGCCACATTCCCGCTGATGGATTTGGACATGCCTTGTCTTCTTGCGACCGTTGGATAGCTGATGTGTCCGGGGGTGGTCAGCTATTCCTCCACTTCATGCCGTCACCTTGGTATCCTTGCACTGAAATGGCTATGTCAGATGCCGCCATTGCCTTGCGTCATTCTCCCACTTCAGCGTTCCTTGATTTCTTCAGGTGGACTGGTCGCTTCTTGGACCGACCGTTGGCGCGTCGTCTTGCTAGGCATGCCCGGGCCTGGTGAGGTTCCCCTCCTGAGGGCCTGCTGAGAGGCTTCGCCACCCGACCGTGTCTGGCCCGGGCGTTTGCAGAGGATGTAGGCTCAATTCCCCCTCTGGAGGCTTGCTCCCCTCGTGAGCTCTCAGGAGGATGCTCCTAGTGGGCCTAGCGACTCGACGAGACTGGGTACCCCCGGTGCCAATAGTCCGACACTCGTTACTCGCACAACAGATAGAATTGCGAAAGATGCTTAGCCCACACATATACAGTTGGAAGAGACTGACACAACAGTCACTGCCATCCAAACACAGGTCGGTACAATTCAAACAATTATCCAAGCTTTTACAAAGTCTGTGAATGGTCTGAGGCTGCTAGTGGAGCAACAACAACACCCACATGCTGAGGATGATGATGCCCGCATCAATGATGGTAATATGGCTGCTGCAACAGTCATGGTGATGGCCATGGAGTCCGTGGTGGTGCTCATGGAGGCTGTGGGCGTGGCTTTGCCCCCATCGGTTCTCATTGTTATCCTATGCATGCACCTGCACCGCAAGATGATGGCCTGGGTAAGCCCAAATTCTTTGTACCAATATTTGAGGGAGGACCTGATGTTGAAGAGTACCTCACCTGGGAGCTGAAGATAGAGAATTTATGGTTCTTACATGACTATACCAAAGTTAGAATGATCAATCTTGCTAGTTTGGAGTTTGATTGTTATACTTTACGATGGTGGGATGGCATTGTGCCGCAAGAAGATGGTGACCTGCCTATCATTACTTGGCGCACCATGAAATAGGTTATGCGAGCTCGTTTTGTCTCTCCCAATTATTTGCCTTCTCTCTTTGACAAGTTGCAACAAGTGAAGCAAGGTTCTATGACTGTTGATGCATATTACATGGAGATGGAGCTACTTCTACAACGAGCAAGAGTATGTGATTCTATTGTGATGACCATGCAACATTTTCTTTATGGACTTAAGTATAGCATTAGGAGTGTTGTTGTGCACCATCAATATCATGATATGAATGAGTTGTTACATCATGCATGTGAGGCTGAAGCATAGTTTTCCAAAGAAGCTCTATTCAAAGCTCGTTCCACAGGAGGTGGGCGTTTCTCTTCAGGAACTAGCTCATATGTTCTCACATCTAGTGCAAGCCCTGATGATCGTCTGTCTACATCAAAGAGACCTACTTCCAATGTTTCCAATACAAAGAAAACAACCCCTACTGGAAGTGGTACCAGTTTGAACATGTCTACGACACGTAATCGTGATATGAAGTGCCATACATGTGGTTGCAAGGGTCGCTTCAAGCGAGATTGTCCGAACAAAAAGGTCATGTATATTAATGAGACTAATGAGTATGAGATAGGAGATGATGCTGATCTGGATGCTTCGGATGATGATGGTTACCCTAGTGATGATGGTGTTGATGTGTTTGCTTCCACGACACCAACCATTATTGTTTTCAGCGGACTCTCAATGTAACGGCTCAGTCTAGTGCTGCAAGTTAGCGCTGCAATTTGTTCCAAACAAAGGTACTTGTTGGTGCAAGTAAAGCTTGAAAGGTAATCATTGATGGTGGTAGTTGCCGCAATTTAGCAAGCAAGGAGTTATGTGCCAAGCTGGAACTAATAGATCTACCGCACGCTCATCCATATTATATTCAGTGGTTAAGTGACAATGGTGAGATGAAGGTTAGTCACATGGTGCGTGTTGATTTTCAGATAGGACCATACAAGGATTCTATTGATTTTGATGTGGTTCCTATGATGGATTGTCATTTGTTATTGGATCGACCGTGGTTGTTTGATTGTTCTGTACAACATGATGGCCGAGCCAATACATAAAGTCAATTTGGAGGATGCACCTACATTAGTTGATAGGCGAGAGAATGTAATAGCTGTGAGTGATATAACAAAAAGTGAGAGAGTGTCCAATTTGCTTATATTAGCCACCAAATAAGATATGAGAGAATTAGGTGAGGATCCTACTATCGTGCCTCTTGTGCTCATGTGCAAGGGTGAGGTTTTAGTTTCTAATGATATGACCCCTCTTTCTCTTGGTGTTTCTAATGTGTTATAGGAATTCAGCGACGAGTTTCTAGAACAAGGACCTACAAGTTTGCCACCATTGCGAGGTATTGAGCATCAAATTGACTTGATTCTAGGAGCATCTCTTTTCCCAACAGTGCACCCTATCGCACAAACACCGATGAGGCGAAGGAAATTCAAAAACAAGTGCATGCGCTTCTCGACAAAGGTTATATTCATGTGAGCTTAAGCCCTTGTGATGTTACTGTTATTTTAGTTCCTAAGAAAGATGGTACATGGCGCATGTGTGTACATTGTAGAGCTATAAATAACATCACTATTCGATATCGTCATCGTATTCCACATTTGGAAGATATGTTAGATGAATTGAGTGGTGTTTCTATTTTATCAAAAAATGATTTATGTAGTGGTTATCATCAAATTAGGATGAAGGAAGGGGATGAATGGAAAACTACCTTTAAGACTAAGTTTGGTTTATATGAGTGGTTAGTAATGCCTTTTGGTTTAACTAATGAACCTAGTACTTTCATGAGATTAATGAACCATGTCTTAAGGAATTTTATTGGCAAGTTTGTGGTTATGAATTTTGATGACATATTAATCTACGACGGTAATGAACATGAACATAGTGATCATATTAGATAAGTCTTGCAAGTCTTACGAGATGCTAAGCAATATGGTAATCTTGAAAGTGTACATTTTAGAAAGATAAGGTCATATTTCTGGGATATGTTGTTTCTAAACATTGAGTAGAGGTAGATTCATCTAAAATTGAAGCAATTCAAAATTGGACTAATCCCATGAATGTGAGTCATGTACGAAGTTTTCACGGTCTAGCTAGTTTATAGAGATGGTTTGTGAAGGACATTAGTACTATTACTGCACCTTTGAATGGACTAACTATGAAAGGTGTACCTTTTGTGTGGGGCGTAGCCCAAGATCATAATTTTGATGAGCTGAATATATTGTTAACTTCTGCACCTTTGTTTGCACTACTAGAATTTTCTAAGCAATTTGAGATTGAATGCGATGCTAGTGGCATAGGAATTGGTGGTTTTTTGATGCAAGAGGGCGTCCCATTGCATATTTTTCTGAGAAACTTTCTAGTGCAAAGTTAAATTATCCTGTCTATGATAAAGAACTATATGTGCTTGTTAGAGTTTTTGAGGTTTGGCAACATTATTTATGGCCAAAAGAATTTATCATACATTCTGATCATGAAGCTTTGAAATATATGAAAGCTCAATCTAACTTGCATAGGCGTCTTGCTAAGTGGGTGGAGTTCATTGCTTCTTTTCCATACATCATTAAACATAATAAGGGAAAATATAATGTTGTTGTTGGTGCTCTCTCTAGGAAGAACATGTTATTAACACATTTGGATATGAAATTTCCTAGTTTAGAGAGTTTATGTGATTTGTATGCAACTGATCATGATTTTTCTGAACCATACTATTGCGAGGGCATGGGATAAATTTCACATCTATGATGGGTATTTGTTTTGTGCTAACAAACTATGTGTTCTAGAGTCGTTTGTGCGTTCTCTTATTGCAAGAATCACATGATGGAGGTTTGATGGGTCACTTTGGGTGTGAGAAGACGCTACTTATGCTCGCTGATCATTTTTACTGGCCTAATATGAGGCGTGATGTGGATAGGTTTGTAAAGAGATGCATTTCTTGCAACAAGTCCAAGTCCAAGTTGAAGCCTCACGGTTTGTATACGCCATTACCTGCACCTACTACACCATGGGAAGATATCAGCATGGATTTTGTATTAGGTTTGCCTAGAACTAAAAGTGGCCATGATTCAATTTTTGTGGTAGTAGATGGATTCTCTAAAATGTCACATTTTATTGCCTGCCACAAAAGCGACGATGTGTCGCATATTGCTAACCTATTTTTCAAGGACATCGTGCATCTACATGGAGTACCCAAGACAATTGTTTCTGACAGAGATGTGAAGTTCATGAGATACTTATGGAAGACACTTTGGGGAAGCTAGGGACGAAGTTGTTGTTCAGCACAACCTATCATCCCCAAACTGATGGTCAAACAAAGGTGGTGAACCAAACACTTTTGACATTGCTGCAAGATATGATCGAGAAGAATCTTACGAAATGGGAGGAGTGTTTTCCTCATATGGAGTTTGCATATAACCGGGTGGTTCACTCTACCACACAACTTTGTCCTATTGAGGTGGTCTATGGTTTCAAACCCGTTACACCACTTGATTTTATTCCTCTTCCTATCCAAGAGAGGGTCAATATGGAAGCATCGAAGAGAGCAGATTTTGTGAGGAAGATGCATGTGAAGACGAAAGAGGCTATTGAAAAGAAGGGCAAGAACAATGCTAAAAGAGCTAACAAGAAGCGCAAGGAGGTGTTATTTCAGCCTTGAGATATGGTTTGGGTACACTCTCGCAAGGATACATTTCCGGAGTTGCGTAAGTCCAAGTTACTTCCATGTGGTGCTGGTCTTAAAAAGTGATTGCCAGATCAATTATAATGCCTAAAAGATAGATATTCCTCAAGATGTATTTGGAGGTGTCAGTGCTAGTTTCAATGTTGCTGATTTGACACCATATGATGGAGAAGACTTTGGAGCATCAAGGTCGACACCTTTTGAAGGTGGTAGATGATGAGACATCCTTGCTGACTTGATATTTCCAACTCTTAATGCAGTTGTCGATGTCATTGCCAAGACAAAGTCCAATGGGATTAGGATTAGACCTATTACTCGAGCTCGTGCCAAGCTACTTGAACAATAGGTGAATTTGCTCATAAATGAATCTGGTGTTTTTATTGATGAGAATTTTATAATACCTAAGTCTATGCACTTGTGTATGATCAGGTTCATTGAGAAACCAAGGATGGCATGAGGAGGAGAAAGGCTGATGCAAGAGGAGCCCGGTGTGATGATCATCCAAGGATGCATGAGGGAGGAGCAGGAGATGAAGAGAAGATCATCAAGAAGGTCAGGAAGAAATTCCAGAAGGCTTGAGTGCCTGGCGCACAACAACTCGACAATCCGGCCTGCCCCAAGATGCGGCAAGGTGGCTGCCAATCAGAGACTAAAATAGGAAGCCACCTGGAAACAACCTAGAAACTTTGAAGTTTCCATCGGACCGGACTGTCCGATGTACATCACCCAGAGTGTCCGGCCGGACCGTAATGTCTGGCCACCGACGGAGCTGTTCTGATCGACTTGCAGTTTGAGACAGACATGTTTTTGTTTCGGTTTTTGGCCGTCCCAGCGCCCATATAAGCCCTGGGATGCCCCTTTAGCTCAATTTATACCACGTTTAAAGTAAACCCTAGATCCGTTGAGTTGCTACTTGCATTCAGTTGACTCCCTACACCTAGTCGTATCGATCTGGTGTATTTGCTACTATCAATCAAGTGTGACTAGTTGATCCATTGGGATTTAGCCAATTGCAAGTTTTTTATTGTTCCATTGGGAATTAGAAGATTGCAATACCGCTTCTTGGTCAGCGGCTACGTACACAAGTGTTGAAGTTGCGAATACCTATAAGGGTTGAGAGTTGTTGCATTGGCATCACGGATCGATCGATAGATTCGTGAGTGTCATACAAGTTATCTCGGCCACTATCATCATCTACTCCCCTCGCTTACTGAGAAGATTGGGCCCCCATATTAGGTTTTCTAACGAGATTCGTTAACAATTTGCTCTAGTGTCATAGGTTGCAGATTTATTTTTCCGCCCTTGAACTCCAAGTAATATGTATTGGCTCGGCCATTATGTTGCATGTGACGATCATACTGCCAAGGCCGACCCAACAATAAATAACATACCGTCATAGGCACCACATAAAACTCAATGGAGTCTCTATATGGTCCAATCTCAAAATTAACTCGCAACATGTGGCTGACTATCATCTCACCATTGTCATTTAACCATTGTATATTATCGACTAGGGTGCAGTAGATATTTCAGCTTCAGCTTGGCACACAACTCATTGATAGCTAAATTTTGGCAGTTACCACCATCGATGATCACCTTGCAAGCCTTTCCAGGAACAACAAGTGATTTAGTTTGAATCAAATTACACCGCCGACTTGTAGGATTAGGAGACAAATTGAGTACTCGCTGCGAGCAAACAATCGTGGGAGAGGGTGAAGCAAACACATCAATGGCACCATAGCTTGTGTAACCGTCATTATTTGAAGAAGTTGGATCAGCATCATCTCCTGTTTCATATTGATTGTCCTCATTATCAACCATGACCTTTCTATTTGGACACTCCCTCTTGAAAGTGACCCTTGATGCCAGAAGTGTGACACGCCATGTCCCGGTTTTGTGCTGTAGACATATTCGAACCTGTACCACTAGTAGTAGGTGCAGTTTTCTTTGCTTGAGAAACGATCAAATCATGTCTTGTCGAAGTAGAAGCACAACCATCTGAACGAGGACTTGGTGCAAGTGCACTAGCAGCCAACCGAGGTGTAAAATGGCCACCAAAAAGTAGAACGAGCCTTGAATTGTGCTTCTACGATAGACTAGGCTTCAGCTTCACATGCATGATGTAGGAGTTCATTCATATCGTGTTATTGATATGGCAAACATACTCTTGATATTATGCTTCAAACCATGGAGAAATCGTTGGATGGTCTATTCAATAGATTCACACACTCTAGCTTGTTGAATAAGCATCTCCATGTCCATGTAATATAAATCAACATGCATGGTACCTTGCCTCAATTACATCAACTTAACAAAAATAGAACACAAGTAATTAGTGGGAGCAAAACAAGCTCTCATTACTTCATAGTTCTCCAAGTAATAATGGGTAGCTCACCATCTTCTTGTCTTGTACGAATAATGTTATCCCACCCACGCAAAGCATAGCCATCAAATTCTAAAGAAGCAAGATTGATCTTTCTAACCTTTGTATAGTCATGGAGATGCCACAATTTCTATATCTTGAGCTCCTAGGTGAGGTGTTCTTCTACAAATGGAATTCCCTCAAATCTGGTTATATAATTGTTTTGGCTTTCCTAAACCATCATCGTGTTTGGTATTCATGGGAAACGTTGGGCGCCTAGTGGGGCAAATCCATGTCCACGACCCCATGGCCACTGCCACGACCCCCATGGCCATTTCCAAACACAGCAGTGGCAACATCATTGTCATCATTGGTACCCTTGTTATCAGCCTCAGCATGGTGCGAGTAGCATTACTCAACAAGAAGCCTCAGCCCATCCACGGACTGTGTCAAAGCATGTATGCTAGTTTGGATCCCCGTAAACTATGCTTTAATGGTATCGACAGTGGTATCAGTTTCGCCTAGCTTCAGTTTTATAGCCTGTACATTAGTCTTAGTAGCATCTATGGTGTTGGTGAAAACTATCTACAAATGATCATGAAGTTCTTCATATCCCTGCCAAGTAACTTGCGAATCAGGATCCTTTTTCTGCATCACATCAACACTAATAGAAGTCGTGACAAGTAGGTTACTTCACAAAAAAAAATCTGGTGGTGGAACGATCACAATTCACTCAAAACTAAAACAAAGAGGTATCTTACCGTTCCAATGTGAATTATAGAAGCTTACCAACTTGGGTAGACAAGAATGTGCACGGATATGATGAAGTGAATAATGAGGGTACACGTATGATCACACAACAAACTAGGGTATATGGTGGGGCTTGGTATGGATACCTAACTACACCAAAATACAAGTCCTAGTGCTGACCATATGACACAACACCCACAGAAACACATAGTGGAGATAAACGTGGCAAGACAACTCTAAAAAATGAGCTCAAAATTATGTATATGCTCGTGGTGTAATGTGTAAGAGAGACGCTAGAAAAACTTTAATAGTAACAGGAACAAGATTGCTCAATCTACGAGTGCAACAACTAACGGCTAGGCCTCCCAATTTTTGTTATGGAGCAGCAACTTTCAACAACTTTGTATATATATTTTTGTACTAGACCCTTCCAGTGTCACTTTTCTATTTTTCCTTTTTCAAATATTTTATCACACTCCTCTTTCTATTGTGGCCACAGATTGCAAAGCACTTCAAAAACCCTATAGAGCAGCCTATCGAGCAAGGTAAGCAAGTCTCGTTGGAAAGCTCCTACTCAATATATGTCGAAAGGTTGTGGCTATGATTCTCAAAAGATGCAGAAGGTACGCTATGTGGACTCAATGTATAAATAAAAACGAAAAGGACTCAACCTAGACTAACACGTACCATGACAGAGAAACACACTGCAACGTGTGCCGTGGCAGAGAATCAATACGACGGCGGAGCAAAACATGCTAAAACACGTGCCACGGCAAAAGAAACAGCGACAAGAGCGATAGAGAAACAAGCGAGTGGCATGCCACGACATGACTCTGGGCCCGCTATTTGTGTTGCGGCAGAGAGCGACGGTAGGCGCGACACGGCACGAGTACTGCGGCAGAAGAATGATACAAAAATGTGCCACGATAGAACTCTGCCCCAAAAAGAAAACAACTTCAGAAAGAGACCTAGACACCTATGACTTGGATCAAGCAAGATCGGATATGAAAAAGAAACCGACCAGCAACTAAAACTTCACTCATGTGCAATCTAAGCTATGGCGATATCTTGAAACCCTAATTTTTATGCCTTTTTCTGTATAGGATGAAAATAACTATGATTCTATGGATGAATTGTGGATGATCACCGAGGAAACACTAGAATCTGATATCAATATGATAATGGGTGACACGATCTTCTTATTGAGCTAGTGTAGATTATGATGAGGTTGATGATGATATCATGTATGATGCTGAGATCTCTCTGCTTATACTTGCTCCTAGTGCAACATCTCTCAACCTTATAGATATTCACAACGTCACACACTTGCACACGTAACTGCCACCATGAGTCCACGATGCAATCTTCTAATTCCCAACGGAACAACATATAACACTCAAACTTTTAGTAGAACAAACACTAGATTGCTATGAATTGGTGTGGATAATTTCAGAGGAACGCTTATAACAATTCAGTTTGGAACTTGGGTTTAATAAAAATGTTGCCTAATGCTATTATGGACGCCCAACTGATACGTCCATTTTGCATCACTATTCTATGTCTTAATTCACTATTATTCATTGATATATTTCATATTGAGAGGTGATACTTATGTTATTTTATCTGTTTTTGCATGGTTGATGACTTTTGGAGCATGGACCGCTGCAGTCAGGATTCTGATGGAAAAGGTGCTGTTTGGAGGCAAAATTCGCAAAGATCAGAAAATCCGGGAAAATATTCAGAAAATCCTATTTTTCCAGAAGACTAAGGATGCCAGAAGACGGAGTGGAGATGGGCCACAGTGGGCCCACACCACCCCATGGGGGCGACCCTAGGCGCACGGAGGTGGTGTGGCCATCTGGCCCACTCACTCTCTCCTCTGGCGTATATCATCCTCCCGAAACCCTAAGACTCGGGGAGCGACCATAGAAAGATTCCGCCGCCTCTGCGGGGCGGAAAACACCGAGAGAGAAAGATCTCTCCGGTAGACAGATGTCTGCTAGGGGAATTCCTTCCCGGAGAGGGGAGATCATCGCCATCAACACCACCATCAAGCTGGACTTCATCGGGATCATCATCATCATCATGACCACCATCATCACCATCAGCACCCTCATCACCATCTCCATATTGCTGTAACAATTGCGTTGAATCTTGCATAGTTCATAGGGGAAACTTTCCCGGTGTTGATTACTCTTTGTAGTTGATGCTATTGAGTGAACCATTGAGTTATTGTTTATGTTCAAATTGTTATACATCATTATTCCATCTCTGATCATGATCCATATGATGTCTTGTGAGTAGTTCGTTTTGTTCTTGAGGACATGGGAGAAGTCTTGTTGTTAGTAGTGGAGTTGTGTTGAAAGATTCAATAGATTGTTATTTAAGTTGTGGTGTACTTCTTCTAGTGGTGTCATGTGAACGTCGACTACATGATACTTCACCTATATGGGCCTAGGGGAATGCATTGTGTATTTGGCTACTAATCGTAGGGGTTGCGGAGTGTGAAACACAAGCCCGTTAGGAAACCATTTCACAAGGGACGTAAGGGTCTTAGAGTTTAAAGTTGTGGTTAGGTTTCTACCTTAATTACTTTCTTGTACATACCGATGTTTGCAAGGGGTATAATCACAAGTATGTATTAGTCTTGGATGGGGCGGTACATTAGCACAGGTTCACCCACACAACACTTAGCAAGCTAAAGAAGATTAATCAACTATATGAAGCGAAAGAACTTGACAGTCTTCCCATGTGTCCTCGAGAACGTTTGGTCATCTTAAGTAATACAACCGGCTTGTCCTTTGCTGCATAAAGGATTGGGCCACTTGCTGCATTTATTCCTACTGTCTTTTATTTACTCGTACTTTGTTTACTTGCTTTATCGAAAACCCCTAAAAATCCGTTTGCTAAGTATTTGCAGAGAATTCCTGATCCATACCACTAGCCAGCACCTTCTGCTCCTCGTTGGGTTCGACACTCTTACTTATCAAAAATACTGCGATACACCCCCTATACTTGTGGGTCATCACCAACCAACTATAAAGGAAAGGGCAGCCAACAACCAAAGGAACTCGCATAACCTACATGGTTCGACTCAAACTGGATACAACCAACCCATGATGGGTTAAGCATAATAGGTTACATACCTAGTACTGCAGCGCGCCCTTGACTCATGTTATTGTGCCATGGGCTATCTTGGTGCGCCACCATGCCTTCTGAATGACGCTTGATCTCCTCTTTGCCTAGTGTGCCTGCCTCCCTCGCCTCCCTTGCACATATATTGATATTGGGGATCAATGCTTCTTGTTCTTCATGCTGGAGCTCTCCTTGTTAAGGGGTGACCCTCTAGGGTTGCTCGATCTTTCATGAATCTCCGAGAATCAAGGTGGAATCATGAGGAGGAGAGAGGGAGGATGAAATCCAAGCAAACACACTCACAAAGAACACGATCAACACATGCACACATGATACACAAAACAACTTATAGCTCATGTCGGTGGCTACTGGTCCAACACAATCCCTTGGATTGGTGTCGGCCAATGATTCTCTCTTTAACTGGCATGGCGAGGCAAGGATCTTGGTGAGATCCTGACAACTTGGATAGAGATCACTCATGCCAAGGTCTTCTACAACTTTAATGCAACAACGAAAAATTCAACATGTTTGTGATAATAGCCGCTCCTAGTCAAGGAGCATGACACCAGCTAGATATATTCCACAAGGGCTTCTTCTTCTAGTCTATTATAAAGTCTTAGTCAAAGGGGAAGAGCCTTAGGGGATGGTGCTAGGGGAGAAACGGTACCTATAGCTTGGTGAATGTTTCAATGGAGATGACGTTCAGGTTGGAACCACTATCAATGATCGTCTTGGGGACAACAATGTTGTTGATGATGGGGGTGGAGATCATGGGTAGGGTTCCCACAACCCTGGTGGAAGTGGGGTGGTCGTTGGCATCAAATGTGCCTGCATACGGTGACCATTTGAGCTTGGGAGATGGAGTCTCGGGGCGTGCAACGGTGACCTGATCAGTGAGCTAGTTGAAATGCCGGTTGGAATCCGGGGCCTGGGAGCCACTAAGGATGCAGGCGATGGCGCCAGTCGGCTCCTGGTAGCCCTCGATGTTCTCCTTAGTTTTCCCCTTCTCCGTGATGCGATGATGCTCCTACGCGCCATTGGCCTGGTGACCCTGCTGGTGTGCGCCACTTCCCCTGTGGTTGTTTTTCCATCGCCCTCCATGGTCATTGTTCCTCTCTCCACCTTTCCTCCCATTTCTCTGGATGCTACGCTGGTTGTGTAGCCTCTTGATCTCGTAGCAGTCATCTGTGGGATGCCCGTGCTTTGTGTGGAAGATGTAGTATGAGCGGTCCTCACGCTCCCGTTCCCTGTCGTCCTCACGAGGGCTCTTCCACTCAGGTTCTATGGAGAGGATGGCCGCGGGCTTCCGCTTGGCATCAGTGCTCTTGCTCTTGGAAGAACTCGCGAACTGGGGGGCAGTCTCCTATTCAGTGAGGCCGAACATGCGGCTAACCTCAGCTTTGGCACACTTCTCCGCCATGATGAAGAGTTCCACCGCCATGGTGAGGTAATCCCTCGGGATGTGATCTTCTCCCTCATCCTGACGTCCTTGACACCGTCGGAGAAGGCGCTGATGACATGGGAGTCAGAGATCTTAGGAATCTTGTTACGGACCTAGATGAACCACCATAGAAACTTGAAGAGGGTATCGCCGGGCTGCAGACGCACTTGATGGATCTTGTAGTAAGCGAGGGGCGCTAGTAAGTTCCCTTGAAGTTGGCAATGAAGAGCACGCAGAGGGGAGGGCACGAGCTCATGGATTCCTCTAGGAGGTTCATCAGCTAGGTGTGAGTCATGTCCTTCAAACCCATGGGGAACCAGTTGGCCATTATCGGGGGCATGACATCTAGATACCCCAACCAGACAAGAACTATAGCAGTCGGTTCGCGTCAGGCTGCCTGAGCACAGCCGGACACGGGCAAATCGTACCAGCTACCCTACGGTGGCCGGAACTAGGAAGGGCGACAAGGTTCAAGACCGGCTACAGGAGACGTACCCGGACATAATCAGGAGGACAGAGCGACATGTTGGACAGTGCGAGATACTCCCTGGTATAGCGACAAGACCCACAACTATGAGGCCATACCGAAGACTTTGCTGGGTGACGCGGGCACAGTGGCCGGATGCTGACGATAGACTCGCACGGCATTCACTATACCCACGATGACCCCTACCGCATGTGCCTCGATGGGACATAACCGTACTAGATACTATAGATGACCAGCCGGCCTGGGCCCGCCTGTGGGGCCCGCTAGCCGGACTAGCCAGTGAATCTGTTGCCCCTCTACCTATATAAGGAGGGGCAAGCTCTCATAGCAAGGGTTGGTATCTCAGCATTTAAGAATATAGCTAGAACATACAGCTCGATTAGCGATTGTACTCAGTATTCTACCCTTAGTCAGATCGGCAGGAGTAGGAGTTTTACCTCACCATGAGGTCTCCGAACCTGGGTACTTCTTGTGTCCCGTTACACTTGCTCGTATCCATTCCCGCATGCAGACGCCATCGAGATCTTCCCTACTAGTCCCCACACCTCTATCTAACATTCTCAGGTACTGCTGTTCCCAATACAACGACAGTTGGTGCCCACCGTGGGAGTCACGTTCTGCAAGGGACCCTGCACTTCAGCCGGTGAGCGCATGGCCTCCGGCCTAGTGCTTATGCTCGGCAAGTTCGACTGCGTCATCGACAACGCATCGTGTTTCGCCGGATCCACATTTTCAGCAAACGGCCCCATCCTTCTTTTCAGCGACCTTCCCATCTATGTCGCCACCGTGCCGAAGCGCTTCCCTAGGGAGATCGTCTCTGTCTCGGAATCCCTGCTCCCCAGCAGCGGCATCTCCGTCACCTCGCGCGGCGTCGAGTCATGATGGCCAGCTCCAGCTCCCAGCCTCGCCATCCTCAGGAGCAGGGAACGGATGAGGTCGAAACTTCTGCCCCGTCGCGGTCGAAGAAGCCGGTGGAAGAGCCATTGACCGGCTCCTCATGTCAGTTAACCTCGGGGACAACCCGAAGGAGGTAGAGGCGAACTTCGCCATGGAGAGGTAGCTTCTCATGCAGGAGGCTATCGATTTGGCTGTGCCCAAGAAGAAAATCGACATCACCCAGCGCGAGTACGACCACGCCCATGGCCACACTCCGGCTACCACAGAGCCAAGCCGACATGGGCAAGTGCGGTGCTGGGGCGGCGAACTAGGCGGAAGGATAGATAGGGACGAAGTGCTGGATCCGCCACCTGTTCTTATCCGACCCTCCTACGGCACGCCCATAAAGAACCTGCACGCGGCGCGAGCTGCGGTGGACGAGCTGCCCAGCATAGAGGGCGAGGAGCGAGACCGGCAGCAAGCCCGGGTGCAGGAGCTCCTCCGGATCGTGGATGAGCACGCTGATGCCATCCGACAGATGCACTAGGACCCTAGTTACTCTAGATGAAGCAAGACGCCCGGCAACATCAGGGGTGCACCCCGCGAGACCTAGCAGGCATCCTCTCCTCCGGCAAGATCCCGTAGCAGGCGCCACAATTTTGGCCACAGGGGTGAGTAAGGTCAGGAGCAGACGGTGAACAGCAACCCACCACCTCCCCCTCCACCAACTAGAGCGCCACGACCTACCAGCTCCCGTCACTCGGGCCGGGTAGGAGCGCCCAACCCGGACCGTCCGGATGCCCGTGACCGCATCGAGCTCCTAGTTCAAGCGCGCATCACGGAAGAGGAAGACTCAACCGGTCCGGTTTTTTTAGGACCCCGATTCCGAAACGAGCCATTTCCGGAAAAGTTTACCCTCCCCCGAGACAACCCCAAATACGACAGCAGTATGAAGCTAGAGGACTAGCTGACCGACTATGCCACGGCAGTGGGCATTGCCCATGGAAACAAGCGCATAGCGGTGCACTACGTCCCCATGATGACCCACAAGTATAGGGGGTGTATCGCAGTATTTTCGATAAGTAAGAGTGTCAAACCCAATGAGGAGCAGAAGGTGCTGGCTAGGGGTATGGATCAGGAATTCTCTGCAAATACTTAGCAAACGGATTTTAAGGGGTTTTTGATAAAGCAAATAAACAAAGTACGAGTAAATAAAAGACAGTAGGAATAAATGCAGCAAGTGGTCCAATCCTTTATGAAGCAAAGGACAAGCCGGTTGTATTACTTAAGATGACCAAACGTTCTCGAGGACACATGGGAAGACTATCAAGTGCTTTCACTTCATATAGTTGATTAATCTTCTTTAGCTTGTTAAGTGTTGTGTGGGTGAACCTGTGCTAATGTACCGACCTTCCTAGGACTAATACATACTTGTGATTATACCCCTTGCAAACATCCGTAAGTACAAGAAAGTAATTAAGGTAAAAACCTAACCACAACTTTAAACTCTAAGACCCTTATGTCCCTTGTGCCATGGTTTCCTAACGGGGGTTCAGGTTTCTGTCACTCCGACAACCCCTATGATTAGTAGCCAAATACACAATGCATTCCCCTAGGCCCATATAGGTGAAGTGTCATGTAGTCGATGTTCACATGACACCACTAGAAGAAGTACACCACAACTTAAATATCAAACTATTGAATCTTTCTCAACACAACTCCACTACTAACAACATGACTTCTCCCATGTCCTCAAGAACAAAACAAACTACTCACAAGACATCATATGGATCATGATCAGAGATGGAATAATGATGTATAACAGTCTGAACATAAACAATAATTCAATGGTTCCACTCAATAGCATCAACTACAAAGAGTAATCAACACCTGGAAAGTTTCCCCTATGAACTATGTAAGATTCAACGCAATTGTTACAGCAATATGGATATGGTGATGAGGGTGATGATGGTGGTGAT
Source organism: Avena insularis (assembly GCA_023614405.1). Classification (NCBI taxonomy): domain Eukaryota; kingdom Viridiplantae; phylum Streptophyta; class Magnoliopsida; order Poales; family Poaceae; genus Avena; species Avena insularis. Next base: position 317,628,165 of record CM042694.1, on the reverse strand, counting down.
GATGATGATCCCGATTAAGTCTAGCTTGATGGTGGTGTTGATGGCGACGATCTCCCCTCTCCGGGAAGGAATTCCCCCGGCAGAAATCTGTCTGCTGGAGAGATCTTTCTCTCTCGGTGTTTTCCGCCCCGCAGAGGCGGCGTAATATTTCTTTGGTCGCCCCCTGAGTCTTAGGGTTTCGGGAGAATAATATACGCCAGAGGGGAGTGCCAGGGGTGGACCAGGGCAGCTACACCACCTGGTGGCACGGCCTAGGCTGCCCCGCGCCAGGGGGTGGTGTGGGCCCCCTGTGGCCCATCTCTAGCCCCCCTTCTGGCTTCCTTCGTCTTCTGGAAAAATAGGATTTTCCATGTATTTTCCCGGATTTTCCGATCTTCGTGAATTTTGCCTCCAAACAGCACCTTTTCCATCAGAATCCTGACTGCAGCGGTCCATGCTCCAAAAGTCATCAACCATGCAAAAACAGATGAAATAACATAAGTATCATCTCTTAATATGAAATATATCAATGAATAACAGTGAATTATGACATAGAATAGTGATGCAAAATGGACGTATCAACTCCCCCCAAGTTAATACTTCGCTTGTCCCCAAGCGAAACTAAGCTCAATAAACATGACCTCAGGTTTATGGAGTGAAGAGTCGATAAAAGAATACGGACAAGAAGCATCACATTCATCAATACAGAGATCATAATAGAAGACAACTCACTATTATATAACTCAACTTCCAATGAGTAAAGGAAACACAATAAAGATACATAAAGTAAATCATAATTGGTAATGGCAAACTTAGCTCTTGGTCGAAGAATAGTTGATAATTTGCTGGAGTTCACAAATAACTGGTTATGAATGATAGCTTTCAAAGTAGTAAACATCAAGATAAGAGCAATCTGCAAAACAAGGAACATAAGAAACATGATTGAATAAATCATCATATGAATGAATGAAACACAACAACTCAAAATACTTGCTGAGATAGAAGGGAGTAGGTTTACTGACTCAACTAAAAAGTAAAAGAAAGGCCCTTCGCAGAGGGAAGCAGGGATTGCAAGTCTCATAAAGAGCTCCCAAAAATTATGGTACTTACTAGGTTTCAGCTCTCATTGCCTCTATCATAGGCATCTTTAGGTGATTAAGGTTAAAGTGATCAAATATGAGGATATGCATTGACAAGTTGTAAATTGAGAATCTCATGTCCCTTGAATGCGAGGGCCGCTCCTCATGCTACTCAAGTTTAGTCACCGGTATGTTCTTGTCATCGTAAGCATATGTGTATCATAAAGAACCGCCAACGGGGTACCCCTTGCCCAATGAAACGGAAGAATCCCCATATCAAAATGACAAGGCAAGAAGACAACAAGCATCTCAGCAATCTTCTTATTTACCATGGGAATATGGTGCTTTTTTCTCTCTTTCCTCTTTTCATAATCTCTTTTTTCTCAATATCGGACTCTTTTTTTATAAGAAGAATGCTTCATAGACGCTCGTTATGGTTACGCTGTAGGTTTCCACCATGTCAGCATGGATTAGACCAGCGGCCCAGGCGTTTCTCTAACACACATGCATAACTCCATGGACTTACACACTCCCTTTCATTTCACACCGACGACATCCATAGACAAAAGAACATGATATCAACTAGGTACAAAGTACCAGTGCAATGTTGAAAGCGTTCCCCATGATAGCATGGTTCTGCTAATTCACAACTTACAAAGCGCAAGCATATACGCAACATAGGTGAGCACAATGGTTCAAGTTTATTAAATGCAAGAAAGTAAAGTGTGCCATCAAGTTCGTGAGAGCTTTAATTACTACTTTTCACATAACAAGTTTAATTTGGGAGGTAGATAAAACAAGAATTTACTTAGAATAGCAATAATGCTAATAGGTAGGTATGGTGGACACAAATGGCGTGGGTTTTGGTTTAAAGGAGTGGATGCACGAGAAGAATTCCCTCTCAGTATAGGTTTTTGGCTAGCAAGGCTGAGTAGCAAGTACAAGAGTTGAAGGAAACAAACAAACATACAAGTGATAAAAACAAACATGCAATCTTCCTTGGAAGCACAAAAGATCTTAACTAGAGAATACTAAACTTATGAGCAAATCAAGAAAGAAAGATGATGAAATTATTTTTCTTTAGAGTACTTTTGTCTTTTTATTCAACTCTCAAAAATAGTGTTGCTACTGACCGAGCCAGGTTTGCCAAAACCAACTAAATTAACTCAATGATCCCAAAGTGATACCAATACTAACAACAAGATCAATCATATAACCATGAATCAAAAACTAATATAAGCTATGCAAAAGAGTAAATGATAGAACTTCTCATTAATAATCCATAACGGCAACTCACACCAAGGGATACATATCTAACAAGAGAGGGGACACTTCCATAATGCAAACCATCCTACATGATAACTTCTCTATTCATGATATGACTCTACTAAAAAGGTAAAAAGATAGAAGATAGTGATGTGATACCGTGGCACTCCCCCAAGCTTGGAACAAACCAAGGGGATGACAAACCTGATGATGAATTACTCCTTCGGTGGTGGTGGTATCCTCTCATGTTTGTCCGACTTCCAGGGTAAGGGCTTCCCATCAACAAAGGACATCGTGGTCTCAAGGATCCTGAAACTTGCAGCAGCACTTATGCGTTTAAATCTAACTTCATACTCACAGTTTTGATTTTGAACATCGTAGAGCTATGCTTGAAGTTCTTTGGTTGTTTGGCGGAGTGAGAGGACTTCATCCTTGAGTTTAGCAGTCTCCTTTTGGTGCTCAGTGATGAGTTCGGAACAAATCTTATGGATGATATCCACTTCACGCTCCGCCATCTTCTTGTACCTAAAGACTTCTTGCTCCAGTGCTTCCATCCTATCCTCCAGACTTCCTTCACCTTTAGGGCATCGAAGATCTTTTATCCGGAGTTCCCCATCTTCAAGCAACAACTCCTTAGGATGAATCTTTAACTCTCTCATGTATGGGTTGATGATATCCTCTAAACGATCTTCCTTAGCTGATCCAGAAGAAGACATTGTAGCTCCAAATCTAGGAGTCTACCTGTCAGAAACAGATCGAAACGAAAACACGATATACGAACCTCGGGGGATCCGGGGTGTTATATATTACGAAGTTTCATAACAAAAGGAAAGTACTAGGAGAAAACGATTCGGAGGCGGAGTCTGGGGTGACCACACCACCTGGTGGCGCGGCCAGGGGTGGGCCCGCGCCACAGGGTGGTGTGAGCCACCCTGGCTCCGTTTCTGTCCCTTTTTCGCTTCGTAGCTTTCCTTATTGGCTAAAAACTGCACAAATATAGTCGGATAGTATTTTCGTGGAACTTTTCTTACCAGAACTGTTACCTATTTGAAAGCAGACTCTGCAGGTCTCTGAATTTGGTCCTTGATAAATTTTTCCGGAGTTATAACTTGAAAGGCATCAACATCTTCATTATAAGAATCCCTACCAATATAGTGTTTGAGTCGTTGCCCATTCACTACTTGTGTAGTATTAACTTTTAAAGAAGAAATTTGTATTGCTCCTGAACGGTATACTTCTTCAATAATGAAAGGTCCTTCCCATTTTGACAGTAGCTTTCCTGCAAAACATCTGAGACGAGACCTATACAATAGAACTTTCTCACCAACATGAAATTCTCTCTTAAATATTCGCTTGTCATGCCATCTTTTAACTTTTTCCTTAAAAAGCTTAGCATTTTCATAGGCTTAACTCCTCCATTCATCTAAAGAACTTAAGTCAAATAATCTTTTCTCAATAGCGAGCTTACAATCTTTATTTAGTTCTTTAACTGCCCAGTAAGCTTTATGTTCTAATTCTAAAGGTAGGTGACAAGCTTTCCCATAAACCATTTTATAAGGAGTCATCCCCATAGGATTTTTGTAGGCAGTTCTATAAGCCCATAACGCATCATTTAACTTTTTAGCCCAGTTTTTTCTAGATCTATTAACAGTCTTTTGCAAGATGGATTTAATTTCTCTATTTGATAACTCTACTTGCCCGCTAGTTTGGGGGTGATAGGCTGAGGCAATTCTATGATTAACATCATATTTAGCAAGGGTCTTTCTAAAACCACCATGAATGAAATGAGAACCCCCATCAGTCATGAGATACCTAGGCACTCCAAACCTATGAAAGATAACATCCTTAAGCATTTTTAGAGAAGTTTCCCCATCAGCACTCTTCATAGGAATGGCTTCTACCCACTTAGTAACATAATCAACAGCAACAAGAATGTGAGTATAGCCTTTCGAGGGAGGGAAAGGACCCATAAAGTCAAATCCCCAGCAATCAAAGGGTTCAATAACTAGAGAGTAGTTCATAGGCATTTCATTGTGTCTAGAAATACTACCAACACGCTGACATTCATCACAAGATAAAACAAATTTTCTTGCATCTTTAAAAAGGGTAGGCCGGTAGAAACCTGATTGTAGCACCTTTTGTGCAGTTCTATCTCCTACATGATGTCCTCCGTAAGCACTACCATGGCATTTACACAATATCTCCTTTTGTTCATATTCTGGAACACATCTTCGCATAATACCATCCACTCCTTCTTTGTATAAGTGTGGGTCATCCCAAAATTAATGCCTCAAATCATAGAAGAACTTCCTTCTTTGCTGAGCTGTAAAAGTTGGAGGCAAATACTTGGAGACAATAAAGTTAGCATAATCAACATAGCAAGGGCTCCCTCGCGAGCTTACCCCTACTGCGGCTAACTGCACATTTTGGAAACTATCATTAACAGGCATAGGGTCAAAAGAGATGTTTTCCAAACGAGATAAATTATCAGCTACAGGGTTTTCAGCACCTTTCCTATCTACTACATGTAGATCAAACTCTTGTAAAAGTAGCACCCATCTAATAAGCCTAGGCTTAGCGTCCTTCTTCGTCATAAGGTATTTAATAGCAGCATGATCAGTATGAATGGTGACTTTTGAGTCTACAATATAGGGTCTAAACTTATCACAAGCAAAAACAATAGCTAGAAATTCTTTGTCAGTAGTAGCATAATTCCTTTGAGCAGCGTCTAAAGTCTTACTAGCATAATGAATAACGTTTAGGTTTTTATCAATTTGTTGCCCAAGAACAGCACCTACAGCAAAATCACTAGCATCACACATTATTTCAAGGGGTAAACTCCAATCAGGTGGTTGAACAATAGGGGCTATAGTTAAAGCCTTCTTAAGAGTTTCAAAAGCTCCCTTACAATCATCATCAAAAACAAAGGGTACATCTTTTTGAAGAAGATTAGTGAGGGGTTTTGATATCCTAGAAAAGTCTTTAATAAACCTTCTATAGAAACCAGCATGACCAAGGATACTACGAATACCTTTGACGTCTCTTGGGAATGGCATCTTCTCAATTGCCTCAACCTTAGCTCTATCAACTTCTATACCTCTTTCAGAAACATTATGCCCAAGGACAATCCCTTCATTAACCATGAAGTGGCATTTCTCCCAATTAAGAACAAGATTAGTTTCTTCACATCTCTGCAAAACTTTATCAAGGGTGTGCAGACAATTACCAAAGGAAGTTCCATAGACAGAAAAGTCATCCATAAACACTTCTACAATTTCCTCACAAAAACCATGAAAGATAGCAGACATGCACCTTTCAAAAGTAGCAGGAGCATTACATAAACCAAAAGGCATACGACTATAAGCATAAGTTCCGTAAGGGCAAGTAGAAGTGGTTTTTTCTTGATCTTGTTGTTTAACAGCGATTTGAGAGAAACCAGAATAACCATCAAGAAAACAAAAAATGGGTCTTTTTAGACAACCTTTCCAACATTTGATCAATAAAAGGAAGTGGGTAGTGATCTTTCTTAGTAACTTTATTGACTTTCTTTCAGGAATGAGCTCATCATTATCATTAGGAACAACGGTAATACCTCCTTTTTTAGGAACACAATGAACAGGACTAACCCATTCACTATCCACAATAGGGTAAATAATACCATCATCAAGGAGTTTCAATACCTCATTCCTTACCACTTCCTTCATCTTAGGATTTAAACATCATTGGTGCTCTACTACTGGCTTTGCATCTGGTTCTATGTTGATAGAATGCTGACATATAGTAGGTGAAATCCCTTTTAAATCATCCAGAGTATAGCCCATAGCTCCTCGGTGTTTCTTCAAAACCTCCAATAACCTTTCTTCTTCCTTTCGTGAAAGTGTAGAGCTAATAATAATAGGATAGATCTTTTTATCATCAATATAAGCATATTTAAGATCAATAGGGAGAGGTTTTAGATCGAAAACCGGATCCTTTTTAGGTGGCAACGTGGTACCCAAGTCTTGTACAGGCAAGTTATGCTTAAGCATCTTAGGCTGATCACGGAGAATCTCGTCAATCTCATTCCTTTCTTCCATGAAGATTTCACTTTCATGATCTTCCATAAATTGCTGCAAAGCATTGTTAGGAGCAAGAGAAATAGGAGCAAGTTGTTCTACTGTAAAATCCTCATTATGGGTTTCCTCTTCACAAGGTTCTTTAGTGAATTTCAAGAAATTAAACTCATAAGATTCCCCATCAAACTTAGTTAAGATTTTCTCCCTTTTGCAATCTATAATAGCTCCATAAGTACTCAAGAAAGGTCTACCAAAAATAATAGGATAAGTTTTACTATCAGCTGAACCGAGTACTAGAAAAATCATCAGGGTACTTAATATTACCACAAAGGACTTCCACGTCTCGTACAATACCAATTGGAGAGATGGTCTCTCTATTAGCAAGGTGAATAACCACATAAATCTCTTCCAATTCGCAAGGACTGATTTCATGCATAATTTCTCTGTAAAGCTCAAAAGGAATAGCACTAGAACTTGCACCAATATCACATAAACCATAATAGCAATGATCACCAATCCTAACATAAAGCACATGGACACTAGCTTTTTTAGTTATATTGGGATGTGAAACAATATTAGAAGCATTTGATGCACTCGACGATCGACGTAGAGCTCGTTGGGAACCCCAAGAGGAAGGTATGATGAGCACAGCAGCAAGTTTTCCCTCAGTTATGAAACCAAGGTTTAATCGAAACAGTAGGAGCAAGGAAACACCCCAAAGGTGTTACTAGCTGAGCTTTGGCAGGGCGCACTACCGGTGCTAGTAGCAACGTGGAGACCTGCACAACACAACCACAGAACTTTGTCCCCAACTTGCGATGAGGTTGTCAATCTCACCGTGTTTTGCGGAAAATAAAGGATTAAACGTATCGAATGGAAAGAAGTAAAAGTTTGTAGAAAGTAAACACAAAGCAGTAAACAGTTGTAGATTGTATGTAAAGAAGAAGGATCGGGATCCATAGTTCACTAGAGGTGGCTCTCCTTAGATAGATAACATGCTGGGTGAACAAATTACAGCGGGGCAATTGACAAACACCGAGAAAGCAATACATGCATATACTAATCATCTTGAGTCCTTTGAGACTTGATTGGGCAATACAACATAATACATACACCGCCATCCAACTGCATCTATGACTAATAATCCACCTTTAGGTTATCATCCGAATCCCCTCCAGTATTAAGTTGCAAGCAACAGATTATTGCTTTACGAACTACATGTAAGTTAAACAATACAATTCTTCTATGAACAAAGGATCGTTGTTTTCTCCCTAGTAGCAACAGCACATCTAGTACCTTAGAGATTTCTGTCACTTCCCCAGATTACCAGAGGCATGAACCCACTATCGAGCATAAATACTAACTCTTGGAGTTGCTAGCATCTACTTGGCCAAGATAGCTACTAACAACGGAAAGCATGCAAGATCTCAAATAACAATGACATGATAGAATCAATAATCAATCTGAAATAGCATCTCAATATCCATCGGATCCCCGTAAACACAACATGTATGGATTACAAATAGATGATCTTGATCATGAACGGAGCTCACAAGATCTAAACATGAAAGCACAAAGGAGGAGAAACAAGCCATCTAGCTACTACATGGATCCGTAGTCCAAGGATGAACTACTCACGCATCACACCGGAGGCTTGCATGGTGATGAAGAAGGCCTCCAGGGTGAATTCCCCTCTCCGGCAGGGTGCCGGGAAGAGCTTCAGATCCCTCCCGATCTAGGGATGGAGATGACGGCGGCTATAGACTCTTTCGTGGATTTTTGATCGGGTACTTAGGGTTTTTGTCCTGAGGGCATCTTATAGGCGGAAGGAGAGGCCGAGGGGGTGCTGGGGTCGGCTAGACCACCCCCTGGCGCGGGCCAGGCCTGGCCGCACGGCCAGGTGGTGTGGCCGGCCCCCAGCCCTTCTCCGTCTCGTATTCTGGCACTTGATCCCTTCTGGAAAATAGGCACTTTGGCTTTTGTCCCGTCCAATTCCGAGAATATTCATTTTCTTACTTTCCTGGAACCAAAAATAGCAGAAAACAAGCAGCTGGCACTGTGGCTCTTGTTAATAGGTTAGTCCAAGAAATCATAATAAAAGTACTCCAAAGTTGGAACAAAACACAAGAAAGTGGATAAAACTAAGCATGGAACATCAAAAATTATAGATACATTTGCAATGTATCAATCCTCACAAAAGACTATGTGCCCATCTTCTATGCTTTTAGTGATAAGGTCTTTCACAATTGCTACCACAGGTTCAACGTTTATTTGTTCATCAGGTTTTATAGTTCTTTTTTAACTTTTGGTCATTACATTAGTTATCATAGGATGATCCTTTACCTTATCTGGGAAGGGAATCTTCTCGGTATAAGGTTGATGTAAGATGGGATCAATAATGCAATACTCAGCACTCCCAACAGGAACACAGTCAACAATATCTTTATAAGGTTCATGGTACTTGTTCCATCTCCTTTTTGGAATTTCAATATAAGAAGCAAAAGCCCTAAAGCAATTTGTAATAACTTGTAAATCAAGACCATAAGAATTTTTAATATTTTGAAAGTCATCAGTTCCCATAAAAGATTCAATGCATTCATAATCTTAATTTATACCAGACTTTCTACCTTTGTCATTCTCCCAAGCTTCAACATTGTCTTGAATACGGTCTAGAAGATCCCATTTAGCTTCTTCTTCCATGCGAGTGAATGATCTAGCACAAGAAGCATCCAATAAATCCTTATCATGAAGAGAAAGCCTTGCATAAAAGTTATTGATAATAATATTGGTGGGGAGCTCATGAATGGGACATTTGAGCATTAGTAACTTCAATATCCCCCAAGCTTGAGCTATACTCTCTCCATCAAGAGGCCAAAAGTTGTATATTTGATTCCGATCTTTATGAATCTCACTAGGAGGATAAAAATTTGAATAAAAGAGAGGCACTATTTCCTCCCATTCCAGAGCTTGACCATTCTTCAGCAGCTTATACCATTCCTAAGCTCTTCCTTTCAGCGATAATGAGAATAACTTCTTCTTAACTTGATCTGTAGTAATACCTGCACACTTGAACAACCCGCATAATTCGTGTATAAAGAGTAAATGATCACCAGGATGGACAGTTCCTTCCCCAACATAGTAGTTATCCATAACACGATCAATAATTCTTGTAGGTATTTTGAAAGCATCATTCTCAGCAGGTGGTGGCTTATCTACTACCTTAGCAGTGGTAGTAGCATTACCAAATAAGAAACTGAGCGAATTATCCATAACAAAAATAAAGCAACTAGCAGAAGTAAACAATACTCACAGTAGAAGTTTCCTTTACCAGTTCCACTCTCCAATAGCGCTTCACTCCCCGACAACGGCGCCAGAAAATAGTCTTGATGACCCACAAGTATAGGGGTGTATCGCAGTATTTTCGATAAGTAAGAGTGTCGAACCCAACGAGGAGCAGAAGGTGCCGGCTAGTGGTATGGATCTGGAATTCTCTGCAAATACTTAGCAAACGGATTTTTAGGGTTTTTTGATAAAGCAAATAAACAAAGTACGAGTAAATAAAAGACAGTAGGAATAAATGTAGCAAGTGGCCCAATCCTTTATGTAGCAAAGGACAAGCCGGTTGTATTACTTAAGATGACCAAACGTTCTTGAGGACACATGGGAAGACTATCAAGTCCTTTCGCTTCATATAGTTGATTAATCTTCTTTAGCTTGCTAAGTGTTGTGTGGGTGAACCTGTGCTAATGTACCGACCTTCCTAGGACTAATACATACTTGTGATTATACCCCTTGCAAACATCCGTAAGTACAAGAAAGTAATTAAGGTAAAACCCTAACCACAACTTTAAACTCTAAGACCCTTACGTCCCTTGTGCAATGGTTTCCTAACGGGGGTTCAGGTTTCTGTCACTCCGGCAACCCCTACGATTAGTAGCCAAATACACAATGCATTCCCCTAGGCCCATATAGGTGAAGTGTCATGTAGTCGAAGTTCACATGACACCACTAGAATAAGTACACCACAACTTAAATATCAAACTATTGAATCTTTCTCAACACAACTCCACTACTAACAACATGACTTCTCCCATGTCCTCAAGAACAAAACGAACTACTCATAAGACATCATATGGATCATGATCAGAGATGGAATAATGATGTATAACAATCTGAAGATAAACAATAATTCAATGGTTCCACTCAATAGCATCAACTACAAAGAGTAATCAACACCGGGAAAGTTTCCCCTATGAACTATGCAAGATTCAACGCAATTGTTACAGCAATATGGAGATGGTGATGAGGGTGATGATGGTGATGGTGGTGGTGATGATGATGATCCCGATGAAGTCCATCTTGATGGTGGTGTTGATGGCTACGATCTCCCTCTCCGGGAAGGAATTCCCCCGGCAGAAATCTGTCTGCTGGAGAGATCTCTCCCTCTCGGTGTTTTCAGCCCCGCAGAGGCGGCGAAATCTTTTTGTGGTTGCCCCCAGAGTCTTAGGGTTTCGGGAGGATAATATACGCCAGAGAGGAGTGCTAGGGGTGGACCAGGACGGCCACACCACCTGGTGGCGCGGCCTAGGATGGCTCGCGCTAGGGGGTGGTGTGGGCCCACTGTGGCCCATCTCCAGCCCCCCTTCTGGCTTCCTTCGTCTTCTGGAAAAATAGGATTTTCCATGTATTTTCCCGGATTTTCTGATCTTCGCGAATTTTGCCTCCAAACAGCACCTTTTCCATCAGAATCCTGACTGCAGCGGTCCATGCTCCAAAAGTCATCAACCATGCAAAAACAGATGAAATAACATAAGTATCATCTCTTAATATGAAATATATCAATGAATAACAGTGAATTATGACATATAATAGTGATGCAAAATGGAAGTATCACCCCCTCATGCTAATCGGGTCGGTGAGGACATGGCTCAATAGCCTCGTACCCAAGAGCATCAACGCCTGGCCAGATTTCAAGAAGGTGTTCGTCAATAACTTCAACAGCATGTACAAGCGTCCGGGCCCCCGTGCGACCTGGCCTTGTGCTTCCAGGGCGACCACGAGTCGCACCGCGAGTACCTCGCTAGGTGGACGGAGCCGCACAACACCTGCGAGGGCATCCTGGAGAGCCAGGCCATCGGGTTCTTCGTCAAGGGGTGCCGAGAAGGCACCATGCATCGCCACCAGCTACTGTGCGACGAGCCGGAAACCATGGCGGAGCTCATGACGGTTGCAGACTAGTACGCCACGTCTGATGCTGCAATGAAGAAACCTCTACGGGTGAGTGCTTACGGGCGACCGACTCCCTCGGAGCCGGCTCGCGACCGGCTGAGCAACCCGGCTGACGAACCCGGATCCTCTAGGCGCCACGGCAATGACAACCGGTTCCACGGGGACCACCAAAGTGGGCAGCAGAAGCCCCGCTACCACATGAGGCAAGTTAACATTGTGGGGGGTGCGCCCGACGCACCTGTTGGTGATGCAAGAAGGCAGAAGCCGCGGCTCACCTTCGACCAAATGTTCTACGGCCCGTGCAAGTGGCATAGAGGACCCTTCAAACCGGCTACGCACACCACCCAAAACTGCAGCTAGACCCGCCAGATGAAGGACCAAGGTCACTGGCAACAACTACCTCTGCCCCCTCCCGGTGGACCACCACCACCATCTAGGGGAGCCAGAAACAATGGTAACGGCAGCAACAGCGGCAATAATAACAACGGCTACCCCCAGCCGCACGCCGCCTACCACATTTTTGAGACTGAGCTGGATGACAAGAACAGCCGCAGATGGTGCTCCAAGAAGGTCAACGCCATCGTCTCCCTAGTCCCCTAGTACCTGAACTGGTCAACGCCATCGCCATCCCTGGAGAAGCTTGGCATCCGCGAGTGCGACCTGCACCCGACTACCATGACATTCCATGGCGTGCTGCCAGGACCGGCTTGCACCCCATTGGATAAAATCCAGTTGGACGTCCTATTTGGGACCGAGGAGAGCTTCCGGCGTGAGCCGGTATGGTTCGAAGTGGTGAAACTGGCAAGGTCCTACCACACTCTCCTTGGGCGCCCTGCCCTCGCCAAGTTCATGGTCGTCCCCCACTATGCATACCTCAAGACGAAGATGCCGGGGCCAAACGGCGTGATCACCATCGCCGGCTGCTTCAGGCGGTCGATGGAGTGCGCCACAGCTGGCTCCAAGCTAGCCGAAGCCCTCATCATAGCCTAAGAGAAGCGCAAGATCATGCGCAATGTGGCTGTGGCCCAGCAAGAGATGCTAGTTAGCAGGAAGCCGGTTGGTGATGCGGCTTTCCAGCCGGCCAAGGAGACGAACAGGATCCTGCTTGACCCCACCAACCCGACCAAGTTTGTCACCATTGGTGCCAACTTGGACAACAAATAGGAAGGCGCCCCTCGTCGACTTCCTCCGTGAGAATCGGGACATCTTTGCATGGTCACCCAAGGACATGCCAGGTGTGGCGAGGGATTTCACCGAGCATTCGCTTCACGTGCGGCCGGATGCCAAGCCGGTCAAGCAGCCCTTGCACCGGTTCACAGAAGAGAAGAGAAATATCATTGGTGACGAGATCACCCGGCTCCTCACAGCCGGGTTCATCATGGAAGTGTACCACCCAGACTGGCTGGCCAACCAAGTCCTGGTGTTGAAGAAAAACAAGTCTTGGCGTATGTGTATTGACTAGACCAGCCTGAATAAGGCATGCCCAAAAGATCCCTTCACTTTGCCCCGTATCGATCAGGTTATCGATTCCACGGCCGGCTGCGACTTGTTGTCCTTTTTGGATTGTTATTCCGGCTACAATCAAATCTGGCTAAACCCGGCTGACCAGATAAAGATGTTGTTCATCACCCCGTACGGGGCTTTCTGCTATGTAACCATGCCTTTTGGTCTGAAGAATGCAGGTGCTACCTATCAGCGTTGTATGCAGAAATGCCTACACTCGCAAATTGGCTGAAACGTGCATGCTTACATGGACGACATCGTCATCAAGACGAAGGAGAAGCACACCCTCCTTGAGGACTTGGGGGAAACGTTCGGCAACCTCCGCCGATACCAGATGAAGCTGAACCCGGAGAAGTGCGTCTTCGGTGTCCCATCCGGCCAGCAACTCGGTTTCCTCGTTCCACAACGAGGGATCGAGGCAAACCCAGAGAAGATTGCAGCCATCAAGAGGATGCAGCCGCCCAAGAGCTTGCTCGGTGTCCAGAAGTTCACTGGATGCCTGGCCTCCCTTAGACATTTCCTTAGCCGACTGGGGGAGAAGGCACTCCCGTTGTACCAACTAATGAAGAAGACGGACAAGTTCTCTTGGATCTCACAAGCCGATGTTGCTTTTCACGACCTCAAGCGCATGCTATCCACAGCGCCGGTTCTAGCCACGCCGGCTAGCAAGGAGATAATGTTGCTCTATATAGCATCCATCAACCGGGTCATCAGCATCGTCCTGGTGGTGGAGCACCCCGAGTAAGGCAAGGCTACTACCTCAGCGAGGTTCTCTCCCTTTCCAAGGAGAACTACCCCCACTACCAGAAGATGTGCTATGGTGTGTACCTGGCGTGCAAGAAGCTCAAGCACTACTTCCAGGAGCATCCGATTAAGGTGGTGTGCACATCACCCCTTTCATAAATCATCATCAACAAGGACACCACCGACCGAGTTGCCAAGTGGGCCATCAAGCTCGCCACCTACTCCATCTAGTATGAGCCAAGGCTCACGATCAAGTCGCAGGCTCTAGCGGACTTTGTCGTGGAAATGGCCACGGCAGTCGCTGCAGTAGGCAGCGATTGATTGAATCAGGGGTGAGAGCTGGCGGCCATCTGTGGTGCGAGATGGGGGCGGATGTACATGGATTTATCCAGGTTCGGCCCCCGGAGGGTAAAGACCTACTCCTACTAGATTGGATTAGTGGAGAGCGAGTTACAATGGCGGCGAGCTCGGCGTCTAAGCAGCGAGTCGCTTGAAGGGGTGTATGATGGAACGTAAGTCCTTAGGATACCCTAGGGAGGTTTATATATGAGGCACCTCGCTCGGGTTTACAATTTACCACCGAACAAGATATGGATTCGAAGGCTTTGACCTAATCCGACTAGGCTTTGAGTACGCTTTTGGGCCTCCAGTCTCCAGTTGCCAGACCTTCCCCTTAGTCGCATTCCAGTCGCCGTCCTGTAGGCCCACTCGCGATGACTTTGGCCCAATCGGAACATCCTGCCGGGCATACCCCATTTGGCATATCCCCATCAGTAGTCCCTGAGGCCATCGTTGATTCAGACGCAGGTGTCTTTTTGGTAGTCAGAGTAGGCAAGTCCAATTTGGACGCCCAATCAAATCGGCGGTGGACTCCACAGAAACCAAGGAAATTTTCCCCAGATCCCCAGTCGCTGCATCGGCAAATGCTACCGCTGTCAAGTCGCTGCTTCGGCGAGTGGACATGGGTCAGTTGCAAGCGAGTCGAATGGAGGAGTTGGACCGTCAATTTGGTCAAAACTATCCGTTGGATATTCCAACGATAACTTCGGCATAATTACCGCGGGTAACGGCTACCCCGAGTTTGGCGGGTAGCACCTCCTTAAAAGGGGAGTAATAGATCAGCTCTGTATATCCTTTCCTACATTCTTCACTCTCGCGCATCCATTTCTCATGTCTTCCTTGATTCACACCTTTCCAGACCAAGCGACTCCGCTTCCCTTCTCGATGTCACCTCCGAAGGGATCGTGGGGGAAGTCAAAGTGAACTGCGGCGTAACTCAGGTCCTTCGAGGACGCCAAGGTCCTCCACAAGGGGAATTGGAGGATCCCCGCGTCTTCCGAGATCGAGCCGAAGCCACGCACCAGCGAATTCATCTGCTTTCCAAGCCATCTGGAGAGGGGCTTGGGATATCCCACCTCACTGTTCTTCCGATGATTCTGCGCATACTATGCGATTAAGCCGTCAGATCTCGGCCCGCACAGCATCGAGCAACTGGCAATCTTCGTCGCCTTCTGCGAGTGCTATTTTGGCTACAGGCCATACTTCCCATTGTGGTTGGAGGTTTTCCACGGCCGCATCGGACGGGAACGGTCCGGCGGCCCGATCTTGGCGGGCGGAGGCATCACCTTCCAGCTGAAGCCGATGGCAAACTTCTTCAAGATCATGCTACCGAAGAAGGCCGCGAGCGAGTGGAAGAGGAGCTGGTTCTATGTGAAGGATTCCACTCCCCCCGGTGAGGTAGCACTGTCGGAGTTCGTCGCGGAGCGAAGCGAATCCTGTCGGCTGGCGATGGACAGACTCCCCGACAACCAGAGGATGGCTGTCGCAGAGATGATGGACCAGATCCAGAAGCTAAAGGACCAAGGTTTGTTCTCGGTCAACTTGTACAATTGCTGGCTCAGGCGGTGATTGGTCCCATTGGCGGCTCGACTGCACTGGATGTATGAGTATAGCGGGAAGAATGATCCTTCCCGGACCAGCAAGGAATCATGGGACGTCAAAGATTACAAGGCCGTCCTGAAGAAGATCACTGACGCGGAATTCACAACCACGTCAGCCGGGCTCACTCCGTACGTGCCTATGAAGAATGAAGCCCCCACAATAAGTTCTTCTCTCTGAATTTTATCTTCAGACGTAGTTCTCTGGTGCGATTTGCAACCGTATCGTCTGAAATTTGTTTATGCCCAATCTCAGCAGTTTCAGGTTTTGGAGGGCTGGCTCCCCCCACTCGACGAGGAGGTTCCCCACGAGTTCGAAGTGGGGGGCTTTGGAGAATCTTCTAAAGAGGAAGAGGAGGAGGTGGAGGCTCCTCCCCCAGTGCATGTGGCTCACAAGACTCGCATGTAGAAGAAACGCGAGCTCGAGGCGATCCGTAGTCTCGAAGAACGCGAAGAAGGCGATGAAATCTTGCTAGAGCACACTTCTCGGCGAACAGCCACGCCGGCGAAACCCTCGTGCAAGCCAAAGTCGCCAGCAAAGAAAGCGGCGTCACCATCCAGGTCGGCGGTGGTGTTCGAGTCGGATGACGAGTCCGAGGACGACACGGCTGAGACCTCGTGCAAGATCCTAGAGGGCATGGTTTCGTTGATGGGATTGGAGGTTGAAGGCACCGAGGCGGCTGTCGAGGTTCCTTTCGTGGTGATCGTGCCACCAGCTTCGACGGCGCTGGGGCAGGAAGCGGCCGAGGCCGCGGCTTCAAAGTCGCCACAACCTTCAGGAGTGGCCGCGTCTTCGGAGCCGGAGATTCCAGCGACCGCGGCTTCGTCATCAAGGAAGCCCGTGGTGTCGTGGGATTTAGATTTCTTCGTGAGAGGTCTCATGCATAAGCTAGGGCCGGAATTAGACAAGCCCGCCCACATCAGCACCGGGTTGCGCGTGCGCCCGGTCTCCAAGTATGCTTCGAATTTTTCTTTCCAAATCGTGTTCCGTTTTTGTGTTATCTCTATGCTGACTTTGGAGGTTTGGCAGGTCTGGTGTCAAGAAGATTGGTCGCCCTTCGGTGGCAAAGATTCTGCCAGTCGCCACCACAGGAGAGGGCGATCTCCCCAGGAAGAGAAAGCCTGCTGAAGACGCCGTGCCTGTGGAGGGTGCGAAGAAGCGGAGGGGCAGCGCTAACGATGCTATGGCGATGGATAGCGCCAAGGAGAGTGATCTTGCTGCGGGCATCAAAGAGGTAGCGGTTACCTAATCGGAGCCAGCCACGGGCGCTCCGACGACGGTACCGTCGGCTCCGACAACCAGTGCATCGGCAAGAGCGTCAGCGACGTTTCCGCGCTTCATGGCGAAGGGGTTTCCAGGCGTGGCGGACAACCAGTCTCCACAGAGCCCAGAGATCGTTGACGAAGACGTTGGGTCTCGTCATGGGCGTACCTCCTTCATGGTCCCTTCGACGAACACCGGAGAGCTTCACAAGATGCTTGGCGCCGCCATTCAGGTACGTCCAGTCCCCGAGTGTCTAGTCGCTAAATTTCAGCGGCTAGGCACAGAGTTTTATAGTCTCCAGTCCCTGAGTTCCTGGTCACTGAATTTCAGCGGCTAGGAACTGAATTTCCTCTAGTCGCCAGTCCCCGTGTTCCTGGTCGCTGAATTTCAGCGGCTAGGAACTGAATTTATGTTTTTGTAAGTGCTAACTTTTTGTTCTTCTTGCAGGGCTTGCAGAGGGAGTCAACATATCGACAGGCCACAAAGGAGCGTCTGGAGCGGGATCTGCGCATGGCGCAAGAGGCAAACCGGCGACTCCAGGAGTCTATTGGTGAGTACTTGATACATTTTTGGCTGCGAGCTATTGGTGTTCCGTAGTGTTTACAATCGCTTTTCCCTGTTCAGATGGTCTTCCGGATGCGATTGCCAAGGCCTGAGAAGGATATTTCCTGATTGCCGAGCTGGACGTGGTGAATGGGCGTATCGACTCACTGGTCAAGGAATTGGAGGAGGCGAAGGCGGCCTCGATTTCTTCTGAGGATAGGGCAAAGGCTGCGGTCGCCGCGGCCGAAGAGGAGTGGAAGGCCACGAACTCGATCATCCTAGGGCTGCAAAGTGATCACACCGCCCTAGAGAAGCACGTCACGAGAACTGCAGGAAGCTCCTTGGTGAGTTGCTGTTTCTTTTTTGCTTAACATGTGTGGTGAGTCCCCGAGTGGGGGAATCCGTAGTGTCACTGATGTCTGAAGTTGCAGCGGTGATAGGGGAAAGCGACCCGGTGGTGCAGACCTTCAACGCCTCGCAGTGCGTGACTGCCGTGGTGAATGCGGCCCCTACCTCGGCGTTGTGCGTCCAAGAAGTTCTTCAAGGAATGTCCCCCACCAAGGTTATTCCTAGGGGAATGACTGAGGTGTGGCGCTATCTGGAGGAGGTGCCCAGCGTCGTGGACCGGATGGCGCGCTCAGCTTTTAGGTGCGGGGCCACCATGGTATTGAGTCTAGGGCTTGCTCACTTCCCCAACGACTTCGACCTCGATGACGTCACCAGCGGCTACCCTTCGGTGACTGGTATGGTGGAGATGTCGGAGGTACTGAAGCTGATCGCCAAGGCCGCCCCCTTCACTGATCGGGTGTTGGCGATGGGGGACCTTTTGTCGTACCAAGAGACGGTGGTGGTGCCAGGCGACCCCGAGCCAGAGCATCGTGATCTGAAGTTGTTAGCAGCCCTTCCGATCGGCGCTGTCGAAGTCGCTGTCGACCTACCAAACGAACCCATGGCAGCCATTCGTTCGTGTCAAGGGTTGTGTGGACGCTGCATCATCCGGTCCTGCGAAATAGACAGCCTTTCTAGGCGATTTGTAAGATATGCCGAGTGGCGACTGCTTGTAAAATGAACAACATTTTGTACGAGAGTAAGAGGAGTCAATCGACTCACAATGCACGCTTGACTTTGTGTTGTGTTTAACTTTTGTGTGAGCGAGTCCCTGAGCGCGTCCGCCCTTTAATGGGGTATAACTCGTTTGTATACGTGTGTGTTTGCTTTGGTTTTTGTTCTTCGTATTTTGCATTTTCTGAAAGGGGCGAGTCCACAAGCGCGAGTGGGATTGTTTGTAGGCGAGTCCCCGAGCGCGAGTGGGATTGTTCTTGGGGTGTGCCTCTTGCGAGTTGCTGATGCATTGTTCGTAACGCGTCTCCTCCTCTGGTTCAGAGAACCATTCGTCGGGCGAGTCCAGGGCAGCTCTCTTACTTGGTGTGTTCCCGAGGCGCGTGAGGGTTTCCACTTTGCGGAGTCCTAGTGCGTGGTACTTGACCGTTCGAGTCGCTTTGCACAAGGATGGGAAGGATAGGTCGCTGTGAGAAGTATATACTGGTCGTCTTGGTCCGGTGGGCCAGTCGAGCTAGGCGACTCTCATGGTGGCTCCAGGTTGGCGTATTCGTGGACGACACAAGGCCCGAATGTTTTTGGTGCCCTTGGGCCGCACTACTTAGCCGTGCCGGTCGCTCGACCAAGGGTTGACTTTTGTGGGTAGCATATTGCTAATTGTACGAGTGCGAGTGGCACAAGAGTATGGAGAGTAGACCTAATTTGTGTGATCCGAATGAATTTCATTATATATCATCTGGGTACAAGTTTGAGTTCTATGTATAGAACTTTCGGAGAAGGTTTACATTTCATGGCCTCCTGACCCCGAGCTGGCCATCACCTCGTATGTCGATGAGGTAGTAGGCGTTGTTGCCAAGGACTCATCCTATGGCGAATGTCCCCTCCCATGGGGGGAAAGCTTGTGCATGCCCTTCTTGTCCTGGGCTAGTCGTAGGACCAGATCACCCTCCTGGAAGGTGCGGGTCCGGACTCGGCGGCTGTGGTAGCGGCGGAGCCCCTGCTGGTAGATGGCGGTGCGGTAGCGAGCCAGGTCGCGTGCCTCATCGATCTGGTCGATTATGTCTTGGCGGGTGATCTCGTTTGTTTCCTCGATGTAGTTGGCGACTCGAGGTGAGTCGTGCTCCATATGGGTTGGCATTATGGCTTCGGTGCCGTACACCATGAAGAAGGGTGTGAACCCCGTGGAGCGGTTGATGGAGGTGCGGATTCCCCATATTATGGAGGGGAGCTCTTCGACCCAACATCCTGGGGTGCGCTCTAGGGGCACTTGAAGTCGTGTCTTGAGCCCGTGGAGGACGCTTTGGTTGGCGCGTTCTTCTTGGCCGTTCGACTCCGGGTGGGCGACTAAGGCGAGGTCGCGTCGTACGCTGTGCTCCTCGTAGAACTCTGCCATGGCGCCCTCGACGCAGTTAGTGACGTTGTCCATTATGATGTTGTGCGGGTAGCCGTACCGGTAGATGAGCTCACGTAAGAACTTGGTGGCCGTCTTGCCGTCGCACTTTTTGATCAGCTTGGCCTCGACCCATTTGGTGAACTTGTCGACCGCGACCAGGAGATGGGTGAAGCCGGATGGGGCCTTCTTGAACGGGCCTACCATGTCCATGCCCCATACAGCAAATGGCCATGTGATGGGGATGGTATTGAGTGCCGAACCAGGGAGGTGCGTCTGGTTGGCGTATTTCTGAGACCCGACACATCGTTGGACGATGTCGGTGGCGTCGGCGTGCGCGGTGAGCCAGTAGAAACCGTGCCGCATGGCCTTAGCGACCAACGACTTGGCGCCAGCGTGATGGCCACAGCCGTCGGCGTGGATGTCTTGGAGGATCTTGCAGCCTTCTTCTGGCTGTACACAGCGCTGGAACACACCAGTCACGCTGCGTTTGTGGACCTCGCCATTGATGATGATGAAGGATTTGCAGCGGCACACGATCATTCGCGCCTCCGTCTCGTTGCTTGGGAGGATCTTGTGCTCGAGGAAGGCGATGTATGGTGCCGTCCATTCACTGGGCTCCACGATCGTGGCGACTAGGGCCGGCTCGGGTTGTAGTGGTATCCCTATGTCGATCTCCTTCGGTGGGAAGACCGAAGGCTTGTGGATGATGTCGAGGAAGACGCCTGCAGGTGGCGTTTGTCGAGCCGACCTGATGCGGGAAAGGGCATATGCCTTCTCATTCTTGTGTCTGTCGGTCCACTCGACTAAAAATAGCCATCGAAGTGTCCTCCCAGCTGGTCTACCGTTTGGCGATATGCTATCATCGTCGGAGAGACGGTGTCGCAGGTTCCGGCGACCTGGCCGGCGACTAGGTCGGAGTCGCCGTAGCATCGTAGGCGGTTTATGTTCATCTCCTTGGGGCCCGCATGCCGTGGAGGAGGGCCTTGTATTCTGCCATGTTGTTGGTGCAGGGTTTGAAGTTGAGGTGGAGCACGTAGTGAAGCTTGTCTCCCTTAGGGGAGGTCAGGATGACCCTAGCCCCTGCGCCGTCAGTGTTCTTGGACCCGTCGAAATGGAGCGACCAGTAGTGGAGGTATGGTAGATTCTTCGGCTGCTGTGCTTCTTCCCAGTCTGCGAGCAAGTTAGCCAGGTCTTGCTACTTGATCGCTTTGCGAGGCTCGTATTGGATGTTGTGGACACCGATTTTGACAGCCCACTTGGCGACTCGCCCGGTCGCCTCGCGGTTGCGTATTATGTCTTGAAGTTGTGCGAAGGAGACGACCATGATAGGGTGCTCCTGGAAGTAATGTGGGAGTCGCCGTTGAGCTCGGAATACCGCGTATACCAGTTTTTGGTACTGCAGGTAGCGTTGTCTTGAGTCCGTTAGGACGTCACTGATGTAGTAGACGGGGCACTATATTGGGCGTTCCTTGCCCTCCTCTGGCTGTTCGATGACCATCATGGTGCTGACAACTCGAGTGGAGGCTGCCACATAGACTAGCATCGGCTCTGTCGACTGGGGCGGCGAGCAGTGGTGCCGTGAGTAACACTTCTTTGAGCGCTTTGAGTGCGTCGTCCGCCTCCGCGTCCCATTGGAACCTGGGGTTCTTGCGCATTAGGTGGTAGAGGGGCATTGCCTTCTCGCTGAGCCAGGGGATGAAGCGGCTGAGAGCCGCGACTCGCCCTGCCAACTTGTGGACGTCACGCAGGCACTCGGGTTTCCCGAGTCACGCGATGGTGTCGATCTTGGTGGGGTTGGCCTTGATGCCTCGCTTGGAGACCACGTATCCCAGGAGCTGTTCGGTTGGGACGCCGAAGGTGCATTTAACTGGGTTTAGCTTGATGTTGTACCTCCGCAGGTTTGCGAAGGTTTCGGCTAGGTCGGCGAGCAGGTCATCCTGGCAGGTGGACTTTACCACCACATCGTCGATGTAGACGTGAATGTTGCGGCCAATTTGGCTCGCAAGGCACTCCTGCATGCACCTTTGGTACGTGGCGCCGAAATTCTTGAGGCCGAACGTCATGGCCGTGTAGCAGAAGGCGCCGAATGTCGTGATGAACGTTGTCTTCTCCTCATCCTCGACCGCCATTTTGATCCTGTTGTACCCAGAGTACGCGTCGAGGAAGCATAGCGACTCCAATCCCGCGGTCGAGACGATGATCTGGTCGATGCACGGTAGGACGAACTCCTCCTTCGGGCAGGCGCTGTTGAGGTTGCTGTAGTTGATACACATTCTCCACGTGTTGTTCTTTTTCAGAACCAGGACTGGGTTTGCCAGCCACTTGGAGTATTTTATTGGCCGAATGAAGCCTGCGCTAACAGGTGTTGCACTTCTTCGGCGATTACTCGGCGGCGCTCTTCATTGAAGGGCTGTAGAGACTGCTTTACTGGTCGCACTTTGGGGTCGGCGTTTAGCTTGTGCTCAGCGAGTTCCCTCGGGACACCTGGCATGTCAGAAGGTTTCCATGCGAAGATGTCGCGGTTCTCACGGAGGAACCCGATGAGCGCGCTTTCCTATGCGGGGCTCATATGCGCCCCAATGGTGACCATCTGGCTGGAGTCGCCCGGGACGAGCTCGATGGTGCAGGTATGTGTGGTCGCCTCGAATGTGGAGTTCGCGGCGGTTGGCTTCTTCAGGATGTTGGGGTCGTCCTTGTTGATGTTGCCTGCGTATTTTGCGAGCTCCTCCGTGTGATCAGTCTCCACGGCGATGACGGCGTCAGCGAGCTTAGTGCCTTTGTCCTCACATTCCACGGCCATATCGGGGTCACCGTTGAAAGAACATTTCATGTTTTCCTATGTTTTGTGTGTTAGATAACAATATCGTGGCGTTTTCGCATGTGCGCTATGTGTGCAGGTGTTTTGAGGGGCTGGATTATCCGCCCCACCAAGGGCCGGATAATCCGGCCTATCTCATCGATCAAAGGCTGCCAAGGCGCGTCGCTCGGAGTCCAGTCGGATTATCTACCGGAAAATCCGAACTGGGGCAATTTTTCTTACCAGGCCGGATAATCCGGCATTCGCATGGGCCGGATAATCCGGCCCCCAGAAATCGACCAAAGGCTGCCAAGGCGCGTCGCTCGGAGTCCGGTCGGATTTTCTCCCGGAAAATCCGAACTGGGGTGGTTTTTCCTCCCCAGGCCGGATAATCTGCACCCCAGAAGGTGATCAAGGGCAGGCTCGGCGCGACACTCAGAGTGGGGGCGGATTATCTACCGGATAATCTGAGTCTGGGGCGGAGTTTTCCCTAGACCGGATAATCCGGCCCTCACTTGGGCTCGATAATCCGGCCCCCAAAGGCACCAACGGCTTGGATTTGGAAGGGGGTATAAATATCCCTTCTTCCCCAATGATCAGTCTTCTTGATTCACTCAAAATTATTCAGACACTGTGCAAGAGCTCCCAATCTAGATCTCCCACTTCAACCACCCGAAGGCTTCGATCTTTGGGGGAATTGAAGGAGGAGAGAATGGTCATCGTCATCATGAATCAAGCGCATCAACTCCTCTCCATTCATTTGGAGAAATCCCTGATCTACTATTCTTGTCAATATCTAGATCTTGTTCTTTTTTTTTGATAACTTGTTCTTTGACAGCTTGTTGTCATTACGGGCGCCTCCAAGTTGATTGTGGAGTTGTGCCGCGCTAGTTGTGTAAAGGCACCGGTACCCGCCTCGAAGGGTTCCTATAGTGGAAAGGTGGATCAGGCCTTTGGTGGCGGGATCCATCGGAGAACAGGGTGAGGCCTATTGTGGCATGGTGGTCTTAGTACTGCCCACCCCTCCAACGCAGACGTACTTCCCTTAACAAGGAAGGAACTGCGGTAAAACAAATCCTGTGTCTCCGCGTGCTTCACTATGATTCACACGTTCCTCTTCCACTCGCTCTTTACTCGCTAGTAGATAGGTTTGCATATAGGGAAATTCCACCTAATAGTTTATCTAGATAATTTACCCTTTGTGTTAAGCCTAAAATTGAAAAAGCATTAAAATTTGAAGTAGCACCTATTCACCCCCCTCTAGGTGCCCATACGATCCATTTCCGCCGTGGACGGTGATGATGCCGCTCGGCCCTGGAAGCTTCATCATGTTGTATGCGTAGTGGGGGGTCTCCATGAAATTGGCGAACGTTTGGCGTCCCAAGACACAGTGGTAGGGGCTGCGGAAGTTCACCAGCTCGAACACGATCCTCTCTGTGCGGTAATTTGCGGTGTGCCGAAGGCGACTGGCAGCGTCACTTTTCCGATCGGATACGCCTTCCGACCGGGGATGATACCGTGGAAGGTTGTCAAGGTCGGCTCGATTGCTGCTTCTCAGAGATGGAGCCTCTTGAACGTGTCTAGGTACATGATGTTGATTTAGCTCCCGTCGTCCATCAGTGTCTTGGGCAGCCAGTAGTCAGCCACCTTGGGCCTGACCACCAGAGCGACTCGCCCTAGGTATTCGATCCTGGGCGCGTGATCCTGGCGACTCCAGGTGATGCTCTGTTCGGACCAGTTGCAGAAGCGAGGGATGTCAACTTGGGTCACCTTGTTGACGGTGACTGCACGGGCGAGGACCTTCTTCTCGCATTTGGTGCCGAGCCCGATGAAGGTGTGTAGCGAGCCTACGACGTTGCCGAAGCTGCCGGTGTTTCCATTGTCCCGAGGCGGGTTGTTATTGGGGTCCTCCCTTGCTCGCCTTGCCTTTTCGATCTCTTTGAGAGAATGGTAGTCCACAGTGGTGTGGGTGGCGGGTTTCCCTCCCTACTGTGGTAGATGCAGGGCTGGTTGAGCAGGGTACCGGGGCCGAATTTCGGCCTCGCTGCGTTGTTGGCACGGTAATTTCCGCTGTCGCAGTAGTTTCCTCCGTCACACCGGTAGCTCTTGGTGTTGCATTGGCCGTAGCTGGCATTGGCGACTAAGTCGACTCGCCCATCCGTGTGGTGCATGCCGGTGATGCGAGTGTTGTTGTAGTGCATGTCGCCGCTGTCGTGGCCGTTGGTGCGGCGTCTTCCTCCTGACTCATCATCGGAATCCTGGTTGGGGTCTTCCTCCGTGTAGCGCTTGGCGATCTCGAGGAGGTCAACGCTGTTGTCGAGAGTCCGGTAGACCCTCTTGATCTTGGCGACAAGGGGTTCGTACCGGCACACGTTCTTGAAGCAATGTATCGCCGTGTCCGGGTGGATGCCGGAGGCGTTGATCCACAGTTCCTGCTGATACATTTCAAATGTATCTATAATTTTTGATGTTCCATGCTTGGTTTTATCCACTTTCTTGTGTTTTGTTCCAACTTTGGAGTACTTTTCAAATGATTTCTTGGACTAACCTATTAACAAGAGCCACAGTGCCAGCTGCCTGTTTTCTGCTGTTTTTGGTTCCAGGAAAGTCAGAAAATGAATATTCTCGGAATTGGACGGGACAAAAGCAAAAGTGACTATTTTTCCGGATGTCATCAAGTGCCAGAATACGAGATGGAGAGGGGCCCGGGGGCCACCACATCACCTGGCCGCGCGGCCAGGCCTAGCCCGCGCCAGGGGGTGGTGTGGCCACTCCCGGCACCCCCTCGGCCTCTCCTTCCGCCTATATATTGCCCTCAGGACGAAAACCCTAAGGGCCCGATCAAAAATCCACGAAAGAGTCTGTAGCCGCTGTCATCTCCATCCCTAGATCGGGACGGATCTGAAGCTCTTCCCGGCACCCAGCCAGAGAGGGGAATTCACCCTGGAGGCCTTCTTCATCACCATGCAGGCCTCCGGTGTGATGCGTGAGTAGTTCATACTTGGACTACGGATCCATGTAGTAGCTAGATGGCTGGTTCTCCTCCTTTGTTCTTTCATGTTTAGATCTTGTGAGCTCCGTTCATGATTAAGATAATCTATTTGTAATTCTGCTGATAATCTATTTCAGATTGATTATTGATTCTATCATGTCTTTGTTATTTGTGATCTTGCATGCTTTCCGTTGTTAGTAGCTATCTTGGCCAAGTAGATGCTAGCAACTCCAAGAGTTAGTATTTATGCTCGATAGTGGGTTCATGCCTCTGGTAATCTAGGGAAGTGACAGAAATCTCTAAGGTACTAGATGTGCTGTTGCTACTAGGGAGAAAACAATAATCTTTTGTTCATAGAACATTCGTATTGTTTACTTTACACGCAGTTCGTAAAGCAATAATCTGTTGCTTGCAACTTAATACTGGAGGGGGTTCGGATGAAAACCTGAAGGTGAATTTTTAGTCATAGATGAAATTGGATGGCGGCTATGTATAATGTTGTAATGCCCAATCAAGTCTCAAAGGAGTCAAGATGATTAGTATATGCATGTATTGCTTTCTCGGTGTTTGTCAATTGCCTCGCTGTAATTTGTTCACCCAGCATGTTATCTATCTTAAGGAGAGCCACCTCTAGTGAACTATGGATCTTAGTCCTTGTCTTTTACATACAATCTACAACTGTTTACTTCTTTGTGTTTACTTTCTGCAAACTATTACTTCTTTCCATTCGATACATTTAATGCTTTGTTTTCCACAAAACACGGTGAGATTGACAACCTCATCGCAAGTTGGGGACAAAGTTCTGTGGTTGTGTTGTGCAGGTCTCCACGTTGCTACTAGCACCGGTAGTGCGCGCTGCCAAAGCTCAGCTAGTAACACCTTTGGGGTGTTTCCTTGCTCCTACTGGTTCGATTAAACCTTGGTTTCATAACTGAGGGAAACTTGCTGCTGTGCTCATCATACCTTCTTCTTGGGGTTCCAAACGAGCTCTACATCAACACCGCCATCAAGCATTTTCTGGGCATCATGCATTGAGCCATCAAGCGATTTTCTGGCGCCGTTGCCGGGGAGTCAAGGACATCTTCACAAGGGGAGTCCCTCATAACCAATCTCTTTACTTTGTTGTTTTTGTTTTGCTTACTTTTCTTTTTTGCTTTGCTTTCTTGTTTCTTTATTCAAAAAACACAAAAAAATTAGTTTTACTAGTTTGCTTTCTTATTTGAAAACCCAAAAAAATGACTACTCTTGAAAACACTTAGTTGTGTGACTTCACTAGCACCAACAACAATGATTTTATGAGCACACCTATTGCTCCACCTATGGCTAAAAATACTTTCTTTGAGATAAAACCTGCTTTGCTCAATCTTGTTATGAGAGAACAATTTTCTGGTATTGGTAATGAAGATGCTGCTTCCCATCTAAATAACTTTGTTGAACTTTGTGAGATGCAAAAGCATAGGGACATAGATGGTGATATTATTAAGCTGAAATTGTTTCCTTTCTGTTGAGAGGAAAAGCTAAAGAATGGTTGAATTCCTTAACTAGGAATAGTATTGATTCTTGGACTAAATGCAAAAATGCTTTCATTGGAAAATACTATCCTCCTGCTAAGATTATATCTATGAGAAGTGAAATAATGAAGTTTAAACAACTTGATAATGAGCATGTTGCTCAAGCTTGGGAAAGAATGAAATCTTTGGTAAAGAATTGTCCCACTCATGGACTGACTGCTTGGATGATCATCCAAACTTTTTATGCAGGATTGAACTATTCTTCAAGGAACCTATTGGACTCTGCTGCTGGAGGTACCTTTATGACCATCACTTTGGGTGCTGCAACAAAACTTTTGGACAATATGATGGTTAATTATTCTGAATGGCATACTGAGAGAGCTCCACAAGGTAGGAAGGTAAATTCTGTTGAGGAAACCTCCTCCTTGAGTGATAAAATTGATATTATTATGTCTATGCTTGTTAATGGGAAAGCCCATATTGATCCAAATAATGTTCCTTTGGCTTCTTTGGTTGCTCAAGAAGAGCAAGTTGATGTGAACTTCATAAGAAATAACAACTTTGCCAACAATGCTTATGGTAATAATGCTTATAGGAACAATTTTGGTAACAACAATTATAAGCCATATCCTCCCAACAATGGTAATGCTTATGGAAATTCTTAAAACAATAATAATAGTGCTCCCTCTGAACTTGAAGTTATGCTTAAAGACTTTATAAGTAAGCAAACTGCCTTCAATAAAACTATTGAGGAAAAACTCTCGAATGCTGAAAGAAATATATCATCTTTGTCTGAAGCTCGATCTTCATTGATTAATAAAATGGCTGCTAAACCTGAAACTAATGATAATCCCTTTGCAGCTAACAATGCTATACAAGTAAGAATTGATGAAAATATTAGACTATTAGCTAAATTACATGCCAAGTAGGAAAGAGAAGATGAAATTGCTAGAAACATTAGTGTTTCTACTATTAGCAACACTAGTGTTGAGGCTAGTAATAGTTCTACTACTCTAGATGATAAATTTGATTTTGATCTTGATGGTTGCAACATCTCTGAAGTTATTAAGTTCCTACAAAAGCTTGCTAAAAGTCCTAATGCTAGTGCTATGAACATGGCCTTTACAAAACACATTACCGATGCTCTCATAAAGATTAAAGAAGAAAAGATGAAACATAAAGCTTCTATTCCTATAAAACAAGAGGATGGTTGGGAACCCATCATTAATATGAAAGTGAATGACTTTGATTTCAAAGCTTTATATGATCTTGATAGTAGTGTTTCTATTATGCCTAGAAGGATTTATGATATGCTTGATTTGCCTCCTCTTGAAGATTGATATTTGAATGTCTCACTTGATTATAATGTTAAAAAGAAACTCATGGGGAGTCTTAATGATGTTCTTATTATGGTTAACAATTCATATGTCCCCGTTGATTTCTATGTTTTGGATGTTGAATACAATGCTTCTTGTCCTATTACTTTGGGAAGACCTTTTCTTAGAACTGTTGGTGCCATCATTGATATGAAAGAAGGCACCATTAAATATCAATTCCCACTCAAGAAAGGTATAGAAAACTTCCCTAAAAATATAGAAAATATTTCTTTTGCTTCTCCTATGAAAACAAAATTTGGTCTTAATGCTTCTTCATTTGAGAACACTTGATTCTTTCTTTGCTTCTTATGCCTAACTTAAAGGCGTTAAAGAAAAGTACTTATTGGGAGATAACCCAAAAGTTTTAGATGATTCTTGGAAGTTATTACTTCAGTAATATCCTCTCCTTATCCTTTTTATTTGCTTTTTGTGCCAAGAGTAACCTCTAATGAGAGAGAAGTAATGATTGGGAAAGTTGTTGTCCTGAAACAGATTTTTGTGCTTCACCGTAAACATTCGTGAGAGAGCTCTGTATGTCGGATTGAGCTGTAATTGTTTGTGCTTATGCCCCAGGTTGTTATCTAACTTTCGTTAGTTAAACACTTTTTGATTTGAGCAACAGAAGGTCTTCTAAAGAATTCGTCTTTACCTGCTGGTCTGTTTTGACAGATTTCTGCCATTTTCTGCATTTGCTTCTTGTTGGTTCCTTTTTGAGTTCTTTTGGGGAATTGAGCTTTTTGAAGAAAGTGTTTCAGTAGCTAATGTTCTAATGGAAGTTTATTTGGCGTTAGAAATGAACCTTAAGACCTTTTATCTTGAGTGCACTAATGTTGCTAATAAAGATTGTATGAAGGAAAATTTTCAGGTGTATGGAAGGAATGATTAATGAGATGAAGGATGGACTAAATCTCAAGCTTGGGGATGCCACGCGTGTCACCCCAAGAAATATACAGAAATTACAAGCGTCAAATCTTGGGGATGCCCAAGGCATCCCCTTCTTCATCAATAAAAATTCCAGGTTTCTTCCAAATGCTTCATTTTTATTGTTTCATGCACAGTTGTGTTGTTCTTGGAGCATCTTCTTTTTCGTTTTCGTTTTGGTTTTTCATTTTCTTTTGTTTGTTTATTTTTCTGAATAAATTGGTTGGACCCCCTCTTTCATACATTGGTTTGCAAATAGTTTGGTTTGGTTTGGAAAAGAGTAGGAAAGTTCATGCTTATGTGGTAAAAAGAGCTCGTTTTTTACTGTGGCCTATGCTTTGTCATGCCATGCTTGATATTTTTTTGGCTTTATGCTTAGTATTCTTTGCTGTAGCATGACTTTCTATAAACAATTGATATTGCTTAATGTGCCTTGGATGAATCATGCGTTGTTTTAGCATATTAAAGCATAGTATAGTGGTATTCTCCTTTGATGCTTTATTTGGGTTGACTTGGCACATGCTCACACCATGTTATGACTATCTCAAGTCACCATAGACTTTATAGTCCTTTAGTTTTCAATTTTTAGTATCACTTTATTCTTTGATCAATGATGTTTTGTCGATCTACATGATTATGGCCATTATTGCTCTCTTAGTTTGTCGCTCCCAGTCTTTTGCTAGCCTCCACAACAAAGTATGAGTTCCACTCATGTATCCAACTCCCTAAACCAAGTTATTCCAAAGAGTACACCATACCTACCTACTAGCTTATGCTATTCCAAGTATATTCATGCTTTTGTTTACCTTCCAAATTAAACTTGTTATGAGGAAACTAGTGATTAAAGCTCTCACGAACTTGATGGCACACTTTACTTTTTGCATCTAATAAACTTGAACCACTGGGTCCTTCTTTGTTGCGTATATGCTTGCCCTTTATAAGTTGAAATTAGCAGAACCATGTACCATGGGGAACGCTTTCAACATTTCACTTGTACTTTGTACCCCGTTGATATCATGTTCTTTTGCTTACGGATCCCGGCGGTGTGAAATAAAAGTGGAACTTGTAAGATCATGGAGTTTGTATGTGTGTTAGAGAAACACCTGGGCCGCTAGCCTAAGCCATGCCAAATCATGGTGGAAACTTGCAGCATCACCATAATGAGCACTCTATGAAGCATCCTCAATAAAAACCTATGCAAATAGCAAATAAAAAGATCGCTGAGATGCTCATTGTCTGCTTGCCTTGTCATTTTGATTATGGGAAAGCTCCCGTATCATGTGCAAGGGTTACCCCGTTGGCGGTTCTTAATGATACACATATACTTACAATGACAAGAGCTTACTCGTGACTGAAGTTGAGTAGCATGAGGATCGGTCTTCATAAGTAAGGGGCATGAGATTTCGGTTTATAACTTGTCAAGCATATCCTCTTAGTTGTGTCACTTTAACCTTAATCACCTTAAAGATGCTTATGATAGGGGCAATGAGAGCTGAAAGCTATAAGTACCATAATTTTTGGAAGTTCTTTATGAGACTTGAATCCCTACTTCCTTTTTACAAAGGCCTTTCTTCCACCATATTATTGAGTCTCCACCTTCTATATTTATGCACCTACTTTGAGAGCATAGTGGCCATTCTTAGTTCTATGTGCATTGTCCCAAGACTAGTTGATTGATACATAACTTGATATTAGTTGTTTTAAACTATTGTATCTAGTCACTCTTATGAAGTTTGAAGGTGTCCTATGCATTTATATTTGCTACTCTATGAGGGACAAGCTGAATACTATTATGCTATGTTTTCTTTATGTGAAACAAACAAACATCTTGCAAAGCATTGTTATTCATGAATCTTTTGTTTGTGCCTTTTCATGTTGCATCATAGTTTCTTTGCTTATTGCTAGAACTTTGTATTTCATGTTATGATTGAAGTACTATGATCCCATCTTTGAATGTTTTGCAAATACTTTGATCATGTCTTTGATGGTGCATGTCACCTCAAAAATTATTCTTTCTTTTTATCACTTACCTACTCGAGGACGAGCAGGAGTTAAGATTGGGGATGTTGATACATTGCAAATGTATCTATAATTTTTGATGTTCCATGCTTGGTTTTATCCACTTTATTGTGTTTTGTTCCAACTTTGGAGTACTTTTCATATGATTTTTTGGACTAACCTATTAACAAGACCTATAGTGCCAACTGCCTCTTTTCTGCTGTTTTTGGTTCCAGGAAAGTCAGAAAATGAATATTCTCGGAATTGGACGGGACAAAAGCCAAAGTGCCTATTTTTTCGGAAGTCATCAAGTGCAATCTGAGGCGGAGAGGGCGGAGGGCTGCCACACCACCACGCAGCGGCCAGGCCTGGCCCGTGCCAGGGGGTGGTGTGGCCAGCCCAGGCACCCCCTCGGCCTCTCCTTCCGCCTATATATTGCCCTCGGGATGAAAACCCTAAGGGCCCGATCAAAAATCCACGAAAGAGTCTGTAGCCGCCGTCATCTCCATCCATAGATCGGGAGGGATCTGAAGCTCTTCCCGGCACCCTGTCGGAGAGGGGAATTCACCCTGGAGGCCATCTTCATCACCATGCAAGCCTCCGGTGTGTTGCGTGAGTAGTTCATCCTTGGACTACGGATCCATGTAGTAGCTAGATGGCTGGTTCTCCTCCTTTGTGCTTTCATGTTTAGATCTTGTGAGCTCCGTTCATGATCAAGATCATCTATTTGTAATTCTGCATGTTGTGTTTGCGGGGATCCGATGGATATTGAGATGCTATTTCAGATTGATTATTGATTCTATCATGTCTTTGTTATTTGTGATCTTGCATGCTTTCCGTTGTTAGTAGATATCTTGGCCAAGTAGATGCTAGCAACTCCAGGAGTTAGTATTTATGCTCGATAGTGGGTTCATGCCTCTGGTAATCTGGGGAAGTGACAGAAATCTCTAAGGTACTAGATGTGCTGTTGCTACTAGGGAGAAAACAACAATCCTTTGTTCATAGAATAATCGTATTGTTTACTTTACATGGAGTTCATAAAGCAATAATCCGTTGCTTGCAACTTAATACTAGAGGGGGTTCGGATGATAACCCGAAGGTGGATTATTAGTCATAGATGCAGTTGGATGGCGGTCTATGTATAATGTTGTAATTCCCAATCAAGTCTCCAAGGAGTCAAGATGATTAGTATATGCATGTATTGCTTTCTCGGTGTTTGTCAATTGCCCCGCTGTAATTTTTTCACCCAGCATGTTATCTATCTTAAGGAGAGCCACCTCTAGTGAACTATGGATCCCAGTCCTTGTCTTTTACATACAATCTACAACTGTTTACTTCTTTGTCTTTACTTTCTGCAAACTATTACTTCTTTCCATTCGATACGTTTAATCCTTTGTTTTCCACAAAACACGGTGAGATTGACAACCTCATCGCAAGTTGGGGACAAAGTTCTGTGGTTGTGTTGTGCAGGTCTCCAC
Source organism: Avena insularis (assembly GCA_023614405.1). Taxonomy (NCBI): domain Eukaryota; kingdom Viridiplantae; phylum Streptophyta; class Magnoliopsida; order Poales; family Poaceae; genus Avena; species Avena insularis. Next base: position 317,595,041 of record CM042694.1, on the reverse strand, counting down.
GTTGCTACTAGCACCGGTAGTGCGCCCTGCCAAAGCTCAGCTAGTAACAACTTTGGGGTGTTTTCTTGCTCCTACTGGTTCAATTAAACCTTGGTTTCATAACTGAGGGAAATTTGCTATTGTGCTCATCATACCTTCCTCTTGGGGTTCCCAACGAGCTCTACATCAACACCGCCATCAAGCATTTTTCTAGGCGCCGTGCATTGAGCCATCACCTGCCACCTTTGGTTCCAGTGGCGGGTCGACTCGCGTTGTCCCTGGATGCATTGCTCCAGGTCCTTGATGGTGGTGGTGTGGGTGTAGGAGCCCTCGAAGTGCCTGACGAAGGCATCCCGCATTTCCTCCCATGAGTCGATGTTGTCGGCGGGGAGAGTGTTGATCCATTGCCGGGTCGCACCCTCCATCATCAGGGGGAGGTAGCGAGTGTCTAGCAGGTCGGTGTGGCCGGTGATTCCCATCTCCAAGAGGTATGTGTCCAGCCAGACCGCTGGATCGTAGGTCGGGTCATACTTTTCGATCTCCTTCAGTGCCTTGAAGTTGGCGGGGTACTTTTCCCCTTAGATCATAGGTCCAAAGCATTGGGGGACGACTCGACTGAGCGAGCCCCTGGGTTTAGGGTCGCTGCGGCTACTGAGGGTGTGCCTCAAGTCGTTGGGCTGGCGCGCCTGCCAAGCCTGGTTGTTGACTATGTGCCCAAGGGTGTCGATAGGCTGCCCGTTGGCGGCGACCGTGTTGTTCATCGGTCGCGGCTCGTTGGTGGAGAGAGCGGGGTTGGCGGCCCGTGGCTGGGTCGCCACGGGCTGCGGTGGTGGGCAGGTCACAGCGTTGGTGACGGTAGGGTAACCCCTTGAGGCCTCCCTGCTTGCCGAGGAGCGGGACTACATCCGCCCCCGCGGGTCGACTCCCGCGGCTTGCTGCTCGATGACCCTGGCGAGTAGGGCTTTGGCGTAATGGATCTGCAGCGCACCCTCTCCCTAGACGTTGAGGTTGGCGACTACGCGTCAACCGCGACGACGTTGTCCATCAGGGTGGAGTAAAGTGGGAGTCCATTAGCGTTGCGGGCCTGTGGCGAGATTATGATTCGCGGCTAGTCCAGCGGGGGTGCACGACCGATGGGTGGTGGCCGGGCCCCAGTCGTCGGTGTGCCGGGTGGTGGTGCGTTCTCACAGTATTCGTGTTCTGCTGCATGTGTGGGGTCGCTCTCATCGTTGAAGTTTAGGACGCGACCTTGAATGTTGGAGTTCAGGCGGGTCCTGATGCGGCGCTGGTGGTAGAGCGAGAGCTCCTGCACCGTCGCCCGCTCGAGGAGGAATTTCTCGCGCTCGTCTATCTCCTTGCACCTCGCCTCCTCCAGTCGCTGGCGGGCTTCCTCCACCTTCGTGGCCATGGCGGTTGGCGGGATCGGTGTGGAGAACGGATCTGGTGGGGAGGGGCCGTGTTGCCCGCCATGTAGATCGCGTTGAAGAGATTGGATCTGGCGCAGAAGTCTTCGGGGGACTCCAAGCCGGAATCGGAATCGAAGATCCCGAGGATGGAGGAGTCCTCGAAGTCCTCAGGGTTGGAGACCCGCGTGATGGAGTCCCCCGTGATGCCGCGGTGATAAATCCGTCGAATGAGGCAGGGGTCGCGGAGTCGGCATCGTCGTTTAGGGCCGCATCGCCCGCGGCGGTGTTGGTCTCGGCCACGTTGCTGGCGGCCGAGTCGTACTCGGTGACGAGGCTCCTAATGGAGCGGACCTGCTCCTTCGAGAGCAGATCACGATGCGGCGGCGATCCGCCAATGATCACCGTCGCTGCTGGGTCGACCGTGCCGGTGAAGCCAACGAAGAGGTTGATGGGGCCGACCGACATTATCGCGCTGTGGGTGATCGGGCGCGACGCCAGGATGTAGCTGCTGGGCAGGATCTGTAGGATCCCGCAGATGGCGATCATGCGGTCGGTGGCGATCGGCCGATCGATCGGCGAGTAGGGTCTCGCCGTAGAACTCAGGCCAGTCCGGCTGGGCCCCATGGTGGGCGCCACTATCGTGGAAATGGCCACGGCAGTCGCTGTAGTAGGCAGCGATTGATTGAATCGGGAGCTAGAGCCGGCGGCCATCTGCAGTGCGAGATGGGGGCGGATGCACATGGATTTATCTACGTTCGGCCCCCCGGAGGGTAAAGACCTACTCCTGCTAGATTGGATTAGTGGAGAGTGAGTTACAATGGCGACGAGCTCGGCATCTAAGCAGCGAGTCGCTTGAAGGGGTATATGATGGAATGTAAGTCCTTAGGATACCCTAGGGAGGTTTATATATGAGGCAACTTTCTAGGGTTTACAATTTACAACCGAACAAGACATGGATTCAGAGGCTTTGACCTAATCCGACTAGTCGATAGGCCTTCTCCTTAGTCACATTCCAGTCACCGTCCTGCAGGCCCACTCATGAGGCCTTTGGCCCAATCGGAACGTCCTGCCAGGCATACCCCATTCGGCATATCCCAATCAGACTTCCTCGTCGACTGGGACGAAACCCAGTACCTCCCATTGGTTCTCGACTCAAATCACTGCAGGATGCACTTCGATGGCTCGAAGATGCTCGGGGGCTTGGGATCCGGCATCGTCCTCACCTTGCCCAAGGGCGACCGGCTGGAGTACGTTCTCCAGATCCACTTCAAGGCCTCCAACAATGTTGCTGAGTACGAGGAGCTGGTGCACGGCCTCTGGCAAGCAAGGGAGATCGACATGAACCGAATCCTTTGCTTCTGCGATTCAGATCTGGTGGTGCAGCAGGTAGCTGGAGAATGGGACACCCGCGACGCAAACCTGGCCCTCTACCGGTTCCATGTGCAGAAGCTCAGCGCCTACTTCAACGGATGTGAATTCCACCACGTCCCTCGCGTGAACAACGAGGCAGCCGATTCTCTTGCCCGAATCAGATCAACCAGGCAGGCGATCCCGCCAGGGGTCTCCTTGGAGCATCTGCGCAAGCCCTTCATCAACCCGTCTCCCGAGTCGGATTCCATCATCTGGGCAGGAAGCGCGCCGGCTAATGGCCCGGCAGACACGGAGCCCGCAGAACCTGCAAAGAAAAAGGCTCGCACCGACTCTGGCACGCTCGCAGCCTCCGGTTCGCAAGACCCGGGGGCTGCCGACTCGTCAAGTGGCTCGGGGGCTCCCGTGTCGGGTACCTCAACCGGACGACCCCCTGACATCCCTCAGCCAGAGCACGATAGCGTCCTCATCACTCAGGAGATACCGTCCTGGGCACAACCCTTCATGAACTACATCGCCAATGGAGAACTTCCGGATGACGAGGTGGAGGCCAGGCAAATCCGGCGACGCGCACACACGTACACCATCATCAACAAGGAGCTGTCCAAGCGCAGTGTATCCGGCATCTTCCAGTGATGTGTCGACGTGGACACGGGCTACCGGCTACTCAAGGACATCCACCAGGGCAAGTGCGGGCATCACGCTTCATCACGGGCGATAGTCGCCAAGGTGTTCTGCCACGGCTTCTATTGGCCCACCGCCCTCGAGGACGCCGAACAGCTAGTCTACGCGTGCAACGGATGCCGGCGCTTCGGGTAGCTCAGGCACAGGTCGGCTACGGTGCTCAAAACCATACCGATTACCTGGCCCTTCACCGTCTGGGGGCTCTACATGGTCGGCTCTTTCAAGCGGGTGCGTGCGGACATGACCCATCTACTAGTGGCGATGGACAAGTTCATGAAGTGGACAGAAGTCAAGCCAATCCGGAAGCTGGACCGGGCGACATTCGTCACCTTCTTCACCGACATCATCAAGCGGTTCGGCTCCCCCAACAGCATCATCACGGAAAATGGCACGGACTTTGCCAAGGGGGCCTTCGCCCAATTCTATAGCAACAAGGGCATTCTGCTAGACCTCGCCTCCATCGCACACCCGTAGTCCAATGGGAATGTTGAAAGGGAAAATGGCCTAGTGCTAGCCGGCATCAAGCCACGCCTCATCGAGCCCTTGGAGCGGTCACCCGGATGCTGGATCGAGGAACTTCTGGCTATGCTGTGGAGGCATCGCACCATGCCGAATGGGTCAACCGGCTTCACCCTGTTCTTCCTCGTATACGGCTCGAAAGCCGTCCTCTCCATGGATATCGAGTTCGACTCACCCCGCAAGCTCCTCTATGACGAGCGGGCCAATTAGGAAGCGAGGGAGGATGGCGTGGCCCTCCTCAAGGAAGCTCGCGAGCTGGTGCTATCCAGATCGGCACTGTACCAGCAGCGCCTATGCCACTACCATTCGAGCCGGATCCGACCCGTCGCGTTCCGCGAAGGCGAACTGGTTCTTTGGCTGGTGAAGGACACGAAGGGCATGCACAAGCTGTCACCACCTTGGGAGGGCCCCTTCATCATAAGCCGGGTGCTACACAACAATTCCTACTACCTCATCGACGCGCAGCAGCCGCGCAAGAACAAGATGGACAAATCGGATGAGGAGACGGAACGCCCCTGGAACGCGGCCCTGCTCCGCCCGTTTTACACCTATTCATCTAATAGTGTATGTATCCCACAAACTCTATGAATGAAAAATGCAGAACCCCGAGAGATACCCAGGGGCTCCTTGCCAAAAATTTGTGCGTATTTATTTCTAGTTCAGATTTCCGTGTCCAGTAACCCCTACCCGGGGCTCGCCGGCTAGCTCGGCCTGCAAATTCTACAAACCGGCTGAGTAGTGTGTGATGGTGTCAGAGGCCCACTCTTCGTCTCAGCTACAGACCGCAACCCGACTGTCTGGCTAGCAAGAGGAAAAGCCTGAGGCATCCCACATGAAAAACGGGGAAGAGATGCGATAGATCGGGCGGTCTAGCCTTGTGCCTAGTTTGAGATGATCCAGCTACTAAGCCTCTAGTACCGTGCGCAATGTATTGTCAGCTCCCTTCGATTCCGGTTGCAGACCGTGACCCCGCTGCCCAGCAAGGACACAACATAAACAGCAAAGCGCACGGGAAAGCGACTAAGTGTCCAGAGAGGCGCAAGCTAGCTTTCGAACACTAAAGCTATTCTCCGGTTAATAAAAACTACCTTGACCGAGTAACCTATTAACAAGTGAGCCTATATGTGTGTTTGTTTTGTACGACTACATCGAGTCGGTCATCAAAAGGAAAGAAGATTCAAAGTCCTTGCCTTCATCAAGTGCTCCGAATCTCGGGGGCTACACCCACTGGGTGCGCTCACGTTGCCCCTAGTGGAATCATGTAGTTCCGACCGGCTAAAGGAGTTTAGCCGGATGTTTGGAGCCCAAGTGTGGGCAAGGGCACGGAAGGAAGAAGATTCGAAGCACCTGGCTTCGCTAGCTACTCCGAATCTTGGGGGCTACACCTAGTGGGTGCGCTGGCGTGCCCCCACTACTGGTTGTAGTAATCAGCTATACCAAGCAAGGTCAGGATTAGCCGGCTAGAGGTGTCTAGCCGGAAGAAGCTAAAGGCTTGAAGAAAAGAAAGAAGAAGATTCGAAGCACCTGGCTTCGCCAGCTACTCCGAATCTTGGAGGCTACACCCAGTGGGGGCGCTGGGTGCACTGGCTCACCCCCATTGGAGTTGAAGTTTCCCGACTAAAGGCGTTCAGCTGGGCGAAGATAGCCAAATAATTGTAACCGGCAAAAGATAAAAACTTCAAAGCAAAGATCACAAGGAAAACAGAAGCAAACAACACGATTAAATAAAAGGGGAGTCGAAGCTCCCACAGGTTCACCCGGTGTCAAAAACAGGCGGCACAAGCAAACAAGTTCAACAAAGTAAGTTTCAAAAATTCACCCGGCATCCCAGGGATCATGTCTAAATGGCAGGGCCCTTGCCGTGAGGTTGGTTCTGGCCGGAGGCGGCTTCAGGAGGCAGAGGAGGCGCACTAGCAGACCTGGCTCCAACATCCCCACCAGTCGGCTACGATGACGCCTCGGCCTCCGTCTTCGGCGGCTCGGTGGACTCCTAGTCGGTGATGACCTCGTCGACGTCGGTGTAGCCAGTGATCTTGATGGCGGAGGCGCGGAGCTTCGGATGGGCTCGGCGGATGGCGGCGATGTCGGCACCAGCACGGAAGCCTCTGTCGATCTTCTTGATGCGGGCGTCCTTGTACCAAGAAAGCATCAAGGCCAAATCCATCTCCGCTCCGGCTCGCGTCGCCAGATCCTCAGCTGCTCGATGACAACCGACACCTCCATCACCTTGGCCGACGGCTGGGCGATCGTCTCCGGCGCCACGACATCCAGCCACAAGAAATCAAAGACTGCGTGAGCCGCCTTGCGCAGCTGAGCAGCCTCCTCGCTGAGAAGGGCGACCAGCTCCTAGGAGGTGGGCTGCTCCCCGGCTAGTTCTCCTACAGCCGGTTGTACGCCGGCAGGTCTACGCCAGGATAAAAGGCTGTCAGAAAAATGAAAGTCAGGTCCGGCTACCGGATCTAAACAAGAAAGGCTAGTCGGAAAGCACTTACCCTTGGCAGTGCAGCCAATCTGCATCAGCTCCTCAACGAGGGCCTTCTCCTGGTCCGCTAGCCATTTGATCTCCTTCTCTTGATCTTTGCTCTAGGCATCAAGGAGATCGAAAGGCCTGGGCCTGGCTGGCAAGGGAGGATTCGTGCTCCTTGAGGGTGGCCTCCAGCGCCTCCATCTTGGATTGACAGTCCTTGTTCTGCAACCGGAGGTTGGAATTGGACTTGGTCAGCCGGTCGTTTGCCATTTTCAGGCGATCGATCTCCTGCTAGGCACACACCATGATGGATGCAAGAAACCAGCTATCAGCAAAAAAACAAATAGGAATAAGAAAGTATCCGGCCACTGAAGCCGAGTAAGAGGACTTCCTCTGTGAGGTGTCATTTGCAGCGTCTAGCTTCTGCTCCAAGGTCCGGTTGCTGCCAGCCGTGGCTTCGAGCAGCTAGATTTCCTTCACTGCCAGCTCAAGGGTGGTGGCCAAGTCCGTCAGTGAGACAGGAGGAGAAGCATCATCGTCAATAGTGTTGACAGTCAGTGACTCCTTCACCTCTAGAACCGCGGTCCGCCACTCCTCCCCCGGTCGCTGTCGAAGTTGTCGTACGAGACGACGACCAGCTCCTTGCCAGTTGCCGCTCCCCTCGTCCCCATGGAGGAACTACCTCCACTTTGTGGGTTCGCCGAGGCAGCGCCTAGATGTACCACTGTAGCCGGCGGAGAACCTCCAGCACCGGCTGCAGTAGCCAGATCAACACGAGGCGGGGGCGGAGGCGTAGCCCTAGGCGAAGGAGTGGGAGTGCCAGCAGCAGCAGCAGAAGGTGGCGCGGTGTCCGGCGTGTAGGGCGGCGAGCCAGTTGGTGCCTGCGCCGGGCTCGCGGCGCCAAAGTATACGAGCGAGCTGAAAGGCAAAATACGAGGAAGAGAATTAAGTAAGAAAAGCAAAAGACAAAAAAAGTTGTGCAAGAGGAAAAAGAGGAAGAACGCAAAGACAGAAGATACTCACACCTACACCACCAGAGGCGGCGCCTTCTTGCGGCCAAGCCAGCTTAGGGGGAGGGTGCTAGTCCGTCTTCTCTCGGGGTTCGACTCCTCCATGGTGGCCGACTAGCCCCTCTCCCCCAGCACCAGACCGGCTGGAGCCACTTCCCCCGGCGCCTGACCAGCTGGAGTCACCGTGTACCGTGCGGCGTCGAGCTGGTTCGGGAGCCGGTATGACCTCCTCCTCCTTGTCAACCTGCACGTGGGGGTGGTGGGCCGGCTCGTTGTTCCGGTTAGCAAAGACATCGGCGTCCCTGTCTGACTCCTCGCCTGACCGGCACGCACGCGGATCGGGAAGATCGGGCATGAAGTTCTACAGAGGGGCCTTGCCCTCCTCCGTATGATGTAGGGGAAGTTCTGACAGAAGAAAGGAAAACAAGAAATCAGCCGAATGACAAGGCGGATCAAAAACAGAAAGAACCAAGCTGACAAGAAACTTACCCGGGGGGAGCGGTTGTCGCGGCTGTACGGGACCTTCCCGAACCTCCAGCCGCTCCTTCATGATTGTCCACACCAAATCCTTGAGGTTGTGGAAGCGGGGGTCAGGGCGAGATAGCCGAGTGGGGTCCAGCCGACTGGAGTAGTAGCACATCTTGTGTGCGCGCTGCTGCAACGGCATCATCACCCGGGACATCCAGCTGAGCGTGATGACCAGGTCGGTTAAGACAATAGTGATGAGGGAGCACGTCTGGTGCAGCATCGCATCCGACTCCGCTTTGTCGCCGTGGAACTTCAAATCCCAGTTCTTCCGGCTGGACTCCACGTCCTAGAAAGACGGCAAGTTGATCCAGTCGACTCCGGTGAAGTTGCTGACGTAAAAATACGAATGCTGCCACAACCAGACCGTGTCCTGGAGCTTGAACTTCGGGTAGCCGGTTTGGGAGAGGGAGTAGATGGAGGCGCCTCCGCAGGATACTAGTGGCCCCTGCGTGAACTGCACCTGTTGTCGGACTCGGAAGATCCGACAGAAGAGCCCGAGATCTGGCTGGATCCCGAGGTAGCACTCGCAGAACGCCACAAAGTGCGCTAGCATGCCGATGGCATTGGTGTCGAGGTGGTGGAGGCGGAGGTCAAAGAAAGCAAGGAAGGTGAGGAAGAATGGGTGCACCGGTAGTGCGAAGCCGCGGGCGAGATGGGAGAGGAAGATGACCTGCTCCCCCTCTATCAGGTGCTACGACTCCTCCTCCAGCGGCGCTAATCACACCTTCACCTCCGTCTGCGGCGGCAAGACGCGGGTGGCGTGGTACTTCGTGATATGCTCCTCCATGATGGAGGAGCCGCACCAGGCTCTGCCCTCTGAAGCCATCACGGGTTCGTTCGTCATGGTGCAGGGAGCGGAGCAGCGGTGGCCCGTGTCTCCAACGATGCTAAGGGAGCAACACGGCTAACTCCGGCGGCAGGCGCTAACGAGGCAGTAGCAAGGCAACAAGAGCATAGAGGCAGATGGAGGAAGCAGTGATCGGAAGGGAGAAGTGGCTCCCCCGGGTGGCCTTTTAAGGACCGGGGAGGGGAATCATCTATGATGCCATGCGGCGCCCTCTGGGCCGTGTCCCACCCACACTACCGCTCTAGATCCCGTGCGCAGGCGCCGAATGCGTAGAGCATCTCGGGCCGGGAACCGAAGTGCCAAACAGCAGTTCCCGAGGCGACGTCCGACGAGACGTTATGCTGCGCGCCACAACACAATGATGGTGCGTGCACGCGTGGCCAGCGTCAGTGTTAATGTCACGGGTAGCACAACCGCTAGGTGTAGCCAGTCACAGACTTCAAATTCAAGAGGGAGTGCGTGCACATTTCACCTAAGGGCGAAATCTACACGCGCTCGGGGGCTAGTGTCGGGGGAATGGAGAATATCATTTTGCGGCCCGAAAGTTGGGGTGGCCAGGCAACGCGGTACCCAAGTTGCTTACAATCAGCTGTGTTGCCCAAAGTTGGCGTGCCAAATACTCAGAGGGTCTTTTTCGTCACGAATTCAACTTTACGTTTCAATACAAAAAATCAGGCTAACGGCCGTCAAGTTGGGCCCCCCTGTCAGCTTTCACTGTTATGTCACTACCGTCGTCGCTGCCATGTAGGCTTGCAGCGTTGGCGCATGCATCGTTTACGCGTCTTCTTCTTCCTCCGGTGCTGCAATCTATGGTCGCGGCCATGGTGCGGAGCAAGGACTTGGACGAACCTGCTCGGCCCGGCTCTCCTCCCCATCCCAAATCAGAGCTCGCCCTCACCATGGCCGCACCCATGGCACGACGCGGGGATGGGAATTCATTCCTGGGTGAGATCTGTCACCATGCCGATGATGGCTTAGTGCACGACACCCAGAAAAGTGCTGGTACGTGGTTGATGTAGAGCTCGTTGGGAACCCCAAGAGGAAGGTATGATGAGCACAGCAGAAAGTTTCCCTCAGTTATGAAACCAAGGTTTAATCGAACCAGTAGGAGCAAGGAAACACCCCAAAGGTGTTACTAGCTGAGCTTTGGCAGGGCGCACTACCGGTGCTAGTAGCAACGTGGAGACCTGCACAACACAACCACAGAACTTTGTCCCCAACTTGCGATGAGGTTGTCAATCTCACCGTGTTTTGCGGAAAACAAAGGATTAAACGTATCGAATGGAAAGAAGTAATAGTTGCAGAAAGTAAACACAAAGAAGTAAAAGATTGTAGATTGTATGTAAAAGACAAGGACCGGGATACATAGTTCACTAGAGGTGGCTCTCCTTAGATAGATAACATGTTGGGTGAACAAATTATAGCGGGGCAATTGACAAACATCGAGAAAGCAATCCATGCATATACTAATCATCTTGATTCCTTTGAGACTTGATTGGGCATTACAATATTATACATAGACCGCCATCCAACTGCATCTATGACTAATAATCCACCTCCAGGTTATCATCCGAACCCCCTCAAGTATTAAGTTGCAAGCAACAGATTATTGCTTTACGAACTGCATGTAAAATAAACAATACGATTGTTCTATGAACAAAGGATCGTTGTTTTCTCCCTAGTAGCAACAACACATCTAGTACCTTAGAGATTTCTGTCACTTCCCCAGATTACCAGAGCTTTGAAGCCACCATCGAGCATAAATACTAACTCTTGGAGTTGCAAGCATCTACTCGGCCAAGATAGCTACTAACAACGGAAAGCATGCAAGATCACAAATAACAAAGACATGATAGAATCAATAATCAATCTGAAATAGCATCTCAATATCCATCGGATCCCCTTAAACACAACATGTAGAATTACAAATAGAAGATCTTGATCATGAACGGAGCTCACAAGATCTAGACATGAAAGCACAAAGGAGGAGAACCAGCCATCTAGCTACTACATGGATCCGTAGTCCAAGGATGAACTACTCACACATCACACCGGAGGCTTGCATGGTGATGAAGAAGGCCTCTAGGGTGAATTCCCCTCTCTGGCAGGGTGCCGGGAAGAGCTTCAGATCCCTCCCGATCTAGGGATGGAGATGACGGCGACTATAGACTCTTTCATGGATTTTTGATCAGGTCCTTAGGGTTTTCGTCCTGAGGGCAATATATAGGCGGAAGGAGAGGCCGAGGGGGTGCCTGGGCTGGCCACACCACCCCCTGGCGCGGGCCAGGCCTGGCCGCGCGGCCAGGTGGTGTGGCAGCCCTCTGGCCCCTCTCCGTCTCGTATTCAGGCACTTGATGACTTCCGAAAAAATAGGCACTTTAGCTTTTGTCCCGTCCAATTCTGAGAATATTCATTTTCTGACTTTCCTGGAACCAAAAACAGCAGAAAAGAGGCAGCTGGCACTATAGGTCTTGTTAATAGGTTAGTCCAAAAAATCATATGAAAAGTACTCCAAAGTTGGAACAAAACACAATAAAGTGGATAAAACCAAGCATGGAACATCAAAAATTATAGATACATTTGCAATGTATCAACATCCCCAATCTTAACTCCTGCTCGTCCTCGAGTAGGTAAGTGATAAAAAGAAAGAATAATTTTTGAGGTGACATGCACCATCATAAACATGATCAAAGTATTTGTAAAACATTCAAATCTGGGATCATAGTACTTCAATCATAACATGAAAGACAAAGTTCTAGCAATAAGCAAAGAAACTATGATGCAACATGAAAAGGCACAAACAAAAGATTCATGAATAGCAATGCTTTGCAAGACGTTTGTTTGTTTCACATAAAGAAAACATAGCATAATAGTATTCAGCTTGTCCCTCAATAGAGTAGCAAATATAAATGCATAGGACACCTTCAAAGTTCATAAGAGTGACTAGATACAAATAGTTTAAAACAAGCAATATCAAGTTATGCATCAATCAACTAGTCTTGGGACAATGCACATAGAACTAAGAATGGCCACTATGCTCTCAAAGTAGGTGCATAAAGATAGAAGGTGGATACTCAATATAATGGTGGAAGAAAGACCTTTTGTAAAAGGAAGTAGGGATTCAAGTCTCATAAAGAGCGTCCAAAAATTATGGTACTTATAGCTTTCAGCTCTCATTTCCCCTATCATAAGCATCTTTAAGGTGATTAAGGTTAAAGTGACACAACTAAGAGGATATGCTTGACAAGTTATAAACCGAAATCTCATGCCCCTTACTTACGAAGACCGATCCTCATGCTACTCAACTTCAGTCAAGAGTAAGCTCTTGTCATTGTAAGTATATGTGTATCATTAAGAACGCTTAACGGGTACCCTTGCACATGATACGGAGCTTTCCCATAATCAAAATGACAAGGCAAGCAGACAATGAGCATCTCAACGATCTTTTTATTTGCTATTTGCATAGGTTTTTATTGAGGATGCTTCATAGAGTGCTCATTATGGTGATGCTGCAAGTTTCCACTATGATTAGGCATGGCTTAGGCTAGCGGCCCAAGCGTTTCTCTAACACACATACAAACTCCATGATCTTACAAGTTCCACTTTTATTTCACACCGCCGGGATTCGTAAGCAAAAGAACATGATATCAACGGGGTAGAAAGTATAAGTGCAATGTTGAATGCGTTCCCCACGAAACATGGTTCTGCTAATTTCAACTTATAAAGCGCAAGCATATACGCAACAAAGAAGGACCCAATGGTTCAAGTTTATTAGATGCAAAAAGTACAGTGTGCCATCAAGTTTGTGAGAGCTTTAATCACTAGTTTTCTCATAACAAGTTTAATTTGGAAGGTAAACAAAAGCATGAATATACTTGGAATAGCATAAGCTAGTAGGTAGGTATGGTGGACTCTTTGGAATAACTTGGTTTAGGGAGTTGGATACATGAGTGGAACTCATACTTTGTTGTGGAGGGTAGCAAAAGACTGGGAGCGACAAACTAAGAGAGAAATAATGGCCATAATCATGCAGAGAGACAAGACATCATTGATCAAAGAATAAAGTGATACTACAAGTTGAAAACTAAAGGATCACAAAGGCTATGGTGACTTGAGATAGTCATATCATGGTGTGAGCATGTGCCAAGTCAACCCAAATAAAGCATCAAAGGAGAATACCACTATACTATGCTTTAATATGCTAAACCAACACATGATTCATCCAAGGCACATTAAGAAATCTCAATTGTTTATAACAAGTCATGCTACAACAAAGAATACTAAGCATAAAGCCAAAAAAATATCAAGCATGGAATGACAAAGCATAGGCCACAGTCAAAAACGAGCTCTTTTTACCACATAAGCACGAACTTTCCTACTCTTTTCCAAACCAAACCAAACTATTTGCAAACCAATGTATGAAAGAGGGGGTCCAACCAATTTATTCAGAAAACTAAGGAAACCAAGAAAATGAAAAACCAAAACGAAAACGAAAAAGAAGACGCTCCAAGAACAACACAACTGTGCATGAAACAATAAAAATGAAGCGTTTGGAAGAAACCTTGGATTTTTATTGATGAAGAAGGGGATGCCTTGGGCATCCCCAAGATTTGACGCTTGTACTTCTTGGATATTTCTTGGGGTGACACGCGTGGGATCCCCAAGCTTGAGCTTTAGTCCATCCTTCATCTCTTTACTCATTCCTTCCATACACCTGAAATTTTTCCTTCATACAGAACTTCACACAATCTTTATTAGCAACATTAGTGCACTCAAGATAAATAAGTCTTAAGGTTCAGTTATAACACCAAATAAAATTCCATTAGAACACTAGCTACTGTATCACTTTACTCAAAAATCTCAATTCTCCAAAGAACTCAAAAAGGAACCAACAAGAAGCAAATGCAGAAAATGGCAGACATCTGTCAAAACAGACCAGCAGGTAAAGACGAATTTTTTCGAAGACCTTCTGTTGCTCAAATAAAAAAGTGTTGAACTAACAAAAGTTAGATAACAACCTGGGGAAGAAGCACAAATAATTACAGCTCAATCCGACATACAGAGCTCTCTCACGAATATTTATGGTGAAGCAAAAAAATCTGTTTCGGGACAGCAACTATCCCAATCATTACTTCTCTCTCATTAGAGGTTACTCTTGGCACAAAAAGCAAATAAAAAGGATAAGGAGAGATTATTACAGAGGTAATAACTTCCAAGACTTATCTAAAACTTTTGGGTTATCTCCCAATAAGTACTTTTCTTTAACGCCTTTAAGTTAGGCATAAGAAGCAAAGAAAGAATGAAGCGTTCTCAAATGAAGAAGCATTAAGACCAAATTTTGTTTTCATAGGAGAAGCAAAAGAAATATTTTCTCTATTTTTAGGGAAGTGTTCTATACCTTTCTTGAGTGGGAGTTTATATTTAATGGTGCCTTCTTTCATATCAATGATGGCACCAACAGTTCTAAGAAAAGGTCTTCCCAAAGTAATAGGACAAGAAGCATTGTATTCAACATCCAAAACATAGAAATCAACGGGGATATAGGAATCGTTAACCATAATAAGAACATCAGTAAGACTCCCCATGAGTTTCTTTTTAGCATTATCATCAAGCGGGACATTCAAATAACAATCTTCAAGAGGAGGCAAATCAAGCATATCATAAATCCTTCTAGGCATAATAGAAACACTACTATCAAGATCACATAAAGCTTTCAAATCAAAGTCATTCACTTTCATATTAATGATGGGTTCCCAACCATCTTCTTGTTTTATAGGAATAGAAGCTTTATGTTTCATCTTTTCTTCTTTAATCTTTATGAGAGCATCAGTAATGTGTTTTGTAAAGGCCATGTTCATAGCACTAGCATTAGGACTTTTAGAAAGCTTTTGTACGAACTTAATAACTTCAGAGATATTGCAACCATCAAGATCAAAACCATACTTATCATCTAAAGTAGTTGAACTATTACTAGCCTCAACACTAGTGTTGGTAATAGTAGAAACGCTAATGTTTCTAGCAATTTCATCTTCTCTTTCCCACTTAGCATGTAATTCAGCTAATAGTCTAACATTTTCATCACTTCTTACTTGTATAGCATTAGTAGCTGCAAAGGGATTATCATTAGTTTCAGGTTTAGCAGCCATTTTATTGATCAAAGAGGATTGAGTTTCAGACAAAGATGATATATTTCTTTCAGCATTAGAGAGTTTCAATTGTAAACTAGGAATTTCCCTATTTAGACTCTCAAGTTGATGGCTAATGTTCTTCAAAATGGTAGATTGTCCCTCCATAGTTTTAGTGAATAGTTTATTTTGCTCATATTGCATTTGCATGAAGGTTTTAGTGGCTCTTTCAATTTCTAAAATTCTTCCTTCACTAGGTAATCCAGGTTTACCATTATGGCCATAAGTATGGAGGGTAGGGCCTATAATTGTTATTACCATAAGTATTATTAGGAGGGTAGGGCCTATAATTGTTATTACCATAAGCATTGTTGCCAAAGTTGTTATTTCTTATGAAGTTCACATCAACTTGCTCTTCTTGAGCAACCAAAGAGACTAAAGGAACATTATTTGGATCAATATGGGCTTTCCCATTAACAAGCATGGACATAATAATATCAATCTTATCACTCAAGGAGGAAATTTCCTCAACAGAATTTACCTTCCTACCTTGTGGAGCTCTCTCAGTATGCCATTCAGAATAATTAACCATCATATTGTCCAGAAGTTTTGTTGCAGCACCCAAAGTGATGGTCATAAAAGTACCTCCAGCAGCAGAATCCAATAGGTTCCTTGAAGAATAGTTCAATCCTGCATAAAAAGTTTGGATGATCATCCAAGCAGTAAGTCCATGAGTGGGACAATTCTTTCCCAAAGATTTCATTCTTTCCCAAGCTTGAGCAACATGTTCATTATCAAGTTTTTTAAACTTCATTATTTCACTTCTCATAGATATAATCTTAGCAGGAGGATAGTATTTTCCAATGAAAGCATCTTTGCATTTAGTACAAGAATCAATACTATTCCTAGTTAAGGAATTCAACCATTCTTTAGCTTTTCCTCTCAAAGAGAAAGGAAACAATTTCAGCTTAATAATATCACCATCTATATCCCTATGCTTTTGCATCTCAAAAAGTTCAACAAAGTTATTTAGATGGGAAGCAGCATATTCATTACCAATACCAGAAAATTGCTCTCTCATAACAAGACTGAGTAAAGCAGGTTTTATCTCAAAGAAAGTATTTTCAGGCATAGTTGGAGCAATAGGTGTGCTAATAAAATCATTGTTGTTGGTGCTAGTGAAGTCACACAACTTAGTGTTTTCAAGAGTAGTCATTTTTTTTGGGTTTTCAAATAAGAAAGCAAACTAGTAAAACTAATTTTTGTGTGTTTTTGATAACAAAACAAGCAAACAAAGCAAAAATAAACTAAGCAAAACAAAAACAACAAAGTAAAGAGATTGGTTATGAGGGACTCCCCTTGTGAAGATGTCATTGACTCCCCGGCAACAGCGCCAGAAAAATGCTTGATGGCTCAGTGCACGGCGCCCAGAAAAGTGCTGGTGCGTGGTTGATGTAGAGCTCGTTGGGAACCCCAAGAGGAAGGTATGATGAGCACAGCAGCAAGTTTCCCTCAGTTATGAAACCAAGGTTTAATCGAACCAGTAGGAGCAAGGAAACACCCCAAAGGTGTTACTAGCTGAGCATTGGCAGGGCGCACTACCGGTGCTAGTAGCAACGTGGAGACCTGCACAACACAACCATAGAACTTTGTCCCCAACTTGCGATGAGGTTCTCAATCTCACCGTGTTTTGCGAAAAACAAAGGATTAAACGTATTGAATGGAAAGAAGTAATAGTTTGCAGAAAGTAAACACAAAGAAGTAAAAGATTGTATATTGTATGTAAAAGACAAGGACCGGGATCCATAGTTCACTACAGGTGGCTCTCCTTAGATAGATAACATGCTGGGTGAACAAATTATAGCGGGGCAATTGACAAACATCGAGAAAGCAATACATGCATATACTAATCATCTTGACTCCTTTGAGACTTGATTGGGCATTACAACATTATACATAGACCGCCATCCAACTGCATCTATGACTAATAATCCACCTTCAGGTTATCATCCGAACCCCCTCAAGTATTAAGTTGCAAGCAACAGATTATTGCTTTACGAACTGCGTGTAAAGTAAACAATATGATTGTTCTACGAACAAAGGATTGTTGTTTTCTCCCTAGTAGCAATGACACATCTAGTACCTTAGAGATTTCTGTCACTTCCCCAGATTGCTAGAGGCATGAACCCACTATCGAGCATAAATACTAACTCTTGGAGTTGCTAGCATCTACTCGGCCAAGATAGCTACTAACAACGTAAAGCATGCAAGATCACAAATAACAAAGACATGATAGAATCAATAATCAATCTGAAATAGCATCTCAATATCCATCGGATCCCCGCAAACACAACATGTAGAATTACAAATAGATGATCTTGATCATGAACGGAGCTCACAAGATCTAGACATGAAAGCACAAAGGAGGAGAACCAGCCATCTAGCTACTACATGGATCCGTAGTCCAAGGATGAACTACTCACACATCACACCAGAGGCTTGCATGGTGATGAAGAAGGCCTCCAGGGTGAATTCCCCTCTCTGGCAAGGTGCCGGGAAGAGCTTCAGATCCCTCCCGATCTAGGGATGGAGATGACGACGGCTACAGACTCTTTCGTGGATTTTTGATCGGGTCCTTAGGGTTTTCGTCCCGAGGGCAATATATAGGCGGAAGGAGAGGCCGTGGGGGTGCCTGGGTTGGCCAAACCACCCCCTGGCACGGGCCAGACCTGCCGCGTGGCCAGGTGGTGTGGCCGCCCTCTGGCCCCTCTCCGTCTCGTATTCTGGCACTTGATGACTTCCGGAAAAATAGGCACTTTGGCTTTTGTCCCGTCCAATTCCGAGAATAGTCATTTTCTGACTTTCCTAGAACCAAAAACAGCAGAAAACTGGCAGCTGGCACTATGGCTCTTGTTAATAGTTTAGTCCAACAAATCATATGAAAAGTACTCCAAAGTTGGAACAAAACACAAGAAAGTGGATAAAACCAAGCATGGAACATCAAAAATTATAGATACATTTGCAATGTATCAGCCGACCATGCTCGGTCCTGTTGGCCTCCTCTAGAATCTGAGCTCGCCGTCGCCGTGGTCGCACACACACCAGCCACGGCGCCTTCCTCTCTGAACCCCAAAGCCACATCCACCCAGTTCGGCACAACGGCAACAAGGTGAAAATGCATCAAGTTTTCTTCTTGTGATTGTAGAAAAACATGTATGTATCGTGTCCGTAGCATACTCTAACAATGTACACATATGTTGTTTACGAGATTTTCATTTGAAATTAGTAGCTCCATGATGACGAAACATAGAGAACCTAAATGGAATGACGATGACGACCATGTTCTGTACTTTGCATTGCATCAACAAGTGCTCGTTGACGAAGCAAGTTACCAAGAGAGTGGAGTTCATCAGCCATTGCCAAAAAATATGTGAACAAATCAATGAGCGATTCAATGCAAATAAGCGCAAAAAAGCTAGATCCACATCATCAATCATCAATAGGTGGCACATTCTAGTGATGCGTTCAAATGCGTACATGATGTATCATTTGCATGAAGTGGTTGTTATCCTGAGCAAAAATGCCTGGTATGCACACTACATTTGTATGTTCTATGCTGCAATTATGTTGTTAAGGGCGTGGAAAGAAAAGCTGGGCTTCACTGAATATTACGCAGTTATGCCTAACTTAGTCTTACACAAATAAGCACAACTTAGTCTTTACACACATAAGCGTAACTAATGATAAAGATAAAGACAAATGGTTCATCGGATCTGCCAGTATGAGCACTAGGTCCTTGGAGCTGGTGATATCGTCGGAACGAACCAGAATGCTGCGTTTGGCCGTCTTTCATTCTCCTTCAAATAGTATGACCCCACTGATGAGCCAATTGTAGGCCCCCTCCCCCCGACGTGGATTCGGCTCCAGGTCGGATCTGGAGTGTCAACATGATAGGCGCGTGAGTGTGCAACAAACACACAGTCTGCTATCAACACTAGAAGTGCTGGCACCTCAGCAACAACACCAACATGTTATTCCTGGACTCCGGCAGACCTCGGCGAGGTATTTCGTCACCTGCACCAAAGAATAAAGATTAGCAAGTATTTCGTCAGCTTCACGAGCAGCAGCATCACCAAGTATTTCGTCAGCTTCACCAGAAGTAGCAGCAGCTAGTTCTTCGTCAGCTCCACCACCACCAACACCACCACCACCACCACCACCAGCAACAACATTAGGAGCCAGGGCTGCCTGAGCAATTACAGGTTCAACAGCTCTAGGGGCTCTGACAAAGAAAGGGTAGTTGATCCCAAGAAACACAGATTATCCCTTTAGATTGTTGACTCTGCTCCATACTTGCTCTACTGGGTCTTCGGATGGGCATGCAGACCTCGAGAAAACGTGACGCCGCAGCGATGGGTAGAAGAAAGTTATGTCCCCATATGTTCTATTGTATCACCAACGCTGTTTAGTGCTCCCCTGATATGAATCCACAAGAGTTCATCATCCTGTTCCGTGTTGTCTCCGAGAGGTGCCAGCAACCAGCACCGTGTCCCAAGTTCAGCATCTGCTACTACATCTTCAATGACCAGAGCTGGAATGATGCGCGGGGCTGCGTGGGTACCTGCGTGTTACTAACAGTCAGTAAGAAGAATTTTGAATGGGATTTTACATGCTGTATGACACCATGACTCACCCCAAATGGACGGCTCCCAAACACGCACGTCGCCGCTAGGTTCAGTGACCGCATAAATGCGTGGCGGTCCGTACAAAGAGTAGTCGTAGGTGAAGACGGTGTCGACATACTTCTCCGGCCGCAGGAAGTCGTCGCGCAAGACTGTCCATTCCTTGTCTTCTGGGCATCTAATGAATGTGATTGCCTTGTCGAACCCCGCTAAGAGTTCGTACTCCCAGTTCTTCCACGCCCCCTCCCGTGGTCTATGTGGGAGATGTACCTTCACGAGGTCAAGTTCTGCCATGTTGAACCTGTAAGAGAATTCGGAAATGGGCGGCGGCCACCCGCTGTTGAATGCAGTAATGCCGACACCCTTCAAAGATGGCACTACAAGTCTCACCGATCTGTAGCCATTTTTAGAGTCTAAGTACTTCCATCCTTTGATAAAAGGACCAGCTACTCGCCGTTGCCACCCACCCAGTTCTGGTCATCTTCCATTTCCGTCTCTTCTTCTTCCTTGATATTCACCACTACTGATTCAAACCACTTATCCAGCAGCATCAGTTTTGCATGAATATTCTGCAGAGTTTGTTGTCAGTTGGTACAATAAACTAGCATGGATTCCATTGCAGATACAATTTAACAACTGGGCCTTCAGATTAAAATACACAAAATATCACCTAAATATGAGTGTCTCCTCAGATATCGCCTAAATTGTGCCTGTGTCACTACGAAGATACTCAATATATGGAGTAGTAGCAGAGCCCCCAGAACAAACTCCTGACAATGATCATAATTAAACATCTCGGGGCATAACAGCATTAAATTGTCTAATCTATTTGTTTTTATTTTAGGAAACAGAATATCACCTACCAGGCATTCCATTGCAAAATCGAAATTGACAACTCGTCTATCACCTAAAGTAAGACTGTGTCACTACGAAATTACCAGAATATCAGGTACGAGCAGAGCTTCCGCTGTACAGAATAGTCTTAAATGGTTCGATTTGTTCAAACCGCGCATGCACACAACACGTTTGATGAAAGGAACATAGGATTCCGATGAGAGTTCAGCACATATGAATCAACGATATGACTAAACGAATAAGCTAGATACTGGAACTTACGTGGCCATCGCGGTCGTCTGGCCATTTGCTGTTATCGGGGTAAAGAAGGCATGGCGTGCCGAACGGTTGTTCGTCCATGTTCCGCATCGTCACGCGGTAGGCAGGGATGCAGCGAGCGAGGCGGCCGACTGAGATGATGTCCAGCTCCGAGGGGATCCTGTGCACGTTCGCGGCGCTGAGGTTCGGCCATCCCCAATCCTCGCGGTAGCGGTCGCCCTGGCCATCCGTGTCGTCGTCGCATGCCTTTCGCTTCAGCCTGCTGCTACCCCAAGCTCTACCCATAGCGGCAAATGGAGTCTGGAATCTGGTAGATTAATGGAGGCGTTGTGATAAGGAGGTGGATGGATTCGAGAGGGGGTGGAATCAGGGATGGGGGCAGTTGTTCGAGTGGGGAGTGAATCTGCAAGGAACCGCCGCCACCGTCGGTTCTCGTCCACGTGGAAGAAAAGAAGGGGGGCGTAATTATTGAGGGTGGGCACCAGAACCGTCTAGAGGAAGTGAAAAAATAAATCGTAAAAGGGAAATGTGCAGCCCGCCTGTGCGTGAGTGCAGGTCGGCACGCGCAAACGTGCCTACGTTTGAATATATTCCACCGCATGCAAGTGGCACAGGAAAAAATTTAGGAAGTGCTAGCGTCGACGTGTAAAACCGCCGTTTTTCGCCACCTTCACCCTACTACGAACGGTCGTGCACCATTCTAGATATTGGTAAGGGCAGTTCCAATCTTTCACTTCTCCGTCTCATTTCCTCCTCCACGGCCTCATCGTCTTTCTCCTCCACGGCCTCATCCATTTCCTCCACCGCCGCATCACCCTCTTCCTCCGTATCCTTTCCCTCTTGCATGTAGGCATGGATGCTCCGGACGTCCGAAACGACGGCAGGCAAGAAACTGCGCACTTCAACATCGAAGTACATGGCAGGAAGAAGATCGATGTTGTCTACATCACCGACCCTCGGACAGTGAGGAACATTCTGAATAATTACACGAGTTGGCTGCAGTTCGAAGAAAACAGGTTCGTAGGTCTCGACCTCGAGTACAGCCGCGATCACCGTAGGATTTTCGTGGTGCAACTCTCCATGAAGGGGCACGTCCTCGTATACCAGTCTTTTTGCGAGAAGGGGGCTGACGGGATTTGGTAGACTTTGCTGTCCTTTTGTTCCTGAACCGTCTATTTGCAAAAGTTATTGCTATATTATTTGTCTGAATTCATTTTCATGCAGGTGGGGCAAAAGCATTAGGGATCTGTTTCATGACTTTCTCGTGAACTAGCACATAACATTTACCAGTGTTGACATCACGAATGACAGTAAACTGCTTGAAAGCCCGACTGTAAACATTAGAATCCCAAAGGAGTGCAGAGTGGACATCCAGGAAATTTACTGGATCCCAGGGACAAAGGGCAGCAAGACCGGGATGGCCGCTCTTGCCTCCGAACTCATAGACCCGTGGTACGCTGACAGGAAGGACAAATTGCCGAGATGTTCGTGGAGGCGTTTAGGGCACGATTACTGGGAGGATAAGCTACTTTTTGAACCTAATCTGAAGTATGATACAATTGACGGGTATGTTAGCCACGAGCTGTACCGCCAGATTGTAAAATCTCGTTCCAGGCATCGTATCATTGAACCACCACCAAGGCAGGTTGTTTGTCCCAGATGCTGGAGTGTAGATGAATCTACAAACCGAGGCAAGCGACCAAAGACATCCTGGGATCGGTTGCCTTCTCCAACAGGCTGGGATGTAGACTATTAGTGCATGATTGTTGTGTTTATGAAAACATGCTATTTCATAAGTACACTATGTGAGCAATTACGAACTGTTGTGTATTACCTTTGTCAAACTATAATCTGGTTTATGACTGTATCCTTCTCTATAAACTGGGTTTGGTTATGACTTATGACTGTATCACACCTTATGCATGTCAGTCCTGGATTCTATCGCATGTAAATGGCACAGACAAAATTTGTAAGAATGAATGTTGAGCATACAAAAGGGGGATGTAATTCATACAGGTTAAGTAGCTAATAGCACATGGATCATACGAGCTTGGTTCTTACACATAGAATGCTTAGAAAATACATGCGAGATAAAATACAGGCGAGATAAAACTAGGAACAAAATGCGAAACTAGTAGTGGTAAACATCACACTCACCCACCCACCAGATCCCGTTGAGCATCTCGTAGAAGACATACGCGTCCCTGGCTACGTACTTGATCGCATCGTAATCCAGGTGCCTCTACTCCCATCGCTCGTGCAGGTGCTTCGGGAACTCGATTTTCATGCCGGCGTACTCGCGATCGATGATGTCGGAAGCAAGTCTAGCCATGTCGGCTTTCCCCGTACCGCCATCCGGGTACCTCCACAAACGTTGGAGATCAACGTGATTGACGACATGAACGAGGAGATCCCGTTCTAGATTCGGAGTGTCGTTCTTGATGTCGACGCTGGCGAAGTAGATCTCCCTCCTATGTAGGAACTCACGAAGCTCCGGGCATACAGATTTGGCCCTACATACGTGATATAGTAGGAAGTGGTTGTGCATGGACAGCTGCAAAAGCGCTCCTCTTCCTATCTCTGGTATACTCGAGGTCAAGGCCGACGATCTTGTGCCTGTCCATCGGCTCCTGTAGCCACCGCTCGTACATTGCGATGACCTTGGCCACCTCCGCTGACGCATTTGTGTGGACGACTGTCAGCTTGGTGGTGGCATGGGTGGTGATGGTGTACTCGTCGGTGTAGTCGCTCCCGTCGCCGAACACGTTGTACTCTGCGTCCATGGCAGCAGCTAATGCGGTGGCGGTGGCCTAGGGTCGGTAGCGGTGGCTGGGACTGGGCGTGGAGGTGGAGTGATCTATTGCGGTGGTATGGCTAGGCGGAGGCGGTGCCTGCGGCAGCGCCTATGGTTCTTGTGGTGGCGGCGCCGGCGGAAGGAATGAGTTGGGGATTTTTGCACCGTGATGTGCTGAGGAGACAGAAGGCGATGCTTAAATTCCATTTACCAATATTCCGGTCATACCCATGCGGAAGCAAGTTTGACCGGCCGAGCACCGATGGTTTCCAATCCTAGCGATTAAATTCAGCGTCTGTCCCAGTAGGCGATGGGACAGGTGTGCGACGTGGCTTTGGCGTGGCAGAGACCAGTCACGTAGACCACCGTCCCGTTGCTGATCCGCAGCAGGTGCGTGGTGCTAACACGACGTAACGTGACAGGACAGAAGGAAGTGTACAGTTATTATTAATTTCTAACAAGTTTAAGAAGTGTAAGCATAGACATGGACCTAGCATCCCTGCACCCCCGGGCAGCCGCCCAGCCGATCAGGCCTGCCGATTGTGCAAAGCATGTCCCCAATTTGCCAAAATGAAGCTCGTTTGCACATACTTCTATAAGTTTCTCTGTAGGCCACTTGTGTAAGCATGCACGATCAAGCAACTTTGCAACACACGTGTCGGTGGAAAAGCATTAGGTTTCAACACACCACATAGTTTAGGGATTTAGAATAGCTACATTGGGGAGCTCTAGCCAAATTGTATGGTAAAGCCAAATTTAGCTTTTTGTCAGATTTAGCTATAGCAACATTGTGTCTCGTTTGTCCTCACTTTTGTCCTCCCGATATTCCAAAGCCCTCACATGCGCTCGGAGGGGGGTGCCGTCTGGTCAAAGGCTTGGCCGTTACGTGCGCCATAACGCCTAAAGTGGAAGTTTTTTTGTCATTTGGCCTTTTTAAGAGCGCCTTTTCCCCTCTCTCTCTCTCTAAAAGTTGTGTTTTTTTGCCCAAAAAGGTAGGAATCTAGAGCAGCTTCTCTCTTCATTCATTCTTCCTTTTGCGATCATTTTTCCCCAATCTGGTAGCAAATCTAGACCAGCAAAACAAACCAGCACCATAAATAAATTCAATAAACAGAGAAGATGTAGATAAAGCAGCTAATATAGGTTATATGGTATGGTACTTAACGAGGTTCGACAATTAGGCTGCTCAGCAGCAGCAGCAGCGGACTGCTTCAACACAGACAAGACAAAAGAAGCTGCTACGGCGGCGGCGGTGATCGATGGCCCTCGTGGCCTCTGCCAGGAGGGCATCCGCCTCCTCCCTCTGGCGCCTCCTCCACTTCTTGCTGCCCAGCCCCTTGACCTTGGGAACCTTGGGTCTGATC
Source organism: Avena insularis (assembly GCA_023614405.1). Classification (NCBI taxonomy): domain Eukaryota; kingdom Viridiplantae; phylum Streptophyta; class Magnoliopsida; order Poales; family Poaceae; genus Avena; species Avena insularis. Next base: position 317,570,155 of record CM042694.1, on the reverse strand, counting down.
GGGGGCATGCAACCCTCCTCGATAGCCACCTTCTGGAGGTTCCGGAGGTGAAGACCGAGCGCCTGGTGCTTGCCCCTGAAGCCGTGGACGTTCACGGACTCTCCGCAGGTCCTCACGTCCTCGGCATGCTTCACGAGGGAGTTGAAGTCCGTGCCACGGAGCCTCTTGGTGGGGCAGAAGGGGCACCTGTACACGTCGCCGGCGAAGAAGTTGTTGTACTGACCGGACTTTAGCTTCCTCAGCACATGACGAGTCTTGGTGTCCTGTGACTCATCGTCACTGCGGAGGTGATGGCTCGTGGTTAATGTAGAGCTTGTTGGGAACCCCAAGAGGAAGGTATGATGAGCACAACAGCAAGTTTCCCTCAGTTATGAAACCAAGGTTTAATCAAACCAGTAGGAGCAAGGAAACACCCCAAAGGTGTTACTAGCTGATCTTTGGCAGGGCGCACTACCGGTGCTAGTAGCAACGCGGAGACCTGCACAACACAACCACAGAACTTTGTCCCCAACTTGCGATGAGGTTGTCAATCTCACCGTGTTTTGCAGAAAACAAAGGATTAAACGTATCAAATGGAAAGAAGTAAAAGTTTGCAGAAAGTAAACACAAAGCAGTAAAAGATTGTAGATTGTATGTAAAAGAGAAGGACCAGGATCCATAGTTCACTAGAGGTGGCTCTCCTTAGATAGATAACATGCTGGGTGAACAAATTACAGCGGGGCAATTGACAAACACCGAGAAAGCAATACATGCATATACTAATCATCTTCACTCCTCTGAGACTTGATTGGGCATTACAACATAATACATAGACCGCCATCCAACTGCATCTATGACTAATACTCCACCTTCAGGTTATCATCCGAACCCTCTCCAGTATTAAGTTGCAAGCAACAGATTATTGCTTCACGAACTGCGTGTAAAGTAAACAATACGATTGTTCTATGAATGAAGGATTGTTCTATTCTCCCTAGTAGCAATAGCACATCTAGTACCTTAGAGATTTCTGTCACTTCCCCAGATTACCAGAGGCATGAACCCACTATCGAGCATAAATACTAACTCTTGGAGTTGCTAGCATCTACTTGGGCAAGATAGCTACTAACAACGGAAAGCATGCAAGATCTCAAATAACAAAGAGATGATAGAATCAATAATCAATCTGAAATAGCATCTCAATATCCATCGGATCCCCGCAAACACAACATGTATGATTATAAATAGATGATCTTGATCATGAATGGAGCTCACAAGATCTAAACATGAAAGCACAAAGGAGGAGAACCAGCTATCTAGCTACTAGATGGATCTGTAGTCCAAGGATGAACTACTCATGCATCACATCGGAGGCTTGCATGGTGATGAAGAAGGCCTCTAGGGTGAATTCCCCTCTCCGGCAGGGTGCCGGGAAGAGCTTCGGATCCCTCCCGATCTAGGGATGGAGATGACGGCGGCTACAAACTCTTCCGTGGATTTTTAATCGGGTACTTAGGGTTTTCGTCCCGAGGGTAATATATAGGCGGAAGGAGAGGCCGAGGGGGTGCCTGGGCTGGCCACACCAACCCCTGGCACGGGCCAGGCCTGGCCGCGCGGCCAGGTGGTGTGGCCTCCCTCTGGCCCTTCTCCATCTCGTATTCTGGCACTTGATCCCTTTCGGAAAACTAGGCACTTTGGCTTTTGTCCCGTCCAATTCCAAGAATATTCATTTTCTGACTTTCCTGGAACCAAAGACAGCAGAAAAAAGGCAGCTGGCACTGTGGCTCTTGTTAATAGGTTAGTCCAAGAAATCATATGAAAAGTACTCCAAAATTGGAACAAAACACAAGAAAGTGGATAAAACCAAGCATGGAACATCAAAAATTATAGATAGATTTGCAATGTATCAACATCCCCAAGCTTAACTCCTGCTCTTCCTCGAGTAGGTAAGTGATAAAAAGAAAGAATGATTTTTGAGGTGACTTGCACCATCAAAGACTTGATCAAAGTATTTGCAAAACATTCAAAGCTGGGATCATAGTACTTCAATCATAACATAAAAGACAAAGTTCTAGGAATAAGCAAAGAAGCTATGATGCAACATAAAAAGGCACAAACAAAAGATTCATGAATAACAATGCTTTGCAAGACGTTTGTTTGTTTCACATAAAGAAAACATAGCATAATAGTATTCAGCATGTCCCTCAATAGAGTAGCAAATATAAATGCATAGGACACCTTCAAAGTTCATAAGAGTGACTAGATACAATAGTTTAAAACAAGCAATATCAAAGTATGCATCAATCAACTAGTCTTGGGACAATGCACATAGAACTAAGAATGGCCACTATGCTCTCAAAGTAGGTGCATAAAGATAGAAGGTGGAGACTCAATATAATGGTGGAAGAAAGGCCTTTTGTAAAAGGAAGTAGGGATTCAAGTCTCCTAAAGAGCTTCCAAAAATTATGGTACTTATTGCTTTCATCTCTCATTGCCCCTATCATAAGCATCTTGAAGTGATTAAGGTTAAAGTGAACAAACTATGGTGTACATGCTTGACGAAGTATAAGTCAGAAATCTCATGTCCCTTGTATATGAGGGCCGCTCCTTATGCTACTCAAGTTTAGTCACCGGTAAGTTCTTCTCATCGTAAGTACATGTGTATCATAGAGAAATGCCAAAGGGGTACCCCTTGCCTGATGATACGGAAGAATCCCCATATCAAAATGACAAGGCAAGCAGACAACGAGCATCTCAACATTCATCTTATTTACCATGGGAATATGGTGCTTTTTTCTCTCTTTCCTCTTTTCATACTATCTTTTTTTTTCTCTTTTTTCTCAATATAGGACTCTTTTTTTATAAGCAGAATGCTTCATAGACAGCTCATTATGGTTATGCTGCAGGTTTCCACCATGTCATCATGGATTAGACCAGCGGCCCAGGCGTTTCTCTAACACATATACATAACTCCATGGACTTACAAGCTCCCCTTTCATTTCACACCGACGACATCCATATACAAAAGAGCATGATATCAACTAGGTACAAGTACCAAGTGCAATGTTGAAAGCGTTCCCCATGAAAGCATGGTTCTGCTAATTCCCAACAAATAAGTGCAAGCATATACAACATAGACGACACAATGGTTCAAGTTTATTAAGGGCAAGTAAAGTAAAGTGTGCCATCAAGTTCGTGAGAGCTTTAATCACTAGTTTTATCATAACAAGTGGAAGGTAAACAAAAGCATGAATATACTTGGAATAGCATAAGCTAGTAGGTAGGTATGGTGGACTCTTTGGAATAACTTGGTTTAGGGAGTTGGATGCATGAGTGGAACTCATACTTTGTTGTGGAGGCTAGCAAAAGACTAGGAGCGACAAACTAAGAGAGCAATAATGGCCATAATCATGCAGAGCGACAAAACATCATTGATCAAAGCATAAAGTGATACTACAAGTTGAAAACTAAAGGATCATAAAGGCTATGGTGACTTTGGATAGTCATAACATGGTGTGAGCATGTGCCAAGTCAACCCAAATAAATCATCAAAGGAGAATACCACTATACTATGCTTTAATATGCTAAAACAACGCATGATTCATCCAAGGCACATTAAGCAATCTCAATTGTTTATACCAAGTCATGCTACAGCAAAGAATACTAAGAATAAAGACAAAAAAAATCAAGCATGGGATGACAAAGCATAGGCCACAGTAAAAAACAAGCTCTTTTTACCACATAAGCATGAACTTTCCTACTCTTTTCCAAACCAAACCAAACTATTTGCAAACCAATGTATGAAAGAGGGGGTCCAACCAACTTATTCAGAAAACTAAGAAAACCAAAGCAAACGAAAAACCAAAACGAAAATGAAAAAGAAGACGCTCCAAGAAAAACACAACTATGCATGAAACAATAAAAATGAAGCATTTGGAAGAAACCTGGAATTTTTATTGATGAAGAAGGGGATGCCTTGGGCATCCCCAAGCTTTGACGCTTGTACTTCTTGGATATTTCCTGGGGTGACACGCGTGGCATCCCCAAGCTTGAGCTTTAGTCCATCCTTCATCTCATTACTCATTCCTTCCATACATCTAATTTTTTTCCTTCATACAAAACTTCACACAATCTCATTAGCAACATTAGTGCACTTAAGATAAATAAGTCTTAAGGTTCAGTTATAACAACAAATAAACTTCAATTAGAACACTAGATACTATATCACTTCCCTCAAAAAGCTCAATTCCACAAAAGAACTCAAAAAGGAACCCAGAAGAAGCAAATGCAGAAAATGGCAGAAATCTGTCAAAACAGACCAGCAGGTAAAGACGAATTTTTTCGAAGACCTTCTGTTGCTCAAATAAAAAAGTGTTGAACTAACTAAAGTTAGATAACAACCTGGGTCAGAAGAATAAAAAATTACATCTCAATCCGACATACAGAGCTCTCTCACGAATTTTTACGGTGAAGCACAAAAATCTGTTTCGGGACAGCAACTTTCCCAATCATTACTTCACTCTCATTAGGGGTTACTCTTAGCAAAAAAAGCAAATAAAAATGATAAGGAGAGGTTATTACAGAGGTAATAACTTCCAAGACTCATCTAAAACTTTTTGGTTATCTCCCAATAAGTACTTTTCTTTAACGCCTTTAAGTTAGGCATGATAGTTTGAGAAGATGCTCACATAAGAAATATGAATTGAAGTAAAAGAGAGCATCAAGAAGCAAATTCAAAACACATTTAAGTCTAACCCACTTCCTATGCATAGGAACCTTGTAACAAAATAAATCAAAGAAGCACATAGTAGCAAGAATGGGTAGATAAAACAAGAGCAACTTCAAAACTTTCAGCACATAGAGAGGTGTTTCAATACCATGAAAACTTCTAGAACCATATTTTCCTCTCTCATAATAATTTTCAGTAGCCTCATGAATAAACTCAACAATATAACTATCACATAAAGCATGCTTTTCATGATCTACAAACACTAGAGCTTTATTATAAACATTTTCAAAAGAATCCTCAGGAACATGACATTCGTCCTCCTTTGGTAAGCATGGGGAATATCAAATAATGTAAGGGGTAAAGATTTACTCTCATTAGAAGGTAGGGATGGGTAGATCCATTCTTCCTCCTCTTTTTCATCCAATGAGCTTCCCGTTTCAGCAATTGCTTCTTCCATAGGCTCTTGCAAGGCATTAGTCTCTTCCGTTGGTGGAGAGCATCTATTAAGATATTCAAGAATATATCCATTCTCTACCTTGTAATTATCAAAGCAAAATTTAAGTATATCATAAACCTCATATTTATAAGGTGCATCATCACTATTTTCAAGCAAATAAGCAAGTTCGAATGCACCCTTCCAAGCAATAAATTCTTCAATTTGTTCCACATCATAAAAGTCATAATTCCCTTTAACATAAGAAGATATGGTAACATTATCATTATACTCACATTGAAAAGGGAGGTGTTTATACCTCCTACAGCAACAAGATTTATCAAAGCAATAAGTAAGATTATAATTAGAGCACACGTTTCTAGCAATGGTATACAATTTATCAATTTGTTCCCATAAGTGTTTCCCTTTTTGTGACAAGCGGTGTTCCTTATAATAATATTTTTGTTCTTCCGTGAACCCACCTTGCCAATAAGATTCAGTTTCAAAGAAACCAACCATTGATAGTAAGCATGATAAAGCAAGACAATAACAGACCCACGAAAATACCAACTATAGTAGGAACTAATTTTTTTGTGTTTTTCAAATAAGAAAGCAAACTAGTAGAACTAATTTTTTTGTGTTTTTGAATAACAAAACAAGCAAACAAAGCAAAAAGAAAACTAAGCAAAACAAAAACAACAAAGTAAAGAGATTGGTTATGAGGGACTCCCCTTGTGAAGATGTCCTTGACTCCCCGGCAATGGCGCCAGAAAAATGCTTGATGGCTCGTGGTTGATGTAGAGCTCATTGGGAACCCCAAGAGGAAGGTATGATGAGCACAGCAACAAGTTTCCCTCAGTTATGAAACCAAGGTTTAATCGAACCAGTAGGGGCAAGGAAACACCCCAAAGGTGTTACTAGCTGAGCTTTGGCGAGGCGCTACGGTGCTAGTAGCAACGTGGAGACACCTGCACAACACAACTCACAGAACTTTGTCCCCAACTTGCGATGAGGTTGTCAATCTCATCGTGTTTTCACGGAAAACAAAGGATTAAATGTATCGAATGGAAAGAAGTAAAAGTTTGCGAAAGTAAACAAGCGGTAAAAGATTGTAGATTGTATGTAAAAGACAAGGACCGGGATCCATAGTTCACTAGAGGTGGCTCTCCTTAGATAGATAACATGCTGGGTGAACAAATTACAGCGGGGCAATTGACAAACACCGAGAAAGCAATACATGCATATACTAATCATCTTCACTCCTCTGAGACTTGATTGGGCATTACAACATAATACATAGACCGCCATCCAAGTGCATCTATGACTAATAATCCACCTTCAGGTTATCATTCGAACCCCCTCTAGTATTAAGTTGCAAGCAACAGATTATTGCTTTACGAACTGCGTGTAAAGTAAACAATACGATTGTTCTATGAACAAAGGATTGTTGTTTTCTCCCTAGTAGCAACATCACATCTAGTACCTTAGAGATTTTTTTCACTTCCCCAGATTACCAGAGGCATGAACCCACTATCGAGCATAAGTACTAACTCTTGGAGTTGCTAGCATCTACTTGGCGAAGATAGCTACTAACAACGGAAAGCATGCAAGATCGCAAATAACAAAGACATGATAGAATCAATAATCAATCTGAAATAGCATCTCAATATCCATCGGATCCCCGCAAACACAACATGTATGATTACAAATAGATGATCTTGATCATGAACGGAGCTCACAAGATCTAAACATGAAAGCACAAAGGAGGAGAACCAGCCATCTAGCTACTACATGGATTCGTAGTCCAAGGATGAACTACCCACGCATCACACCGGAGGCTTGCATGGTGATGAAGAAGGCCTCCAGGGTGAATTCCCCTCTTCGGCAGGGTGCCGGGAAGAGCTTCAGATTCCTCCTGACCTAGGGATGGAGATGATGGCGGCTACAGACTCTTTCGTGGATTTTTGACCGGGTACTTAGGGTTTTCGTCCCGAGGGTAATATATAGGCGGAAGGAGAGGCCGAGGAGGCCACACCACCCCCTGGCGTGGGCCTGGCCTAGCCCCGCGGCCAGGTGGTGTGGCCGCCCTCTAGCCCTTCTCCGTCTCGTATTCTGGCACTTGATCCCTTCCAGAAAAATAGGCACTTTGGCTTTTGTCCCGTCCAATTCCGAGATTATTCATTTTCTGACTTTCCTGGAACCAAAAACAGCAGAAAACAGGCAGCTGGCACTATGACTGTTATTAATATGTTAGTCCAAGAAATCATATGAAAAGTACTCCAAAATTGGAACAAAACACAAGAAAGTGGATAAAACCAAGCATGGAACATAAAAAATTATAGATATATTTGCAATGTATTAGGAGGTCGTTGCTATCCTCCTGTTGGAAAAAAAAATAGTAGAGTGAAATAAGGACATGATTGAGATACTTTGATTATCGGGATTGATTTTTTGCGTAAATTAACCGAAGGAGATCTCCCGATTATTCCCCAAATCTCAAACCAAATCGAATACTGATCCCAACTACGAACTGGGGGATTCATCGAAAATCGAGATCTAACACAATAGGATTAGCTACTATAAAAAATACAAATAGCCGAGCCCTAATAACATACGATCTAGCATCCAACGATGGGGACAGGGGAAGAACAAGGGAAGGGCAGAAAACCCTGGTTACCTCAGACCACGGGTCGGCAATGCTGGTGTCGCAGGGGTTCTTCGGCCTTATGTAGACAACCTCCTCGTAGGGGTCCTAGCCGAGCGGGATCTGTCCGAGACTAGCGGGGGCCTCCTCGCTGGCAGCTATGGCAGATGCGGAGACAGGGACGGGGGGCTCCTCACCGGCTGCCTTGGAGGCGCTGATGGCCACCGCGCCGATCTTCTCCATCGCCGGCGTGGTTGGGGTTTTATTGGGCATTTGCAGAAGGTAATGGGACAGTGGAGACTGTTGAATGAGCGAGTACGTGATGAGTGGGAGTGGGGAGGCCTCTATTAAAGGAGAAGGAAAGCGGCGTTTCGTTGCACTACCATGCACCGCGTATGCTAATGCACCGTGCACGGCCACACGTGTCCGCTACCGCCCCGTGCACCGCACACGCGTACCGTGAGTCACATTTTTTCCCTCGTGTCTAACCATGGCGATTCAGTTGTACTCAGTTTTGCCCACCAACCGTTGATCCTCTATGATCTAGCGGACATGATAACCCTTATATCTGTCGGAGGCACCCCTCTATCCATGCAAAATAACGAGTATGCCACCGGAACTTTAACAACAGAAACAGATGAACTTGAATATATTTTGAAGGGTACGAAAATATAAATCCCCATAGTTTAGGGGTCTAGATACGGTAAGAGGACTAAATATTATTAGTGGTCGGGCCAGCACAGTGACGGGGTTGGTTGGCTAGGAGTTGTTGATTCCTATGTAAGGGGACACTAGGCTGGTCTTGACATACTCCCTCAGGAACTTGCCATAAGCAGCGTGCTTAGCCTTGGTTGCCAACTTGTGTTTACTAGCCGGGATTTTACCGATGCCAACCGCATGCGGAATCAAGCTGGCAATCCTCGGGTTGACTCCTTTCTTACAGAAAGGGCACCTGAGCTCCCCAAGTCGAGTGCGGAAAGGGATTATCCCGCTCTTGAGCTTCTTCATGACATGGCGGCTCTTGTTGTCCCTGGTCTCCTTGTCAGAGTCCATCTCACTTGAATACACCTGTAATGTATGGAATACAAACCGAAATGAGCAAAATAATAAATATATATTCCTTTCACCATTCCAAGTTACTTTCGATGCAATAACATGTCTATACAGGTTCAGCAGTTCATTACGGCCATCTCCCCAGCTCGCTCCTAAATTAATGTGGTTTGTGTTCTTGGTAACTTATTAATAAATAAATAATGTGGATTCATTCAAAGCAGACTAGATCTCTCCATGTACCGGTTCGTACATTGCGTCTAATCATTAGGACTCGTTTTTTTATGACGCCTGGATAGATTAACCTCGAGCAGAAAATATGAAACATGTAGAAATAGATGTACCTCCAGGTACACGAGTGGAGCGTGTTCGTCGAACTCCACGCCCTCATCGGTGCCTCCGAAGTCGTCAGCACCGGCGTGCACATGGTTCGCCAAGGGGTTGAACTGCACGTCCTCCTCGGCCTGTGCTGCGTGATGCTCCTCCAGATCTGCCACGTGAAGCACCACCCAGGCGGTGATGCCCAGACACTCACCCCCACGCACTGGTTTCATGGAGAAGGTTCGTGCAAGTACATTCAAGATTGTGGTGTTTTGCTAGATAGGGAAGAGAGAGTAGTGGATGAGTGCGAATGGAGGACCCGATAGGCTGGGTTTTTAATGCGGGGACGTTTAAGCCTCCTCGAGGGCCCCGGTTGACAGCTCTTCCGGCTGCGGCTGTCGGGTGGAAGGTTCGTGTGGTCGGGGCCTGACGCAAGTGAGAGTAGACTTGTAGCCTTTGCAGACTAGATTAAACATGACATGACCACTCGACCACTTTTTCCACGGACGGCATCGTGTTCCTTCTTGTAGAATTCTCGTTGAGGGAGACGTCCGTGCTGTCTCGCGCTGTCATGTGAAGGGCACGACGTGTGCAACGAGCCTCGTTGGATCACACAGGATCAACAGTTGGTGTGCACGATCCGCGTGACAACTGTGACAACCAATCAGGGCGTAGCAGACAGAGTGGGCACAGGTTTGGGCTTCTACAAAAGAGAGAGAGAGGGGGGGAGGGGGCAAAGCTGAGTAGTATAAAAATGGAAAGTGGGTGTCTTTTACAATGAAATGCATCGTGGTATACATCAAATTATGCAAAGATAGATCCACTAGATTTCATTGCATGTGTGTTCTTTCCACAAACCACATATGTATCCACAAGAGTTACTGCATGTGTGTTCCTGTCATGAACCACATTTGGATCAAGCAGTGTCATTACATGTCTGTTCTTTCCACGAACCACATATGGATCAACCAATGGCATTGCATGTGTGTTCTTTTCACAAACCACACATGGATCAACCAGTGTTCACTACATGTGTGTTCTTTCCACAAACCACTTATGGATCAATCAGTGGTCATTGCATGTGTATTCTTTTCCACAAACCACATATGGATCCATATGTGTTCTTAAACTAAAACCAGCACTAGAGCCATTGCATGTGTGTTATTTCCACAAACCACACATGGATCAACCACTAGAGTCATTGCATGTGTGTTCTTATACTAAAACCAACACTAGAGTCATTGCATGTATGTTCTTTTGACAAACCACACATGGATCCACCACTGTCATTGCATGTGTGTTCTTTCCACAAACCACACATGGGTCAATGGTGGTCATTGCATGTGTGTTCTTTTCCAAAAACCACACATGGATCCACCAGTGGTCATTGCATGTGTGTTCTTTCCACAAACCACATATGGATCAACCAGAGTCATTGCATGTGTGTTCTTTGCACAAACCACATATGTATCCATTTGAGTAATTGCATGTTTATTCTTATACTAAAACCACAAACCAGCACTAGAGTCATTGCATGTGTGTTCTTTTCCACAAACCACACATGGATCCACTAGACTCACTGCATGTGTGTTCGTTTCCACAAACAACACATGGATCCACCAGTGGTCATTGCATGTGTGTTCTTTCCACAAACCACACATGGATCAACAAGTGGTCATTGCATGTGTGTTCTTTTCCATAAACCACTTATGGATCCATTATAGTCATTGCATGTGTGTTCTTTTCCATATACCACTTATGGATCCATTACAGTCATTGCATGTGTGTTATTTCCACAAACCACACATGGATCAACCACTAGAGTCATTGCATGTGTGTTGTTTCCACAAACCATACATGGATCAACCACTAGAGTCATTGCATGTGTGTTATTTCCACAAACCACACATGGATCAACCACTAGAGTCATTGCATGTGTGTTGTTTCCACAAACCATACATGGATCAACCACTAGAGTCATTGCATGTGTGTTATTTCCACAAACCACACATGGATCAACCACTAGAGTCATTGCATGTGTGTTATTTCCACAAACCACACATGGATCAACCACTAGAGTCATTTCATGTGTGTTTTTTCCACAAACCACACATGGATCATCCACTAGAGTCATTGCATGTGTGTTGTTTCCACAAACCACACATGGATCAACCACTAGAGTCATTGCATGTGTGTTATTTCCACAAACCACACATGGATCAACCACTAGAGTCATTGCATGTGTGTTCTTATACTAAAACCAACACTAGAGTCATTGCATGTGTGTTCTTTTCACAAACCACACATGGATCCACCACTGTCATTGCATGTGTGTTCTTTCCACAAACCACACATGGAGCAACCAGTGGTCATTGCATGTGTGTTCTTTTCCACAAACCACACATGGATCCACCAGTTGTCATTGCATGTGTGTTCTTTCCACAAACCACATACGGATCAAGCAGAGTCATTGCATGTGTGTTCTTTCCACAAACCACATATGGATCCATTTGAGTAATTGCATGTTTGTTCTTATACTAAAACCACAAACCAGCACTAGAGTCATTGCATGTCTGTTCTTTTCCACAAACCACACATGGATCCACTAGACTCATTGCATGTGTGTTCTTTTTCCACAAACAACACATGGATCCACCAGTGGTCATTGCATGTGTGTTCTTTTCACAATCCACATGTGGACCCACCAGAGTCATTGCATGTGTGTTCTTATACTAAAACTAGCACTATAGTCATTACATGTGTGTTCTATCCACAAACCACACATGGATCCACCACTGTCATTGCATGTGTGTTCTTTTCCACAAACCACACATGGATCCACCAGTGGTCATTGCATGTGTGTTCTTTCCACAAACCAGATATGGATCAACTAGTAGTCATTGCATGTGTGTTCTTTTCCATAAACCACTTATGGATCCATTAGATTCATTGCAAATGTGTTATTTCCACAAACCACACATGGATCAACCACTAGAGTCATTGCATGTGTGTTGTTTCCACAAACGACATATGGATCAACCACTAGAGTCATTGCATGTCTGTTATTTCCACAAACCACACATGGATCAACCACTAGAGTCATTGCATGTTTGTTCTTATACTAAAACCAACACTAGAGTCATTGCATGTGTGTTCTTTCCACAAACCACACATGGAATAACCAGTGGTCATTGCACGTGTGTTCTTTTCCACAAACCACACATGGATCCACCAGTGGTCATTGCATGTGTGTTCTTTCCACAAAACACATATGGATCAACCAGAGGAATTGCATGTGTGTTCTTTCCACCAACCACATATGGATCCATTTGAGTAATTGCATGTTTGTTCTTATACTAAAACCATAAACCAGCACTAGAGTCATTGCATGTGTGTTCTTTTCCACAAACCACACATGGATCCACTAGACTCATTGTATGTGTGTTCTTTTCCACAAACAACACATGGATCCACCAGTGGTCATTGCATGTGTGTTCTTTCCACAAACCACATGTGGACCCACCAGACTCTTTGCATGTGTGTTCTTATACTAAAACTAGGTCTAGAGTCATTGCATGTCTGTTCTATCCACAAACCACACATGGATCCACCACTGTCATTGCATGTGTGTTCTTTCCACAAATCACACATGGATCAACAAGTGGTCATTGTATGTGTGTTGTTTCCACAAACCACATATGGATCAACCAGTGGTCATTGTATGTGTGTTGTTTCCACAAACCACACATGGATCAACCACTAGAGTCATTGCATGTCTGTGTCACAAACCACACATGGATCAACCACTAGAGTCATTGCATGTGTGTTATTTCCACAAACCACACATGGATCAACCACTAGAGTCATTGCATGTGTGTTATTTCCACAAACCACACATGGATCAACCACTAGAGTCATTGCATGTGTGTTGTTTCCACAAACCACACATGGATCAACCACTAGAGTCATTGCATGTGTGTTCTTTCCACAAACCACACATGGATAAACCACTAGAGTCATTGCATGTGTGTTATTTCCATAAACCACACATGGGTCAACCACTAGAGTCATTGCATGTGTGTTCTTATACTAAAACCAACACTATAGTCATTGCATGTGTGTTCTTTTCACAAACCACACCTGGATCAAACACTAGAGTCATTGCATGTTTGTTCTTTCCACAAACCACACATGGATCAACCAGTGGTCATTGCATGTGTGTTCTTTTCCACAAACCACACATGGATCCACCAGTGGTCATTTCATGTGTGCTCTTTCCACAAACCACATATGGATCAACCAGAGTCATTGCATGTGTGTTCTTTCCACAAACCACATATGGATCCATTTGAGTAATTGCATGTTTGTTCTTATACTAAAACCACAAACCAGCACTAGAGTCTGTGTGTTCTTTTCCACAAACCACACATGGATCCACTAGTCTCATTGCATGTGTGTTCTTTTACACAAACAACACATGGATCCACCAGTGGTCATTGCATGTGTGTTCTTTCCACATACCACATGTGGACCCACTAGAGTCATTGCATGTTTGTTCTTATACTAAAACCAACACTAGAGTCATTGCATGTGTGTTCTTTCCACAAACCACACATGGATCAACCAGTGGTCATTGCACATGTGTTCTTTTCCACAAACCACACATGGATCCACCAGAGGAATTGCATGTGTGTTCTTTCCACCAACCACATATGGATCCATTTGAGTAATTGCATGTTTGTTCTTATACTAAAACCATAAACCAGCACTAGAGTCATTGCATGTGTGTTCTTTTCCACAAACCACACATGGATCCACTAGACTCATTGTATGTGTGTTCTTTTCCACAAACAACACATGGATCCACCAGTGGTCATTACATGTGTGTTCTTTCCACAAACCACATGTGGACCCACCAGACTCATTGCATGTGTGTTCTTATACTAAAACTAGGTCTAGAGTCATTGCATGTCTGTTCTATCCACAAACCACACATGGATCCACCACTGTCATTGCATGTGTGTTCTTTCCACAAACCACACATGGATCAACAAGTGGTCATTGTATGTGTGTTGTTTCCACAAACCACATATGGATCAACCAGTGGTCATTGTATGTGTGTTGTTTCCACAAACCACACATGGATCAACCACTAGAGTCATTGCATGTCTGTTGTGTCCACAAACCACACATGGATCAACCACTAGAGTCATTGCATGTGTGTTATTTCCACAAACCACACATGGATCAACCACTAGAGTCATTGCATGTGTGTTATTTCCACAAACCACACATGGATCAACCACTAGAGTCATTGCATGTGTGTTGTTTCCACAAACCACACATGGATCAACCACTAGAGTCATTGCATGTGTGTTCTTTCCATAAACCACACATGGATAAACCACTAGAGTCATTGCATGTGTGTTATTTCCATAAACCACACATGGGTCAACCACTAGAGTCATTGCATGTGTGTTCTTATACTAAAACCAACACTATAGTCATTGCATGTGTGTTCTTTTCACAAACCACACCTGGATCAAACACTAGAGTCATTGCATGTGTGTTCTTTCCACAAACCACACATGGATCAACCAGTGGTCATTGCATGTGTGTTCTTTTCCACAAACCACACATGGATCCACCAGTGGTCATTTCATGTGTGTTCTTTCCACAAACCACATATGGATCAACCAGAGTCATTGCATGTGTGTTCTTTCCACAAACCACATATGGATCCATTTGAGTAATTGCATGTTTGTTCTTATACTAAAACCACAAACCAGCACTAGAGTCTGTGTGTTCTTTTCCACAAACCACACATGGATCCACTAGTGTCATTGCATGTGTGTTCTTTTACACAAACAACACATTGATCCACCAGTGGTCATTGCATGTGTGTTCTTTCCACATACCACATGTGGACCCACCAGAGTCATTGCATGTGTGTTCTTATACTAAAACTAGCACTAGAGTCATTGCATGTGTGTTCTATCCACAAATCACACATGGATCAACCACTGTCATTGCATGTGTGTTCTTTCCACAAACCACACATGGATCAACAAGTGGTCATTACATGTGTGTTCTTTCCACAAACCACATATGGATCAACCAGTGGTCAGTGTATGTGTGTTATTTCCACAAACCACACATGGATCAACCACTAGAGTCATTGCATGTGTGTTGTTTCCACAAACCACACATGGATCAACCACTAGAGTCATTGCATGTGTATTACTTCCAAAAACCACACATGGATAAACCACTAGAGTCATTGCATGTGTGTTATTTCCACAAACCACACATGGGTCAACCACTAGAGTCATTGCATGTGTGTTCTTATACAAAAACCAAAACTATAGTCATTGCATGTGTGTTCTTTTCACAAACCACACATGGATCAAACACTAGAGTCATTGCATGTGTGTTCTTTCCACAAACCACACATGGATCAACCAGTGGTCATTGGATGTGTGTTCTTTTCCACAAACCACACATGGATCCACCAGTGGTCATTGCATGTGTGTTCTTTCCACAAACCACATATGGATCAACCAGAGTCATTGCATGTGTGTTCTTTCCACAAACCACATATGGATCCATTTGAGTAATTGCATGTTTATTCTTATACTAAAACCACAAACCAACACTAGAGTCATTGCATGTGTGTTCTTTTCCACAAACCACACATGGATCCACTAGACTCATTGTATGTGTGTTCTTTTCCACAAACAACACATGGATCCACCAGTGGTCATTGCATGTGTGTTCTTTCCACAAACCACATGTGGACCCACCAGAGTCATTGCATGTGTGTTCTTATACTAAAACTAGGTCTAGAGTCATTGCATGTCTGTTCTATCCACAAACCACACATGGATCCACCACTGTCATTGCATGTGTGTTCTTTCCACAAACCACACATGGATCAACAAGTGGTCATTGTATGTGTGTTGTTTCCACAAACCACATATGGATCAACCAGTGGTCATTGTATGTGTGTTGTTTCCACAAACCACACATGGATCAACCACTAGAGTCATTGCATGTCTGTTGTGTCCACAAACCACACATGGATCAACCACTAGAGTCATTGCATGTGTGTTATTTCCACAAACCACACATGGATCAACCACTAGAGTCATTGCATGTGTGTTATTTCCACAAACCACACATGGATCAACCACTAGAGTCATTGCATGTGTGTTGTTTCCACAAACCACACATGGATCAACCACTAGAGTCATTGCATGTGTGTTCTTTCCATAAACCACACATGGATAAACCACTAGAGTCATTGCATGTGTGTTATTTCCATAAACCACACCTGGGTCAACCACTAGAGTCATTGCATGTGTGTTCTTATACTAAAACCAACACTATAGTCATTGCATGTGTGTTCTTTTCACAAACCACACCTGGATCAAACACTAGAGTCATTGCATGTGTGTTCTTTCCACAAACCACACATGGATCAACCAGTGGTCATTGCATGTGTGTTCTTTTCCACAAACCACACATGGATCCACCAGTGGTCATTTCATGTGTGTTCTTTCCACAAACCACATATGGATCAACCAGAGTCATTGCATGTGTGTTCTTTCCACAAACCACATATGGATCCATTTGAGTAATTGCATGTTTGTTCTTATAGTAAAACCACAAACCAGCACTAGAGTCTGTGTGTTCTTTTCCACAAACCACACATGGATCCACTAGTCTCATTGCATGTGTGTTCTTTTACACAAACAACACATTGATCCACCAGTGGTCATTGCATGTGTGTTCTTTCCACATACCACATGTGGACCCACCAGAGTCATTGCATGTGTGTTCTTATACTAAAACTAGCACTAGAGTCATTGCATGTGTGTTCTATCCACAAATCACACATGGATCAACCACTGTCATTGCATGTGTGTTCTTTCCACAAACCACACATGGATCAACAAGTGGTCATTACATGTGTGTTCTTTCCACAAACCACATATGGATCAACCAGTGGTCAGTGTATGTGTGTTATTTCCACAAACCACACATGGATCAACCACTAGAGTCATTGCATGTGTGTTGTTTCCACAAACCACACATGGATCAACCACTAGAGTCATTGCATGTGTATTACTTCCAAAAACCACACATGAATAAACCACTAGAGTCATTGCATGTGTGTCATTTCCACAAACCACACATGGGTCAACCACTAGAGTCATTGCATGTGTGTTCTTATACAAAAACCAAAACTATAGTCATTGAATGTGTGTTCTTTTCACAAACCACACATGGATCCACCACTGTCATTGCATGTGTGTTCTTTCCACAAACCACACATGGATCAACCAGAGTCATTGCATGTGTGTTCTTTCCACAAACCACATATGGATCCATTTGAGTAATTGCATGTTTATTCTTATACTAAAACCACAAACCAACACTAGAGTCATTGCATGTGTGTTCTTTTCCACAAACCACACATGGATCCACTAGACTCATTGCATGTGTGTTCTTTTCCACAAACAACACATGGATCCACCAGTGGTCATTGCATGTGTGTTCTTTACACAAACCACATGTGGACCCACCAAACTCATTGCATGTGTGTTCTTATACTAAAACTAGAACTAGAGTCATTGCATGTGTGTTCTATCCACAAACCACACATGGATCCACCACTGTCATTGCATGTGTGTTCTTTACACAAACCACACATGGATCAACAAGTGGTCATTGCATGTGTGTTGTTTCCACAAACCACATATGGATCAACCAGTGGTCATTGTATGTGTGTTATTTCCACAAACCACACATGGATCAACCACTAGAGTCATTGCATGTGTGTTGTGTCCACAAACCACACATGGATCAACCACTAGAGTCATTGCATGTGTGTTATTTCCACAAACCACACATGGATCAACCACTAGAGTCATTGCACGTGTGTTATTTCCACAAACCACACATGGATCAACCACTAGAGTCATTGCATATGTGTTCTTATACTAAACCCAACACTATAGTCATTGCATGTGTGTTCTTTTCACAAACCACACATGGATCAAACACTAGAGTCATTGCATGTGTGTTCTTTCCACAAACCACACATGGATCAACCAGTGGTCATTGCATGTGTGTTCTTTTCCACAAAGAAAACATGCATCCACCAGTGGTCATTGCATGTGTGTTCTTTCCACAAACCACACCTGGATCAAACACTAGAGTCATTGCATGTGTGTTCTTTCAACAAACCACATATGGATCCATTTGAGTAATTGCATGTTTGTTCTTATACTAAAACCACAAACCAGCACTAGAGTCATTGCATGTGTGTTCTTTTCCGCAAACCACACATGGATCCACTAGACTCATTGCATGTGTGTTCTTTTCCACAAACAACAGATGGATCCACCAGTGGTCATTGCATGTGTGTTGTTTCCACATACCACATGTGGACCCACCAGAGTCATTGCATGTGTGTTCTTATAGTAAAACTAGCACTAGAGTCATTGCATGTGTGTTCTATCCACAAACCACACATGGATCCACCACTGTCATTGCATGTGTGTTCTTTCGACAAACCAGACATGGATCAACCACTAGAGTCATTGCACGTGTCTTATTTCCACAAACCACACATGGATCAACCACTAGAGTCATTGCATATGTGTTCTTATACTAAAACCAACACTATAGTCATTGCATGTGTGTTCTTTTCACAAACCACACATGGATCAAACACTAGAGTCATTGCATGTGTGTTCTTTCCACAAACCACACATGGATCAACCAGTGGTCATTGCATGTGTGTTCTTTTCCACAAACCACACATGGATCCACCAGTGTCATTGTATGTGTGTTCTTTCCACAAACCACATATGGATCACCCGAGTCACTCCATGTGTGTTCTTTCCACAAACCACATATGGAGCCATTTGAGTAATTGCATGTTTGTTCTTATACTAAAACCACACACCAGCACTAGAGTCATTGCATGTGTGTTCTTTTCCACAAACCTCACATGGATCCACCAGTGGTCATTGCATGTGTGTTCTTTCCACATACCACATGTGGACCCACCAGAGTCATTGCATGTGTGTTCTTATACTAAAACTAGCACTAGAGTCATTGCATGTGTGTTCTATCCACAAACCACAAATGGATCCACCACTGTCATTGCATGTGTGTTCTTTCCACAAACCACACATGGATCAACAAGTGGTCATTGCATGTGTGTTCTTTCCACAAACCACATATGTATCAACAAGTGGTCATTGCATGTGTGTCCTTTTCCATAAACCACTTACGGATCCATTACAGTCATTGCATGTGTGTTATTTCCACAAACCACACATGGATCAACCACTAGAGTCATTGCATGTGTGTTGTTTCCACAAACCACACATGGATCAACCACTAGAGTCATTGCATGTGTGTTATTTCCACAAACCACACATGGATCAACCACTAGAGTCATTGCATGTGTGTTCTTATACTAAAACCAACACTAGAGTCATTGCATGTGTGTTCTTTTCCACAAACCACACATGGATCCACTAGACTCATTGCATGTGTGTTCTTTTCCACAAACAACACATGGATCCACCAGTGGTCATTGCATGTGTGTTCTTTCCACAAACCACATGTGGACCCATCAGAGTCATTGCATGTGTGTTCTTATACTAAAACTAGCACTAGAGTCATTGCATGTGTGTTCTATCCACAAACCACACATGGATCCACCATTGTCATTGCATGTGTGTTCTTTCCACAAACCACACATTGATCAACAAGTGGTCATTGCATGTGTGTTCTTTCCACAAACCACATATGGATCAACCAGTGGTCATTGCATGTGTGTTCTTTTCCATAAACCACTTATGGATCCATTATAGTCATTGCATGTGTGTTATTTCCACAAACCACACATGGATCAACCACTAGAGTCATTGCATGTGTGTTGTTTCCACAAACCATACATGGATCCATTTGAGTCGTTTCATGCTTGTTCTTATACTAAAACTAACACTGCCCCCAATGGATCCACCATTAGACCGAGTCTTCTAGAAGGCACGCCATAACACAGTTGTTCTGCTTGACGATTGTTACATACTGTTTAATTGGGGCGTCTGGACGATTGGGATGGTCTTCACGAGAGCGATCCTCGAGTAGGTTGTTCTGCGGCATGATTGGCCACGCTTTCTCTGGACAAACTGGCATGTTGCGTGTGTTGCGACTCACGAGTTCAGTGGGCCATATCCCAGTGTCACGTCCCCGTTACTTCTCTTCCTCCCCGTACTTCTCTTCCTTCCCCCTCGAAGCCACTTTCCGCACTTCACTTCCATCCTGCCGTAGCCGCAAGCCGTGGACATCAGCCAATTCTCCGGTCGCTACCTTCATGGTAAGAAATCATTTTACAAGCTTTTGAACTTATCCTACACATTCCTGCTATTCGCCAATCTAACTGCTGATCTTTTTTCTGATTTCTCGACGAACTTCAGATGTCGCAGATGTTGCAGCTCAAGAATCTGGAGATCCTCGCGCGCAACTTCGCAGCGGCATTTCCGCTCGTGTGCTCCCACCCAGGATGATTTCGCTGTTACTCCTACCGCGAGCTCCCGCTCCATGAGATCGCGTGCCTGCACGCGCGTCTTGCCTGCCGGAGCTTCTGCCGGCCACCGCCGGCAGAGCTCGTCGTCCACCTTGCAGATGGGCACTTGATCGAAGTGATTAGTATCTCGTACGGGCAAGCCCAACTTCTCCAAGAGCAGCTGCAGTTCACTGACTCGGCATGCCGCCTGCTAATTTTCCGGGGGGACGGCTCTGTTTTCGTCCTGACCATCACCATTGGTGTTCCGGGAACGAGAGACGGGCCCACCGTCGTGGGTGTCGTATGCGTCAGGTTGGTCTCGTGCGCCTGGCCCGTATACACGGTGCACATGTGGGCGAACGCCCAGCCACCGTCGCCGGATAGCATTCTTGTGCTATCTGAGGCGCCAAGCTGCCCGACACCGCGGGAGGTGGAGTATGTGGACCTAAGGTTAATCCTATGCGTGCCATCTCAGTACCTTGTCGGTGCTGGACCGAACAGGCAGATGCATTTCTATATTTGTATCGAGAAGACCGACAGTCAAATGTAGTACTTGTGCTGTCGTTACTGTTAGACTTAAGCAATGCTTCTCAGGTGCTTAGAGCATACGTGTTGTGCGAATGTACCCCAGTTGTAGTTTTCAGTACTCCTTAATACTTCGACGAGTTATTATATTGGTCCAATCAGCTTGCTGTTGTCACGTTGCAAAGTCCGCTTGCTCTGGACAGACCGGCAATACCGTGTGCTCCCGCTCCCGCATGTCAGTGTCACGTGTTCGAGGGCCCACACCCATCACGCCTCCTCTTCCTTCCCCTCGAAGCCACTGTCCCAACTTCTCTTCCATCCTACCACTCCCGTCCGATGGTTGTAATCTGATGATTTTCGTTGGATTGTTTACAAGTAATCTACGTTGATAATGCAACATGCAAATGACACAGACACAATTTCTAAAGTGGAAGCACTCACACGCTGCTATTGCACATATTTCTCAATATAGCTCGACAAACACATTACAATAATTGTACTCGCATTAAACACAACCGAAATTGCAACCATCCTAAACAACATCTAAACCCACATCACACCGCTGTCGTCGGAGTCCACCTCGATTGGTGACACCGCCGTGCCTTTCCCGGCGACATCCCCTCCCGCCCGTGGCTTGCCCTTCGCCAAGGAGGAAGCAATGGCATTCTGCATAGCTTCGTCCCTGTCGTCCTCCACATCGGAATCGACAATGACAAAGGTGACGGGGTTGGCGTGGACCGAGCGCCGTCACACCTGGCGGCTCCTGCTCGAGCTCGATGCCGCATCAGTCCTTCTACAGGTAGGAGGGGCCAAGCTCGCATACGTAGTGTCGTCGCTCCTCTCAAGAAACCATGGCCATTTGATACTGCAACAGTAGGATCTTGGGGTGGATCCGCCGTGGCGAGCCCTACCGGAAGCGGTGGAGCGGATGGATCTGCCGGCGCGAGCCATGCCAAGTTCGTAGGAGGGAGTAAGATTGTGGGCCAGGCGTGTCTGGTTCCTAAGAAAGACCTCCCAGTGATATGTACGCGGGCAAGGTGCCAAAAAATTTCGTCCAATGCGCGCGACAGGGCTTTTGAACCACGAAGGCGCGTGTTTTTTTTGACAAGTCCACATGCTAGGTCCATCACCTGTCAGCCGAATGTGGATGGTAGGATTCTGTCCGAGTTATTAAGTAGGGATAAATCACGCTTCACCACTACCCTGACATCCAAAGGCTCCTCTTTCCTCTACCCTCGCTCCCCTCGCTCATGGCTTGCAGCTCGTGCAGTTTGTCTCAGGCGGAATCAGGGTCGGCTCAACGCCGTCAGGCGGGTGCCCCCATCAGGTACCGGAGGGCGCCCTATGATTAATACCCCGATATGCTATGTTTGTGTGGTGAGAAGATGCCGAGATGGATTTCATGGAACGACAAAAATACTGCAGGAAAATTCAGCAACTGCAGCATCAGAGCCGTAAGTTCTACTGTAGGTACAATGGTAACCTGGATCTGGAAAGCGTAATTTAATTCTTTTGTTTTTGTTTCCTTTGATCTACTACGCAGGAAGGGACGGGGACTGGCTGTGACAAGTTTGTGTTGATCGAAAAGCCACTAGCAGGTTTTCATAGAGAACTTGTTCAGGATCTGCGTGATGCTGTGTGGGACAAGAAAGAGGAGATTCGTGTGATGGAGCGAGAGATCCCGGAGCTTCACGGTGCGAGGAGGAGGCGGGGAGGTGGTGAGACAGACGGGCTCAAGATTAGGACAGATAGTGGACACAATTTCCTCATTATCTGGGCATTATCTGTTGCATTTGCAGTTTATGTTGCCATGTCGTTGTCCAGTAGCTGAAATAAGTTGCTACTTCGTGGAGTGTAGCGGCCAACTTAAAAAATTGTTTTCCAGCCCAGAAACTTATCATAAGTGTAATGCCAACATCAGGGATTTATTAAGCGCCTATAAATAAATCATGTCTGTGCCACTAACACCCATCGATTTTGGAGAGGATTTAATCGCTCAGCTATCGCGATTGATCAGATAGTAGTGGCACAGTCACAGTTTTGGATTCAACTAGTGGCCTCGGCCGTATCAAATCCTAAAGTCGCGATACATTTTACTCCGAGTACGGGAGGCAGATTGTTTCGCCCAACAAGTTCCACGCACATAGCTCCAGAGTTTAACCAAACTACATATATAGGTTCAAGTTCAATACATCATTAGGTTGCTACACTTGTATCCCTCTCTCTCTGCTTGGGTGCCACCTTTCTTCCTCTTTCCTTCACGTCCACTGGCTTCTTCATCTCCTGCCTTCTTCCTCTTCCTGGGTGCCAATTTTCTTACCTTCACGTACCCTGCATCTCCGGGCCGAGGGAAGTTAGGCCAATCAGCACCAGAATCTTGTCCGACATCATCACTCCACTCGTTTTGGTTTTCGTCCAGCAGCAAAATCACTGAGTCGGCTGTCTTGTTTCTTACCTCGCGCTTCCTGTAAAAAAAACAGTACATGGATTACTACCTTATATATATAGACTATAAACAATTTTTTTTGTGAATGTACCATCTCATACCTAGGTTTGGGAGCATTAAGGGGACATCCAGCTGCTCTATGGCCTATAAGATGGCAGGTCTTGCATCTGTTTTTGCCCTTCTTTGTAGCACAGAAAGCCGAACCCTTCTTCTCGAGAAAATTCTTAAACCTATTCACCTGGGGTCTTCCTCTGCCCCTTTTTGTAACTGGCTGGCAAAGCTCGAAAGACAGTTGGACTTGAGGCCACTGAGATGGGTCTGTATATGGCTCGACGGATCTAGCGTACGCAGCTCTGAACTTTTCCATAGAGTAGTAGTCTGACAAATACTGATCCAAATGTGGTAGAGTTCTTTTCTTCTCCAAGAAGGCCAAGGCGTGGTCGCAAGGTTTCCCAGTATGCTGCCACTCTAAGCAGGTGCATTCTCGCAGCTGGATGTTCACAACATCCCTTTTGCCACTCTTGGACATATCGACCACCTCACAACCTGGTTGTGGGAGAACCTTAAGATGAGCAACTCCTCGGCTTCTCTTGTGTAGTTGCTGTACAACTGGCGGTAGCATATGTCCTCTAAGTCTCCTACCGATCTCTCACCTTATATTTAATAGCTTCATGATCATACCACGTATGCTGTCCATCAAGATATGAACAGGACGCACTTTTATGTCCTTCACCTAGTTATTCAGGAATTCTCCAAGGTTGTTGTTTATGTAATCAAATTTGATGTCAGGGTTGAATTGACTCCTCTTCCATAGCTGCGAATGATGGATGGCTAAGTACTCTGGAAGTTCAGGGGCTTCGGCAAAAATCTTGCTCATGAAATAATCGCTGCTACTAGGTTTGTAAACTCTAGCAGCAGGAAACATGTAATGAAATACGCTGCCTGCATAGTGTGAGTACAAGTTGAGCATCATATGGGCATGGCATTCTCTACCTTCAGCTCGCGGGAACACCTCCTTCACTGCATTCGTCAGCCCTTTGCATGCATCCGTGGATATAGCCAATGGATCCATGTGGCCTATTGATCTCCTGAGCTGCCTCATAAACCGGAACCAGTTTTCCTCCGTTTCTGTTTCAAACAGCCCGAATGCCACTGGGAACATCTAGTTGTGACCATCAAGTGTTGTGGCAGATGGCAGGCAACCTTTCCATTTTCCAGTTAGGACAGTGCTGTCTACACTCAGATACGGCCTACATCCGTCCTTGAATCCATCGATGCAAGGTTTAAGCGCCATGAAAAATCTTTTGAAATATATTTTACCAGCTTCTGATTCAGTGTCAATCTCGACAACACTCCCCGGACACCTAGCTTGTACCTCTGCCTTGAAGTTGTACAGCATCCTGAAGCTATTGGTCCAATCCCCATGCAAGACCCCCAGAGCTTTCTCTTTACCTTTCCAAACCGTGTAATACGGAAGGACAATGTTGTATTTAGAACCGAGGCTAGTATGGATATTTTTCGTGGTCTCCTTAGGGTTATCCTTTAGTATGGACATAGATTGCATAGCCACCCACTCCGTATTAGCCATTGAGGATTTCAGTTTGCTGCCTGTCGGACACATGTGTGGAGGGCCCATTTTGTTCACCTGCAACACAGATTCATTTAAAAGATAAGTGGAGTCGACTAGTTGCCAGACAGATATCGCACATCAATTGTAGTTATAGAGTGAAAAGAGAGAGAGAGAGAGAGTTCTAATGGTTTGCGGCATTCATTGCCCCAATACCCTAATTGCAGTTGACGCAGGTAAGGATCTTGCTGTGATCCTCCATGGACAATGTACCTCGGCCCGTCCATTCATCCATGTTAACTTGCAAACAGCCTCATACCTCTCGGCAGAGTTCTTCAGTCGATAAACGTTGAACTCCCCCTTGATACAAAATTTCCAGAACGACATCCTAAACTCATGCATGCTCCTGAACTCGGTGCCGACCGAAATTATAGGATACTTGTGGTCATGTTTAATTTCTTCTACTTCAACACCCAAATCATCGACTGGAATACCAGCCTCATCGTTAAGTTCCTCGTCTATTTCATCATCACTAGATTCTTGATCCTCTATAGTGCCTGCTTCTTCATCTGATTCAGAATCTTCGCCATCGTCTCTAATGCCTAGTACTGCACACATCATATTGACTCCCATGGGTGGGGCTGCACCATCGTCTCCACCCGGATGGACAGGAACATTGCCCCAGTCCACCTCACAGGAAACTCTATTTTCTCCAAGACACTCGGTTGGTTCTGCTGCAACCACATGGGGTGGTCTTACGTTTGCATGCATCCTAGGTACTTCAGTGGACAAACAGCAGTCAGAATCAATTTCATCTTGAGTGTACAGAACCCTCCTGCTCTTCTTGTGTACATCCTCCTTCCTGATGTAATCTTTCCTGATGGTATCAGTAGGGCTTGACATCCGCGTTCCATTCCCCATCGAACTAGGCCTTTTGCTGCCACTCTTGGGTGTGATCTCCTTACTGCCTCCCCTCATGGGTGTTGGCTCCGGGGTGCTGGCATTAATGCTTGACCTCTGCGGTGTGTTCTTCTTCGAATTAGCCCTTTTTCTGCTACTATTGGGCATGTTCTCCTTTGTGCTGGCATTATTGCCTGACCCCAGCGGCGTGTTCCGCTCCAAATTAGCCCTTTTGCTGCTACTATTGGGCGTCTTCTCTTTCGTGCTGGCATTATTGCCTGACCTCAGCGGCGTGTTCCGCTCCAAATTAGCCCTTTTGCTACTACTATTGGGCGTGTTCTCCTTCGTGCTGGCATAATTCCTTGACAGCGGCGTGTTTCGCTCCAAATTAGTGTTTTTTCTGCTCCCACTAGGTGTGTTAGCCTCCGTGCTGGCCATCTTCGCCTCTTTGCTACCACTCCTGGGAGTGTTCACCACCGTGCTAGCCCTCTTAGCGTTTTTGCTGCTACCGTTCGGTGTGGCATTTTGACCGATCTCGGGTGTACTCTGGCGTGGTGCCTTTTGTCGTGCGACTCTTGGGCATCCTCTTCTCGGGCGTGGTCTCCTTGGTGTCGTTCTTCTTTGGGGTGCCCTTTCGGGATGCTCTTCTGCTCCTCTTTATGACGCCTCCGTAAGACTCTCCTCTGCTCGAGCCACCTCGGTCGCACCAGCCCCAGTGATGCCATGGATCAGGTCATGCATGCCTTCTAAAATTCCATCATCTCTATTGTCGAGTTCCAATTCCTCTCCAACCGTGAGCACTACCAAGTGGAAGTAAACTTCACCTCTATAATGTTTCCTTGTAAACGGTACGACTAAATCCCTAGTATCTTTCACTTCGATAGCCTTTTGCTCCTGTAACCATAATATAACAAACGTGCTTCCTGGGAGGACCCCCACAGCACCTTCACACGTAATGATGCCATCAGGTCAGATAACTCTACCACTTCAGGGTCGTATCTGCCAAGGATTACATCAAACTCATCATAGAATTTTTCTATGCCATCATCTAATTTTGTAGTATAATCCGCGACACCGATACGAACGATTACTTTTCCATCATTAGGTTCTTTAGGATAGAAACCTCCGAGAGGTTCGAGAGATGGAGCGGCACCATCAGACCCAGCCCCAATGCCACCGCCGCCATCACCAGCGTCATCGTTAGCTGGATCAACCTCGGTGGAAGTACTAGGACCAGGAAGAAGGCGCGGGCCCTTAGCAGCGGGAGCTACATTACATGGTGGACAGGCAGGGCCCCTTCTAACGGCAGCCACAATAGGATCAGCCACTGCCATGCCACCTCGACGATCAGGAGCAGTTCCCACAACAGCAGTGTTTCGAGTGCTAGCAGAGTCTAGACCATGAGCTGGCTTCAGACCAGCAGCTCGCTAAACCCGAGAACGGGTTCGAGGAGGAGAGAAGGCATTAGTCTTTGCAACAACAGTGGGGCAGCCTCCGGAAGCCTTAGTTTGCTCAACAATGCCAGGGATTGGGTCAACAGTGTCTAGATCAACAACAACATGAGGACGACCAGTACCAGCAGATTCCAGAGCACGGGTTCGCACAAGTTGAGGACGGTTTCGAGGAGGAGCAGCACACAAGGCAGCGGTCTTGGCAACAACAGTGGGGCAGCCTTCGGACGCCTTAGTTTGCTCAACAGCGGCATGGATTGGGTGAGCAGCAGCCACAGAAACATGGGCACGGGGACAGGGATGACCAGTACCAGCAGATTCCAGAGCAGAGTTTTCCACAATGGTAATACGGGGACTCCTACGAGGAGGTTGCCTAACAGAAGCATGTCGCGGACAAGGAACCACATTTTGCTCAACAACAGCAGGGGTTCGAGTTAGACCTCCCTGTCCAATAATAGTTGGGCGACTCCCAGTAGCAGGTGCTTCCTCATCCACTATGTTCCACACCAGCGTAACTACGCGAAGCCTAACATGCTGTTTCATCAACCCAATTAGCTGACTGTCACACGCTATAGGAACCCTGAAGCCTCGTTCATCAACGATGCTGAACCGTGCAGTTTGCTCTGGCCTCATTTCAGCAAATTCACGCACAACAGCAACCAAACCAGGGACAATGCATAACTGTACAGGCGCTACTTCCATCTTCAGACTCTGAGCCTGTTTCCACATGCTCTTCCCATGTGCTAATTTAACGAGGTAGCCGCAGATGCTCACCAGAACCATGTATTTGGGTTCAGCGGAGATCCTAGCAGTTATGTTCGATATATCCAATGCATAACTGCACAAAAGATAAGAATTGTTTGTCAGCGTCGTGCTAGCAAACAATTCTATGTTCGATATATCTCTGTAATGCCAATAGCCAGCTAGCAGTTATAGGTAGAGCAAATAGCAAAGAGAAGAGTAGCTCACCCGAAATTAGCCAGAAGTACTTCTTCCTCGGCAAATGGATCTGCCATCCTTCGCGCTGCTCAGCTCGTCGGCGGTAGAGGCGGGCTAGATCGTCACAATGGCTGGCATGGCATTCGGCATTAGAGCTCGGTAGCAGCAAGTAGGCGCAGCAACTTGGCGCCGGAAGTCAAATGCTCGAAGAGATCATTCTGGTTGGAGAGGGGATTTCGACGCCGCTGGTGCTAGGGTTCATGCGAAAGGAGGGAGGGAGTGGATTTGTCAATTTGGTCAACGCACGATGCTCCTTTAGTATCTCGTTTCACCTACGTGGTTGCCGCGTTGGCGCTCGCGTCACGGAAATATTACTGACATGAGGGTCCCGACCGTCTACTTCACGGGGCAGTTTCACAGCATGTTTGGATTTGGTAGGGGTGAGACAAGTTTGCATCGAAATGGCCCCTCTCGGTAGTTGGCGGCCCAACTTTTCGAAACGTGGTTATTTCAGGAAACTTAGGTACCGCCATGCGTTGGCCTGCCAACTTTGGTACCGTAGGTGAACATTCCGGCGGGGATGACCCCGGGATACCCCAACCAGAAAAGAACTACATCAGTCGATTCAGGTCCGGCTGGCTGAGCACAGCCGAACACAGGCAAATCGTATTGGCTACCCTACGGTCGCCGGAACCAGGAAGGGCGACAAGGTTCAAGACCGGCTACACGGATGTAGCCGGACACAATCAGGAGGACAGAGCAATGTTCTACACAGTGTGCGGTACTCCCTGGTACAGCGACAAGACCCGCGACTATGAGGCCATACCGAAGACTTTGCTAGGTGATGCGGGCATAGTGGCCAGATGCTGATGACAGGATCGCACGGCATTCACTGTACCCACGACGACCCCTACCGCATGTGCCTCGATGGGACGTAATCGTACCGGATACTGTAGATGACCAGCCGGCTGGGACCCGCCTGTGGGGCCCTCCAGTCGGACTGGCCAGGGAGACTGTTGCCCCTCTAACTATATAAGGAGGGGCAAGGCTATCATAGCAGGGGTTGGTCTCTCAGCATTGAAGAAGTTAGCTAGAATATACAGCTCGAGCAGCAATTGTACTCAGTATTCTACCTTAGTCAGATTGGCAGGAGTAGGAGTTTTAGCTCACCACGAGGGCTCCGAACCTAGGTACTTCTTGTGTCCTGTTACACTTGCTTGTATCCATTCCCGCCTGCGGACGCCATCGAGAGCTTCCCTGCTAGTCCCCACACCTCTATCTAACCTTCTCAGGTACTGCAGGGCAAAATACAACGACAGCCATGACGCGGTCATCCCCTCCCGCGGCCTCGATGCCAGTAGTGTAGAGATGCAGGAACTCATCGGGGTTGGCTGTCCCGTTGTAGCGTGGTGGCATCTCTGGTCGGAACTTGTAGGGACACACCACACGGTGAAGATCCTTGGTGAACGTGATATAGCCGTTTCTCTACACCTCCTTGACATTGGTGAGCATGGGGTTCTGATGGCATGCCGTGGCGATTTCTTTGATGCTGCGGTCCTCCTGTCCCTGGCGGGGTACGGCGACCACTTGAGTGGCCTCTAGAGTTGGGTGATCTAGCAGCTGTTGTAGGGCAGCATAGGGTCGCCGTGGTTAAGGGCATCGTCGGAGCCAGGGTTCTTCCCCGGAGGCGGGCGTGAACCCGCATCCCCCTACGCAGCCTCCTCGATGTGAGCTCCCTGCATCCCCTAGTTTGGCACGGTGATGTCGAGAAGCTCGGCCATGCGCTCACGCCATTTCTCCTGCCCAGATTTGACCGGTTGGTGTTGCAGTATCTATTGCACCATGCTCCTTTTAGCCTCAGCGTAGGCTGTTTAGTCTTATCGAGGGAGGACGAAGTATGGAAGAGGGTTGTGTTGCCGCGTGTGTTGAGCTGCCAATCCTGCAAGGGCAGAAGGAGGAGCCCTGCTCATCTTCCATCCACAGAGTTTGCTCTGTGGTGGTGCGTCGGGGAGCAGGCTCTGTCTGAGCCTTGCTAGCCGCGGGGTGGAGGGCGTGAGCAGCCTGACTCTTGTTGTGAGCTGACATTTCAATGAGGTTGGAGAACACTTTGATACCATGCCTCATCCCCCTAACTGGCGCGCCAAATGTTGGAGACTTGCATCACGTGAAGGAACAAGGGTTCCAATGAGCTCTGGGTTTGCTAGGGGCCTGAACATGTGTTCCGGTCTTATCGGTGACGATGGCGATGGTGGAGCTCGCACATGACAGAGAGTGACATAAGGTTTTTAACCCAGGTTCAGGACCCTCATGAGGAGGTAAAGTCCCTACTCCAGCTTGGCTGCATTGCTCGCGGTGTCTCGCGAGGGTACGAAGGTAGATGAATGTCTAGGGTTTCAGATCCCAAGGATCGATCCCTTCTAAGGTAGGTGCAACTCTCCTTTTATACGGGTGCCGAGCCTCTTCCCCGAAATCATGGGCGGGAAGGGTCTCCACACTACCACCCGAAGGATGTTCGGTCTACAAGTCTTCTTTGTGTGGACTAAGTCTAGGACTAATTGTTGCATGTCGGTCCTTCATAAAGGTAGAGTTGCAGGCGTCGCCTGCTACTACATGATGCTACCCACGCCCTTCCTTGCACCAAACTGGCAAAGATTGGCTCTTCTAGTACTAAAGTCATACATGCCGATTTTACACCAAATAGGACAGTACTAAAGTCATACATGCCACTTTTACACCAAAGAGGCCGGACCATCTCCTCTTTACTATGGCGTTCCGCATGGTCCTAGCACCACCCGCCAGGTTTTGTCGCCTCTGCTGCTTTTGCCACGAGATTATGAATGTGCCCCCCAGAGCACGTTCCAAGGTATCCAAGGCCCATTGGATACGGTGGGGGTCTACCCTCACGAGGTGACCTCTTGAAGGCGGCCTAGGCAAGGCCGGGTCCCGATGCTCATGAGGGTCTAACTGCCCCACACCTGGCTCACGAGGCAACATATCGTGGCACCTCAGCCCCCTGGGGACGCTGTTGCTTAAGCAGTGGGACCGGCGATCATCGGGTCGAGGTAACCTAGTTACCAGAACCCCGAAATCCGCAAGGGCTCTTTCTCTCAGGCTCTGCCGCAAGGACAGCTGGGGACTTGCATATGTTATCCTTTCGCTTGCTCTTGGAGGCACTTGATGACTTGAGCATAGTCTCGTCCTCGGTGAGGCCGAACATGCGTCCTTCCTCTGCCTTGGCGCACTATTACACCATGGTGAAGAGCTCCACTTCCATGGTGAGGTTCTCCCCATGGATTCTGATTTTCTCCCGCATCTTGACATCCTTGAGACTCTTCGAGAAGGTAGTGATGATGTTGGAGTCAGTCATCTTGGCTATATTTTTGCGGACTTGGATGAACCACTTCAGAAACTTGAAGAGGGTCTTGACAGACTGATGGTAGACTTGGCAGAGGTTGTAGTAGGTGAGAGGTCACTTGTAGGTCCCCTTGAATTTGGTGATGAAGAGTGCACTGAGGGCGGGCCACAAGTTGATGGATTCCTCAGGGAGGTTCATCATCCAGGTGCAAGCCGCGACCTTCAGGACCATGGGGAACTATTTGGCCATGATGCGGTCATCGTTGCTAGCGGCCTCAATGCCCATGGTGTAGATCTTCTAGAACTCGCCGAGGTTGGATGAACCATCATAGCGTGGTGGCATCTCTTGCCTAAACTCGTGTTTCCACACCACATGAAGGAGGTCCTTGGTGAACGTGAGGCATTCGTTGCTCTACACCTCCTTGCCGCTGACGAGGGCGACCCAGTTCTGCCAGCCGGCCATAACGATCTCCTCAACGGCACGGTCTTCACATCCCTAACATGGCACCGTGGCTGCGTGAGTGACTTCTGGCGCCAAGATGATCTAGCAGCTATTCTTGGTGAGCGGAGTGGTGTCTTAGAGCGAGAGAGCACAGTCGATGCCCTGGTCCTTATTTAGAGGAGGAGGTTGGGTCATATCCCCGGGGTGACCTCTTCGGCCTGAACCCCTGGTGTTTCTTGGTTTGGAGAGGAGATGGTGATGCTGACAAGCTCGACAAGGCGTGCACGCCATTCCTATTGCCCCGAATCAGCAGGTGGGTAGTGAAGGAGTTTCTGTTCCATGATCTTGGCAGCCTCCAGCGTGGGAGGGTCTCCCTTGTTGCACGAAGACATGGTGCGGGAGAGCGACATGTTGCCGTGGGTGGAGAGGAGCTGCTCTCGCGACGGGCAGAAAGACAAACCTTGTTCATACTCCATCCATGGGGTTTGCTCGGTAGTGGTGCATCGAGGAGCAGGCTCAGTCCGGACCTTGCTAGGTACACGACAAAGGTCGCGCTCGGACCAAGTCTCACTATGGGCTGCCATGCTAGAGAGGTTGAAGAAGACATTGAAAGCATGCCTCAGGCCCCCTGGCACGCCAAATGTCGGAGATTGACATCCCGCGAAGGAACAAGGCTACTAAAAAGTCCCGGATTCGTGAGGGGACTGAAGACACACTTAGATCTCCTTGGAGAAGATGGTAGCAACGGAACTTGCACACGACAGAGAGATGACATGGTGGTTTTTACCCAGGTTCAGGACCCTCGTGAGGATGTAAAGCCCATATTCCTGCTTGGTTGTATTGCTCGAGTTGCTTCGCGAGGGTATCATGGCCAGTGAAAGCTTAGGGTTCATAGGGATCGAGCTCTTCTAAGGTTGGGGTTGCTCCCCTTTTATAGTGGCGTTGGACCTCTTCCCCCAATACTTTGGGCAGGAAGGGCTACCACATTTGCTCCCAAGGGGAAATGGACTACAAGAATACTTGACATGGACTAGATCTAGGAACCTCACGAGGTGCTGGTTCATTGTAAAGCCATGGTTGTCAGTGATGTCTTCCAGCCATAGGTTCATTGTTCTCCTGTACTCTTCTTTCCTTTTGATTTATGTATTTCGATTTACTTTAATCATTTGTCAATTGTTCATACGCAAAATTAGAGTTTGCTTCTCCAATCGATGGTGAGATTTTCTTGCTCTACATTTTCCTCATTTTGTCTACTATACATAGAGGGTTTTCTTGCAGTTTGTTCTCAATTTTCTCTTTGATCTTTCTCATCCTTTCAGTGTGCAGAAGCAATCTAGGGTACATAGTGATGAAGATCTCTCGTGCCTGCACCCAACCAGTGCAGAATTGTGTTCATTCAAATAGGAATGCAAAGTCCTTCAACATCATCATGAACTAGACAAACTTTCAAGATGTTGTGGTGAGTAATTTTAGCCTCAATCAACAAAGTATTAATGCTCATCCTCAATCATCAAAGTAGTCTCAGTTAATTAGCATGCATGTGTGGACTAAAATTATTTTAACATGTGTTAAAATTATTGTTCTGGTGCTCTGGTAGGATTTCATATTTTTTGTTTGAGCAAGTAGAAACATCAATGGGTATACCTTGCATAGTTTTCTTAAGATTTTTGGTGTAGTGGAAAATTATTGTACCATGTTCTAGTGCTCTAGTGCTCTAGTAGGAATTTGAGATTTTTTGTTTGAGAAAGTTAGTAACATCAATGGGCATTACTATTTTAGTTTTCTTAAGATTTTAGGAGTAGTGAAAAATTACTGTAACACGTGTTAACAAAGACAATTTAAATATTGTTCTGGTGCTCTAGTAGAATTCGAGATTTATTGTTTGAGCAAGTTAGCAACATCAATGGGCATTTCTGGTTTAGTTTTCTTATTAAGATTTTGAGAGTAGTGGAAAATTATTGTAACATGCATTAAAAAGATAATTTAAATATTGTTCTAGTGCTCTTGTAGGAATCTTAGATTGTTTTCTTTGAGCAAGTTAGCAACATCAATTGGCATTTCTGTTTTAGATTTCTTAAGATTTTAGGAGTAGTGGAAAATTTATTGTAACATGTGTTAAAAATAAAATTAAAATATTGTTTCGATGCTCTGGTAGGAATTTGAGATTTTTTGTTTTAGCAAGTTAGCAACATTAATGGGTATTTCTATTTTTAAATAGATTGAACTACATTCTTAGTTAGTAGTACATATTCCTAGTGTTATATATGCATCAACATAATCATATTTTTTTGTTTTGTCTCTCAAGCTGTTCATTATCATTTCAAGGAAAGACTCAATGACTGTGTCGATAAGTAGTTACCTATTGTGGCTACGGAGCATAGGTTTGAGATTTTCCTGGTGAAAAGGGAAGCAACTACATACATAAGAGGACCATTACAAACTTCCTTCTTAAGGTCACACAATGTTTCTCTCCATGATGTTGTGTCCTTTACCTTAATCACAAAAGTTGATGATGAAAAAGACGAGGAAGGAGCTGAGGACGACGAAGATGAGGAAGGAGCTAAGGAAGATGTGAAGCAAGAGGACCATGTGCATCAAAAGTATGTGTTTAAGATCGAAGTCCATGCCTTGAATGGTGACATCAAGCAATTCCATAAAAACTTTGGTAATGTGTTTTATCAATCAAACGTGTGTATTTCCTGCCCTCTCTAGAATTTATTGTAAATATATAGTAATTT
Organism: Avena insularis; assembly: GCA_023614405.1. Lineage (NCBI taxonomy): Eukaryota > Viridiplantae > Streptophyta > Magnoliopsida > Poales > Poaceae > Avena > Avena insularis. Next base: position 317,535,050 of record CM042694.1, on the reverse strand, counting down.
AATTTTATTGGAATTAGGGTGCTAAATATATATCCGTACATTAGAGATGTTTTACAGGAGTCTTTTCACATTTATGCATATCATTACTATGCTATACATGTATGCCATAACTTTTAGATGATGAAGGAAGTAAGCAGATAGAGATTGCTTCATGAGGATGATTTTTTCCATCTATCTGAACGGCAATACTATGTTACAAGGATCACTCAAATTGATCTAGAAAAACAACTACTTTACGAGTTATTCTAGCTCAACCATTTTCTCAGAGTTACTTGTGTGTTTATAATGTGTTTTAATTATTTTTTGTTTCAGTTTGTGTCATCAAGCTTTGCGTGTGGTTATAGCAATGGCACAACTATGTTTCTGAGCTATGGCATAGATGACACAATTCCTGGGGAGTACACTATCGTTTGTCGTTGCAACATCAAATTGGTAGTGTTCAGGAATGGTTGGAACATATTTTGGTAGATGAACCAACTTGAATCTGGTTCACTTGTTGTTGTGAGGGTGGAAATGAGGGAAGACTACATTGGCTTGTTCGTGACGAAAATTCGCTGAACCATCCAAGAGTTATGAAGAAGAATTCTTCTTTTGTCTCTATTATCTAGATCTAACTTAGGATCATGCATGTTAAATGTTGTGAAGAACTATGTTTGGAATATCCAGTATGTTGTGAAGAACTATTGATGGGGATATACCAATCGGGGTATGTCTAGAAGGCCGATTCGATTGATTTGGGCCTGTGGCGAATGGGCTTAGAAGTACGATGACTAGAACGTGACTGAAGAAGAAGCCTGATGACTAGAAGTTGGAGGCCCAAACTTGTAGATATGCCCAGTCAAATTAGGTCAACTTCTCTGAAACCTAAACTAATTCGGTTGTAATCCTGTAAACCCTAGCGATGTACCCCTATATAAACCTCCCAGTCAAATTAGGGTACTCTACATACTTATGTGTTATTAGCTACCCCATCCAAGCGACTCTTTGCCTAGCCACCGAGCTCACCGATCTTGTAATCCACTCGCAAGAAATGCAATCTACCAGGAAGTAGGTCTTTACACTATGGGGGGCCAAACCTGGGTAAATACCTTGTGTTTGTTCCCAATCTCGCACCATAGATGGTGACTCGCTCTTTCCCCTAATTGTATCAATCTCTACCCGTAGTAGCGACTACCGTGGTCATTCCCACAACAGTGGCGCCCACCGTGGGGCTTGGCCAGTCAAGCCTGAGATCTGCGGCGAGACCCTACATCCCGATCAACCGGACGATCGCCACTGGCCGCATGGTCACCAACGGCTGGTTCCTCTAGATCCTGCCAAGCAGCTACATCGTAGTGTCGCTCCAGGTCACACACGACGCAGTGATACCGGTCAGCACCATCAACCACCTCGTCGGGTTCACGGACGCCATCGCCCCCTCAGAGACAGCGATCATCGGCGGGTCGTCGCCACGCGATCTGCTCTCGGAGGACCATATCCGCTCCATCACGAGCCTCACCTCCGATTACGACTCGGCCACCAGCGACACGGCTGGGAGCAACGCGGCTCTCCGCCATGACGCCGATTCGGCAACCCCTGCTTTGCTCGCCGGATCCATCACCCACGTCACATGAGGACTCCATCACGCGGGTCTACAACACTGAGGACTTCGAGGAATTCTCCATCCTCGGGCTCTTCGACTCCGACTCTGTGTCAGAGTCATTAACAAAGCGCGGACCAGATCCAATCGCCATGATGCCATCTACATGGCGGGTAGCACCACCATGCCACCAGATCCCTTCTCCACACCTATCCCACCGATGACGACGGTGGCAGAGATCAAGGAGTACCACCACCACCTAGAGGCGGCCAAGGTCTGGAACAAGCCGAGCACGACAAATTCTGCCACGAGCAGCAAACGGTGCAAGATCTATCACTCTATCACCAGTGTCGCATCAGGATCCACGTGAACCTATCTGTTCAGGGCTACACCCTGAACTGTAATGAGGAACATGACCCTACTCATGCGGCCGAGTGCGAGCTCTGCCATAATTCTCCACATGGCGGCAGTCACTCGCCAGCCGGGGCACCTACGAACGGAGCTCCACCAGCACCCCGCTGCTCGGCTCCTTCAGAGCAGCTGTGGATCCTGATCTCTCCGCAAGCGTGCGTGAGGAGGGGAGATCTCGGCAATGTCCATAAAGAAAGACTTAGGGTTTTACGGAAAAGAGAACGCTAGGGATTTCGTCGCAAGTCAGGGAACAAAGGGATCAAAGTCGCATGAATGTTACGAGGGATTTCTTTGTTACAAATCTCTTGGGGATTGTTCGGTGCCTTTCCTACGCTTCTCCCGCACTATATATAATAGGGCGGGTCTCAAAGCTGTATGTGGATATGTTACATGATTACAAAACTAATTCCTTGTTGGTCTTTGTTCCTCTTTCCTAATATAACTATAATGTTTGTCGGTTGCTTTCTTGGATCTTTATCTTGACTCTTCATGGGTCGTAAGCCTCTTGCAGTTCCTAGGTAGCAAATCATAAGGACCCGAGTAATCATACCTATGTCAGTAGCCCCCGAGACTCTACCCGAACTGTAGATTTGGATTGAGTCTCAAGAAAATGTTTAATCTGTTTTCTTTGTTTTCACTATTTTTAAGCTTTTATAGGGATTCGATACAATGAGCCTGATGCATCCGACAAATCAGGAATCAGTTAATTGCTCCTAGGAAAAAGCAAGGTTGTCCTACATCAAATTCAAGTCCCCAGGCCTGAATTTGGAATTTATTACTGGCGTAACTCAGTTCGGGCCGCTGAGGTCTTATCGAATACTGAGTTCTAGTTTTATTTTATCGGGTACCCAGCGACTCCGTTGGGATTTTTCATCGTATCATAGATACAGATATAATACTGGCAAAGCGCATTCTTGTGCGATTACCAGGCTACTCATGACGAATCCCGGGGTCTTACCTTCATGTTTCTGAACACGACATTCGGAGTTTTATCGCATTTAGCTGCGATCCGAGATTTATATATTTTTTGTCGGCTGCCCAACTAGGCTGCTAATATTTCTGAATTTTGCAATATATTTTTATATTTCATGAAATCTCCCAATGGGAGTAACCTTTAAAGGATACATAAATGTAAAACTCACAAGTTTTTTAGGCAATGATTGCCTTTTTTTGGCCTGCATAATTTTTCTATCGGGTGTGCGATACCGCTCCCGATGGGAGTAGCCCCCGAGGCTATGTTCAGATGCCTGTATCTGGACATAGGATCATAACAGATGTTAAATCATGCAAACATATAAGTCATCCTTTCGAGTTTATATGCACGAAATTGAAAGGTATGAAGAACTTATCTTTATACATATATGGCATAACCATTGATACATTATTCTAGCAGAATGCTATCTCGCCGTAGGTTGAAGTAATTTGTGTTTAAAAAGCAGGGCCATAGGCCTTATTGAATTTATAAGTAACCATAGGATATCCTAAGCAGAAAAGCATCGTAGCTATGCAACGTTCCATGGATAGGAATACTGTAGTCCTGTCTTCTTGTCTTTTAGACAATACGCTCCTCCAGGAATAACTTATGTAACGATGTAGGGTCCTTCTCAAGGTGATTCAAGCTTTCATTGACCATCTTTCTTGAGTCGAAGATATAGATCTCATACTGCGAAGGATCTTGGACGTAATCGTCGCCCATGATAATTGCGCAAGTATTGCTGGTATATAGTAGCTCTTTGCAGGGCTTCATCTCGAGCTTCATCGACTGCATCAACATCATCTTCATCATATGTTGCTACCCTGGGAGATTTATGTGAAACTTCGACAGGAAGGACAACTTCAGCGCCATGGACCAGAAAGAAGGGTGTTTCTTGTGTTGCAATATTGGGGTTGGTTCGCAAACTCCACAAAACGGAAGGTAACTCATCAACCCATGCTCCTGTCGCTCTGTCGAGTGGTGCAAGCAATCTTTTCTTGAGGATAGTAGTTAGTAAGCCATTGGATTTTTCCACTTGTCCATTGGTTTGCGGATGATCCACTGAAGCGTAGCTTACTTTGATTCCTATCTCCTCGCAGTATTCTTTAAATTCATTGGAAGTAAAGTTGGTTGCATTGTCCATGATGATGTTGTTTGGCATGCCAAACCAAAATACTATGGACTTTATGAAATTCACAGCCGAAGTTCCATCTTGAGTAGTGACTAGCATTGCTTTAATCCATTTTGTAAATTTGTCGACTGCTACAAGCAGAAAGACGTGTCCTCCTGGAGATGATTTGTGAAGTTTACCCACCATATCAAGCCCCCACTGAGCGAAAGGCCAAGCTAGAGGTATAGGGTTTAGTTCGGCTGGTAGTGCTCCTGGTTTTGTTGCGAATCGTTGACATGCTTCACATGTTTTGACTATATCCTTTGCGTCTTGTACTGCTGTAAACCAATAAAATCCTGTTGTGAAAGCTTTGGCGGCAATTGCTCGGCTGCTGGCGTGATGACCACAAAATCCTTCTTGTATATTCTTGAGTATGGCTTTTCCTTCTTCGGGTGTAACACATCGCTGTAACACACTCGAAATACTTCTTTTATATAATTCTCCTCTGACTATCCTAAAGGCTTTCGATCTACGAGTGATTCTTCGGGCTTCTGGCACATCTTCGGGTAATTCTCCTAGAGTCATATAGGCTATGTACGGCTACATCCATGTGGGTTCGATTATCATGACCTCATCAATATCTAGTTCTTCTTCGAAGGTCTCCTCTATCCTTGTACTCACTGATGAAGCCCCCGAGTCTTTTTCCGGTTTATTCTTTTTTCCAGTCTTGGGAGATATGACCTCGGAAACTCTTTTTGCATTGATAGAATGCTCGGATATTTCTTCCAAAAAAACCCGAGTGGCACTGGTAAGCACAAGGACCCGATGTTTGCCAAATTGTCGGCTTCTTCATTACTTGCTCTTCCTATATGCAATACTTCACATCCATCGAACCGGGCTTCCATGATGTTATAGAGATCTCGGTAAGAAATCATATTGTCACTAACAACATCACATTTGTTCATTGTTTGCTGAGTTACAAGGTTAGATTCACCAAAGATTTTTATACGAGTTGCGCCACAAGCCTTCGCCATTCGCATGCCGTGCAACAAGGCCTCGTGCTCAGCTTCATTGTTGGCTTCATTGTTGGATCAGAAAACTCATCTGAAGAGTATATCACATCTTGTCGCCTTGTGGTGATATGAATATGACCCCTGGTCCAGTTCCTTATGTTCTTTTTTATCCATCGAAGTACATTGTCTAGGCGCTTAAAAGATCAGGTGGACCTGCACATTGTAGCTCGGTCCATTTTGTGATGAAATCCAGCAAAACTTGCGATTTGATGGCTTTTCGCTTCTCATATGTGATGTCCCGAGGGGATAATTTGATACCCCATAGGGAGACACGCGCAATTGCTTCTGGGTTATTAAGGATGTTCGACAGAGGTGCCTCATTGACCACTATGATCGGATGTTCCAAAAAATAATGGCGTAGTTTCTGTGCTATCATGAATAGTCCATATGCTAATTTTTGGTAATGTGGGTACCTTTGTTTGGATGGTGAGAGGACCTCGCTCAAAAAATAAACTGGCCTCTGAACCCCGTGGGTTTTTCCTTCTTCGGGTCGCTCCACAACTAGTACCGTGCTGACCACTTGATTTGTGGCAGCTATGTAAATAAGTAGTGGCTCTTTTTCTCATGGAGACACGACGGCGGTAGGCGTCGAAACTGTCTCCTTGAGGTCTTCAAATGCATGCTGAGCTTCTGCGATCCATTCAAACTTATCTGATTTTCTCATTAGGGCGTAGAACGGTAGTGCTTTCTCTCCTAATCGTGCAATGAAGCGGCTAAGCTCTACCACTCGTCTAGCCAGTGGTTGCACTCCTCGTAAATTTGTTGGTTTTTTCATTGTTAATATTGCCTGTATTTTCTCGGGATCGGCTTCGATTCCTCTTGCTGATACCAAGTATCCGAGGAGTTTCCCCACTAGGACTCCAAAGGAACACTTCGTCGGGTTTAACTGGATGCAAAACTTGTCTAGTTTGCTGAATGTTTCTTTGAGATCATTGATAAGTGACGAACTTTGTTTTGATGTAACTATGACATCATCAATATACACTTGTACATTTGTGCCAATTTGGTTTCCTAGGCAACTTTGCATCATTCATTGATATGTTGCCCCGGTGCTTTTGAGGCCGAACGACATTGTTGTGTAGCAAAATACACTGTAAGGTGTGATGAACATTGTTTTGTCCTGATCTTCCTCCTTCATCCAGATCAGGTGGTTTCCTGAGTATGCATCCAGAAAGGAAATATGTTGACATCCTGCAGTTGCATCGATTATTTGATCGATTCATGGTAGTGGAAAGTGATCCTTTGGACAATGTTTATTCAATGCTATGAAGTCGATGCACATCCGTAGTTCTTTGGTGTTCTTCTTTGGGACACATACTGGGTTTGCGATCCACTCTTCTTTCTTTAGTTCCTTTATGGAATTAGCGTCAATGAGGTGATGTAGCTCTTTTCCAATAGCTTTACGCTTTGGTTCCACGAAACGACGAAGCGATTGCTTGACTAGTTTTGCTTTTGGATCCAAATTTAGTGCATGCTGAGCAAAGGTAGCCAGAAGGTAGCCATGCAAAGATTCCTGGCATGTCAGAAGGTAGCCATGCAAAGATTTCCCAGTGCTCATGAAGGAACTCGATGAGCGCACTTTCCTATGCAGGACCGAGGTTGGAGGCCACAAATGTTGTCTTCTTTGGATCGGTGGGGTGGATCTATACTTCTTTAGTGTTCTTTGCAGTGTCAAAGGCCTGGTCAGGGTTAACGCGTGTTACTATGAGAGGCTCTGCGGTTGTTGTCCTTTTGAGCTTCTCAAACTAGGTTGCCATCCCGAAAGATTCAGAAATTTTGTTGAATTTCCGATTGCAATTATCGGAACATGTGAAGCTCCCTCTTAATTATATGATTCCCTTTGGTGCTGGCATTTTCATGACTAGGTATACACAGTGGGGAACTGCCATGAATTGTGCGAAGGCCGGGCGTCCTAGGATCGCTTGATACTGCGATGGCCAGTCCATGACGTCGAATTCGAGTTTTTCCTGCCTAAAATTTTCTTTGGATCCAAACACAACATGGAAGGATGTTTCTGTTGGTGCCAAATTTACCAAGGGGTAATTCTTTGCCCTAAGTGTTTTGGTGTAGATTAGATTTATGTTGCTTCCTATGTCCATGAAGATTTTACTCATGTCGAATCGACCAATTTGTACTTCCGCTATCAAGGTCGAATGGCCTGGTCTTGGTAAATGATGAGGGTGGTCAGCTCTGCTGAATGTGATTTCCTGTTCTGACCAGTGGAGATATTCGGGTGTGCTTGGTGGATCCATTTTTGCCATATTTACTTGTCTTGTGATTAGCTTTTGAATTCCGTTGTATGGACGCCCTTTTTGAATCATCGACATTGCACCTTTTGACCTAGGGTAATCGTCATTTTGATTGGTTGTATTTTGTGGTTATCCTGCTGGCGGAGGTAGTGCACCGATGGCTAACGTGCCAGGCGTGGATGTGTATCCTCTTCTTGTTGCTTTGGTTGCTTTTGCATTGCATAGATCTTGCATCTTTAAGAACATTCGGCAATCTTTCAGGAGGTGGTTGGATTGTCTTCTTCCTGCTGAATCGATGCAAAAGAGCATATTATAGGGCCCTTCCAGTATTTGCATTACGGACATGGGTGGGTCCTGAGTTCTTGGCTGATATCGCTATGCTGATTAACCTCCTCCGCCTTCGTCCCTGTTGCGGCGGTACCCTCTATTGTCGTGTAACACCCCAATTTTAGCTAATCCTCAATTTAGGGTTGTTCGTGCATTCATGAGCATCATTCCTTAAAAGTGCATCTAAAGAAATAATGCTAAACCCTAAAACCCTAGTTTCCTCTCTCTCAAATGAATTCAAAATGGTTTTTGTATTTTGAAAAGATCATAAGTATGGAGCCCAAACAGTATAAAAGGGCCCTGCAATGTTTTCTTATTATTTACCAAAACCTCTAGTATTTTCAAACAATTTAAATCATAAAAGAATTTGAAAGTACAAAAAGAAAACAGGAAATATAAAAAGGGAAATATTTCTAGGAAATAAAAACAGAGCAGCCGTAGCCTAGCAGCCCATCTCTCTTCTTTACTTCTCCCTGTCGCTCGCGCGCGGCATTCTGCAGCCCACCCATGGCCCAAGTTGGTCCTCTAATGGCCTCATACCGGTTCAGCCTTCTCCCTGCTTCGTCGTCTTCGACGGTGACGCCAAAGCAGCTCGCTGGCGCCGCACTCGCCGTCCGCCGTCATGCCGCGCCAAGATGTGCGCCACCGATGCAGCCGACGTCTACAAGTACCTCGATGCCACCATGGAGAATCCCTAGCACGCCTCTGTCCTCCACTCCCTCGCTTCCCCGCGCCATGCCGAAACCCTAGCCCAGAACTTGCCGGCGCCCCGTCATCCTCGGCCACCCCAGTTCGTACTGAGGCCACCGTTGGAAGCGTCATGTCGCCATCGCTATTCTCGTTTATCTACGCAAGCCAGGAGCACCCCAACTAACTGGAATCAAGCTCAACTCCAACTTTGGTTGCCGCAGTCATCGCCTTGATTCGCCGCTGTCGGACAATCTCCAGCCTCGCCGACCCTACCATCATGATCAGGTTGATCTTCTGGTCCTCCTAGAACTTCCCTCGCTCTCCCTCTCGCTCATTGTCATCCTATCGCCATGCACCACCGCTCGCCACCGTCGGCCGTCATCATGGAAGTCGCTCCAACGACCATTTTATGGCAGCGCCGCCACAAATAGGCTCCCCGCAATTTGCCGCATCGAGCCAGTCCTCTCCCGTCGCCCCGCATCGCCCGTAGCATCGAGCCCGAGCTCCACCTGGGAGTAGTTCTGTGGATGACGTTAGCTTGACACCATGCTGATGTCATAAAGCCTTTTCTTTTATTTAATATTTTATGCAATTATTTTAATTAATAAAAGTGCTGACAGGTGGGTCCAGCCTATCGAGGTTTCATTCATTTTGGAATTATTTTCTAAAATTAATAAAAGTCTGACATGTGGGCCCAGGTTGGAAAATAATTAATAATATTCGAAAAATGTTTAATTGTTTTAAAATCATTTTAAAATGGATTTAATTTGGGAAAATTCATAACTAATTCATATTAACTCAGAAAAAATATGTATAATATATCAAAATGTTCAGAAAAATGAGATCTACAGAACAACATCAAAACCATGCATTGTTCAACATCTTCAATGCCAAGTTTAATTAGAATAACAAAGTGACCCCTCTCATATACATCCCGGGGTTCTCCTAATTAGGGTTTGGACCCCTCGGAACCCTGTTTAAATTGTCAAGCATGCTAGTCATATCATCATCCTTGCTTGACAATTGCGTCAATGCCATTTGTTGATTGTTCTTTCCCATTTCATTCCGGTGTTTTCTTCTTCCCGATAGAATACGATATCGAGATCAAGATCAAAGACCGAGATCAACACCTTTGAAGATCTACGAACAATACTAGACCAACTATAATCAAGTCAAGTACAAGATATTCGAAGATCTGTTTATTGGGTATCAACAAACAAGGCAAGCATAGTCCCACCATTATACAATCCTATGATTTCGAAAGCACTTTAATTCTTGCCATGATGCATACGATTCTACTGTGGTCTTTTATCGATAGATAGAGTATCCTATCTATTACATTACTCCCTTGAGCTTATTTTACCTGATCCACTACTACTAGCATAACTAGGTTTGGCTTGTGTGCACTGCTAGATCTTATATCCGTGTCTTGCTTAGCCATGCATAGCTATCAGTTCTGGTTCATCCAGATGATGTATAAGATGCAGAGACATGAGAACGAGGTATGCTGATGAGGTGAGATTAGTGGTAAAGGTTAAACATGATAAGGATTATATGGGAGGCCACAGTGGGATGTGGTTTTTATAGTCCCATGCTTGCCACCACTAGGAACCGAGTTCTTGCCTTTGGACCAAGACGAGCGTATAGCCACACAGTGCTTTGGAACCCCTCGGCTGATTAACTTGCCTAGTAGATTCCATGAGTCACATAGTTCGGCCGTTCCATTCGACACATGCATAGAAAACCTTCTGAAAGATTTGGCGGGTGAAGGTGCATCATAACAGGTAGGTAAGTGTGGCTGGGGTTGCTTGGGGTGGATGGATCCCATGGTAAACCAACCTCGCCCACATCTCTAGGGACCGACTTCGGGATTTAACCCGTTACAGCGGAACCATCCTTAGGGCGTGACTCATGGTCTCGGCGAAAGCAAGGTAAAGGATGTGGCCAACCATCCTCTGCTGGCCTTCCAAGGAAGAGGGCTAAAACGTTGGCATTAAGAGTCATTGGTACGTGTGGGTAAAGTTGGGCACCCCTCCAGGGTTAAATCTTTTCGAAAAGCCGTGTTCACGGTTATGAACGCTTGGTGACCGAATTTTAAGAGCATAGAGAACATTAACCTAATCGTAAAACTTGGAGGTTTCAACGTGTGCTTAAGGATGCTTCCTCATGGGTACGAGGGGGTGATCCTACTTGTGAGATGAGGATTACTTGGTGGATATCGAAAGATGATGATCATGAAGGAAATATGCCCTGAGAGGCAATAATAAAGTTTTTATTATGTATTCCTTGTATATGATAGATGTTTATTTTGCATGCTATAATTATATTGATAGGAAACATCAATACATGTGTGTTTAATAAACAAAAGGGTTCCTAGTTATGCCTCTCTTATAGACTAGCTTGTTGATTAAAAAGATGATCAAGGTTTCCTGATCATGGACATTGGATGTTGTTAATAACAAGGTCACACCATTTGTGAAATGATGTGATGAACATTCATCCGAAGTATAGCATTCCGATCAAGTCATTATGTTTATATTGCTATAACATCATACAAAGTAGTCTTAGTCCTTAGACCATGAGATCATGTTAATTGCTAACACCGGAAGAGTATCTTGATAACATCAAACGTCACGCCGTAACAGGGTGACCATAAAGGTGGGTTCAGTGCTATGAAGCTGTTATGTTGAGGCTCATGGATCAAGAGTGGAATTTATCAATCCCGATGACGGATAGATATACTCTGGGCCCTCTCGGTGATATCACATTAAGATAGCTTGCAAGCAAGTGATGTGATCACTAGAATGTTATATCACAGGAACGAGAAAAGAGTGCATGTCGGTAACGAGATCAAACTAGGTATTTGGATACCGATGATCGAATCTCGGACATGTATTATATCATGAGACAAAGGGATTAAATTGCTGACGTTAAAGGTTCTCACGATCACAGAAGTCATCGTTGACTATGCAGGAGTCAGTACGGATCTCCAGGTCCCGCTTCTGATTATTGATCTGAGAGGAGTCTCAATCATGTCTGCATTATTCGTGAACCATAGGGTGACACACTTAAGGGTTGCCGGACACCATTTAGGAGCACATATGTTCCAGACAAAAGGTTTGCAAAGCGCAGGAAATGTTTCGATAGAAACAAGAATTGTTTCGATAGAAACCGGAATTGTTTCGGGTGAAATTGCAGAAAGTGGTTTTGCATGTGATATTGAAATGTTGCAAGGGGTTTTATGTGAATGTTTGTTAATTAAAGTAATTAACAAAATTCTGAATAAAATAAATAAAAGAGATTTATTAATTGAGAGTTGCATTTAATTTGGTGGAAATTAAATACATGTGAGTGGGATTTTGGGTGGAGGCCATGTTTATGTGAGTGGAGGTTCACCACATGAATGAAGGAGGGCAGGAGTCCCCCCCTCATGCGCCGGCTATGGGAGGGGAGGGGTCTCCCTCCCTCCTATATAAAGCCCCCCTCTCCCCTCTCACAAATCACACCTCCTCGTGAAGGATCTCTCTCCCCCTCTAGATATTCCCCCATGGTCTCGGATTAGCGAGATACATGTTCCCGGTGGCCTTGCGTCTAGAAGGAGTTGCTGCTTCCGCTGATTCGCTGGAGCGAGGAGGTGGAGGTTGTCCGGTGGCTTGAACGTGTGTGTGAGGACGGATGCGCTGCTGATTTGTGGCGCTCGGATTTCCACACGATCTTGAGATCGGCAAGCGTACGACTACATCAACCACGAGTTCCTACTCGTTAACAAAACTCGTTGTCTTCGAGGGTAAGTTCTCCATGGATGTATGTCCACCCGTTGCTTTGTATCTAGTAGATAGATATACTCTGGGCCCTCTCGGTGATATCACATTAAGATAGCTTGCAAGCAAGTGATGTGATCACTAGAATGTTATATCACGGGAACGAGAAAAGAGTGCATGTCGGTAACGAGATCAAACTAGGTATTTGGATACCGATGATCGAATCTCGGACATGTATTATATCATGAGACAAAGGGATTAAATTGCTGACGTTAAAGGTTCTCATGATCACAGAAGTCATCGTTGAATATGTAGGAGTCAGTATGGATCTCCAGGTCCCGCTTCTGATTATTGATCTGAGAGGAGTCTCAATCATGTCTGCGTTATTCGCGAACCATAGAGTGACACACTTAAGGGTTGTCGGATACCATTTAGGAGCACATATGTTCCAGACAAAAGGTTTGCAAAGTGCATTAAACGTTTCGATAGAAACCATAATTGTTTTGGGTGAAATTGCAGAAAGTGGTTCTGGATGTGATATTGAAATGTTGCAAGGGGTTTTATGTGAATGTTTGTTAATTAAAGTAATTAACAAAATTCTGAATAAATAAATAAAAGAGTTTTATTAATTGAGAGTTGCATTTAATTTGGTGGAAATTAAATACATGTGAGTGGGATTTTGGGTGGAGGCCATGTTTATGTGAGTGGAGGTTCACCACATGAATCAAGGAGGGGAGGAGTCCCCCCCCCCTCATGCGCCGGCTATGGGAGGGGAGGGGTCTCCCTCCCTCCTATATAAAGCCCCCCTCTCCCCTCTCACAAATCACACCTCCTCGTGAAGGATCTCTCTCCCCCTCTAGATATTCCCCCATGGTCTCGGATTAGCGAGATACATGTTCCCGGTGGCCTTGCGGCTGGAAGGAGTTGCTGCTTCCGCTGATTCGCTGGAGCAGGGAGGTGCACGTTGTTCGGCTTGAACGTGTGTGCGAGGACGGATGCGCTGCTAATTTGCGGCGCTCGGACTTCCACACGATCTTGAGATCGGCAAACGTACGACTACATCAACCACGAGTTCCTACTCATTAACAAAACTCGTTGTCTTCGAGGGTAAGTTCTCCATGGATGTATGTCCACCCGTTGCTCTATATCTAGTAGATAGATCTTGGCGTATAGTTCTCATTGTAGGAAAAATTTTGTTTTCTATGCTGCGGACCCAACAGTGGTATCAGAGCCAGGTTTATGCGTAGGTGCTTTGCACGGTTAGTACACATATGTTTATATGTGGGCGATGATGATCATGTTATTGAATATTCTATGTACTTTGGATATTGGTGGCATAGTGGTATGAAGCGGCCGGACCAACCTTACATGTCATCGTACATGAGACCGGTTCCACGACTGACATGCAACTAGTTTTGCATAAGTGGCTAGCGGGTGTCTGTCTCTCCTACTATAGTCAATATCTGATTTACAACGAGTTTCTAATAACTTGGTTATCCTCGTTGTGGTTCATGTTCGTAGGTAAGACCGGTTCTATCTCCGAAATCCCTAAGCCACGTAAACCTTGCAATTGATAAATTAGAGGCGTCTAGTTTAGATCGTTGCTGGGCTAGTGTCTTGATATGGTACTGTTGTAAGTAGATGTATGATAGATACTCTTACAACTCACTTAACGTGTAAGTTCCATAGACCTTGGACTTACACACAAAGGAATGATAGAGATCATACCACGATGCAAATGATAGATATCAAATGCATGGACCATATCACCTCACTTCACACATTAGATGTTAGCATCTTATATTGCTAGTTTGGCACTTTTGGTAGCATTATAAGATGATCCATCATTTAGATATCAAGATAAAATGTGTTCTTCCTTAAGTATGCACCGTTTTGTGGATCGTGTTTTGAGGCATCGCGTGATGATCGGGTGTTCTTGACTCTACGCTTTCATACAACGGGTGAGACAGTTTTACACACGCGAATACTAAGGTTCTTACTTGACGAGCCTAGCATGTACAGACATGGCCTCGGAACATGGACCGAAAGGTTAAGCATGAGTCATATAGTTGATATGATGCCCATATAGATGCTCGCCTTTGAAGCTACACCGACTCACGTGATGATCGGACTTGGTGTAGTGGATTTGGTTCATGTAATCACCAAAAGGACACGAGGGATGTCGTTTTTGAGTGGGAGTTCATTAGTAATTTGGATTAGTTGAACTCAATCTATCATAAACTTAGTCTAAATATATTTTACAAATTCTGTTGTAGATGGCACCACCTGCTTTTAATTTCAATGTGTTCATGGAGAAAGAGAAGCTTGCTGCGAATGGTAGCAACTTCACCAACTGGGCTATGAATTTGAGGATTCTCCTCACTGCTGCACAAAAGCAATATGTGCTAGAGGTGCCGCTAGGCCCCCCACCAGCTCCTGATGCCCCTGACGAGGAAAAGAACGTCTATATAACTCGTCAGGAGGACCACAACTTAGTTCATTGCGGCATACTGTATGGGCTAGAGCCAGAACTTCGAAAACGTTTCGAAAATGGCAATGCATTTGATACCATGGGAGAATTGAAAATGATTTTCGATACCCATGCTGCCGTAGAGAGTTATAATGCTTCTGAAAAGTTCTTTAGCTGCATGATTGAAGAGAACAGCTCTGTTAGTGAGCACGTACTCAAAATGTCTGGGTACGCCGATAAGCTTGTGTCCTTGGGAATAACGATTCCCATTGACTTAAGCATACATCGTGTTCTCCAATCTCTACCACCTATCTACAAGTGCTTCGTGATGAACTATAATATGTAGGGCATGAAGAAGTCTCTTCCCGAGCTTCTGTCAATGCTTAAGACTGCAGAAGTGGAGATTAGGAAAGAACATCAAGTGTTGATGGTCAATAATACCACCGGTTTCAAGAAGGACAAGAAAGGCAAGCAAAAGGGAAAGAAGGGCGGAAAATCTGTTTCCGCGCCTGAAAGGAAACCCCGAGCTGGCCCTAAGTCTGACACCGAGTGCTACTATTGCAAGGATCGCCATTGAAGCTTAATCGCCCCAAGTATTTGGCGGACAAGAAGGCTGGCAAGGCAAACAAAGGTATATGTGATATACATGTTATTGATGTGTACTTGACTAGTACTCGCAGTAGCACCTGGGTATTTGATACGGGATCGGTTGCTAATATATGTAACTCGGTTCAGGGGCTGCAGAACAAGCAACAACTAGCAAGGGATGAGGTCATGATGCGGGTCGGCAATGGATCAAGAGTTGATGTGATCGCCGTCGGAACACTGCCTCTCCATATGCCGTCAGGATTAGTTATAAACCTGAATAATTGTTATTTGGTGCCTGCATTGAGCATGAACATTGTATCCGGATCGTGTTTGATGCAAAGTGGTTATTCGTTTAAGTCTGAAAACAATGGTTGTTCGATTTATATGAATAATATCTTTTATGGTCATGCACCTGTGTTGAATGGTTTATTTCTGTTGGATCTCGATACTAGCATTACGCATATTCATAATGTTGATGCTAAAAGGATTAAACTTGATAATGATATATCTGCACATATGTGGCACTGCCGTCTAGGTCATATTGGCGTTAAACGCATGAAGAAACTCCATTCTGAAGGACTTTTGGAATCACTTGATTTTGAATCATTTGATACATGTGAGCCATGCCTTATGGGCAAGATGACTAGAATACCGTTTTCCGGTTCAATGGAACGGGCGACAGATTTATTGGAAATCATACATAGTGATGTGTGTGGACCAATGAGTGTGTCGGCGCGAGGTGGATATCGTTATTTTGTTACTTTCACGGATGATTTGAGTAGATACGGGTATATCTATTTGATGAAACATAAGTCTGAAACCTTTGAAAAGTTCAAAGAATTTCAGAATGAAGTGGAAAATCATCGTAACAGAAAGATCAAATTTCTGCGGTCCGACCGTGGAGGAGAGTATCTTAGTTACGAGTTTAGCACACATATGAAAGACTGTGGAATAGTTTCACAACTCATGCCTGCCAGAACACCACAACGTAATGGTGTGTCAGAACGTCGTAATCGTACTTTATTGGATATGGTTCGATATATGATGTCTCTGACTGACTTGCCACTATCATTTTGGGGTTATGCACTGGAAACCGCTGCATTCACTTTAAATAGGGCACCATCTAAATCCGTTGAAAAGACACCGTATGAATTATGGTTTGGAAACAAACCTAAGCTGTCATTTCTTAAAGTTTGGGGATGCGATGTTTATGTGAAGAAACTTCAACCGGATAAACTCGAACCCAAAGTAGAAAAATGCGTCTTCATAGGATACCCTAAGGAAACGATTGGGTATACCTTCTATCACAGATCCGAGGGCAAGGTCTTTGTTGCCAAGAATGGATCCTTTCTTGAGAAGGAGTTTCTCGCGAAAGGTGTGAGTAGTCGGAAGGTAGAACTCGGAGAGGTTATTGAACCTTCTCTTCATGAAATGGCGAGTAGCGCAGCACCGGAAGTTGTTTCGGAGTTTACTTCACCTAATGAAGAGAGAGATAATGATATTGATCATGAAACTCCGAAAGAGGACACTACCGAACCTCGCAGGTCAAGCAGGACATGCATTCCCTGAATCAGACGGCAATCCTGTTATGAATTTCATGATTGATGAAATAGATGACCCTGCGACATATGAAGAAGCGATGATGAGCCCTGATTCCAACAAATGGCTAGAAGCCATGAAATCCGAGATGGAATCCATGTACGAAAACCAGGTTTGGACCTTGGTGGACTTACCTCACGATCGAAAGGCCGTTGAGAATAAATGGATTTTCAAAAGAAAAACTGATGCTGATGGTAATGTAACCATCTATAAGGATCGACTTGTCGCAAAGGGGTTTAGACAAATTCAAGGAGTTGACTACGATGAGACATTCTCTCCCGTAGCGATGCTTAAGTCGGTTAGGATTATGTTAGCAATTGCTGCATATTTCGATTATGAAATATGGCAGATGGATGTCAAAACTGCGTTCCTCAATGGTAATATTGAAGAAGAGTTGTATATGATACAACCTAAGGGTTTTGTCTATCCTAAGGATGCTGATAAGGTGTGCAAACTTCAGTGATCCATCTATGGACTGAAGCAAGAATCCCGGAGTTGGAATCTCCGCTTTGATGAGGTGATCAAAGAGTTTGGATTTGTCCAAACTTATGGAGAGGCTTGTATTTACAAGAAAGTGAGTGGGAGCAATGTGGCATTTCTGATATTATATGTGGATGACATATTATTGATTGGAAATGATATAGATCTTTTAAACAGTGTTAAAAGTTATCTAAACAGCAAATTTTGGATGAAAGACCTTGGTGAAGCATCATATATATTAGGCATTAAAATCTATAGAGATAGATCAAGGCGCCTAATTGGGCTATCCCAGAGTACATACCTTGATAAGATATTAAAGAAGTTTAATATGGACGAAAGTAAGAAGGGGTTCTTACCTATGTTGCAAGGCAAGACATTGAGTAAGACTCAAAGTTCGGCTACGGCGGAAGAAAGAGAGATAATGGATAAGATCTCCTATGCCTCAGCCATAGGCTCTATAATGTATGCCATGCTATGTACAAGACCGGATGTGGCACATGCTATTAGTTTGACTAGTAGGTACCAATCTGATCCAGGTTCGGAACACCGGATAGCGGTCAAGAATATCCTTAAGTACTTGAGAAGAACTAAGGATATGTTTCTTGTATACGAAGGTGAAGAAGAGCTAGTCGCTAAGTGTTATGTCGATGCTAGCTTTGACACTGATCCGGATGACTCTAAGTCTCAATCCGGATATGTATTTCTCTTGAACGGAGCAGCAGTTAGTTGGAGGAGCTCCAAACAACCTGTGGTGGCTAGATCAACGACGGAGGCAGAATATGTTGCTGCTTCAGAAGCGGCGCAGGAAGCGGTTTGGATGAAGGAGTTCATAACAGAACTAGGTGTGGTTCCTAGTGCGTTGGACCAATGGTGATCTATTGTGACAATAATGGAGCCATAGCCAACGCCAAGGAACCAAGGTCTCACAAGAATTCCAAGCATATTAAGCGCCGGTTTCACTCCATCCGCGAGCATGTCAAGGATGGAGATATAAAGATTTGTAAAGTGCACACGGACCTGAATGTAGCAGATCCGTTGACTAAAGTACTCCCTAGGGAAAAACATGATCAACACCAGAACTCCATGGGTGTTAGATTTATCACTATATAAACTAGATTATTGTCTCTAGTGCAAGTGGGAGACTGAAGGAAATATGCCCTGAGGGGCAATAATAAAGTTGTTATAATTTATTCCTTGTATATGATAGATGTTTATTTTGCATGCTATAATTGTATTGATAGGAAACATCAATACATGTGTGTTTAATAAACAAAAGGGTTCCTAGTTATGCCTCTCTTATAGACTAGCTTAATAATTAACAAGATGATCAAGGTTTCCTGATCATGGACATTGGATGTTGTTAATAACAAGGTCACAGCATTTGTGAAATGATGTGATGAACATTCATCCGAAGTATAGCATTACGATCAAGTCATTATGTTTATATTGCTATAACATCATACAAAGTAGTCTTAGTCCTTAGACCATGAGATCATGTTAATTGCTAACACCGGAAGAGTATCTTGATAACATCAAACGTCACACCGTAACAGGGTGACCATAAAGGTGGGTTTAGTGCTATGAAGGTGTTATGTTGAGGCTCATGGATCAAGAGTGGAATTTGTCAATCCCGATGACGGATAGATATACTCTGGGCCCTCTCGGTGATATCACATTAAGATAGCTTGCAAGCAAGTGATGTGATCACTAGAATGTTATATCACCGGAACGAGAAAAGAGTGCATGTAGGTAATGAGATCAAACTAGGTATTTGGATACCGATGATCGAATCTCGGACATGTATTATATCATGAGACAAAGGGATTAAATTGCTGACGTTAAAGGTTCTCACGATCACAGAAGTCATCGTTGAAATGCAGGAGTCAGTATGGATCTCCAGGTCCCGCTTCTGATTATTGATCTGAGAGGAGTCTCAATCATGTCTGCATTATTCGTGAACCATAGGGTGACACACTTAAGGGTTTTCGGACACCATTTAGGAGCACATATGTTCCAGACAAAAGGTTTGCAAAGCGCAGGAAATGTTTCGATAGAAACAGGAATTGTTTCGATAGAAACCGGAATTGTTTCGGGTGAAATTGCAGAAAGTGGTTCTGCATGTGATATTGAAATATTGCAAGGGGTTTTATGTGAATGTTTGTTAATTAAAGTAATTAACAAAATTCTGAATAAAATAAATAAAAGAGTTTTATTAATTGAGAGTTGCATTTAATTTGGTGGAAATTAAATACATGTGAGTGGGATTTTGGGTGGAGGCCATGTTTTTGTGAGTGGAGGTTCACCACATGAATGAAGGAGGGCAGGAGTCCCCCCCTCATGCGCCGGCTATGGGAGGGGAGGGGTCTCCCTCCCTCCTATATAAAGCCCCCTCTCCCCTCTCACAAATCACACCTCCTCGTGAAGGATCTCTCTCCCCCTCTAGATATTCCCCGATGGTCTCGGATTAGCGAGATACATGTTCCCGGTGGCCTTGCGTCTAGAAGGAGTTTCTGCTTCTGCTGATTCGCTGGAGCGAGGAGGTGGAGGTTGTCCGGTGGCTTGAACGTGTGTGCGAGGATTGATGCGCTGCTGATTTGTGGCGCTCGGATTTCCACACGATCTTGAGATCGGCAAGCGTACGACTACATCAACCACGAGTTCCTACTCGTTAACAAAACTCGTTGTCTTCGAGGGTAAGTTCTCCATGAATGTATGTCCACCCGTTGCTTTGTATCTAGTAGATAGATCTTGGCGTATAGTTCTCATCGTAGGAATTTTTTTGTTTTCTATGCTGCAGACCCAACAGATCAATTCTTTGAATATGTCGCTTTGTTATCCCCTTTTAAAACATTCTGATTAGATGATCTTCTTGTCTTCCTCTTGTTCTACAAACAAAGATGGATTTATGCAAAATAACCCCACCAGCCATAAGTCTTCCAGAGTACACCCTATACTCACGCTTGCTTTGTTCATACTTTTGTAGCAGAGTAAGTGTTCCCCTGAAGACGAGTTTGGTACAACATTGACACCGACGAGTAGCTTGGGGTTCCCAGCCGGCAGCCTAGAATCTATGGGCTGGGACGTCATCGTTATCCTTTAGGCCTCTTAGGCCATTTCTTAAGTTTGCTATACTTAATAGAATAATTTGCCTTCCGTTGTTTGATGTTTGTGGTTAGTGACCTCTGCTTGTAATAATTTGGTTCTTTGCTCAGGTATGAGGTTGCTGCAATAATTTTTGTGTCACAGGGTTATTGTTGTGTTACCGATTTCTCACTGAATATCCTTGAGCTCTGGGTTAAGCTTATGTCAGGCTAAGGTCTAGGATTTGTTTAACCCTGATCCCGGGCGTGTTACAGTTTTTGGTATCAAAGCAGTACCGACCGTAGGAAAACCTTTCTATTGGTCGATGTTGAGTATAGTGCTTGTGAAAACTATTTTAAAGCTGAAAAGTATTTGTGAAAACTCTAGTATGGTTCTTTTGCTCCTTATCTGGTGGCGTCCTAAACTCAGGGTCATCTTATCTTGTGTTGACATTGGAAAAGTTTTGATATCTCTTCTAGGCTTTCAAAACATAGTTGCCTTTTGGGCAGGTCATTTCTCAGCCAGTTGACCTAGTGTTGAGTTCTCTAGAGTTGTGTGTGTTGTTTTTGTTGTGTCCCCTTTGATCTACTTCAGCTGAGATATTCATTTCCATCATGATCTCTCTCTACCTTATGGGCCCACAATATTATATTGTAGGATCCATATTGTTTTATTCTAGGCTTAGAGGCTTCCTATCGTCTTGTATGCATCCTTTTTATGTGTTTGGGTACTTCAGAAGTTGTTTCTTCTCCTAGAAGTTACCTCGGGATTGCTACCTTGCAGTGTACTATGTGTCACTCAAGTAGTAGTTACTTTTTTCTCGGGTTTTAACCCTTGGACTTGAACCGAAGATCCTAGATTGTACTGGATTCTGGTGTTGCGAATTTTGTACATGAAGCTAATCTTTAACCCAAGGTCCATTATGTTTTCCCCTGTTGTTAATGTTTACACATTACCTTAGGATGGCCAACTTCAAGTATAGCCTTCAAGCTTGTGGATATTATCGGAATTGAATTTCGATAATTAAGGACTTCCCCTACCACCAGCTATGGCAGATGTTATTTAATGGAACCAAATAGATCACGACAAGAGTACTCCTCGTGAGTCTCGCATATATACTCGTGAGTCCGCCACACCACTCCCTTCTATGCATCGATTATCGAAAGATTTTTAATCTATGCATCCACATCTCGGGATTCTATCCTGAGTATGTTCTTTCCCCTTATTGTTTCCAACCTTTGTCTACCAGTTGGTAGCCAAGTAGTAATGTGCATTGGTGTCTTCCGATGCAAGATACTCTTATGGTCCGTCATACATTTCATTTCGGGATGTCAGGAGAAATAAACTCCAGTATCTTGTCATATCTAGGACCAGGTCAAAGTGTTCTAATCCACAGATCAAGACGCATTGATTAGTTTCTGTTTGTTCTATCTTCGAGTATCACACCCTTCCTCTTACATATTATTACTACCCTTCCTTTAAGCTTTCATGTGATGTGTGTGCATAATAATGTGCATAATAATGATGTGTGTGCATAATAATGTGACCATCTGAGATTCTTAGCGACTTTTATTGCTTCGAACTCCAAGGACATTTGTGTCATTATTAGCGTGGCTGGTTAATCCTATCACAAAGGAAAGGATGATTGTGCTACCAAGTCCATTATTCTAGTGCACTTTCTTCGGTCAAAGAGTTAGGCTTGTGTCGAAGCTCTGAGACTTTGTCTTGTTGCTTTACCAAGAAAGTTTCCTCTCGAACTAAGTGACATATCGGTGGTTCGTGATATTCGGATGTCTTCCTAGAAGTATCTCCATGTCGCCACATGACCGTGTTTGTCAAGTTCTTGAGCAAGTTAGTTCTCTGAACTGCTCCTTTCTCCAAGGATCCGTGCTGGATACCCCTGAATTAGTTGGTTGAGCTTAAACAACAAATTGAAGAGTTGTAAGAAAAAAGTTCTATCTGACTTAGTTAATCTTAAAGGGATGTCTAGTTTTGTTTGTGGTGAAGAAATATAGTATCTCCTTCGTGGATATGTTACCTCCCTCCACCTTTGATTTGATTTGGGTTATCGTCAGATCAAACTCAGCTCCAGGGACTATCCTGATGATTACTCGTGATGTTTCACCTAGGTACATCTTCATGCCCTTTGGTCTGACCAATGTTGTTGTTTGTTCATACCACATGTGAGTCTATCATCCTGGAGTATTTCGATAAGTTTGTTGTTGAGCCCGTTGACAATATCCTTATCTTCTCCATGCTACATTAGATTCATATGGAACATTTCGCACTAGTGTTGGAAACTTTTAAGAACCGTCTTTAAGTCATCTCGAAGTATGTGTTCTGGATGTTAGAAGTAACCTTCTCTGATTAATGTGTAATTGTTGAAAGATGTCGTCATGGATACGAGTAGAGTTATATTTGTTCCCTTTAAGGATACATTTGTGTATTTCGTTGCAAGTACTCAATGTATGAGCAGTTGTCTTCTAACAAGTTGCTAATACATGGGTCTCACAATGTAGCTCAGTCTTTTGGAGCTTGACACTGTAGTCCATATCTTGAGAATCCAGTAACTTTACCTTTACGATAAATGTTGCGAGCTTTCTATTCAGACATGCTGAGTCTGAAGTATCATCCCACCTAACCAAATCTGAATCTCAAGTCGATATGATGATTGGTGTTTCTCAAAGTTTTGACACATGTCTCTTTGTAAATCCGGCATGATTGATGTAATGGTTGACACAATTAGTCGGAAAGCCTATTGTCATATTCTCTTAAATCAAAAAATAGCAACCACTCCTCATGAGTCATCTTCTATGATTTGTTATAGGAGTTATGCTTATGGTTTTCTTTGAATCCGAAGTCCGACCTTTACTTGGTGTATGATTTCTCGAACATCAAGGAGAACATTTAAAGTAGTGTTGCTAAATGTCTCTTGGTCCCTCCAGATCCTTTTATGTTGGCAAGCTGTTGTGCCAAGTAATTGAAGTCTGAGAATGTAGTTTCTTTTTCCTCGTGTCATCAGGAATCTTCTTACCTAATCATCCGGTGGTGTAAAGTGATACCATGATCTTCGGCAAAGATTTTGGTAACCCTAGATGAATAAAGAGTTTCCTTCATTCCTCTAACATGTTCGAAGAGCGACTATGATTTTGGTAACCAACAGTTCCTCTTGTTACATCTTCCTTGTGACTCTTACGAGTCCTTGCCACAAAACACCTTTCTGTCTTAACCTTATGTTGAATGAAGAGTGATCCTTCTATATCAAAAGTAGTTCAATAGATTGGTTATATGCATCTTTGTATCCCTGGAAGCTCTACTTAAGCCGTCTAGTAGAGTTTCGTACCTCGAAGTCTATGGTCATGTTCTTTCTGTTGAAAGCTCTCCTGTTTAGAAGCTTAAACTCTTCTGAAACTCCATGGTCTCAATCCTTATGAAGACCAAATATGTGTCAACTTGAAACAATCTCCATTTGTTTCCTTCGTTACCTTGACGTGTTTCATGTCTGTCACCTCAGAGTTGTTTTTGAACATTCCTTCATGAGTTGACCATGAGATACATTGTGTGTTGCTTAGGGTGTTTCCCTCTTATCCTTAGAGTGACCCTGTTTCTCTTCCTTCTTCCTACCAGTGGAATCTCGGGTCGAGATTCTCGTAAGGGGGATAGAGCTATAACACCCCAATTTTAGCTAATCCTCAATTTAGGGTTGTTTATGCATTCATGAGCATCATTCCTTAAATGTGCATCTAAAGCAATAATGTTAAACCCTAAAACCATAGTTTCCTCTCTCTCAAATGAATTCAAAATGGTTTTTGAATTTTGAAAAGATCAAAATTGTGGAGCCCAAACAGGATAAAAGGGCCCTGCAATGTTTTATTATTATTTACCAAATCCTATAGTATTTTCAAACAATTTAAATCAGAAAATAATTTGAAAGTACAAAAAGAAAATAATAAATATAAAAAGGGAAATGTTTTCAGGAAATAAAAATAGAGCAGCCACAACCCATCTCTCTTCTTTCCTTCTCCCTATCGCTTCATCGACCCACCGGCATTCAGCGGCCCATAGTCGCTCGCCATTAACGTCCTCAGTTCGTTCCTTCTCCTAGCTTCGTCATCTTCGATGGCGATGTCGGCTTGACTTCATTGGCGCTCCATTGTTGTCCACCGTCGTGCCGCGCCAAGATGGATGCCACTGACCCGGACAATGTCTACAAGTACCTCGACGCCGCCGGGGAGAAGCCCTAGCACGCCTCTGTCTCCCTTGCTTCCCTGCGCCATGCCTAAACCCTAGCCCTAGACCTCGCCGGCACCCCGTCGTCCCCGGCCACCCCAGGTCATACCGAGGCCACTATTGGAAGTGTCGTGTCGTTGTCGTCATCCTCCTTTATCTACGCAAGACGGGAGCACCCCAGCTGACCGGAATCAAGATCGACTCCAACTCTGGTTGTCGTAGTCATCGCCTCAATTCGCCGCCGTCCGACCATCTCCGGCCTCGCCGACCCCACCATCGTGATCAGGTTAATCTGCTGGTCCTCCTAGACCTTCCCTCCCTCTCCCTCTTGCTCCCTGCCATCCTGTCACCGCGCACCGCCGCTCGCCGCCGTCGGCCGTCGTCATGGAAGTCGCTCTATCAACCATTTTATGGCGGCACCGCCATACCTAGGCTCCCCACAATGTGTCGCGTCGAGCCAGCCCGCTCCCGTCACCCGGCATCGCCCGTAGTGTCGAGCCTCAGCTCCACCTGGGAGCAACGCCATGGATGACGTTAGCTTGACAACGTGCTGACATCATAAAGCCTTTTCTTTTATTTAATCTTTTATGCAATTGTTTTAATTAATAAAAATGCTAACAGGTGGGTCCAGCCTGTCAGGATTTTATTCATTTTGGAATTATTTTCTAAACCTAATAAAAGTCTGACATGTGGGCCCAGGTTGGAAAATAATTAATAATATTCCAAAAATGTTTAATTGTTTTAAAATAATTTTAAAATGGATTTAAATTGGGAAAATTCATAACTAATTCATATTAACTCAGAAAGATATGTATAATATATCAAAATGTTCAGAAAAATGAGATCTACACAACAACATCAAAATAATGCATTCTTCAACAACTTCAATTGCCAAGTTTAATTAGAATAAAAAAGTGACCCCTCTCATATACATCCGGGGTTTCTCCAAATTAGGGTTTGGACCCCTCAGAACCCTATTTAAATTGTCAAGCATGCTATATGGTTCATTTCAATAGAATTGAACTTGTCATATTATCATCCTTGCTTGAGAATTGCATCGATGCCATGTGTTGATTGTTGTTTCCCATTTCTTTCCGGTGTTTGCTTCTTCCCAGTAGAATACAATATCGAGATCAAGATCAAATACCGAGATCAACACCATCGAATATAGACGAACAATACTTGACCAACTATAATCAAGTCAAGTACAAGATATCCGAAGATTTGTTTATTGGGTATCAACAAACAAGGCAAGCATAGCCCCACCATTATACAATCCTATGATTTCGAAAGCATTTTAATTCTTGCCATGATGCATATGATTCTACTATGGTCTTTTATCGATAGGTAGAGTATCCTATCTATTGCATTACTCCATTGAGCTTATACTACCTGATCCACCTCTCCTAGCATAACTAGGTTTGGCTTGTGTGCACTGCTAGAGCTTATATCCGTGTCTTGCTTAGCCATGCATAGCTGTCATTTCTGGTTCATCCAGATGATGTATCAGATGCAGAAAATCTAGTATGACATGAGAACGAGGTATGCTGATGAGGTGAGATCAGTGGTAAAGGTTAAACATGCTAAGGCTTATATTGTAGGCAATGGTGGGATGTGGTTTTTATAGTCCCATGCTCGCCACCACTCGGACCCGAGTTCTTGCCTTTGGACCAAGACGAGCGTACAGCCACACGGGGCTTTGGAACCCCTCCGCTGATTAACTTGCCTAGTAGATTCCACGAGTCACATAGTTCGGTCGTTCCCTTCGACATATGCATAGAAAACCTTTTGAAAGATTTGGCGTGTGAAGGTGCATCATAACAGGTAGGTAAGCGTGGCCGGGGTTGCTTGGGGTGGATGGATCCCCTGGTAAACCAACCTTGCCCACATCTCTAGGGACCGACTTCAGGATTTGACGCGTTGCGGCGGAACCATCCTTAGGGCGTGACTCATGGTCTCGGCAAAATCAAGGTAAAGGTCGTGGCCAACCATCCTCTACCGGCCTTCCAAGGAAGAGGGCTAGAACATCGGTATTAAGAGTCGGTTGGTACGTGTGGGTAAAGTTGTGCACCCCTGTAGGGTTATATCTTTTCGAAAAGCGATGTTCGGTTATGAATGCTTGGTGACCAAATTCTAAGATCATAGAAAACATTAACATAATCGTAAAACTTGGAGGTTTCAACGTGTGCTTAAGGATGCTTCCTCATGGGTACGAGGGGGTGATCCTAGTTGTGAGATGAGGATTACTTGGTGGATATCAAAAGATGATGATAAATTCTTTGGAAATGTCGCTCTGTTATCCCCTTTTAAAAAATTCTGATTAGACGACCTTCTTCTCTTCCTTTTGTTCTACATACAAAGATGGCTTTATGCAAAATAACCCCACCAGCGATAAGTCTTGCACAGTACACCCTATACTCACCCTTGCTTTGTTGATACTATTTTAGTAGAGTAAGTGTTCCCCTGAAGATGAGTTTGGTACGACATCAACACTGACGAGTAGCTTGGGGTTCCCGTCCGGTAGCCTGGAATCTATGGGCTAGGACGTCATCGTTATGCTTCAGGCCTCTTAGGCCATTTGTTAAGTTTGCTATACTTAATAGCATAATTTTCTATCCGTTGTTTGATGTTTGTGGTCAGTGACCTCCGCTTGTAATAATTTGGTTCTTTGCTCAGGTATGAGCTTGCTATAATAATTTTTGTGTCGTAGATTTACTGTTGTGTTACTGATTTCTCACTGAATATCCTTGAGCTCTAGGTTAAGATTTTGTCAGGCTAAGGTCTGGGATTTGTTTAACCCTGATCCTGGGGGTGTTACATGTCATGGGAATGACCACGACACTCGCTACTAGGGGTAGCGATTGGAATGACTTGGGGCAAGAGCGGGCAGCCATCTGCGGAGCGAGATGAGGGCTAAGACTCAGGGATTTACCAAGGTTCGGTCCCCCATAGGATAAAGACCTACTCCTACTAGATTGTATTATCGATTGAGTATAATGGTCTTGACCTCGGCGGCTAGGCAGCAAGTCGATGGGGTGTATGATGGAACGTAAGTACAGAGAGTACCCTAGGGAGGTTTATATAGGGGGTACCTTGGTAGGGTTTACAAATATACAACCAAGTCAGTTAGGGACTCGAAGGATTTGACCTCATCTTACTGGGCTTGTGCTACGCTTCTGGGCCTCCATCTTGTAGTTGACAGGCTTCTTCTCAGTTGCATTCTAGTCGACGTCCTGCAGGCCCACTCGCAGAGGCCTTGGTCCACTCGAAACGTCCTGCTAGGCATACCCCACTCGGCATATCCCCATCAGTAGTCCCCGAGGCAAACATTGGTTCGACGCATGTGTTCTTTTGGCAGTCGGAGTTGGCGAGTCTAATTTGGACGCCCAGTAGAATAGGTGATGGACTCCCTCAATGAAGGGGGAAGTCTCTCCATCAGGTCTTCAGTCGAAGCATTGGCGAATGGAGTTATGCTTGAGTCTCCACACCTTATCGAATGGACAAGGCGCACCAACAGACGAGTCGAGTGAATGAAGTTGGACTGTCAAGTAGGTTAAACTTGCCGTTGGGTAATCCAACGGTAACTTCGGTGTAATTACCGCGAGGTAACGGCTAGCCCGAGATTGGCGGGTAGTGTCCCCCTTATAAAAAGAATGGAAGAGGGAGAAATGAATGTTCACATTTCTCCATCGACATAGTGACTTCCTTTCTCCACCCCATGACACCTCCTAAAGATCTCTAGGGTAATTCCAAATACACCATGGCCGCCTTGAAGTCCTTTTAGGACACGGGGATCCTCTACAAGGGGAATTGGCAGATCCACGCACCCGGTTAGATGGAGCCGAAGCCTCATCCTAGCGAATTCATCTACTTCCAGAGCCACTTAGAAAAAGGGCTAGGATTCCCAACATCACTCTTATTCCGGCCATTATGCGCTTACTACGTGATCAAGCCGTTGGATCTAGAGACCCATAGCTTGGAGGAGCTCGCGATCTTCGTTGCCTTCTACAAATTTACCTCGGGTGCCACCCCTACTTCCCCTTGTGGCTGGAGTTGTTCCACAGCTGCGTTGGTCGCGAAGGGACTGGCGGCCCCATCCTGGCGGCATGCGGAGTTATGTTTTAGCTGAAGCCTAAGGCCACCTTCGTCAAGCTTCTATTGCCGAAGAAAGCCACCAGTGAGTGGAAGAAGAGCTGGTTTTATCTGAAGGAGTATACCCCCGATGTCGAGGTGGAGCTCTCGATGTACGCCGCCAAGAGGAGCGAACTGCGCCGGCTGTCGGTGACCGCACTCCCTGAAGACCAAAGGATGGCCGTTTGCAAAATGTTGACGTGGATCAAGGAGATGAAGAATGAGGGCCTCAAGTCCATTAATTTGTACAACTACTGGCTAGGGCGGCGGATGGTCCCGCTAGCCAACCGAGCCCACCAGATGTATGAATACACAAGTAAGGATGACACCACAAAGGCAAGCAAGAAGGTCTTGGAGGTCGACGATTATATCGCCGTGCTGAATGAGATCACGGACGAGGAGTAGATCGACCCCAAGGCCGGGCTCGCTCCATATACCGCCACCGGGAAGCGCCAGGCCCCCGTAGTAAGTCTTCTTTCCTATCCATAATTTTGCAGACGTAATTTCGTAGTTGCGGTTTTTGTACTTGTTTTGATCAGCTTTCTGTCTGTGTCAGCTATTTTAGGTGCTAGAAAATTGGGTCCTTCCTCTTGACGAAAGGTTCCTTCTAAGCTTGAAGAAGGAGAAATGGAGTCCTCCGACGATGAGGACGAGGTAGCGGAGGTTGTCGCGCCTGTGCCCGCAACTCGTAAGACTCGTGAGCAGAAGCAACGCGAGATCGAGGCAAGTCACAGCCTCGAAGAGCATGACAGTGATGAAGGCATGGTGCAGGAACACACCTCATGACGTGTGGCAATGCTGGTGAAGCCCGTGCTGAAGGCGGAGTCGCCTGCGAAGAAGCCGACGATGAAGCGAACATCACCGCCTTAGCCAGTGGTGGCATTTAAATTGTCAGACAAGGATTCTGACAACAAGAAGGGTGAGGCCACGACCAAGATTCTGGAGGACTCTGCTCCGATGATGGAATTGTGGGCAGCGAATGTGGTGGTGGAACAGGCAGCTCCACTTGGAGCTAGGGGCTGCTGAAAACATGGGGTCAAAGTCCCTGCCACTGGAGGAGGTGCCCGTGTCACCCGGGCCGGAGATTCCTGCGGCCACGAGCTCAATGTCTAAGAAGCCAGCGGTGTCGTGGGTCCCGGATGTGTTTGAGAAGGGGCTCTCGTGCAAGTTGGGGCTGGAGCTGGATAATCCTATCCATATTAGCACCAGTTTGCGCACGCTCCTCGACACCAAGTAAGTTTGACGCTTTCTTTCTCGCGTTTTGATATTTTGTTGCATCGTCAGTTTGCTGACCATGGCGATTTCCCAGGTCTGGTGTCAAGAAGATTTGTTGCCCTTTGGTGGCCAATGTTCTGCCAGTCGACACCGAAGGGAAGGTCGACCCTTCCAAGAAGAGGAAGACCGCTACGATAGAGGCGCCAAACAAAGGCGTGAAAAAGAAGAAGAAGGATGACTCTGCCACTATGGCGGAAGAAGACGTGGGGAAGGGCGGTCCCTCCTTCCCTGCAGTTGTTGAAGTTGCCACCAGCTCGGAGCCGAGCAAGCCGACCGAGCCAGCGGAGGCGCCAGTGCCTACAGCCAGCGCTCCGGGAGCAACAGCCGCAATGTTCCCTCGCTTTGTGGTGAGGGACTCTGCCGCGATGACTGCAACACAGTCACCATAGGTTCTTGAGGTTGTTGATGGCGACGCCGGACAACGTCACAGACGTACATCGTTCGTGATTGCCTCGACGGATGCAATCGAACTGCACGACATGTTAGACGCTGCTATACAGGTATGTCTAGTCCCCGAGGGTCTAGTCACTGAATTTCAGTGGCTAGACACTTAGAACTTTAGTCGTCTAGTCCCCGAGGGTCTAGTCGCTGCATTTTAGTGGCTAGGCACTTAGAACTTTAGTCGTCCCTCACTTACTGTTTCTGTCTTCAGGGCCTGCAATGGGAATTGTCCGATCAACAGGACACAAAAGAGCGCTTGGAGCGCGATTTGCGGGAGATACAGGAGGCCAACCAGTGACTCCAGGCGTCTGCTGGTGAGTTGTACTATCTTTAGTAAATTTGAGTTCTTACTATCTTTAGTAAATTTGAGTTGTACTATCTTTTAGTTGATTCTTGTGCTGCAATCGCCAAGGCCCACGAGGGATATGTTCCAGTCATGAAGCTAGAGACTACGAAGGCCACTTTGGCCACGAGGGAGGAGCGAATCGTCTTGTTGACCGCTCTACTTGAGGCCATGGAGGATGCTTTGGTTGGCGCGCTCTACTTGACCGCTTGACTCCGGGTGGGTGACTGAGGCGAGGTCGAGTCATATACCGTGCTCTTCACAGAAATCTGCCTTGGCGCCCTTGGCAAAGTTGGTACCGTTGTCCGTCATGATGCTATGCGGGTAGCCGTACCGATAGATGAGCTCGCGGAGGAACTTGGTAGCGGTCTTTCCATTGCACTTCTTGATTGTCTTGGCCATCACCCACCTGGTGAACCTGTCAACTTCGACTAGGAGGTGGGTGAAGCGAGAGGGGGCCTTTTTGAATGGGCCTACCATCTCGATGCCCCATACGGCGAATGACCAAGTAACGGGGATGGTCTTGAGATTTGAACTAGGTATATGCGTATGGTTGGCATACTTCTGGCACCCAACACATCGTTGGACTATGTCGGTGGTGTCGGCGTGTGCTGTAAGCCAGTAGAAGCCATGTCGCATGGCTTTGGCGACTACCGATCGGGCCTAGGCGTGGTGGCCACAGTCGCCTGTGTGGATGTCCTAGAGGATCTTGCACCCTTCTTTTGGTTGCACACAGCGCTAGAATACGCCCATCACGCTGTGTTTGGAGCTTGCCATTGATGATGATGAAGGACTTGCAGAAGCGCACGATCATTCGTGCCTTTGTCTAGTCAGTGGGTAAGATCTTGTGATGGAGGAAGGCGTCGTATGGTACGGTCCAGTCGCTGGGCTCCGTGGTCATGGCGACTAGGGCGGGTTCGGGCTGCAGAGGTATCCCGATGTCGATCTCCTTCGGCGGGGAGATTGAGGGCTTGTTGATGATTTCGAGGAAGACGCCCATAGGTGGTGTTTTGCAGGCGGACCCAATGCAGGAGAGTGCATCAGCCTCCTCATTCTTCCACCTATCGATCCACTCAACGGAATAGTCGGTGAAGTGGCCCCCCAGCTGGTCCACCGCTTGGCGGTACGCTATCATTATGGGGGAGATGGTGTCGCAGGTACCAGCGACTTGTGTGGCGACGAGGTCGGAGTCACCATAGCAACTTAGGCGATTGCTGTTCATCTCCTTGGCGGCCCAAATGCCGTTAAGGAGGACCTCATACTCGACCATATTTTTGTCAGATTGATGACAAGTACGCCATGAGGGGGACCTCGAGGCATGCGGAACAGAGGGGTGTGAGATGTACGGTATTCCAAGACGGTGAGCACACAAGTTTACCCAGGTTCGAATCCGCCGAATTTGGACGGATCCTACTCCTGCTAGCAATCCAATAATACGGCAGAGCCGGAATATGGAGGGTTTCACCTGTGTGAGTTGAGATTGTAGACTATTGTGGGTTCCCTAAAGGCTGGTCCCTAGGACGGCTTATATAGATATCTAGCCTAGGGTTTACAGGAGAGACCTATCCGGCTGCGACTAAGAGTCAGTTACAAAGTACATCTTGAATTACAAGTAACACTATAGACCTATGTCAGTAAGTCTTCTGTGTCTTCCTGTGGCATCTCGCTAAAACCACTACTAGAAAATCGCTTGTTATTTCTACTTTGTGCATCATCATGACATCATAAGGCATCATCATCATGTTCATCATCTCACCTTGCATGGAACACCTTTTAATTGTTGCATTATAATTTAACTCTTACATTTGGTTCTTGATAATTAAAGTTGTCATTTCTGTTTGCCTCTTTCATTTCACCCTCTCTCTATTCTAATGCTAATGGGTGTCATTTGATATGGAACCATGATGTCTAATTTTATCCTTTAGAGTCTTGTTATTTCTATTTGACAGTAATGCCCAAATTAATTTGGGGCATCATCTTTTAAATCTATTCTATCACTAACTTGTGGTTTCAAATCTTGCCATACGATCTATTCTAATTCTACCACATATGAGATAGATGGGTTCTTTTTATTTTTTTGTCTTATGGATTTTAAATCAATCCCATTTGGAAATATGTGGATCCATTCAATACTACCATCCTTCTTACTCTAGTGCCTATTCTCTAATTCTCTCAAATATACATGTGACCATTTTGTCATATCCATATCTTTTTTTTCTTTTGTTGCCAAGTTGGTTATTCTTTTGTGCCACGTGAACTTCTCTCTAATGCTTCCATATGAAGCTCATGTGGTTTTTCTATTCGATCTTGCAAATGACCTTGTCATCATCGTGCATTTTTGGTAAAATTTGAATTTATTAAATCCTATTTTTGTTTTCTAATATACACATATGGTTAATACATATAAAACCATTCTTTTTTTTATTAAAATTGTAATATATGCCGCACCGTTATAAGAACATAAAAGGTTTTCTTATTTTACTAAAATAAAATTAGGCAACAAGCAAGCCCGTCTAAAATTTTAGCCTAAAACTAGACTCGTCTAGTGTACTTTGGACTAGATATATATCCCATTCCCCTCCTTCCTTCTAAACCCTAACCCCCAAATCTGAGTCTATCTAGATCTGAAATTGTCTTTTCACCACTCTTTCTTCCGCCGCCGGCTGTGTTCTTTTCCCCCAGCCACCGGTCTCTGTTCGAGTGCAGAGCAGACGTCTTGCCACCTATCTACCGCCGCCGGACCGGCTCGACCTGGTCGCCCGTGTGCACGCACCACATCGCTAGCAGAAGTTGGTCGGCATCCCGCGTCGATGCTCGCTTTACTCCATCAGCTAACAAGCTTCAATCCTTGGCCACGTACAGGTCTTCGTATGTCTCCTGTATTCTGCATCAATCAATCAACGATGGATTCCTTTCTATTTTTTTCCTCATCTGATCGCCACTTGCATGCAGCTCTGCTCGGGTCTTGTACCCCAAATCGCCAACTCCATCTGCCGGCTGCCGCCTTAGGCCTTGCTTCTGCGGCTGACAGCCAGTATTTTGGCTCCTCTGGTCGCTTGGTCTGTGTCCCGCCTGGCCTGCTCCAGCTCAGTTGCCAGGAACCTTTTTATCTTCTTCGCCGGCAGCGGGCACTTGATTCAAGCCGGGTCAATTTTTTTTGTCCGCGGTACTATGTTTCATTCTGTTCGGCAGCAGGTCAGCTGCAGCGCTACATCTGCTATATGAGTCTCCACTCTGGCTAAGTGGACGCATTCTTCGCCAATTGTTTGACGGAATTTCTATATGAGACTTGGCCTTTTATTTGTCTATTGGGAGTCACCGATTCACTACTACTTCGTTGGGCTGCTATTTTGTCAACTTCGGCCGTCTCATCTAGAATCCGAAGACCATCTCTTCGTCTCTCCAATCCGAAACGATACGACCCCTATCCTGTCCCTATTTTATAAATTACATATAACTTGTTGCATATTTAAATCATCATGCTTGCATACATGTCATCTTGAGGATTGGGTTAAATAGTCGATTCACCTAAACTAAATATGGAATGCTTATACGGGATACCTTTGTCTTATTTCGGACTCCATTTAAATTGGTGTAGCGAACCGATGACATGTTTTGTCTTGCTAATCCAACATTTAAATTGCGGGGTATCTAAATAACTTGAACCGTGTAATTAATTGTCGGGACCCCGGTTCCGCTAAATATTGTCTAGTTGCACCGCATCTGTGCCATGCTATGCATCATATCATAAGCATGCCGGATCTTCTGTCGTAGTATTAAATATTGCATCCGGTGTTTTTTCTAGTGTTTGCTTCTTCGCGGATTAGGCCGATGAGTTGATGCGAGTATCGACAAGTTCTCCGGATATGAACCTCCGGCTATGTTTTCCCAGGCGAGCATCTCTCCCCCTTCTACCTATTTTGCATTTATAGTCTTTATTTCCTCCTGTTAATCTATTGCTATCCGTGTCGTGATGCTTTAGTTTCCGTGCACCAGTTATATCCCGTGCAGCCTTTATATTGCCTTGGACACCTCCTATTACCTGTGTTTGGTAGATAGCTGGCCTTGCGAGTCGTAGTTGCTTGCTCATGTGTGATCTCGTGTTGTCGAGTACCACAGTTGTTGGTATGCTGGCAGATGTTTATGGTGAAGATGCTTATTGGTGAAGATGATCATGACTTTAAATACAACTATTAAAATGCTAGATATAACTAATGCAGAGGCATCGGTGGGCAATAGATGTTATTTGGTTCTTCCACGCTCACTGGTGTCCCGTAGGATCCCGAGTACTTGATACCTGTTCCTTGATTTTTCGCACTATCCACATCCGGGAGGCCTTATGGACCCCCCTGAGTCAGAGCTTGATTCATTTCTATTTCTTGGGGCCACAAACTACTTTGGGGTTTTATTACTATCCTGTACTTATGCCATGTTTTACTGCTTTATTTACGATTGTGCGTGGAGCACCTGTACTGTTTAGGACCGTGACCCGTTTTCGCTGTATCGACAAGCCCAGTCACACTTTCGGGTTCCCAGTCGTTTACAGCCGTCCACACAAACCCTGGGTCCGTTCCGGAGCCGGCCAACTTCGTTGCGGGTAGCTTAGTGGGGTGGCCTCCTGAAATATTTCTGAATCCTGTGATCGCTTTGTCATGAATGCCTCGTTGGGTTTTGAGTTGGTTTTTCCAAGGTTGATCGAGTGTGTGTTGCTATTTGTGCACCCCTGCAGGGTAAAACTTTCTGAAAGCCGTGTCCGCGGTTATGGACGACTTGGAGCACTGTATCTCGATCATAGACAAGCATAACTAAAGTAGTGCTATAAATTTGACTTAATATGTGACTAGTAATCAGATCCAACTATAACGGAATGGATATTAAAAATGCCAACAACTGGTAGATCTAGGTTGTTTTGTGACATGCTATACCTGCCTAGTAAGTATTGTAACTCCAATGAAATGTGATAAAAGTGCCAACAACTGCTGGGTTGTGGGATTCCTCAGAACAATTATATCTGACTAGTAAATGTTCCAACTACAACGGAATGGTGATTAAAACTGCCCACTACTTATGTTTCAGGATGACTCATGCTATCTATACTTGATTAGTAAGTACTGCAACTATAATGGAATGAATAAAACTGCCAACGGTGTGAGTTCCTTGGTCCGACTTCCTCGTTTGGTCTCGAGGGGGGAAATACCAGGATGGGTTTGTTTGGTGTTAGCTTCAGGTTGGATCCGAATAGGTCTTTCTTATCCCTCTCTGATAACCGCCAGTTGTTTCGAGTCTCTATAGGTTGTTTAGTGCCGCTGCGCTGCCGCTTCAGCCCACCATACCTATGTAGGCGAGAGCCGCCGAACTCTAGCCTCGCCGTGTACTGGCCTCAGTACAGACGCTCCTCTTTTTCCTTTGCCCTTTGTTGGCACCCCTTTTGTTTTAGCAGGTTTGAGATCGACGTCGTTAGCAGGGTTACCCTTCCGGCTTGGCCTGGGTAGGGTTATGGACGCCATTGGTTATTCTTCAGGGCTCTTAGCCCCATTTGCATCTTGTCCGTAGACGGACGCTCTATTGTTTTCAAGGTGATTTGGATCTTTATATTGTATATCTGTATTCTTGACTCTTGGAGTCGTGTTGTATATGTATCTGTTCTGTGGGTCCCATCGAGGACTGTTGTGTAATGGTATTACTTCGTTTTCCACCCGCACGAAAGTGCTTGGTGGGCGTCCTTGAATCGTTTCTATGCGGGTTTGGCGGAAAGGGCTAAAACTTGCATATGGCCGATTCGAGGGTGTTACACTTCCCGTAGCCATACTGGACTCTGTATCTTCTCCCTGACTGGGCCGCCCGTGAAGCAAAGATCTAACCCAAAGTGGGCCACCCAGGTCAGTCAGACATAGTGAGGATACGCGGAAAGTATATCCACAATAGCAGCCCCCGGAAGCCTCCAAGATCCAGAGTCGGATTTCATCATCGTGTAGCTTGAACCATATTCGGCTTACAGAATCTTGAAGGGTTCCTGAAAATTCAAAAGAAAGGATAGGATCCGGATCTTAAAAATAAGCCGGACCTATGAGTACATCATTCAAGTTTCTAGCTTGAAATTCAAACTAAGCAGGAACTTGGTCCCTGACATAACCTAACATCAGTCAAGGTCAAGTCACGTCATTAACAGACATTCTTGTCAGCACGACCGTTGGTGTGTCCGCCTTTCGCGGAACCAAGGCATCGTTTTAATGCATGCACGGAGATCGAGGCGGCATAATCCTCGTGAGGACGTTACCCAGCTCCTTCCATGATGCGTGGCATGGTTACTATTTATCTTGCACGAATCTTGGCGCTGGTGAAGGATATAAGGGGTCAAGATCTCTTCCTTCTTCCTTACCAGTGCCAGTACTTTTTCCTTCCTCTCGATGCTTCCTGCAAAAAAGCTCCCCAACCTCCCCCAAAGCCCACAGCACCGCCCATCCTAGGACACCTACACCCAAAAGATGGCTCAAGCTTCGTCTTCCGGTATGGCTGCGACGGTGGCAACATCCTCTGCAGCAACGGAGAAGGAGAATTTCCGAGGGATTTGGATCCCCTGCGCCCTTGACGACACCATGCTCCGTGTCGTTGAGAAGGAACGCCTCCTCCATGCCGGTGACTGGGTGAGCGGTTTCGGGCAAACCATCCCCACCCCCAAGACCGACAAGCGAGTGCACTTCGGCACCCACCTCGACAAAGGTTTGAGTTTTCCTCCCTCAGATTTCATCTATGAGGTTATAGATCACTATGGAGGGTAACTCCACAATCTCCCCCCAAATTCACTTTTAGAAATGAGTGCTTATGCATCTTTGTGTGAGGGATATATCGGTATTAGGCTGAGTCTTGTTGTTTTCTGGTATTATTTCCATACCCGGAGAAATTCCATCACTGCCGGTAATCCTTACTATTACCGGGACTCTTAGCTTTAGTGTTAGGAAAGAACGAATCTATCCTAGGATTAAGGCTAGTGAGTATGTGAAGAAGTGGCCGTGCACGTTCTTTTACCATAAGGACAGACCGGCTCCCGGCAAAGAAACTGCTTTGCCGGTTTTTGTCGAGGGCGCCGCCATGCACAGGCGTCCTAGGACGCAGATGCTCCGGCTATCACTGACGATATGCTTCTTGCCAAGAGGCAGATCGAATATTTGATGAAGCACAAGGGTTTGAAAGGATCCGACTTGATCCACTGCTGGCTGGCACGCTGGATCCAGCCTCTCCAACATCATGGTGATTGGCTCATGCATTCAATCACCAAGAGTAAGACAGAATCTCTCTGAATCTGCTCCAAACCATATTCGGAAAAGGACTATGAGTCCCAGATCAAATGGTTGATCAAAGAGTGGATCGAGAGGACGATTCTGGAACTTTCCTTGGATATGCATACGGATTATGATCCTGTGACACAAGTAAGTTTCCAGTAGTTTACTCGAATATGTGCTCCTCCATACTTTGTTATATCCTTTTGCAATATTGAGGTAATCTTTATTTGAGTCTGCTAACCTCCTCGAGTTGGAGCTTGCTCCTCTTGAGGGATATCCTCCTGAGCTCTCTCAGGATGATGGAGAACTGGTTCCATTGTCAGAGATACTTACCCGAAAGCGTAAGACTCTGACTGTTTCTATCGGCACAAAGGAAGTGCCCGTTGTGAAGAGGTAACTTTCCTCACAAGGTCTTTGTATTTTATTTCTTATTCCTTTTGAACCGTAACGATCTTGTTCTATTACTTCTTCAGAGCTAAACAGCTCACCAATGGCAAGGGGAAAGGCGCCTTGTTGAAGCCCCTGCACCAGTCAAAGTTAAATTTGACTTTTCCTGCCACAGTGCCTCCGACTCCTGCCCCAAAGCCTTCTAGAACACCGGAGGTTACTCCATCTCCAAGTTTTGTGGAAGATCCGGCTCATCATTCTGAGCTAGCGAACCTTGGTTCACAGACCAACGTCACCATGGGTGACTCGGCAACTGATAAGGGTGAACCCGTAAATGGTATTGATCCCTCGATAGAGGTTTTCGCCGATAATCTTCTCAGTAATCCGGGTATCGCCAAACTTGGCATTATTCGGAAAACTGCAGAAGAGATAGAGAAACTGGATCAACAATGCTTGGAGAGCTGGAACATCATCACCGAGGAAGAGGCGCAAGAAGCCGAGGATGTAAAACTCTCTGATCTTCTTGACCAAGTTCGTCTTTGCGACAAGAAGCTGAAGGCATGCGTGGCTCCGCCACCACCAATAATCCCGCAGACTCTCTCCGAGAAAGTTACTACTAAGGTGAACATGATTCTGAGCAAACTTACTCATGAACAATATGTAAGTCGGAATTCCAACTGATTCTTTCACTTTATTTCATATCATATTCTCTAGCCTCCAAGCATGAAGTTGGATAGAGAATCCATATTTATGCTTTCATAGGATGCCAAAGAATGAACTAGTGTAGACCCCAAGGCTCGTGCTGATATTAGTTAAAATATTAGCCCGAGTCTTTAGTAGACTTCTGACTCTAGGTACTATTCTGACTTATAGAAAGTTAATGCTTATAACTAGGAATTATTACAGAATATTTGCAATAAGCGGAGAGAGATCGGAGCTCTCTAGCTTGAAAATACTCAACTGAAGGTTTCCAAGGATGAGGCCAAAGGTAATCATTTCAGTCCTTATCCTTGTTCTTTTTATTTTCATAGCCGAATTTCTTATTCGACTATTATCTTTTGCTTATAGAACTGGTCAAACAGTCATGTAAAATGATTGAAGAGGCCGAGAATTTAAAAACCCTGGAGGTGGAAAATGCCGACTTACGGCGGGAGCTGAATGAACTTAAGACGGGTCATGAGCGCAACACTGCCAATGTTCTTGAGTCGTCTAATATAGCCACCGAAGAGCATGATTGAAAGATCACAATCCAGGATAAGAAAATCTCGGATCTTAGTGATGAGTTGGCCAGGGAGGAGGACATCACCCAATCACTCCGGATGAACTCCACGATGTCATCTTCGGTATTTTTCCTTTCTTCTGACATTTTGTTATTCCAACTCTAGGAATTCAGATATATTTTCTGACCTTTGCTTTATATATGTAGGTACTCTAAATTTGCTGGATTCCTCCTCCACTGAGTCTCGCACCTGCCGGCTTACCAAAGTCAGCGAATTGCTTCACGATTTATGCCAGTCACCGAAGGATATTGGCGAAGATCTTAAAGTTCCGGACATGAACAAAATGTCCGCCTTTGAGGTGCAAGATAAGGCGAAGGAGATTCCCCACCTCATCCAGGACTGGAACATGTCCTATGCATGAACCGCGACATAGAATGCCCTCACCATGGTTAGGAGCCACCATGGAAGCATGGAGATCTGGCAAGTAACTAGGGTTATTCCACTATGGACGAAGATGGCAAGGAGCAGAACATCAAGGCCATCATGGACTCCTGCGCCAGTTATGGATGTCATGTAGATGATTTAACTAGCTATGACACTCCTTTCTTCACTCGCGTAGAAATGCCTCCTCCGCCTATCAAAGAAATAGCTGAAGCTTCCAACGACGAGCAAACCAAATCCGATTTGCCTGTCTTGGAAAGATATCAAGGAGAAGGCGATATCTCCGGTGAGCCGGTAGCTCCTACCTCTTCCCCTGCATCGTAGAGTACCAGAAAAAACAATGTGTTATTCTGAAATAATCGGATTGTAAATAAGTATTGTAATATTTTTGCTAGTGCTAAGATTTGCAAGAACTAATTCTTTTGAAATCCTTTTAGCACTTTGGCTTTATTTTTTTGTGCCTGAAATTTTACGTAAGCACTTTTTGTTTTTTGTCTATACTTATCGCTTTTTATGGCTTTCCGCCTCGTCCCTTTCGTGAGCCGGCAAACTTTCAATACGAAAACTTTGCCGAGCAACGGAGCTCAATTGCTAAACCAGTTTAAACTCGGAAACAAACCCGACTTCTAGTACCACCAATTCACTACTCGGAAAATGCTCGCATCCGGCAATCAGATAAAGAACCAAAGTATAGACTAGAAAATTTAGACTTATACCCGAAGATAGCATTTTTTAGAATTGGAGATCTAACCAGAACAAACATGAGCATAAAGTACTTTCAAGTATTCTAGGATTTTTGACTGTGACATGATCATTCGGAAATAAGATGGTAATATAAAACTTCTCAGAAAATATTGAGGCACCCAACACTTTATTTCTCATTGAACATATACACAAATATGATTACAAAGAAAGAAATTTTAAGAATAAAAGAGACGTAGCGGAGCAATATTCTATGGTCTGTCTAATTCTTCCAGGTTTGTACTACCTCCAGCTCTCTTTATCTTCTTAGTAGTAGGTCTTTCTTTGACTGGCAGCATATCAGTTAGATAGTAAGAAGCATTGTGCAATACTCGGCTAACTAAAAGGGGTCCTTCCCATACTGGGGAAAGTTTGTGCTTTCTTTTCTACACAAGCCGGAGAACCAAATCACCCTTATTAAAAGACCGGTTTCTCACTCTCTGGCTATGATACTTACGTAAATTCTATTGATCGGCTATTGATCTCTGAAGGGAATATGCCCGAGAGGCAAAAATAAAGTGGTTATTAACTTATTCCTTGTTTATGATAAATGTTTATTTTGCATGCTATAATTGTATTGATTGGAAACGTCAATACATGTGTGTTTAATAAACAAAATACAAAGTTCCTAGTAATGCCTCTCATATAAACTAGCTCGTTGATTAACAAGATGATCAAGGTTTCTTGATCATGGACATTGGATGTTGTTAATAACGAGGTCACAACATTGGTGG
Source organism: Avena insularis (assembly GCA_023614405.1). Taxonomy (NCBI): domain Eukaryota; kingdom Viridiplantae; phylum Streptophyta; class Magnoliopsida; order Poales; family Poaceae; genus Avena; species Avena insularis. The sequence goes on along the minus strand of CM042694.1, from coordinate 317,493,435 downwards.
AATGATGTGATGAACATTCATCCAAAGTATAGCATTACGATCAGAGTCATTATGTTTATATGGCTATAACATCATACGAAGTAATCTTAGTCCTTGGACCATGAGATAATGTTAATTTCTAACACCTAAAGAGTATCTTGATAACATCAAACGTCACATTGTAACAGGGTGGCTATAAAGGTGGGTTTAGTGCTACGAAGGTGTTATGTTGAGGCTCATGGATCAAGAGTGGGATTTGTGCATCCCGATGACGGATAGATATACTCTAGGCCCTCTCGGTGATATCACATTGAAATAGCTTGCAAGCAAGTGATATGATCACTAGAATGTTATATCACGGTAACGAGAAAAGAGTGCATGTCGGTAACGAGATCAAACTAGGTATTTGGATGCCAATGATCGAATCTCGGACATGTAATATATCGTGAGACAAAGGGATTTAGTTGCAGCGTTAAAGGTTCACACGATCACAAGAGTCATTGTTGAATATGAGGGAGTCAGTATGGATCTCTAGGTCCCGCTGCTGATTATTGATCGGAGAGGGGTCTCGATCATGTCTTCATTATTCGCGAACCATAGAGTGACACACTTAAGGGATACCAACACCATTTAGGAGCAAATATGTTTCAGATAAAGATTTAAGAAAGCGCTGGAATCATTTCGATGGAAACCGGAATTGTTTCGGGTGAAATTGCTGAAACTGGTTCTGCATGTGATATTGAAATATCGCAGGGGGTTTTATGTGAATGTTTGTTAATTAATGTAATTAACAAAATTCTGAATAAAATAAATAAAATTGTTTTATTTAATGAGAACTTGCATTAAATTTGGTGGAAATTTAATGGAGGTGAGTGGAACTTTGAGTGGGTGGCTAATTATGTGAGTGGGAGCTCCACCCACATGAATGTGGAAGAGGTAGGGGCACCTCCCTTGGCCGCCGGCCATGGTGAGGGGCTGCCCCCCTCTCCCTATAAAAGGCCCCCCACTCCCTCCTCTCATCTTGCACCACCTCCTCGTGAAGGTTCTCTTCTCCCTCTAGTTATTCCCCATGGTCTCGGATTAGCGAGATACATGTTCCCAGTGGCTTTATCTGGAAAGGATTTGCTGCTTCCGCTCCATCGCTGGAGCGAGGAGGCAGAGGTTGTTCGGTGGATCGAACGTGTGTGCGATCATGGATGCACCGCTACTTTGCGGTGCTGGACTTGATGGTGCTGGACCTGATGGTGCTGGAGCTGCTGGACCTGAAGGACTTCATCACGATCTTGAGATCGGCAAGTGTACGACTACATCATCCACGAGTTCCAACTCGTTAACAAAGCTTTTTTGTCTTCGAGGGTAAGTTCTCTATGGGTGTATATCCACCTGTTGCTTGTATCTAGTAGATAGATCTTGGCGTATAGTTCCCATCGTAGGAAATTTTTTGTTTTCTATGCTGCGAACCCAAAAGTGGTATCACAGCCTGATCTATGCGTAGGTGCTTTGCACGGGTAGTACACATATGTTTATATGTGGGAGATGATGATCATGTTATTGCATCTTCTATGTATTTTGGATATTGGTGGCATAGTGGGATGAAGCGGCCCGGACCAATCTTACATGTCATCGCACGTGCGATCGGTTCCACGACTGACATGCAACTAGTTTTGCATAAGTGGATGGCGGGTGTCTGTCTCTCCTACTATAGTCAATATCGGATTTACAACGAGTTTCTAGTTATCCTCGTTGTGGTTCATGTTCGTAGGTAAGATCGGTTCTATCTCTGAAAGCCCTAAGCCACGTAAACCTTGCAATTGATAAATTAGAGGCGTCTAGTTTAGATCGTTGCTGAGCTAGTGTGTTGACACGATAATGTTGTAAGTAGATGTATGATAGATACTCTTACAACACACTTAACGTGTAAGTTCCATAGACCTTGGCCTTACACACAAAGGAATGATAGAGATCATACCACGATGCAAATGATAGAGATCAAATACATGGACCATATCATCTCACTTTACACATTAGATGTTTGCATCTTATATTGCTAGTTTTGCGCTTTTGGTAGCATTATAAGATGATCCCTCATTTAGATATCAAGATAAAATGTGTTCTTCCTTAAGTATGCACCATTTTATGGATCGTGTTTCGAGACATCACGTGATGATCGGGTGTTCTCGACTCTACGCTTTCATACGACGGGTGTAAGATAGTTTTACACACGCGAATACTAAGGTTCTTACTTGGCGAGCCTAGCATGTACAGACATGGCCTCGGAACACGGACCGAAAGGTTAAGCATGAGTCATATAGTTGATGTGATGCCCATATTGATGCTCGCCTTTGAAGCTACACCGACTCACGTGATGATCTGTAGCATCCAATTGTCCAACAATTGCAATGCTACTAGCCTAGTCTATAAATGCTACTTCCTATATATAATTGTTGCATCATAATTATATCATGCTCATGTCATCATGCCACCTTGCAATTTGAGCATCATATAAAACCCTCTTTCTTTGGTTCTTCTCTCATATGCATTATTAATTGTATTTGCCTCTTGATATTGTATTTGGTTATTGATATATTGTTTAAATGCCCAAGTTGAGTTGGGGGTATATATTTTATTCAACTCCATCACTTTTCCTTGTCACCACCTTATACTTCCACCATTCCAATAACCCATGAGCTTGTAAGTCTTTTTCTTTTGATATTTATTCTAGCTCATGTGGGTTGGGTGGATCTAATTCTATAAATCCGTAGCTTGGCCCTTACTCCATCTCTTGAGGATGCACATATATAATGCCATATCATCATTATTGTTTTCACAAGGATAATACATGGCATTTATTATCTTGCATGGGCCATGCAACCATCACCACCATGTGTTCTCCTTTGGTTTTATTTGATTTTTTGAGTGGATCATCTTCTCATCTGTCTCTCTCCTCTTTCCTCATCAAAACCCAAAGCCACCCTCCCTTCCTCTCCCGGCCAGCAAGGGACCACCACCTCCTCTCTCTCCCTGGCCCACACCCCAGCCACCCCTCTCTCAACCCTAAACAAAACCCTAACCCAAGACTACCCCATCTACCTAACCCGAGGCCACCATCTCACCTAACCCGAGCTAGTCCCTCCCTCTCTTCTCTTCCTCACATGGCCCCACCAGCCAGCCTCACCGCCTGCTTCTGGACCAGCCCAGCCAGCCGGCCGAGCACGTGCCGAGGAGAAGAGGAAAAAGGTGGCACCGAGGCCACCTTATCTACCCCTGCCACAGCTGGCCTCCTCCCTCTCCCTCCTTTTTCCTCCTTCCACATGGCTCCTCTGCCTCTCCCAGATCCGCCTGCCCTCCTCCTTCTCGCACCGACGCCCACCCTCTCTCGCCGGCCACCGCCAGATCCGACGTCGCTTCCTCGTTTCGGCGTTCAGGGTTGACGTGGAGGTGAACGAGAAGACCGAGGAGGACCCTCTGCTTTGCTCTGTACCCGCGAGCGAGGAGGAGAAGCACCAGGCTCGCTAGTACCTGCGCCATCCCGACGAAACCCTATTTCTGGCGCACCTCGCCGACGATCGCCGCTCCTCTGCCGAACCACCACCGCCAGCCTCGCGATAAGCCAAGCTGCTTTCTCAGACATCCTTGCCATCGTCGTTGTTGCTGGTCGCGCTGCAGCCGTCGAAGCGCCCTCGCTGCCAGACGCTGGTCTGCCCGGCGACGCTACAGATAGAGCCTTACCTAGCTGCGTTACCCTCTCATTCACTACCCGCCTCACAGACTGGTCACCGCCTAGCCCGAGCTCTAGGTCCCTGGCCGAAGTCCATGATCAAGGCCACAAGCAGATCCGCCCAGACCAGTGGAGAAGAGAAAAGATCTGGCCCATTTTTGCGAAAACTCCCCTTTTGTTTTTCGCTCAACCCAGTCCGCCGAGCCCACCACCAGCCTCTATGGGAATTTTACAAAGAGCACCTCAGAGATTCTTAGCCTCAACCCGGGTCCTCAACTGATCCACGTGGCTCAGACAAGACACCACGGGTGCGTGGGCCTGCAAGCCGCTGGTCCCACCTGTCGGCCTCCGGGGCTAGCCTCTGTGCTGGTAAGAAAACCTGTTCTGCATGCTGTGTCGCCCAGTCAGCCCTGGCCCCACTTGTCAATGTCTGTGGCTAGGTCTGGGCTGAGTGACAAAAGGTTTCTGTTTTTCTGTTTTAATTTAAACTTTTCAAATTTGTTTTAAATTCAAATTCAAATCTGTTTTCAAATATATTTTAAGATATAATTCCAAATTAAACATGTAATATATGTTTTGAAATCAGAAAAATGTGAGGATTTCAAATATGCCCTTCAAAATATATTTTGAACACTTTAAATTTCAAGTTGATTAAAATTACAATAAAATGCCCTTTTTCTTAATTAATTAATAACTTTGGTTTTATAACTCCAAATTTGACAAATAATATGTCTAAATCGATCAGTGCGAAGAGCCCTTTCTATATATGCATTCCATGTTTTGAATTGCAGCATGCATCATATAAATATAAAGGTTACAGCAACTTATTTGAGGATAAAAGGTGACTAAAACTCCATAAAATGCTTTATTCTTGTATTCTACACCTCATCGATGCCATGCTACATTGTTGCCATGAAAATTGTGCATCATTCATCATGGCATGATTGTTTGCTTGTCGCATTTTAATTCATATGCTTGTGCACTCTATTTATGTTGGCCCTTTTTTGTTTGGTTCTTCTTCGAATAGATTTGTGAAAGTGGGATATATCAAGAAACCCAGGAGCACTACCCAGATCCATCCCTCGCTTCAACCGAGCTGCCAGGCAAGCACTACCACATGCTTGCATACATATAGTACCTATTGCCTCTCTCTTATTCTTGCATCATTGAGTCGCGATTGCATTAAACTGAATCCCAAGTACTGTGTAGCCTTTACATTTAAACCCCACCGAAGCTTGTTCCTCCAACCCATGAGCCATTACTACAGGAGTTGTTTGAGCCATGCGGGTCGTAGAACAGCATGTGTAGGGTATGTGAGTGTCTGATGGATAACGAGGTACCTAAACAACTTAACCTGAGTAGTAATGGGATAACTAATGATAGTGGCACCGGTGGGCAATATCTGCTATTTGGTTCTTCATGCTCACTTGTGTCCCGTAGGACCCCGAGTACTTGATTCCTGTTCCTTGACTATTCGCACTATCCACATCCGGGAGGCCTTATGAACCCCGAGCGAGCTTGATTCATTCTTATTTCTTGGGGCCACAAAGTAGTTTGGGGCTTTATTACTATCCTGTACTTATGCCATGCTTTATCGCTTTATTTAAGATTGTGCGTGGAGCACCAGACTGTTTAGGACCGTGACACGTTTTGCTGTATCAACAAGCCCAGTCCACATTTTCGGGTTCGATGCCATCATGGTCCACACAAACCACAGGTCCGTTTGAGCCGCCAACTTGCTATGGGTAGCTTAGTGGGGTGGCCCCTGAAATATTTCTGAATCCTGTGATCGCTTTGTCGTGAATGCCTCGTTGGGTTTTGATTTGGTTTTTCCGAGGTTGATCGAGTGTGTGTTGCTATTTGTGCACCCCTACAGGGAAAATCTTTCTGAAAGCCGTGTCCGCGGTTATGGACGACTTGGAGCATGCTTTCCGATCATAGACAAGTATAACTAAAGTACCGCTTTTAAATTGACTAAGTACCTGACTAGTAAATAGTGCAACACTCATGGAATGGATAATAAAACTGCCAACGGATGGGGGCTGTTCGTCCGCTTCCTCGTTGGTAAGCGAGGAGGAGGATGGATCTGTTAATTACTGTTCTAACTGTTGTTATTAATTCACGGACATCCGTCTATCTTTGGTTAGGCGGATGGTTAGCGAGTATCCCTAGAATTGTTAGGTATTATCTTTTGCTGCAATTGCGTCACCCCAGGTTGTGTCCCCTTTAGAGGCATAAAGACTTGCTGAGTACCCCTAGGGTCTCACACGATAAATTGTTTGATTCAGATGAACAGGTAAACTCGCAAGAGTGGATACTGGGTGGAGGAGACGAACAATGTGGGCAACGATCACTCGGTGTAGAGATTCCGGGAACGGGGATCCGTGAGATCTGTGGGCAGGATGTGTTTATTTAAGGGGCATCTTATGCCGATTTGCTTCTTATCCGTACTCGGATCTTGTTTTCCGCCTGATACTCTGATGTTTGATGTATGAGGAGATATCCTAAACTATTATATCTATCTAGGATATTTGGATCTTGCCGTATGGCGTTGCAATATTTCTATTTCTTTTAGATGGAATGGCTCTGAGGACTGTTGTATGGTGGCTTGCATACATACTCATTTGTGTATGTAGTTGATCCCCGCTTGCCATTACGCTCATTCTTGTCCTGATGTTTGGAAATGGTTAGGACGGCCGAAAGGTCTACCTGTGAGTGGCATTTGGCCCCACCGTACTATTTTAACCATTTCCAGTCATCCAGGCTTGTAACTAAGAGCGTAATTCACCGAGGTAGTTACATGATCGTACTTGGTGTAGTGGATGTCGTTTTTGAGTGGGAGTTCATTTCTAATTTGGATTAGTTGAACTCAATTTGTCATAAACTAAATCAAAGTGAATTTGCATAATTTGTTGTAGTCATTGGCATTTGTTCACTACCTTATGCTTAGTTTTAATTGAGATAATAGAACTATAGAATTCTGGATATTTACTTTACGAACTGGTATCGTATTATTTTGAATGTCAATTTAAAGTTTAGAAATCCTATTGCAAACTTTCAGCAAACTCTATTTACTCCATGAAGTTTAATAAGTAGTATTAAATCAAGAGTAAGAATTCCAATGTTAGTATCTAAAGTATCATGTTTGCCCCCATGATTATTGATATTCAAAAGTTGTTTTAATATCAAGGTTATCTAGGAGCTGAAAGAATTGTTTCAGGAACCATCATATGTGGAAGATATTGTGATATCTAAAACATTTTTTTGGTTGCATTATGACAAAGTATAATTTAGCAAAATACATGTTCTCATATTGTATGAGAATTTGTGAAGGATGGAGATGCTAGGCATCCGGATCTCCCAAAAAGGTGTTGGGAACTAACATTATACTCGTGATTCTTCCTTATAGGCTATAGTAGCTTGATCATGAAAGCTGTCATGATAAGGATGAATAGAAGATGTAAGTAAAATGTTTACTACACTAATAAATTACTAAAGAACAGATTTTTGAAAGAACACCAAACATTTGATGATTGTGATCCACTTCAAAGTGCAAGTCCAAAGGTATTAGTATTTGACTATATACGCTTTGTACTATGTGTCATGTGAATGACACCACTATTGATGTTGATAGATTCTTTCAAAAGAAAAGGAATTGTTGAAAGAGAATCTATAAAATATTTGGCAGAAAAGAAAATGTTGGAGATGTCCAACTTAGGTATATAGAAGATATACATGTTATGGTTGTATTCCTTGCTTGTTAAACAATGTGGTTCTAAGGTATTGTATACCGAATTGGTTGGTATGAATTGTCATACAGAACAACACAATTCATGAATTGCAGCGGCCTAAGCAACTAGCAAGAGAATAAGTGATGATGTTCATCGAAAACAAATAAAGTGTTATTGTGTTTTCGTTGTCATCAAACCTAGAATTCAAGATTTGTTTTAATAATTGTTATTTTGTTCCGGTATTACGAGAACAATGGTTGTTCAAATAATTAGTGTATTCCATAAAGGATGGATGAACTTTTACAAGTCTAGTTAGAGAAATCACATCCATAAACATTATTGCTAGAATGTCATAAGACAAATGATTGGAAGATCACTTATGAAGTGGCATCGCTGTTTGAATTATAATGGAAAGTAAACATGAAGAAACTCCATGTTGATGAATTTTTGGAGTCTTTTGATTTTGATCAATTGACGATTGTGAAACTTTCCTCGAGATAATTGAAACTCCGTCCATGGGCCAAAGAGGAACAAATGACTAACTTATTGGATATTATGCATGTTGATGTATATAGTCCATTATGTGTAGCCATATGCGATGGATCTTTTTGCTTCATATGCTTTCTCCAGAATTTTTAGTGAATATATCTATATATTTACTTAATAAGGAAGAAGTATGAAACATTTGAAAATTGTTCAAAGACTTTCAAGATGAAGTGAAAAATCATTGTAACAAGAAAATAAAAGAGTTTATGATTTGATCATAAAGGAAGATATTTGAGTTATAGGTTTAGCAAAACACCTAAGATTTCAGGAATTGTTCCATGAATTTGCATTTCCCGATAAACCACAGGAGTATGGTATGTTCGAGAGATCAAATGAAACCTTGTTTGACATGGTAAGACCAAAGGTGTCATTTATAAAACTGCCATTATGTTTTAAGGATTAAAGCTTTAGAGACTACCGCTTTTAAACTGAAAAGAGCACCATCGTGATCTGTTGAAATGACACCATATGAGTTATGGTTTGGGATAAAACCCGAATTGTCTTTTCTTAAATTTTGGTATGCTATGCATAAGTAAAATGTTTACAACCAAAGTCGGATAAGCATGTCTTTGTAGGTTATCCCAAAGAATTTGTTGGGAATTCCTCCATAACACCAAGGACAAAAGAGTTTGTCGCTTAGAACATCAAGTTTCTTGAGAAGGAATTTTTCGTGAAAAGTTAATTGGGAGGACAATAGAACTTTGATAAGGTTGTTGAACCTTAGCTATATGTGCTGAGTAGCATAGCGTCAGAAAGTGTCCCGGTGGCAGCCACAATGCTCATGGCTCCCGTGATTACAAAGGGTGTGATCTTGGAGATTAGAGTTCCTATTGAACCATGTGGGTCGGTAAGAATCAAATAGTAAGATTTAAAACAGAAGTCGTTATTGTTTTGACAATGATGAACCGACTGCATGCAAAGAAGGGATGATGGGCCCTGACTCCATAAAATGACTAGAAGTCATAGAATCCGTGATAGTATCCATACACGAGAAATCAAGTTTCTGATCTTGGAAGACCCTCCGGAAAGGCATGAAGCCTATCGATTGTCTTTGGATCTATAAAGAAATAGACATGGATGTTTAACATCCATGAAATAGTCGACATGTCAGAAAGAAGTTTACGACAATGTTCAAGGAGTTGACTATGACAAGATTTGATCTTTCATAGCGATATTTAGTCTTGACGGATTAATGTAGCAACCACTACATATAATTTGGTATATGGTAGTTAAATAAACAAAACAAGGTTCTTCTAATAGAATGGTTACCTAGGACGTATACATGACACGGTCCAAAAGGGTTTTGTTAATTCAAAGGGTGCTTAAAAAGAGCATGCAAACTTCAATAGTTGAAGTGAGCATAGCGGAGTTGGAATCTTCACCATGATGAGAATGTTAAAAGAGTTTAATTTCATCGGAGATGATGAAGATGCTTGCATTTGCAAGAAATTAAGTGGGAGTGCTGAGACATATTTCTAATACATTATGTAGAGGACATGGTGTTGATTGGAAATAATGTATCTTGTATTGACATAAGTTAAGAATTTCATTAAAATAGGATTTCGATGAAAGACTTGGGCAAAACCGAAATATTTGGCATCAATATCTATATGGATAGATTGAGGCGCTAATATGGTTATGCCAGACGTACATATATGAGATATTGAAAGGGTTCAATATGGAAACAACAAGAAAGGTTCTTGCTGCATGGAAAGGATTGTATCAAGATTCAAGTGTTTCAACACTTGGTGACTAAAATCACATGAATATTTTGATCGATTATACCGTGATATGTATATATCCAGATACGTCCTATGCTCTAAATGTTATGAGCACATACCAGAATGATTCATAAGATGATCATTGGACGACAGTAACGATATTCTTATGAGCTTTGGAAGAACTAAGAATATATCATGTATAAGTGACAAATAATTAAAGGTAGTTCATTGTAAAGTGTTACATTGATACTAGTTTTGTCACAAGATACAAATTAAATTTATCTCAATTTATACTATGGGTGGCACAATGTAATGGAAAGGATGTTCCATGATGGATTTGGATGAGTTCCAAAGTTGAAACATTGTGACAAATACTACAACAAAAGTCTAAGTATATGACTGCTATAGTAGCAGCATAGGAGGGCATTTGTGTTATGTAGTTTGTTATCAAACTAGGTGTGGTTCAAAGTGGGCTAATACTATGAAGATAGATTATATGACAATAATATCAACATATTTTAACCCGAACAAACTAAAGGTCTCACCAAAGGACCAAATTTATACAATGCAATCTCAATTAAGAATGAGTGATGCGTAGAGACGCAAAGACATGCAAATACACACGGACCTGAAACTGTTAGATCCGGAGATTATGTTAACCACTGGAAATCGTGTATATGCAACACCGTAAAGCCATAGGTGTTCAATACGCAAAGTTTTTCAAACTAGATTATTGACTCTACTGCAAGTGGGAGACTGAAGGGAATATGCCCGAGAGGCAATAATAAAGTGGTTATTATCTTATTCCTTGTTTATGATAAATGTTTATTTTGCATGCTATAATTGTATTGATTGGTAATGTCAATACATGTGTGTATAATAAACAAAATACAAAGTTCCTAGTAATGCCTCTCATATAAACTAGCTCGTTGATTGACAAGATGATCAAGGTTTCCTGATCATGGACATTGGATGTTGTTAATAACGAGGTCACAACATTGGGGAATGATGTGATGAACATTCATCCGAAGTATAGCATTATGATTAGAGTCATTATGTTTATATTGCTATAACATCATACGAAGTAATCTTAGTCCTTAGACCATAAGATCATGTTAATTGCTAACACCTGAAGAGTATCTTGATAACATCAAACGTCACACCGTAACAGGGTGACTATAAAGGTGGGTTTAGTGTTACGAAGGTGTTATGTTGAGGCTCATGGATCAAGAGTGGGACTTGTCCATCCCGATGACAAATAGATATACTCTGGGCCCTCTCGGTGATATCACATTGAAATAGCTTGCGAGCAAGTGATATGATCACTAGAATGTTATATCACGGGAACGAGAAAAGAGTGCATGTTGGTAAAGAGATCAAACTAGGTATTTGGATGCCAATGATCGAATCTTGGACATGTAATATATCGTGAGACAAAGGGATTTAGTTGCGGCGTTAAAGGTTCACCCGATCACAAGAGTCATCGTTGAATATGTGGGAGTCAGTACGGATTTCCAGGTCCCGCTGCTGATTATTGATCAGAGAGGGGTCTCGATCATGTCTTCATTATTCGTGAACCGTAGGGTGACACACTTAAGGGATACCGACACCATTTAGGAGCAAATATGTTTCAAATAAAGATTTAATAAAGCGATGGAATCATTTCGATGGAAACCGGAATTGTTTCGGGTGAAATTGCGGAAACTGGTTATGCATGTGATATTAAAATGTTGCAGGGGGGTTTATGTGAATGTTTGTTAGTTAATGTAATTAACAAAATTCAGAATAAAATAAATAAAAGTGTTTTATTTAATGAGAACTTGCATTAAATTTGGTGGAAATTTAATGGTGGTGAGTGGAACTTTGAGTGGGTGGCTAATTATGTGAGTGGGAGCTCCACCCACATGAATGTGGAAGAGGTGGGGCACCTCCCTTGGCCGCCAGCCATGGTGAGGGCCTGCCGCCCCTCTCCCTATAAAAGGCCCCCCACTCCCTCCTCTCATCTTGCACCACCTCCTCGTGAAGGTTCTCTTCACCCTCTAGTTATTCCCCATGGTCTCAGATTAGCGAGATACATGTTCCCAGTGGCTTTATCTGGAAAGGAGTTGCTACTTCCGCTACATGTTGGAGCGAGGAGGCGGAGGTTGTTCGGTGGACCGAACTTGTGTGCGATCACGGATGCACCGCTACTTTGCGGTGCTAGACTTGATGGTGCTGGACCTGATGGTGCTGGAGCTGCTGGACCTGAAGGACTTCATCACGATCTTGAGATCGGCAAGTGTACGACTACATCATCCACGAGTTCCAACTCGTTAACAAAGCTTTGTTGTCTTCGAGGGTAAGTTCTCTATGGATGTATGTCCACCCGTTGCTTGTATCTAGTAGATAGATCTTGGCGTATAGTTCCCATCGTAGGAAATTTTTTGTTTTCTATGCTCCGAACCCAACAATCTCATCTCAGCAATGACGCGAACTTCTTCGATTAAATCGAGATCACTTTGTCGAGAAATTTCGGCATCCTCTTCGATATACGCAGCAACTCGGGGAGAAGTATGAATTCAATCACTGGGAAGAACTGCTTTTGCGCCATAGACCAAGAAGAAAGGTGTGTATCTGGTGGACCTATTCGGAGTTGTTCTTAAGCTCCATATCACAGACGCTAATTCATCTTCCCAAGCCCCCGCAGCACAACGAAGTGGCACTTCGAGTCTTGGATTGAGGCCTTGTAGGATTAAACCATTTGCTCTTTTGACTCGTCTATTAGCTTGTGGTTGTGCGACTGATGCATTGTCAAGCCGGATATTTTGTTTTCCGCAGAATTCAGCAAGTGCTCCCATAGAAAAATTGCTCCCATTGTCCGTGATAATACTATGCGGATAACTGTATCGGATTATAACATCCTCGACAATTATTCTGGTTGTTGCTCCATCACAACTTGTGACTGGTTTAGCCTCCATCCATTTTCTGAATTTATCCACCATCACTAAGAGGTGAGTAAATCCACTTGGAGCCCGTTTAAACGGTCCTACCATGTCAAGTCCCCAGACCGCGAAAGGCCATGTTATAGGTATTGTTCACAGCTGATCAGCCGGAACATGAGCTTGTTTATTGTACTTTTTGCAGCCTTTGCATGTCTTCACCAACCGTTCGTCATTTGCCTTAGCTGTAAGCCAGAAAAATCTGTGTCTGAAAGCTTTTGCCACTAAAGATTTGGCTGCAGCATGATGGCCGCATTCTCCTTCGTGGATTTCTCTTAGGATTTCCACTCCTTTCGGAGATACATAGTGCTGAAAGACCCCAGATACACTCCACTTATAGAGCTCACCACTTATAATTGTATAGGATTTTGCTCGTCGGATTATCTGCTGGCTCAGAACCTCGTCTTCGGGTAATTTTCTATCTACCAAGAAATCAAGGTAGGGTTGAGTCCAACTAAAAATTATAGCCAGGATTGCTATTAAAGGTGAGTCGGATCTGGTTGGATATTCCTCATCAACTCCTTTTATAGAAGGAACTTTGAGGTGCTCTAAAAAAGTGCCATTCGGGACCTTTTTCCGTGCAGAGCCTATTCGAGAGAATGCATCTGCTTCCTCATTTTCTATTCGAGGGATGTGTTGAACCTCAAACCCTTATGACGATTTAGATAGTTCATCCACGACAGCCCTATATGCTGCCATGTGTTTATTTGCATTACAGATATCCGACACTTGTTGAGCAAAAAGATCAGAATCCCCATAACACATAAGTCATCGGATGCTGATATTCTTAGCAATCTGGATTCCATGCAGCAGTGGTTCATATTCAACAATGTTGTTTGTTGCCATGAAGTGGATCTGCACCACATAAAAAAGCTTATCTCCTTGGGGTGATTTGAGCACCACGCCAGCACCCGAGCCCCCGAGCACCTTAGACCCGTCAAAATGCAAGGTCCAATATTCTATTGTCTCTATCCAATCAGCAACAAAGTCAGCAAAGATTTGGGATTTCATTGTTGTACGAGGTTTGTACTCAATGTCGAAAGCTGAAAGCTCTATTCCCCATTTTGCGACACGTCCTGTAGCGTCGCTATTGTTAATCATGTCTCTCATGGGAGATGTGCTCACCACGGTAATTTGATGCTCTTGAAAGTAATGTTGTAGCTTCCAAGATGCGAAGAACACACCGTAAGCCAGATTTTGATATTGCGGATTCCGCTGCTTTGATTCCGTTAGGACTTCACTGAGGTGGTAATTCAGACGCTGCACCAGGTGTTCCTATTTTTCCTTTGGTCTTTCCACCACCATGACGACACTGATGACCTTGTTTGTCACATCGAGATAGAGCAACATCAGTTCACGAGGTTCCGGTGCTGCAAGGATAGGAGCGGACGAGAGTACTGCTTTCAGGTCTTGTAGTGCAGCTTCATCTTCATCAGGCCAAACGATTTTTTCGTCTTTTTCAGGAGCTTGTAGAGTGGTGTAGCTCTTTCACCGACCCGATTTACAAACCAACTGACTGCAACAATGCAACCAGTTAGTCTTTGAACTCCCTTCAGGCGAGTCGGCCTAGAAATATTGAGTATAGCCTTAATTTATTCTCGGTTCACCTTTATGCCTCTTTGAGACACGATGAAGCCTAACAATTTTCCAGCTGGTATTCTGAAGAAGTATTTTCGTAGATTAGCGAACATTTCCACCAAGTCGGCAATTAAGGTTTCCTTCTTTTTGGACACCACCGCTACGTCGTCCACATATCCATGTACATTGCGTCCGATTTGATCGTGGAGGCAACGCTGCATAGTGCGCTGGTATGTAGCTCCTGGGTTTTTGAGCCCAAAGGGCATCGTAATGAAATAGAAGGTTCCGAAGGGGGTTATGAATGAAGTTTTGACTTTGTTTGGTTCCTTCATCCGGATTTGGTGATAACTAGAATATGCATCGAGAAAACATAGCAGTTCCAAGCCTACTATAGAATCGATAACTTGATCAATTCTAGGCAGAGCGAACGGATCTTTGGAACAAGCCTTGTTGAAAGCGGTATAATCAACACACATTCTTAATTTAGTGGTGCCTTTTTAGGGACCATTATAGGATTGGCCGACCACTCAGTGCGGATGACCTCTTATATGAACCCAGCTAACTCAAGCTAGGCTAGTTCTTAGCTATTGCTTTTCACTTTTCATCGCCGAAACATCGTAAGGACTGTTTGACAGTTTTTGTGTTTGGTGTACATCTATAGAGTGCTCGGCAAATTCCCTAGGTATTCCGGTCATGTTAGATCGCTGCCATGCGAAGATATCTTGATTTGCTTGGAGGAACTTGACGAGCACGCTTTCCTATGCGCTATCTAAACCTACACCTATCTGGGTGACCTTGGAAGGGTCATCATCCTTCAACGGCGTCGTCTTCATCTCTTCCGATGCCTTGAACTCTGGAGTCGGCTTTGTTACCTCCTTCTTGCTCGCGGGCATCTCGGATGGGTCGATGGTCTTCTTGATCTCCTGGTACTCCTGGGCGTGCAGTACGGCTTCAGCAAAAGTGGCATTTCTGTCCTTGCACTCTCTTGCTTTCTTCGGGTCTCCCCTGATGGTGATCACACCCTTGGGACCTGGAATTTTCATCATATTGTAAATGTAACACGGACGAGCCATAAAAGCCTAGTAAGCCGACCGTCCGAATATAGCGTGGTATGCACTCTTGAACGGGACCACTTTGAAGGAAAGTGCTTCCGTTCGATAGTCCCTTGGAGCTCCAAAAGTAACATCCAAAGTGATTTCTCCCAGGGAATTTGCTTGTCTTCCTAGGAAAACTTTGTGAAAGATCACAGTGATGTGATTCAGCTAAGTTTCCGAGATCCTCATCCGACGCAGCGTTTCGACGTAGAAGATGTTGATGCTACTGCTGCTGTCCATGAGCGTCTTGGAGAAACCATAGCCGTCAATGAGTGGATTGATGACTAATGCGTACTTTCCTCGCCTATGCAGCCTAGGCAGATGATCAGCATGGTCAAAGGTGATTGTCACTTCCAACCAGTCCAAGAATTGAGGGACAGTCGGAACAGTTGCGTTGAGTTCCTACAAAACTGCCTTCTTTACCTTAGCTGGTTGAGACCCAAGGAAAGTGACATCAGTGTCTTTCTTTGTTGGGAAGTTCTTCTTTCCATTTGACTTGGGATTTGAAGGCTCTACTGCCTCCATGTCGGAATCTTCCTTGGCCTCTTTTTCTTTTTCGGGATTCTTCTTTCACTGGCCCTGTAGCCAGCGGATTCATCTTTCTTGATGTCGTCATTGAAACGACACTCGGTGTTTGTGTGAGACAAGCCACCATTGGCATCTAAGTGATGCACACATAGATTGTTGGCAATGTTGGCCCAAGAGTATGTTTTGCTAGGTTGCTGGTCTCCTCTAACCTGGACTCTTGACGTCCCACGACCGCGTCTGCGGCTGCCTGTGTGCTCTGCTCATCCTCCAGACGTGAAAGTAGCAGTGACAACCGCCGTTTCTGTGTTGGGTTTTTCTTTCAAGGTGTTCTTGTGCTTCTGAATTGGTTGCTTCGGCTGTTTTGCCGACTATGGTACAACCAAGACGTTCAGTAGTCCCTCTGCGTCATTGTCAGCATCTGTATACTTGCTTGCCGTCTCTATCATCTCTCCTAGATCAGTGACATTGTCGCACGTCAAACGGTGACGTAGTAAACCAATTGGGAGTCATGCAATGAAAAGCTTCAATCACAGTTTGATCGTTTATTCCTTCACAGGAGTTCTTGTTGTCGATCCATCGTCTGAGATAATCTCAGCAAGTTTCTCTGACTTTCTGGGTGCAATGCTGTAGGTCTCCTACCATATAGGGCCTCCGATATGTGCCTTCGAAATTCTGAAAGAACGCGCTTTGCATGTCATAACAGTTGTGGATGGTGTTTTCCGGAAGTTCATTGAGCCAGGATTATGCCATCTTCCTCAGCATAAGCGGGAAATACCAGGTCGTGACCAAGATTACCGCCTTTGGCGATGTAGCAAGCCTGGAAAAAATCCTGAAGCCAAGTATCTGGCCAGACCATACCATCGTAGGCTTGGATGTGTCTTGAGATAGCAAATCCTTCTAGGAAATGTGTTTGTCAAATTCGTGGTCCGAAGCATTTTGGACCCACGTAAATATCATCGGTCTCGTAGCGTCGTACCTCTATGTTATAGTTGATCCAGTGCCTCGTGTCACTTGGTGACAGAGAACGCCGTCTTGGTTGTTCATTGTGGCTGCGGTGCCGTGGAGTCGGACTTCTGCTTCTACCACCACCTCCACCACGACGCCCTCCTTGGTGTCCTCGAGACCCGGTATGATGGCTTCTTGGCGGAGAAGGTGGTGCAGGTGGATTGTTTCTAGCTGAATGACGGCCTCCATATGGAGCGTCATTATTCTGGCTCTAGGGAGGGTCTTGATTACGACAAGCCCCCTGCCGGCTTGACTCGGCACAATGTCCATCATTCCTTCATCCATCGTTTCCCCAGTTGTGATGAGGTTTAGCCGGACGGCTTGTATGTCTAGGAGATGGCATCCTTTGTCGGTCCTCCTCCCGACGTTGCTCTTTTTCGTCTTCCCTGTGATTGTTCGATTCTCACCGGGGAGGGTGTCTCGGAACTAGTGTTGCAACTGCGTCTCACTCTGCGACTAGAGTAGTGTTACTCCAGTCACATGCTGCTCTATGCCGTTGCCCTGAAGATCCGGTTCTTGAATAGTTGTCTTCCCGACGGTCGGGACAGTGATACTGTGCTAGGTCCCGTCGGGGCCTAATGTCATCCCAAGACGGATCCGTGCGACATTGGTCGGATTTGGACACCAGTTTTCTGCTTCCAGATTTCACGGCCTTCTGTTGCTCCAGACCCTTGGTAAGTATCTTTAGGCCCAACCGAACTTGCTCTAGGTTTGGGTTTTTCGCTAGGATATGTCTAGCTGCAGCAGTATTTTCCACTAGCGTTCCATACACCATATCTCCCTTGCTATCCAGCCGAGGTTCTCCTTTGATGTTGTTATCTCCCTCAAAGAGGGTCTTGTGGACTTCCGGATTTTTGTTAGCCCGCAGAGGGACATTTCGGGTCTGCTGATGCTACAGGGAGTTGAACTGCCCAGATCTTGCCCTAGTTGAGAGGAAAGAAGCTCACGCGAAGGTCTTGGTGGCACCCTATATGCCCACCGGCGAGCGGTACCCTCCGAGCCTTATCGAGTTCGTCATGAACTGGAACAAGGCGGAGTTTGTCCACAACGACGATCTCCCGGAAAAGTTCGGCCCGCAGAATTTTCCGCCCAGATGAATACCGCCGCTAAGGCAATTAACCTCGCGGGGCAAATGATGGAGGTATGTCGTTTCTCCTTTACATGCTGTAGATAATAATCATTAGTCCCCGAGCCTCCGGTGGAGTAGCTTGTTACTCGGCCAGATGCTCATTAGAAAACTAACGTAGCTGCATGTAAACTTCAAATCTGCACACACCTAGAGCCGGGTTAAGTTCCACTTGGCCCGGATCTTGTACACTTCGAATATGCACACACCTAGAGCCGGGTTAAGTTCCACTTGGCCCGGATCTTGTACACTTCGAATATGCACACACCTAGAGCCGGGTTAAGTTCCACTTGGCCCGGATCTTGTACACTTTGAATATGCACACACCTAGAGCCGGGTTAAGTTCCACTTGGCCCGGATCTTGTACACTTCGAATAAGCACACACCTAGAGTCGGATTAAGTTCCAATTGGCCCGGATCTTGTATACTTCGAATATGCACCAAGCTAATTTTACACTTCTGTACTTTTTTCAGGTAACCACCAATCGCCGGAGCGCTGAATTCCAACGCCTGCTTGATACCCACAAGATGCTACGCACAAAACATGTTGCACTTGGTGCAGAACATGAAAAGAGGGGTAATTTCCTCCCTCGGCACCTCTCCGTTTTTCTTTACTTTCTTCCGCCGAACTAATCTCCTCATGATCCGGGGTCCAAAGCACGCTGGACCCAGAGGACCTTGACATTCGATCTGTTCCGACCTATACAGGCGATCCAGTTTTAACCTGGCGTCATCCGGCATTAAATCCCTGCTTCCCAATCTTGACCCTATCACATGATAGTCCGGTCTGGGATACCCTGCGTTCACCATCTCCGAATCACCGTTGTTGTATCGGTTTTGCTCTTGTTGCGCACCTTTCTGTTGCATACCTCGGCAGGCTCTTTGCTCTTGCCTTGGTATATTCCGCTGTTGCGGTTGTCCTGCTCCTGTGGAGTTTCGCTGTCCGGCATTGCCGTTGGCAGTGTTTCCTTGACCGGCATCGCCTTGGTCGTGATTACCTCGGCCAGCTTCACCTTGGCTCACACTCCGTCGATCATCATTTTTCCGTGTTTCTTTTTCTTTTCCCACACGCGTCGGGTCGTACGTGACGATCTGCTTGTTCTGTCTCCAAGGACCAGGACCTACTCAGAGAATCCGACCTCTAGCTTGGGTCGGCAAACGCTGAGCTTGAGCAACTTCGCAAGATACGCGATGACTGCATCAAGGAGTTGACCCGGATTCACAGCCACATTTCACGTAAATTCTCTTCCCTTATCCGACATAATTCTCCGGGTTAGTTCATATGTCTTTGCTTCAGCTTCTTCCTTTGCCTTGTTTCCAGGCCACTTTCTAGAGGGTACTCCTATTGCGAGCGCTGTTGTTGCCAAATTTCGCCGGGAGAGGGGTACTCTCGTCGCTCTTGACAGTGAGGGCATTCCCTTAGACATGGAGGACCTATTGGACTTCACACCCCATGCGTGAAATCATCAAGAACTACGGCAAAGAACTCCTCGACGTTTCAGTCCGGATTTTCAACACGTACTGGCCCAGTGAGAGCGCTCTGAAGAGGATCACACTTCTTGCCGAAAAGCTGTTGGATATCGAGACCCAACTTGACCTCGGGAGAGAGTCCGCTGGGCGTGCCGTAGCTGATACTATCCTTCACCATATTCTCACATGGTACGAGAAGATCGACCTCAGCCTCCTTACACGCCGGCGCACCGGATCCAGATGGACCGATGATCCGGAGTGGGTAGCTCGGCGCCAGGCTTGCGCCTACAGCCTCATCGAATATTCTCCTATCCATGACTGGGTTGAAGGACCGAGTTTCCTGGAATCTGCTGGGGACGAGCACGTTGAGAACGCTGAAGATGGGTTGGATGAGGGTGGAGAAGATGATGCTTCAGATATTGAAGACAGCGACGATGACGCGGAACTTCCTCCTGCTGCTGCTCCTTAGTTCAAAAAACTTGAAAATTTATCAGATCCCCGATATGCCGGATGCAACTGTATGCTGTATATGTGATATTTTGCTACTACCTTTCTATGCTGGATTAACTTGGGCGTAGTCCCCAAGTTTCATTTTCTTGTTCGTCCAATCCTCTGGCTCGGTCCGTGTCTACCTTGATTCGGTTTTACGACTTATGAATCCAAGCTTCAAAAATTGCTTTAACAATACTTAGAAACTTTTAGGCTTAGGTCAAAATAATTCAGCATAATAACTTGAAAATAAACACAGGGTTAGTCCGAAAAACAAACGTTAGCTCGAATAAACTCGTTTCCTTAGTCGTTTTTCATGTGCTACGCAATTCCAAACTTGTTGTCTTGCTAGCCATGAAGCCAATTCGTGTTGGACAGCAGCAAGTCGAAGAGTTGGGTTTTTGGTGCTCACACATTACTAATCCGGGGTAAGTACAACGACTTATTCCAGCTACCGCATAAGAAGTAACAACAAACATTATTAAGGCAGTCCCCGAGTTACTGCTCGAGGCGCTGCTATTTCATTGATAAGCTCATTGCCGACATACATACCGACATATGAGACGACTCGGATACATACACTTCTTAGCTAAGTGTAGAAGGGACTAAGTAGTGCTACATTCCACGGTCGCTTAGATTCCTCTCTGGACCTGTCCGCCTTGTTCTTTTCCTGTGGCTTTGCATCTATAAGATAGTAAGAATCATTGTGCAATGCTTTTCTCATAATGAATGGCCCTTCCCATGGGGGGATAATTTATGCATGCCAGTAGTACGTTGTACCAACCGGAGCACCAGATCGCCTTCTCGAAAGACTCGGGGGCACACTTTCCAGCTATGATAGCGTCGGAGATTTTGCTGATATATGGCGGATCTGGATGCTGCAGTTCTCGCTTCTTCCAGCAGATCAACATCATTTTGCCGGGCTTCTTGCACTTCGGCTTCTGTATATTGGGTGACCCTAGGCGAATCATGCTCTATGTCGGCTGGTAATATAGCTTCTGCCCCATATACCAGAAAAAAATGGCGTATAGCCTGTTGATCGATTCGGAGTTGTTCTTAAACTCCATAGTACCGTTGGTAGTTCTTCTATCCAGCACCCGCTGATCTTTGCAACGGCTCAATGAGCCGGTGTTTTATCCCGGATAATACTAATCCGTTGGATCTTTCCACTTGTCCGTTTGATGCGGGGTGGGCTACCGAGGCGACATCGAGTCGGATCTTCTTATCTCGGCAGAAGCGCGCAAATGCTCCTTCTGCAAAATTTGTTCCATTATCAGTTATAATACTGTGTGGATAACCGTATCTCAAGATGATGTCTTTGATAAATGTCACGACCGTAGCTCCATCACATTTTCTTATAGGTTTCACTTCAATCCATTTTGTAAACTTGTCCACCATGACCAAAATGTGTGTCATGTTTCCTCTCGCTGGTTTGAACGGGCCAACCATATCCAAGCACCATACAGCAAATGGCCACGTAATTGGTATGGTCTTGAGTTCCGACATAGGCATATGTGTCTTGGTGGCGTACCTTTGACAACCATTGCATTTTCTCACCAGATCTTCTGCTTGTTCTAAGGCACTTGGCCAGTAGAATCCATGCCGGAACGCCTTTGCCACCAAGGCTCGGGATGAGGCATGATGCCCGCATTCTCCTTGGTGTATATCTCGGAGGATGTCCAGTCCTTCTTCCGGGTCAACACATCGCTGGAGGACGTTGGTTACACTCTGTTTGTACAGCTCGGAATTGATGATCGTGTATGCCTTTGCTCTCCTCTGAGTTTGCCTGGCTAACACCTCCTCAGCGGGTAATGTTACGTCTTTTCAGAATTGGAATATAGGCGGTGCCAAGCTGGTATCACTCATGGAGGAACATCTCCTCATCAATTTCTATCTGATCCACCGGCATAACTTTAGCCGGATCACGCTGAGCAGTCCCCGGGTTTAGCGAGGTAGTCCCCGGGTTTGCCGAGGCAGTCCCCGGGTTTGCTGATGCAGTCCCCGGGTCTCGCGTACCATCTCCCGTGTCAATGTCCATGGGCTCAGCTCCGGATTCCGTATTTTCCGGGACATAGATCGAGTCGGTTCCTGGGGACATAATGATGGATGGTTTTCTGAGGTGTTCCAATGCTACACCCGATGGAATTGCCTGTCTGGTCGATCCGAGCTTCGACAACATGTCGGCAGCCTCGTTTTCCACTCGGGGTACATGGTGAAATTCACACCCCTCGAAGTAACCAGATATCTTCTGCACGTGAAATTTGTATAGTGCCATGTTTGGATCCAGGGCGTCCCACACTCCGGACACCTGCTGCACCACCAGATCCGAGTCGCCAAAGCATATTATCCGACGTATGCCAATCTCCTTTGCCACTTTGAGCCCATGCACAAGAGCCTCATACTCAGCGACATTGTTTGATGCCGCGAAATGGATCTGCAATACGTACTTTAGCTGGTCCTTCTTTGGCGAGGTAAGCACAACCCCGGCGCCTAATCCGGTTTTGGTTTTCGACCCGTCAAAGTGCATCCTCCAGTAGTTCGGATCTGGTGGCGGTGGTTCGTATTGTACCTCGGCCCAATCCACAAAAAAGTCCGCCACATCTTGGGACTTGATCGCTTCCCTTCGTCAGACAAGATAAGGGGCTAGCTCAATTGCCCATTTCGCAATTCTGCCACCCGCATCCTTGTTACCCATTATCTTGGATATGGGAGCTTCACATATTATTTTGATGGGGTGCTCCTCAAAGTAATGTTTTAACTTCTTTGCCGCCATATAGACACCATATGCCACCTTTTGAAAGTGCGGGTAGTTCTGTTTTGAGGCAGACAATACCTCACTCAAGTAATATACTGGCCTTTGCACCGACTTACCCTCTTCATTGCGCTCCACTACAATTACTGCACTTACAACTCGGTTGGTTGCGGCTATGTAGAGAAACATTGGCTCCTTCGATAGTGGAGAGGCTAACACTGGTGCAGTGGCCAACATCTTTTTTAAGTGGGCAAAGGCTTCATCGGCTTGTGGCGTCCAAACGAATTTATCCGACTTTTTCATGAGTTGGTAGAGAGGCAGTGCCTTTTCTCCCAACCGACATACAAACCGACTCAACGATGCCAGGCATCTAGTGAACTTCTGGACGTCGTTAAGACACTTCGGCAGCTCCATTCGTTCGATGGCTCAGATCTTAGTTGGATTAACTTCGATACCTCGGCTGGAGATGAGAAATCCGAGTAATTTTCCAGCCGGGACACCGAAGGTACATTTTTCCGGGTTAAGCTTCATCCGGAACCTTCTCAAGTTCGCGAATGTTTGCCTTATGTCGTCAAGGAGCGTTGTGCTTTCCTTGGTCTTGATAACCACATCATCCACGTATACTTGTACGTTTTGACCTATTTGGTCGTGCAAACATTTTTGCATACATCTTTGGTACGTTGCGCCTGCATTACGTAAACCGAACGGCATAGTGCGATAGCAGTAAGCCCCGTACAGGGTAATAAATGCAGTCTTTATCTGATCATCCGGGTTCAGAGGTATCTGGTGGAAACCAGAATACGCGTCAATGAATAACAACAGTTCACATCCCGTGGTCGAGTCTATGACCTGATCTATCCTCGGTAGTGGAAATGGATCTTTTGGACACGCCTTGTTCAGGTTCGTGTAATCGATACACATACGCCAAACCACTGCCACGTTCGGATCGTCCTTCTTCTTTTCTACCAGCACCGGATTAGAGAGCAAATCCGGATATAGTACCTCCATGATAAATCCTGCTGCTAGCAATCGAGCTATCTCGTCTCCAATGACTTTTCTCCTATCCTCGGCGAAGCGGCGGAGAGGTTGCTTCACCGGCCTTGCTTCGGGTCTTACGTTCAAAGAGTGCTCGGCCAACTCCCTCGGAACACCTTGCAAGTCCTGTGTAGACCAAGCAAAAATATCCCGATTCTCACGGAGGAAGTTGATGAGCTCGCTTTCCTATTTGTCAGTTAACCCGACACCAATTGTTACGGTGTGCTCCAGGAACATGTCATCAATTGGAACCTTCTTGGTGTCCATTGCGGCTTGAAATGAAACGCTGCCATGCAGGTTACTGAACGCTGGCATATATTGCTGCGCGGACTGAGCTAATGCCGCCACCTCTTGGATTTTTCTTTTCTCTTGCGCGATTAAGTGACTCAGCTAGGTTAGACCCGGCTGAAGCGCACTCAATGGAACGTCGGAAATCTCCAGCAATGGTAATCACTCCATTTGGCCTGGGCAACTTCATCTTCAGATAACTGATGTGATAGCTTGCCATGAACTTGTTCAATGCTGGTCTTCCGAGTAACGCGTGATATGCACTTTCCAAGTTCACCACCTCAAACTCCAGATTTTCAGTTCGGCAGTTATCCCTTGTGCCGAATAGCACGTCGACCCGGACTTTGCCTATGGGCTCACAAGAAATGCCTGGTACAATGCCATGGAAAGTTGTTCTTGTAGCCTGGAGCATGTTCTCCGAGATGCCCAACTTGCGCATCGTATCCGCATACATTATGTTAATGCTACTGCTATTATCAATTAGTACCTTGGAGAACCTCACATTGATGTTCGGTCCAATGAATGTTGGATCTAGCACTAGCGCATACGAACCTGTACTCAGCATAAGTTTAGGATGATCTTTGATGTTCCAGGTGACTTCCTGATCCGACCAAGGCATGTACCTCACATCGCTGGCATGACCGCATTGACCTCCATATGTCGGTGCTGCAAGCTCTTTCTATCTGTTTCCTTAGTCGTGAACACACAATAACTCTGGTGATGTTCCCTGTACTCATTCCTTCCCTCGTTTCCGGGGTACCGCTGATCCGGTTGTTGCTGATTTTCCACCTGATGCACTGCATCCCTTCTCTCATTGTTGTCATACCTCGGCGGAGGGGGAGGCAACATTAGCTGTTGCGTGTTCGCCCCGGAGAGCAATTGCTGCCGAGGTAATTCCTACCGAGGTTGATCATTCCGGGGTGCCTGAGCATTCCCCGAACCACCTTGTTCTATCTTACGCATCCACTCACATTGCCTCGTTGTGTGACCCGCCAGGCTATTCGGATTTGGCATGTGAAACTTACACGGCTGGTCCAACATTGACTCATAGGTATACCTTGGACGGTCTTTCTTTTCCTGCCACTGTTTCTTTTGCTTCGGAGTCCATGTCTTCTTGCCATCATTTCTTGGAGTCCATTGCCCTCCCGTTCTCTGGCGTTGGTTGCTCCTCGCCCGGTTGATCTTGATTCACAGCTACAACTTGTTGCGAACCGTAGAAATGATCCGGTCTATCATCTCTCCTTTTTCCTCTGTAATCGTTCCTCCGGGATGACCCAGCTCCATCCCTCTGATAGTATTCCTCGTTTGACTCATTTGACGCGAGCCTAGGTTGAGTCGGATCGCCCAAAGCATACGAATCAGCAATCCGGATCATTTCTGCCAACGTAATTGGCATTTTCCTTTGCAATTTTATCCACAACTCGCTGCCATATCTGTACCCTTGTGCAAACCACGCTATGGCCTGTGACTCTATGACACCCTCACAGGAGTTTCTCACGGTACTCCACCGGGTCAAGAATTCACGATCCGTCTCGTTAGGTCTTTGCTTGCACATTGCTAGGGTATGCGGTCTATTCGGCCTCTGATATGTACTTGAGAAGTTCCTGATAAACATTTCTTCAAAATATATCCAGCAGTTGATGCTTCCGGGTGGAAAATTATTCAGCCATACTCTGGCCGGACCTTCCAACATCTCGGGTACGTATCGTACAGCCCATCTCAAGTTGCCTGTGGCAATTTTCACAGCCGTAGCATAGTTTATCAGCCAATCCTCCGGCTTGGTACTGCCATCATACGTCTCCGTGCCTCTGGGTAATTGGAAGTTGGGTACCGGTGGCTGCTTCATGATCCGGGGTCCAAAGCACGCTGGACCCAGAGGACCTTGACATTCGATCTGTTCCGACCTATACAGGCGATCCAGTTTTAACCTGGCGTCATCCGGCATTAAATCCCTGCTTCCCAATCTTGACCCTATCACATGATAGTCCGGTCTGGGATACCCTGCGTTCACCATCTCCGAATCACCGTTGTTGTATCGGTTTTG
Organism: Avena insularis; assembly: GCA_023614405.1. Classification (NCBI taxonomy): domain Eukaryota; kingdom Viridiplantae; phylum Streptophyta; class Magnoliopsida; order Poales; family Poaceae; genus Avena; species Avena insularis. The sequence continues at coordinate 317,467,353 of CM042694.1, read as the reverse complement.
CTCTTGTTGCATACCTCGGCGCTCTTTGCTCTTGCCTTGGTATATTCATTGCTATGGGTTGTCCCGCTCTGTGGAGTTTCATTGTCCGCATTGCCGTTGGATGTTTCTTGACCGGCATCGCCTTTGGTCGTGATTACCTCGGCCAGCTTCACCTTGGCTCACACTCCGTCGATCATCATTTTTCCGTGTTTCTTTTTCTTTTCCCACACGCGTCGGGTCGTACGTGACGATCTGCTTGTTCTGTCTCCAAGGACCAGGACCTACTCAGAGAATCCGACCTCTAGCTTGGGTCGGCAAACGCTGAGCTTGAGCAACTTCGCAAGATACGCGATGACTGCATCAAGGAGTTGACCCGGATTCACAGCCACATTTCACGTAAATTCTCTTCCCTTATCCGACATAATTCTCCGGGTTAGTTCATATGTCTTTGCTTCAGCTTCTTCCTTTGCCTTGTTTCCAGGCCACTTTCTAGAGGGTACTCCTATTGCGAGCGCTGTTGTTGCCAAATTTCGCCGGGAGAGGGGTACTCTCGTCGCTCTTGACAGTGAGGGCATTCCCTTAGACATGGAGGACCTATTGGTCAGCCTGTCACCCCACGTGGAAATCATCAAGAACTACGGCAAAGAACTCCTCGACGTTTCAGTCCGGATTTTCAACACGTACTGGCCCAGTGAGAGCGCTCTGAAGAGGATCACACTTCTTGCCGAAAAGCTGTTGGATATCGAGACCCAACTTGACCTCGGGAGAGAGTCCGCTGGGCGTGTCAGTGCTGATACTATCCTTCACCATATTCTCACATGGTACGAGAAGATCGACCTCAGCCTCCTTACACGCCAAGACCGGATCCAGATGGACCGATGATCCGGAGTGGGTAGCTCGGCGCCAGGCTTGCGCCTACAGCCTCATCGAATATTCTCCTATCCATGACTGGGTTGAAGGACCGAGTTTCCTGGAATCTGCTGGGGACGAGCACGTTGAGAACGCTGAAGATGGGTTGGATGAGGGTGGAGAAGATGATGCTTCAGATATTGAAGACAGCGACGACGACGCGGAACTTCCTCCTGCTGCTGCTCCTTAGTTCAAAAAACTTGAAAATTTATCAGATCCCCGATATGCCGGATGCAACTGTATGCTGTATATGTGATATTTTGCTACTACCTTTCTATGCTGGATTAACTTGGGCGTAGTCCCCAAGTTTCATTTTCTTGTTCGTCCAATCCTCTGGCTCGGTCCGTGTCTACCTTGATTCGGTTTTACGACTTATGAATCCAAGCTTCAAAAATTGCTTTAACAATACTTAGAAACTTTTAGGCTTAGCTCAAAATAATTCAGCATAATAACTTGAAAATAAACACAGGGTTAGTCCGAAAAACAAACGTTAGCTCGAATAAACTCGTTTCCTTAGTCGTTTTTCATGTGCTACGCAATTCCAAACTTGTTGTCTTGCTAGCCATGAAGCCAATTCTTGTTGGACAGCAGCAAGTCGAAGAGTTGGGTTTTTGGTGCTCACACATTACTAATCCGGGGTAAGTACAACGACTTATTCCAGCTACCGCATAAGAAGTAACAACAAACATTATTAAGGCAGTCCCCGAGTTACTGCTCGAGGCGCTGCTATTTCATTGATAAGCTCATTGCCGACATACATACCGACATATGAGACGACTCGGATACATACACTTCTTAGCTAAGTGTAGAAGGGACTAAGTAGTGCTACATTCCACGGTCGCTTAGATTCCTCTCTGGACCTGTCCGCCTTGTTCTTTTCCTGTGGCTTTGCATCTATAAGATAGTAAGAATCATTGTGCAATGCTTTTCTCATAATGAATGGCCCTTCCCATGGGGGGATAATTTATGCATGCCAGTAGTACGTTGTACCAACCGGAGCACCAGATCGCCTTCTCGAAAGACTCGGGGGCACACTTTCCAGCTATGATAGCGGAGATTTTCTCGATATATGGCGGATAAGGCGGTGCAGTTCTCTCGCTTTCCAGCAGATCAACATCATTTTCGGGCTTGCACTTCGCTTCAGATATTGGGTGACCCTAGGCGAATCATGCTCTATGTCGGCTGGTAATATAGCTTCTGCCCCATATACCAGAAAAAAATGGCGTATAGCCTGTTGATCGATTCGGAGTTGTTCTTAAACTCCATAGTACCGTTGGTAGTTCTTCTATCCAGCACCATGATCTTTGCAACGCTCAATGAGCCGGTGTTTTATCCCGGATAATACTAATCCGTTGGATCTTTCCACTTGTCCGTTTGATGCGGGGTGGGCTACCGAGGCGACATCGAGTCGGATCTTCTTATCTCGGCGTAAGCGCAAAATGCTCCTTCTGCAAAATTTGTTCCATTATCAGTTATAATACTGTGTGGATAACCGTATCTCAAGATGATGTCTTTGATAAATGTCACGACCGTAGCTCCATCACATTTTCTTATAGGTTTCACTTCAATCCATTTTGTAAACTTGTCCACCATGACCAAAATGTGTGTCATGTTTCCTCTCGCTGGTTTGAACGGGCCAACCATATCCAAGCACCATACAGCAAATGGCCACGTAATTGGTATGGTCTTGAGTTCCGACATAGGCATATGTGTCTTGGTGGCGTACCTTTGACAACCATTGCATTTTCTCACCAGATCTTCTGCTTGTTCTAAGGCACTTGGCCAGTAGAATCCATGCCGGAACGCCTTTGCCACCAAGGCTCGGGATGAGGCATGATGCCCGCATTCTCCTTGGTGTATATCTCGGAGGATGTCCAGTCCTTCTTCCGGGTCAACACATCGCTGGAGGACGTTGGTTACACTCTGTTTGTACAGCTCGGAATTGATGATCGTGTATGCCTTTGCTCTCCTCTGAGTTTGCCTGGCTAACACCTCCTCAGCGGGTAATGTTCTGTCTTTCAGGAATTGGAATATAGGCAGTGCCCAAGCTGGTATCACTCATGGAGGGAACATCTCCTCATCAATTTCTATCTGATCCACCGGCATAACTTTAGCCGGATCACGCTGAGCAGTCCCCGGGTTTAGCGAGGTAGTCCCCGGGTTTGCCGAGGCAGTCCCCGGGTTTGCTGATGCAGTCCCCGGGTCTCGCGTACCATCTCCCGTGTCAATGTCCATGGGCTCAGCTCCGGATTCCGTATTTTCCGGGACATAGATCGAGTCGGTTCCTGGGGACATAATGATGGATGGTTTTCTGAGGTGTTCCAATGCTACACCCGATGGAATTGCCTGTCTGGTCGATCCGAGCTTCGACAACATGTCGGCAGCCTCGTTTTCCACTCGGGGTACATGGTGAAATTCACACCCCTCGAAGTAACCAGATATCTTCTGCACGTGAAATTTGTATAGTGCCATGTTTGGATCTAGGGCGTCCCACACTCCGGACACCTGCTGCACCACCAGATCCGAGTCGCCAAAGCATATTATCCGACGTATGCCAATCTCCTTTGCCACTTTGAGCCCATGCACAAGAGCCTCATACTCAGCGACATTGTTTGATGCCGCAAAATGGATCTGCAATATGTACTTTAGCTGGTCCTTCTTTGGCGAGGTAAGCACAACCCCGGCGCCTAATCCGGTTTTGGTTTTCGACCCATCAAAGTGCATCCTCCAGTAGTTCGGATCTGGTGGCGGTGGTTCGTATTGTACCTCGGCCCAATCCACAAAAAAGTCCGCCACAGCCTGGGACTTGATCGCTTCCCTTCTGTGTTAGACAAGATAAGGGCTAGCTCAATTGCCCATTTCGCAATTCTGCCACCCGCATCCTTGTTACCCATTATCTTGGATATGGGAGCTTCACATATTATTTTGATGGGGTGCTCCTCAAAGTAATGTTTTAACTTCTTTGCCGCCATATAGACACCATATGCCACCTTTTGAAAGTGCGGGTAGTTCTGTTTTGAGGCAGACAATACCTCACTCAAGTAATATACTGGCCTTTGCACCGACTTACCCTCTTCATTGCGCTCCACTACAATTACTGCACTTACAACTCGGTTGGTTGCGGCTATGTAGAGAAACATTGGCTCCTTCGATAGTGGAGAGGCTAACACTGGTGCAGTGGCCAACATCTTTTTTAAGTGGGCAAAGGCTTCATCGGCTTGTGGCGTCCAAACGAATTTATCCGACTTTTTCATGAGTTGGTAGAGAGGCAGTGCCTTTTCTCCCAACCGACATACAAACCGACTCAACGATGTCAGGCATCTAGTGAACTTCTGGACGTCGTTAAGACACTTCGGCAGCTCCATTCGTTCGATGGCTCAGATCTTAGTTGGATTAACCCGATACCTCGGTGGAGATGAGAAATCCGAGTAATTTTCAGCGGGACAATCAAGGTACATTTTCGGGTTAAGCTTCATCCGAACCTTCTCAAGTTCGCGAATGTTTGCCTTATGTCGTCAAGGAGGCGTTGTGCTTTCCTTGGTCTTGATAACCACATCATCCACGATACTTGCTTATACGTTTTGACCTATTTGGTCGTGCAAACATTTTTGCATACATCTTTGGTACGTTGCGCCTGCATTACGTAAACCGAACGGCATAGTGCGATAGCAGTAAGCCCCGTACAGGGTAATAAATGCAGTCTTTATCTGATCATCCGGGTTCAGAGGTATCTGGTGGAAACCAGAATACGCGTCAATGAATAACAACAGTTCACATCCCGTGGTCGAGTCTATGACCTGATCTATCCTCGGTAGTGGAAATGGATCTTTTGGACACGCCTTGTTCAGGTTCGTGTAATCGATACACATACGCCAAACCACTGCCACGTTCGGATCGTCCTTCTTCTTTTCTACCAGCACCGGATTAGAGAGCAAATCCAGATATAGTACCTCCATGATAAATCCTGCTGCTAGCAATCGAGCTATCTCGTCTCCAATGACTTTTCTCATATCCTCGGCGAAGCGGCGGAGAGGTTGCTTCACCGGCCTTGCTTCGGGTCTTACGTTCAAAGAGTGCTCGGCCAACTCCCTCGGAACACCTTGCAAGTCCTGTGTAGACCAAGCAAAAATATCCCGATTCTCACGGAGGAAGTTGATGAGCTCGCTTTCCTATTTGTCAGTTAACCCGGCACCAATTGTTACGGTGTGCTCCAGGAACATGTCATCAATTGGAACCTTCTTGGTGTCCATTGCGGCTTGAAATGAAACGCTGCCATGCAGGTTACTGAACGCTGGCATATATTGCTGCGCGGACTGAGCTAATGCCGCCACCTCTTGGATTTTTCTTTTCTCTTGCGCGATTAAGAGTGACTCGGCTAGGTTAGACCCGGCTGAAGTGCACTCAATGGAACGTCGGAAATCTCCAGCAATGGTAATCACTCCATTTGGCCTGGGCAACTTCATCTTCAGATAACTGATGTGATAGCTTGCCATGAACTTGTTCAATGCTGGTCTTCCGAGTAACGCGTGATATGCACTTTCCAAGTTCACCACCTCAAACTCCAGATTTTCAGTTCGGCAGTTATCCCTTGTGCCGAATAGCACGTCGACCCGGACTTTGCCTATGGGCTCACAAGAAATGCCTGGTACAATGCCATGGAAAGTTGTTCTTGTAGCCTGGAGCATGTTCTCCGAGATTCCCAACTTGCGCATCGTATCCGCATACATTATGTTAATGCTACTGCTATTATCAATTAGTACCTTGGAGAACCTCACATTGATGTTCGGTCCAATGAATGTTGGATCTAGCACTAGCGCATACGAACCTGTACTCAGCATAAGTTTAGGATGATCTTTGATGTTCCAGGTGACTTCCTGATCCGACCAAGGCATGTACCTCGTCACTGCTGGCATGACCGCATTGACCTCCATATGTCGGTGCTGCAAGCTCTTTCTATCTGTTTCCTCAGTCGTGAACACACTATAACTCTGGTGATGTTCCCTGTACTCATTCCTTCCCTCGTTTCCGGGGTACCGCTGATCCGGTTGTTGCTGATTTTCCACCTGATGCACTGCATCCCTTCTCTCATTGTTGTCATACCTCGGCGGAGGGGGAGGCAACATTAGCTGTTGCGTGTTCGCCCCGGAGAGCAATTGCTGCCGAGGTAATTCCTACCGAGGTTGATCATTCCGGGGTGCCTGAGCATTCCCCGAACCACCTTGTTCTATCTTACGCATCCACTCACATTGCCTCGTTGTGTGACCCGCCAGGCTATTCGGATTTGGCATGTGAAACTTACACGGCTGGTCCAACATTGACTCATAGGTATACCTTGGACGGTCTTTCTTTTCCTGCCACTGTTTCTTTTGCTTCGGAGTCCATGTCTTCTTGCCATCATTTCTTGGAGTCCATTGCCCTCCCGTTCTCTGGCGTTGGTTGCTCCCTGCTCCGGGTTGATCTTGATTCACAGCTACAACTTGTTGCGAACCGTAGAAATGATCCGGTCTATCATCTCTCCTTTTTCCTCTGTAATCGTTCCTCCGGGATGACCCAGCTCCATCCCTCTGATAGTATTCCTCGTTTGACTCATTTGACGCGAGCCTAGGTTGAGTCGGATCGCCCAAAGCATACGAATCAGCAATCCGGATCATTTCTGCCAACGTAATTGGCATTTTCCTTTGCAATTTTATCCACAACTCGCTGCCATATCTGTACCCTTGTGCAAACCACGCTATGGCCTGTGACTCTATGACACCCTCACAGGAGTTTCTCACGGTACTCCACCGGGTCAAGAATTCACGATCCGTCTCGTTAGGTCTTTGCTTGCACATTGCTAGGGTATGCGGTCTATTCGGCCTCTGATATGTACTTGAGAAGTTCCTGATAAACATTTCTTCAAAATCTATCCAGCAGTTGATGCTTCCGGGTGGAAAATTATTCAGCCATACTCTGGCCGGACCTTCCAACATCTCGGGTACGTATCGTACAACCCATCTCAAGTTGCCTGTGGCAATTTTCACAGCCGTAGCATAGTTTATCAGCCAATCCTCCGGCTTGGTACTGCCATCATACGTCTCCGTGCCTCTGGGTAATTGGAAGTTGGGTACCGGTGGCTGCTTCATGATCCGGGGTCCAAAGCACGCTGGACCCAGAGGACCTTGACATTCGATCTGTTCCGACCTATACAGGCGATCCAGTTTTAACCTGGCGTCATCCGGCATTAAATCCCTGCTTCCCAATCTTGACCCTATCACATGATAGTCCGGTCTGGGATACCCTGCGTTCACCATCTCCGAATCACCGTTGTTGTATCGGTTTTGCTCTTGTTGCGCACCTTTCTGTTGCATACCTCGGCAGGCTCTTTGCTCTTGCCTTGGTATATTCCGCTGCTGCGGTTGTCCTGCTCCTGTGGAGTTTCGCTGTCCGGCATTGCCGTTGGCAGTGTTTCCTTGACCGGCATCGCCTTGGTCGTGATTACCTCGGCCAGCTTCACCTTGGCTCACACTCCGTCGATCATCATTTTTCCGTGTTTCTTTTTCTTTTCCCACACGCGTCGGGTCGTACGTGACGATCTGCTTGTTCTGTCTGGCCGAGCTGACTACCTCTTCTCTCCTTGGACCACCATGAGGTGATGATGTGGCTCCAGCGGATTTCTCCGGGTTACCCATCACCGAATGGATGATTTTGGAAGCTCCAGCTCTCTCCGGGTTAGCTCTCAGTAGCTCCTCATTCTGTCTATTCGCGATCCGAACCAGCTCATTAACCCTATTTTGCTGTCTCTGTCGGGCCTCACCCGTCAGTCCCTCTAACTCGGACGCAGCCGCATCTGCTGCTCTGAGATTCTTCGCCAGGGTACTATACTTCGGTAACCCCACAGACAGATAGTTTTCTGACCCTTCTGCTCCATCATCACCTTCTCTGTTCATCTCGCTTATGAGATTTCTCCCTTTTAATTTTACCGTATCAACTTTGTTTGCCTTTGCATACTCACGCAGCGTCATGTTCAGCGACTGCTGAGCCGCGGCTATTTTCTTTGCGCCCTCTAGTATCTTTTGCCTAGTTTCCTCTAGCTCGGCCTGTGCCTGAGCCGGATCTACCACTGCTGCTACCGGGTTAGCCAAGCTATCCATAGCTTCTCTCAGTACGTTCTCAGGCCTCTCTAGTGGAGGTCCTCTACCTTTCCTCGGTGCCTTAGGTGTTACCTCCGGGTCTGGTGCTGGGTCCTTGCTTGCGCCTGCACCTGGCGCAGTCATCATCACCTCCGCCTGGTCCGGGAGCGGCGTCTACGCTACCATGAGCCACGGTGAGGGGTGGTTCCCCCGCATCGACGACACGGCGCGGATAAACGCATGATACGTCCACAGCAACGTAGACCTTGTGCGCACCGAGCTTGACAAAGAGGCTGTTGCGCGGAAGTGGGCGCGTGCCGAAGCAGCCAGCGTTGTCGCTGACGAAGTCCAGCGCTCCAAAGCGCTGAACGAGCCCGGAGACGATGCGTTCGCCGGTGCCGATGAGGTTTCCCGTCCGGATCTTCACCCTGCTAGCGCCGCTAGCCCCACGGTGGGCGCCAACTGTCGTGGTGGTGTCACGGCAGATGCCATGGATAGGCTAAAGGTGGGGACTAATACACGCTAGGGGAATCCAGGGAGGGATAGTGGAGTGATTCTCCACACAGAAGTTTGTATTGCTATATCTCCAAGATTACAAGTGCTCCTTGAGCTGTTGGCGAGAGGAGGAAGAAGGAGCTCTCTTACTCTTGCCTACTATTTTTCCCTAGAACCCTAGATCAACTAGCACTATGGAATCACCAAACGAACTAGAGCTCAACCAACCCCCTCTACCAGAAACCTAGCCCCCTTATATAGAGGAAGTTCGGTCCCTGCCTAGGGCATACGTGGAGGCATATTCCTAAGAATATGCCCCCTCCCAAAGTGGTAACCCGACCGGGGTGCTTTTCCCCCGCGTCACACATGCTTTAGCGACGTAGGCCTCTGCGGCACCCGCGTCAGCCGACATGGGCGTCGTCACCCTTGTCGGCCATGACCCGGTGGTCCTGCCCTTGCTTTCTCCGCTCATGCAGTGCGTACCGGACCTTCTTTTTGACTAGGGAGATTCCTTCCTTCTCCCAAAAGCTAAGCGAGGACCCGGATCATAGTAGATCCGGCCACACCTGTTCCTGCATATAAGTTAGACATGCACTTCCGACTTACTCCTTAAGTCGGATGAGGCAATGTCAGGCGACCCCCCCTGGTCCGGGTTACTCCGTGATTCGGCCTGCCTCGAGGTGACCCGGCCAGCATCCGCTTTGACCTTGCCGAACCTCGGCTAACTCGGCCCTTATACCCCGGAGTGACCCTACCTGGGGGTATCCCCCCAACACTACCTTGAGTCCGTTAGGAGCTCGCTCATGTGGTAGACCGAGTGTTGCGCGTGGCGCTCCTTGCCCTCTTCTAGTAGCTCGACGAGCATCACGGCGCTGACGTCTCGAGTGGACGCCACGATGTAGATGAGCATTGACTCTTTGTCGACTAGGGCGGCAAGTAGTGGTGCTGCGAGCAGCACTTCCTTGAGCGCTTTGAGCGTGTTGTCCGCTTCTTTGTCCCATTGGAACGTGGGGTGCTTGCGCATCAGGCGATAGAGGGGCATTGCCTTCTCACCAAGCCGCGGGATGAAGCGACTGAGAGCCGCAACTCGCCCGGTCGTGTAGGCACTCGGGTTTCCTAAGCCGCGCGATGATGTCGATCTTGGTGGGGTTTGCCTCAATGCCTCGCTTGAAGACGACGTATCCTAGGAGCTGTCTGGTGGGCACACCAAAGGTGTACTTCCCTGGGCTAAGCTTGATCTTGTACCTCCGTAGATTTGCAAAGGTTTTGGCCAGGTCGGCAAGGAGGTCGCTCTGGCCGGTGGACTTTACCACCATGTCGTCGATGTAGACGTGGATGTTGCGGCCAATTTGACTCGCAAGGCACTCCTTCATGCACCTTTGCTAGGTTGCCTCGGAGTTCTTGAGGCCAAACGTCATGGCAGTGTAGCAGAAGGCGCCGAATGGCGTGATGAATGTTTTTTTCTCTTTGTCCTCGACCGCCATCTTGATCTGGTTGTACCCAGAGTATGCGTCGAGGAAGAACAGCGACTCCGAGCCCATAGTCGAGTCGTTGATTTGGTCGATGCAGGGGAGGACGAACTCCTCCCTTGGGCAAGCGTTGTTCAGGTTGGTGTAGTCTACACATTCTCCAAGTGTTGTTCTTCTTCAGAACTAGGACTGGGTTTGCTAGCCACTTGAAGTACTTGATTGTCCAGATGAAGCCTGTAGCGAGTAGACGCTGCACTTCTTCGCCGATTGCTCGGCGGCGCTCTTCATTGACGGGCCACCGTGACTGCTTCACCGGTCGCACTTTGGGGTCGGTGTTGAGTTTGTGCTCAGCGAGTTCCCTCGAGACACCAGGCATGTCATATGGTTTCCATGCGAAGATGTCACGATTCTCACGCAGGAACCTGATGAGTGGGCTTTCCTATGCGGGACTCATATTCGTCTTGATGGTGACCGTCTGGCTGGAGTCGCCCGGGACGAGCTCAATGGTGCGAGTGTGCATGGCCACCTCGAAAGCCGATCCCCTAGTGTTCTCCGAGGTGGGCTTCTTCATAGTGGTGGGGTCATACTTGTCGATGTTGCTCGCATATTTTGCAAGCTCATCCGCGTGGTTGGTTTCCACGGCGATGATGGCATCGGTGAGCTCGGCGCCTTTTTCCACGCACTCCACAGCCATATCGGGGTCGCCGTGGATGGTGATGATGTCGCTTGGCCCGGGGATCTTCATCATGTTGTAGGCGTAGTGTGGGGCCCCCATGAATTTGGCGAACGCCTGGCGCCCCAAGATGCAATGGTATGGGTTGTGGAAGTTCACCAGCTAGAATATGATCCGCTCGGTGCAGAAGTTTGCTGGTGTGCCGAAGGTGACTGGTAGCATCACCTTGCCGATCGGGAATGCCTTCCGCCGTCCATAAGCGTCTTGGTAGCTAGTAATCGGCCACTTCGGGCCTAATAACTAGGGCGACCTGCCCTAGATATTCGATCATGGGCGTGTGATCTTGGCAACTCCAGGTGATACCTTGCTCAGACTAGTTGAGGAATCAGGGGACGTTAACCTGGGTCACCGCATTGACGGCGACGGTGCAGGCGAGCACCTTCTTCTCGCGCTTGGTGCCGAGCCCAGTGAAGGTGTGCAGCGAGCCGACGGTGTTGTCGAATCCGCTAGCATTGTCGTTGTCCCTTGGTGGGTTGTTGTTGGGGTCCTCTCTTGCTCGCCTTGCCTTCTCAATCTCCTTCAGAGAATGGCAGTCTGCGGTGGTGTGAGTGGCAGGCGTGCCCTCCCTGTTGTGGTAGGCACAGGGCTGGTTGAGTAGCACGGAGGGGTCGAATTTCGGCCTCGCCGCGTTGTTGGCATGGTAGTTTGCACTGTCATGATAGTTTTCTCCGTATCGGCGCAAGTTCTTTGGGTCGCGATGCCCGTTGCCGGTGTTGGCGACGCAGTTGACTCGCCCGTCACCACGGTGCTTGCCGGTGAGGTGAGTGTTGCTATAGCACATGTCATGCTACCGCCTGTTGTCATTGCCGCCAGTGCGGCGTCTTCCCCCCAACACGTTGTTGGAGCCTTGGTTTGGGTCCTCCTCCGTGTAGCGCTTGGCGATCTCTAGGAGGTCGGGGATGTTGTCGAGCGTCTGGTAGAACCTCTTGATCTTGGCGACTAGGGGTTCGTACCGGCACGCATTTTTGAAGCAGTGGATCGTGGTGTATAGGTGGATGCCAGAAGCGTTGATCGACAGGTCTTGCCATTGCTGGACCCAGTGGCGAGTCGACTCGCGCTGTCCCGGGGTGCATCGCTCCATGTCCTCAATGGTGGTGGTGCGGGTGTAGGTACCGTCAAATTGCCTGACGAAGGCCTCTCGCATGTCCTCCCACAAATCGATACTGTCCACGGGGAGGGTGTTTATACATTGCTAGGTCGCCCCCTCCATCATCAGGGGGAGGTAGCGCGCGACGAGCAGGTCCGTGTGGCCGGCGATCCCCATCACCCTGAGGTATGTGTCGAGCCACACCATTGGGATATATGTTGGATCGTACTTTCTAATCTCCTTCGGTGCCTTGAAGTTTGCCGGGTACTTTTCTCCTCATATCATTGGTCAGAAGAACTGCGGGCCGACTCGGCTGAGTGAGCCCCTTGGCTCTGGCTCGCCACGGTTGGTGAGGGTGTGCCGCAGGTCGTGCGGCTGGCGATCTCGCCAAGCCTGGTTGTTGACAATGTGTGTCCGAGTGTTGATGGGTTGGCCGTTGGCGGCGACCGTGTTGTTCGCAGGTCGTGGCTCGTTGGTGGAGAGCACGGGGTTTGCGGCCCGTGGTTGGAGCTACAGGGGCTCAGGTGGTGGGCAGTCGAGGGTGTTGGCGACTGTTGGACGACCACTTATGTAACATCCCAAATTTTTTTCATCTAAAATCATCATCATTGCACTCATATCATCATGGCATGTAATGTCATTGCATTTAGAATGTCCTCCAAAAATTTGGTGCAATTTTGAGACTTGAATAAAAAGATATGAATTTTTGAAAATAGGATCAAAGAAAATGCTATATTACCTATTAAATCCAAAGTAAATACTTTGGATTAAAATAGAAGATAAATATGTTTCATAATACCCTAAAAACCTAACTTGAGCTTTCACAAATGTTCACAAATTGATTTGAATCAATTTGAAACCTTAAATCCAAAGTTGTAGAGAAAACAGAAATAGAAAAAGAAAAAGAATAGGAAAAAAAAGAGAGCAGCAGGCAGCTTCTGGCCTTTGGCCCAATCCGGCCCAGCAACCACCCGGGTTCCCTCTCCTCTTCTGCACACCCCTCAACCCCCTCCCCCGACAGATGAATTCACGCCCACGTCACCACCACCCCGTCGTCTTCAACCCCCAAGCGACGAACACCCCTCCTCTTCTCTGCCATTTTGAAATTGACCCAAATTCGGCCATTTCCAGTATTAATCCCCCTCGGCGATTACTCCTCCTTAACCCTCACCCTCTCCTCATCATTTTCCCCTCAGCCACTTCCCCCGGAGAGCCCCCAGGCTCCCCAATTACGAGCTCAAACCGCCGCTGTCCGACGGACTCCGGCGACGATTCCGGTGAACCCAGGCCGCCCCGCGCCCTTCTCTCTGTCCTACATTGTTTGCCGTGTACTGGCGCGTGTTTTGAACCCGACCACGTGTTTTCTCTTGCCCCAGATCGACGACTCAGACGATTCCGGCGAACTCCTCTGCCGCCACCGTCGGTCACCTTCTCCGGTAAAGGTAGGGCTCCTGCCGCCCCTTTTTGGTCTTTATTAGATCGTGCAGACACTTGCGCACCTCGCTGACCTCTTTGCCAGTTGGTTCGAGCCCCAGGTCGTCATCTCCGTCACCGAGCCGTGAACTCCGCCGGCAACGCAACTCCGGCGAAGGATCCGGGCCAAGCCCGAGCGCCCCCCGCACCACGGTGACCTCCATCGAGATCGTCATGACCTCCCCGACCTTTGGTACGTGTCCACGGACTCACTGCCCCTGTAGAACCGCCGGACCGTCATCGGCCGACGCTCCACCGTCGCGCGCCGTCGTTAGCACCGCCAGTCTCCGGCGAAATGCTTAGCAGCCGTTCGATCAGATCCTAGCGGTTAAGATTAGATCACTTAAACGAAAGGGTACGGCTGATCTGATCCGTCCAACGTCACTTAAATCTGACGGCCCACGGTGATCGATCCGGCCGAACCGGTACGGGCCAATATGAAAGCGCCACGTTGCCAGACTAATTCTATTTAATTAGAAAATAGACAGATTTAGTATTTAACTTAGAAATTCAATAACTTTTGATCTACAAATCAGAAAAATACAAATTTGGTGTCTATGAATTCAGAAAATTAAGACCTTTATTATAGAGGTCTTGTTTCACACTTTTGCCTCAGTAAACTTGGAATTATAGGAAAAATCTTTTTAGGAGTATTTTGCTCATAAAAATTGTTCTATAAATTATTTTTGAGTATTTCTTCTGCAATTAGTTGAAGTATTCTATCCTCTGTACTGTAGACTTTGTAAGTTGTAGAGTTATGTTCATATCATTGCATATTGCATGCATTCATGTTTTTGTAATGTTTTATTGATTGAATTATTGTTGTTATTTTGATCTTGTGTAGATTGTGTGGATTGTGAAGTTTGTTGCTGTGAGGATTGTACCTATTCCCCTAGCTACCAAGGCAAGTGATATTTCATCTCATGTCCTATTATTTTCACTATTGCACTAGTGATATTTTGTAGATCTTAGCATGTTAGGATTATTCATATGTTACCATACTATGCCATGCTAACCTATAGTGTATATCTTGGTAGTATTCCCTAGATAAAGACTTTGTATGCTAGAATGCTTAGCTATGCTATTAGAATTTGTGGGTGGATTATACACATAAGATAGCATGGAAAGATATTATTTTGTTTAACTAAGAAAACAACTAATGTTAATGAAACACCTGGGTGGAATGGGCTTGCTTGGATTATGTTGAGTGGTTACTCAGGGGCCATGTCTATGGTCAGCTGGTGTATCACACTTGTGGATGGCCACCCAAGAATAAAGAGATTGGAGACGTTCTTGTCGTGAAGCTTCCAGTGCAGCCACATGGCATATGGGCTCTGCCTTGACCGACTAGGTTGCAAGAACTCCGCCAGACGGACAGAAGGTGGTAGATATGATAGGTTGGAATGCGTCCGTGGTGGTCTGAGGGATTGCTTCTGAAAAGTCTCGTCTCGATGCATGTCGAGTCTTGTGGGGAAAGTGCACCACCTCTCGAGAGGGTAAAACTAAGTACTTAGCCGTGTCCCCGGTTATGGACATTCCTGAGCCTCAAGACAGTGAAGCAGTTCAATAATCTCCTCATCCAAATTTCTCTAAGTTAAAACTTGTGGGTGAACATGGGTAGAGGTTCAGTGATGTCCATCATTGGTACCTTATAGCTAGAATGAAAAACTTCTTCAAAAACTATAAGTTAAACTAATTTTAGCAAAGCCAGCCATAACCCCACTTAGCCATATATTCATGTAGTTGTTGGATTATACTAAGTATCTATGGTATCACTTGCCAATACAATTCCAAATGTATTGACGCTTGTGGCTGTAACTTATTATGTTGCAGGATACTCTGATGATGAGTAGGGTTACGGGTCTACACTCGACATGCTTGCCTGTGGCACATGAAGACTAAAGACTCTATTATTATTATACTATGTAATGTGAACTTTAAGTGCCTTAGCCTTGGGCTAAGTGAGTTGTAAGGACCATTATATTCCTGGATAAGCGATGTAATAATGACCTTTGTTTCTGTGTACTTCAGCTTAAACTGTGGGTGCTAGCATTTTCGATCCAGGGACTAGCACTGCAATCACAGGGATCTTACCTTATTATGGTGAGATCTTACAACTTAAGGCCGCCCTGCTCCCCGATGAACGGGAGTACATCCGTCCCCGCGGGTCGACTCCCGTGGCTTGCTGCTCGATGACCCTGGCGAGTAGGGCCTTGGCGTACTAGATCTGTAGTGCGCCCTCTCCCTGGATGTTGAGGTTGGCGACTGCGACTTGTCCCGTGATGACATTGCCTATCAGGGTGGAGTACATCGGGAGCCCATTGGTGTCGCGGGATTGTGGCGAGATGATGATCCGCGGGTGGTTCGGCGGGGGAGCATGACCTATGGGTGGTGGTGGGGCTCCAGTCGCGGGTGCCCCAGGTTGCGGGTTGATGCTGCCATTGAGTGGAGAGTTCTTGCAGAACTCGCGCTTGGCTACACGGGTGGGGTCGTTCTCGTCGATAGCTCCTGCGCCGTTTGCCGCTCTAGGCGGAACTTCTCGTGCTCGGCCTGCTCCTTGCGCGTCGCCTCTTCCAAGCGTAGGCGGGCTTCGTCCACCTCTATCGTCGTGGCGGTCGGTGGGATCGGCATAGAGAATGGATCTGGCAGGGCGGTCATGCTGCCCCCATGTAGATCGTGTTGAAGTGATTGGATCTGGTGTGGAAGTCCTCGAGGGACTCCGATTCAGAGTCGAAGTCGAAGACTCGAGGATGGAGGGGTCCTCGAAATCCTCAGGGTTGGAGACTCATGTGATGGAGTCTTCGCGTGATGCGGCAGTGATGGATCCGGCGACCGAGGCAGGGGTCGCCGAATCAGTGTCGTCATGGAGGGCCGCGTCGTCCGCGGGTGCGTCAGTTCCATTCGTGTTGCTGGAGGCCGAATCATACTCGGAGGCGAGGCAGCTGATGGAGCAGAGCTGGCCCTCCGAGTGTAGGTCGCAGTGTGTGGGTGATCCGCGATGATCACCGTCGCTGTCGGGTTGACGACATCCATGAAGCCGACGAACGGGTTGATGGTGCCAACTGGCATCACCGCGTTGTGGGTTATCGAGCACGATGCCGGGATGTAGCTGCTGGGCAGGATCTAAAGGATCCTGCCGCTAGCAATCATGCGGCGATGGCAATTTGTGATGGCTCAATACACGGCACCCAGAAAAGTTCTTGGTGCGTGGTGTTGATGTAGAGCTCGTTGGGAACCCCAAGAGGAAGGTATGATGAGCACAGCAGCAAATTTCCCTCAGTTATGAAACCAAGGTTTAATCGAGCCACTAGGAGCAAGGAAACACCTCAAAGGTGTTACTAGCTGAGCTTTGGCAGGGCGCACTACCGGTGCTAGTAGCAACGTGGAGACCTGCACAACACAACCACAGAACATTGTCCCCAACTTGCGATGAGGTTGTCAATCTCACCGTGTTTTGCGGAAAACAAAGGATTAAACGTATCGAATGGAAAGAAGTAAAAGTTTGCAGAAAGTAAACACAAAGCAGTAAAAGATTGTAGATTGTATGTAAAGAAAAAGGACCGGGATCCATAGTTCACTAGAGGTGGCTCTCCTTAGATAGATAACATGCTGGGTGAACAAATTACAGCGGGGCAATTGACAAACACCGAGAAAGAAATACATGCATATACTAATCATCTTGACTCCTCTAAGACTTGATTGGGCATTACAACATAATACATATACCGCCATCCAACTGCATCTATGACTAATAATCCACCTTCAGGTTATCATCTGAACCCCCTCCAGTATTAAGTTGCAAGCAACAGATTATTGCTTTATTTAATCTGTGGTAAAGTAAACAATACAATTGTTCTATGAACAAAGGATTGTTGTTTTCTCCCTAGTAGCAACAGCACATCTAGTACCTTAGAGATTTCTGTCACTTCCCTAGATTACCAGAGGCATGAACCCACTATCGAGCATAAATACTAACTCTTGGAGTTGCTAGCATCTACATGGCCAAGATAGCTACTAACAACAGAAAGCATGCAAGATCTCAAATAACAAAGACATGATAGAATCAATAATCAATCTGAAATAGCATCTCAATATCCATCGGATCCCCGCAAACATAACATGTATGAATTACAAATAGATGATCTTAATCATGAACGGAGCTCACAAGATCTAAACATGAAAGCACAAAGGAGAAGAAACCAGCCATCTAGCTACTACATGGATCCGTAGTCCAAGGATGAACTACTCACGCATCACACCGGAGGCTTGCATGGTGATGAAGAAGGCCTCCAGGGTGAATTCTCCTCTCTGGTAGGGTGCCGGGAAGAGCTTTAGATCCCTCCCGATCTAGGGATGGAGATGACGGCGGCTACAGACTCTTTCGTGGATTTTTGATCGGGCCCTTAGGGTTTTCGTCCCGAGGGCAACTTATAGGCGGAAGGAGAGGCCGAGGGGGTGCTGGGGTCGTCCAGACCACCCCTGGCACGGGCCAGGCCTGGCCGCGCGGCTAGGTGGTGTGGCTGGCCCCTGTCCCCTCTCCGTCTCGTATGCTGGCACTTGATCCCTTTCGGAAAAATAGGCACTTTGGCTTTTGTCCCGTCCAATTCCGAGAATATTCATTTTCTGAATTTTCTGGAACCAAAAACAACAGAAAACAGGCAGCTGGCACTGTGGCTCTTGTTAATAGGTTAGTCCAAGAAATCATAATAAAAGTACTCCAAAGTTGGAACAAAACACAAGAAAGTGGATAAATCTAAGCATGGAACATCAAAAATTACAGATACATTTGCAATGTATCAATTAGCCGATCAATTGGCAAGTATGTTCTCGCCGCAGAACTCAGGCCAGACCGACCATGCCCTATGGTGGGCGCCACTGTCGTGCAAATGACCACGACAGTCGCTACCAAGGGTAGCGATTGGAAGGATTTTGGGAAAGATCGGGCAGCCATCTGCGGAGCAAGATGAGGGCTAAGACAGAGGGATTTACCCTGGTTCCGCCCCCGTAGGGTAAAGACCTACTCCTGCTAGATTGTATTATCGAGTGAGTACAATGGTGGCGAGCTTGGTGGCTATGCAGCGAGTCAATGGGGTGTGTGATGGAACGTAAGTATAGAGAGTACCCTATGGAGGTTTATATAGGGGGTACCTAGCTAGGGTTTAAAGATATACAACCGAGTCAGTTAGGGACTCGAAGGATTTGACCTAATCCGACTGGGCTTCTGCTACACTTCTAGGCCTCCAGCTTCTAGTCACCAGGCTTCTTCTCAGTCAGATTCCAGTCGCCGTCCTGCAGGCCCACTCGCAGAGGCCTTGGCCCACTCGAAACGTCCTGCTAGGCATACCCTATTCGGCATATCCCCATCAGCTATTGCAGTTGTTATCCTTGTTGTTGCCTTCACCTGAAAAAGTGGCCACGATGTATCTTGGTCTCATGTTTCCGTCATTGTTTTATCGCCTCCTATCATTGCCGCATTTATCCCTATCTTCTTCGGTGACCGCCCTGATTTGTTATGCAGGGCGTCTTCTGCATCAGCCCATCAATTTTCTATGTCCATTAACTATGAGATTGTCTTGGGTTTGACTTGCCCTAGTTCTTCTATGAATTCTCGGTGACGGAAGCCATCATTGAAGGCATCAATTGCTCTTTTGTTGGATATGATTCGGCTGTATTTTTTATGATGTTCCATCGCTAGATGATTGCTCTTATTGACTCTCCGAGCTTTTGTTTGCATGCCCATGATTTCTTGAAAGACCTGGGTCGTTTCAATGTGGAATGAAAGTGTAGGATGAACTTAACTTCGAGGTTATTCCAGCTGCGAATAGAATCTTCGGGTAGCTATCTGAGCCATGACCTTGCGGCGCCAATGAGCTGCAATTGTAAGCTTTGCATTGTTGTGGTTGTTGAGCCACCCTATAGCTTGACAGTGGCCAGGTAATCTTCTAGCCAAGCTTCGGGTTCTTGGAGTCCATCGTATTTTTAACGGTCATGTGGAAGTTTAAAATCCTTGGGTACTGTGGCTTTTCGAATCCGTTGAGTGAAACAGCTGGCTCCGCATAGCTCGTAGTCGTCTTCATTGTCATCATCGTGCTCTCTTTGGCTGCGGTTTTTGTCTCTTGTATTGCTTCGTGGCTCTAGTCCTAAAAGACTCTCTTGATGTGGCGATTGTGATCGCCTAGTGTGCCCATGTGCCCAGGGTTGTTGTGAAGGCGTGGTGATCTATTGGGTTGATGCGTAAGTCCTTGTTCTTCTTGTGCGAGAGTTGCTAACACCATGCCGAGGTTCATTAGGGCATAGCGGTGGAGAGTTGCACAAGGATCGTAGGGTGCAGGTTGGGTTGTGATCACGTATGTTTGTGCAGCCACAATTGCTGCTTGGGCTGTTTTTCTTTGATATTTCCTGCTTGATCTACTGACATAAATGATAGATCGAGGATTCAGATCAGTTTGTTTCTTTCTGGTTCGGGGATGTTCTGCAGTCGAGATGTTCTCCTTCTTGGCGGTGCTCCTCCTGTCACGCTCCTAGACCTTCGGGTCGAGCTGAGTTGTGCCCATCGTAGGCTGGATTCGTTGGCTAGCCTATTTATTTTGCCAAGTTGCATCTACATCCTTAGTATGTCTCTCTTCTTGTGGTGAAGCAGGTATTGATATGCTAATAAATCTTCGTGTGAGGCGTCAGCTATCATTGGGATTGCACCCGAAACTGCTTCTCTAGCCTTTTGCCATGCCGTTGCTGGTAGCCGAAGAGTCCGTCTCTCTTCCCCGTCTGGTTCCTCTCTTCCTCTTGGGACTATGTGGTTATCTGCTGCACCTCGTCCATTTCTGTGATCTCCTTCGTTGCTAGGATTTCCTGCATTATCATCTGATAAAATATCATTGGGATCGAGGATAGGGTCACTGTTAGAGTCGCGTGGTGTCGAGGTGGCTTCCTTGATCATGCACACTTGGTGGCATGTAATATATGGACTTGTGGCGTCATCATATAGATTTGAGGAGATACTGTCGGGTGGATCGGAGAACTATGTTTATTTTTGTCCTGGGTAAGTTTCTACCATCATTATTCCAAAATCGATGCTTTTGCTGCTTTGCTCGGGTTCAGAGTTTGCTTGGCATGTTCTGTGTGGTGGAGTTAGTGGGGAATCTGATACGAAGAAGATATTGTCGTAAAGACCATCAAGGCCCCCAGATCCATCTCATCATGCTTGTTTTCGTCGGGTGCTTCGATTTCTGCCATGACATCCATGGAGGATCTGACAGATGATGCTAGAATTGCTGTAAGCATAGTTTGCTCCGCCGAAGGTTCTGATGTAAATAGGGCTGAAGGGTGTGGCTTTGGGGTCTTCAACTTGGAAGTGGAAGCTTCCGATGATCAGATCGGATCCGTCATTGAAATCAGCGGGTACTGTCACATGGGTGGGCGGGCGTGGATCTGCTTTGTGGGGTCGTTGTTTGGTGAAAAGAATTCCGCCGAATCCATGGTTCCAACGTTCAAGTTTCCCACAGACGGCACCAATTGATGATGGGAGATATTTGCAATATCCATAACGAAGGACTTAGGGTTTCACAAAAAATGGAATGCTAGGGATTTCGTTGGAAGTCAGGAAACAATGGGATCAAAGTTGCCTGAATATTACGATGGATTGCTTTGTTACAAATTGCTTGGGGATTGCTTGGGGATTGTTCAGTGCCTTTCCTAGGCTTCTCCCACCCTACATATAATAGGGCGGGTCTCAAAGATGTATGTGGATAGGTTACATGTTTACAACACTAATTTCTTGTCGGTATTTGTTCCTCTTTCCTAATATAACTATAATATTTGTCGATTTCTTCGTTGGATCTTCATCGTGACTCTTCATGGGTAGCAAATCATAAGGACCCGAGTAATCATACCTATGTCAATGCGACTCCAATGGACTCCCGCTATACTTCACCCCGATGGACAACGTCATCGTGTGGCAGGCCGTAGTTGCCAACCTCCACATCAAGGGAGAGGGCGCGCTGCAGGTTAAGTATGCGCATGCCTTACTCGCTAGAGCCGTCGAATAACAAGTCTTGGGGGTCGACCCGCGGGGGCAGATGTAATCCCGCTCGACCGGCAATCGTGCGGCTTCAAGCAGCCTCTCGACAGTAGACAACGCCATCAACTGCCCCCACCCGAGCCCATGCAGCTCCAACCGCATACAGCCAACCCGAGCCCCTGCAGCTTGAGGTAAGCTTGATGCATTTTGAATAGGTTGTATTTGAATAGGTTGAGAGTCCTTGGTATTAAAAGCCAACCCGAATACCAAGAGTAGAATTCAAAAGCTTACTAAAAGGTTTTGTAGATCCTAGAGGTAAGAGTAGTTGAAGGTTCTGTCTTGAAAACATAAGGAGATTATGTTATATATCTCTCCATAGTTTTGTCAATAGAAGCTACTAAAATAGTTTTGGTTACATAAGCATCTTGGCTCAGGTTTTGAGATGCCAGAACATTTGAGAATATGTAAGATGAGCCAGGATAATTTTTTAAATAGATTTTGTTATTTGATGGTGAGGTAAGGAGTATCATATGGTACACACTCACATGCACAAGCACAAACAAACCACAAGCAAACACTGCACCAATGAACAAGAAAAAGTTTTTGTTCCCCCCGATTTTTGCCTTCTGGACAAATAATCAGGGTTGCTGAAATTGGGATGTTACATAATCCTCATCCCTTAAATAGTTCGACTCACTTTCTCGATCCGAGATAAGTGATTAATCCGACGAACTCTTAGTCGATCTCCTCAATTAACACTTAACCCAATCACGCATGGCCATACTTTCCGTATCATATCGTCCGAGAGGGCCCAGAGAATATCTCTCCAGTCGGAGGGGGAAAATCCCATCTTGGTTATTCACATAATGCGGCTTGATTCTTAGTCGATCTGAACTCTCCCTTTATAACTGTGAAGTGATAGAACAACGTTTGACAGAACCTAAGTGGGTGATCCTCAACTCGGTTTATGCAATAACCTCAGATCTAAGGATTACATTGATTGAGACATACAAATGACGACTTGTTCGTTGTACCTCAATATGGGTCAATCTGACTCACTAAACTCTTTAGCCTAATCCGTGTAAGTCGGAATAGCATCTCCATGCCCATGACAAGTGGAACCGAGTCACCAGCCGACTTTCACATTAGTCTAAGTTGTGTGTCCAGCACAACCTCAACGACCAAGGACAACTAGTATGAACAACATGAATATATAGTTCCACAGTCGAATCACATATTCAATGATACATATCAATAGTTCATAAATGGAAAATAACTTTATGAATCCATTGGGAATAACATCATACATGATTGCCTCTAGGGAATATTCCCAACAGTCTCCCACTTGCACTAGATTCAATCATTTGACATTATATGTCTAGGAATCTAGTGCCCATAGATATCAGGTGCGCCTTATGCTTCGGCTGTGGTAGCGGCTTTGTCAACAGATCTGCAATGTTTGCATTTGTGTGTACCTTGCATAACTTGATATCACCTTGATCCACGAACTAGCGAATAAGTTGGTACCGTATGAGTATATGTTTGTTCTTCTGGTGTTGTCTAGGTTCCTTGGCTTGTGCGATAGCACCATTGTTGTCACAATACACGTATAACGGGTTGGACGAGCCCTGAACCACACCAAGATCCATGAGGAAATTCCTCGTCAAAACGGCTTCCTTTGCCGCCTCCGAGGCAGCAATATACTCAGCCTCTATCGTAGACACAGACACTGTCTCTTGCTTGGAACTCTTCCATCTCACAGCCCCTCCATTTATCACAAACACATATCCGGATTGCGAACAAGAATTATCCAAGTCAGTGAGATAAGTCGCATCCGTGCAACGCCTTACACTGAGTTCATCCTCACCTCCATAAACTAGGAACATATCCTTAGTCCTTCTCAAGTCCTTAAGGATATGTTTAGCCGCTGCCTAGTGGATCTCTCTAGGGTCACCCTAGTATCTGCTCACAACACTTAGATCATAGGAAACATTCGGCCTAGTAAAAATAATAGCATACATGATTGATCCGACTAAAGAAGCATACGGAATCGCGCTCATCCGACTTCGCTCAGCAGTTGTCGAAGGACACTGAGTCTTGCTAAGTTTTACGCCACGGGACATCGGTAAGAACCCCTTCTTAGATGATTCCATGTTGAACTTCTTCAACACTTTGTCCAAATATGTACTCTGACTCAATCCAATGAGCCACCTTGATCTATCTCTATAGATCCGGATTCCTATTATGTAAGTCGCCTCACCCAAGACTTTCATCGAAAAACTCTTTTCCAATGATTCCTTGGTTTCTTGCAACATCTGGACATCATTTTCAATCAGTAATATTTCATCCACATACAAGATCAGAAAGTTTACTTTGCTCCCACAATAATTCTTGTATAAACAAGAATCATGATCACTCTTGATGAAGCCAAATGATTTTACTACCTCATCAAAGCGAATATTCCAACTCCGAGATGCTTGATTCAACCCGTAAATGGATTTCCGAAGATTGCATACCTTGTCAGCATTATCCGGATCGACAAAACCCTCGGGTTGTATCATATACACGTCCTCGGTTAAATTTCCATTAAGGAAAGCCGTCTTGACATCCATCTGCCATATCTCACAGTCGAAATAGGCTGCTATAGATAACATGATCCGAACTAACTTAAGAATTGCCACGAGAGAGAAAGTCTCATCGTAGCCAACTTGATTTTCGAAACCCCTTGAACTTGTCGAAACCCCTTTATGACAAGTCATTCCTTATAGATAGAAACATTTACGTCCATATCAGTTTTCTTCTTAAAGACCCATTTGCACTCGACGGGTCTTGCACTGTCTAGCAGATCAACCAAGTTCCAAACTTGATTTTCATCCATGGACTTGAACTTGGATATCATGGATCCAAGCCACAACTCAGAATCAGATCACACCATCACTTCCGAATAAGTTGTCGGCTCATCACTTTCCAACAGCAACACATCATGAACACTTCGCAATCTGGCCGATCTTCATAGTGTTGGTGCAGTTGCCGGCTCAGGTACCACCACTGGATCAACCTCTAAGGCTTTTGCCGACTCGTTGTTGGCCGGTACCTCTCGAATTTCTTTGAGCTGCACCGCTCTCCCACCGAGTCCCCGACTGAGAAACTCTTTCTCAAGGAAGACACCGTTCCGAGCGACAAACACTTTGCCCTGTTCTCGGTTGTAGAAGTAGTAACCCAAGGTTTCGCTCGGAAAACCCATGAAAATACACTTATCCGACTTGGCTGTAAGCTTGTTCGACTGAAGTCGCTTGAGAAAAGCTTCACAACCCCAAATCTTAAGAAAAGACAAACTCAGCTTCTTGCAGTCCACATCTCATGCGGTGTCTTCTCTACCGACTTTGATGGTACTCTATTTAATGTGAACGCTGCAGTTTCTAGAAAATAACCCCAAAATGATAAAGGCAAATCTGTCTGACTCATCGTTGAACGTACCATGTCCAACAAGGTCCCATTCCTCCTTTCTGACACACCATTTCTCTCCAGTATTCCTGTAGGAGTGAGCTGGGGAACTATTCCACAACTCTTTAGATGGTCATCAAACTCATGGCTCATGTACTTGCCTCCTCGGTCCGACTAAAGAAACTTTATTTTCTTGCTGAGTTGATTATGTACCGAAGAAAGTTCAAAGGCTTCCAACTTATGTTTCATCAAGTAGATATATCCATACCGACTCAAATCATTAGTGAAGGTAATGAAGAACTCATTACCACCTATGGTTGTCGTGCTCATTGGGCCACATACATCACTATGTACTAGTCTTAATAAGTCAGACGCCCTTTCGCAACTCTTTGCAAAAAGGTGTCTTGGTCATCTTGCTGAGTAGGCAAGATTCACATGTCTCAAACGACTCCAAGTCGAACAAATTTAGGAGTCCATAGTCATGGAGCTTCTTCATGCGTTTCCAACTTATATGACCAAGCCGACAGTGCCAAAAGTAAGTCATATTCAGATCATTTGGTTTCAAGATTTTCACATTTATATTATAGACAGATTCACCATCAAGATTCAAAATAAATAACCTGTCCTAGACAGAAATAATGTTCGACTCATAGCCTTGTCTCATCAAACATTAGGAAGAAATAATGTTTCGACTAAGCACTGGAACATAATAACAATTATTCAGCTCCATTAAGAATCCAGAAGGTAAATGAAGTTGCATCGTGCCGACTTCCAATGCAGCGACTCTCGCTTTGTTGCCGACTCTAATGTCAACCTCGCCTCTCGCTATGCTCCTAGTTCTTGTAAGTCCCTACAACGAGTTGCAGATGTGAATAACTGATCTGGTATCATAAACCCAAGAACTACTAGGTGCATTAGCAAGATAAATTTCTATAACATTGCAAACAAGCGTACTTGAGCCGGAAGTCACACCTCCACTCTTGACTTTTTCAGCCTGATACTTGCTGCAATTCCTCTTCCAGTGGCCATCCGCCTTGCAATAGAAGCAAGTGGATCCGGCTACAAGAGATGGCTTAGTCCCTAAGGAAGCACTTTGGACTGGGTCGTCAGCCTTACCTCCTGACTTTGCCTTCTTCTTAGTCCAAGAACTCTTCTTGAACTTAGCCTTATTCGACACCATCAACACTTGACTGGCGCCTTTCTTGAGATCCGCCTCAACCTGCTTGAGCATCCCATGTAATTCAGTGAGCCTCTTATCCATACCATGCATGTGGTACTTCAATATGAACTGACCATATGCACTACGAAGAGAGTTCAGAATTATGTCTATAGTGAACTCTTCGCTAATGGGGTAGCCTAGACTTTCTAGAGACTGCACGTAACCAACCATCTTGATCACAAGTGGACTTAGTGGATTGCCATCCTTAAGCTTGCAACTCAACAATGCCTGAGAGACTTGATACCTCTTAGTCTTTCCCTGAGCCTGGAACATACTTTTGAGGGTTTCGATCATATTGTAGGCCTCAACATTCTCAAACTACTGTTGCAAGTCCGGTTCCATGTGAGCAAGCATAAGACAGCTAATCTCCATAGACTCATCACAAGTCCTATGGTAGACATTGGTGGCTGCAACAACCGATTCTCATTTGGCTCATCTAGAAGTGGGTTGTCTAGGACATGGTCCCTCAGTACGATACCAGTTGGTGAAATTAGTTCAGTTTATCTTTCTCTAAGATGGATCTCAATGCAAAACTGGATAACTGAGGAATACTGCTAGGTGCCATTGATCTACAACAGAAAAATATGCAAAAACACTGAAGACATGTATCCATAAAATAGCAAGCATATTAAACACTTTAATACTTATGCTCCCACTAGAACCAACACCCCTCCGATGGTTACTAAGTGATTTAGGATCCTAAATAAGCAAGCCGACTAGTGAGCTTTAGCATCACCGCTAGCCGTCAAGTGATCTAGGTAGACAACTCCTTGTCAATCGCATCTCATATGACTCATGTTGGACGGGTGGCATCACATGCCCTGGCTCCCATCCGACTTTTCCCGAAGTCTCAAAACCGTTGTGATAGACCCGTCTAGATTACCGAGTGCTTCCGCTGTAAGAGTCCGACTCGAACCCACCTAGTCGGAAAGAATTGATAGCACCTCAACTTTATCAGCCCACTACCAAAAATGACCGACTTATGATGGTGCAGCACTGGTGGGGAAATAGACTATACCTTCTTTGAGGGATTACTTTCTACCAACTATCTAATAGAGGTAACAACAGAGACATAACAATAACACAAAATAAAGCAATTATATTGTGAAATGGTATGGCTCTATTCATGGCGATCTCCATCTCCACAAAGCTTGTAATTCGACTCGTGTCAACCCTCGTCACGTGCCACCTTACACCATGTAGCCGACTTGTACATCAACTTGCATGCCATCCGGGTTCTCAAAACATAGAGAATCCAACACTCAGGTCGTTATACAATAAAATGACAGCACCTAGGCTCCAGCCGGCTGACAAAAACCGTGATGCGTAGATCACATATGGATTACACACATCACATCCACATAAGCCATACCATTCACAACATTATCCTGCAAAAACAAGTTATGCATAGATACGATATCTACCGGCGTTGTGAAACTCGCAACAACATCTATGGCGCTATGACAGGGTGAAGCCGGCGGTCCCGATTTTGTCATCGGATATTCCAAACATGGATTTCGTCATCAGATAAAACAATTTTACCCAAATCTGATCCAGACTCTGATTCGACCAAAATCTTTGATCTTCGATCACCGCATCCGGATTTATGTCTCATAGTCTACCCCGATGGCAGAAGCCGACTAGTAGGGGTATGTTCTTCCACGAACTCTGTAGTATGATCACGGAAACCAGATCATCTAATTCCCCGAGTACAGTTGATCCAATCAACTTTGTACAAAACCGATTTATCTCATAGATCGACCACCAAAACTGCAATTAGATCAAATCTAACACCAACCGCATATCAAATATGCACGATCTCGAGCCTAAAACCAGAAGCTAATGCTCTGATACCACTATTGGGCTCTAAAACCAAAAAAAATTCCCTACGCGGTGATCCCAAGATCTAGCTGAGGTAGTAGGCCACGAGAATTACCACTAGACTCGCAGTTGCAGAATGAATGAAGGACGTCGCTTGATGCAGTGCAGTCATCACGATCCGTTCCGATCCACGATCGTTGAAGTGTTGAACGTACATCACCTCCGCCAGTATACACACGTACGAGGAGGAGCGCCGGCACTGGACTGCTAGGTCCGGTGCGGCGGCGACATGACTGGACTGGGGCTAGGGTTTCCAACGCATGGAGTGACCTAACCTTGTGCACTAAGCACCTGTGCCCAGCTTATATAGGGAGTGAAAGTGGGCTCCACTCACTTGTGGCCCATTTACTAAAAGGCCTATATTAGTCACTACGAATCCAACTCACTAACTCAGTTTGTTTCCTATTCGGGTCCAACCCAAACTTGCTCCCGCTCTTAAGTGTGTGACTCGACAGGGTCATGGTGACCCGGACACGATCCGAGTCTCACTCGTGACCGATCAGTCGGTAGTGGCTCCTAGCAGAACATGCCGACTCCCATGTACCAAAGAGTCATGTAGACATACCTTCCAATTTGACTTTCGACTGAGTCCTTTTTTCCTCATGATATACCTTGTCGAACTACAGGCGAATAATCGTCATCCCTTAAATAGTTCGACTCTCTTTTTCGATCCGAGATAAGTGATTCATCCGACTAACTCTTAGTCAATCGCCTCGGTTAACACTTAACTAAGTCATGCATGGCCATGCTTTACGAATCATATCTTCCGTGAGGTCTGAGAGAATATCTCTCTAGTCGGAGGGGCAAAATACTATCTTGGTTATTCACATCATGTAGCTTGATTCTCAGTCGACCCAAACTCTAGCTTTATAACTTCCTAGTGACGAACAGCGGTTGACAGAACCTAAGTCGATGATCCTCAACTTGGATTGTGAAATAACCTCAGGTCTAAGTATTACATTGATTGAGACATACAAATGATGACTTGTTCATTGTACCTCAATATGGGTCAGTCTGACTCGCTAAACTCTTTAGCCGAATTCGTGTAAGTCGGAATAGCATCTCCATGCCCATGACAAGTGGAACCGAGTCATCAGCCGACATTCACATTAGTCTAAGTTGTGTGTCCAGCACAACCTCAATGACCAAGGACAACTAGTATGAACAACATGAATATATAGTTCCACAATCGAATCACATATTCAATGATACATATCAGTAGTTCATACATGGACAATAACTTTATGAATACATTAGGAATAACATCATACATGATTGCCTCTAGGGCATATTCCCAACACCACTCGCCTTCACCTCAGTTTCCATGGAGATTCGTGAAAGATCGGGTAACTCTAGGGGGTCACCCCTAACATATTGGTATCAAGACCTTCGTTGATCACAATTTTCTCCACAATTTTTTCTTCTATCCACCATAAAATTTAAAATCCCCAAAAAAGAGCCCCAAAATTTCCTTTCGACCAATCTCTCATTTTGGAGTATTATTTGTGATTTTTATCTAACTATATCTTGTCTAAGGTGTTGGTTCAACTTTTTCCTATATTTCCCAGCCCAATTTTGGCCATTTTTCGCGGATTTGAGGCACCAAGGCATGGATTTCTCTCAAGAACATGAGTTGTTCATACATCCCCGACCCTGGAGTCTTCGCTCCCACGAAGCCGGAGTCTCCATCCCCGAGACCCCAAAGTTTCTACCGCGAACACCGGAGTCTCTGGTCGACCAGAGTTTTTGGCTCCCAAATTCCGGAGTCTCCGGCCTGACGCCTAATTTTGACAGTTTTGCCTCTTATTTCCGTTTTGGCAAATTTTCCTTTGTTGTTTGTGTCCTATGTGCGTGTCAAGAACTAATAGCAAGCTTCCATAAAATCATTTGTGCTCGGCAACACCACGAAACTCGAACATCCTCCTGCACCACCGACTACAAGTACATCATCGCCAACTAAGGTATAACTTTGTAGTGTACCTATCCCATCAAGTGTGGCTCATCTTGTGTTTTCTTGAGCATTATGCATTTTTCCTTGGATAGTGAGAGTGTGAGAGCAAAAGAAATAGTTACTTGGTAGCATCAAGGGAGAGAAAAATCAAAAAAAAAGTAGAAGAAGAAAACAAAAAAAGAGAAAATTAAAAGATACAAAGAAAAAGAAAAATAGTATCCCATAAAATATGAGAGTCTCAATCTTGTAAGCAGGAGAAATAAGAGCGCCCAGGGCAAGTGAACAAATCCGTTGCTCATTTTTCTCTTTGCAAATGGAGCACCTTCTCTCTTTGATTGACACGACAACCGAACGTAGTCTTTGTTAGGACAATTTGTGCTCGTTTTCATAGTCATGCTAATCTCAATAATCTCCACGTGTGTGTATAGTCGTAGGTTCCTGTCACCATTTTGAGTTGACCTTTTTCCTTTGACTTGAGTTTTGTTGGATTTTACTCACTTTTGACTATCCTTTTCATTTGGTTGCTTCTTTGGCATCCCACCATCCTAACCTTCCACCAAAAGCTTTTGAGAGTTTTAGTTCTTTGTCTAGTGTGAGATTTCTTTGTAATTTCACAATGCAAGTTTAAGTTCTAATGTGTGGCTTCTATTTTGATACAATCCTAAAGGTGAGGTAAAAGGCTAACCCCCACCACATATTACCTTCCATATACAATCCTTGTTTGTATTGCATCATGGATAGGTATGGTGAGGCGACCCAACCACCTCCACAAAAAGAAGAATGAAAAACAAGGAGCACTACGTCGACAATGTCTCCACATGCTTGGGTGATATAGAGTACTATAACAACAATGAATCCCCAAGCATGGATGACTTCGAGTGCGGCAACGATGGAGCCTCACCAAGCATGGAGGACATGGAGAACTTCATCGACTTTGAGGGTTATTCCATGAGCCATGAAGAATTCCTCCACCGCTTGGAGATGGAAGACTACCACGCCAAACAAGCAGAGGCGCATCATAAAAAAACCATGATCTTCAAAAACAAGCGTGCCACGCCAAAGCGCACCACTTACTTCGATGATCCAGCTCCAAGGCATTAAGCGCCCCCATCTCCAAGGCGTCGAGCGCCACCGTATCCAATGCGTCAAGAGCAACCACCTCCAAGGCATCAAGTGCCACCACCTCTAAGAAGAGTGGCTCCACAACATAATATTCAACAAGAGATGCTGTGAAACAAGAATATTCATCGACATACATCCTCTCATGATCATCGACACCATAAAGGGGATAGAAGACATCAACAAAGGCTTCTTCTCCACAAAGACGAAGAATTCATGAAAAGCGCCATGGTCCACCATCAAATGGACATGTTGAAAAGTGCCCTCATCAAGTTCAAGAAGGACATGGATGACAACGTCGCCAAATTCAATGAGTCATACTCAAGAAGGCGCCATAAGCACAAGAAGAGTTCCAAGTAAAGCCATCATCATCATCGCGAGCATCATGTGGATGAGCAAGTGCGCCACCTACATCACCTTCGGCAAGGCACGCCAATGACCTCCGTCGACACCATCATTAGGCACCTTCCACTACTAGTACCACCACCAAAATGGTACCAAGATCAATCCTTATTCCATGCCATCAAGCTTCAACAGCAAGACTTGACATCCAAGATGAAGCATGCAACTTCATGAACAAGGTAAATGAAGACCTCTACTTCACCAAGTTGTACAAGTATGTTAAAAGGATGTATACACAAGCCAGTATGGTCACAGAGAAGGATGAGAAAGATCCAAGCGAAGAGTCTACACTTCAAGATGGAGGAAGAAAAGACCACATATGTGATGAAGTCGATCCGAGCACCGCTCTCGACAACAACAGGAGCCTACTTCCACCACTACTACAAAATAGCGACAAGATGGTCATGCATGGGATTGTCCCTTCGGCCATGGAGGCGAGCGATGATGCCCATCTTGTGGCATCCAACTTTGAAGGTGATAGAGTTGAGAATGGTGAGCATGGGACTTTCTCTTCACCAAATGAGGCGCATGGAGTTGAGCAAACCGATCCTACCCCTATATGCTTGAGTGATGATGTGGTACAAATCCCATGTGAGTATGAGAGCCACTTAGCCCACTTGAGTGAGATAAAAAGTGAGATGAGTGACTCCACCATATGTGAGATTGAGTGCTTCCACTTTGAGGGCATGAGTGATACACCGAGTGAGTTGAGAGTGGTAGTTGATAGGTCATATGAGGCCATTTTGATTTCTAACGACTTACCCTCTACCTCTAGTGTGTATTGTCATGATGTGCTAGGTTCCATGAATGAAGATGTACTAAGCTTAGAAATGATGATGCCTCCTATCGAGAATATATACATGGTGGATGAAGCTAAGGCCATTCCCACATATGATGAAGAAGTCGCCCACAAGGAGGCCACTACTACCACAACACCCACGTCATATGATAGGTATGAAAAAGGTAAAAAATAAGGGTGTTTATGATGCCATACTCCCATTAGTGGACATGATGACTTGTGATGATTGGCATGCTATGGATGATATTTGTGACATCACATATGATTTATTCATATTTCCATGTGATACTTTGCCTTTGCAGAATGTTGAGCATGTGAAAATATTTGACTATGGTGATGTTGCCATAAACATTCCATGCTACAAACATTTCATATTTCTTGTTGTTGCTTGCAATATGTTGAACAATTGCACTTTCCAATGTTTTGCTTGCACTGATGTTCAGAATGATCCTCGTGTTGCAACAAACTTGATGAATAATTTCTCTTTCCATATGTTTGTCAGCAACCATGCTATTGCTTCGAACATGCTTTGTCATGATAGTTATTCAATTTCTCTTGTTCCTTGTAATAAGATGAATAATTGCTCTTTCACTTGTTTTGCTTGCAACAATAATTATCATATCATTTCTATTGAGATTGTCCTCATAACTTTCTAAAATTTTAGAGATTTTGGTAAATGCCATGATAAGCATGTTCCCCACTTGCATACTCACCATGCATCTATTTTACACTTCCACCTATTGACAAAAAGAGCACTAGAGAGCATTCCCCACATGAGTTCAAGATCGAACCCAGCTCTGATACCTTTTGCATGTTTTTCATCTTTCATGTTCAAAACTTTCTATTTCATAAGGTTTGTTTAAAAACATGTTGTTTTTCTCTCGCTTGTGATACTCACATTTACAAGATCTTTTCTTTTGATGATTTGTGTGTGGCATCCAACATATCAAACAATTTCTCTTTCCAATGGTTGGTTTGCATGGTTAATGATGTTTTTTTATATCGTTCCTCATATGGCTTTGCCGAATTCTCCTATTCTTGCATCAAAGATGTTGATCAATATTTTAGTCCAATGCTTTGAGTGCCACACTAATACGTTATATGGAGTTTTTGAGTTCCCACATTTGGATGATGTTCAAATGATTTACATGCACTTTCACCTTGCATATGCATTTTGTTTTCTATAGTTTCGTTGTGCTAATAGTGTTGTGAACAAGAATGGACATGCCACAAATTACATGCTCCTATATCATACACAAAAATATTTTGCTTGGTCTTTGTTGTGTGAAAGTACGAATTCTTACGCATCAATTTCTATGGACCATGAGTTAACAAAATGAACCATAAAGAGTTATCTATCGTTTACCTTAAACGAGGTATCTCCACATCATAAGGTGACTTCCTTCTACTTGAGGACTCATGCTATAATTTTCATGAATTGGCTATTCTTTGAGTGTTTCTTCACTTTTGTTGTGAGGTTTGTAGGCTTCATGGAAAGTGAAGGAACATTGAATTGTTGTCAAATCAATCTTCCCGAGGAGGACTATATGGTGAACCCAGGATCAAGAATGTCTCTCGACCTATTCTAATTTGTGATGAGCATGTAGAGTCGGGGATGACTCCTTTTGAAGGGGACTGATGTATCCCGACCTACGGTCGTTACCACATCAAAGGCTCCAACTTATGCCAAGTCATCATGGACTCCAAAGGTGAACCATATCCTCTATGTGAGTCCACTTCCTACCCTATTGAATGTTATACTACTTCATACTCCGTCCCATGACCATGATAGGTTCACACCGACAAGTACAGAGACAAGGAAGTAATCCCGGAGAATCAATCCCGATAATACAGTGTTGGAAGAGGAGACGGAAGAAGCAATTGACTCTAAGACTGGAGTCTCCGCCGTCATGGCCCTAGAGTCTCCGCCCTGATGAGAGTATCTTATTCCTTGTTTATGATAAATGTTTATTTTGCATGCTATAATTGAATTAATTTGGAACATTAATACATGTGTGTTTAATAAACAAAATACAAAGTTCCTAGTAATGCCTCTCATATAAACTAGCTCGTTGATTAACAAGATGATCAAGATTTCCTGATCATGGACATTGGATGTTGTTAATAACGAGGTCACAACATTAGTGTAATGATGTGATGAACATTTATCCGAAGTATAGCATTACGATCAAAGTCATTGTGTTTATATTGCTATAACATCATACAAAGTAATACTAGTCCTTAGACCATGAGATCATGTCAATCACTAACACTGGAAGAGTATCTTGATAAGATCAAACGTCACACCGTGAAAGGGTAATTATAAAGGTGGGTTCGGTGCTACGAAAGTGTTATGTAGAGGATCATGAATCAAGAGTGGGATTTGTCCATCCCGATGATGGATAGATATACTCTGGGCCCTCTCGGTGATATCAGATTGGTTAGCTTGCAAGCAAGTGATGAGATCACTAGAATATTATATCACGGGAACGAGAAAAGAGTGCATGTCTGCAACGAGATCAAACTAGGTATGGAGATATGGATGACCGAATCTCGGACATGTAATATATCGTGAGACAAAGGGATTTAGTTACTAGCGTTAAAGGTTCTCACGATCACATAAGTCATCGTTGAATGTGTGGGAGTAAGTATGGATCTACAGGTCTTGCTTCTGATTATTGAACTGAGAGGGGTCTCGATTATGTCTGCATTATTCGTGAACCGTAGGGTAACACAATTAAGGGATACCGACACCATTTGGAGCAAATATGTTTCAGATCAAGATTTAAGAAAGTGCTAGAATTATTTCAATAGACACCAAAACTGTTTCGGGTGAAATGGCTAAAATTGGTTCTGCATGTAATATTGAAATGTTGTAGGGGGTTTTATGTGAATGTTTGTTAATTAAAGTAATTAACAAAATTCTGAATAAAATTAATAAAAGAGTTTTATTAAATGAGAGAGCATTAAATTTGGAGAAATTTAATGCATTTAAAACGGAGACTTTAATAGAAAATGTGAAGGGTCACCCCTTGGCAGCCGGCCATGGGGAGGGGCACCCCCCTCCTCCTATAAAAGGCCCCCTCTCCTCAATTCTCACTTACACCTCCTTGTGAAGGATCTCTCTCCCCCTCTAGTATTTTTCCCATGGTCTCAGATTAGCGAGATACATGTTCCCGGTGGGTTTATCTAGAAAGGAGTTGCTGCTTCCGCTACTTTGTTGGAGCAAGGGACGGAGGTTGTCGGGGTACCGGACGTGTGTGTGATCACGGATGCACCGCTGCTTTGTGGTGCTGGACTTGTTAGTGCTGGACTTGCCGGTGCTGGATCTGATGGACGTGCTGGAGCTGGACCAGCTGGACCTACTAGACTTCATCACGATCTTGAGATTGGCAAGTGTATGACTACATCATCCACGAGTTCCATCTCGTTAACAAAACTTTGTTGTCTTCGAGGGTATGTTCTCTATGGATGTATATCCACCCGTTGCTTGTATCTAATAGATAGATCTTGGCGTATAATAGTTCCCATCGAAGGAAATTTTTTGTTTTCTATGCTGTGAACCCAATATTATGGTAGCCCGCGTACGTGGTACGGGCGGGGGGTACAGCCAGAGCCGACCCTTACCGAGTAACAAACCATGGTACAGTCGTGCATGCACTCGTTATAGGCGCGTGGTACTGTCGCACATGCACTCGGTAGTACATTTGCTTGAATTTTGATGTTTTGCTCGAGGGTACGGTACATGCGCGTGGTACGGGCTTCTCTGGCCACACCATTGGTCGTTACGACCCCTAGGTCCTGCAGCAAAAAATCAAAGTTTCTATTTTCCAATGCCTCGATGTGGTACAGGTGCACGGTACGGGTCCTTCTAGCCGTACCACTGGTCGTTATTCGGCTAGTAAGCTGAAAAACTCATAGAATTTGGTTTGTAGCTTCGTGTGTCTTTACACATCTTAGGAAAGGGAAAAATAACAACAAATATACTTCATAAAAATCAGCAGTACTTCTTAGGCCATGTGTTAGTAAAATAAAAGATCGAGGATTACCTTATTTCTTCTCCTCTCTCCAAATGTATTCTTGAACACTCATTATTAAAAACAAAAACAAAACAAAAAAAACACAAGAGTAAAAACTTTTATTTTACATGGGTTGCCTCCTATGAAGCGCTTCTAGTTAAGGTCAATTAGCTTGTCACATATGGTGATCATTTAGGTTTAATGAGTGGAACACCCACTCCAAAGAAATTGGCTTTCAGTGTAATTATACCATCATTGTCATTAGGTTTGGCCTTGTTCTTCCTTGGGAAGTGGACTATAAAAGGATCTCTAGATGGTAGTCCTATTCTCACATTCCCTTCATATAATTGATTAAATCTTTAATAGTTCTTATGATTGGCCTACCTAGAATTATATGTGTTATGGTATCTTCAGGCATGTCCACTACAACTAGATCAATAAGAGCGGGACTTCCTTTAATTTCAACAACTATATTTTCTTTTATCCCAACCACTTGTATATAAGTTGAATCTGCTAGATGGAGTCTTAGTTCAGTAGTTGCAAATGGCCACAAGTTTAACTTGTCAAATAGACTTTTGGAAATTGTTGAGATGCTTGCACCAACATCACAAAGTGTAGATATCTCATTAACCCCAATCTTAATTTTAATAGTGGGCTCAAATATATCACCTAGCTTAGCAGGAAGCTTTTCAGCTAGTCTTTTATACTCCATCTCTAAATCTCAAACTTTAGATGCTACTTATTGAATTCATTGTTGGTACATAGCATCATTACCTTGTTTTATACCAGGATTATTCATGGTGATCATCTTTAGTAGATCCGCCATGGTGTATTCAGGTGAAGGAATGTTGCTATAATCTATCTCTTCAGGCTTCTCTTCATTTGTTTCATCCTCATCATCTTGAGGTCTTCTTCTGGATTTGGCTCGGGCTTCCCAGCAATCTTTGCTAGTATGAGAGCTTGGCTCTCAGCTACCTTGCCCAATTGAGCCTCCACGGTCTTTGTCCTTTCCCGTAGAACATGCACATCATTTCTAATTGCAATGGCTTAGTTAGATAATTTTTCTATACTACTTTCATGGTTCTCCGTGAATAAGCATATTATTTTGCTCAGTTTGAGCTTGCATAAAGGTTCTAATAGTTTGCTCAAATGAGAGATTGCCATGATTTGCTCCATTATGATTATCATAATGTTCCTATACTACTTTAATTTCAACAACTATATTTTCTTTTATCCCAACCGCTTGTATATAAGTTGAATCTGCTAGATGGAGTCTTAGTTCAGTAGTTGCAAATGGCCACAAGTTTAACTTGTCAAATAGACTTTTGGAAATTGTTGAGACGCTTGCAACAAGATCACAAAGTGTAGATATCTCATTAACCCCAATCTTATTTTTAATAGTGGGCTCAAATATATCACATAGCTTAGCAGGAAGCTTATC
This sequence comes from Avena insularis, assembly GCA_023614405.1. NCBI lineage: Eukaryota > Viridiplantae > Streptophyta > Magnoliopsida > Poales > Poaceae > Avena > Avena insularis. Next base: position 317,429,807 of record CM042694.1, on the reverse strand, counting down.
AGCTAGTCTTTTATACTCCATCTCTAAATCTCAAACTTTATATGCTACTTGTTGAATTAATTGTTGGTACATAGCATCATTACCTTGTTCTATACCCGGATTCTTCACGGTGATCATCTTTAGTAGATCCGCCACGGTGTATTCAGGTGAAGGAATGTTGCTATAATCTAGCTCTTCAGGCTTCTCTTCATTTGTTTCCATCCTCATCATCTTGAGTTCTTCTACTAGATTCGGCTCGGGCTTCCCAGCAAACTTTGCTAGTATGAGAGCTTGACTCTCATCTACCTTGCCCAATTGAGCCTCCACGGTTTTTGTCCTTTCCTGTAGAGCATGCACATCATTTCTAATTGCAATGGCTTGGTTAGATAATTTTCCTATACTACTTTCATGGTTCTCCGTGATTTTAATAAGCATATTATTTTGCTCAGCTTGAGCTTGCATAAAGGTTCTAATAGTTTGCTCAAACAAGAGATTGCCATGATTTGTTCCATTATGATTACCATAATGTTCCTATACTACTTTAATTCAATAACTATATTTTCTTTTATGCCAACCGCTTGTATATAAGTTGAATCTTCTAGATGGAGTCTTAGTTCAGTAGTTGCAAATGGCCACAAGTTTAACTTGTCAAATAGACTTTTGGAAATTGTTGAGACGCTTGCATCAAGATTAGAAAGTGTAGATATCTCATTAACCCCAATCTTAATTTCAATAGCTGGCTCAAATATATCACATAGCTTAGCAGGAAGCTTATCAGCTAGTATTTTATACTCCATCTCTAAATCTCAAGCTTTAGATGCTACTTGTTGAATTAATTGTTGGTACATAGCATCATTACCTTGTTCTATACCGGGATTCTTCACGGTGATCATCTTTAGTAGATCTTCCATGGTGTATTGAGGTGAAGGAATGTTGCTATAATCCAGCTCTTCAGGCTTCTCTTCATTTGTTTCCATCCTCATCATCTTGAGGTCTTCTACTAGGTTTGGCTCAGGCTGCCCAGCAAACTTCGCTAGTGTGAGAGATTGGCTCTTAGCTACCTTGCCCAACTGAGCCTCCATGGTCTTTGTCCTTTCCTGTAGAGCCTGCACATCATTTATAATTGCAACGGCTTGGTTAGATAATTTTCCTATACTACTTTCATGGTTCTCCGTGATTTTAATAATCATATTATTTTGCTCATTTTGAGTTTGCATAAAGGTTCTAACAGTTTTCTCAAACGAGAGATTGCCATGATTTGCTCCATTATGATTATCATAATTATTGTAAGAAGGTCCTGTAGGATTAGAATAATGTTTTTGAACATTAGAAGCAAAATTTTGTTTTTCCAAGCAGGATTATAAGGAGTGCAAGCTATAAAATTACCATCATTAACATCAGTAGTGATAGCATTAACTTGGGTATCTTCCTTACCCTTTACTATGTTGAGTAACTCATCTACCTTAGATGTAAGCTCTCCATTGTTTACCTCGGTGATTGAACTCACGCTCTTTGATGTTCTTTCCACATGCCATTGGGCATGGTTGTTTTGCATATCATCAAGTAATTTCTTTGCAACTCTCCCTTGCTTTCCAATGATTGTTCCTCCTTCTGAAGTATCTAGCATAGACTTAGACATTGGGTTAAGGCCATTATAAAATAAATGTAATATAAGCCATTCTTCCATGCCATGACTAGGATAGTTCATTATGACTTCTTTCACCCTTTCCCATGCAAGTGCTAGTGGCTCGCGATCTTCTTGTCTAAAACTTGTAATATTGGATCTTAGTTGCATAGTTTTAGCTGGGGGAAATTTAGTCATGAACACATTAGTGCATTCCTCCCAAGATTTAATAGAGCCCTTAGGTAGAGGTAGCAACCATTCCTTAGCCTTTCCTCTAAGAGAGAAAGGAAACAATCATAATTTAACAGAATTTGGATCTACATCCTTAATACGCATCATGTCAAACATTTCATTATAAGTGTTTAAGTGCAAACCTGAATCCTCAGAAGACGAGCCTCCAAATTGGTTTTGTGGAACCAAACTTAAAAGGTTAGGCTTTATTTCATACGCTTCTGCATCAACAGTGGGCGGAGTAATAGGTGCACGAATAAAATCATCAGTGGGAATATCATACTCCCCATGTCACTTTTGAGCCATGGCTCTTATATTTTTGGTATTTTTAAGTAAAGAAAACCAATAACAAGTAACTATTTTTTGGGGTTTTCAAATAGGTAACTAGAAAGAAACTAATAATAAGAAATAAACTACAAACAAATAATAAAACTAAAAACAAGGTCGCTAATGACCTCACCAGGATAGCTAAATTGCTTCTCCGGCAATAATGCTAGAAAAAGGATTGATACCTTTGATCTGGATTCACGGAAGTAGTATAATAGCTTTTTCCCTAGTAGACCTAGGTTTAATCAAAGCTTCGAAAGCAATTCTAAACGGAAATAAAAAGGACACGTCTACAAGACTTTGTTTCTTAATTTTACCTTTGTTTACTGGACCAATCTAGTTTACTTTTATAGTGGGTTGATTCAATGGATGGATATATGCCAGGGTTAAAGATCCATCTGCAGATGCACATCATACGGGATAAAAGATAATAATAAGCATAGTCATGTGTAATGTTTTAATAGGTACAATCTCTTGTGGACAATCTACAGATGCACATCATACGGGATAAAAGATAATAATAAGAGAAGACCATACACATCCTAATATACTAGAGCCCCTATGATGCAGCAGACATAGAAATAGTCTTTTGATCCAACCGAGTGCACCACGAAGCCACGTGCTACAAACGATTATCAAGTGTAAAACACAAATCAAAGCATTAAGTGGTGATGTTGTGTGATCCTTAATGGTTCGCTAAGAGAAGACCATACAATCCTTTCTATCACTGGGGTTCCTATGAGATTGCCGCTAGCCAAGTATCTCACCTAAAGCCTTTATCAATCTTGGGGTCTTGGGTTGTGCAAAGATCGAGAAAACAGACAAAGAAACAAAAGATACAAATATCTCTTTCCAACAATACACAATGCTCCCATAGATTAGATGCACATAATCGTTGCAAGGTTTCTCCCAAACCTGCAGCCCACGAGGACTACTCAGTCATAATAATGAGATCAAGGATAGAAAACATTGTGCAAAATACTTAGATTGTAATCAAATATTCTTACAATGATCGCCGAATCACAAGGAGATCTCAAGTACAAAGTAATGGCTATGGCTAATGGAGCGGATGGAAGATGGAAGGGATGAACAATGGTGTGGATCTTCTTTGGTGGTGTTGTGATGCAGTCTGAGAATGGAGGCCTTCTACGTGGTGGCTGAGAATTCAAAATATATAGGCATCTTCATGAAAGTTATAGGGTTTGATGAGATGGAGCCGCTACCACATGGTACAGATGAATGGTACAGGCGGACCCTGTCCGGACTAGTGGTCGTTACGGCAGCTGGCGCCTGGCATTTGATCTAGGATTACTTTGTCGTGTGGACTTCCTCAAAAACCTTCATTATGACTCCAGATTTTGCATTAAAAAGCATGATTTCCTGCATATCACAAATCAAAGCAATGGTTTGCATGTCTTGGGAATTATTAGTCATTAGTGGCAAGGATAGAGAGTTTCTTGGTAATTTCTTGACTAAAAACAATGTTTAAACGCGTTGGAAGATGGCTATTTTTGGAGCCATCAGCTGGTTAGAGAGATAGTGTTCTTTCCCTCCACCGATCCTAGGGATTGTATCAGACTGGTTGCCGCCAGTGTGAGAGATAGGCTTGTATCGTTTATCATGTGTGCATATGTTCATCTTGTTCTTCGCTTGTGTGTTTGTGGTTTTCATCCTCTCCCTCACCCCACTCGCCTTCACCTCGATTTCCTTGGAGATTCGTGAAAGATCGGACAACCCTAAGGGGTCAACCCTAACATCTCTGTGACAAGTGCATTAACACTACAATCGTCATACCTTTCAGCGTAAGATCCAAGATTTGTAATATGACATATAATTTATTCAACGTATGAACCTGATTTAGGCATAGCACTCAGGTTAACACTACCAAGAATATATAACCACCTTCCTTTTCCTTTTGGTCTTGAATAATTTATAGATTTTATGATTACCAAAATTCGGATGGTCCAAAATATCTAGAGGGTCCGAATAATCACTCAACGAGCCTTCCTTCAAGGAATAATTATCTATATGACGTAATTTTATTCTTACAACTTAACATACCACAAAATGTTAGTAATGTATTTTTTACAATATTATAATTTTTATATTATTTCTTATGAATTGTAACACCCCAGTTTTAATTAATGAGTAATTAGGCTTTGTTTGTGCATTCATGATCATCATCTCTTAAAAATGCATGGAAAAGAATTAATGCAAAACCCTAAAACCATAGTTTCCTTCTTCCTCTCAAACACATTCAAAATAGTCTGAATTTCGAAAACTACAAAATGTTTGGAGCCCAAACTGAATAAGAGGGCCCCATAATATCTTATATATTTTATAAAAGTCTCTGGTCTTTGAAAAGTATTCAAAACAGATTTGAAATTGGAAATACAAAAGAGAAATCAAAACAGAAAATGGAAAAATGTTTTCAGAATAAAAAAAGAGAGCCAGCGGCCCATCTCCCCTCTTCCCTCTCTACCGCTCACGTGTGCAAGCCAGCAGCTCCCGCGGTCCAGCAGCAGCCCAACTCGACCCAAGCCCGGTACCCCTTCGTTCTGTGTCATCTTCGTCCCCGACGGCGAGCAGCTCACTGTAGCCGCCTGCACCGTTGTCGATGCGCCAAGATGCCCACCTGCCGCCTCCTGGATGAGGATAAGAGTGTCGCGATGTGCCCTCCTTCTCCTTCCCCGGTCTTATCCCCTTCCCCGCTCTCTCTCTCAGCCCTGCAAGGTTCCCCAAACCCTAGCCTCGGCCGCCGCTTCGTGCCACCGTTCCCTAGCTCCTGCCGCCCAGCTGAGGCCACCGTCGGATCCGCCTCGCCGTACTCTTCTACTCTACCAATGGAATCGAGCTGGGGATGCATAAAGCGACGCTGCCATCCGCTTCTTCTCCGACCCTGAACAAGCTCCACCGAGACCGTGTCGTCGACCTTGACCCCTCCGGCTCAGCTGACAACCGCGACACTCCAAGGGTGAGCTCTCGGTCCTCGTTGACCATCGCCCTACCTCCCTCTCGCTCTGTAGCTCGATGTTGCCGTGCGTTGCTGCCTGCCGTCACAGTAGCTAGTCGCCGCTGTTGCTCCGGTGACCCAAACCAAGCAGCGCCGCCATAGTTAGGCTCCCCGAGTCGCGCTCGATCGAACGAGCTAACCCTCACATCCCAATGTGCCACCTAGCACCACCAGCTACCGCCGACCGACGTACCCTCCGGCGAGCCTAGGTGGCACTGATGTGGCGTTGTGTGGCGCTGACGTGTTGCTTGCGTCAGTGTTGTGCAATGTTTGCCACGGTGGCAACCTGACATGGCCCCTGGCCCACAGGTTAATCACAGAGGGTAGCTTCTGCCTTGGTGTAAAAAAGGTTCCCCAGCCCTAGTGATGTCATCCTACACCTGTGCTGACGCAGTAAATGTTTAAAAATTGTTTTAATAATTTTACAAAAAGGTTTAATCTTATAAATTCAACAACTAATTATTTATAAGTCATAAAAATATGTATAATATATCAAAATGTTCAGAAAAATGAGATCTTTACAATAGACTCATAATCATGCATTGTTCAACAACTTTAACTACAAGTTTAATTAGAATATCAAATGAACCCCCGTAGGTGACTCCGAGGTTTCCTCTGTTTTAGGGTTTGCACCCCTCGGACTCCGCTTAAATTTCCAAGCATGCTTTAGGGTTTCATTTCAATACTATTTAACTTGTCATATCATCATCTTTGCTTGAGCATTGCATCGATGCCATGTGTTGATTGTTGTTTCCCTTTCTTTCTGGTGTTTGCTTCTTCCCGGTAGAATACAATATCGAGATCGAGATTGATGACCGAGATCAACACCATCGAAGTTCGACGAATAATACTTGACCAACTGTAATCAAGTCAAGTACAAGGCTTCCGAATATCTATATTTGGGTATCAACAAACAAGACAAACATAGCCCCACCATTATACAATCCTACGATTTAGAAAGCACTTTAATTCTTGCCATGATGCAAACGATTCTCCTGTGGTCTTTTATCGATAGATAGAGTATCCTATTGATGTCTACGCACTTCTATTCGTGTAGACAGTTGTTGGGCCTCCAAGTGCAGAGGTTTGTAGAACAGCAGCAAGTTTTCTCTTAAGTGGATCACCCAAGGTTTATTGAACTCAGGGAGGAAGTGGTCAAAGGTATCCCCTCTCAAGCAACCCTACAATCAAGATACAAGAAGCCTCTTCTGTCCCCAACACAGCCAATACATTTGTCAGGCGTATAGGTGCACTAGTTCGGCGAAGAGATAGTGAAATACAAGTGGTATAGATAATTATAAGCGGTAGTGCTGATAGAAAATAGCTGGATGGCGTGGAAAAGACTAAAGGCAAACTGAAATAAAGATAGAAGCAAGCAAACATGTAATAGATCTAATAGCAAACGGTGTTTCAGTGCTTAGAAACAAGGCCTAGGGATCTTACTTTCACTAGTGAACACTCTCATATAAATATCTTCTCTTCATGATACTACTCTTAAATACTCTCCGGTTGGACACTCTAATCCATGGTAGGGCTATAACAGCACACCTCAAAGTTCACTTTCCACATCTAGATAACCCCACACTGTCACCTTGAGCACTAGATGGTTCAAACAAACACCACAATTTCATAGAAATATCCAACTCCAAATATAACTCATAACAAGTATTTGTAATCTCTAGCCTAAGTGCCACCATGGTGTGCACGCTGTCACTTTCACACACATGGGGAGAGCAGAGATCTATTAAAGCACATGAGTAGCAAGGTAGATCTATAGATTACAAGCTCACGATAACAATATGATCATGCATAGAGAGAGAGATGAACACATAGCTACCGGTAGAACCCTTAGCCTCGAGAGAGAACTGCTCCCTCCTCATCATGGTAATCAGCAATGGTGATGGAGATGGTGGTGGAGATCGATGGAGATGGCTCCGGGGGCACTTTCTCGTCTCGGCAGGGTGCCGGAACAGAGACTTTTTGTCCCCCGAATCTGCCCTTCGGTGGCGGCGGTGCTTCAGAACTTTTCGTGGCTGGAGGCTTGATTATTTAGGGTTTTTGCATCGAGAGGCATCTTATAGGCGAAGAGGCAAGGTCGGTGGGCAGCTAGGGGGCCACACCACCTGGTGGCGCGGCCAGGGCTAGCCCGCGCCACCATATGGTGTGGCCACCCTATGGCCCCTCTCCATCTCGCCTTCTGGCTCCGTGAGTCTTCCGGTAAAATCGACTTTGGCTTTTGTCCGGTCCAATTCCGAGAATATTCATTTTCTGACTTTCTGGAACCAAAAACAACAGAAAACAGGCAACTGGCACTGTGGCTCTTGTTAATAGGTTAGGCCAAGAAATTATATGAAAAGTACTCCAAAGTATGGACAAAACATAAGAAAGTAGATAAAACCAAGCATGGAACATCAAAAATTATAGATACATTTGCAATGTATCACCTATATATTGCATTACTCCCTTGAGCTTATATTACCTGATCCACTGCACCTAGCATAACTAGGTTTGGCTTGTGTGCACTGCTAGAGCATATATCTGTATCTTTCTTAGCCATGCTCAGCTGTTAGTGCTGGTTCATCCAGAAGATGTATCAGATGCAAAGAATCTAGTATGACAGGAGAACATGATGAGATGAGATCAGTGGTAAAGGTTAAACATGCTAAGGCTTGTATGGGAGGCCACAGTGGGATGTGGTTTTTGTAGTCCCATGATCGCCACCACTAGGACCCAAGTTCTTGCCTTTGGACCAAAGACGAGCATACAGCCACACGGGGTTTATGGGTACCTCACGAGTAACTAACTTGCCTAGTATATTCCACGAGTCACATAGATCGGGCGTTCCATTCGACATATGCGTAGAAAACGTTTTTGAAAGAGTTGGCAGGTCAAGGTGCATTATAACAGGTAGGTAAGCATGGATGGGGTTGCTTGGGGTCGATGGAGCCCCTGGTAAACCAACCTTGACTCACATCTCTAGGGACTGGCTTCGGGATTTGACCCGTTATGGCGGAATCCTCCTTAGTGCGTGACTCATGGTCTTGGCGAAAGCAAGGTAAAGGTCGTGTCTAACCACCCTCTGCCGGCCTTCCAGGGAAGAGGGCTAATGATCTGGCATTAAGAGTCAGTTAGTATGTGTGGGTAAAGTTGTGCACCCCTGGAGGATTAAATCTTTTCGAAAAGCCGTGTTCATGGTTATGAACGCTTGGTGACAGAATTCTAAGATCATAGAGAACCATAACCTAATCGTAAAACTTAGCAGTTCAATGTGTGCTTACGGATGCTTCCTCAGGGTACGAGGGGGTGATCCTAGTTGTGAGATGAGGATTACTTTGGTGGATATCAAGATGATGATCAGTTCTTCGGAGATGTCGCTCTCTTATCCCCTTTTAAAATATACTGAATAGACAATCTTGTTCTCCCTCTTGTTTTATAACCAAAGATGGCTTTATGCAAAATAACCCCACCAGCCATAAGTCTTGCGGAGTACACCCTGTACTCACCCTTGCTTTGTTGATACTTTTGTAGCAGAGTAAGTGTTCCCCTAAAGAAGAGTCTGGTACGACATCGACACTGACGAGTAGCTTGGGGTTCCCGGCCGGCAACTTGGAATCTATGGGATGAAACGTCATCGTTATGCTTCAGGCCTCTTAGGCCATTTGTTAAGTTTGCTATATTTAATAGCATAATTTGCCTTTCGTTGTTTGATGTTTGTGGTCAGTGACCTTTGCTTGTAATATTTTGGTTCTTCGCTCATTTATGAGCTTGCTGTAATAATTTTTGAGTCGAAGGGTTACTATTGTGTTACCGATTTCTCACTGGATATCCTCGAGGTCTAGGTTAAGATTATGTCAGGCTAAGGTCTGGATTTGTTTAACCCTGATCTCAGGGGTGTTAGATGAATTAAATGAGTATTTGGCTATTTAGCAGATTTAGTTGAAATTTTAACTAAGCATACATGAAAAAAGTTCTAAATGGATGCAAAATTTATATTTGAGTAACCAAATAATCACACATCGGCAATCTGCATTTGTTTTCCCACATGGAAAATCTCGGAGTCATTGGATTTCCAGTCAAAGTGTCCGGATTTTGTTCTTTTTGAGACGATTATATTTACTGACAGTCTTAGACGTAAATGTATATATTTTAATTCCCCACCAGCGGCCAACCTCCTCTCTTCTAGATCTAGTTCCTCCACTGGCCAACCTACATCCAGATCGACGTCGCTCGCCCGCATCGGCCCGACCACCGCTCTGTCCACATCGACGATGCCCCTGCATCGACGATGTCGCCCCCACAATTGTGAGTGTTTCCCTACCCCTTAATCCCCTCCCCCATTTAAATTATTACTGTATATATAGTTGTTAGACAGTTTCAAGGGGTAACCTCGGCAATGTCTATGGTTATGGACTTGGGTTTGATGGAAAAGAGAGTGTTGGTGTTTTCGCCGGCCTTTTAGAGAAACAAGGGAGTCAAAGTAATGCCTAATTATGAAAACAGAGGGCTACAAAGTCGCCGATTTCCTAGATGTGATCTAAATTACGGCTGGTTGTGTTTCTCTCAAAGCTATAGTTCCCTCTATGTCAGCACCTCCTAGCCTATAAATGAGAGGCTGGGTCTTAGAGTCCAACAAATTGGTCATAAGTTTAATTACAACTACTAGAATATGTCGTTTGACACTTCTACCTTATCAACACGCCTGGTTCCTAGGCTTCCAATGCTTCTAGGACTCTTAATTATTTGCGGGCTTCGTGGGTCGTAGTATAAGTATGTACTGGTATACCAATTATGGGAACTCAATAAGTCATACCCCTTGTCATTATCCCCCGAGACTCCATCTAAATCGTAGATTCAGGTTGAGTCTCAAAGACATTTTCTCTATTGATCTGAAGTCTTCTTTGAGTGACTTTTATACTTATAAATATTTTATTCATGGGGATTTTAGTATAACGAGTTAGGTGCATCCGGCAGATCGGGAACGAGTTAATTTCTCTTGGGAAAAACATTGTGAACCTACTTTAGGCTCAAGTCCCGGACTCGAACTCTATATATACTGGTGTGACTCAGTTCGGGCCACGGAGGTATCGATTACTGAATTCCAGTTTTTTGTTTTGGGTACCCAATGCATCCGTCAGGATTTTTCATCGTATCGTGGATACGGATAATTACTAGCAGAGCACATTCAGGTGCGATTACTAGGTCTCACAGGACAAATCCTAGGGTCTTACCTTCATATCGAGAGACACAGCATTCGGACATGTTATTGAGGCAGACACAGTCCAATTTTTTTTAATAATTTACCGACTGCCTTGTTTGGCTATTGAAGTTGCTGAAGTTGTTAGCTTGTTCATAATTTTTATCGGGTGCATTGCTCAATGCTCTCGATGAGAGTAACCGTTTGAGGATACACTTTGTAATGCTCGCATGTTTTTTATTTTTTATCTTTTCCATTGGAGGATTTTTGCTTTTGTTATGTCGGGTGTGTGAGTGTTCTCTATGGGAGTAGCCCCCTGAGGCTACAGTCGAATATTTGTATTTGATTGTAGGATCAAGTCTTTTATTCTCTTTGTTGCCATCTCCATACAAGTTTTTATTTTCTATCTGGTGCGTGGTCGGCACTCCCAATGGGAGTAACCCCCGAGGCTAGAGTTGAATATTTGTATTTGAGTGTACGCTCAAGACTTCATCATCTGAGGAAATTCTTGACTCAGGTCTTCTTTTTCTGGAATCATCAAACAAATCCGGTGCGTAATCAACACTCCCGATGGGGTATCCCTCGAGTCTATGTTTGAACACTTGCATTCCAGCATTGGCTCAAGTCTGTCATCTAAGGAGTTTTTTCGACGCAGGCCTTGGAATTCTTTCTTCAAGTCCTTGTTATTACATTCGAAGTATTTTCATTTGTTTCCATGATGTCATTGCTGACGTTGATGGCGTGACTTAGTGACGTTTCAGCGCTCCCGATGGGACGATTTAGTAGTGGGCCCATGACGCATGCTAACGACATGTGGGAAGCATGTCAATGGTTAGTTTGACCACACTATCCCATGTTGCACGGGAATCGAGGCACCATGCAGTTTCTCCAAAGTTACCGTCGTAATTAATTATCGTTATGCCAGGACTTCTGGATCCGACGGTCCTGATCTATGATGGGTACTTTATAACTTCTGACGGGTGAATTTTTCACTGCTCATCCCTTTCTCCACGACTAGCCTTATTCTTCCTTGCACAAAATTTGTTCCAACGCCACTACTCTCTTCTTGCTTTCCTGCTCACGCACCTTCGCTTCCATCACCATGGGGAGGAGCAAGGGTGGAGGTTCCGCTACTGACACCAAGGCGGCCAAACCACGGGTCATCGGATGGACCCACTCCAAGTGCTCATAGCAGGATGTGCGCTAGGCTCGGAAGTACCTGTTCCTAAAGGAGGGATCCTTCAATATTCCTAGTGATGGGGCCACGCCCATTCCTGAAGAAGGAGGGCGGGTAATATTCATCCATTTCCTCTACCATGGTCTTTCTCTTCCTGCCCACAAATTTCTTCGCCGGCTTCTATTTGTGTATGGTGTGCAGCTCTATCAGCTCACGCCAAACTCTATCCTCCACATTGTTGTTTTCATCACCCTCTGCGAGGTCGTTGGGATTCATCCCCAATGGGGTTTATGGAAACTCATTTTTCCATCAAGAGGAATGCAACCAGCACATCTGTCTATTATGTCATATATGTCCACCGAGATGTCGATTATTTTGACCTCAAGTTTGCGGATTCTGCCCAAGACTGGAGGAAGAAATGGTTCAACATCAGGTATAAGGCAGCTGAGGGACAGCAGTACAGATTAACTCCTTTCGACAGACAAAAAGCATTAGGAAGATTAAGCTTGGGAGAAGGTGCAACTCTAGCAGAGATTAAGGAGATGTAGCCCATGATAGACCATATCCGCGATCTTTGCTATATAGCTAGAAAACAAGTTTCGGGCGTTCAATTCATATCCTACATTCTTCGCTTCCGCATTGAACCTCTTTAGGCCTAGATTACTTGTATGTGGGCATACACTAGTAAGAGGAATCCAATGAGGGTGTCCCGGATAATCTACTATGCTCTGATCTTGACAAAAAGGTCAGATCTCTCACCAAACTAACAAAGTGTGACGAAATTACATCTGAATGTCAGGTTGAGCCTTTTGGCAAGAAGAATCCTTTTCCCGATGTAAGTCCCTTTCTCTTGTCTTACATTTGTCGGTTTCTTGTTCTTTGATGTATATTTTATTTATGCCAAATTTGATTCTCTATTTATGCAGAACCATTATCATTTTGATTCACTTCCTCCGCTTCCTAAGACAGGTGAAGTCCTAGAACCTGCTGCTGAATCTGAGGAGGATACAAAGGCTGAGGTTTTGGGAGACACTAAGGAACACGATGAAAATTTTGTTTCTCATTACTCTCCAACTAAGGTTGTCCCTTCCACAAATTCCAATTCCTTCAAGGTCGTCACCAGCCAAGGAAAAAGGAAGCGCCGTGAGGTGGACGTCCAGAATATTGAAGATTCTGGTGATTCAAGTGCAACAAAGCGGCAGATGGTTCAGCCACTGAGGATGGATCTTCCCAGGAAAAGGGCACTTCTTTAGTTTGCTCAAAATGTTGGCTTGTAATTATACGTCTTATTTTTTTCCTTCCAAAATTCCTCTAAGCTTCAAACTGAAATTCCTTGTGCTAGTGGCTATGGGGAGGAAAAAACATCTCCAGAATTGCCTATTGCCAATGTTGTCATGGTGTGGAACACGGCAGTACCATCGGGGATGGCTTGAAGGGGACAATCAGGATGCTACCGGTGGCTACTCGCAACGGGTTGGGCACAGATACTCCGAACACAGCGATGTACCTAGGTTTAGAGCCCTCTTGGCGAGGTAAAACTCCTACTCCTGCAAGGATCTAATATCAAAGGGGGCGAATGCCCAATACATGTGCTCCTTGAGTTGTTTCCTTAGCTACTTCTTGCTCGGAATTGTCTAAGTCCTTCTGGTGTCTATTTTCTACTTACCTAGAACCCTAGCACTACCCCCTTTATATACAGGTTGAGGTGGTAGCTTACAAGGTGGGTTCTAGGGTTTACTGTTTGGATTTGGGCCTTACAAAGTGGGCCAGCTGGACAGGGCCAAAAGGTAGGCCCGGGTCCAGTCAAGCTTCCAGTACAGGGGAGGACCATGATATGGTGTCCAGCGCCCCTGCTTTACTTGTCATCCAGCTCTTTATCCGTCAGCCGGTTCTTTATGCGTAAGCCGGGACTTTCCTCGTCAGCCCTTGCTTTGCTCGTCAGCCTCCAGCTTTGGCATAGTTGTCCAGTAGTCCCGGCCAGGCCAGCCAGCCTGTCCAGTCAAGGGTGCGTTCAGCAAGGAGCGTCACCCCCACCGTACCATGACCAGTGGATCCGAGGCGGACGGCTAGGAGCGGCCTCCCAGCCGGTTCTTCTGGCTACCCGGCTAGACAGGACAGCCGGGGAAACTTGAAGGCGGACCGGGTGGGGATTCCACCCGGCTGTGGTTCCTTGATATGGGTCCAGACGGCGTGTGCTCCTTGGAGCCGGCTAGTTGGTCCCGTCTTGGCCTACCCGAGGGTCATCCCCCTGACACTAGTTCCTAAGCGCGTTAGGACTTGGCCTCGTGGGGAAGTTCTTGCATGCTCATTTGAAATGATTGATGATGTAGATGCTTTGTCATTTTCGTTTGTCTTGTAGCCTTTGTTTTGTAGTCTTTGTCCTGTACCGGCTTGAGATTCTTTGTTGTTTTCCCGACTGGGGTTCATCGGCTACGGAGCCGATGGTCCCACCCATAGGGTGTGAGTGGTGATCTTCTTGACCGGCTGCCGAATCCGGTCGGGAGAGGGATTGCCAGTTTGCTGTCGTTGGTGCTTGCGTAAGCCATGCCTGCCGTTTCTGGCACGCTTTGCATTAGTTTGACTTCTTGGTCTACCGCTGCAGTTTTTGGTAACCGTGTGCATGCATTTATCATTGCGACTCCTTGGAGATTGTGGGCGCGGTTTGCCTCCTGCAGTAACTTCCGCTTGACCTTCTGTGCGTGTGGCGCTGGCGCACGCGATCTGCCCTGAACCGTCACTGGTAGTGGGGTGGTTGCTTGCCACGTGGTGGGGAGGGATGTGAACCGGCATGATGGAGTGGGGCCGTTGCCTGCCATGTGGCATAGAGGTAGGGGAAACGTCGTGGCTATTTTCCCCCGATAAATACGTGCGCCAAGGAGCAGTGGTTCCTCACTTCGTCTCCCTGCGCCTGTTCTCCTTGTTCTCCCTTGATCTCTAGTCTCTCCCTGCTCCTCTGCGCCACCGTTTCTTGGTTTCCAGCGCCGCTCCTCTTCCTCGACAACGGGACCCCGCGCCTCCATCACGGCTACCTCTCTAGGCAGCATGCTGCCCGAAGTCGTGGGCGGCTGGTGTGGCTCTTATTTTACTGAAGAGTTGGTGAAGAAGTACCGGCGGGGGAAGTTCCTGTCATCGGAGCGGTTGGTGAAACATCGCCTCGCGCCGGAGGGCGAGCAGGTGCCCAACCCCTAGCCTAGCGAGGCCGTTGTCTTCGTCTCCCACTTCGTTCTCGGCCTTGGGCTGTCGCTGAGCCGCTTCATCTTGGAGCTGCTAGTCACCTTCGACCTACAGCTCCACCACCTCGGAGCCAACGCCGTGTCGATGCTGTCGAATCATGCGGCTTGCTGCAAGGCGTTCCTCAGGGTCTGCCCCGACGCCACGAATTTCTTGAAGTTCTTCTACTTCAAGGTTCAGGTGGTGGGGAAGGGCGGCCCGTTGACGGAGACGGGCTGCTGCGCCATCTACCTGCGACCATCAGTGCCTATACCACGCCTGGAGCTCCTTGATACCGTCAAGCTCTGGCAGCGCTCGTATTTTTACGTGTGGAACAACACGGAGGTGGACTTCATCAAGGTCCACGCCTTCGCCAACGTCCCCTCCAGCCGGAAGGCCTGGAGCGTCCAACACTTGGGCGCCCAGGGAGACATCGACCGGATGGGCGCCCGGCTGGCCGTCCTTGTGGATAAGGAGCGGCTCACTGCCCAGGACATTCTGTTGTCCTGGATGGCGAACCGCGTGCTCCTGCTGCAGCACCGGCCGCACAAGATGTGCCACCTTTCCGACCATCTGGAACCTACCCGGGTGTCCCGGCTGGAGGTGTCGTACACCACCCTCCGCGAGTGGGTCGCCACCATCTCGAAGGAGGCGCTAGAGGAGGACTGGGTGTTCTCCTACCGGCCATACCACCGCGGCCGGCTTCCACCGAAGGTATGTATTTCTTGCTCTTCTCCGGGTGGGTTTTCCTGAGGGACTTCCGTTTTGTGCCTCTCGTCTTCCCTTGTTGAGTAGATTTTCACGGCGCAGCTAGTGGAGGACGGTATGGGGGACACCGAGCTCCCCAACTTTGCTGCAGACTTCAAGCCGGCGAAGGCTCCGCTGGTGGAGGCGGAGCGGTTCCCCATGCGGGCCGACAAGGGCTGCGAGTTCCCGCCCGGTGAGAGTTTGTTCTATGCCCTTGTCTGCCTTGCCCTTGTTATGCCTGTAGTCGTAATCTTGACGTTTTGCTTGCACTTGGAATAGCCGCCCATGGTGAGGATGTGGACCTGGCCGAGGTCGCCGCGCCCAGAGGCAGGGGGAAGCGGGCTGCCCCCACCAGCACCGCTACAGCCGGAGGTGGCGCCAAGAAGACACGCCGCCCCCGCCCTGCGGCTACCATGCCGAGTGTTGCCAGGTAGGTGCCCTTGTCTTCTTGGTGCGGGTATTGACTTACTCGTATTTGCGTTGCTCACTCCTTGTGTTTCTGCAGCAAGGCTATGTCCTTGCCCGACTCAGCGACCGTCGCCAACGCATCCGCCCCTACGCCTGCTACTGAGGGGAGCGCACCGGCTTCGGCATCCGAGGCCGCGCTAGCTCCGGCCTCCGAGGCTGCGCCGGCTCTGGCCCCTAAGGCGGCAGCGACGGAGGTGGTGCCGCCGGCTGAGCCCATGATGCTTCACCGGGCCGGGGTTGTCTCCCGACTTGCTGAGGGTTTGCTGTTCGGGCGTGCCGGTACGGCCATGCATCCCTCCGGCTTGACGGTGTGCGCTGACTCCAGCACCTACCGGGTGGAGGTGCCACCGCCGGTTTCCCCTGTCCAGCCGGAGGTTGGTCCCTCCACGGCTCCCGTGAGCGACGATGACCTCCAGGTCACTGGCTGGACGCCGGCGCGGGCCGCGTCGCCACTGGATGCTCTCCTGGCGCAGTTATCGGAGGCGGCGCCTCTGGTCGTTGTCCAGGCCCGCCAGCTGGTGGGGGCGCTGGAGCAAGGGCTCGGCCAATCCAGGGCGTTGGGGGCTTCCGTCGAGGTCTGTACTCTGTCGCCAATCTTGTTGTTTTTTTGTTGACTTGCGACGTAGCTGGTTCTTTTGGTTCTTATCTCCCTTTTCTTGCACAGAGGGCTCTTGCTGATGCCGCGAAGACTTCGCGGGACTTGGGCCATAAGATTGCTTGCTCTGCCGTATCTTCCTAATTGCGTGATTTCTCGCGCTTCGTGTTGAGTATTGGTTACCCTCCTGCAGCTCTGCTGGTGGACCGGGACCGCGAGGTGGCCCCGCTGAAGGAGGAGGTCGCCCGGATGGAGGAGTCTAACAAGACCCGCCAGGACCAGATCGCCCAACTGACTGCACAACAGCAGCAGATGGAGATCAAGGCTGGTAGGGGCAAGAAGACCGCAGATACCCGGGCCGAGGTGCTGAAGAACCTGGAGGGGCTCTACGCTACCCAGGCGGATGCCCTCAAGGCTTCCAAGGCCAAGGAGGCGGCGACGCTGTCGGAGCTTTTCCAGATCGCTAAGATTGTTGTCAGTATGTGCCCTTGGCTTGAGCTAATTTTGCAGCTTTGTCCTTTGTGGTCAATACTGATCGCTGCCTCCTTTTCTGGCTACAACTCAGTACCCTGAGGCGACAAATCAGGCATTGGGCCGGATTCCCGATATGGATCCGAAACAATGCCTCCACCCGGGGGAGCTGGTGACGGTCATCAGCGAGGAGGCGAACCGCCTGTGCGCCGCCTCTCTCAAGGTGTTTGACTACGTCTGACCCGAGGCCGTCCCGCCTACCACCATGGATGTCCTGGCCGAGCGTCTCTGGGGCGCTCCGGAGCTCATGAATGTGGCCCGGGAGTGGGTGGCCCACGGAGGCGAAGAGATGGTGCTGGCACTGTTGAAGTCCTGGAACCCGGATGTGGATCTGCGGAGCCTTTCCCGCTGATTTTGCCAAGGGACCAGTTATGACAAGCTTCGCA
This sequence comes from Avena insularis, assembly GCA_023614405.1. NCBI lineage: Eukaryota > Viridiplantae > Streptophyta > Magnoliopsida > Poales > Poaceae > Avena > Avena insularis. The sequence goes on along the minus strand of CM042694.1, from coordinate 317,412,325 downwards.
CCAAGGTCCCCTACATCCGTTCCTATGGCGTGACGATCGGGAGCTTCGTTGCGCTGGACAGAGACTTCAGCGACCCAACCAGCACAGAGCAGTACTTCCATAGCCCGGATGCGCCACGCACTGACGCTCCGGCTGCGCCACAGACAGCCTCGACGGGCGTCGCCTCTAGCAGCCATGCTCCAGCTGATACCTCCGGCCCTTCTGCCCCCCAATGAACTTATCTTTACTTTGTGCCGTGTGAACACTTGTTCGTCCTCTGGTTATTGAACCTTTGTGGGAGCATCGCCTCCCTCTGTATGTTTGCTCGTGCTCTTTTGTTTGCACTTTCTTCTTTGCATCTTTTGCATGCATGTTTCTGTGTGGGGGCATGCGAGCGCACCCACAGGGTGTAGTCCCCAAGGTTCGGGCTGGCTGGAGAATACAGCCGGGTCGAAGCTCCTCTGTGTTTTTTGTTTGAAGGTTTCTATGTGGGGGCGCGCGAGTGCACCCACAAGGTGTAGTCCCCGAGATTCTGGCCGGCTACACAATACAGCCGGGTCAAAGCTCCTTTACCTGCTCTGCTGCCGCCTGGAAGCTATCTGCCTCCGTCTTGACGGTGTTCGTCGTTAAACTTTCGCTCATGCAAACATAGAAACAAACAAGTTGTTTTCCTGGTTAAGCATATGCAAGTTCGAACTGTAATCTTAGGTTGGCTAGTTTTTGAAATTTTTGCTATTTCGCACAAATCCAATGTCTTTGCCCTTTTCTCAGTGAGCATTGGCCAGTTTTGATGATGTTCCCTTGCTGGCTTTTAGCCGAAGTCGAAGGGGTAGCTTAGTAGGCATACTGCACGATACTTCTGGTTTGGGTCATTGCCTTTGAGCGAGCGAGCGCAACCGGGTCGTCCAGACGTTTTTGTTTTCCTCATGGCCTTTTCGTGTAGGGGGCTTTGAGCGTTCTACTCTTGCCGGATCTGTCAGCCGGCTTGTGGTCTGCAGCCGAAACCAAAGAGGAAGCCTTAGGAACCACGTATAGTACTGTGCTGCGTGGGTCATGCAGCCGTCTGGGCCAACCGGCGAGTCCCCGAGATGGATCGTTGGCTCCGTGGTTAGAGTAATGCAGCCGGAAAAACCAATTTGTGCAGCATGACTTGCTTATTTATTGCGGAGTCCTCGAGACTATGTCGAGGCTCCCATGCTTATTAATTACATGAAAGTAAGATACATACACTTCTTTCTCAAGTATAAAATGGGCAGAGCAGGCTCGCGTTCCATGGGCGTTCAGTTTCTTCGCCTGAGCGGTCCATCTTGTTCTTTTCTGGCTTGCGGGTGTCGATGAGGTAGTATGAGTAGTTTTGTAGTGCCCGGCGGATTATGAATGGGCCCTCCCAAGGTGGAGACAGCTTGTGCATCCCCTTGGTGTCTTGGACTAGCCTTAGCACCAGGTCGCCCTGGCGGAACGAGGCGCTGCATATCCAAGAGATCGACGTTGTCTTCCCGTGCTTCTGGACAAAGCAAGTTCTGCTAGTAGATGCTGGATCTGGACAAAGCAAGTTTGCATGCTTCCTCCAAGAGATCGACATTGTCTTCCCGTGCTTCTTTGGCTTATTGTTCTGTGTAGAGCAGTTTGCGGGATGCGTCGAATTCGATGTTAGTGGAAAAAAGCGCCTTCGCCCCATAAACGAGGAAGAAAGGAGTGTAGCCGGTGGACCGGTTTGGCGTGGTGCGAAGGCTCCAGAGTACAGCCGGCAGCTCCTCAATCCAGCAGCCAGGGGATCACATCAGTGGTTCGATCAGTTGGGGCTTGATTCCGGCTAGGACCAGGCCATTTGCTCGCTCACACTGCCCGTTGGATTGGGGGTGTGCCACAGATGCAAGGTCCGGGCGGATGCCCTTATCTCCGCAGAATCATGCGAAAGCTCCCTTGGCGAAATTTGTGCTGTTGTCAGTTATGATGCTGTTGGGATAACCAAAGCATGCAATAATGTTTGTGAAGAACTTGACCACCATTGGCCCATCGAGCTTCTTTATTGGCTTTGCCTCTATCCACTTGGTGAACTTATCCACCTCCACCAGTAAGTGGGTCATGCCAGATCTGGCCGTCTTGGAAGGACCAACCATGTCCAGCTCCCAGACGGCGAACGACCAGGTCATGGGAATCGTCTTGAGTGCTGCAGACGGAGTGTGCTTCTGCTGGTTGAACCGCTAACACCCGTTGCATCTTTTGACAATCGGCTCAGCATCTTCCAGTGTCATGGGCCAGTAGAACCCGTGGCAGAATGCCTTTGCCACAATGGCCCGTGACGATGCGTGGTGTCCGCATTCGCCTGGTGGATGTCGACCAGCAACCAGATTCCTTCCTCTTGGCTCACACATCATTGATAGATGCCGCCAACGCTGCGCTTGTAGAGCTCGTTGTTGATGATGGTGTACGTGCTGGCTCTGCACTTCACCTGTCTTGCATGTACCTCCTATTCGGGTAGCTCTCTGTTGGCTAGGAAATCCATGAACGGCTTGGCCCATGTTGGGGTTTCCCTAATGGCGCATACCGCCTGCATTAGCAGATTCACCTCTGCCCGGATGGCCGGATCGGCCTCGTCTGGAGGCCGACCGGGTGGAGCGACGGAGCCGGCAGCCTCTAGGCTGGAGGCGGCAGTCCCCGGGTGTGGTGGAGCCATCACAGAAGTCTTGGAGCTGGCAGTCCCCGGGTGCAGTGAAGCAGTCCCCGGGTGCGGTGGAGTCGTCAAAAAAGTCTTCGAGTCGGCAGTCCCCGGGTGTGGTGCAGCCATCGCAGAAGTCTTGGAGCCGGTAGTCCCCGGGTGCAACGAAGCAGTCCTAGGGTGTGGTGCAGCCGTCGCGACGGTCTTGGAGTTGGCAGTCCCCGGGTACGCATCCAATATTATGGAGTCGGATTCAGGAGACGGCGCGATTGATGTCGTGCGCAGGTCCTCAAGGGAGACTCCAGGCGGAATTGGTTGTCTTCTTGACCCAATGCGGGCGAGCGTGTCTGCGGCCTCGTTGTTTACCCTGGGAACATGGTGAAACTCGCACCCTTTGAAACAGGCGCATAGCTGTTGTACGAAGAAACGGTATAGAGCCATGTTTGCATCTCTGGCATCCCAAACGCCTGACACTTGCTGCACCACCAGATCAGAATCGCCGAAGCATAGGATGCGTCGGATGCCTATTTCCTTTGCCATCTTGAGGCCGTGGACGAGCGCCTCATACTCAGCGACGTTGTTGGACGCGCGGAAGTGGATCTGTAGCAAGTATTCCAGTCGGTCTCCTTTTGGAGAGGTGATGACCACTCTGGCTCCGAGTCCCCCATATATCTTGAAGTCGTCGAAATGTAGCTTCCAATGTATGGAGTCAGGGCAAGGTGGAAGGTATTGTGTTTCTACCCAATCGACGAGGAAATCTGCCAAGGCCTGAGACTTGATCGCCGTTCTTGGCTCGTACTGTATGTTGTGGGCGGCAAGCTCTATGGCCCATTTCGCCACCTGGCATGTGGCATCTTTGTTGCCGATGATCTCCGAAAGTGGCGCAAGCGCCACCACTCGGATGGAATGTTCTTGGAAGTAGTGCTTCAGTTTCTTGGCGGCCATGTACACGCCGTACACCAACTTCTGGTAGTGAGGGTAATTCTGCTTCAAAAGCGAGAGCACCTCACTCAGGTAATACACCGGTCGTTGCACCGGCTGCACCTTTCCTTCTTCTGGCCTCTCCACTACCAACACCACACTGACAACCCTGTTTGTTGCTACGATGTACATCAACATGGGTTCCTTTGCTGCTGGTGCTACTAGAATAGGTGGTGAGGTGAGCATGTTCTTGAGGTCATGGAAAGCTTCATCCGCTTGCGATGTCCAGATGAATTTGACCATCTTCTTCATGAGCTGGTATAGTGGGAGTGCTTTCTCGCCCAGCCGGCTGATGAACCGGCTGAGGGAAGCCAGGCATCCGGTGAACTTCTGGACATCTCTCAAGTTCTTGGGCGGCTGCATGCGCTCGATTGCACCGATCTTTTCCGGGTTCGCCTCGATTCCTCGCTCAGATACGAGAAAACCGAGTAGCTGGCCGGCTGGGACGTCGAACACCCACTTATCTGTGTTCAACTTCATCTGGAACCGGCAGAGGTTGGTGAATGATTCCTTCAGATCCTCAAGGAGTGTCTGGCGCTCCTTGGTCTTAACTACCACATCATCGACGTAGGCGTGTACGTTTCTGCCAATCTGAGTCTGTAAGCACTTTTGCATGTAGCGCTGGTATGTTGCTCCAGCATTCTTCAGTTCGAATGGCATTGTGGTGTAGCAATAGGCTCCATAAGGAGTGATGAATTATGTCTTTATTTGATCAGCGGGGTTCAGCCGGATCTAGTGGTAGCCGAAATACGCGTCCAGAAATGACAACAGCTCGCAGCTGGCCGTGGAATCAATCACTTGGTTTATCCTTGGCAGGGCGAATAGATCTTTGGGACATGCTTTGTTCAGACTGGTGTAGTCAACACACATGCGCCAAGTCTTGTTCTTCTTCAGTATGAGTATGGGGTTTGCCAGCCATTCTAGGTGGAAAACCTGCATGATGAATCTGGCTGCGAGCAGCCGAGTGATCTCTTTCCCAATTGTTCTTCTTATTTCTTCCATGAAACACCTGGCATGTCCTTGGGGGACCATGCGAAGATATCCCGATTCTCATGGAGGAAGTCAATGAGCGTGCTTTCCTATTTGCTGTCAAGGCTGTCTCCTACCAGGACGAACTTGTCCTGCTCGGGCTCGTTCAGTAGGATCTTCCTCGTGCCCTTGGATGGCTTGAATTGTGCCTATCCGACCGGCTTGGGCTCGCCAGCCGGCATGTCCTTCTGCAGGACCGCCACGTTCTGCATGATTACACGTTTTTCTTCCGCGATGATCATGGCTTGCGCTATTTTGGACCTGTTTGTGGTGCATTCCACAGATCGTCCATAGCAACCATCCACGGTGATGACGCCCTTGGGACCTGGTAGCTTCATCTTGAGGTACGCATAATGTGGTACCGCCATGAACTTGGTGACCGTTGGGCGTCCCAGGATTGCGTGGTACGCGCTGCAGAGGTTGACCACCTCGAACCAGATGGGCTCGCGGCGGAAGTTGTTCTCCGTGCCGAAGATGATGTCCAACCAGATGGGGGAGTGCGACGGGCCTGGGACGGCTCCACGGAAGGAAGTGCTTGACGGCTCCAGCTGTGACTCGCTGATACCGAGCCGGTCGAGCGAGCTGCGGTACAGGAGGTTGATGTTGCTCCCTCCGTCTACGAGGACACGGGAGGATGTCCAGGAATGCCTCTTGGAGACAATTATAGGATCTAGAACCATCGCATAGGTGCCTGGGTGAGGCAACTCAGCTGGCTGGTCCTTCCGGCTCCATGCAACTTCTTGCTCCGACTAGTTGAGGTACTGGGGAATGGGAGGAACGATTGCATTCACACGACGCCTTTTGTTGTGCTTGGTATCCGGCTTCGCGGTGAAGATGTGGTAGTTTCCCACCTGGCGAGGGTAGTTGTTATCATTATCTTCCCTTCGACGTTGGTTATTGCGATCGCCTGGCGGCCCGACGGCTAGAGGAGGTGGTGCCTGTCCAGCCAGTGCGCCGGCAATTTCCGCCATTTTCTTCGTCCAAGTGCACTAGTGTGTGGTGTGCGTAGCTAGCTTGTTGCCCCCGCTATTGAACTTGCATGGCCCATCAAGCATCGACTCAATGGTGTACTTGGGCCTCAGAGGCCGGTCATCAGGCTTCTGTCTCCGGCTTCTGCCTACCGCTGGATCCTCCTGCACTGCCGCCACCTGCCTGGAGCCATATTGGTTATCCGGTTGGTCGTCCTTTCTTTTACCATGGTGATTGTCGTGCTACCTAGAATTGTGGCCATTCCCTTCCGGCTGGCGCCGATCTATGGCGACGTCGACGATTATTTGCCCTTGGTCGTCCACCCGGACGGATCTTCCCATCGCTATGTCGGCCATGGTGTACTTGTCCGTGATGGCCATGTTCTGTGCCATGGTTGTGGATTCCACCCGGTGAAGCTTATGCTTGAGCATAGTGCCGTCTCTACAGCCGTTGATGAAGAAATCAACTGCCTGATGTTTGCGTACCCCTTCACAGGAGTTGTGCATGATCATCCATCAGGTGATGTAGGAGCGATCGGACTCGTCCGGGCCCTGCACACAGAGAGCAAGCTCGCTAGTCCGGCCTGGGCGCTTGTAGGTGTCGGTGAAGTTGCGCACAAACGCTTGCTCGAAATCGTTCAATGCCTCGATGCTGTTGTCGGGGAGACTATTTAGCCACGTTCTGGCTGAGTCGAGGAGCATGAGAGGGGCGTAGTCTGAAGCATATTGGTCCGGCTGGGATTTCTTCCTCTAGCGCGCGTGACTGGACCAGCAGGTCAATTCATGCGCGCGCATCTTGTTGTTCATCCAGCTAGAGCGGGTCCTAGCCGGCCAGATAGGCGGGATTTGGGGAGTGCTTGGCCCTTTCCAGCTTCATCGGTCGGCTCACGGTTTCTGTTGGTAATAGCTGCCGTGTCGCGGGCGTTGTGCCCACGGCCTGCAGATCCACCGCATGGGCGGTTGCTCTGCCTTGCTCCATTTGGGGAAGATGCCTTGCTGCCGCGCGTAGCCGGGTCCGCCATCCGGCGAGCCGATTGGGTTCTGCTGTTGCCAGCCATGCTGAGTTCTGCCTCGACCTGCTGCTTGTGCAGCGTGACCACAAGGAGTTGGACACGTGTCTGCTGATGGAGCAGTTCCTCGCCCTCCAGGTGGCTTAGTTCCACAAATGCGGCCTCCGCGGCCCTCATATTTTTTGGTGGGGGTGTTGTAGACCGGTTGCACCGCGGGCGTACGTGAATCAGCGGCATGATCCATCTGCGAAGCAAGGTTCTGACCTTGTGGTTGAGTCAGGCGTCTGGCGCCGGGCAAGCGCGCAAAGCCGTGCATGATGTTGTACTCCCGCATGGTGGCATTCATCCACCGTTGGGAGGCCGCCACCTTGCCAGCTTCCTCCAGAAGTTTCTGGCAGGTGGTATCCAAGGCTGCAGCAGCTGCGGCCGGATTCGCCTCGATGGGGGTGATGGGGTTGCGCAGGTGCTCGATGGACACGTTGATCAGGTCCGGGTTAGGGAGGCATGAGTTGGTGGCGCGACCGTCCATGTTGCGCTACAGAGGTGGACGACGGTTCTCCACCGAGCCTGCCATCACGACCTCGACGCTGCCATTGGCGCCGCGCGAGGTGGAGAAGCCAGGGGCGCACCAAATATGGTGACGACCTCACAAGGGAAGGCCTTAGGGATGGTGGCGACGTAGACGCGGTGCTCGCCGAAGTGCATGATGGAGCCGCCGCTTGGGAAAGTCCCCCCAGCGAAGCAGGATGTGTTGTCGAGGATGCAGTCGTAGGAGCCGAGAGTAAGGATGAGGCCAGAGGCTACTCGCTCACCCGCGACGAGTGGAAGTCCTGTGCGAAAGATGATCCCAGCCGAAGCGATGTGCCCCACGGTAGGCGCCAACTATCATGGTGTGGAACACGGTAGTACCATCGGGGATGGCTTGAAGGGAACAATCAGGATACTATCGGCAGCTACTCGCAATGGGTTGGGCACAGATACTGCGAGCACAACGATGTACCTAGGTTCGGAGCCCTCTTGGCGAGGTAAAACTCCTACTCCTGCAAGGATCTACTATCAAAGGGGGTGAATGCCCAATACAAGTGCTCCTTGAGCTGTTTCCTTAGCTACTTCTTGCTCGGAATTGTCCAAGTCCTTCTTCTGGTGTCTATTATCTGCTTACCTAAAACCCTAGCACTACCCCCTTTATATACAGGTTGAGGTGGTAGCTTACAAGGTGGGTTCTAGGGTTTACTATTTGGATTTGGGCCTTACAAAGTGGGCCGACTGGACAGGGCCAAACGGTAGGCCCAGGTCCAGTAAAGCTTCCAGTACAGGGGAGGACCATGCTGCGGTGTCCAATGCCCCTGCTTTTACTTATCATCCGGCTCTTTATCCATTAGCCGGTTCTTTATGCATAAGCCGGGGCTTTCCTCATCAGCCCTTGCTTTGCTCGTCAGCCTCCAGCTTTGGCGCAGTTGTCCAGTAGTGCCGGCCAGGCCAGCCAGCCTGTCCGGTCAAGGGTGCGCTCAGCATGGAGCATCACCCCCACCATACCATGACCAGTGGATCCGAGGCGGCCGTCTAGGAGTGGCCTCCCAGCTGGTTCTTCTGGCTACCCGGCTAGACGGGCTAGCCTGGGAAACTTGAATGCGGACCGGGTGGGGATTCCACCCGGCTGAGGTTCTTTGATCTAGGTCCAGACGGAGTGTGCTCCTTGGAGCTGGCCGGTTGGTCCAGTCTTGGCCTACCAGGGGGTCATCCCCCTGACAAATGCAGTAGATGGGACGGACGTTGTCGCTAGGTCACCCATGAAAATGACGGAGCCAGCTAGCCCACAAGGAGGAAGTGCAGGTGAGCTGATCCTGAAAGATCATATGGTGACCCTTGAATCACCCCCCAAAAGAACTAGAAGAATGCTAGCAAGGATATAGTACTGTCGGAGAACCCTACTAAGCCTGATATGAATAATGTAAGTGTTTGTCCTCTTTGTTTTATCGTGCCTTGTTTTGCTATGCAGCCCCCAAGTGTTTGAGACAGTTTTGATTTCCATCAGCCGATATTGCACGAGATGTTCAAAATGGTCACTTGTTTTCTCAAGATCCAACACGATGCTCTTCCGCCAAAGGTTCTTTGTTCTTTCCCTTTTACTCCCTTTAAATATTCTGCTCCTATAGTTTTTCTGTTGAATAACTTTGTTTTCTCCTGTAGCTATTGCTGATGAGTCCAAAGTTATTTGGGAAGCTACCCTAAAGCGTTCGGATGAACTTGAAGCTAAGTTGAACGCCACCGAAGTGGAACTTGGAAAAGCTCGAGCAGCAGCCAAAGGCGAAGTGGAGAAGCGGGAGGCTGAAGCCACTGCTGTGGCATAAAGGGACGAGAATCTTTGGAAGAGGCTTGAAGAGCTGAATTCCTCCTCGACGAGTAAGTTTCTATCATGTAATGCAACTCGACATTTTTTATGTGGTTCCCGGATCATGACATACTTACGTTTTCTTCCTTTTTGTAGAGATCACCAATTCCTCTCTAGCACTGGCTGAGGATTAACGTGTTGATCCTTTAGATGCTCTTAGCGTCTTGGAAGGGAACAACGTTCGAGGCCGGAACCTTCTCACTTGCTCCCTCCATGCCTTCAAGAGTCTTCACGCGGAAATCTCCCCCCATAAAGATGTCATCTTGGACCTCAATGCCCTTACCGAGATCTTCAATGCCGATCCGGATCCCCTCACTGGCTACGAGTTGATCCAGGTGAAGAGCTGCACGGAGAGGGTGATGGCTTTGGCCTTGGCGCATGGCGATAAGGTCGAGTGGGATAATGTTAGCTCCTACATCCCAGTCACTAGCACATGCAAAGTGTTTGAACTCGAGCCTTGTTTTAGGAAAATAAAAGAGTTCTTTTAAGACCTTCTTAATATATTTGAGGAGGAAGATGCCTCCTTTACTTCCCATTTCTCAAAAACTTTGATTGCTCCTTCATCTGCCAAAGCTTCAAGTGTTGCTCCGTCGTCCATCACTCATGTTGGTACTAGTGACTCCACTTAGTCTTTATATGTAGTTTATTTATGTCGGCCTGATTGTAATGAATCCTATTGCATGTATAGTTTTCTGTTCTTGGACAACCTTGATATTTTGTATCCTTGAACCTTTCACTAAGTTTAAGTTTTATGTCAATTGAATATTCCTTGTTGATTATTGCCCTGTACTTTCTCTCTTCAGAATGTGTCTGACTCACCTGGTCCTTTGACTGCTTCCATTCCTGTGGCTGATCGTATTCCTTCGAGTGCACATGCTTCTTCGGGTTTGTAACTTACACATGCCAAAACGGATGTGTCCGCCAATGTCACTACTATCACTCGTTATATAGATCCTCCGTTCTATTCTGGCAAGATCCACCATATTAATCAGTTGGAAAGTGAACTTCGGGCTATAAAGGCCCAAGTGGATGTTTCTCTCTCCAAGTTGAAGAAAGCCATGGAATGTTAGGAATATCTTCTTGACAATATTTCGAGGGACAGCGAAAGGATTCTATGTAAGTTTTTCTCAGAAAGCCCCCGAGTGTCTTGATTTTTAATATGCATAATGATTTTTTTTGTTTCTTCTAGGCATCCGCCTAAGTGCGGAGGAGGAGTCTCAACATCTTAAAGTTCGGATGAGTGCCTTGATTGATGCTTCATCGGGTGTCGCTAAGGACTTCTGGACATACCATAAGCGGGGGTATACTTTGGTGCTTCTTCAGGATCGAGTGTTAGGGGTGGTGGAATTTGTCAAGTGTTGTCCTCCGCTTTGGAGATGGTATATAATGCCATGTTTCCCAGAGACCCGCAACCACAGGGACTGGCTTCGCTGATGCATAAATTTCAAAGAGGTGAATCGATCCAACATTTTATTAAACTCCAGCTTATTGCGGGTGACAAGGTCGCTCTTGCTTGTGTGCAAGTACATCATCCAATGCTGGACTTAGATGTTGTGTCTGAGAGTCTCGCGTCTCCTACGGGTGGTGGTGAGGTGCCCATGGCTCCGCATTATGCGGTATCTTGTAAGCCAACCATCCAAATTATCCACCAATGCCTTGACGCATACCAGGAGTTTTTTCTGAATTTTCTCATATAGTTAGGATAGTGGCCTTGAGAAAAAGGACATGTAAACTATGTAAAGCTTGTGTATGTACCAAACAAATATAGTTGTTTCTACTATATTTTGGTATAGTTATGCCAATGGCTATTGTGGTTGCGTCTCGTGCGACGCCTTTCCGTTAGCCTAATGCCCGTTGGGCCAGATTAGCTACTCGGTTCAAAGCATGTTTTGGTCGTATTTCATGGTGAAGCAGAAGAATTTTTGACTTTTGTTGAGTATCAAAGCCCCCAAGTATCGGAGTGTCTTGATGTAATAGATTGCTTGACTAAGCCCCCAAGTATCGGGTGTAGTATAAAGTAGAGTAACGAAATTGAGATTCAGTTGAGAGAACTTAGCTTTATTAACGTCGAGTATGAAGGTATATGTTTTGGCATAATCGCCTGGCCGTTGGCCTTATTAGAAGTAAATGTAGTTTTTTTGCCTAAGTATCCTAGCTGTTGGCCTTATTGAAAGTAAATTGCAGGAAGTAAATGTCCTAGGCATAGAATAGACGGAGCTACGCAATGGTCCACGGGTTGGAGTACTTGTCTCCGGTCTTGTTGTCTTGGAGGCGATATGCTCCACCAAGGATTACTTCTATAACAACATAGGGTCCTTCCCATGGCGACTCGAGTTTGTGATGGCCATCTTGCTTGAGGTGAAGGACCAGGTCACCTATAGCGAAGGACCTAGGACGCAATCAATGACTATGGTAGTTGAGTAGAATTTGCTGGTACGCGGTTGCTCTTGCGAGTGTTATGTCTTGAGCTTCTTTGAGTGCATCTACGTCATCTTGGAGTGCCTCCGTAGAGGTTTCTTCATCGTATGTGATGACCCGGGGAGCTTCATGAGCTATCTCGACTATAAGCACGACGTCGGCTCCATGGACTAGGAAGAAAGGAGTTTCTTGTGTAGCGGTGTTTGGGGTCGTGCGTAGACTACTTAGGACATAGGGCAACTCATCTATCCAAACACCTTTTTCTCTTTCTAGTGGTGTTAGTAACCTTTTCTTGATGGCATTGGTCACAAGTCCATTGGATTTTTCCACTTAGCTGCTAGTTTGCGGGTGGGAGACCGATGCATAGCTCACTTGTATGCCCATCTCTTCACAATATTCCTTGAATTCTTTAGAAGTGATGTTTGATCCATTGTCGGTAATGATGCTGTGTGGCACCCTGGAGCGGAAAACTATTTACTTGATAAAGTTCACGGCCTACATAGCATCTTGGTTGGTGACAAGCATTTCTTTGATCCACTTGGTAAATTTGTTGACTGCAATGAGTAGAAAGACATGTCCGCCAGGAGATGATTTGTGGAGTTTACCCACCTTGCTGAACCCCCACTGGGCGAACGACCAAGCCATAGGTATAGGGGACAGTTCTACCATGGGTGCGTTAGGTTTTGTAGAGAATTGTTATCATGCTTCACATGTTCTCACTATATATTTCGTGTCCTAGATCATGGTAAGCCAATAGAATCCTGCGCGGAAGGCCTTTGTTACTATTGCTCGGTTGCTGGCGTGGTGGCCGCATATTCCTTCGTGGATGTCCTTGAGGAAGAGCTTCCCTTCCTCGGGTGTCGCACATCACTAGAGCACACCCGAGATACTTATTTTCTAGAGTTCTCCCTTTTCTACACGGAAGGCCCTAGATCGGTGGGTGATGTGTCGTGCTTAGACTGTATCATGTATGCCAGGTATGGCTTCATCCATGTAGTCTCTATGATCATGAGATCTTCGGGTTCTTCCTCGTGTTCTGTAGCAAGTGTGGGTTCGGTAATGGTGCAGCCCCCGAGTCAATCTACGGCTTTGCCCCTTGCGTGCCTTTGGTTATGTGGCTTCAGTGGCGTTTTTTGACCTTGATTGAGCGCTCACTAGTTTCTTCAAAGAAAACCCTAGGTGGCATGGGTAGGTAGAGGGACCCAATGTTTGCAAGATTGTCGGCTTCCTTGCTACTTGCTCTGCTCATATGGGAGACCTCACACTAGTCGAAATAACCCCCCATGATGATGTACATGTCATGCTATGTGATCATGTTACCACAGATGGCATCACACTTGTCCAGCACTTGTTGTGCGATGAGGTATGAATCTTCGAAGATGTTGAGGCGAGTTGCACCGCAGGCTTTTGCCATCCGCATGTCATACAGCAAGGCCTTGTATTCTTCTTTGTTGTTTGATGCTTTCGGGAACCTCATCTAAAGTATGTACCACATTTTGTCTCCTTGGGGTGATAACAGTATGACGCCAACTCCTGCTCCTTCAGTTCTCTTGGACCCATCGAAGTACATGCTCCATGCACTCGACACATCTGGGGAACCCGCGCTTTAGAGCTCCATCCACCTCGTGATGAAGTCCGGGAGGACCTAAGACTTTATTGTTTTTCTCTTCTCGTACATGACGTCTCAAGGGGATAGCTCGATGCCCTAGAGAGACACACACGTTCAGCGCAGTACACACCAAAACATCATATGCGAGTTTTTGATAGTGTTAGTACCTTTGTTTGTATGGGGATAACACGTCACTAAAGTAGTAGACCGACAGTTGGACGCCATCGGTTTTTCCTTCTTTTGGTCATTCGATGACCAATGTCGTGCTGACCACTTGGTTGGTGGAGGTAATGTACAACAATAATGGTTCCTTTCCCTTGGGTCACACCAAAACGGGTGATGTTGATAGTGTTTTCTTGAGGTTCTCAAAGGATCATTGGGCTTCGTCAGCCCACTCGAAAGTGTCTGATTTTTTCAGCAGTGCGAAAATGGCAGTGCTTTTTTTCCCAGTCGAGCACTGAATCGACTTAGTGATGCCACACGCATAGCTAGTTGTTGGATGCCTCATATGTTTGTTGGCTTCTTCATCATAAGGACCACCTGTATCTTTTCAGGATTTTCTTCAATTCCCCTGGCTGACATGATGTACCTGAGGAGTTGCCTAGTAGGGACTCCAAAGGAGCACTTCGTCGTATTGAGCCTGATGCGGCACTTGTCGAGATTATCGAATGTTTCGTTAAGATAATCAATAAAATTCGACTCTTGCCTTGTTTTAGTTACGACGTCATCGATGTAGACTTGGACGAATTCTACCGATTTGGTTTTTGAGGCGGTTTTGCATCATATGCTGGTAGGTGGCACCCGTGTTCTTCAGCCCGAAGGGCATTGTAGTGTAGTAGAATACACCATAAGGTGTGAAAATGATGTCTTGTATTGATCTTCTTCCCTCATCTGGATCTGGTGGTACCCGGAGTATGCATCAAAGAAGGAAAGACGTTCACATCTAGCGGTTATGTTGATGATTTGAATTATTAGCCAGAGTGGGAAGTGATCCTTTGGAAAGTTCTTATTCAATGTAATTAAGTCAATGCACATGCGTAGTTCGACCGTATTTTTCTTTGAGACGCACACTAGCTTATTGACCCATGTAGATTATTTGATTCCTTGGTGAATTTTGTGTCGAGTAGGCGATGGAGTTATTTTCCAGTGGCCTTACGTATTGGCTACATGAAATGGCAAAGTGATTGTTTTACTGGTCATGCGTTGGGATAGATGTTGAGTGCATGCTCGACGAGTTCCCTAGGAATTGCTGGCATGTCAGGTGGGCCCCATGCAAAAATTTCCCACCGCTCGTGGAGGAACTCGAAGATCGTGCTTTCCTATGCGGGATTGAGGTCAATAGCCACATAGGTTGTTTTCTTTGGGTCCATCGAATGGACCTAATCTTCCTTTCTGTCCTTTGCTACATCGAAGGATTGGTCGGGTATGGAGCTTGATGCTTCTGGCATAACATCATGCTCATCAGTGATATTGAGCTGGGCGAACTCCTTATCCATGCCAAAGGACTCAGAGATCTTGCTGAACTCGTGGCCATAGTTGTCCGAGCGGGCGAAGCTTCCCCTGACAAATATATTCCATTTTGTGCCAATATATTCATCATGTGTTACGCGTAGTGTGGTACCGCCATAAATCGTGCAAATGCGAGGAGCCCTAGGATTTGCATGGTATTGTGATGGCCATTCCATGACTTCGAACTCTATTTTTTCTTGCCTAAAGTTTTCTCGGGTTCTAAAGACAACATCAAGGTATATCTTTCCCATAGGAACCTCGACTTTATTCGGGACGATGTCGTGGAAGGAGGTATCGGAAGAGCTAGATTGGTTAGAGAACAATTCATTGCGCATAGCGTCTTCGCGTAGATGAGGTTGATGCTGCTTCATGCATCCATGAAGACCTTGCTCATGTAGAACCCACCGATTTGTGCTTCAACTATTAATGTCGACTAAACCGGTTGAGGGAGATCAGCTCTCCTGGAGGTGATCTCCTGCTCAGACTAGTGGAGGTACTCGAGTGTTGGTGGTGGTGTCCTTACTTCCATGTTAACTTGTCGGGTGATCAGTTTTTGTGTCCTATTGGATGGGCACTCCTTCTGTATCATGTGCATTGCTCCTCTGGACCTCAGGTACTCGCCGGTATGTTCTCTATTTGCATCGGGTTGTTGTTGGATTGCCGAGGCTACCGGAGGTGGCCCTGGTGGTGGTGGTGGTGCGTTCAGCGCCAGTGCCCAGGGGTGGCTGATGACTGCAAGTGCAAAGATCATTTGTAGCTAGTTTCGAAATAAAGTTATCAATCCCATAGGGAGCAGGAGTCTGAAGTCTTATAACTCTTGAAATAAATACTACAATAGAAATGCTAAATAAAGTTCTAAGTAACAAGATAAAATGCGAGTATTGTGCAAAAAGGTATTTTTGTGTTTTTGGTATAAGAGAACAATAAGTAAAGTAGAACAACTAAACACAGAAAGTAAGTATCACGTATGTAAAAGAGATTGGAACTACAATAGGGAAAAGGGCGTTCTTAGGGAGCGGATACACCTCTAGCATTATAAGGAACTAAGGTAAAGATTATTATCATGAACATTCTCAACTATGTATGTGTGGGAGGAACTCCGTATTTGGACAAATAGGCAGCAACCACTGCTCACATCATCCTCATAACCACAACAGTCAACAATCGACATCAATTGAATTACTATGCTATTAAGGCACTTAATCCCATAGGACGTATCCAATGGCATGGATAGTGTTTTGTGAGTTTCCTCGGTTCCCATGTTGATACGTAAGGGGTGCCAACAGCTTTATAGTCACTGTAAGTGCTAACACACCTTCGTCTACCAACAAGTATTTCCCTCCATCAAGTCCCCACAAGAGGCAAATATTGAGAGATCGACTTCTCCCAACATCAAGATGAAGACAATCTAACACATGATCACAGCGATGAATATCATAATAAACCTTATCTTATTTCAGTATCATACTAGGGTTTCTCCATGTCCCCAAGAACTAATGATCCACTCAGACATGGAGGCAATCAACATCATGGCAATAATAATGGAATCTATCATAGATGAATAGTACTTGTATAAACCCACAACGAGTACGGAAATTACAACAAGATCTAGACAAGATGTAGATGGGATGGATGGAGATGGTGGTGATGCAGCGGTTGATGATGAAGATCGATTCCTTAGCCTCCCAGATTTGTGAAGGGTGAAGATGGATCCCCGGTGGACGAGTTCCCCCTCCAGGTGCCTTCCGGAGGTGAGGTTTCGGCGATTTCAGGTTGTTCTGTATGTTGTCTCCACGATCTAGTTGCATGGGGTGAAACTATTTGAGGAGGCGGTGGCGGCGCCAACTATACGGCGGGAACTATACGACCGAAAAATTATTCCCGCCGTATAGTTTGTCATCAAACTCACTAGACGCCTCGATCGCTTCGGGTTTTCTTCTGGTGTTATTGATATTTCCCAAATAAGCGATTTATGTTGTTTTTACTCCTTTTCTCCCCAATACAACTGCTCCAAGAATTTTGTCCATTGTATCCATCATCTGTTCTGATCCTGGTGAAAATAGACATAAAATATGTGCGCGAACGCTGTAAAATACCAAAATCATACAACTATAGTGCAAAATAATAATATAAAACATGATGCAATTATGCACTCATCAACTTCCCCAAGCTTAGACTCGTGCTCGTCCCGAGAAAGTTTAATCTTAATGGATGTGATCCTCATATTCATGAAGCTGAGTTGATAAAATAAATGAGGCAATTGCAGCATGTGTTTATCATATATGATACATAGGAATAAGTTCATGAATAGTACCTTACTCGAACCATCCGAATAATATTAGTAGGCTTCCACACTTGAGCACTTAACAGTTCACAAAAGATCACTCTCAATATGATGTAAAAGTATTCAGTTCAACCGAATGAGTTAGCGAGGTAGTCCCAAGTGTTTTAGGATTAACATTCACTTGGGATTCAAAATCTCAAAACGTCTCTTTGTCTTACTACAATATAGTGGTGTATGCCTATTTTCTCTTTGCACATTCGCTCTTTTTCTTCTCTCTTTTCCTCTTTTTTTATATATATGCTCACACTTTTGTTTAAGTGCTATGCAAAGGAGCTAGCCATACATTCCACTTAATGTAGGAATTCAAAGTTTAACAATCTCAAATACCAAATTCCAATTGTATATGAAGAAATCTTTATAGGTTGAATATTCTACCTTGTCTAATTTGATAACACTTTTAGTTTTCCTTTGTTCAAGGTTTCTTTTTCAACTTAACTGATTAGATAAATTTTTCTTTCTTTGTAAATCAAACCATGTACTCACAACATATTAACCAAATTATCTTTGTATATTCCATTAATACCAATGATGTGGATGACTCCTATTGCTATCATCAAGTGCAAGTAAAATTATACTCAAGCCATTCATATATCCAATAGGATAAACACTAACTCAATATTGCTCCATATATGATAATAAACTCAGAATTTCATAAAAGGGATCGACCATTCCTGAAGGGAATTCTAATGATGCAAAATTTATTTCTAGTTTGAACTAATGCAAAACTAAAATAGTAATGTAAAACTTATAAGATAGATTACAAGGTCTTAAATATCTCCCCAAGCTTGGAATCAAGCCAGGTGGGATCAAATAATCCCTTGCGATTATTTGATACCGTGATTATTGTAGATCACTGAGGCGCCATGGCACGCGGTATCTTCTCTTCACGGGCCAGCCTGAGGCGGAGGGATTGATTGACAACCTGTAATTCTCTTAAATGCTGCTTGTATAAAAGATTATTCCTCTCCAGCATTTTCACTTGTTCTTTAATGAGCTCATAGTTATCTTGAAGAGTTTGAATCGCCTTAAGACTCATAGAAAAACTTGATTTGGTTGTCTGCTTAATATCTTCATCAAGTTTATCAAGATAAAGTCGTAGCAACCGAAGATGTTTGGGTGTCCCTAGCGTCTCCTTGTCCATCTCTTCAATCTTTCGCTCGAGGGATTTCAACTCCCTCTTTTGACGTTCATTGTTGGTGTCGAGGAACTCCATAGGGACGATATTGATCTCCTTGCCTTGCTCGCTATTGCTCCCGATCTCCATAGGAACTTCTCTCCTTGGCTTCTTTCCCTTGGTTTGCGTGTTCTTACGTATGAATAAGTGGTAGATTGGTTTCTGGAGATTATGATTAGAGAGAGACAATGGCGGTTTATAAGGGGGGTCAGAGGTTAGTAAAACTCGTGAGAAACACCAAATTCACGCCCAAGAAAAGAATCTTAACGAAACTGGGAAAGAAATCGTAGATTTGGAGGTGTCCTGCCGCGTAACGACCAACTATACGGGCGCGACCCGTATAACTCCAGCTATATAGTTAGTTCTGGGAAGAAATTTCCAAATATCTCGAGTCTAGGTCAATTAAGTTACCAACTTGGAACCGAGAAAATTGTTTTTAATCAAACACGAAAAAAGGAAATTGAAAGATGTCTGAGAGTTTAACGACCAACTATACGGCGGGAGGGTATTCTCTAGCCATATAGTTGCGACCGTATAGATCCAGACATCGAAAATCAAAAATTTCTATGAGTTTAATGACCAACTATATGGCCGGAGATTTTTCTCCGGCCGTGTATTTGCAACAGTGTAGTCGGTAAAAACCTTCAGAAACTTCATAAAAACATGAGGAATTCAAAGGCTCAAAACATGTGAAAACAAATCACTTATTTGAGTAAGAACACTTACTTGAACTTACAGTTTACTTATTCGGGGATGGCAAGCTCCTCCAACAACAAAGACTTCTTCTCTTTTGGAGGAATTGGCCTTAGTTCATTTAATAATTCTCGTAAACAAAAATCACCAGGACTAGAGTTCCTCTCAATAAGATTTGTGTCTTGCTGGGCGAATATGGACACTGCATCCACCATCTTTATTTCTTGCCTCTCCATAATCTACAACTAAAACTCTTGAAGGTTAGTCAAAGGTTTAGATATTCCAGAGAAATTCCTAATGAACCTTCTATAAAAACCCAGACGACCAAGGAAACTTCTCATACCTTTTATATCCCTAGGCTGTGGCATTCTCTCTATGTCCTCAACCTTAGCTCTATCCACTTCAATTCCCTTACTTGATACCTTATGTCCAAGGACTATACCTTCTTTGACCATAAAATGGCACTTCTCCCAATTTAGAACAAGATTGGTTTCTTTGCAACGCTGGAAAACTCTTTTGAGATTATCCAAGCAACTAGTAAACGAAGTTCCATAGACAGAAAAGTCATCCATAAATACTTCCATTATTAGTTCTATAAAATAGGCAAAAATAGCAGTCATGCATCTTTTAAAAGTAGCTGGAGCATTACATAAACCAAAAGGCATACGATGGTAAGCATGTAAACTATAAGGACTAATGAAAGTTGTTTTAAGTTGGTCATCAGGATGAACAGCTATTTGAGAAAAACAGGAATATCTGTCCAAGTAGAAAAAATGAGTGTGGTTAGCTAACCTCTCTAAAGTTTGATCTATGAATGGTAAAGGATAGTGATCTTTCCTAGTTTCTTTATTCAATTTCTTGAAATCTATACACATCCTATGTCCAACAATAGTTCTAGTAGGTATCAATTCATTGTTTTCATTAGGAACAACAGTAAAACCGCCCTTCTTAGGGACAGAATGAACAGGACTTACCCGTACACTTTGTTTTACAGGATAGATTGTACCTGCATCCAATAGGCATACTATTTCTCTTCTTACCACTTCCTTACTTTCGGGCTATAGTCGTCTATTAAATTCCGCAACGGTTTAGCACCTTCCTCCATGAATATTTGATGGACGGTTATCATCGGACTAACACCCTTCAAATCATCCATTGAGTACCCAAAGGCCTTGTGATGCTCCCTAAGTATTTTCATGAGTTCTTCTTCATCACCTGAAATTTTAGCACTAATAATAATAGGAAATTTATTTGTATCATCTAAAAATCTGTATTTAAGATTATCTGGTAGAGTCTTCAATTCTAGGGGTGGTAATTCCTTGTCCCCTCTCTTTTCTGGCTCTTCAAAAGCATCATTAGTTGGAGGACCTATAATGGGAAGTGAATCAAATTCACCTTCTAATTCTTTTAGGGACTTGTCCTCATAACTATTTCTTCATAATTTAAGTCTTCATTTATTTCTTCTTTTTGATCACTTAAGAAGAGAGCTTCCATTTCCTCAATAGTTTTCTCTTTATCTTCTTCTTTTATTTGTGGAGGTCTATCTTTAAATTTGGAAAAGTGGAATTCTTTTTCCGCTTCCTGATGGCCCAAAATATATCGAGCTCGTTGGGGTACCCCAAGAGGAAGGTATGATGAGCACAGCAGCAAGTTTTCCCTCAGTTATGAAACCAAGGTTATCAATCTAGTAGGAGCAAGGAAACACCCCAAAGGTGTAGCTAACTGAACGTTGGTAGGGCGCACTACCAGTGCCAGCAGCAACACGGAGACATGCACAACACAACCACAGAACTCTGCCCCCAACTTGCGATGAGGTTGTCAATCTCATCGGTTTTGCTGAAAACAAAGGATTAAACGTATCGAGTGAAAGAAAGTAATAGTTTGCATAAAGTAAACACAAAGCATTAAATAGTTGATTGTAGATTGATGGTAAAACAAAGGATCGGGGTCCATAGTTCACTAGTGGTGGCTCTCCTTAAGATAGATGACATGTTGGGTGAACAAATTACAGCGGGGCAATTGATAAACATCGAGAAAGCATACAAGCATATACTACTCATCTTGACTCCTTCGAGACTCGATTGGGCATTACAACATTATACATAGACCGCCATCCAACTACATCTATGACTAATAATCCACCTTCAGGTTATCATCCGAACCCCCTCCAGTATTAAGTTGTAAGCAACGGATAATTGCATTAGGAATTGCGTGTAAAGTAAACAATACGATTGTTCTATGAACAAAGGATTGTTGTTTTCTCCCTAGTAGCAAAAACATATCTAGTACCTTAGAGATTTCTGTCACTTCCCCAGATTACTAGAGGCATGAACCCACTATCGAGCATAAATACTAACTATTGGAGTTGCTAGCATTTACTTGGCCGAGATAGCTACTAACAACGGAAAGCATGCAAGATCAAAAATAACAAAGACAAGATAGAATCAATAATCAATCTAAAATAGCATCTCCATATCCATCGGATCCCCGCAAACACAACATGTATGAATTACAAATAGATCATCTTGATCATGAACGGAGCTCACAAGATCTAAACATGATAGCACAAAGGAGGAGAACCAGCCATCTAGCTACTACATGGACTCGTAGTCTAGAGATGAAGTACTCACGCATCACACCGGAGGCTTGCATGATGATGAAGAAGGCCTCCAGGGTGAATTCCCCTCTCCGGCAGGGTGTCGGGAAGAGCTTCAGATCCCTCCCGATCTAGGGATGGAGATGACGACGGCTATAGCCTCTTTCATGGAATTTTGATCGGGTGCTTAGGTTTTCTGTATCAGAGGCAATATATAGGCAAAAGGAGAGGCCGAGGGGTTCCTGGGGCGTCTAGACCACCCCCTGGCACGGGCCAGGCCCGGCCGCGCGACCAGGTGATGTGGCCGGGCCCTAGCCCCTCTCCGTCTCGTATTCTGGCTCCTGGTGTCCCTCGGTGAAAAACTGACTTTGGCTTTTGTCCCGTCAAATTCCGAGAATATTCATTTTCTGACTTTCCTGGAACCAAAAACAGCAGAAAACAGGCAGCTGGCACTGTGGCTCTTGTTAATAGGTTATTCCAAGAAATCATATGAAAAGTACTCCAAAGTGTGGATAAAACAAAAGAAAGTAGATAAAACCAAGCATGGAACATAAAAAATTATGGATAAGTTAGCAACGTATCACTTCCCCAAGCTTAAGAGTCACAATCTCCTCTTTGAAATCAACTTTGGCACCTACATCACTCAAAATGTTTCTTCCAAATATAACTGGGCAAAGAGTGTCAGCTGGCATATCAACAACTACAAAATAGATAGGAAAGTTTTTATTGCCAATTGTGACAGTTGCATATTTAACTACTCCCATTGGAATTCTAAGAGTTTTATTGGCTAACATGATTGTCATATCAGTATTTTCAATTTTAGTTGGTTCTATTTTGTCTTTTATTTCTAAATAAAAATCATAAGATATAACATTAACTTCGGTTCCAAGATCGCATAGACCATAATGCGGGGTTTCCTTAAATATGTAGGGAAGAATAGGGTTGCCCACATCTTTTACCATTATTTTACCTTCAAACAATAGGGAAGTCTCTTTATCAAGTTCAACTATGTTACAGTGTGCATACATAGCCAAAATTTCTTCATTGGTTACCTCTTCATCTTTGGTTTCTCGTAGATGTTCCACAACTTTTGGAATACTTTCCTCTTCCTTCTTCTCCTATACTGCTTTGACAACATGCAACACAAGATATCAATCCAAATAAAGCTCTTTACATAATTCATTAACATGGCCCTTTTTATTATAGTCATGAATGCAATCACAATATATTTCTATGCCTCCTTCGCTTCCTAGACCAAAATTCCACGAAACTCTATTATCGCAAATTCTATTAAGTAAATCCCAAGCTTTAGTTATAGGAAGATTCATAAAAGCTCCTCTCGCGCAAGAGTCTAGTTCAATTTTATTGGGTTCAATTAAACCTCCATAAAAGATATGCAATAAATACCAGTTAGGCAAATCATGATGAGGACATTTATTAAGTAAATCTTTAAATCTGATATAAGCTCTTACTAGTCCTTCATTAGCATGGTCCCTCCAAGTCAAAATAAGACGCCTGATTCCAAAAGATTTTGATAATGGATAATATTTTGCTAGAAACTCACTCACTAAATTATCCCAAGTAGTAGTGGCTTATGGGGCTAGAGATCTATACCATGAGAGAGTTGTACTAGTCAAAGTCTGACTAAAAGTTTAACCTTTACCTCATTAGCTGTATATCCTTTTAATTGGAAAGTGCCACATATAACTTTGAAACATGCAATATGCTCACATGGATCAGGATCTTCCTCATGTCCAGTAAATTGCTTCTTGTGTAGAATACCAAGTAGTAGAGGATTTATTTCAATCCCCCTTGTCTTCTCATTGGAGTTGTCTCTTTTCTAAATATCATAGGGCTTCCCAAATGGCTGAGTGGGTTAGCAGTAGTCATATGCTCAAACTCCATCATGTTGGTGGAAACCTGTAACTCAAAACAAAACTTAACAAGACAAAAATAATTAAGAAAGGACTAAAAGACCTACAACGCTCAGCTCCCCGGCAACTGTGCCATAAAATAGCTTGATGACTGCAAATACACAGATAGTTTGTAGCTAGTTTTGAAATAAAGATATTGATCCCACAGGGAGCAGGAGTCTTAAGTCTAATAACTCTTGAAATAAATACTACAATAGAAATGCTAAATAAAGTTCTAAATAACAAGATAAAATGCGAGTATTGTGTAAAAAGGTTTTTTTTGGGTTTTTGGTATAGAGAACAATAAGTAAAGTAAAACAATTGAACATAGAAAGTAAGTATCGCGTATGTAAAAGAGATTGGAACTGCAATAGGGGAAAATGCGTTCTTACGGAGTAGGGGATACACCTCTAGCATTATAAGGAACTAAGGTAAAGATTATTATAATGAACATTATCAACTATCTATGTGTGGGAGAAACTCCGTATTTGGACAAATAGGCAGCAACCACTGCTCACGTCATCCTCATAACCACATCAGTCAGTAATTGACAGCAATCAAATTACTGCACTATTAAGGGACTTAATCCCGTAGGACGTATCCCATGTCATGGATAGTGTTCCATGAGTTTCCTCGGTTCCCAAGTTGATACGTAAGGGGTGCCAACAGCTTTATAGTCAGGCAAGTGCTAACACACTTCCATCTACCAACAAGTAGTTCCCTCCATCAAGTCACCATAAGAGGCAAATATTGAGAGGTCGAATTCTCCCAACATCAAGATGAAGACAATCTAACACATAGTCACAGCGATGAATATCATAATAAACTTTATCTTATGTCAATCTCATACTAGGGTTTCTCCATCTCCCCAAGAACTAATGATCTACTCAGACATGGAGGCAATCAACATCATGGCAATAACACTGGAATCTACCATAGATGAGTAGTACTTGTATAAATCCACAATGAGTACAGAAATTCCAACAACATGTAGACAAGATGTAGATGGGATGGATGGAGATGGTGGTGATGCAGCGGTTGATGATGAAGACCGATGTCTTAGCCTCCCGGATCTACGCAGGGCAAAGATGGATCCCCGGTGGATGAGTTCCCCCTCTAGATGCTTTCCGGAGGTGAGGTTTCGACGATTTCTGGTTGTTCTGTATGTTGTCTCCCCGATCCAGTTGCACGGAGTGAAACTATTTGAGGAGGCGGTGACGGCGCCAACTATACGGCAGGAACTATATGGTCGGAAAATTTTTCCCGCCGTATAGTTGGTTGTCAAACTCTCTGGACGCCTCGATCGCTTCGGTTTTTCTTCTAGTGTTATTAATATTTCCCAAATAAGCGATTTACCTTGTTTTTGACTCCTTTTCTCCCCAATACAACTGCTCCAAGAATTGTGTCCATTGTATCCATCATCTATCCTGATCCTGGTGAAAATAGACATAAAATGTGCGCATGAACGCCATAAAATACCAAGATCCTACAACTATAGTGCAAAATAATAATATAAAACATGATGCAATTATTCACTCATCAATGGCGTTGTATCCCTGGTTTGTTGCCTTGGCTACCTTGCTTCTATATGCCCACTGAAGACTCAAAAAGGTGGGATGGTCTTTCATGAGGTGATTTGATTGCCTTCTCCCTTCTGAGTCGACATAATAATTCATATGGCATGGACCATCCAACATCTGCACAACTGGTATTCGACCATCTCTTGGTGGTCTTGGTCGGTATTGTAGTGTTGTCCCACTTGGTCTTGCTTCATCTCAGTTGCCCTGATATCCACCACAACGATTATCACTCCTGCAGTTGTCGTCATTGACATAACCTACTGCAACATGGCATGGCCCACCGTAGCCATCATAGTTACGCCGTCTCCTATTGTCGTTGTTTTGCATGTCGCCATCTTCTTTGGGGGAGCTCCCTGTTTGTTGTTAACTGCATCTTCGCCATTGGCCCATCGATTCGCCATGTCCATCATCTGGGATATTATTTTTGATTTTACTCGACCCATCTCCTCTATGAATTCTTTTTAGCATAGGTCATCATTGAAGGTGTCGATTGCCTTTCATCGGAGATTTCTTTGGTTGAGTTCTTGTTGATGTTCCACCATTGTATGAATGTGCGTATTGGTTCTCGTGATTTCTGTTTGCATTCCCAAATTTCCTCGATAAATGTGGGTCGCTTGAATGTGGACTTGAAGTTTCTGATGATTT
Organism: Avena insularis; assembly: GCA_023614405.1. NCBI lineage: Eukaryota > Viridiplantae > Streptophyta > Magnoliopsida > Poales > Poaceae > Avena > Avena insularis. The sequence continues at coordinate 317,386,826 of CM042694.1, read as the reverse complement.
TCTCCTCCAAGTCACCCCAACTACTGATTGATTCTTCGGGTAACTGCCATAGCCAGGACTGTGTCACGTCAGCTAAGTGCAGTTGTAGGCTTTGCATGACGATGGCATTTGATCCACCTAGGAGTTTCACGGTTTGCAGATAATCAGCTAGCCATGCATCTGGCTCTTGGAGGCCCTCATACTTTTGACGATCGTGAGCGAGCTTGAAGTCTTTGGGTACCAGTGTTTTCCAACCTGATGGCTAAAGCAACTAGCACCACATGGCTCGAGGTCATCTTCACTTTCGTTGTCTGAGTACCTTCTATGCTTGTCCTAAGCTTTGTCGATTTTACTTTGCATAATGTCATCCCTAGCATCATGACTGCACGAGCAGTGCGTGAAACACGCATGGTGTGGCGATCTAGATCTTCGGGTTCCTGTCATCTGCCGAGGGCTGCTGTGACAATGTGGTGATCTGTTGGGTTGTGGGACAATCTCCTGCTCCCCTTTTACAAGTGTTGCTCCGACCATGCCGAGGACCATGAGGGCGGAGCGCTGGATGGCTGCCCGCAGATTGTGGGCTACTAATTGAGTTGTGAGTACGTAGGTGTAAGTTGCGGCAAGGGAGGCTTGCGCTGTTTTAGCCTTGATGTGGCCTGCCGAATATACGAACATGAATGATAGGTCCAGGTCTCAGGTGATGTTGCATCTTTCGACTTTGGGTATATTATTTAGCCGAGAGTCGCCCCTTCATGGTTGCGATCATCCTGTGACATTTCTAGAGTTGTGGGTGGAGTTGAGTTGCGCCCTTCACATTCTTGATTCATTGGCTCTCCTTTTCCGTTCTTTTAGGTCCCATTGCATCTTGACGAGTTGTCTCTTCTTCTTATTGAGGAGGTACTGGTATGCCATTAGATCTTCATGTGAAGCGTCTAACGTCATCGGTGCTGCACCGGAGATGGCGTTTCTTGCTTTTTCCAAGGAAGCTGGTGACAGCAGAATAGTTATCCGTTCACCATCATGTGCTCTTCCTCCTTCTTGGATGTGCGGTTTTCCACTGGATAATCGGGTCACCGTGTTCGCCACGTTCTATTGAGGTTCCTTTGTCTATACCTGTTGCTCCTATGATCATGCACACCTTGTGGCCTCCATGTATGAGTTGTTGTTGTGGTTGTCGGAATCACGGGACACACTATCATGGAGATGAGTGAAATCCATGCAGATCCTATTTTGGGTATGAGTCTGCCTTTTGATCCCAGAGTCGATGCTTTCTTTGGATCCGCCGTTTGTTGGGTCCATGCTTGCGGGTGATAGTGTTCTAGAATCAGACCCGAAGGAGAGGTCGTCATAAAGATAGGTCAAATCCCCCAGATTTGTAGCGTGGCCGTTGTTGTCTTCTATGCTAGTTAGGTGCAAGGTAGCCCTTCTAGTGGAGCCGGTATAGGATGCTAGCGTTGCCACAGGTGTTATGATTGTAGTCGACGGATCCGAAAGATAGAGAACTTCTGTTGCCCGATGCGAAAGTGGAGGTCCCCGATCATGACATCTGGCTCCTGGTCAAAGTTGTCAGGGAGAGGGGTGGGCAGGTGTGGATCAAGATCGGCGGGATCATGGTGGATCTCATCGACCTCGGTTGTTGGATTGCTTCTTGGTGAAGTTGAAGCCACCAAATTCAAGACTCGAGCGCTCAAAGTTCCCACATATGGCGCTAATTGTCGATGGGTAACCTCGGCAATGTCCATGGATATGGTCTTGGGTTTGATGGAAAAGAGAGTGCTGGTGATTTCTATAGGGGTTCACGCATGAAAACAATAAAGTTTCCCTTCGCCCAGAACCCCAGTTGCCAGGACCTATCTATTAGTAATGCAGTAATGGGAGGGGCTTTTCACGAACTTACCATTGAAGACCGAAAAGCATTGTCAACGCTCGGGAGAGCATGGTTGATGTAGATGAACCGAAGCCGACCTCAAGGTCGTGTTGAAGTCCCGGCAGCTCTTGCGGCTCCAACGACTCCTAGTGCCCCAAGTGTTGCACCTCATAGGGAGTTACACATATGCGATATCTGGCGATGACTCCCACTTCCTCGATCCAGCAGCTGTTGCGGAAGTAGAGCTCCTAGATCTGAATCCCGCAGCACGACGGTGCTCTGTGGTAAAGAAGACTCCTGCTCGCGTGATCCGGATTTGGGACCACGATCACGGGAGAGAGAGAGAGATTCAACTAGAGGTCTCCCCCAAATAGAGGAAACCAGTTATTGATTATTGTTGTATTTAATTTGTTAAAATACCTCTCTTTATACACGAGAAAAACCACCCCATAGCTAACTAACTTAGCCATGTGGGACTAAACAAAGGAGAGGGAGGAGGGGGAGCTTGGCCGGCTGGCCAAGGCCCTTGTGGGCCCCCACGCGGGGTGCCCAAGTCCCAGCTGGCCACCCCCTCTCTCCTCCCTTTGGTCTTTCCCTCATCGGCCCTTTTCCCTCCAGATTTTGGCCCAATTAGGTATTTGACCATTTTTTATTCTTTTTCTTTTATTGAATAAATATAATTGAATGATTAAATCAATATTCAACATTCACTTACATATTATTAAATCCCCATTGATGTGGAAACCATTCCCTCTCATTCCGGGCATCTTCCGGACTTACCGAAACCCTTCCGGTTTTCTCTCTTCTCTTTTCTTCGGTGATTCTACCAATCCTAAAACACTCTCTAAGCATCATAAAGCCTTTAAGTATGGTACCCCAAGGTTCGGGAACACTCCAGACATGGTCGGGACCCTCCCGCACCAATGATCAACAGAGGGACTTGGATGGCCATGTGACCCATGTGCATTCCACGAAATCTTTCGTCGTTTGAACCATGAACGTCGTGTCTTATTCCTTTTGTCTCTCGATACATGCATTGTCCAAGATCTAATCCATAACATCACCATGTCGTGTTCAATATCATTACCAACAAATGCTACTTGACTCATTCTGATAAGTGATATCCCCATGATCAAATCACACACTGTGCAGCTATTGGATACAACTTCTTTGAGTGGGCCCTTGAGTATGTTTTTCGCTAGGTGGATGGACAAATCCCGCTCTTGACGCATATTGCCTCAACTGTTCCTCCGAATACCTGATCACACCTTTATGATCACCGTTTCAACGAGTGACGTTTGATGCTATCAAAGTACCCTCGGGTAATAGTGATTGATATGGCCTCACGGTCTAAGAAATAGTACACTAGGTCTATTCTAATCATTGTAACTTGAACTTCGTGACATGATTGGGTCACAATACATAGGTTGGATATTGTTCATCATCTCGTTCTCATAATGAGGTGACTCCATTTCCAACTAGCATAAATGCCACATGATCAGGAAACCTTGATCATCTGTTGACCAATGAACCAGTGACTAGAGTTTCACCGGGAACTCCTAGTTGTTTATATATCACACGTGTATTGACGTTTCCTTTCAATACAGTTATAGCATGATATAAAACTTAATCATAAACTTTATGAAATATGATAATAATCCATATTAATATTCGTCTCTAGGGTATATTTCCAACAATTTCGTCGGCCTATCAGACAAACAAGGGAGTCAAAGTCATGCATGTTTATGAAAAGAGAGATTTGCAGAGTCGAAGATTTTCTAAATGTGATCTAACTTACGGCATGTTGTGTTTCTGTCAAAGCTATGGTGCCTTCTCTGTCGGCTCCTCTCAACCTATAGATGAGAGGTTGGGTTTCAGAGTCCAACACAGATGGTTTATAAGTTTAATTACAACTACTCGAATATGTCGGTTGACACTTCTATGTTGATCAACACGTCTGGTTCCTGGGCTTCGGATGCTTCCAGGACTCTTAATTCTTTGTGGGCTTCGTGGGCCGTAATATAAGTATGTACCAGGTATACCAATTACAGGAGCCCGATAAGTCATACCCATGCCAGATAGTATTCAGATTTAGTGTTAGATAATTGTTGTTAGAAATTGTGACTAGAAAGTGTGTTCAAATCATGTATAGTGTATTTAACACTAATTTATTTAGGGTTAATTAGATGCAGATAATTTATAGTTAGATTAACTAATCACATTTAGTTTCTTGTATAGGATGGCAACGTGATAGTTGCATGACTCACTAGAATCTTGTGAACTAGCTCACTATTCAGTGTTCATCTCGTACCAAGTTATTTCTAGAATTTAGTGGTATAAAACTTTACTATTTCTTACACAGATTATCCCTATCACATAGTTTGTAGAGATTTCTATTTTCGTACCCTCGGTTCGTTAGTTATACTCAGTTTTCCTCAGTCGCTTAGTTTTTCCTCACTTTTGCCCATCTCCTTGTATGAAACTCTCACATGGTCTGAAACTCGTCGTCCGTCAGTCTTGCCATTACATACTGACAAGTGTTGCCCCATTCAGTCAGGTCCCGGTGTGGACCCACGTCGTTACGTGCTGACGAGTAGGGCCGCGTTCTGTCAGGTCCTATAGTGTACCCTTGCCATTACATGCTTACAAGTGGGGCCGCGTTCAGTTGATTCCCATAGAGGACACCTCTCTCAACTTATCCAGATCAGCATCGGACCCACAGCTTATCCACATGAGCGCCGAACCCACAGCTTATCCATGTGAGTGGTGGACCCACAGCTTACCCAGGTTGACGTTGCAAGATGGGACCCCAAGCCAGCCCCGCGCCCGCGCCCTTTGTCTAGCGTCATTTTCATATAGTGAAATGTAATGCATATACAGAAATTATACACCTTTTAACTCTTTTAAATCGCATTTAGGACATGATAATGTTGTGCTAATAAAATCCTGATCATTTATCATTTCCATGGAGTGAAATATAATGCATAAGCTTGCATATATGAAAATTATACACCTTTGAACTCTTTAAAAATCACACTTAATACGTGATAATGTCGTGCTAAGAAAACCTTGAGAGATTATCATTTTCATAGTGGAATGTAATGTAAAAACTTGGATATGTGAAAATTATAAACCTTTGAACACTTTTAAATCACACTTAATACATGATAATGATGTGCTAACAAAATTTTGAGAGATTATTATTTTCTCCCCCGTTTTCATAGAGTGGAAAGTAATGCATAAACTTGCATATATGAAGTTTATACACCTTTGAACTCTTTGAAATCGCACTTAATACATGATAATGTTGTGCTAAGAAAATCTTGAGAGATTATTATTTTCATAAAGTGGAATGTAATGCATAAATTTGCATATACAAAAATTATACACCTTTGAACTCTTTGAAATCGCACTTAATACGTGATAATGTTGTGCTAAGAAAATCTTGAGAGATTATCATTTTCATATAGTGGAATGTAATGCATAAACTGGCATATACGAAAATTATACACCTTTGGACTCTTTGAAATCGCACTTAGGTCTTGATAATGTTGTGCTAATAAAATCCTGATCATTTATCATTTCCATGGAGTGAAACATAATGCATAAACTTGCGTATACGAAAAATTTAAACCTTTGAACACTTTGAAATCACACTTAATAATGAGATAATGATGTGCTAGCAAAATTTTGAGAGATTATCATTTTCTCCCCCCATTTTCATAGAGTGGAATGTAATGCATAAACTTGCATATACAAAAATTATACACATTTGAACTCTTTGAAATCACACTTAATACGTGATAATATTGTTCTAAGAAAATCTTGAGTGATCATCATTTTCATAGATTGGAATGTAATGCACAAATTATACACCTTTGAACACGCTCCCTTCAAATTATATTCAAGATCATTTCTTTATGGCGTTAAAGTACCCGTGGCAAACTCATTATTTTGCATGGATAGAGGGGTGCCCCACGACAGATATAGGGGTTATCCTGTCCGCTAGATCACAGAGAATCAATGGTTCGTGGGCGCGATCTGCGTGTCAACTGTCTCAACCAATCAGAGCGGAGCAGCGAAGATGAGCACAGGTGCGAGAGATTGATACTAATAGAGGGGAAAACTGAGTAGCACTTAAGAACCAAGGGTAAAACTGAGTAGAACTTAAAAACCAAGGGCAAGACTGACAATGGGATTAAAATAGAAAATTCAAAAAGATCTAAAAATTGGAAAATGCATCTTTTATACAATAAAATACATCTTGACATACATCAAACTATTTGCAATTCAAATATACACCAGTTTGACAATTATTGCCTCATTCAGACAAACTATGTTTTGGGAAGAGGCTTGAGTAAAAAGCCATGAACCTTCATAGATAGTAGGTGATTTGAGAAGTGGTGACTTAGGTTAAAACTTGGTTTATATACTTTTTTATGGTGGCAGGTCACATAATAAGACTCCCTGGGTAGATGCCACTATGTTTTGCTCTTTTTGAATTTGTTGTGCATAAAATGACTCATTAGCTAGCTAAAACCTATTCATTGACTCTCTGTTAAGTAGCCACCGGAGGGTAAAACTAAGTATATTGCACATGAAAGTGTTAGTACTGGAAGGAAAAACTAAGTACAACCAAACTACCAGTGTTACACTCGAGGGTAAAACTGAGCACAACTAAGTTGCTATGGTTAGACACGAGGGAAAAAACATTACTCACGGTACACGTGTGTGGTGCACGGGGCGGTAGCGGACACGTGTGGCCGTGCATGGTGCAGTAGCGTACGCGATTATGCGGTGCACGGTGGTGCAACAAAACGTTGCTTCCCTTCTCCTTTAATAGAGGCCTCCTCACTCTCACTCATCACTCACTCTCTCACCTAACCGTCTCCACCGTCCCATCACCTTCTGCAAACCCCCAAGAAAACTCTAACCAGGCCGGCGATGGAGAAGAACGGCATGGTGGCTATCGGCGCCTCCAAGGCTGCCGACAAGGAGGCCCCCGTCCCCGTACAGGCCCCGTCCAAGCATCGAAGGCAGCCGCCGTCCCTGTCCCCGCATCCGCCATAGCCACCGGCGAGGAGGCCCCCGCCGGCGAGGAGGCCCCCGCCAGTCACGGGAAGATCCCGCTTGGCTGGGACCCCTATGAGGAGGTTGATTACATAAGGCTGGAGAACCCCTACGACATTAGCATCACCAACCCATGGTTGGAGGTAACCAGGGTTTTCTCCCCTTCCCTTGTTCTTCCCCCATTCCCATTGTTGGATGCTAGATCGTATGTTATTACGGCTCGGATGTTCATATTTTTATAGTAGCTAATCCACTTGTGTTAGATCTCGTATTTCGATGAATCCCCATGTTCGTATTTGAACCCCCCTGTTCGTAGTTGGGATCAGTATTTGATTTGGTTTGAAATTTGGGGAATAATCAGGAGATCTCAATTGGTTAATTTATGCAAATAATCAATCTCGAGAATCCAAGTATCTCAATCATGTCCTTATTGCACTCTACTGTTTTTTCCGATAGGAGGAAAGCAGCAACATCCGTAGTGACGACGAGTCCAAGGACACCAAGACTCATCATGTGCTGAGGAGGCTGAAGTCCAGTCATTACAACAACTTCTTCATCGGTGACGTGTACAGGTGCCCCTTATGACCCACCAGGAGGCTCCACGCCACAGACTTCAACTCCCTCGTGAAGCATGCCGAGGACGTGAGGACCTGTGGCGAGTCCATGAATGTCCACGGCTTCATAGCCAAGCACCAGGTGCTCGGTCTTCACCTTCGCAACCTCCTGATACGTCCATTTTGCATCACTATTCTATGTCTTAATTCACTATTATTCATTGATATATTTCGTATTGAGAGGTGATACTTATGTTATTTCATCTGTTTTCGCATGGTTGATGACTTTTGGAGCATGGACCGCAGCAGTCAGGATTTTGATGGAAAAGGTGATGTTCGGAGGCAAAATTCGCGAAGATTAGAAAATCTGGGAAAATATACGGAAAATCCTATTTTTCCAGAAGACTAAGGATGCCAGAAGACGGATTGGGGATGGGCCATAGGGGGGGCACACCACCCCCTAGCGCGGGCAGCCCTAGGCCGCGCCAGTAGGTGGTGTGGCCGCCCTAGCCCACCTCTGGCTCTCCCTTATGGCGTACCCCCCCGAAACCCTAAGACTAGGGGAGCGACCATAGAAAGATTCCGCCGCCTCTGCGGGGCGGAAAACACTGAGAGAGAAAGATCTCTCCGGTAGACAGATTTCTATCGGGGGAATTCCTTCCCGGAGAGGGAAGATCGTCGCCATCAACACCACCATCAAGCTGGACTTCATCGGGATCATCATAATCACCACCATCATCACCATCAGCACCCTCATCACCATCTCCATATTGCTGTAACAATTGGGTTGAATCTTGCATAGTTCATAGGGGAAACTTTCCCGGTGTTGATTACTCTTTGTAGTTGATGCTATTGAGTGAACCGTTGAATTATTGTTTATGTTCAGATTGTTATACATCATTATTACATCTCTAATCATGATCCATATGATGTCTTGTGAGTAGTTCGTTTTGTTCTTGAGGACATGGGAGAAGTCATGTTGTTAGTAGTGGAGTTGTGTTGAGAGAGATTCAATAGATGTTATTTAAGTTATGGTGTACTTCTTCTAGTGGTGTCATGTGAACGTCGACTACATGACACTTCACCTATATGGGCCTAGGAGAATGCATTGTATATTTGGCTACTAATCGTAGGGGTTGCCGAAGTGACAGAAACCTGAACCCCTGTTAGGAAACCATTGCACAAGGGACGTAAGGGTCTTAGAGTATAAAGTTGTGGTTAGGTTTCTACCTTAATTACTTTCTTGTACTTATGGATGTTTGCAAGGGGTATAATCACAAGTATGTATTAGTCCTAGGAAGGTCGGTACATTAGCACAGGTTCACCCACACAACACTTAGCAAGCTAAAGAAGATTTATCAACTATATGAAGCGAAAGCACTTGACAGTCTTCCAATGTGTCCTCGAGAACGTTTGGTAATCTTAAGTAATACAACCGGCTTGTCGTTTGCTGCATAAAGGATTGGGCCACTTGCTGCATTTATTCCTACTGTCTTTTGTTTACTCGTACTTTGTTTACTTGCTTTATCAAAAAACCCTAAAAACCCGTTTGCTAAGTATTTGTAGAGAATTCCTAATCCATACCACTAGCCAGCACCTTCTGCTCCTCGTTGGGTTCGACACTCTTACTTATCGAAAATACTGCGATATACCCCCTATACTTGTGGGTCATCAAGACTATTTTCTGGCGATGTTGCTGGGGAGTGAAGCGCTATGGAGAGTGGAACTGGTAAAGGAAACTTCTACTGTGAGTATTGTTTACTTTTGTTAGTTGCTTTATTTTCATTATGGATAATTCGCTGAGTTTCTTATTTGGTAATGGTACTACCACTGCTAAGTTAGTAGATAAGCCACCACCTGCTGAGAATGATGTTTTTAAAATACCTACAAGAATTATTGATCGTGTTATGGATAACTACTATGTTGGGGATGTAACTGTCCATCCCGGTGATCATTTGCTCTTTATACAGGAATTATGCGGGTTATTCAAGTGTGTAGGTATTACTACAGATCAAGTTAAGAAGAAGTTATTCTCATTATCGCTGAAAGGAAGAGCTGAGGAATGGTATAAGCTGATGAAGAATGGTCAAGCTCTAGAATGGGAGGAAATAGTGCCTCTCTTTTATTCAAAGTTTTATCCTCCTAGTGAGATTCATAAAGGTTGGAATCAAATATACAACTCTTGGCCTCTTGATGGAAAGAGTACAACTCAAGCTTGGGGGATATTGAAGTTACTAATGCTCAAATGTCCCATTCATGAGCTCCCCAACAATATTATTATCAATAACTTTTATGCAAGGCTCCCTCTACATGACAAGGATTTATTAGATGCTTCTTGTGCTGCATCATTCACTCATATGGAAGAAGAAGCGAAATGGGATCTTCTGGACCGTATTCAAGACAATGCTGAAGCATGGGAGAATGAAAAAGGTAGAAAGTCAGGTATAAATTATGATTATGAATGCATTGAATCTTTTATGGGAACTGATGACTTTCAAAATATTAAAAATGCTTATGGTCTAGACTCTCAAGCTATTGCTTCTTATTTTAAGGCTTTTGCTTCCTATATTGAAGTGCCTAAAAAGAAGTGGAATAAGTATCATGAACCTTATAAAGATATTTCTAAGAGTGTTCCTGCAAGAAATGCTGAAGTTTATACTGCTAATCATGTCTTACCTGAACCTTATATTGAGAAAATGCCTTTCCTAGTTAAGATAAAGGAACATTCTATGATGGCTAGTATGGTAGATGAAAGTATGAATAAAGCTATTGAACCTGATAAACAAATGGTTGATGAACCTATTGTTGGAGATATGCCCAAGAGGCAATAATAAAAGTGGTTATTATTATATCTTTGTGTTTATGATGAATGTTTACATCCCATGCTATAATTGTATTATAAGGAAACACTGATACATGTGTGTTTTGTAAACATAAAAGAGTCCCTAGTAAACCTCTTGTGGAACTAGCTTGTTGATTAAATGATGATCATGGTTTCCTAATCATGGACATTGGATGGCATTAATAACAAGGTTATATCATTAGGAGAATGATGTGATGGACACACACCCATAGTAAGCGTAGCATAAGATCAAGTCATTAAGTTAGTATTGCTGTAAGCTTTCAAATGCATAGTAACCTAATCCTTCGACCATGAGGTTATGTTAATCACCATCACCGGATGGGTACTTTGATGACATCAAACACCGCTTCGTAACTGGGTGGTTATAAAGGTGTCATTGGGTATTCTGAAAGTATGTGTTGAAGCGCATGGACCAAGATTGGGATTTCTCCATCCATATGACGGGTAGATATGCTCTGGGCCCTCTCGGTGGAATGTCATCTAGTTAGCTTGCAAGCATGTGACTAGGTCACAAGGGATGACATAACATGGAACAAGTAAAGAGTACTTATCAGTAACGAGGTAGAACTAGGTATGGAGATACCGACGATCAAACCTCGGATAAGTAGAATATCGCGTGACAAAGGGAATTGGTTTCGTATGTTAATGGTTCTATCAATCACGAAGTCATCGTTGAGTATGTGGGAGCCATTATGGATCTCCAGATCCCGCTGATGGTTATTGATCGGAGAGGTGTCTTCATCATGTCTGCATATTCACGAACCGTAGGGTGACACACTTAAGGTTCGAAGTTGTTTTAAGTAGATATGGAATATGCGTTGGAGACCGAATGTTGTTCGGAGTCTCGGATTGGATCCGGGACATCATGAGGAGATCCGGAATTGTCCGGAGAATAAGATTCATATATTGGGGATCATTTTCTAAGTTAGGAAATGTTCCGGAGTGTTTGTATGGAGATTCTAGAAGGTTTCGGAATGTTCTGGAAGGTTCTAGAAGATTTCTTGGAGTTTGCTTGAAAACCAAGAAAGGGTCAAGGAAACCTTGTGGGGAAAGACACAGATTCATGGGGGAGGAGGACTCCTCCCCCCTTCCCAACCCGCCGGCCAAGGAGGGAGGGGAGTCCTACTAGGACTCCCCCTCCCATGGCGCCTCCCTCCTTTAAATAGAGGGGAGGGGGCGCCACCCCCTAGACCTCTCCCATAACAAACCCTAGCCGCCGCCTCTCTCCTCTTCCTTCGCTCTGCTCCGGCTTAGGCGAAGCCCTGCAGAATTCTCTCCTCCACCACCACCACCACACCGTCGTGCTGCTGGGATTCCATGGAGAAGATCTACTACCTCCGCTGCTCGCTGGACGGGGAGAGGAAGGTCTGCTTCGACTCCGCACGTGTGACCGACTGAGGAAGCGCTGCTGGAACGCAGCGCCGGAAGGATCGTCCACACGATCTTGAGATCGGCAAGTGATCGACTACATCAACCCCGAGATCTAATCTCATAACGCTTTCGGTTCTACGAGGGTTAGTACAGATCTATCTCGTTGCACACATCTAATAGATTAGATCTTGGCTTTTATCCAGATTAGATCTGGGTTTTGTTCGTTCCTGTGGTAGAAATTTTTTGTTTTCCATGCTACGAACCCATCAGTGGTATCAGAGCCTTGTCTATGCGTAGATCTGTTGCACGAGTAGAACACAATGATGTTGTGGGCGTTGGTGCTCGTGTCGTCTTTTGCTTTGTGTACTTTGCATCTTGCGGTATGGTGGGATGAAGCGGCTCGGGCTAACCTTACATGTCATCGCACATGAGACTTGCTCCATGCTTGACGTGTAACTTGCTTTGCACAAGTGGCTTTGCGGGTGTCTGTCTCTCCCATCATAATTTAGATCCAATCTACACTTTGCACTTGATAGCACTTGTATCAACGTTGTGGTTCAGTTTTGTAGGTAAGATCTGTTCTTATTCGAAAGCCCCAAACCACGTAAAACTTGCAAAGAAAATTAGAGGCGTCTAACTTGTTTTTGCAGGGGTTTTGTGATGTGATATGGCCATCATGTGATTGTGATTATATTTGATGTATGCAATGATCCTTGTTGTAATATGGCAACCGGCAGGAGCCTAATGGCTGTCTTTAACTCTGTTAAGACCTGCTTGTCTAATCATCTTGTAATAGCTTTATTCCAAGTAGTTGTAATAGTTGCTGGTGATGATGGACAACCATGAAGCGGCGCCACTGACCTTGATGCAATGCTGGTGATGACGGAGATCATGTTCGTGCTTTGGAGATGGAGATCAAAGGCATAAGAAGAAAGGGCCATATCATATCACACTAATTATGAATTGCCTGTGATGTTAATCCTTTATGCATCTTGTATTGCTTAGATCGCGACGGTAGCATTATAAGATGATCCCTCTCACTAAATTTCAAGTAGTAAAGTGTTCGTCCTTAGTTGGCACCGTTGCTAAGACTCGTCGTCTCGAAGCATCTCGTGATGATCGGATGTGATAGATTCTACGTGTGCATACAACGGGTGCAAGCCAGATTTTCACATGCGGAAACTAAGGTTAATCTTGACGAGCCTAGCATGTACAGACATGGTCTCGGAACACGGAATACCGAAAGGTAGAGCATGAATCATATAAGTGATATGATGAACATGAAGATTGTTCGCTGATGAAACTACATCTTCTCTCGTGAAGATCGGACTTGGTGTAGTGGACTTGGTTCGTGTAATCACTAAGACAATGTGAGGGATGTTGTTTTGAGTGGGAGTTCACCTAGTTAATTTAAGAATTAAAGTAGAACTCAATTTATCATAAACTTAGTCTAAACTACTTGCAAATTTGTTGTAGATTATGGCAAATCTCTCCATCAATTTCAATGCATTCCTAGAGAAAGAAAAGCTTAAGAACAATGGAAGCAACTTTACGGACTGGCTCCGTGGTCTGAAGATTGTCCTCAGGGCTGGTCAGATGACTTATGTGCTCGAAGCACCGCTAGGTGACCCACCTGCAGATGATGCCACCGATGACGTAAAGAATGTTTACGCCACTCGGAAAAATCATTACTCCACAGTTCAGTGTGCCATCCTGTACGGTTTAGAAACGGAGCTCCAGAAGCGTTTTGAGCACCACGACCCATTCGAGATCATTAAGGAGCTCAAGCTCATTTTTGAGACTCACGCGGCCGTGGAGAGCTATGAGGCCTCCGAGAAGTTCTTTACCTGCAAGATGGAAGAGGGAAGCTCCATTAGCGAGCACGTGCTCACCATGTCTGGGCACGCAAACAAGCTCCAAGAGTTGGGGATAACGATTCCTAATGAGTTAGGGATTCACCGTGTCCTCCAATCACTGCCACCGAGTTATAAGAACTTTGTGATGAACTACAATATGCACTGCATGAACAAGACGTTGCCTGAACTATCATCCATGCTGAAAACTGCTGAAGTGGAGATCAAGAAGGAGCACCAAGTGTTGATGGTCAATAAGACCAGCAATCTCAAGAAACAGGGCAAGCCTAAGAAAAAGGGCAACTTCAAGAAGGACGGCAAGAAAGCTGCCGCACCTGCTAAGAAGCCCAAGGCTGGTCCTAAGCCTGAAACTGAGTGCTTCTACTGCAAGGGTGCTGGTCCTCGAAGCGAATCGCCCCAAGTACCTGGCAGATCTGAAGAACGGCAACATCAAGAAGAAAGGTATATTCGATATACATGTTATTGATGTGTATCTTACTAGTAGTCGTAGTAGTGCCTGGGTATTTGATACTGGTTCGGTTGCTCATATTTGTAAGTCGAAACAGGAGCTGCGGAATAAACGAAGACTGGCACGAGAAGAGGTGACGATGCGCGTTGGAAATGGCTCCAAGGTTGATGTGATCGCCGTCGACACGCTCCCTCTACATCTACCTTCGGGATTAGTTTTAAATTTAAATAATTGTTATTTGGTGCCTGCGTTAAGCATGAACATTATATCTGGATCTTGTTTATTGCGAGACGGTTACTCTTTTAAGTCTGAGAATAAAGGTTGTTCGATTTATATGAGTAATATCTTTTATGGTAATGCACCTGAGATAAATGGTTTATTCTTATTGAATCTCGATAGTAGTGATACACATGTTCACAGCATAGATGCTAAACGAATAAAATTGAATGATAATTCTACATACATGTGGCACTGTCGTCTTGGTCACATTGGAGTGAAGCGTATGAAGAAACTCCATTCTGATGGACTTCTTGAATCACTTGATTTTGAATCACTTGAAAGATGCGAAGCATGTCTAATGGGAAAATGACTAAGACTCCATTCTCTGGAATAATGGAGCGAGCTACAGACTTATTGGAAATAATACATACCGATGTGTGTGGTCCAATGAGTGTAGCGTCAAGGTGGATATCGTTATGTTCTCACTTTCACGGATGACTTAAGTAGATATGGGTATGTCTACTTTATGAAACATAAGTCCGAAACTTTCGAGAAGTTTAAGGAATTTCAAAGTGAAGTGGAAAATCATCGTAACAAGAAGATTAAGTTTCTGCGTTCTGACCGCGGAGGTGAATATCTGAGTTATGAGTTTGGCATGCATTTAAAGAAATGTGGAATACTTTCGCAGTTGACACCGCCGGGAACAACACAGCGTAATGGTGTGTCCGAACGTCGTAATCGCACTCTCTTAGATATGGTTTGGTCTATGATGTCTCTTACAGATTTACCGCTATCATTTCGGGGCTATGCATTAGAGACAACCGCATTCACTTTGAATAGGGCACCATCTAAATCCGTTGAAACGACACCGTACGAATTGTGGTTTGGTAAGAAACCTATGTTGTCGTTCCTTAAAGTTTGGGGTTGTGAAGCGTATGTAAAGAAGTTACAGCCTGATAAGCTTGAACCCAAAGCAGAGAAATGCGTCTTCATAGGATACCCTAAAGAAACAATTGGGTATACCTTCTATCATAGATCCGAAGGCAAAGTTTTTTTTGCCAAGAATGGATCCTTTCTTGAGAAGGAGTTTCTCTCGAAAGAAGTGACTGGAAGGAAAGTAGAACTCGACGAGGTTATTGAACCTTCTCTCGGAGTTGAGAGTAGCGTAGCACCGGAAGATGTTTTTGTGCCGCCTGCACCAACTGGAGAGGAAGCTAATGATGATGATCATGAAACTTCGAACGAAGTTACTGCTGAACCTCGCAGGTCAACGAGGATTCATACCACTCCTGAGTGGTATGACTTTGCCTTGAACATCATGTTGGTGGACAACACTGATGACCCTGCGACGTATGAAGAAGCTATGGTGAGCCCAGATTCTGACAAATGGATAGAAGCCATGAAATCCGAAATGGGATCCATGTACGAAAACCAAGTATGGACTTTGGTGGACTTACCGGATGGCCGTAAGGCTGTCGAGAACAAATGGATTTTCAAAAGAAAAACAGATGCTGATGGTAATGTTACTGTCTATAAAGCTCGACTTGTCGCGAAAGGGTTCCAACAAATTCAAGGAGTTGACTATGATGAGACTTTCTCACCAGTAGCGAAGCTAAAGTCTGTGAGGATTTTGTTTGCAATTGCTGCATATTTTGATTATGAGATTTGGCATATGGATGTCAAAACGGCATTCCTTAATGGTGACATTGAGGAAGAGTTGTATATGGTACAACCCAAGGGTTTTGTCGATCCTAGTGATGCTGACAAGGTATGCAAACTTCAGTGCTCCATTTATGGACTGAAGCAAGCATCCCGGAGTTGGAATCAACGTTTTGATAAAGTAATCGAAAACTTTGGATTTATACAAACTTATGGAGAAGCTTGTATTTACAAGAAAGTGAGTGGGAGCTCTGTAGCATTCCTAGTACTGTATGTAGATGACATATTGTTGATTGAGAATGATATAGAACTTCTTAATAGCGTCAAAACCTATTTGAATAATAGTTTTTCAATGAAGGATCTTGGCGAAGCGGCATATATTCTAGGCATCAAGATTTATAGAGATAGATCAAGACGCCTAATAGCGCTTTCACAAAGTACATACTTAGACAAAGTTCTAAAGAAGTTTAGAATGGAAGAGAGCAAGAAAGGGTTCGTGCCCATGTTGTCAGGTAAGACGTTGAGTAAAACTCAAAGTCCGGCTACGGCAGAAGATAGAGAAAAGATGAATAATATTTCCTATGCCTTGGCCATAGGTTCTATCATGTATGTCGTGCTGTGTACAAGACCGGATATAGCACATGCTGTTAGTTTGACTAGCAGATATCAAAGTGATCCTGGAATGGAATACTGGACAGCGGTCAAGAATATCCTAAAGTACCTGAATAGGACTAAGGATATGGTTCTTTCTTATGGAGGTGATGAACAGCTTGTTGTAAACGGTTACACTGATGCTAGTTGGAACACCAATCCAGATGACTCGAAGTCACAGTCTGGATACGTATTTATTTTGAATGGTGCTGCAGTGAGCTGGAGGAGTGCCAAGCAAAGCGTTGTGGCGAAATCTTCAACTGAATCGGAATACATAGCTGCTTCGGAGGCTGCACAAGAAGCCATATGGATGAAGGAGTTCATTACTGAACTTGGCGTGGTTCCCAGTGCGTTGGACCCGATGGCCATCTACTGTGACAACACAGGTGCCATAGCTAATGCACAGGAGCCAAGGTCACATAGCAAGCTGAAGCACATCAAGCTACGTTTCCATGCTATTCGCGAGTATGTCCGAGATGGTGACATAAAGATTTGCAAAGTACACATTGATCTGAATGTGGCAGATCCGTTGACTAAACCTCTCCCTAGAGCAAAGCATGACCAACACCAGAACGCCATGGGTGTTAGGTATATTACCATGTAATCTAGATTATTGACTCTAGTGCAAGTGGGAGACTGTTGGAGATATGCCCAAGAGGCAATAATAAAAGTGGTTATTATTATATCTTTGTGTTTATGATGAATGTTTACATCCCATGCTATAATTGTATTATAAGGAAACACTGATACATGTGTGTTTTGTAAACATAAAAGAGTCCCTAGTAAGCCTCTTGTGGAACTAGCTTGTTGATTATATGATGATCATGGTTTCCTGATCATGGACATTGGATGTCATTAATAACAAGGTTATATCATTAGGAGAATGATGTGATGGACACACACCCATAGTAAGCGTAGCATAAGATCAAGTCATTAAGTTCAGATTGTAAGCTTTCAAATGCATAGTAACCTAATCCTTCGACCATGAGGTTATGTTAATCACCATCACCGGATGGTACTTTGATGACATCAAACACCGCTTAATCGGGTGGTTATAAAGGTGTCATTGGGTATTCTGAAAGTATGTGTTGAAGCGCATGGACCAAGATTGGGATTTGTCCATCCATATGACGGATAGATATGCTCTAGGCCCTCTCGATGGAATGTCATCTAGTTAGCTTGCAAGCATCTGACTAGGTCACAAGGGATGACATAACATGGAACGAGTAAAGAGTACTTATCAGTAACGAGGTAGGACTAGGTATGGAGATACCGACGATCAAACCTCGGATAAGTAGAATATCGCGTGACAAAGGGAATTGGTTTCGTATGTTAATGGTTCTATCAATCACGAAGTCATCGTTGAGTATGTGGGAGCCATTATGGATCTCCAGATCCCACTGATGGTTATTGATCGGAGAGGTGTCTTCACCATGTCTGCATATTCACGAATCGTAGGGTGACACACTTAAGGTTCGAAGTTGTTTTTAAGTAGATATGGAATATGTGTTGGAGACCAAATGTTGTTCGGAGTCTCGGATTGGATCCGGGACATAACGAGGAGATCCGGAATTGTCTGGAGAATAAGATTCATATATTGGGGATCATTTTCTAAGTTAGGAAATGTTCCGGAGTGTTTGTATGGAGATTCTAGAAGGTTTCGAAATGTTCTGGAAGGTTCTAGAAGATTTCTTGGAGTTTGCTTGAAAACCAAGAAAGGGTCAAGGAAACCTTGTGGGGCAAGACACGGATTCGTGGGGAGGAGGACTCCTCCCCCCTTCCCAACCAGCCGGCCAAGGAGGGAGGGGAGTCCTACTAGGACTCCCCCTCCCATGGCGCCTCCCTCCTTTAAATAGAGGGGAGGGGGCGCCACCCCCTAGACCTCTCCCATAACAAACCCTAGCCGCTGCCTCTCTCCTCTTCCTTCACTCTGCTCCGGCTTAGGCGAAGCCCTGCAGAATTCTCTCCTCCACCACCACCACCACACCGTCGTGCTGCTGGGATTCCGTGGAGAAGATCTACTACCTCCGCTGTCATTGAACGGGAGAGGAAGGTCTGCTGACTCGACGCACGTGACCGATCATGGAAGCGCTGCCGGAACGCGGCGCTGGAAGGATCGTCCACACAATCTTGAGATCGGCAAGTGATCGACTACATCAACCCCGACATCTAATCTCATAACGCTTTCGGTTCTACGAGGGTTAGTACAGATCTATCTCGTTGCACACATCTAATAGATTAGATCTTGGCTTTTATCTAGATTAGATCTGGGTTTTGTTCGTTCTTGCGGTAGAATTTTTTTGTTTTCCATGCTACGAACCCATCACCTATAATAGCGAATGTGAAAGACTTTGTCACTAAGTATGAAGAAGAGGGACACCCTATCCTTTGTAAGGATACCTCTAATATTGTTTCACAAAGTAGTGTTATGAGAGCTAGTATTCCTGTGTTTTCTGTTAGAATAAGTGATCATTGATACGATGGTCCTTGTGATAGCTATATTGTTAAGTTTATGCATGATACTTAAAGTTACTATGAGAGAGGAAAAAGTGTTCTTATGTATCTCAATAAAAAGCAAGTTTCCTCGTTTTATGCTGAAAGTTTTTATGTTGCACTTCTTTTGCCTTCTTATGCAAGTAGCCTTTGGTTTCAACAACTTGTGTGTTTACAAAATTCCCTTGCATAGGAAGTGGGTTAGACTTAAATGTGTGTATTTTTGCTTCTTAATGCTCTCTTTCACTTCAATTCATATTCCTAGGTGAGCTTCTGCAAAATTATCATGCCCATCTTAATGGCTATAAAGAAAGAGCTTTTTGGGAGACAACCCAATTTGTTTTTGCTTTCAGTTTTTTTTGTTTCTTTGAGTCTTGGAAGTTATTACTTCATTAATAACCGCTCCTTATCCGTTTTTTTGGTTTTTGTGTTAAGATCAACCTCTAATGAGAGAGAAATAAGATTTGGGGAAGTTGCTGTCCCGAAACAGATTTTTGTGCTTCACCGTAAAAATTCGTGAGAGATCTCTGTACGTCGGATTGAGCTGTAATTTCTTTGTGCTTCTGCCCCAAGTTGTTATTTAACTTTCGTTAGTTTTGCACTTTTTGATCTGAGCAACAGAAGATTTTTGAAAAAATTGATCTTTACCTGCTGGTCTGTTTTGACAGATTTTGCCACTCTTGCATTTGTTTCTTTATTCAATTTCCTTTTTGAATTCTTTTTGGGTTTTCGGAAGGAGTTGCTTCAGTACCTTATGTTTTGATGGTTTTCAGTTGAAGTTGGACTCAAAAGGTTTTATCACTTCATATATACTAATGTTGCTAATGAGAATTGTGTGAAGTTTTGTGTGAAAGAAATTTCCAGGAAGGGGAGATAATGGTGTAATAAGGAAGAGAATGGTTTTATGACTCAAGTAATAAGTGTATGAAGATGAAGATATTGATATTATTCAGGTAGTGACTCCAGAAGAATCTACTAGATACTAAGTCAAGAGACCTGCAGAGTCTGCTTTCAAATATGTAACAGTTCTGGTAAGAAAAGCTCCGCGGAAATACTATTCAACTATATTTTTGTAGTTTTCAGTCAATAAGGAAAGCTACAAAGAGAAAAAGGGACGGAAACGGAGCCAGGGTGGCTCACACCACCCTGTGGCGCGGGCCCACCCCTGGTCACGCCACCAGGTGGTGAGTCCACCTAGGATTCCGCCTCTGACTCGTTTTCTCCCAGTACCTTCCTTTTGATATGAAACTTCGTAATATCTAACCCCCCGGATCCCCCGAGGTTCGTATATCATGTTTTCGTCGTGTTTTTGTTTCAATCTGCTTCTACCAGGACATACTCTTTGAATGTTTAGAAGCACAATGGTGTCTGCCAAGGATAAAGGGAAGGAGCCTATGGAGGAAGACCTCCAAGACCCCGGGAAGGAGAAGGAGATCAAAAGTGAAGATGAAGAGGAGCAAGGCCAACATCCACACACTGGCACTACCATTGCAAGCATTGGAATGGTGACAAAACCTGCCAGGGTTAGAAGGACTGCACGGATGCAGACTGGGGGAAAGCTCCTCGTCACTTCTTGGCTCCACGGTCACCTTCTCCAAGTACCACGAGTCCCTTCCATACCTTTATACATAACCATGCAGGAAAAGAAGACCGCAAGGAAGGAGAGCGGAAAAAGAATCACGAGAGCTGGGATCCACAATCTGACATGATCATGCACCACATCGAGCACAACTCAGAGTTGATTCGTACCCTCACCTTCGAGATTGAGGACTTGGGGAAATTGGTCAAGAAGCTCATAGAGAGGATACCACCACCACCAAAGGAGTAATTCGTCATCAGGTTTGGCATCACCTTGGTTTGTTCCAAGCTTGGGGGAATGCCACGGCATCACATCACTATCTTCTATCTTTCTATCTTTTTAGTAGAGTCATATCATGAATAGAGAAGTTATCATGTAGGATGGTTTGCATTATGGAAGTGTCCCCTCTCTCGTTAGATATGTATCCCTTGGTGTGAGTTTTCGTTATGGAATATTAATGACAAGTTCTATCATTTACTCTTTTGCATAGCTTATATTAGTTTTCAATTCGTGGTTATATGATTGATCTTGTTGTTAGTATTGGTATCACTTTGGATCATTGAGTTAATTTAGTTTGTTTTGGAAAACCTGGCTTGGTCAGTAGCAACACTATTTTTGAGAGTTGATTGAAAAAGATAGAAGTACTCTAGAGAAAAATAATTTCATCATCTTTCTTTCTTGATTTGCTCATAAGTCTAGTATTCTCTAGTTAAGATCTTTTGTGCTTCCAAGGAAGATTGCATTTTTGTCTTTATCACTTGTATGTTTGCTTGTTTCCTTCAACTCTTGTACTTGCTACCCAGCCTTGCTAGCCAAAAACCTATACTGAGAGGGAATTCTTCTCGTGCATCCACCTCCTTTAAACCAAAACCTCTGCCATTTGTGTCCACCATACCTACCTAGTACATTATTGCTATTCCAAGTAAATTCTTGTTTTATATACCTCCCAAATTAAATTTGTTATGTGAAAATTAGTGATTAAAGCTCTCATGAACTTGATGGCACACTTTACTTTCTGGCATTTAATAAACTTGAACCATTGTGCTCACCTATGTTGCGTATATGCTTGCGCTTTGTAAGTTGTGAATTAGCAGAACCATGCCGTCATGGGGAACGCTTTCAACATTGCATTGGTACTTTGTACCAAGTTGATATCATGTTCTTTTGTCTATGGATCTCATCGGTGTGAAATGAAAGGGGAGCTTGTAAGTCCATGGAGTTATGCATATGTGTTAGAGAAACGCATGGGCCGCTGGTCTAATCCATGCTGACATGGTGGAAACCTGCAGCGTAACCATAACGAGTATCTATGACGCATTCTTCTTATAAAAAAAGAGATAGAGATTGAGAAAAAGAGAAAAGAAAAAAAAGAGATATTATGAAAAGAGGAAAGAGAGAAAAAAAAAGCACCATATTCCCATGGTAAATAAGAAGATTGCTAAGATACTTGTTGTCTGCTTGCCTTGTCATATTTATATGGGGATTCTTCCGTATCATCGGGCAAGAGGTACCCCGTTGGCGGTTCTCAATGATACACATATGCTTACGATGACAAGAACTTACTGGTGACTAAACTTGAGTAGCACGAGGAGCGACCCTCGTATTCAAGGGACATGAGATTCTCAATTTACAACTTGTCAATGCATATCCTCATATTTGATCACTTTAACCTTAATCACCTAAAGATGCCTATGATAGGGGCAATGAGATCTGAAAGCTAGTAAGTATCATAATTTTTGGGATCTCTTTATGAGACTTGCAATCCCTGCTTCCCTCTTTGAAGGGCCTTTCTTTTACTTTGTAGTTGAGTCAGTAAAACCTATTCCCTTCTATCTCAGCAAGTATTTTGAGTTGTTGTGTTTCATTCATTCATATGATGATTTATTCAATCATGTCTTATGTTCCTTGTTTTGCACATTGCTCTTATCTTGATGTTTACTATTTGAAAGCTATCATTGAAAACCAGCTATTTGTGAACTCCAGCAAATTATCAATTATTCTTCGACCAAGAGCTCAGTTTGCCATTACCAATTATGATTCACTTTATGTACCTTTATTGTGTTTCCTTTACTCATTGCAAGTTAATTTATATAATAGTGAGTTGTCTTCTATTATGATCTATGTATTGATGAATGTGATGCTTCTTGTCCGTATTCTTTTATCGACTCTTCACTCCATAAACTTGAGGCCATGTTTATTGAGCTCAGTTTCGCTTGGGGACAAGCGAAGTCTAAGCTTGGGGGGAGTTGATACGTCCATTTTGCATCACTATTCTATGTCTTAATTCCCTATTATTCATTGATATATTTCGTATTGATGGGTGATACTTATGTTATTTCATCTGTTTTTGCATGGTTGATGACTTTTGGAGCATGGACCGCTGCAGTCAGGACTCTGATGGAAAATGTGCTCTTTGGAGGCAAAATTCGCAAAGATCAGAAAATCCGGGAAATATACGGAAAATCCTATTTTTCCAGAAGACTAAGGATGCCAGAAGACGGAGTGGAGATGGGCCAAAGGGGGCCCACACCACCCCCTGGCGCGGGCAGCCCTAGGTCAAGGCCAGCAGTGGTGTGGCCGCCTGCCCACTCCTCTCTCCCAGGCGTATATTATTCCCCCAAAACCCTAAGACTAGGGGAGCGACCACAGAAAGATTCCGCCGCCTCTGTGGGGCGGAAAACACCGAGAGAGAAAGATCTCTCCGGCAGACAGATTTCTGCCGAGGGAATTCCTTCCCGGAGAGGGAAGATCCTCGCCATCAACACCACTATCAAGATGGACTTCATCGGGATCATCATCATCACCACCATCATCACCATCAGCACCCTCATCACCATCTCCATATTGCTATAACAATTGGGTTGAATCTTGCATAGTTCATATGGGAAACTTTCCCGATGTTGATTAATCTTTGTAGTTGATGCTATTGAGTGAACCGTTGAATTATTGTTTATGTTCAGATTGTTATACATCATTATTCCATCTCTGATCATGATCCATATGATGTCTTGTGAGTAGTTCGTTTTGTTCTTGAGGACATGGGAGAAGTCATGTTGTTAGTAGTGGAGTTGTGTTGAGAGAGATTCAATAGATTGTTATTTAAGTTGTGGTGTACTTCTTCTAGTGGTGTCATGTCAACATCGACTACATGACACTTCACCTATATGGGCCTAGGGGAATGCATTGTGTATTTGGCTACTAATCGTAGGGGTTGCCGAGTGATGTAAACCTGAACCCCCGTTAGGAAACCATTGCACAAGGGACGTAAGGGTCTTAGAGTTTAAAGTTGTGGTTAGGTTTCTACCTTAATTACTTTCTTGTACTTACGGATGTTTGCAAGGGGTATAATAACAAGTATGTATTAGTCCTAGGAAGGTCGGTACATTAGCATAGGTTCACCCACACAACACTTATCAAGCTAAAGAAGATTAATCAACTATATGAAGTGAAAGCACTTGACAGTCTTCCGATGTGTCCTCGAGAACGTTTGGTCATCTTAAGTAATACAACCGGCTTGTTCTTTGCTGCATAAAGGATTGGGCCACTTGCTGCATTTATTCCTACTGTCTTTTGTTTACTCGTACTTTATTTACTTGCTTTATCAAAAAACCCTAAAAATCTGTTTGTTAAGTATTTGTAGAGAATTCCTGATCCATACCACTAGCCAGCACCTTCTGCTCCTCGTTGGGTTCGACACTCTTACTTATCAAAAATACTGCGATACAACCCCTATACTTGTGGGTCATCACCTCCAGAAGGTGGTTATCGAGGAGGATCGCATTCCCCCGATCAAGCCCAAGGCGCCCAAGGTCAAGGGACTGGGCAGCAAGAAGTGGAGGAGGCACCAGAGGGAGGAGGCGGAGGCCCTCCTAGCAGAGGCAGTGAGGGGGCACTAATCTTGTGCTGTTGCTGCTGTAAATCAGCTTCTTTTGTCTTCTCTATGTTGAACTTGTGCACTACTGTTACTGAGCAGCCTAATTGTCGAACCTCGTTAAGTGTCGTACTATATAACCTATATTAGCTACTTTATCTACATCTGCTCTGTTTACTGAATTTATTTATGGTGCTGGTTAGATTTGGTGCTCTAGATTTGCTAGAGATTGGGGAAAACGAGGGCCAAAAGGAACAATGAATGAAAAGAGAAGCTGCTCTAGATTCGCTGATTTTTTAGGCAAAAGAACACAACTGTTAGCGAGAGAGAGGGGAAAAGGCGCTCTTAAAAAGGCCAATCATAAAAATAACAAAAAAGAACACTTCTAATTTATTTGCCAGGGCGCCTGTAACCACCAAACGTGCCCCACATGGTCCCACACCATGTCCCATATAATCAGCGAGAGATGGATGGCTGGTTCGCTGTGTATCCTGGCACCGCCAGTCAACATGTAATGGTCGAGGCGACGTAAAGTAACGCTCAATGCACAACCCGCCCAAACGCGGTCCCACCGGTCAGCATATAACAGTCAAGCCTTTTACCTGACAGCATCCCCCTGTCTAAACGCATGTGAGGGTTTTGAAATGGAGGGAGCGAAAAAGTGAGGAAAAACTAAGCGGTTGGGGAAAACTGAGTACAACTAACGAACCGGGGGCACGAAAATAGAAAATCCTAGTTTTTATTGCATGAGTTAGCATTTCATTAGTTTAATGTGTGCTTTTGGTGCACAAATTGTCTCTTGCAATGCAAGGGCTCCATCCAATGAACTCACATGAGATAGTGTGAGATTCCAGGCTTGTGGGCATACATACGAAGTTCAAGTACAAAAAGGGACAATTAGGACTCGATTGGATGTGAAGGGTGGAATTGGTTCATTGCACAGAACCATCTTACTAGAGATGGTCAACTGGTGTAATTTTCCTTAGAATGGGACAAACTGATGATAACTATCATCTATCTCAATAATGTTGGTGACAATTAAGAAGATGAAGGGGTTCCGTGGCAGAAAACAAAAAAATTACTATGTGGAAACACACCTAGCCACGATCTATCTAGGAGGTAATGCAGTAATGGAGTAAGATAGTGGTAACATACCCTTGTAGACCATAAGCGTGTACCGCTCATGCAAGAACGTGAATGATGTAGTCGTACCCGTCCGACCTCAAGGTCACGAGCTCCTTGCACGTCACCCCTTGTCTAGGTCCTCGTACGACGGTCTGGCGCCACTATAGGTAGCACCCCACCCCCACCCCCACCCGAGGTATCGCATACACACGATGCAAGATAATGACTCCTGGTCTCTGATACTTACCGAGATTGTGGAATTAGATCTCTTGGCCGGAATCCCTACTTCACAAAGGCGTGCCGTAGAGGTGTTGTCCTTGCGTGTGTAGTCCATCCAGGGACCGTTCCACCTCAAAGGCAATGAGAGAGGGGAGATTTCTCTAAGGAAATTGCCTTATAGAAATATATCAATTGTTATGTCTAATCCCACCCATCGGCATCCCTTTATATAGGTGGAGGGGGTGTACCTTTCCCAAAGGCTCTTCTATGTTTGACTAATCAAAGGCAATGGAAAAGGAGGGCGAGGCTAGCCGGCTGGGCCAGCTGGTTGCTAGGTGGGCCAACCCGCAGCGGCCCAGCAGCCAACATCAGCAGCCACCCCGTCAGGGTAGGCCGACACCCGCGCCTGCGGCCCAGCTCGCTCCTAGTAGCCTACAGCAACAAGGCAGTGGGGATACGCGATCGGGTGGGCCTTTGGCGTGGCCCACTATGCTCTCTCTCTCTCCTACTAAATATTATTTAAAGATTTGTTTAATATATATTAATTCATAATTAGCATATAATAAATGAAAATTATAAATTTCTATTTATCTAAAACACATTTCGGTATTTTCCTTTATTCTTCCTCCGAACAACTTCGGATTATTTTTGAAATGATTCCGGTTTCTCTCTTCTTTAATTCCATCATACAGAACGATCTCCAAGCATCATAGTGTCATTAAGTGTGTTATCCTACGGTTTGGGAATGTCATAGACATAATCGAGACGATCTCCGATCAATGATCAACAGCGGGACCAGGATGCCAATAATGACCCCCATGCATTCCACAAAACAAGTTCGTGTCGAACCATAAACTTTGTATCCAATAGCCTTGTTTCTCCGATACTTGACTTGTCCTAGAGCTAATCATCAGTATCATGATACCTTGTTCAATCTCGTTTCCAACAAGCACTGTTTTACTCATTCACGTGCAATTCCATCCCCATGACCTAGTCATACACTGCGTAGTTTAATGGATATAATTCACCGAGTGGGCCCAATTTATCTTCCCGTCACACAGGATAACCAATCCTGATCTTGATAAATAGGCCTTAACATTCCCATCTGGAATACCTAACTTACATCTTTATAGTCACCCAGTTACTGTCATGACGGTTGATGCAGTTAAAGCAACCTCGGGTGATAGTGATTACTATGATCTCACGGTCTAAGGATTAGGACACCCTATTTTTGACAATTGCAATTGTGAACTATGTGACATAATCATGCTACAACAATCATTGGTGGGTAGTGTCCATCACATCATATTTAGACGATATGACTTCATTGTCAGTTGGCATAAAAGCACCATGATCAATAAACCTTGATCATCAGCAGCCCAATGAACTAGTTGAATAGAGGCTACTAGGAACCTTTGGTTTGTTTATAGACCACACATGTATCAATGTTTCCGCTTGATACATTTATAGCACGATATAAAACTATTATGAACTAATGAGATATGATAATAAATACCTTTATTTTTTGCCTCTAGGGCATATCTCCTTCAGAAGAGTCCAAAGAAGAGGAAGGAGTACCACCTCTAGACCAGTTATCTCTACTTATCTCACAAAGATGCAAACTTACTTATGGTGACAATTAACACATCCTACAAATCATACCTCCAAGTAATTCCTTCATCAGGGTGCTAGAGGCGCCTTATGCTATGTATATTGTTTCATGTCACCCTATAGCTATATATCTTCTATTACTTTCCATTTCATTGTATTCATAACTTATGATAATGGTCGTGTAACATCGAGTTATCTTACTTTTGCATCATAAAATTACCTAAGGACATGGTTTATCATCTTGATATCCCTCAAGATGTCTTCGTTGGAATATGCATTGGAGCACGAGGTGGCATCAACACTATCAAGTACAAGAAAAATTTGATGGCCGCATCTCCTTCACTATTGATGGGTGGAAGAACTTCCTCTAAACTGAGCATCTCTAGATAAGACAAGACTTGCTCATCACTGCGAGGTTTACCACGCGCAGGCACATGCACATGATCACTGGCGGAGCTTCAGCCCATTCCATGGGGGGCAGATGGACAAAAAAGGCCAACATAGGCCTATTTTTTTCAGATCTGGGGGGCAAAGGGCCCATTTATGGGGCCTTCCTTCGTGAAAAGCCCATGGGCTGGGGGAGGGGGGGCGGCCCCCCTGGCTTTGCCATAGCTCCGCCACTGCACATGATGTTTTTCAATGACATCGTCAATGATATTGCATCACTGTCAGACTTGGAGTTAGACTCGGACTCGACCTCAGACTCGGAGGATTGATACTCGGAGGAGTACGCCTTGTGACCTTTATAAATTTGATTGCTAGGATTGTGTTAACCAACTCGTTGCTTGATAATCTAGCTAGTTTTTCTATGTTTGCAGCAAATTAATGTTAGTCGAGTATTGTAGATGAACAGTTCTAGCAGATGATCTCATCTTCCAAATCTTTCAATCTATCCACGTCATCCCGATTATTTTTTACCGTGGGATGGATGCCGAAAAGGACACGTGGCGATGTCTCAACAGAGCCCTGTTGTCCCATGAGGTGGGCCTCGCTATGAGCCAGGATGAAAGATTCAAAATGGTGGGCCGTGCGTGCAGCATGGGCCCACTGTCAGCATACTAGGGTAGTACCACGCTATGCGACAGGCGTTCTTGACGCAACACTCCTCCGCACCCGCCGGGTGGCGAGGCTCGCTAAGAGCCGATGTGGCGTCATAAGCCCATGCCGACCACGGAATATCATAGTCATGGGGCCCGCAAAGAGCCGACGTGGCATCGTAAACAGTATGTGGACGGGTATTTTCATGGACGCAGGTCCCATCCAGAGCCGAAGTGGAGACCTAGCATCATAAACCCTAGGTGGACACATATTTTCGCAGATGTGGGGCCATCCAAAGCTGACATGGAAACCTAGACCCCTAATGGGTAGGCGTGGTCCCTCGCACGACGTAGTTTGTCGCGGCAGCGGTGCCTGTCCTAAGCCAGCATATCTCGACCGTATGCGACATTTAAAATTGATGTGGGTTCCTTAAATCTATCCGTAAGCAGTTTTTCACGGACCTAGGTCGCGTGTATTGAGGACGTGGCGACCTAGACCCTGTACAGCCGCATGTTTTCGCTGCCCATATACGAGTGCCAACTCTAATGATGGGCGGACGCGTATTCTCGCGTGCGAGGGTAGAGTTGTGGATCTTGCTCACGCACTACCACTAATTTTGTTTGGTGGGTCCTGACCTCGCGCCTATAGCCTGTGGGCGTGCGAGGTTTCTCGTGGCGGGATTTGGCGATGGATAGTATCTTGCGCAAATTCGACTCTAGGATATGATAGCATACGACATACCGCATGCGCCATCCGGGTTCTAACACTATTCGGTGTCGTTTTGTTTATATGCTTTGCAACATCGTTCTCTCTCCGTGGATAATGCACCTCAGGCCACATAAATCATCGTCTTCATCTTTCGCGCTTGCTCTTTGAAGCTCCGTCTAACACTGTCTTCTAGGAAATGGTTCATTTAGTAAATTTGTTCCTCTTTTATGGTATTTCTTATGCTTACATTTTGATCTTTCATTTTTGGTTTACGACCCGTTTTCATCTTCTCATATGTGCCACGGGTATGTTGTTTCGAAGTAGCCTCCTCGGTGCACGGTATGTATTTCGTTTCCCTACCTATTGTATTCACCTCCTTGGAGTACGCATTTTTTAGTGTTTGCATGCCTATTTTTTCCTTTATTTTACAGCTTTCAATGGATAAGTCCACCATCCTTTCAGTTCCACCTTTGACTTAGTAAGTATCTTTTTCTCTTGTTAGCTAATTCACGCAGTCTACATTACGTGTCGTTTGCTAACCTGTGTTCGATCTTTGTGTTGTTTCATAGATTTCCGCGCAAGATGGCATGTTTCTCTCGATCTCCGACATTATCGCGAACGTACCTCATGTTGATGCTTCAGCATATTCATCACGCATTTTCATTATGCCTTTCTCGAGCATAGGAATGTTAGACGACAATACCGCTTTACATGATATTCCTTTCTCATCATATGAACATTAGAGGACACTAGCGTTTTCTCAAGCTTTTACTCTAGGAGGAAACACGTCGCCAAGAAATCGCCGCAACGTCTCCCTACTGTGTCGTGGACGAGACATTTTACTTTTTGAAGTACGGGACAACGAAGCGGTGGATGACAGTGATATCGGTACAGTGGTCTCCTCTTTTTTCATAGCTATGCCACCCTCGCATGCCCGAATGTGGGAGGAAAACGGTACCTCCGAAGGATGGGACAACATAGCGCTAGATGATGGTGACATCGGTGCAGTGGTTTCCTCTTGCTTCGTCGGCATTTCACCGTCGCATGCCTGAATGTGGGAGGAAGATAGGGCCTCCAAGAATGTCATGCACATGTCTACGATGACTTCTTCATCTGTCCTTGACATGGCATCTTTGGGTGAGATGCCGCATTAGCGTTCGTGGATGTCGACGTTCCATGGAAGAAGGCAACAAGCACATCTGAGGTGTTCTCGCCATTCGAGCTAGAGGATGATGGCTAGGAGCATGATGGGTCCCTCTGGGAACGTCCCTAGAAGAGACGAATCGCCGGCTGCCAACATGTTGGAGAGCTCTTTCATCGCTTACCATCTTCTTCTGCTTGGAATGTTGATCCCCTTACATAAGGTATAAGACACGAGTTGCTCTATGCACGGAAAGAGTGGTGGTCAAAAGCGCACTGAGAGTAAACAAGAAAGAAGGATGAGGCAAAACAGGCGTAAATGTCATTTTTGCGACCGTATTTTTTCTAACTCTATTAGCTATCCTATCATGTAAAATAGGCTTAGCATGTATACTTATTCAATTAAGTCAGTCTACTTATCTCGTGTGTTGTTTATTGTATGTTATGTCTCCGTCTTTATCGGCAAAATTAAAATATGTTATACTCGACATAAGAATCTTGCTAACATTTTGTGGTATGTCTTCGAGAGTTTTGACTTTTGTCGTTTCTACCGTGCTCACTCTACTAAACCTTCAACGTTTGTTTGTGTTTCCACCATATCGTTCATGTATCTTTGCTTCTGTGGCCACGTCTATGGTAGACTCCACACTATTTTCCAAACATATTTGTACACGCGTTTATGCCCTTGGTGAGTATGCGCGTACAGCACGCGCATCAGAATACATACATAGTGTACTCTCATGAAGACGACAACATATATGCACACCCAGCGCCTTGGTATATTTCATTTACCTTCTGTAGACATATTGTCAAACATCCTGCATAGTTCATGTGCTACTCATAGACTCACCATTTCCCACACTCTCTTATACGTGTTATGACACGTACACGCGAGCAGACACTAAAATAGTACAGCCACACATAGGCGTGTAAACGTTTTGACTGACTGACATGCCCCCATGAGGTGTAAAGAGAAGTCTATTGTACATGACAAATGCAAAAGAGAAATGTTCTTTCCGGAGATCTTACGAATGTACTACGCTAAACTTTGTTGTTTGATCGTCAGACGTTTTGTCTACCACCTGTGCTCTGATTGGTAGAAAGAGAAGGATGTGTGCGGGATGACAAATGCGAGAGCGGTGTTTTCTTAACACGTGAATACGGTAAAAAATATGAACCTTTGGTGCGTGCATGTTTAGACCTACACGGTATATAGCCCCAACCGCTTACTTCTTATTAATGAAGTTTCTATGTATGTGAGGTTTCATGAAACGTTACGTTTACTGGCCGCGCCTGGTGGACATAGAGAGAAGTCTCGTATATATGTAACTCATATGCAATGCTTCTCTATAATTCAAACGAAAAAAGTTTCGCGGAAAAATATTATGAAACTTCTTTTAAATTTAAAAGAAATTTGAATATTGTGTTAACATAACCATCTAAGAACCATATATTTAAGATGGTTTTAATTTCTAGCTGTCTTAGGGTAGTACTTGGCTACAAAATCTAAAATATTCTGACAACAATGGTTTTTCAAGACAGTTTGAGTTTGTAACCGTCTGAGGGGACTTCTTGGTGGCAAATATCTAATTTTTTTGGAAAAATATTTCAGACTAGAGCCACTTTTCCTTTACCGCATGCTCAGACCCTCTACTGTCCACCGCCATCGTTGTTGCCGCCCTCCACCACTGCCTCCAGTCCGCTGCCTCTCCTCCCCGCTAGCTATGGTCCTCTGTAGTGAGGATGCTCTGCCTCGCTTATGAGGACCCCTTCATCTTCTAGGTACGTATGTGTGAACCAAACACCCAAAACCCTAATGAGTTGCTTTGATTTAGGAAATTTCACATGAAATATGCCATTTTTCTTCTAGAATTTAAGGTTTCGGGTTTCTCAGCTGTAGAGACTCGACGACGGTGTCGAGCGAGCCTCCCCAGCCAGCCTCTATGTGTCCCACCACTTCTCTCCTTGTATACATCCCAAAATCTATAATTTCTATATTCATTCCTTATTGTCAGTTACCCTTGTAGCAATTTAGATTTAGTTGTGACATCGTTAGTCTGCTTGCATCTTGTTTATTCGATGAATTTTAAATTTTAGAAATGTTGATGATTTTTATTAGAATAGATGAACAGGATAACAAGTATTTTTACAAATTGTTTACATATGAATATGATTAATATAAGATAACAAGACATGTTCTTTTTTCCAGTGTAATTGTTTCCTATATTTGATTATTTTAATATGCTCAATCTTTGTATCTATTTAACAGATGAGAACATGTAGTCACGATGCAATAATGCTATCTTGTAATGATAATGTTGCACTACGCCACAGAGCTCTGGTTATAACACTTGTAGACGCCGAATCATAGCCTTAGTCGATGTGCTAACACTAGCGCGACAAAAAAAAATCGCAAGGGATAACTACATCGGGAATTATGCAATGGCGAAGAATTGTTTTGGCACGGCACAATGTGATACGCCGAGCTAGCGCTTCCACAATAGCAAGGAGTTTACGCCACAACCCATATAGGGTGGCATAGCGTACATGTCGTGGCAGTTGTGAGACTACGGCATACCGGCCCTACCATGGAGGAAGGTGTGGTCCAGCATGGCGCATGAGGTGCGCGCAGCTGGGGTCAGCGCCACCGTGGAGGAAGGTGTGGTCCGATGAAGCACAGAGGTCAGCGTGGCTGGGGTCGGCACCGCCGTGTAGGACGATACGGTCTGGCCCGGCACGGAGGTCAGCGCCACCACAAAGGACGGTGTAGAGGTCAGCACGGCCGGGGTCAGTGCCACCTTGGAG
Organism: Avena insularis; assembly: GCA_023614405.1. NCBI lineage: Eukaryota > Viridiplantae > Streptophyta > Magnoliopsida > Poales > Poaceae > Avena > Avena insularis. The sequence continues at coordinate 317,353,682 of CM042694.1, read as the reverse complement.
CTGGGGCTAGGGTTAGGGTTGGTGGGGTGGGGTTTTTTCAGATAAGGATGAGAGTGACCTGTGTGGTCCGAAGGAGAAATAATTAGTATGATTTTTAACTATGCCAACCTTTTCCTTACCTTTTTTGGCAAGTCAAACGTGTTACATATTCCCCAATATTCTGTCTGATTAACATTCGTATTGATTAGAAAACTAACAAAAGAACCCACCACAAAGGGGGAATAATAATTTGTATATATGGGGAGGTATCATTACACATGTACTTGTGCACGAGTCATGGCATTGCACTGTCAAAAATTAAGAAGCCACCAAAAGAACACTACAGATTACTCGATCTACTACACGATTAATTAGTACTAATAACTAATACTAACAACAGAATTACTATAACTCTAATAACATATATCAGCAAGCTTGTCCAACCTATTTATAATGGATTGCACCCTTCTAGCCAATATAGTGCAACGCTCCCTTAGCGCGGGAACACGTTCATCGCCTGATTCTGCAATTCCTTGATTGCAGGTTCCATGTGTTTGTTGTACGCGACTTGCCTTCTTCATTCGTTGTCCTCCATATCGCCCCACCAGAGCTTGTGCAACGATTATTGGAGGTGGATCGGGTGCTCTACATCAACCCATCGCACCCAACGGCATGAATTTTCACCCTGACAACAGCATGAGAGTAACTTACGGTCGGTGTCCTCTACGAAGTTCTTGTCGTACTCCATGTATCGAGATGGCGATGACATGGTTAGGGCATTGACAGAACATGTTCACATTGTGTTCTCCTGCCATTGCAGGTATCGGATGTGCTCCGGTTCTCCAGGAACATCAACTTGAAAGAAAAACAGCAATGCGCATTGGTGAGGTCGAGAAATCAAAAAATAGGGATGAACACAGGAACAAACATGAACAATTGGACTTCGGTGGGGCTTACCCGTCAGTGAGACAAACATGAACAATCACACGTGCGAGACCCATAGTCCATGCCACGTCTTTTCCACTATGGAATCATTACTACCCATGCTCGCGTTACTAAGGCATCTCGGAATGCCGGTACCGATCGATAGCTAGCATGGCGCAATTTAACGCCGTACATAAATTTTCCACGGCAAAAAATTGACCGCCACACTACTTGTCGCTACGAATAGCACATCCGTTATGGATCCAACTTTTCCCTGTTCTTTTTTCTTATACCACGCTAAAAAAGTGTCGGGTATGGGGTATTTTTGTAGTATTACCGTTAGATTTGGCAGTTTTGAATTCCATTCATCAGATACCACTGAGAGTCTTGAGTTTAGAGGTATCAAGAACATCAAAATTCCAGTCATCAGTTTTCTATGTGTTTAGAGAGGTAGTTATGAATATTCCACTACATTTAAATATCTATGTGTTGTTGCATCAGGACCTCAACACAAGAGGAACACTAAATTTGATAAGCAGAGCCTTTTAGGAAATGACATGTATCTGGAAGAAATTCATATAGCCTTCCTCTTAGACTGGTGTGATCCCAAATTTCCACCAGAAATCAAGTACTATATCTATAGGTTATCCTATTCATTTGTCATGGAAAAGAAGTGCAATCTAGTAAGATGATATTTTCTTGAACATGATAAACAAGCCTATGATATTTAATTACTTCCAATAATCACAAGCATGCTAATTCTTTGTACTTCCACTGGCATTTGGAGTTGAGTTCATATCAAGATACCTAAACAATCGCCTTGATGAACCTATTAATGTCCATGCTTGTCTCATGAAAAGCAAGAAGCTCATGATGGTTAGGATGAAGATTGGAGCTAGGTCAAACAATGCAATCTTGATAGTTGGATGGGAGAAGGTTGTGATGAGCTTCAAGTTAAAACATGATAGAATTGTTCTCTTTTGCTTTGATGAAAAATATAATGGGGAAGTACATCTTATGGTTGAGCATCTTCCACTAGGTGGCCCATTATAGTGCAATGTTAAGTGTTAGAGAGTACTATTATGCATGATTGATGTATGGACTCCACTTTGTATGAACGCTATAATGTATATATGGCTAAATATTTATGAATTACCCCAACTATATGGCTAAGTATAATTGTTAATATATTTTTCTTCTTCTAGCTGGCTAAGTACTTAGCTAATTTGTGTATCCAATTTTTGGCCGCTGAATCATGTTTATGTGTGATGTGTGTTATGATTGAGTGTAAATTATATATACCATGCGGTATATTATTAAAAATGTTTTACTCCCTCCGATACAAATTAGTTGACTTCATTTATTCTAGATTCAGATGTATATAGCATGAAAACAAGTCTAGATACATAAAATCTAGATAAATCCTAGTCAAATAATTTGGATCGGAGGGAGTATAAGTATTGGAGACAACCACTCTAAACAGCCGCCTCAAGTTATATACTATTGGAGGTGGCCAAAAATAAAACCCTCTTCAAGATGTCAACATCGTGGAGACACTCAGTAATTCAAGATGTATAAGGGTTCCGAACTCTTGTAGACGGTCATGAAATCTAGTTTTCTCAGGGGTAGAGATATTGGTGATGGTTGCAAGTTTTGACCACCTGAGGTAGTAGTTCTTAGAGCCAGAATGAGAAACCAGCTCAGTTTAGTGTGTTATTACATACTATGCACTTGAAACAGAATGAGAAACCAGCCGAGGCCTATGGAGGATAACTACCTCTAAGCAAGGGTTTGGTACTAGTGTGTACTCTTAATGGTGCTCAAAAGAAGTACCCCTTGGTTGAAAAGGAACTATCTGGGGTTGTTTTCTCTTGTGACAACTTTATATACTAAATTATTAATTCTAAAGTGAGAGTGCACTCGGATCATGATGGCTTAAAATAAATTCTTGAAAGGACATATGTTAATCCAGAAATGATTCGTTGGATCCTTTTACTTCAAGAGTATGAATTAAATATTATGCAAAGAAAGGAGGAGCCACCAAATAAATAAAGGATAGAGAAAGTGGCAAATATATGTGTGCCCCAAGTATTATCGATATTGTAGAAAAGAAATTCACTTACTCTTTGTGCAATAGTTTCAGTTATCTTGTGCAAAAAGTCATGTGCAATGGGAAGAACAAGGCATAATTCAAACAAAAGAAGGTGAACTATGTATTAAATCCTCCATGAAGGGTTGGTAAGTGTGTCACTTCCTTTTTCTTTTGGCTTGGCTATAGTTTTGGCCTTGATTTAGAAAGCTTCATCTTTTTTATTTTTAGTTGTGTTTTTCTGAAGAAATTAATAGTTTTCAGAATCTGGTACGAGTCACCGTCCTGGGGTCTAAACCCGTACCGGTGCTCGTTAAACTCTAGGACATCCAGTTGCATTTAGTATTGGTAAAGGTACATGGTACGGGGACACCCAGTCGTACAAATGCTCGTTATTGTTTTAGATACTTCATTTTTTTCCTTTATCATTTTTGTTTGATAAAAAAATTGTCTGCCGAATTCCATAGGGGTGCATGGTAAGGGCACAGCCCACCTGTACCAAAATATATCTGGTTTTTACGGACTTCAGATTTTGTAAGGTTTTCATATTGGAATCCGGTATGGGCGCGTCATACGAGAATATCATTTTGCGGCCTGAAAGTTGGGGCACCCAGGTAACGCGGTACCCATGTTGCCTGTAATCAGCCACGATGACTACAGTTGGCGTGCCAAATACTCAGAGGGTCTTTTTCGGCACAAATTCAACTTTACATTTCAATACAAAATATCAGGCTAATGACTGTCAAGTTGGGCCCCCTGTCAGTTCTCGCCGTTATGTCGCTCTCGTCCCTTAGGCGTGGTGGTTGTCACGTAGGCTTGCAGCGCTGGCCAAGTGTATTGGCATGACAAAATATGGCACATATATCGTCGTTATAATTATTCTTTGTTTACTCAGAAGCTAGAACGGCCACCGCCACGCATCTCTCCTTTGGACTTCCGTCCCCGTCGTTAACCACTACCTTAAAAACGTATTGACGGTTCCACCGTTCCCATGTCTCGTAGAAACCACTCTTCTTCTTCTTCTTGTCATATGTCTTCTTCTCATCTTGTCCTTGCCGCCACGTAAGATCATTGCACTCTAGAGACAAGCTTCACTACGCATGACAATAAGAAAATAGACGTCGTCTACACCAGCGAGGAGGAGACAGTGGTGCAAGTCCTGAGGATGTACGAGGGTTGGCTTGAGAAAGACGAGGACAAGTTTGTGGGATTGGACCTCGAGTACACCCCGGAGGACCCATATGAAGGGAGTAAAGTCGCCGTCGTTCAACTGGCCATGAGGAAACACATCCTCATCTACCACTTCTCCTGGTTTATAGATCCACTCTCTGTAGTTAACCGCTATTAGGGTTTTCTCCTCTTGTTCTTTATCCATTTGCTCATCTTGCAACTACTGAATTTTATTTACGACCAAATAAATTATGACAAGACAATGTTGAGAGTCTTGATCTTGCATTTAATAAAAAATTTAAAATTATATTCAGATGATGATCTTGTATTGACAAAATATTTGTAGTTACAAACTTTGGTGATGACAAACTACATACTTTTAGGACTGACAGGAATTGTCTGGCGCTCCACCAGTTCCTTGTAGAAAAAGGAATTGTTTTCTATACTGTCGACAATACAACTGATTTTTTAAAATTTCATCAAGAGGGAATTACAATTCCTGCGCACAAATGGATCCATATTCAGAGTCTTGTCAAGCTCATAGGGGACTCGAGGAAGGATGGAATGGCTACACTCGCAACTACAATCCTCGATAAGTTGTACGAAAGAATGAAGGCAGATTTTCCTACGGATAGGCACGATTTCTAGGAGGAGTGGTCGTTGTCTAATATAAACGTGAAGTATGCAGCCATAGATGCGTACGTGATCTACCAGCTATACAAGAAGATCCATTTATTTCTACGTTACCTTGTGTTTTGCCCTATTTGCAAGAGGGAAGATGATCTTAGGGGATCCCTTTGTAGAAAATGCAGTATAGATGAGTTTGAAGTTACATATGCAAAGAAAATGGCTGCATCTGAAGCAGCTGATAGAGAGGCTGCAGAAGCAGCTGAAAGAGAGCTTGCAGCTGAAGCTGAAGAAGCTGACAGAGAGGCTGCAGCTGAAGCAGGAAACAGAGAGGCAGCATCTTCTAGCGGCAACAATCAATCCTGTGATGCACCGCTAATTGTGTCACAGGATGCTGAAGATAGGGAAGCCAAGTCAGATCCCAGGTGGGACGAAATTGCATTTCGTGAGCTGTGGATTGCCAATAATGTAAGATCCACCTGGAATGATCGCAGTTGGTCGCCTAGGAACAATGGCAAGCGCCTCAAGTGGTCTCATGAGAAGTGAATTAAATTTTACTTCTTTGTGTTATGTTACTATTTTATATAACTTAGTTAGCTTGTCAAGATGGCTAGCGCCTCAAGTGAGAGTAGTAAAATAAATTTTACTTCTTTGTGTTATGTTTCTATATGTGTCTTGTAGCTTGTCAAGATGGTAGCTCGTTAACTCGAAGTTTGAAAGAGTACCTTTTTCCTCTCTCGCTAAACAGATATGTTTCATTTTGCCAAAATTGGTAGCAAATCTAGAGAATATTCTCTCTTTGATAATTCGTTCCCTTTTGGACCTCTTTTTGCCTCCGATCTGGTAGCAAATCTAGAGCAGCAAATCACACCAGGCAGAATACATTCATTCAAAAAACAAAACAAATGTAGATATAGCTATGTGCAGCTAAATAGGATAAAGCGATAGAAAGTAAGGTTGATTAACGAGGTTAGATGCATTCAACCCCTTCCTTGCATGCGTAAATAGGATGCAAGCAAAATATAGAAAATCAAAAGAAGCTACTTAGCAGCAGCAGACACGTGCAACCCCTCCTTGCATGCACCTCCGCCTCCTCCCTATGGCGCTCCCTCCACTTCTTGCTGCCCAGTCCCTTGATCTTGGGGGCCTTGGGCTTGATTGGAGGCATGCGACCCTCTTCGATGGCCACCCGCTGGAGGTTTCGGAGGTGAATGCCGAGAGCCTGGTGTTCAGCGCTGTAGGTGTTGACGTTCACGGTCTAGCCGCCATTGGGGGTGCCGGAGCTCGGGCCTCTGCATGCATCACGACGCAGTTGAAGTCGGTGTCGCAGACTGGCCTACAAAAGGGGTAATCAGAGACGCTAGCGAAGAAGGCGTCAGTCTTGGCTGGCTCTGCCTCCTCAGCACCTGACGAGTCTTGGTGTACCTGGACTCGTCATCGCTGCCTAGAGAAGATTCTCTCTTCGATAATTTATTCCCTTTTGGACCTCTTTTTGCCTCTGATCTGGTAGCAAATCTAGAGTAGCAAACCACACCAGGCAGAATACATTTATTTAGAAGACAAAACAAATATAGATATAGCTGTGCGCAGCTAAATAGGATATAGCGATAGAAAGTAGGTTGCTTAACGACGTTCGATGCATTCAACCCCTTCTTTGCATGTAGAAATAGGATGCAAGCAAAATATCAAAAATCAAAAGAAGCTGCTTAGCAGCAATGAGCACACATTCAACCCTTCCTTGCATGCTGCGCCTCCTCCCTCTGGCGCTTCCTCCACTTCTTTCTTCACAGTCCCTTGATCTTGGGGGCTATGGGCTTGATTGGAGGCATGGGACCCTCTTTGATGGCCACCCGCTGGAGGTTTCGGAGGTGAATGCCGAGAGCCTGTTGTTTAGTAATGTAGGCATTAGGCGTGCGTTCATAGTCGCCATTCATGGTCTAGCCATTGGGGTGGCCCCTCTGCATGCATCCGACTGATTGATCGGTGTGTGAGAGACTCATCCTACGAAGTGGCGACTATGAGGATATATCGACAAGAGTGTCGTACTAGCCACCCTCTGACCCAGCCGGCGCAGACCAGAATCGCCTTATTACGGACTGCGTCATCAGCTCGCAGAACGTCGCTGTTGTAAACCTATTGGAAGAAAAAGAAATGGGGAGTAGATGATGTAAGAAGATCGAGCAATCGAAATGCGAACAATGTTAATCCTAATAAACCAAGATCTAGCATCAACTAATGGGAACGGATAAGAACCATGGAAGGGAGCAAACCCTTACCTCCGACCATGGATGGCTGATGCCGCGAGGGGTGCACCGGAGATATGTACTCATCTGGATCGTAGGGGTCCCTAAAGAACTAGATCTGCTCGTGACTGGCAGGAGCCTCCTCGCCGGCGGCTACGTCGATAGAAGGGACGGGGGTCTGGACAAGAACGGTGGCTGCCATCGATGCCTCGATGGGGTCCTAGACGGGGATGGCAGTTGCTTTCAATGCGTCGAGGGGGACCGGTGAGGATACGCCTCGCCGTGGCCCGGAGAGTTACGATGGGCCACCGATCCTCCCACGCCATCACCGACGCGATGGGGTTTTCTCGGGAGTTTGCGGATGCTGGTGGGATAGTGGAGAGGGTGCAGGAGGAGAGTGAGCGGGACTGAGAGGGTGTGCGGAGAGGGCTATAGTTAAGGTGAATGGAAGCACATTTCGTTGCACCACCATGCAACGCTACTGTGTAGGCTATCGTGCACAGCATCATGACGCATCTGCACGCCACTTTTTTTCTGGGCCATGCATGGTAGTTCTCAGAGGAGCTGCAGCAAAGGGCTTACACAATTTCTATGTATGAAGTTTGACACGACTATAAAATTGGCGATAATTAAAAGGGTAAATGTAGAGGGGAAGGTAGGTGGCAGTACTACGAGATTTGTGGGGTTGTGCTAGATCGGGTAGAGGGATGTGTCGATGACTACGAGTGACTTGATGAAGGCGGAGACGTTAGGTCTTGTCGAGCTCAGCTCTTCGGCCTCTGGCTGCGTGGAAGTTGGAAGTTTGGGGTGGGGCCAGTGGAAGTGAGATTGAGAGCCATCGTAAAAAAATGGGATATGTCTTATTAAAATCAAGTGGCAATAAATGGCAGCTGCCCGTCGACGACCGTGCACTCAATGACGCATGTGTTGTGGCGTAGTAGTAGCAGTAGTAGGCTTTTCAGACTTGATTTAACATGACATAACCAGTCGACCACTTTTTCCATGGACGGCTTCATGTTCCTTCTTGTAGAAGTCTCGCTGAGGGAGACGTTTGTGCTGTCTCACGTTGTACTCTGAAGGGCATGACGTGCGCAACAATCCTCATTGGATCACACAGAATCAATGGTTGGTGCGCACGATCTGCGTGACAAATGTGACAACCAATCAGGGCGTAGCAGATAGAGTGAGCACAGGTTTGGGATTCTACGAAGGGAAGAGAGAGAGGGAGGGCAAAACTGAGTAGTATCAAAAAACTAAGGGCAAAACTGAGTAGTATAAAAATGGAAAGTGAGTGTCTTGTAAAATGAAATACATCATGGCATACATCAAATTATGCCAAGATAAATCCACTAGAGTTCATTGGATGTGTGTTCTTCTCATAAACCACATGAATCCACTAGAGTTCATTGCATGTGTGTTATTGTCATAAACCACATGGATCCACGAGTGTCATTGCATGTGTATTCTTTTCATAAACCACATGTTGATCCACCAGTGTCATTGCATGTGTGTTCTTTTCATGAACCACATATGGATCCACCAGTGTCATTGAATGTGTGTTCTTTTCACAAACCAGATATGGATCCACCAGAGTCATTGCATGTGTGTTCTTTCAATAAACCACCGCTAGAGTCATTGCATCTCTATTCTTTTCATTAACCACATCTAGGGTCATTGCATGTGTGTTATTCTCACAAACCACATATGGATCCACCAGAGTCATTGAAATGTGTGTTTTTTCACAAACCACATATGGATCCACTAGTGTCATTGAAATGTGTGTTATTTTCACAAACCACATGTCGATCCACCAGAGTCATTGCATGTGTGTTTTTTCGCAAACCACATAAGGATCCACCGGTGTCATTGGATGTGTGTTCTTTTCATGAACCACACCCAGTGTCATTGCATGTGTGTTCTCCTCATAAACTACATATGGATCCACCAGTGTCATTGCATGTGTGTTCTTCTCACAAACCACATATTGATCCACCAGTGTTATTGCATATGTGTTATTCTCACAAACCACAACTAGAGTCATTGGATGTGTGTTCTCCGCACAAACCACATATGGATCCACCAGTGTGATTGCATGTCTGTTCTTTTCTCAAACCACAACTAGAGTCATTGGATGTGTGTTCTTGTCACAAACCACATATGGATCCACTAGTGTGAATGCATGTCTGTTCTTTTCACAAACCATAGCTAGTGTCATTGCATGTCTATTCTTTCCACAAACCACATAAGGATCTACCAGTGTCATTGGATGTGTGTTATTTTCATGAACCACACCCAGTGCCATTGCATGTGTGTTCTTCTCGCAAACCATATATGGATCCACCAGAGCCATTGTAGCTCTGTTATTTTCACAAACCACATTGATCCACCAGTGTCATTGCATGTGTGTTCTTTTCACAAACCACATGTGGATCCACCAGAGTCATTGCATGTGTGTTCTTTTAACAAACCACATAAGGATCCACAAGTGTCATTGGATGTGTGTTCTTTTCAAGAACCACACCTAGTGTCATTGCATGTTTGTTCTTTCACAAACCACATATGGATCCACAAGTGTCATTGCATGTGTGTTCTTTTCACAAACCACATATGGATCCACCAGAGTTCATTGCATGTATTTTCTTTTCACAAACCACATATGGATCCACCAGTGTCATTGCATGTGTGTTCTTTTCATTAACCATAGGTGGAGTCATTGCATGTGTGTTCTTCTCACAAACCACATATGGATCCACCAGTGTCATTGCATGTGTGTTCTTTTCACAAACCACATATTGATCTACCAGTGTCATTGCATGTGTGTTACAAACCACATATGGATCCACCAGAGTTCATTGCATGTCTGATCTTTTCACAAACCACATATGAATCCACCAGTGTCATTGCATGTTTGTTCTTTTCATTAACCATAACTAGAGTCATTGCATGTGTGTCTTTTTCATGAACCACATGGATCCACCAGAGTCATTGCATGTGTGTTCTTTTCATTAACCTCAACTAGATTCATTGCATGTGTGTTCTTCTCACAAACCACATATCGATCCATTAGAGTCATTGTATGTCTGTTCTTTTCACAAACCACAGCTAGTGTCATTGCATGTATGTTCTTTCCACAGACCACATCAGGATCCACCAGTGTCATTGGATGTGTATTCTTTTCACGAACGACACCTAGGGTCATTGCATGTGTGTTCTTCTGACAAACCACATATGGATCCACCAAAGTTAATTGCATGTCTGTTATTTTAACAAACCACATGGATCCACCAGTGTCATTGCATGTGTGTGCTTTTCACAAACCACATGTGGATCCACCAGAGTCATTGCATGTGTGTTATTTTCACAAACCACATAAGGATGCACCAGTTTCATTGCATGTGTGTTCTTTTCATGAACCACACCTAGTGTCATTGCATGTGTGTTCTTCTCACAAACCACATATGGATCCACCAGTGTCATTGCATGTGTGTTCTTTTCACAAACCACATATGTATCCACCAATGTTATTGCATCTGTTTTCTTTTCATTAGCCACAACTAGAGTCATTGGATGTGTGTTCTTATCAGAAACCACATATGGATCCACCAGTGTCATTGCATGTCTGTTCTTTTCACAAACCAGGGCTAGAGTCATTGCATGTGTGTTCTTTCCACAGACCACATAAGGATCCACTAGTGGCATTAGATGTGTGTTCTTTTCATGAACCACACCCAGTGTCATTGCATGTGTGTTCTTCTCACAAACCACATATGGATCCACCAGTGTCATTGGATGTGTGTTCCTTTGTAACACCCTCAAATCGGCCCTATGCAAACTTTCGTGCGGGTGGAAAACGAAGTAATAACATTACACAACAGTCCTCGATGGGACCCATAGAACAAATATATATACAACAGCGACTCAGCGAGTCTAGAATATAGAAATACAATACAAAAGACCCAACATCCGGGTACGGACAAGATGCAAATGGGGCTAAGAGCCCTGAAGAATAACCAATGGCGTCCATAACCCTGCCCAGTCCAGGCCGGAAGGGTAACCCTGCTAACGACGTCGATCTCAAACCTGCTAAAACAAAAGGGGTGCCGACAAAGGGCAAAGGAAAAAGAGGAGCGTCAGTACTGAGGCCAGTACATGGCGAGGCTAGAATTCGGCGGCTCTCGCCTACATAGGTATGGTGGGCTGAAGCGGCAGCGCAGCGGCACTAAACAACCTATAGAGACTCGATACAACTGGCGGTTATCGGAGAGGGGTAAGAAAGACCTATTCGGATCCAACCTGAAGCTAAGACCAAACAAACCCATCCTGGTATTTCCCCCTCGAGACCAAACGAGGAAGTCGGACCAAGGAACTCACACAGTTGGCAATTTTACTCCTTCCATTATAGTTGCAGCAATTACTAATCAGATATAGATAGCATGAGTCATCATGAAGCATAAGTAGTGGGCAGTTTTAGTTAACATTCCGTTGTAGTTGGAACATTTACTAGTCAGATATAATTGTCCTGAGGAATCCCAAAACCCAGCAGTTGTTGGCACTTTTATCACATTCCATTAGAGTTGCAATACTTACTAGGCAGGTACAGTATGACATAGATCACCACAGATCCACAGTTGTTGGCATTTTTAATATCCATTCCGTTATATTTGCATCTAATTACTAGTCACATATTAAGTCAATTTATAGCACTACTTTAGTTATGCTTGTCTATGATCGAGATAATGTGCTCCAAGTCATCCATAATCGCGGACACGGCTTTCAGAAAGTTTTACCCTGCAGGGGTGCACAAATAGCAACACACACTCGATCAACCTTGGAAAAACCAACTCAAAACCCAACGAGGCTTTCACGACAAAGCAATCACAGGATTCATAAATATTTCAGGGGGCCACCCCATTAAGCTACCATAGCGAAGTTGGCGGCTCGAGACGGACCCAAGGTTTGCGCCAATGGCTAAAACGACTATTTGGGAACCGAAAGTGTGGTAGGCTTGTCGATACTGCGAAAACACTCCATAATCCTAAGCGAGTACAGGTGCTCACGCTGTCGTAAATGAAGCAGTAAAGCATGGCATAAGTACAGGATAGTAATAAAGCCCCAAACTACTTTGTGGCCCCAAGAAATAGAAATGAATCAAGCTCTAGCTCAGGGGAGTCCATAAGGCCTCCCGGATGTGGATAGTGCGAAAAATCAAGGAACATGTATCAAGTACTCGGGGTCCTACGGGACACAAGTGAGCGTGGAAGAACCAAATAACATATATTTCCCACTGATGCCTCTGCATTAGTTATATCTAGCATTTTAATAGTTGTGTTTAAAGTCATGGTCATCTCCACCATTAAGCATCCCCACCATTAAGCATCTGCCAACCTTCCAACAATTGTGGTACTTGACAACACGGGATCGCACCTGAGCAAGCAACTACGACTCACAAGGCCAGCTATCTACCAAACACAGGTTATAGGAGGTGTCCAAGGCAATATAGAGGCTACACGGGATATAACTGGTGCTCGGAAACTAAAGCATCATGACACTGATAGCAATAGATCAACAGGAGGAAATAAAGACTATAAATGCAAAATAGGTAGAAGGGGGAGAGATGCTCGCCTAGGAAACACTGCCGAAGGTTCATATCCAGAGAACCTGTCGATACTTGCATCAACTCATCGGCCTAATCCGCGAAGAAGCAAACACTAGAAGAAACACCGGATGCAATATTTAATACTACGGCAGAAGATCCGGCATGCTTATGATATGATGCAGATGCGGTGCAATTAGGCAGTATTAAGCGGAACCGGGGTCCCGACATTTAATTAAACGGTTCAAGTTATTTAGAACCCCCGCAATTTAAATGTTGTATTAACAGGGCGAAACATGGCATCGGTTCTCTACACCAATTTAAATGGAGTCTAGAATAAGACAAAGATATCCCGCAGATGGACTCCATATTTAATTATGAGGTGAATCGGCATAATGCCCCCAAACCACAGACAGGTATGCATGTATGAACAATTCATATGCAACAGTTTTATATATAGCTTTTGTAAAATAGGGGCTCGGGAAAAGGTTCACACATCTGGGTTCGGAAGATCTTGGGTTCCGGGGGTTCGGGGTTCGACAGGGCTCGACGGGGGAACGGTTCGACGGAAACAGTCACGGACAACGGAAGGAGAGCTTGATGTTCCGGGAAGGAGGACTTGGTTTGGCGTTGGGGCGCATCGGATCCTCCCTGGTCGGTGTTGATCTTGCCGTCGCGAAGGTCTTGTCGGGTCCGCACCATCGAGTCGGTCTTAGCGTTTGGGGTGAAGAACTTAGCGTCCTCGAGGCAGTACTTGGCGTATCTGTGTCGACGACCTTGTCGTTCGGGATCTCGGGCATCGGCCCAGGGAAGAAGTACTTGTCGCATCTGTGGCCCTCGGGGTCGGGGCTTCGAAGCCAGGAAGGAGAACTTGGTGCCCACGATGAAGATCTTGGAATGCGTCACCATCGCATTCGGGTTTTGGCATAGAGGTCGATGTTGACGATGCTTCGGGTACCGACTTCATTGCCGATGGCGAACTTGAATAGACGACACCGGGTACAAGAGAGCCCCTCGGTTTTGGCTTCGCACGAAGGCGTCGAAGATCTTGCGTCAATTGGTTTCTGTCTTGCGGATGAGCCCACTTGGCCTTGGTGAAGATCTGGACAGAGGCATCCACACATGGATGCTTGCGTGCGGCAGACTCGATGGTGTCCGAGAGAAAACCACAATACAAACAAAAAACAATGGGAGCCACCATCTTGGGCTCAAAGGACACTCGCAGAGAGGCTCCCACATACAACAGTAGGGGAACACAGCACGGAGGAACAGATGGCAGCGGCGACGTCGGGGTCCAGGGAGACGCGGGCGGAGGTCCTCGATGGGGAGGAGGGGAACGGGCCCCGGGACGGCGAGCACGCTGGTCGAGGCGGGGATCTACGGCCGGGCAGAGGCTCAGCCTCGGGGAGACGGGGCCGCGCTCGCGAACGGAGCAGAAGGCGGTCCTGGCGGTGGGAAGGCCGGAGCTCGAGGCGGAGGACGGTCGGAGGCGGGGCGGAGCTCCGGGAAGAGGGCGGGCGACGGCGGCGCGGGGGCAGAGCGGAGGCGGCTCAGTGGGCTTGACGAGGGACGAGGAAGGCGGCAGGTCAGCGAAACCGGAGGCATGGACGACGGCAGCGGGCGATAAAGGCGACAAGGGCGGGCCCGAGGTGGACAAGTTCACCGCAGAGGGAGGGAGGCGAGGCGGGCTCCGACGATGGGGCTCGAGGGGCACGGTAGAACGAGGGAGGAGGGGCGGGTTCGTGGATCCAGAGTAGAGGAAGCAGGGCGGCGGCGACCAGGTGAGGCAGGGCGTCGGGGTGAGGAAAGAGAGAGGCGAGGGAAGAGAGAGAGAGAGGCGCGGGCGTGTGTGGGGTGAGTCCGGGTGCGGGAGTGCGTGCAGGTGGCCGGCTGCGCTTGGCCAGTGGCGGAATCGTGGCATCAGGTGTGTGTGGTGTGTGTTGTGTGGCGTGTGTGTGTGGTGAGGTGGAGGGAAAAGGGAGGGGGGTTGGTGAGGTGTCGCGCGGCTATTGGGCGGGGTGAGGTGGAGGGAGTTGGGTAGGATTAGGGTGGGGTAGATTTAGGATTAGATATTTTTAGACTAGGGTTTGGAGGTGGCCGGCCGGGCTTTCGGGCCTGGCGGGCTGCCTCCTAAAAATATTATAAAATTTTATTGGTTTAAAACGGGGCGTTTGAAAACTGTTTGTAGACGGAACAAAATATTCCGGAGACCCCGAGTTTCGTATTGGAATAAAGGCTAGGTATTTAGAAAACAGAAATAGGGTTTTTCGAAAATAGTTTCAGACAACAGATGCATGATGATGACGGTGCTCAAATGCAAGGTGGCATGATGACATGAGCATGTGGTCAGATGCCATGCACAAAAACAACGCGATTTTCTAGTAGTGGTTTTAGCGGGATGCCACATCCTTTCACAAACCACATATAGATCCACCAGCGCCATTGGATGTCTGTTCTTTTCACAAACCACATATGGATCCACCAGTGTCATTAGATCTGTGTTTTTTCATGAACCATAGCTAGAGTCATTGCATGTGTGTTCTTTTCACAGACCACATATTGATCCACCAGTGGCATTGCATGTGTGTTCTTCTCACAAACCACATATGGATCCACCAGAGTTCATTGCATGTCTGTTCTTTCCACAAACCACATATGGATCCACCACTGTAATTGCATGTGTGTTCTTTTCATTAACCATAGCTAGAGTCATTGCATGTGTTTTTTTCATGAACCACATGGATCCACTAGAGTCATTGCATGTGTGTTCTTCTCACAAACCACATATGAATCCATCATAGTCATTGTATGTCTGTTCTTTTCACAAACCAAACCTAGTGTCATTGCATGTCTGTTCTTTCCAGAGACCACATAAGGATCCACCAGTGTCATTGGATGTGTGTTCTTTTCATGAACCACACCCAGTGTCATTGCATGTGTGTTCATCTCACAAACCACATATGGATCCACCAGATTTCATTGCATGTCTGTTATTTTCACAAACCACATGGATCCACCAGTGTCTTTGCATGTGTGCTCTTTTCACAAACCACTTGTGGATCCATAGAGTCATTGCATGTGTGTTCTTTTCACAAACCACATAAGGATCCACCAGTGTCATTGCATGTGTGTTCTTTTCATGAACCACACCCAGTGTCATTGCATGTGTGTTCTTCTCACAACCCAAATATGGATCTACCAGCATCATTGCATGTGTGTTCTTTTCACAAACCACATATTGATCCACCAGTGTAATTGCATGTGAGTTCTTTTCATGAACCACACCCAGTGTCATTGCATGTGTGTTCATCTCACAAACCACATATGGATCCACCAGATTTCATTGCATGTCTGTTATTTTCACAAACCACATGGATCCACCAGTGTCTTTGCATGTGTGCTCTTTTCACAAACCACTTGTGGATCCACCAGAGTCATTGCATGTGTGATCTTTTCACAAACCACATAAGGATCCACCAGTGTCATTGCATGTGTGTTATTTTCATGAACCACACCCAGTGTCATTGCATGTGTGTTCTTCTCACAACCCAAATATGGATCTACCAGCATCATTGCATGTGTGTGCTTTTCACAAACCACATATTGATCCACCAGTGTCATTGCATGTGAGTTCTTTTCATTAACAACAACTAGAGTCATTGGATGTGTGTTCTTCTCACAAACCACATATGGATCCACCAGTGTGATTGCATGTCTGTTCTTTTCACAAACCAGAGCTAGAGTCATTGCATGTGTGTTCTTTCCACAGACCACATAAGGATCCACAAGTGTCATTGGATGTGTGTTCTTTTCATGAACCACACCCAGTGTCATTGCATGCGTGTTCTTCTCACAAACCACATATGGATCCACCAGTGTTATTGCATGTGTGTTCTTCTCACAAACCACATATTGATCGACGAGTGTAATTGCATGTGTGTTATTTTCACAAACTACATATGGATCCACCAGAGTTCATTGCATGTGTGTTCTTTTCACAAACCACATATGGATCCACCGGTGTCATGGCATGTGTGTTATTTTCATTAACCATAGGTAGAGTCATTGCATGTGTGTTCTTCTGACAAACCACATATGGATCCACCAGTGTCATTGCATGTGTGTTCTTTTCACAAACCACATATTTATCCACCAGTGTCATTGCATGTGTGTCACAAACCACATATGGATCCACCAGAGTTCATAGCATGTCTGATCTTTTCACAAACCACATATGGATCCACCAATGTCATTGGATGTGTGTTCTTTTCATTAACCGTATCTAGAGTCATTGCGTGTGTGTATTTTTCATGAACCACATGGATTCACCAGAGTCATTGCACATGTCTTCTTTTCATTAACCACAACTAGAGTCATTGCATGTGTGTTCTACTCACAAACCACATATGAATCCATCAGAGTCATTGTATGTGTGTTCTTTTCACAAACCACAGCTAGTGTCAGTGCATGTCTGTTCTTTCCACAGACCACATAAGGATCCACCAGTGTCATTGGATGTGTGTTCTTTTCACGAACCACACCTAGTGTCATTGCATGTGTGTTCTTCTCACAAACCACATATGGATCCACCAATGTTCATTGCATGTCTGTTATTTTCACAAACCACATGGATCACCACCAGTGTTATTGCATGTGTGTGCTTTTCACAAACCACATGTGGATCTACCAGAGTCATTGCATGTGTGTTATTTTCACAAACCACATAAGGATCCACTAGTTTCATTGCATGTGTGTTCTT
This sequence comes from Avena insularis, assembly GCA_023614405.1. Classification (NCBI taxonomy): domain Eukaryota; kingdom Viridiplantae; phylum Streptophyta; class Magnoliopsida; order Poales; family Poaceae; genus Avena; species Avena insularis. The sequence goes on along the minus strand of CM042694.1, from coordinate 317,336,298 downwards.
TTCATGAACCACACCTAGTGTCATTGCATGTGTGTTCTTCTCACAAACCACATATGGATCCACCAGTGTCAATGCATGTGTGTTCTTTTCACATACCACATATGGATCCACCAGTGTCATTGCATGTGTGTTCTTTTCATTAACCACAACTAGACTCATTGGATGTGTGTTCTTATCACAAACCACATATGGATCCACCAGTGTCATTGCATGTTTATTCTTTTCACAAACCACAGCTAGAGTCATTGCACTCGTGTTCTTTCCACAGACCACATAAGGATCCACTAGTGGCATTGGATGTGTGTTCTTTTCATGAACCACACCCATTGTCATTGCATGTGTGTTCTTCTCACAAACCACATATGGATCCACCAGTGTCATTGGATGTGTGTTCTTTTCACAAACCACATATAGATCCACCAGTGTCATTGGATGTCTGTTCTTTTCACAAACCACATATTGATCCACCAGTGTAATTGCATGTGTGTTATTTTCCCAAACTACATATGGATCCACCAGAGTTCATTGCATGTCTGTTTTTTCACAAACCACATATAGATCCACCGGTGTCATGGCATGTGTGTTATTTTCATTAACCATAGGTAGAGTCATTGCATGTGTGTTCTTCTGACAAACCACATATGGATCCACCAGTGTTATTGCATGTGTGTTCTTTTCACAAACCACATATTTATCCACCAGTGTCATTGCATGTGTGTCACAAACCACATATGGATCCACCAGAGTTCATTGCATGTCTGATCTTTTCACAAACCACATATGGATCCACCAGTGTCATTGGATGTGTGTTCTTTTCACTAACCATAGCTAGAGTCATTCCATGTGTGTATTTTTCATGAACCACATGGATCCACCAGAGTCATTTCATGTGTGTTCTTTTCATTAACCACAACTAGAGTCATTGCATGTGTGTTCTGCTCACAAACCACATATGGATCCATCAGAGTCATTATATGTGTGTTCGTTTCACAAACCACAACTAGTGTCATTGCATGTCTGTTCTTTCCACAGACCACATAAGGATCCACCAGTGTCATTGGATGTGTGTTATTTTCACGAACCACACCTAGTGTCATTGCATGTGTGTTCTTCTCACAAACCACATATGGATCCACCAATGTTCATTGCATGTCTGTTATTTTCACAAACCACATGGATCCACCAGTGTCATTGCATGTGTGTGCTATTCACAAACCACATGTGGATCCACCAGAGTCATTGCATGTGTGTTATTTTCACAAACCACATAAGGATCCACCAGTTTCATTGCATGTGTGTTCTTTTCATGAACCACACCCAGTGTCATTGCATGTGTGTTCTTCTCACAAACCACATATGGATTCACCAGTGTCAATGCATGTGTGTTCTTTTCACAAACCACATATGGATCCACCAGTGTCATTGCATGTGTGTTCTTTTCATTAACCACAACTAGAGTCATTGGATGTGTGTTCTTCTCACAAACCACATATGGATCCACCAGTGTCATTGCATGTCTGTTCTTTTCGCAAACCACAGCTAGAGTCATTGCACGTGTGTTCTTTCCACAGACCACATAAGGATCCACTAGTGGCATTGGATGTGTGTTCTTTTCATGAACCACACCCATTGACATTGCATGTGTGTTCTTCTCACAAACCACATATGGATCCACCAGTGTCATTTGATGTGTGTTCTTTTCACAAACCACATATAGATCCACCAGTGTCATTGGATGTCTGTTCTTTTCACAAACCATACATGGATCCACCAGTGTCATTGGATGTGTGTTTTACATGAACCATAGATAGAGTCATTGCATGTGTGTTCTTCTCACAAACCACATATGGATCCACCAGTGGCATTGCATGTGTGTTCTTTTCAGAAACCACATATTTATCCACCAGTGTCATTGCATGTGTGTTCTTCTCACAAACCACATATGGATCCACTAGAGGTCATTGCATGTCTGTTCTTTCCACAAACCACATATGGATCCACTAGTGTAATTGCATGTGTGTTCTTTTCATTAACCATAGCTAGAGTCATTGCATGTGTTTTTTTCATGAACCACATGGATCCACCAGAGTCATTTCATGTGTGTTGTTTACATTAACCACAACTAGAGTCATTGCATGTGTGTATTTTTCATGAACCACATGGATCCACCAGAGTTGCATGTGTGTTCTTTTCATTAACCACAACTAGAGTCATTGCATGTGTGTTCTTCTCACAGACCACATATGGATCCATCAGAGTCATTGTATGTCTGTTCTTTTCACAAACCACAGCTAGTGTCATTGCATGTCTGTTCGTTCCATAGACCGCATAAGGATCCACCAGTGTCATTGGATGTGTATTCTTTTCACGAACCACACCCAGTGTCATTGCATGTGTGTTCTTCTTACAAACTAAATATGGATCCACCAAAGTTCATTGCATGTCTGTTATTTTCACAAACCACATGGATCCACCAGTGTTATTGCATGTGTGTGCTTTTCACAAACCACATGTGGATCTACCAGAGTCATTGCATGTGTGTTATTTTCACAAACCACATAAGGATCCACCAGTTTCATTGCATGTGTGTTCTTTTCATGAACCACACCTAGTGTCATTGCATGTGTGTTCTTCTCACAAACCACATATGGATCCACCAGTGTCAATGCATGTGTGTTCTTTTCACATACCACATATGGATCCACCAGTGTCATTGCATGTGTGTTCTTTTCATTAACCACAACTAGAGTCATTGGATGTGTGTTCTTATCACAAACCACATATGGATCCACCAGTGTCATTGCATGTCTGTTCTTTTCACAAACCACAGCTAGAGTCATTGCACGTGTGTTCTTTCCATAGACCACATAAGGATCCACTAGTGGCATTGGATGTGTGTTCTTTTCATGAACCACACCCAGTGTCATTGCATGCGTGTTCTTCTCACAAACCACATATGGATCCACCAGTGTCATTTGATGTGTGTTCTTTTCACAAACCACATATGGATCCACCAGTGTCATTGCATGTGTGTTCTTTTCATTAACCACAACTAGAGTCATTGGATGTGTGTTCGTTTCACAAACCACAACTAGTGTCATTGCATGTCTGTTCTTTCCACAGACCACATAAGGATCCACCAGTGTCATTGGATGTGTGTTATTTTCACGAACCACACCTAGTGTCATTGCATGTGTGTTCTTCTCACAAACCACATATGGATCCACCAATGTTCATTGCATGTCTGTTATTTTCACAAACCACATGGATCCACCAGTGTCATTGCATGTGTGTGCTTTTCACAAACCACATGTGGATCCACCAGAGTCATTGCATGTGTGTTATTTTCACAAACCACATAAGGATCCACCAGTTTCATTGCATGTGTGTTCTTTTCATGAACCACACCCAGTGTCATTGCATGTGTGTTCTTCTCACAAACCACATATGGATTCACCAGTGTCAATGCATGTGTGTTCTTTTCACAAACCACATATGGATCCACCAGTGTCATTGCATGTGTGTTCTTTTCATTAACCACAACTAGAGTCATTGGATGTGTGTTCTTCTCACAAACCACATATGGATCCACCAGTGTCATTGCATGTACGTTCTTTTCGCAAACCACGGCTAGAGTCATTGCACGTGTGTTCTTTCCATGCACCACATAAGGATCCACTAGTGGCATTGGATGTGTGTTCTTTTCATGAACCACACCCATTGACATTGCATGTGTGTTCTTCTCACAAACCACATATGGATCCACCAGTGTCATTTGATGTGTGTTCTTTTCACAAACCACATATAGATCCACCGGTGTCATTGGATGTCTGTTCTTTTCACAAACCATACATGGATCCACCAGTGTCATTGGATGTGTGTTTTACATGAACCATAGATAGAGTCATTGCATGTGTGTTCTTCTCACAAACCACATATGGATCCACCAGTGGCATTGCATGTGTGTTCTTTTCAGAAACCACATATTTATCCACCAGTGTCATTGCATGTGTGTTCTTCTCACAAACCACATATGGATCCACTAGAGGTCATTGCATGTCTGTTCTTTCCACAAACCACATATGGATCCACTAGTGTAATTGCATGTGTGTTCTTTTCATTAACCATAGCTAGAGTCATTGCATGTGTTTTTTTCATGAACCACATGGATCCACCAGAGTCATTTCATGTGTGTTCTTTACATTAACCACAACTAGAGTCATTGCATGTGTGTATTTTTCATGAACCACATGGATCCACCAGAGTTGCATGTGTGTTCTTTTCATTAACCACAACTAGAGTCATTGCATGTGTGTTCTTCTCACAGACCACATATGGATCCATCAGAGTCATTGTATGTCTGTTCTTTTCACAAACCACAGCTAGTGTCATTGCATGTCTGTTCTTTCCATAGACCGCATAAGGATCCACCAGTGTCATTGGATGTGTATTCTTTTCACGAACCACACCCAGTGTCATTGCATGTGTGTTCTTCTTACAAACTAAATATGGATCCACCAAAGTTCATTGCATGTCTGTTATTTTCACAAACCACATGGATCCACCAGTGTTATTGCATGTGTGTGCTTTTCACAAACCACATGTGGATCTACCAGAGTCATTGCATGTGTGTTATTTTCACAAACCACATAAGGATCCACCAGTTTCATTGCATGTGTGTTCTTTTCATGAACCACACCTAGTGTCATTGCATGTGTGTTCTTCTCACAAACCACATATGGATCCACCAGTGTCAATGCATGTGTGTTCTTTTCACATACCACATATGGATCCACCAGTGTCATTGCATGTGTGTTCTTTTCATTAACCACAACTAGAGTCATTGGATGTGTGTTCTTATCACAAACCACATATGGATCCACCAGTGTCATTGCATGTCTGTTCTTTTCACAAACCACAGCTAGAGTCATTGCACGTGTGTTCTTTCCATAGACCACATAAGGATCCACTAGTGGCATTGGATGTGTGTTCTTTTCATGAACCACACCCAGTGTCATTGCATGCGTGTTCTTCTCACAAACCACATATGGATCCACCAGTGTCATTTGATGTGTGTTCTTTTCACAAACCACATATGGATCCACCAGTGTCATTGCATGTGTGTTCTTTTCATTAACCACAACTAGAGTCATTGGATGTGTGTTCGTTTCACAAACCACAACTAGTGTCATTGCATGTCTGTTCTTTCCACAGACCACATAAGGATCCACCAGTGTCATTGGATGTGTGTTATTTTCACGAACCACACCTAGTGTCATTGCATGTGTGTTCTTCTCACAAACCACATATGGATCCACCAATGTTCATTGCATGTCTGTTATTTTCACAAACCACATGGATCCACCAGTGTCATTGCATGTGTGTGCTTTTCACAAACCACATGTGGATCCACCAGAGTCATTGCATGTGTGTTATTTTCACAAACCACATAAGGATCCACCAGTTTCATTGCATGTGTGTTCTTTTCATGAACCACACCCAGTGTCATTGCATGTGTGTTCTTCTCACAAACCACATATGGATTCACCAGTGTCAATGCATGTGTGTTCTTTTCACAAACCACATATGGATCCACCAGTGTCATTGCATGTGTGTTCTTTTCATTAACCACAACTAGAGTCATTGGATGTGTGTTCTTCTCACAAACCACATATGGATCCACCAGTGTCATTGCATGTCTGTTCTTTTCGCAAACCACAGCTAGAGTCATTGCACGTGTGTTCTTTCCACAGACCATATAAGGATCCACTAGTGGCATTGGATGTGTGTTCTTTTCATGAACCACACCCATTGACATTGCATGTGTGTTCTTCTCACAAACCACATATGGATCCACCAGTGTCATTTGATGTGTGTTCTTTTCACAAACCACATATAGATCCACCAGTGTCATTGGATGTCTGTTCTTTTCACAAACCATACATGGATCCACCAGTGTCATTGGATGTGTGTTTTACATGAACCATAGATAGAGTCATTGCATGTGTGTTCTTCTCACAAACCACATATGGATCCACCAGTGGCATTGCATGTGTGTTCTTTTCAGAAACCACATATTTATCCACCAGTGTCATTGCATGTGTGTTCTTCTCACAAACCACATATGGATCCACTAGAGGTCATTGCATGTCTGTTCTTTCCACAAACCACATATGGATCCACCAGTGTAATTGCATGTGTGTTCTTTTCATTAACCATAGCTAGAGTCATTGCATGTGTTTTTTTCATGAACCACATGGATCCACCAGAGTCATTTCATGTGTGTTCTTTACATTAACCACAACTAGAGTCATTGCATGTGTGTATTTTTCATGAACCACATGGATCCACCAGAGTTGCATGTGTGTTCTTTTCATTAACCACAACTAGAGTCATTGCATGTGTGTTCTTCTCACAGACCACATATGGATCCATCAGAGTCATTGTATGTCTGTTCTTTTCACAAACCACAGCTAGTGTCATTGCATGTCTGTTCTTTCCATAGACCGCATAAGGATCCACCAGTGTCATTGGATGTGTATTCTTTTCACGAACCACACCCAGTGTCATTGCATGTGTGTTCTTCTTACAAACTAAATATGGATCCACCAAAGTTCATTGCATGTCTGTTATTTTCACAAACCACATGGATCCACCAGTGTTATTGCATGTGTGTGCTTTTCACAAACCACATGTGGATCTACCAGAGTCATTGCATGTGTGTTATTTTCACAAACCACATAAGGATCCACCAGTTTCATTGCATGTGTGTTCTTTTCATGAACCACACCTAGTGTCATTGCATGTGTGTTCTTTTCACAAACCACATATGGATCCACCAGTGTCAATGCATGTGTGTTCTTTTCACATACCACATATGGATCCACCAGTGTCATTGCATGTGTGTTCTTTTCATTAACCACAACTAGAGTCATTGGATGTGTGTTCTTATCACAAACCACATATGGATCCACCAGTGTCATTGCATGTCTGTTCTTTTCACAAACCATAGCTAGAGTCATTGCACGTGTGTTCTTTCCATAGACCACATAAGGATCCACTAGTGGCATTGGATGTGTGTTCTTTTCATGAACCACACCCAGTGTCATTGCATGCGTGTTCTTCTCACAAACCACATATGGATCCACCAGTGTCATTTGATGTGTGTTCTTTTCACAAACCACATATAGATCCACAAGTGTCATTGGATGTCTGTTCTTTTCACAAACCACATATGGATCCATGTCAAGACCCAAACCTGTTAAGGTACAGATCCCTGTGTTTGTAGTGCTAGTCCCTGGATCGAATAGATAGCTCCCACAATTTAAGATGTAATATCAAGAAACAAAGGTCATATGACATCGCATATCCAGGAATAACAATAGTTCATTACAACTTACATAGCTCATATGACTATCTTATTACAAAGCAGCAGATATAACTATAAAGCATGGAGTCCTTCATCTTCATGTGCCACAGGCAAACATGTTGGGTGCAGACTCGTAACCCCTACTCGTAACCGCTAACATAAAATGGCCACACTAGTACATCCCTAGTGTACCCTTCTAAATCCTTGCTCCAAGACTACACACTCATCCATCGAGACAATCTATTTATAAAGCCGTTTTCATCATATCATGCATAGTACAAAAGTATCACTAGCGCATAATAGAAATAATAAGAAATTTGATGAGACCAAAGTATCACTTGCCTTTTTGGATATAAGAAGTCCAATAATAACTCCTCAATAATTTATCCTCGAAGAATTATATATCCTCAAAGTCTACAACAATACAATCAAGTAGAAAGCACACTCTCAAAACTAGCATCACGAAACAACACATGAATACAACGAAATACATGCAAGCATACAAAAAGATATTTTATTGAACAAGTTGTTACAGCAAGGTTCAGAACACTACAAACACCTACTGGTCCTTTTATATAATTAAAATTCCAATTGGAACTATTTTAGTGCAATTTGGTTAATTAAAGTATTTTTCTTTTACTAGGATAAGGCTTATTCAATGTGATATTTGTTACTGCCATAAAATTATAAGTTTAATTTTTTTGTGTTTATGTTTATGGTCAGAGGGTTCAATACACAACCATTTGCACAAGGTTTCACTCAAAAATAATTTTTAGAACATGTTTTATAGCCAAATTACGCCACAATTGGTTCTGTATAAAACGTGATTTTAAACATCACAAAAGTACCTAAGTATTGTTATACTGTGTTCTACTCATTTTTGTGAATCCATAGACATATTATTTGCTAAATTTGGACAAACAGAACTAAAGATATGATTTTTGCAAGTTCCTATGTTCATATGTCCTAAAAGTCCGAAAATAGGAAAAGATAAGACAAGTGGCAGATTTCTATTGGCCTGTACCCTTCGGTAAGTGATCTATTGATAGCCTTTAGATGAAGATCAAATGGACCAGGTTAGCTCACCGGAAAGATCGCCGGAATAGCGGGCACGGGCCTGGCGTCGCCGTTTTCGTCGCTAGGAACGTATCTGGAGTTGAAGAAGACGTGGACGGCGTAGAGGACGTCGAGGCGGTGCTTGGAGACGTGATGAATAGCTCGTTCCTCTCCAGTGTTCGCGGAAATCCACGGCTGGAGTGATGTACGATGTCGGGCGGCATGATCAACTGCAACAAGATGGTGAACCATGATGTCCTAGAGGTAGGCAACAATTAGTAGAGTATTCCAGTTCAAATAATTGATTAGATTCTCACCGTGGACGACAAGATCTTACGATGAACTCGAATTTGGAGCTTAAGTTGGCATCGTTGGTATGTGATCTACAGACCTCCTCTGGTGAAAGTCTGAGAACGAAAATGATGGAGGAGAAAGAGGAGAAGATGATGCTCTCTTCGGTTTTTGCTAAGGTGGTCTATGGAGGGAGATCGGGAGACGTATGCCATCGATTGGCATTCGGAGCACCGATTTGATATGAGATATTAAGGTACTAAAGTGAGAAACTAATGGCCTAAATGGAACCTCCACTTGATTATAAACGTTTTTTGTTTTGAAGTCGAAGAGAAACTGTCACTAGAATTAATAGAGGGAGGAGAGGAAGATCTATAGCCATAAACGGAAGTGTCTGTTTCGTGTACCTGAAGAGGAAGAAGAGGAACGAGCTGGCTCGCTCGATCAGCCTAAATGAGCCAGAAATATTTGGCCCAAAGAGAAAGATGAAAGGAAGAGAGAAAAAAAACAATACACAGAGAGGGAGGGCTGGTCATGGTGGGCTAGGCTTAGTGGGCTGGGGTGTTGGGCCGAATAGGCCGGCTGTTGCTGCTGCTGTTTTTTTTCTTTTTTTTTCTTTTTATGTTTTCGTCAATAACTTTTGATTTAGAGTTTTAAATGGATCCATTCAAATTTCTAAAAATTTGTAAAATTAACAAGATCATTTTAGGATACTATTTATTTTATTTATTATCCAATTCAAACAATATCATTTATAAATCTTTACTTAGGCCTATATGGTTCTTTTTTTACTTAATTACTTTCCTTCATATCTTTTTATCTATGGCTCCAAATAGTGTGAAACCAATTCCTGTGGTTTTGTAATTTTGTTATTTACCATTATAGATTATTTAGGTACTATGTTGCCAAATTTTTATATGGAACATAGCTGAAGTCTTGTATTGAACTTGATGGTGATTTCTCTTATTAGTGTTTAGGTTTCGGGTATATCCTTTTTCTTCAAGGGTTGACAAGATACATGTCATGGATGATTGCATTTCATCTTTGGATAATTTGTTTGTCACTTCCTCATTCAAAATTCATTTTCTTTACGTAAGGTTCCAATAGAGGAACAAAAAGTTTCTTTTCCCCCTAAATTTCATCCTTTATTTCCTTTATTTGTTTGATTTTTCACATTTCAAAATTTGGAGAATTTTGGGATGTGACAATCCACCAGTGTCAATGGATGTGTGTTTTTTCATGAACCATAGGTAGAGTCATTGCATGTGTGTTCTTCTCACAAACCACATATGGATCCACCAGTGGCATTGCATGTGTGTTCTTTTAACAAACCTCATATTGATCCACTAGTGTCATTGCATGTGTGTTCTTCTCACAAACCACATATGGATACACTAGAGTTCATTGCATGTCTGTTCTTTCCACAAACCACATATGGATCCACCAGTGTAATTGCATGTGTGTTCTTTTCATTAACCATAGCGAGAGTCATTGTATGTGTTTTTTTTCATGAACCACATGGATCCACCAGAGTCATTGCATGTCTGTTATTTACATTAACCACAACTAGAGTCATTGCATGTGTGTTCTTCTCACAAACCACATATGGATCCATCAGAGTCATTATATGTCTGTTCTTTTCACAAACCAAAGATAGTGTCATTGCATGTCTGTTCTTTCCACAGCCCACATAAGGATCCACCAGTGTCATTGGATGTGTGTTCTTTTCATGAACCACACCCAGTGTCATTGCATGTGTGTTCTTCTAACAAACCACATATGGATCCACCAAAGTTCATTGCATGTCTGTTATTTTCACAAACCACATGGATTCACCAGTGTCTTTGCATGTGTGTTCTTTTCACAAACAACATGTGGATCCACCAGAGTCATTGCATGTGTGTTCTTTTCACAAACCACATAAGGATCCACCAGTGTCATTGCATGTGTGTTCTTTTCTTGAACCACGCCTAGTGTCATTGCATGTGTGTTCTTGTCACAACCCAAATATGGATCCACCAGCGTCATTGCATGTGTGTTCTTTTCACAAACCACATATTGATCCACCAGTGTCATTGCATGTGAGTTCTTTTCATTAACCACAACTAGAGTCATTGGATGTGTGTTCTTCTCACAAACCACATATGGATCCACCAGTGTGATTGCATGTATGTTCTTTTCACAAACGAGAGCTAGAGTCATTGCATGTGTGTTCTTTCCACATACCACATATCGATCCACGAGTGTCATTGGATGTGTGTTCTTTTCATGAACCACACCCAGTGTCATTGCATGTGTGTTCTTCTCACAAACCACATATGGATCCACCAGTGTCATTGCATGTGTGTTCTTCTCACAAACCACATATGGATCCACCAGTGTCATTGCATGTGTGTTATTTTCACAAACCACATATGGATCCACCATAGTTCATTGCATGTCTGTTCTTTTCATAAACCACATATGGATCCAGCAGAGTTATGGCATGTGTGTTCGTTTTATTAACCATAGGTAGAGTCATTGTTGGCTCTCCGGATTATCCATCCGAGAAATCCCTGTTATGTATATATATATCCATGTTCCCATGATCAATGAGCCATGGAACATAACCGACAAGTATCATTACAACATCCGAAACATAATGAATTACAAAACTTACATAAATGCCATTGTGGCTACAACATCATTAGCAGCGGAACAACCTCACGTGCAGAGCCCAATCATGCCTCAACCAACAGGCGACTGACTGGGAAGATGGCCTAGCTCCCTGGACGTCACCTTAATCTTCCGATGTCAAACCTCTGAAAATCTGGCCAAGTAAATAGCCATGGACAAAGCCATGAGTACTTTTGAATGTACTCGCAAACTACCAAGAGAATCAAAATAAGGAATTGCAAGTTCTGGCTGTGGCGAGATAGCTCTATCTAGGGTTGTTTTTGAAAAGCCTAGACTACCTCTTGTAGTATGGCATCTCCATATCTTTGTTGAAAAAGAGTTTTGAAACATGCCTCTGTTTTATAATCAAGACATCTCCATATATTTGTTGAAAAAGAGTTTTGAAAACAGTTTTGGAGTAGAAACCCTTTTTAAACCTCTTTGACCACCTCTGGTCAAAACACAGCTTTGAACTTAGGTTCCCCCGGAACCTTCATTCTTTTATCCATTCTTTCCAAACAACCATTGTTTGGGTACTCCTAGCCATCACCTTTCCAACCGTCCTTGACCATGGACACGGCTATTCGAATAGATTATACTCTGCAGAGTTTGCGCACTTCCCCACAAGAATCAATACATCCACCGGGATACAACCACGGCCCACTACCACTGTAGATGGGGGTCCGGATAATCAAACCTAACCTTTCGCTTGTCAATCCTAGCAAAGGCTGCTTTTCCTTTTGGGTTTTTCTCCCTGGCAACAAGTATGTGGCTCCCAGCCATAGTCCTGCCTTCCGTACACGCATATACCCAAGCCGCAACTTGGCGTATACCTTAACTTGGTGACTCCACTTACTTCCGTACCGCCTAAGTCATACCGTCCACGGGAGACCCAATTGTTGCACCGGCACTCCTGCCAAGACAGGCTCACTCTTGCCGAAACAAGCTATAGGCTTCAGATCCGAGATCTGGTAACGCCTGCCCGGAATTCAAGGGATCTCTCCCTGTAAGCATTGTACAAGATGCCTCGGCAAATGAAGACAAACTACGAACTAAGCCCCAGCACCTAGGGTAATGTGGCTGCACAGATAAAAATTGTTCTGGTAAGGCGTAGAACATCCCTTCACTTTCTCATTTCTCATCATCACCATTTCTTTTGTTAAAACCTCCACTAGGAACGATGCCTTTTCCCAGGGGTTTTACAAAGCCATTTTGAAACCTTTGTAGTAGGGTAAATCCCAAAACAGTTTCTTTTCTCGAAGCCAGGGGTTTTCCACGAGGTAGGATGCTAACCATCGTACTCTCAGTCTAAAGGGATAAATTGGTGGGTACATCAGGGCGGTGCCACGAGGGACACAAATGCATAACTTGGAGGAGCCAAGTTATAAACGTAGTATTTGTAAAACAAGACATGCAGATAATAATGCAATTTATAAAGAGGATACAAAACAGGTAAAAAAGAGTAGGACAAGTATTAGAGTTCAGGAATGTTGGCTTGCCTGTGATCAACAATAAGTCTCTGGACTTCTTTAGATAACCAAGAATACCCAATAAATAATAATAATAAGTCCCTTCCTTCTGGTCGTCAAACACTCAAACTATCGCCGTCATTCGAGTATACATGCAAGCAGACAAGTCCACAATCAATACAAGGCATACATGCATCAAACCATACAGCAAACAAACATAAGGAATCCTACTTAACTCAGTAGGTTTTGGAGGGGTGGGATACTAGGAGTGGAAATTACTAGATTGCCATTGTAGTGTTTTTCTCTTGGAAGATAGATGTCTAGGATAAATACCATGAACTTGAAGTGGGGTTCTGAGGTCTGTAGGATACCAATGTGCAACAGTGATATCCTCAGATAGGTCTTGACAAAACAAAACCAACACAAGTGGTTTCACTTGATTATCAATTACCTAGATTTAATTATGATTTTTATAGTGGTAAAAACTCTACTTTGAGGGAATAAATGACTAGTATTTATCTGGTCCTCCAAAAAGTATTTCCTTGGGTGGTCAGGTAGTGTTTGATGTACTTAACCACATAGAGTTGGAATCAAGTCGGAACAATTACCAGAATGCCCTTAGGAAATTCCCTAAGGTAGTTCTATAATGTTTTTCTCTTTTTCACCAGATTAAATCTACAGAAGCTCTTGAGTTGATTCCAAAGGCATGTCGTAAGAATTTAGAATACCTTTCTGTAGGAATTGGATTCACTCTTTGTAGAGTTGTCAAACTCCTGGAGTGAATTATTTAGTGAAAATACCCCTTATAGAAGTATTTAAATCACTAAAATTCAACCAGAGCTCAATAAAATCTGAGCTTCTGGGTTTGATAGATGCTGGTGTTATGGGGTACTGGGAGGTGGAATCTTGTCAATACCACATTTGGTTTGACCTAGAGAATTTAACCCAAGGAAGATAATGGCTGATTTTGTCATTTTTGCTAAGGGCAAACTACTATTTACCTGGACATGGGACTTGGGCTAGATGATAGGTATATCCAATACCTTCCACTAGAGCTTTGGTTCTCCCCAATTGGAGATGTAAAACTCCCTGAGGAAAATATTTTAGGGTAAAGTACACCTGACAGCAGAATAAATTCTAGCAAATAATGGAAACTAGTTTTGACTGGGTGTTGCCTCTACATGTTTGAGAAAACATCAGGGAACTACCAGAAATCTAGATCTTGGCATTTGGACTGGATTTACATTTTCAAAAGGATTTAATCCTACTGGTATTTCTCTGGATCTGAAATTTTAAAGAAAAAGAAAAGGGGCAACAGGGAACTGGGCTGGATCTGGGGAGGTACTGGGCCGCAGGGGGAGAATCGGTGCACGGCGGGCGGCGTGGCGCGCGGGAGCCACGGCTTGAACCTGCCAGGCGGGGCCCGGTGGTCAGTGGGAGCGGGCGGTCTAGGGGGTATCGGCCAGATCTGGCCGTCGATTTAAGTTGCGATGGATGGCCTGCGTTCATCGTCATCCTCGCGACAGCACCAGCGAGCGAAAACCCTAGCTGGCTCAGGTGGCGGTGGGGGAGCTTACCAGAGGGCTCGAGAGGTGCCGTGGAGGGTGCTGGGCGATGTGGTGGACGACGGCGAGCAGATCGAGGGGCGGCACGGCGGGGGTGGTCCACGGGAAGCAGCTCGCACGGCAGTGGCCAAGGGTTACCTCGTTGGAGCTCACTGGCGAGGACGGAGGAGTCGGTCCTAGGCAAAAATAAGCATAGGGTTAGATGCAGGGGAGGTAGGGGAGTCGACCATGTGACATGCAGAGGAGGGGAGCAAGGGGAGAGAGCCTTGCTCGGTTTTTGAAGGAGGTCGAAGCTTCTCCTTCTTCTTCTCCTGGACAACACAAAGCAGAGGAGAGGGAGCGGAGCCTGGGGAGAGTGAGTGGAGGGGAGAGGGAGCAAATGAGGGGCAGGGGCTCGCTGGGGGTGGCCTCTGGCCTTTATACCAAGGAGGAGGAGTAGATGGTACAAATATCCGCTTTGGACATGGGGGGGGGGGGAATGCTGGCCAGGGATTGGTCCAGAGGGAGGTGGTAAGGGGTAAGAATGGGTTTTTGGTCGGGCTGAGAGAGTTGTGGCAGATGGGTAATTAATTGGGGGTAAATCCTTGTAAGATTGGCTTGTCTCTCTCTCTCTCTTTCTACTAGTACAAGGGTAAAATGGGCAATGCTTGGGTGGAGCTACAGTGGTGTCGCCCTGGGGTGTGTCCTGGTGCTGATGAGATGCATTGAGCAAGTTTTGATGATATTTGGAAGTGGTTTGTGTAGTTGATTTGCTTACTTGGCAAACTTGATCAAAATAGATGGTTATGAAGTAAGTCCAAAATGTTGCATTGGACAAGATGAGGAAATGGTACTGGTAGATAGATGAGATCAAGGTAGACTCCTAGGATTTATTTGGTATTTTTATAAGGGGTTTTAGTCCTTATAAATCCATTTATTCAAAAAGGACAGAAGTGGTTTCTAGAAGATCATTTGATATTTCTACATTGGACAAGGTTGGTTTATTGTTTGAGAGGATCCCAAATGTGAATACACACATAGGGTAATTTTCCCAAGATTTATTGAGGCATAGAAGTATTTAAGACAATTATTATTCCAATTCAGCCATTTAAGAAAATAGGCAAAAAGAAATAATAAAGCCTCTCAAAAATAATTATTTTTGAGATGGGAAGGTAGGGTATGATTATTGGAACTCACATGAGCCAAAAGTTGGGGAAGTGTTTTGACAAAAACCAAACTTTCCATTGGAGAATTGGTTTTGAGATTTTGGCTATTAAAGGAATTAACTGGATTTGTAGCCATAATAATTATGGATAATATTTGATAAATCTTGGTGATCAGGGTAAATGATGTGGGCAAGGTGTATCAAGCATTTGCAACCCGGTGGAATGAAAATCCAACTTGAAGTAGATGAAAAACAAGGAGTTCTGGATCTAGGGAGATGTTTCTTTTATACCCCCTAAACCTTGTTGGATCTTGGAGCTCAGGGTTCACCTTGATGCAAGGGGTAGATGGTTAGTTATACCAGGTCATATAGGTGATCATGGCAGGAGGAGTTTGGATTAGTTGCATTTGAGGTGATCTAGAAAAGATGGCAAACTTTGTTGAAAATAAGGTTGCCATACCAGATGAGTCATGATGCCTTATAAACCATGTGGGTTTAAGGAGCACAAGGATCCACTTGTAACAATTGAAGCAGATGTTGATAGACCTATATGAGTAGAATACAACCATGCAAGGAGTTGTTCCATAGAAGGTTGGATGATGGTGTGAGATTCTACCAAAGTAGGCATGATGACTAGATTTGCAGGAAAAGTTATTTTCTTGCCTCCAAAACCATCAAGAAGTGGGTTGGAGGATGATATAACCAAGGGAAGAAGTGGGACTTGGTAGTCCTTAGTATGGTTAACAATATGGTTTAGGTGCATTTCCAAAAATGCACAGGTTTGAGAAAGGGAGGCATTCAAAAAGGTGATGTTGAAACAGTTTCTAGACTTAGTCAAATTTGGCAGTTTTGAGGATTTTGACTAGAATATGAGAGGGAATGTTTTTGGAGGGGTTGCAAGGTACCAAAGCATCATCAAGTGGATGATGTTTAAGTGTATATTGAGTAGAAGGGATCCATGCTAGATATTGGTCTTCATGGACTTGGAAGCTTCTAGAATGGATCACTGCGGAATTGATCTGGCTAAGGGTTTTAGATGATCACCTAGTATCTAGTGACCATAACCAGATTGGTACTCTTGCTTAGGGGTGATGATTTGGAAACATCTTGGTCCTAGGTGAGGAGCTCCTAGAGTAGCTCATACTACTTCCTAAGCAAACAAGTCAAACAACAGATCAAGGCAACTCATCAGACAGCAGATCAAGGCAACTCATCTTATAAACTAATCAACTACTACTAGGGTTACCATCAAGCTTAGATTGAAGTAAGGATGGGTATTTTTAAAAGGTTGTGGTTGGATTCAGGTGAGAGCCTTTGGTATCTCTACCAAGAGTAGAATTCAAATGCTTTGAAAAGAGGTTTTGGGAAAACTAGAGATAAGATTAGTTGAGGGTTCTGTCTTGAAAACATAAGGAGGTTATATTAAATATTTCTCCATAGTGTTGTCAATAGAAGCTACTAAAATAGTTTTGGTTATATAAGCATCTTGGCTCAGGTTTTTGGAATGCTAGAACATTTGAGAATATGAAAAATGAGCTAGGATAGTTTTGTTAAATAGCTTTTGTCATCTGAGGGTGGGGTAAGGAGTATCATAAGGTATACACTCATATGCACAAGTACAAACAAACAACAAGCAAACACTACACCAAGTACAAGAAAAAGTTTTTGTTCCCCCTAATTTTTGCATTCTGGACAACTAATCAGGGTTGCTGAAATTAGGATGTTATAGACTTTCCCCCTTAAAAGAATATCGTCCCGAGATTCGGGAGAGTAAGGTTAGGGGATTTGTTTTGGAGTTAGTGCTAGGTGTTTCTAGTGTACTAACTTGTCGGCTGTGTCTTTGAACGGGGTCACTTTGACAGTGGGGTTGAACTTCAATCGTCTTGGTTGCACGAGGGTTGAGCAGGCTTCCACCAGGATTGCGAGGAGCAACCTTTCGGCTATAAGGATTTATAGCGTCAGTCCTAAGGAAATATCGTGTCCTAATTTGTGTCTTCGGGTCCCATTGTTTGATTGCTTCTGGCAGAGGGTTATTCTATTTTCGGGAGAGACGCGGTCTTTCCCCCTTAGGATTAGACTAGGGTAGATCGGAGAGTTAACATTGTCCTTCCTTCTTGGAGTCGCAGAGGGATGTTTTGAATGCTGACGTCCATATTTCTCAGGGAGTCGAGATCGTCAGAAGGCGTCCCATTATGGAGGTCTTCTGAAGTATCCTCGGGTAGACAGTCTTCTGAGGGTTGAGTGGAAAGATGCAGTCTTTCCACCTTAGAGCTTCATTTAGGCGCCTTGGGAGTGGTGCAGATCTTCTGTTGGAGATTGTTATCTTGGGCTAACGTCGTCGAGGGACACCCTATTCTATAAACCTTGGCGGGGTGGTTTCCTAATGAAGCCTTTAAGGGGGGTTAGCTCAAGGCAGGTTAGCTGTGTATGACTCTCCTGGCTAGTGTTTAGTCAGGGTTGATGCCGTCGGCTTCGGTGAGGAGGTCTTCACTTGCATCTCTTGTGTTGCTTCTGCTTGAGGGCGGAGTGGACTTATTGACTTCATGCCTCCTCGTCTTCGGGAAACTGAAGTATTTTGGCCTTCTGTTGAGGAACTTCCCGTTGGTGGTAAGCGTTCCGGGTTGGAGTCTGATGCAATGACTTGGGTAAAACACGCAAGAAGGAAAACAAACCAAGCAAGCATAGCAATCCAAGGAAGTTATTACATAACCAACCAATCCACACCCGAGGGGTGCTAATAGTACTTAAGCATTACAAAACACGTTCAGGGACGATACATGACTCTACCCTATTGCTAAATGGGCGAGTACCGCAACGCGGGTGATTACTCGGAGGGTGCATCAGTGGAGTCGTGGCTGGCTTCTGGCAGAGAAGTGGAGGCTTCCTGCACCTCCTAGATGGGCTTGAACCTACGGAGATACTGACTGGCTATGATGCACTTCCTGCTTCTCTTGGAGGCGGCTTATCTCGAGGTTCCTTCAGTGGCGGAGGTTCGTGCTTAATTCCTTTGCAGGGTTTCTAGAGCTTCCTTACGGGTGAGAATGGCTTGTAGGCGGTGGAGCTCCATCTAGGAGTGACGGTATTTGTCCACGACTGCTGTTAACACCTCATTACTAGAGTAGCTGAAGCGGGTCTGAAAAGAGAGAGTTGGGTATGCCAGGCTGGGGTCTTGAGATCCTCCGGTGCAGTCGACATTTCCTTTCATTGGGAGGTAGAAGGTTGTGGGTTGTCTCATCTCTGGGAGGGAGCTATGGATGCACAGCAAAGCTTCTCTGGCTACCAAGTCAACAACAAGTACGGGTCTTGGCATCTGAGGTCCAGTGGAATAGATAGAGCTTCCATTGGTTCCCGGCTTGGCTAGTATGAAAATCTGTCCCACATAATCTCCTGATTCCAGTCCCTTGTGGAGCGTGTAGATAGGTTTCTGCTGGTAACCGCAAAGTTGCAGAGAGTCCCAGAGTAGTCGCGGAAATCCAATGTTCAGCCACTGTTCAACAATAGGTTCCATTTACAAAAGTCTTTAGGGCCAGGTTGGGTTAGTGGCAAGTGTGCAAGATTTTAGAATTAGAAGATCATATTAATGCAAGTAGTTTTCAGAATGGAGGGGAAAAGACATAAGCACTTTTGCAAATAGTCATCTCTTCTCCCTTGTCCTTTAGAAAAGAGGTTTGTCGTTTCCTGTCTAACGTCCATGCTAACTAAGGTCTCCTATAGTCAGGATGGCTCTGATACCAAGTCTGTGGGCTCCCCGGATTATCCATCCGAGAAATCCCTGTTATGTATATATATCCATGTTCCCATGATCAGTGAGCCGTGAAACATAACCGACAAGTATCATTACAACATCTGAAACATAACGAATTACAAAACTTACATAAATGCCATTATGGCTACAACATCATTAGCAGTGGAACAACCTCACGCGCAGAGCCCAATCGTGCCTCAACCTACAAAGCGATTAATCGGGAAGACTACTAGCTTTTGGGCGTCACCTTAATCTTCCGATGTCGAACCTCTGAAAGTCAGGCCAAGTAAATAGCCAGGGACAAAGCCATGAGTACTTTTGAATGTACTCGCAAACCACTAAGAGAATTAGCATAAGGAATTGCAAGTTCTGGCTGTGGCGAGATAGCTCTATCTAGGGTTGTTTTTGAAAATCCTAGACTACCTCTTGTAGTATGGCATCTCCATATCTTTGTTGAAAAAGAGTTTTGAAACATGCCTTTGTTTTATAATTCAAGACATCTCCATATCTTTGTTGAAAAAGAGTTTTGAAAACAGTTTTGGAGTAGAAACCCTTTTTAAACCTCTTTGACCACCTCTGGTCAAAACACAGCTTTGAACTCAGGTTCCCCCGGAACCTTCATTCTTTCATCCATTCTTTCCAAACAACCACCATTTGGGTACTCCTAGCCATCACCTTTCTAACCGTCCTTGACCGTGGACACGGCTATTCGAATAGATTATACTCTGCAGAGTTTGTGCACTTCCCCCACAAGAATCAATACATCCGCCGGGATACAACCACGACCCACTACCACTGTAGATGGGGGTCCGAATAATCAAACCTAACCTTTTGCTTGTCGACCCTAGCAAAGGCTGCTTTTCCTTTAGGGTTTGTTCTCCCCAGCAACAAGTATGTGGCTCCCAGCCATAGTCCTGCCTTCCGTACACGCGTATACCCAAGCCGCAACTTGGAGTATACCTTAACTTGGTGACTTCACTTCCTTCTGTACCGCCTAAGTCATACCGTCCGCGGGAGACCCAATTGTTGCACCGGCACTCCTGCCAAGACAGGCTCACTCTTGCCAAAACAAGCTACAGGCTTTAGATCCGAGATCTGGTAGCGCCTGCACGAAATTCAAGGGATCTCTCCCTGTAAGCATTTTACAAGATGCCTCGGCAAATGAAGACAAACTACGAGCTAAGCCCTAGCACCTGGGGTAATGTGGCTGCACTGATAAAAAATGTTCTAGTAAAGGCGTAGAACATCCCTTCACTTTCTTATTTCTCATCATCACCATTTCTTTTGTTAAAACCTCCACTGCGAATGATGCCTCTTCCCAGGGGTTTTACAAAGCCATTTTGAAACCTTTGTAGTAGGGTAAATCCCAAAACAGTTTCTTTTCTCAAAGCTGAGGGTTTTCCATGAGGTAGGATGCTAACCATCGTACTCTCAGTCTAAAGGGATAAATTGGTGGGTACATTAGGGTGGTGCCACGAGGGACAGAAATGCATAACTTGGAGGAGCCAAGTTATAAATGTAGTATTTGTAAAACAAGACATGCAAATAATAATGCAATTTATAAAGAGGATACAAAACAGGTAAAAGAGAGTAGGACAAGTATCAGAGTTCAGGAATGGTGGCTTGCCTGTGCTCAGCAATAAGTCCCTGTACTTCTTTAGATAACCAAGAATACCCAATAAATAATAATAAGAAGTCCCTTCCTTCTGGTCGTCAAACACTCAAACTATCGCCGTCATTCGAGTATACATGCAAGCAGACAAGTCCACAATCAATACAAGGCACACATGCATCAAACCATACAGCAAACAAACATAAGGAATCCTACTTAACTCAGTAGGTTTTGGAGGGGTGGGATACTAGGAGTGGAAATTACTAGATTGCCATTGTAGTGTTTTTCTCTTGGAAGATAGATGTCTAGGATAAATACCATGAACTTGAAGTGGGGTTCTGAGGTCTGTAGGATACCAATGTGCAACAGTGATATCCTCAGATAGGTCTTGACAAAACAAAACCAACACAAGTGGTTTCACTTGATTATCAATTACCTAGATTTAATTATGATTTTTATAGTGGTAAAAACTCTAGTTTGAGGGAATAAATGACCAGTATTTATCTGGTCCTCCAAAAATTATTTCCTTGGGTGGTAAGGTAGTGTTTGATGTACTTAACCACATAGAGTTGTAATCAAGTCGAAACAATTACCAGAATGCCCTCAGGAAATTCCCTAAGGTAGTTTTGTAATGTTTTTCTCTTTTTCACCAGATTAAATATATAGAAGCTCTTGAGTTGATTCCAAAGGCATGTGGTATGAATTTAGATTACCTTTCTGTAGGAATTGGATTCACTCTTTTTGGAGTTGCCAAACTCCTGGAGTGAAATATTTAGTTAAAATACCCCTTACAGAAGTATTTAAATCACTAAAATTCAACCATAGCTCAGTAAAATCTGAGCTGCTGGGGTTTGATAGATGCTGGTGTTATGGGGTACTAGGAGGTGGAATCTTGCCAATACCGCATTTCATTTGACCTAGAGAATTTACCCAAGGCAGATAATGGCTGATTTTGTCATTTTTTCTAAGGGCAAACTACTGTTCACCTGGACATGGGACTTGGGCTAGATGATAGGTATATCCAATACCTTCCAGTAGAGCTTTGGTTCTCCCCAATTGGAGATGTAAAACTCCCTGAGGAAAATATTTTAGGGTAAAGTACACCTGACAGCAGAATAAATTCTAGCAAATAATGGAAACTAGTTTTGACTGGGTGTTGCCTGTGCATGTTTGACAAAACATCAAGGAACTACCAGAAATTGAGATCTTGGCATTTGGACTTGATTTACATTTTCAAAAGGATTTAATCCTACTGGTATTTCTCTGGATCTGAAATTTTAAAGAAAAAGAAAAGGGGCAACAGAGGCTGGCTGGATCTGGGAGAGTCTTGGGCAGGGGAGAATCGGTGCAGTGGCGTGGCGTGGTGAGGCAGCGGCAGCTTGATCCTGCCAGTCGGGGCCCGGTGGTCAGTGGGAGCGAGCGGTCCAGGGGGTATCGGCCAGATCTGGCCGTCGGTTTAAGTTGCAATGGACGGCCTGCGTTCATCGTCATCCTTGCGACAGCGCCGGCGAGCGGAAACCCTAGCTGGCTCGGGTGGCGGCGGGGGAGCTTACTAGAGGGCTCGAGAGGTGCCGTGGAGGGTTCTGGGCGACGCGGTGGACGACGGCGAGCAGATCGAGGGGCGGCACGGCGGGGTTGGTCCACGGGAAGCAGCTCGCGCGACGGTGGCCGAGGGTGACCTCGTCGAAGCTCACTAGCGAGGATGGAGGAGTCGGTTCTGGGCAAAAATAAGGATAGGGTTAGATGCAGGGGAGGTAGGAGAGTCGACCATGTGACATGCAGAGGAGGGGGAGCAAGGGGGAGAGAGCCTTGCTCGATTTTTGAAGGAGGCCGAAGCTTCTCCTTCTTCTTCACCTGGACAACACAGAGCATAGGAGAGGGAGTGGAGCCTAGGGAGAGTGAGTGGAGGGGAGAGGGAGCAAATGCGGGCAGGGGCTCGCTGGGGGTGGCCTCTAGCCTTTATACCAAGGAGGAGGAGTAGATGGTGCAAATGTCCCCTTTGGACATGGGGGAGGGGGAATCTTGGCCAGGGATTGGTCTAGACGGAGGTGGGAAGGGGTAAGAATGGGTTTTTCGTCGGGCTGAGAGAGTTGTGGCACCTGGGTAATTAATTGGGGGTAAATCCTTGTAAGATTGGCTTGTCTCTCTCTCTTTCTACTAGTACAAGGGTAAAATGGGCAATGCTAGGGTGGAGGTACAGTGGTGTCGCCCTAGGGTGTGTCCTGGTGCTGATGAGATGCATTGAGCAAGTTTTGATGAGATTTGGAAGTGGTTTGAGTAGTTGATTTGCTTACTTGGCAAATTTGATCAAAATAGATGGTTATGAAGTAAGTCCAAAATGTTTCATTGGACAAGATGAGGAAATAGTACTGGTAGATAGATGAGATCAAGGTAGACTCCTAGGATTTATTTGGGATTTTTATAAGGGGTTTTAGTCCTTATAAATCCATGTATTCAAAAAGGACAGAAGTGGTTTCTAGAAGATCATTTGATATTTTTACATTGGACAAGGTTGGTTTTGGGTTTGAGAGGATCCCAAATGTGAATACATACTTAGGGGAATTTTCCCAAGATTAGTTGAGGCATAGAAGTATTTAAGACAATTATTATTCCAATTCAGCCATTTAAGAAAATAGGCAAAAAGAAATAATAAAGCCTATCAAAAATAATTATTCTTGAGATGGGAAGGTAGGGTATTATTATTGGAACTCACATGATCCAAAAGTTGGGGAAGTGTTTTGACAAAAACCAAACTTTCCATTGGAGAATTGGTTTTGAGATTTTGGCTATTAAAGGAATTAATTGGATTTGGAGCCATAATAATTATCGATAATATTTGATAAATCTTGGTGATCAGGGTAGATGATGTGGGCAACATGTAGCAAGCATTTTAAACTTGGTGGAATGAAAATCCAACTTGAAGTAGATGAAAAACAAGGAGTTGTGGATCTAGGGAGATGTTGTTTTTATACCCCCTAAACCTTGTTGGATCTTGGAGCTCAGAGTTCACCTTGATGCAAGGGTTAGATGGTTAGTTAGACCAGGTCTTATAGGTTATCATGTATGGATTAGTTTGTATTAATTGCATTTTAGGTGATCTAGAAAAGATGGCAAACTTTGTTGAAAATAAGGTTGCCATACCAGATGAGTCATGATGCCTTATAAACGATGTGGGTTTAAACAGCACAAGGATCCACTTGGAACAAGTGAAGCAGATGTTGATATACCTATATGAGTAGCACACAACCATGCAAGGAGTTGGTCCATAGAAGGTTGTATGATGGTGTGAGCTTTTACCAAAGTAGGCATGATGACTAGATTTGCAGGAAAAGTTATTTTCTTGCCTGCAAAACCATCAAGAACAAGTGGGTTGGAGGATGATCTAACCAAGGGAAGAAGTGGGCCTTGGTAGTCCTTACGATGGTTAACAAGGTGGTTCAGGTGCATTTGCAAAAATGCACATGTTTTGAGAAAGCGAGGCATTCAAAAAGGTGATGTTGAAACAGTTTCCAGACTTTGTCAAATTTGGTAGTTTTTGAGGATTTTGACTAGAATATGAGAGGGAATGTTTTTGGAGGGGTTGCAAGGTACCAAAGCATCATCAAGTGGATGATGTTGAAGTGTAGATTGAGTATAAGGGATCCATGCTTGATATTGGTCTTCATGTACTTGGAAGCTTCTAGAATGGATCACTTCAAAATTGATCTGGCTAAGGGTTTTAGATGATCACCTCGTATCTAGTGATCATAACCAGATTGGTACTCTTGCTTAGGGGGTGATGATTTTGGAAACATCTTGGTCCTAGGTGAGGAGCTCCTAGAGTAGCTCATACTACTTCCTAAGCAAACAAGTCAAACAGTAGATCAAGGCAACTCATCAGACAGCAGATCAAGGCAACTTATCTTATAAACTAATCAACTACTACTAGGGTTACCATCAAGCTTAGCTTGAGTTAAGCATGGGTATTTTGAAAAGGTTGTGTTGGAGTCAGGTGAGAGCCCTTGGTATCTCTACCAAGAGTAGAATTAAAATGCTTTGAAAAGAGATTTCGGGAAAACTAGAGATAAGATTAGTTGAGTGTTATGTCTTGAAAACATAAGGAGGTTATATTAAATATTTCTCAATAGTGTTGTCAATAGAAGCTACTAAAATAGTTTTGGTTATATAAGCATCTTGGCTCAGGTTTTTGGAATGCCAGAACATTTGAGAATATGAAAAATGACCCAGGATAGTTTTGTTAAATAGATTTTGTCATATGAGGGTGGGGTAAGGAGTATCATAAGGTATACACTCATATGCACAAGTACAATCAAACAACAAGCAAACACTGCACCAAGTACAAGAAAAAGGTTTTGTTCCCCCTGATTTTTGCATTCTGGACAACTAATCAGGGTTGCTGGAATTGGGATGTTACAGTCATTGCATGTGTGTTCTTATCACAAACCACATATGCATCCACCAGTGTCATTGCATGTTTGTTCTTTTCACAAACCACAAATTGATCCACCATTGTCATTGCATGTGTGTCACAAACCACATATGGATCCACCAGAGTTCATTGCATGTCTGATCCTTTCACAAACCACATATGGATCCACCAGTGTCATTGCATGTGTGTTCTTTTCATTAACCATAGCTAGAGTCATTGCATGTGTGTATTTTTATGAACCACATGGATCCACCAGAGTCATTGCATGTGTGTTCTTTTCATTAACCACAACTAGAGTCATTGCATGTGTGTTCTTCTAACAAACCACATATGGATCCATCATATTCATTGTATGTCTGTTCTTTT
The DNA here is from genome assembly GCA_023614405.1 of Avena insularis. NCBI lineage: Eukaryota > Viridiplantae > Streptophyta > Magnoliopsida > Poales > Poaceae > Avena > Avena insularis. The sequence continues at coordinate 317,310,597 of CM042694.1, read as the reverse complement.
CACAAACCACAGCTAGTGTCATTGCATGTCTGTTCTTTCCAAATACCAGATAAAGATCCACCAGTGTCGTTGGATGTGTGTTCTTTTCACAAACAACACCCAGTGTCATTGCATGTGTGTTCTTCTCACAAACCACATATGGATCCACCAAAGTTCATTGCATGTCTGTTATTTTCACAAACCACATGGATCCACCAGTGTCATTGCATGTGTGTTCTTTTCACAAACCACATGTGGATCCACCAGAGTCATTGCACGTGTGTTATTTTCACAAACCACATAAGGATCCACCAGTTTCATTGCATGTGTGTTCTTTTCATGAACCACACCCAGTGTCATTGCATGTGTGTTCTTCTCACAAACCACATATGGATCCACCAGTGTCATTGCATGTGTGTTCTTTTCACAAACCACATATGGATCCACCAGTGTCATTGCATGTGTGTTCTTTTCATTAACTACAATTAGAGTCATTGGATGTGTGTTCTTCTCACAAACCACATATGGATCCACTGGTGTCATTGCATGTCTGTTCTTTTCACAAACCACAGCTACAGTCATTACACGTGTGTTCTTTCCACACACCACATAAGGATCCACTAGTGGCATTGGATGTGTGTTCTTTTCATGAACCACACTCAGTGTCATTGCATGTGTGTTCTTCTCACAAACAACATATGGATCCACCAGTGTCATTGGATGTGTGTTCTTTTCACAAACCACATATAGATCCACCAGTGTCATTGGATGTCTGTTCTTTTCACAAACCACATATGGATCCACCAGTGTCATTGGATGTGTGTTTTTTCATGAACCGTAGCTAGAGTCATTGCATGTGTGTTCTCACAAACCACATATGGATCCACCAGTGGCATTGCTTGTGTGTTCTTTTCCAAACCACATATTGATCCACCAGTGTCATTGGATGTGTGTTCTTCTCACAAACCATATATGGTTCCACCAGAGTTCATTGCATTTCTGTTCTTTTCACAAACCACATATGGATCCACCAGTGTCATTGCATATGTGTTCTTTTCGTTAACCATAGATAGAGTTATTGCATGTATTTTTTTGATGAACCACATGGATCCACCAGATTCATTGCATGTGTGTTCTTCTCACAAACCACATATGGATCCACCAGAGTTCATTGCATGTCTGTTATTTTCACAAACCACATGGATCCACCAGTGTCATTGCATGTGTGTTGTTTTCACAAACCACATGTGGATCCACCAGAGTCATTGCATGTGTGTTCTTTTCACAAACTACATAAGGATCCACTAGTGTCATTGCATGTGTGTTCTTTTCATGAACCACACCCAGTGCCATTGCATGCGTGTTCTTCTCACAAACCACATATGGATCCACCTGTGTCATGGCATGTGTGTTCTTTTCACAAACCACATATTGATCCACTAATGTCATTCTATGTGAGTTCTTTTCATTAACCACAACTAGAGTCATTAGATGTATGTTCTTCTCACAAACCACATATGGATCCACCAGTGTGATTGCATGTCTGTTATTTTCACAAACTAGAGCTAGAGTCATTGCATGTGTGTTCCTTCCACAGACCACATAAGGATCCACAAGTGTCATTGGATGTGTGTTCTTTTCATGAACCACACCCAGTGTCATTGCATGTGTGTTCTTCTCACTAACCACATATGGATCCAGCAGTGTCATTGGATGTGTGTTCTTCTCACAAACCACATATGGATACACCAGTGTCATTGTATGTCTGTTCTTTTGAAAAACCACAGCTAGTGTCATAGCATGTCTGTTCTTTCCACAGACCACATAAGGATCCACCAGTGTCATTGGATGTGTGTTCTTTTCATGAACCATACCCAGTGCCATTGCATGTGTGTTCTTCTCACAAACCACATATGGATCCACCAGAGTTCATTGCATGTCTATTATTTTCACAAACCACATGGATCCACCAGTGTCATTGCATGTGTGTTCTTTTCACAAACCACATGTGGATCCACCAGAGTCATTGCATGTGTGTTCTATTCACGAACCACACCTAGTGTCATTGCATGTGTGTTCTTCACAAAAACCACATATGGATCCACCAGTGTCATTGCATGTGTGTTATTTTCACAAACCACATATTGATCCACCAGTGTCATTGCATGTGTGTTCTTTTCATTAACCACAACTACAGTCATTGGATGTGCGTTCTTCTCACAAACCACATATGGATCCACCAATGTCATTGCATGTTTGTTCTTTTCACAAACCACAGCTAGAATCATTTCATGTATGTTCTTTCCACAGACCACATAAGGATCCACCAGTGTCATTGGATGTGTGTTCTTTTCATGAACCACACCCAGTGGCATTGCATGTGTGTTCTTTTCACAAACCACATATGGATCCAACAGTGTCATTGGATGTCTGTTCTTTTCACAAACCACATATGGATCCACCAGTGTCATTGGAGGTGTGTTCTTTTCATGAACCATAGCTAGAGTCATTGCATGTGTGTTCTTCTCACAAACCACATATGGATCCACTAGTGTCATTGCATGTGTGGGTTTTTCACAAACCACATATTGATGCACCAGTGGCATTGCATGTGTGTTCATCTCACAAACCACATATGGTTCCACTAGAGTTCATTGCATGTCTGTTCTTTTCACAAACCACATATGGATCCAACAGTGTCATTGCATGTGTGTTCTTTTCACAAACCACATGTGGATCCACCAGAGTCATTGCATGCGTGTTCTTTTCACAAACTACATAAGGATCCACTAGTGTCATTGCATGTGTGTTCTTTTTATGAACCACACCCAGTGTCATTGTATGTGTGTTCTTCTCACAAACCACATATGGATCCACCAGTGTCATGGCATGTGTGTTCTTTTCACAAACCACATATTGATCCACCCGTGTCATTCTATGTGAGTTCTTTTCATTAACCACAACTAGAGTCATTGGATGTATGTTCTTCTCACAAACCACATATGGATCCACCAGTGTGATTGCATGTCTGTTATTTTCACAAACCAGAGCTAGAGTCATTGCATGTGTGTTCCTTCCACAAACCACATAAGGATCCACAAGTGTCATTGGATGTGTGTTCTTTTCATGAACCACACCCAGTGTCATTGCATGTGTGTTCTTCTCACTAACCACATTGGATCCAGCAGTGTCATTGGATGTGTGTTCTTCTCACAAACCACATATGGATACACCAGTGTCATTGTATGTCTGTTCTTTTGAAAAACCACAGCTAGTGTCATTGCATGTTTGTTCTTTCCACAGACCACATAAGGGTCCACCAGTGTCATTGGATGTGTGTTCTTTTCATGAACCATACCCAGAGTCATTGGATGAGCGTTCTTCTCACAAACCACATATGGATCCACCACTGTGATTGCGTGTATGTTCCTTTCACAAACCACAGCTAGAATCATTTCATGTATGTTCTTTCCACAGACCACATAAGGATCCACCAGTGTCATTGGATGTGTGTTCTTTTCATGAACCACACCCAGTGGCATTGCATGTGTGTTCTTTTCACAAACCACATATGGATCCAACAGTGTCATTGGATGTCTGTTCTTTTCACAAACCACATATGGATCCACCAGTGTCATTGGAGGTGTGTTCTTTTCATGAACCATAGCTAGAGTCATTGCATGTGTGTTCTTCTCACAAACCACATATGGATCCACTAGTGTCATTGCATGTGTGGTTTTTTCACAAACCACATATTGATGCACCAGTGTCATTGCATGTGTGTTCATCTCACAAACCACATATGGTTCCACCAGAGTTCATTGCATGTCTGTTCTTTTCACAAACCACATATGGATCCAACAATGTCATTGCATGTGTGTTCTTTTCATTAACCATAGCTAGAGTCATTGCATGTGTTTTTTCATGAACCACATGGATCACCTAGAGTCATTGCATGTGTGTTCTTTTCATTAATCACAACTAGAGTCATTGCATGTGTGTTCTTCTCACAAACCACATATGGATCCATCAGAGACATTGTATGTCTGTTCTTTTCACAAACCACAACCAGTGTCATTGCATGTCTGTTATTTCCACATACCACATAAGGATCCACCAGTATCATTGGATGTGTGTACTTTTCATGAACCACGCCCAGTGTCATTGCATGTGTGTCCTTCTCACAAACCACATATCAATCCACCAGTGTCATTGGATGTGTGTTCTTTTCATGAACCACCCCAAGTGTCATTGCATGTGTGTTCTTCTCATAGACCACATATGGATCCACCAGTGTCATTCCATGTCTGTTCTTTTCACAAACCACAGCTAGAGACATTACATGTGTGTTCTTTCCACAGACCACATAAGGATCCACCAGTGTCATTGGATGTGTGTTCTTTTCATGAACCACACCCAGTGTCATTGCATGTGTGTCCTTCTCACAAACCACATATGGATCCACCAGTGTCATTGGATGTGTGTTCTTCTCACAAACAACATATCGATCCACTAGTGTCATTAGATGTGTGTTCTTTTCATGAACCACACCCAGTGTCATTAGATGTGTGTTCTTTTCATGAACCACACCCAGTGTCATTGCTTGTGTGTTCTTCTCACAAACCACATATGGATCCACCAGTGTCATTGCATGTGTGTTCTTTTCACAAACCACATATTGATCCACTAGAGTCATTGCATGTGTGTTCTTTTAATTAACCACAACTAGAGTCATTGCATGTGTGTTTTTCTCACAAACTACATATGGATCCATCGGAGTCATTGTATGTCTGTTCTTTTCACAAACCATAGCTAGTGTCATTGCATGTGTGTTCTTTCCACATACCACATAAGGATCCACCAGTATCATTGGATGTGTGTTCTTTTCATGAACCACACCTAGTGTCATTGCATGTGTATTCTTCTCGCAAACAACATATGGATCCACTAGAGTTCATTGCATGTATGTTATTTTCACAAACCACATGGATCCACCAGTGTCATAGCATGTGTATTCTTTTCACAAACCACCTGTGGATCTACCAGAGTCATTGCATGTGTGTTCTTTTCACAAACCACATAAGGATCCACCAGTTTAATTGCATGTGTTTTCTTTTCATGAACCACAGCTAGTGTCATTGCATGTGTGTTCTTCTCACAAACCACATAGGGATCCACCCGTGTCATTGCATGTGTGTTCTTTTCACAAACCACATATTGATCCACTAGTGTCATTGCATGTGTGTTCTTTTCATTAACAACTACTAGAGTCATTGGATGTGTGTTCTTCTCACAAACCACATATGGATCCACCTGTGTGATTGTATGTATGTTCTTTTCACAAACCATAGCTAGTGTCATTGCATGTATGTTCTTTCCATGGACCACATAAGGATCCACCAGTGTCATTGCATGTGTGTTCTTCTCACAAACCACATATGGATCCACCAGTCTCATTGGATGTTTGTTCTTCTCACAAACCACATATGGATCCACTAGTGTCATTGGATGTGTGTTCTTTTCATGAACCACACCCAATGTCATTGCATGTGTGTTCTTATCACAAACCACATTTGGATCCACTAGTGTCATTGCATGTGTGTTCTTTTCATAAACCACATATGGATCCACACCCAGTGTCATTGCATGTGTGTTCTTCTCACAAACCACATATGGATCCACCAAAGTTCATGGCATGTCTGTTTTTTTCACAAACCACATATGGATCCACCAGTGTCATTGCATGTGTGTAATTTTCATTAACCATAGCTAGAGTCATTGCATGTGTGTTTTTTTATGAACCACATGGATCCACCAGAGTCATTGCATGTGTGTTCTTTTCATTAACCACATCTAGAGTCATTGCATGTGTGTTCTTCTCACAAACCACATATGGATCCATCAGAGTGATTGTATGTCTGTTCTTTTCACAAACCATAGCTAGTGTCATTGCATGTTTGTTCTTTCCACAGACCATAAAAGGATCCACCAGTGTCATTAGATATGTGTTCTTTTCATGAACCACACCCAGTGTCATTGCATGTATGTTCTTCTCACAAACCACATATGGATCCACCAGAATTCATTGCATGTCTGTTATTTTCACAAACCACATGGATCCACCAGTGTCATTGCATGTGTGTTGTTTTCACAAACCACATGTGGATCCACTAGAGTCATTGCATGTGTGTTCTTTTTAAAAGCCACACAAGGATCCACAAGTGTCATTGCATGTGTGTTCTTTTCACAAACTACATATGGATCCATCAGAGTAATTGCATGTCTGTTCTTTTCATTAACCATAGCTAGTGTCATTGCATGTCTGTTCTTTCCACAGACCACATATGGATCCACTAGTGTTATTGCATATGTGTTTTGCATGTGTGTTCTTCTCACAAACCACATATGGATCCACCAGTGTCATTGCATGTGTGTTATTTTCACAAACCACATATTAATCCACCAGTGTCATTGCATGTGTGCTCTTTTCATTAAATACAATTAGAGTCATTGGATGTGTGTTATTCTCACAACCCACATATGGATCCAACAGTGTTATTGCATGTTTGTTCTTTTCACAAACCACAGCTAGAGTCATTGCATGTGTGTTCTTTCCATAGACCACATAAGGATCCACCAATGTCATTGGATGTGTGTTCTTTTCATGAACCACGCCTAGTGTCATTGCATGTGTGTTTTTTTCACAAACCACATATGGATCCACCAGTGTCATTGGATGTGTGTTCTTCTCACAAACCACATATGGATCCACCAGTGTCATTAGATGTGTGTTCTTTTCATGAACCACACCCAGTGTCATTGCATGTGTGTTCTTCTCACCAACCACATATGGATCCACCAGTGTCATTGCATGTGTGTTCTTTTCACAAACCACATATTCTTCCACCAGAGTCATTGCATGTGTGTTCTTTTAATTAACCACAACTAGAGTCATTGCATGTGTGTTCTTCTCACAAACCACATATGGATCCATCAGAGTCATTGTATGTATGTTATTTTCATAAACTACAGCTAGTGTCATTGCATGTGTGTTCTTTCCACATACCACATAAGGATCCACTAGTGTCATTAGATGTGTGTTCTTTTCATGAACCACACCTAGTGTTATTGGATGTGTGTTCTTCTCACAAACCACATATCGATCCACCAGTGTCATTGGATGTGTGTTCTTTTCATGAACCACACCCAGTGTCATTGCATGTGTCTTCTTCTCATAGACCACATATGGATCGACCAGTGTCATTGCATGTCTGTTCTTTTCACAAACCACAGCTAGAGTCATTACATGTGTGTTCTTTCCACAGACCACGTAAGGATCCACCAATGTCATTGGATGTGTGTTATTTTCATGAACCACACCCAGTGTCATTGCATGTATGTTCTTCTCAAAAACCACATATGGATCCACCAGTGTCATTGGATATGTGTTATTTTCACAAACCACATAAGGATCCACAAGTGTCATTGCATGTGTGTTCTTTTCATGAACCATAGCCAGTGTCATTGCATGTGTGTTCTTCTCACAAACCACATATTGATCCACCAGTGTCATTGCATGTCTGTTCTTTTCACAAACCACAGCTAGAGTCATTGCATGTGTGTTCTTTCCACAGACCACATAAGGATCCACCAATGTCATTGGATGTGTGTTCTTTTCATGAACCACACACAATGTCATTGCATGTATGTTCTTCTCACAAACCACATATGGATCCACCAATGTCATTGGATGTGTGTTCTTTTCACAAACCACATATGGATCCACCAGTGTCATTGGATGTCTGATCTTTTCACAAACCACATATGGATCCACTAGTGTCAACGGATGTGTGTTCTTTTCATGAACCATATCTACAGTCATTGCATGTGTGTTCTTCTCACAAACCACATATGGATCCACCAGAGTTCATTGTATGTGTGTTCTTTTCATTAACCATAGCTAGAGTCATTGCATGTGTTTTTTTTTCATGCACCACATGGATCCACTAGAGTCATTGCATGTGTGTTCTTTTCATTAACCATAACTAGAGTCATTGCATGTGCGTTCTTCTCACAAACCACATATGGATCCATCAGAGTCATTGTATGTCTGTTGTTTTCACAAACCACAGCTAGTGTCATTGCATGTCTGTTATTTCCATGTACCACATAAGGATCCACTAGTGTCATTGGATGTGTGATCTTTTCATGAACCACACCCAGTGTCATTGCATGTGTGTCCTTCTCACAAACCACATATGGATCCACCAGTGTCATTGGATGTGTGTTCTTTTCACAAACCACATATGGATCCACCAGTGTCATTGGATGTCTGATCTTTTCACAAACCACATATGGATCCACCAGTGTCAATGGATGTGTGTTCTTTTCATGAACCATATCTACAGTCATTGCATGTGTGTTCTTCTCACAAACCACATATGGATCCACCAGAGTTCATTGTATGTTCATTGTTTTCACAAACCACATATGGATCCACCAATGTCATTGCATGTGTGTTCTTTTCATTAACCATAGCTAGAGTCATTGCATGTGTTTTTTTTTCATGCACCACATGGATCCACTAGAGTCATTGCATGTGTGTTCTTTATATTAACCACAACTAGAGTCATTGCATGTGTGTTCTTCTCACAAACCACATATGGATCCATCAGAGTCATTGTATGTATGTTCTTTTCAGAAACCACAGCTAGTGTCATTGCATGTCTGTTATTTCCACATACCACATAAGGATCCACCAGTGTCATTGGATGTGTGTTCTTTTCATGAACCACACCCAATGTCATTGTATGTGTGTCCTTCTCACAAACCACATATGGATCCACCAGTGTCATTGGATGTGTGTTCTTCTCACAAACAACATATCGATCCACCAGTGTCATTAGATGCGTGTTCTTTTCATGAACCACACCCAGTGTCATTGCTTGTGTGTTCTTCTCACAAACCACATATGGATCCACCAGTGTCATTGCATGTGTGTTCTTTTCACAAACCACATATTGATCCACTAGAGTCATTGCATGTGTGTTCTTTTAATTAACCACAACTAGAGTCATTGCATGTGTGTTTTTCTCACAAACCACATATGGATCCATCGGAGTCATTGTATGTTTGTTCTTTTCACAAACCACAGCTAGTCTCATTGCATGTTTGTTCTTTCCACATACCACATAAGGATCCACCAGTATCATTGGATGTGTGTTCTTTTCATGAACCACACCCAGTGTCATTGCATGTGTATTCTTCTCACAAACTACATATGGATCCACTAGAGTTCATTGCATGTCTGTTATTTTCACAAACCACATGGATCCACCAGTGTCATAGCATGTGTATTCTTTTCACAAACCACCTGTGGATCTACCAGACTCATTGCATGTGTGTTCTTTTCACAAACCACATAAGGATCCACAAGTGTCATTGGATGCGTGTTCTTTTCATGAACCACACCCAGTGTCATTGCATGTGTGTTCTTCTCACTAACCACATATGGATCCAGCAGTGTTATTGGATGTGTGTTCTTCTCACAAACCACATATGGATACACCAGTGTCATTGTATGTCTGTTCTTTTGAAAAACCACAGCTAGTGTCATTGCATTTCTGTTCTTTCTACAGACCACATAAGGATCCACCAGTGTCATTGGATGTGTGTTCTTTTCATGAACCATACCCAGTGTCATTGCATGTGTGTTCTTCTCACAAACCACATATGGATCCACCAGAGTTCATTGCATGTCTATTATTTTCACAAACCATATGGATCCACCAGTGTCATTGCATGTGTGTTCTTTTCACAAACCACATGTGGATCCACCAGAGTCATTGTATGTTTGTTCTTTTCACAAACCACAGCTAGTCTCATTGCATGTCTGTTCTTTCCACATAACACATAAGGATCCACCAGTATCATTGGATGTGTGTTCTTTTCATGAACCACACCCAGTGTCATTGCATGTGTATTCTTCTCACAAACTACATATGGATCCACTAGAGTTCATTGCATGTCTGTTATTTTCACAAACCACATGGATCCACCAGTGTCATAGCATGTGTATTTTTTTCACAAACCACCTGTGGATCTACCAGAGTCATTGCATGTGTGTTCTTTTCACAAACCACATAAGGATCCACCAGTTTCATTGCATGTGTGTTCTTTTCATAAACCACAGCTAGTGTCATTGCATGTGTGTTCTTCTCACAAACCACATAGGGATCCACCAGTGTTATTGCATGTGTGTTCTTTTCTCAAACCACATATTGATCCACTAGTGTCATTGCATGTGTGTTCTTTTCATTAACAGCAACTAGAGTCATTGGATGTGTGTTCTTCTCACAAACCACATATGGATCCACCTGTGTGATTGTATGTATGTTCTTTTTAGAAACCATAGCTAGTAGCATTGCATGCCTGATCTTTCCATAGACCACATAAGGATCCACCAGTGTCATTGCATGTGTGTTCTTCTCACAAACCACATATGGATCCACCAGTCTCATTGGATGTGTGTTCTTCTCACAAACCACATATGGATCCACTAGTGTCATTGGATGTGTGTTCTTTTCATGAACCACACCCAATGTCATTGCATGTGTGTTCTTATCACAAACCACATATGGATCCACTAGTGTCATTGCATGTGTGTTCTTTTCATAAACCACATATGGATCCACACCCAGTGTCATTGCATGTGTGTTCTTCTCACAAACCACATGTGTTTCCACTAGAGTTCATTGCATGTCTGTTCTTTTCACAAACCACATATGGATCCACCAGTGTCATTGCTTGTGTGTTATTTTCATTAACCTTATCTAGAGTCATTGCATGTGTGTTTTTTCATGAACCACATGGATCCACCAGAGTCATTGCATGTGTGTTCTTTTCATTAACCACATCTAGAGTCATTGCATGTGTGTTCTTCTCACAAACCACATATGGATCCATCAGAGTCATTGTATGTCTGTTATTTTCACAAACCATAGCTAGTGTCATTGCATGGTTGTTCTTTCCACAGACCATATAAGGATCCACCAGTGTCATTGGATATGTGTTCTTTTCATGAACCACACCCAGTGTCATTGCATGTGTGTTCTTCTCACAAACCCCATATGGATCCACTAGAGTTCATTGCATGTCTGTTATTTTCACAAACCACATGGATCCACCAGTGTCATTGCATGTGTGTTGTTTTCACGAACCACATGTGGATCCACCAGAGTCATTGCATGTGTGTTCTTTTCAAAACCCACATAAGGATCCACCAGTGTCATTGCATGTGTGTTCTTTTCACAAACCACATATGGATCCATCAGAGTCATTGCATGTCCGTTCTTTTCATTAACCACAGCTAGTGTCATTGCATGTCTGTTCTTTCCACATACCACATATGGATCCACTAGTGTCATTGCATGTGTGTTCTTCTCACAAACCACATATGGATCCACCAGTGTCATTGCATGTGTGTTATTTTCAAAAACCACATATTAATCCACCAGTGTCCTTGCATGTGTGTTCTTTTCATTAAATACAAGTAGAGTCATTGGATGTGTGTTATTCTCACAAACCACATATGGATCCAACTGTTTTATTGCATGTTTGTTCTTTTCACAAACCACAGCTAGAGTCATTGCATGTGTGTTCTTTCCATAGACCACATAAGGAACCACCAGTGTCAGTGGATGTGTGTTCTTTTCATGAACCACACAAAGTGTCATTGCATGTGTGTTTTTCTCACAAACCACATATGGATCCACCAGTGTCATTGGATGTGTGATCTTTTCATGAACCACATATGGATCCACCAGTGTCATTAGATGTGTGTTCTTTTCATGAACCACACCCAGTGTCATTTCATGTGTGTTCTTCTCACAAACCACATATGGATCCACCAGTGTCATTGCATGTGTGTTCTTTTCACAAAACACATATTGATCCACCAGAGTCATTGCATGTGTGTTCTTTTAATTAACCACAACTAGAGTCATTGCATGTGTGTTCTTCTCACAAACCACATATGGATCCATCAGAGTCATTGTATGTCTGTTCTTTTCACAAACTATAGCTAGTGTCATTGCATGTGTGTTCTTTCCATATACCACATAAGGATCCACCAGTGTCATTAGATGTGTGTTCTTTTCACAAACCACAGCTAGTGTCATTGGATGTGTGTTCTTCTCACAAACCACCTATCGATCCACCAGTATCATTGGATGTGTGTTCTTTTCATGAACCACACCCAGTGTCATTGCATGTGTGTTCTTCTCATAGACCACATATGGATCCAGCAGTGTCATTGCATGTCTGTTCTTTTCACAAACCACAGCTAGAGTCATTACATGTGTGTTCTTTCCACAGACCACATAAGGATCCACCAATGTCATTGGATGTGTGTTTTTTTCATGAACCACACCCAGTGTCATTGCATGTATGTTCTTCTCAAAAACCACATACGGATCCACCCGTGTCATTGGATATGTGTTCTTTTCACAAACCACATAAGGATCCACAAGTGTCATTGCATGTGTGTTCTTTTCATGAACCACAGCCAGTGTCATTGCATGTGTGTTCTTCTCACAAACCACATATTGATCCACCAGTGTCATTGCATGTCTGTTCTTTTCACAAACCACAGCTAGAGTCATTGCATGTGTGTTCTTTCTACAGACCACATAAGGATCCACCAGTGTCATTGGATGTGTGTTCTTTTCATGAACCACACCCAGTGTCATTGCATGTATGTTCTTCTCACAAACCACATATGGAACCACCAGTGTCATTGGACGTGTGTTCTTTTCACAAACCACATATGGATCCACCAGTGTCATTGGATGTCTGATCTTTTCACAAACCACATATGGATCCACCAGTGTCAATGGATGTGTGTTCTTTTCATGAACCATATCTACAGTCATTGCATGTGTGTTCTTCTCACAAACTACATATGGATCCACCAGAGTTCATTGTATGTCCGTTGTTTTCACAAAACACATATGAATCCACCAATGTCATTGGATGTGTGTTCTTTTCATTAGCCATAGCTAGAGTCATTGCATGTTTTTTTTTCATGCACCACATGGATCCACTAGAGTCATTGCATGTGTGTTATTTTCATTAACCACAACTAGAGTCATTGCATGTGTGTTCTTCTCACAAACCACATATGAATCCATCAGAGTCATTGTATGTCTGTTCTTTTCACAAACCACAACTAGTGTCATTGCATGTCTGTTATTTCCACATACCACATAAGGATCCACCAGTGTCATTGGATGTGTGTTCTTTTCATGAACCACACCCAGTGTCATTGCATGTGTGTCCTTATCACAAACCACATATGGATCCACCAGTTTCATTGGATGTGTGTTCTTCTCACAAACAATATATCGATCCACCAGTGTCATTAGATGTGTGTTCTTTTCATGAACCACACCCAGTGTCATTGCTTGTGTGTTCTTCTCACAAACCACATATGGATCCTCCAGTGTCATTGCATCTGTGTTCCTTTCACAAACCACATATTGATCCACTAGAGTCATTGCATGTGTGTTCTTTTAATTAACCACAACTAGAGTCATTGCATGTGTGTTTTTCTCAGAAACCACATATGGATGCAGCAGTGTTATTGGATGTGTGTTCTTCTCACAAACCACATATGGATACACTAGTGTCATTGTATGTCTGTTCTTTTGAAAAACCACAGCTAGTGTCATTGCATTTCTGTTCTTTCCACAGACCACATAAGGATCCACCAGTGTCATTGGATGTGTGTTCTTTTCATGAACCATACCCAGTGTCATTGCATGTGTGTTCTTCTCACAAACCACATATGGATCCACCAGAGTTCATTGCATGTCTATTATTTTCTCAAACCACATGGATCCACCAGTGTCATTGCATGTGTGTTCTTTTCACAAACCACATGTGGATCCACCAGAGTCATTGTATGTTTGTTCTTTTCACAAACCACAGCTAGTCTCATTGCATGTCTGTTCTTTCCACATACCACATAAGGATCCACCAGTATCATTGGATGTGTGTTCTTTTCATGAACCACACCCAGTGTCATTGCATGTGTATTCTTCTCACAAACTACATATGGATCCACTAGAGTTCATTGCATGTCTGTTATTTTCACAAACCACATGGATCCACCAGTGTCATAGCATGTGTATTTTTTTCACAAACCACCTGTGGATCTACCAGAGTCATTTCATGTGTGTTCTTTTCACAAACCACATAAGGATCCACCAGTTTCATTGCATGTGTGTTCTTTTCATAAACCACAGCTAGTGTCATTGCATGTGTGTTCTTCTCACAAACCACATAGGGATCCACCAGTGTTATTGCATGTGTGTTCTTTTCACAAACCACATATTGATCCACTAGTGTCATTGCATGTGTGTTCTTTTCATTAACAACAACTAGAGTCATTGGATGTGTGTTCTTCTCACAAACCACATATGGATCCACCTGTGTGATTGTATGTATGTTCTTTTTAGAAACCATAGCTAGTAGCATTGCATGCCTGATCTTTCCATAGACCACATAAGGATCCACCAGTGTCATTGGATGTGTGTTCTTCTCACAAACCACATATGGATCCACCAGTCTCATTGGATGTGTGTTCTTCTCACAAACCACATATGGATCCACTAGTGTCATTGGATGTGTGTTCTTTTCATGAACCACACCCAATGTCATTGCATGTGTGTTCTTATCACAAACCACATATGGATCCACTAGTGTCATTGCATGTGTGTTCTTTTCATAAACCACATATGGATCCACACCCAGTGTCATTGCATGTGTGTTCTTCTCACAAACCACATATGTTTCCACTAGAGTTCATTGCATGTCTGTTCTTTTCACAAACCACATATGGATCCACCAGTGTCATTGCTTGTGTGTTATTTTCATTAACCTTATCTAGAGTCATTGCATGTGTGTTTTTTCATGAACCACATGGATCCACCAGAGTCATTGCATGTGTGTTCTTTTCATTAACCACATCTAGAGTCATTGCATGTGTGTTCTTCTCACAAACCACATATGGATCCATCAGAGTCATTGTATGTCTGTTATTTTCACAAACCTTAGCTAGTGTCATTGCATGGTTGTTCTTTCCACAGACCATATAAGGATCCACAAGTGTCATTGGATATGTGTTCTTTTCATGAACCACACCCAGTGTCATTGCATGTGTGTTCTTCTCACAAACCCCATATGGATCCACTAGAGTTCATTGCATGTCTGTTATTTTCACAAACCACATGGATCCACCAGTGTCATTGCATGTGTGTTGTTTTCACAAACCACATGTGGATCCACCAGAGTCATTGCATGTGTGTTCTTTTCAAAACCCACATAAGGATCCACCAGTGTCATTGCATGTGTGTTCTTTTCACAAACCACATATGGATCCATCAGAGTCATTGCATGTCCGTTCTTTTCATTAACCACAGCTAGTGTCATTGCATGTCTGTTCTTTCCACATACCACATATGGATCCACTAGTGTCATTGCATGTGTGTTCTTCTCACAAACCACATATGGATCCACCAGTGTCATTGCATGTGTGTTATTTTCACAAACCACATATTAATCCACCAGTGTCCTTGCATGTGTGTTCTTTTCATTAAATACAAGTAGAGTCATTGGATGTGTGTTATTCTCACAAACCACATATGGATCCAATAGTGTTATTGCATGTTTGTTCTTTTCACAAACCACAGCTAGAGTCATTGCATGTGTGTTCTTTCCATAGACCACATAAGGAACCACCAGTGTCAGTGGATGTGTGTTCTTTTCATGAACCACACAAAGTGTCATTGCATGTGTGTTTTTCTCACAAACCACATATGGATCCACCAGTGTCATTGGATGTGTGATCTTTTCATGAACCACATATGGATCCACCAGTGTCATTAGATGTGTGTTCTTTTCATGAACCACACCCAGTGTCATTTCATGTGTGTTCTTCTCACAAACCACATACGGATCTACCAGTGTCATTGCATGTGTGTTCTTTTCACAAAACACATATTGATCCACCAGAGTCATTGCATGTGTGTTCTTTTAATTAACCACAACTAGAGTCATTGCATGTGTGTTCTTCTCACAAACCACATATGGATCCATCAGAGTCATTGTATGTCTGTTCTTTTCACAAACTATAGCTAGTGTCATTGCATGTGTGTTCTTTCCATATACCACATAAGGATCCACCAATGTCATTGGATGTGTGTTCTTTTCATGAACCACGCCTAGTGTCATTGCATGTGTGTTTTTTTCACAAACCACATATGGATCCACCAGTGTCATTGGATGTGTGTTCTTCTCACAAACCACATATGGATCCACCAGTGTCATTAGATGTGTGTTCTTTTCATGAACCACACCCAGTGTCATTGCATGTGTGTTCTTCTCACCAACCACATATGGATCCACCAGTGTCATTGCATGTGTGTTCTTTTCACAAACCACATATTCTTCCACCAGAGTCATTGCATGTGTGTTCTTTTAATTAACCACAACTAGAGTCATTGCATGTGTGTTCTTCTCACAAACCACATATGGATCCATCAGAGTCATTGTATGTCTGTTATTTTCATAAACTACAGCTAGTGTCATTGCATGTGTGTTCTTTCCACATACCACATAAGGATCCACTAGTGTCATTAGATGTGTGTTCTTTTCATGAACCACACCTAGTGTTATTGGATGTGTGTTCTTCTCACAAACCACATATCGATCCACCAGTGTCATTGGATGTGTGTTCTTTTCATGAACCACACCCAGTGTCATTGCATGTGTGTTCTTCTCATAGACCACATATGGATCCAGCAGTGTCATTGCATGTCTGTTCTTTTCACAAACCACAGCTAGAGTCATTACATGTGTGTTCTTTCCACAGACCACATAAGGATCCACCAATGTCATTGGATGTGTGTTTTTTTCATGAACCACACCCAGTGTCATTGCATGTATGTTCTTCTCAAAATCCACATACGGATCCACCCGTGTCATTGGATATGTGTTCTTTTCACAAACCACATAAGGATCCACAAGTGTCATTGCATGTGTGTTCTTTTCATGAACCACAGCCAGTGTCATTGCATGTGTGTTCTTCTCACAAACCACATATTGATCCACCAGTGTCATTGCATGTCTGTTCTTTTCACAAACCACAGCTAGAGTCATTGCATGTGTGTTCTTTCCACAGACCACATAAGGATCCACCAGTGTCATTGGATGTGTGTTCTTTTCATGAACCACACCCAGTGTCATTGCATGTATGTTCTTCTCACAAACCACATATGGATCCACCAGTGTCATTGGACGTGTGTTCTTTTCACAAACCACATATGGATCCACCAGTGTCATTGGATGTCTGATCTTTTCACAAACCACATATGGATCCACCAGTGTCAATGGATGTGTGTTCTTTTCATGAACCATATCTACAGTCATTGCATGTCTGTTCTTCTCACAAACCACATATTGATCCACCAGAGTTCATTGTATGTCCGTTGTTTTCACAAACCACATATGAATCCACCAATGTCATTGGATGTGTGTTCTTTTCATTAACCATAGCTAGAGTCATTGCATGTTTTTTTTTCATGCACCACATGGATCCACTAGAGTCATTGCATGTGTGTTATTTTCATTAACCACAACTAGAGTCATTGCATGTGTGTTCTTCTCACAAACCACATATGAATCCATCAGAGTCATTGTATGTCTGTTCTTTTCACAAACCACAACTAGTGTCATTGCATGTCTGTTATTTCCACATACCACATAAGGATCCACCAGTGTCATTGGATGTGTGTTCTTTTCATGAACCACACCCAGTGTCATTGCATGTGTGTCCTTATCACAAACCACATATGGATCCACCAGTGTCATTGGATGTGTGTTCTTCTCACAAACAACATATCGATCCACCAGTGTCATTAGATGTGTGTTCTTTTCATGAACCACACCCAGTGTCATTGCTTGTGTGTTCTTCTCACAAACCACATATGGATCCTCCAGTGTCATTGCATCTGTGTTCCTTTCACAAACCACATATTGATCCACTAGAGTCATTGCATGTGTGTTCTTTTAATTAACCACAACTAGAGTCATTGCATGTGTGTTTTTCTCAGAAACCACATATGGATCCATCGGAGTCATTGTATGTCTGTTCTTTTCACAAACCACAGCTAGTGTCATTGCATGTCTGTTCTTTTCACATACCACATAAGGATCCACCAGTATCATTGGATGTGTCTTATTTTCATGAAGCACACCCAGTGTCATTGCATGTGTATTCTTCTCGCAAACTACATATGGATCCACTAGAGTTCATTGCATGTCTGTTATTTTCACAAACCACATGGATCCTCCAGTGTCATAGCATGTGTATTCTTTTCACAAACCACCTGTGGATCTACCAGATTGATTGCATGTGTGTTCTTTTCACAAACCACATAAGGATCCACCAGTGTCATTGCATGTGTGTGTGTTCTTTTCATGAACCACAGCTAGTGTCATTGCATGTGTGTTCTTCTCACAAACCACATAGGGATCCACCAGTGTCATTGCATCTGTGTTCTTTTCACAAACCACATATTGATCCACTAGTGTCATTGCATGTGTGTTCTTTTCATTAACAACAACTAGAGTCATTGGATGTGTGTTCTTCTCACAAACCACATATGGATCCACCTGTGTGATTATATGTATGTTCTTTTCACAAACCATAGCTAGTGTCATTGCATGCCTGATCTTTCCATAGACCACATAAGGATCCACCAGAGTCATTGCATGTGTGTTCTTCTCACAAACCACATATGGATCCACCAGTCTCATTGGATGTGTGTTCTTCTCACAAACCACATATGGATCCACTAGTGTCATTGCATGTGTGTTCTTTTCATGAACCACACCCAAAGTCATTACATGTGTGTTCTTATCACAAACCACATATGGATCCACTAGTGTCATTGCATGTGTGTTCTTTTCATAAACCACATATGGATCCACACCCAGTGTCATTGCATGTGTGTTCTTCTCAGAAACCACATATGGATCCACTAGAGTTCATTGCATGTCTGTTATTTTCACAAACCACATATGGATCCACCAGTGTCATTGCATGTGTGTTATTTTCATTAACCTTATCTAGAGTCATTGCATGTGTGTTTTTTCATGAACCACATGGATCCACCAGAATCATTGCATGTGTGTTCTTTTCATTAACCACATCTAGAGTCATTGCATGTGTGTTCTTCTCATAAACCACATATAGATCCATCAGAGTCATTGTATGTCTGTTCTTTTCACAAACCATAGCTAGTGTCATTGCATGTTTGTTCTTTCCACAGACCATATAAGGATCCACCAGTGTCATTGGATATGTGTTCTCTTCATGAACCACACCCAGTGTCATTGCATGTGTGTTCTTCTCACAAACCAATATGGATCCACCAGAGTTCATTGCATGTCTGTTATTTTCACAAACCACATGGATCCACCAGTGTCATTGCATGTTAATTGTTTTCACAAACCACATCTGGATCCACCAGAGACATTGCATGTGTGTTCTTTTGAAAAGCCACATAAGGATCCACCAGTGTCATTGCATGTGTGTTCTTTTCACAAACCACATATGGATCCATCAGAGTCATTGCATGTCTGTACTTTTCATTAACCACAGCTAGTGTCATTGCATGTCTGTTCTTTCCACAGACCACATATGGATCCACTAGTGTCATTGCATGTGTGTTTTGCATGTGTGTTCTTCTCACAAACCACATATGCATCCACCAGTGTCATTGCATGTGTGTTATTTTCACAAACCACATATTAATCCACCAGTGTCATTGCATGTGTGTTCTTTTCATTAAATACAAGTAGAGTCATTGGATGTGTGTTATTCTCACAAACCACATATGGATCCAACAGTGTTATTGCATGTTTGTTCTTTTCACAAACCACAGCTAGACTCATTGCATGTGTGTTCTTTCCACAGACCACATAAGGATCCACCAGTGTCATTGGATGTGTGTTCTTTTCATGAACCACACAAAGTGTCATTGCATGTGTGTTTTTCTCACAAACCACATATGGATCCACCAGTGTCATTGGATGTGTGTTCTTTTCATGAACCACACCCAGTGTCATTGCATGTGTGTTCTTCTCACAAACCACATATGGATCCACTAGTGTCATTGCATGTGTGTTCTTTTCACAAACCACATATTGATCCACCAGAGTCATTGCATGTGTGTTCTTTTAATTAACCACAACTAGAGTCATTGCATGTGTGTTCTTCTCAGAAACCACATATGGATCCATCAGAGTCATTCTATGTCAGTTCTTTTCACAAACCACAGCTAGTGTCATTGCATGTGTGTTCTTTCCACATACCACATAAGGATCCACCAGTGTCATTGGATGTGTGTTCTTTTCACGAACCACACCCAGTGTCATTACATGTGTGTTCTTCTCACAAACCACATATGGATCCACCAGAGTTCATTGCATGTCTGTTATTTTCACAAACCACATGGATCCACCAGTGTCATAGCATGTGTGTTCTTTTGACAAACCACATGTGGATCCACCAGAATCATTGCATGTGTGTTCTTTTCACAAACCACATAAGGATCCACCACTGTCATTCCATGTGTGTTCTTTTCATGAACCACAGCCAGTGTCATTGCATGTGTGTTCTTCTCACAAACCACATATGGATCCACCAGTGTCATTGCATGTGTGTTCTTTTCACAAACCACATATTGATCCACCAGTGTCATTGCATGTGTGTTCTTTTCATTAACAACAACTAGAGTCATTGGATGTGTGTTCTTCTCACAAACCACATACGGATCCACCAGTGTGATTGCATGTATGTTCTTTTCACAAACCACAGCTAGTGTCATTGCATGTCCGTTCTTTCCACAGACCACATAAGGATCCACTAGTGTCATTGGATGTTTTTTCTTTTCATGAACCACACCAGTGTTATTGCATGTGTGTTCTCCTCACAAACGACATATGGATCCACCATTATCATTGGATGTGTGTTCTTCTCACAAACCACATATGCATCCACCAGTGTCAATGGATGTGTCTTCTTTTCATGAACCACACTCAGTGTCATTGCATGTGTGTTCTACTAATAAACCACATATGGATCCACCAGTGTCATTGCATGTGTGTTATTTTCACAAACCACATATGGATCCACACCCAATGTCATTTCATGTGTGCTCTTCTCACAAACCACATATGGATCCACCAGAGTTCATTGCATGTCTATTCTTTTCACAAACCACATATGGATCCACCGGTCTCATTGCATGTGTGTTCTTTTCATTAACCATAGCTAGAGTCATTGAATGTGTGTTTTTTCATGAACCACATGGATCCACCAGAGTCATTGCATGTGTGTTCTTTTCATTAACCACATCTAGAGTCATTGCATGTGTGTTCTTGTCACAAACCACATATGGATCCATCAGAGTCATTATATGTCTATTCTTTTCACAAACCACAGCTAGTGTCATTGCATGTTTGTTCTTTCCACATACCGCATAAGGAACCACCAGTGTCATTGGATGTGTGTTCTTTTCATGAACCACACCTAGTGTCATTACATGTGTGTTCTTCTCACAAATCACTTATGGATCCACCAGAGTTCATTCCATGTGTGTTATTTTCACAAACCACATGTGGATCCACCAGTGTCATTGCATGTGTGTTCTTTTCACAAACCACATGTGGATCCACCAGAGTTATTGCATGTGTGTTCTTTTCACAAACCACATAAGGATCCACCAGTGTCATTGCATGTGTTTTTTTTCATGAACCACAACTAGTGTCATTGCATGTGTGTTCTTCTCACAATCCACATATTGATCCACCAGTGTCATTGCATGTGTCTTCTTTTCATTAACCACAACTAGAGTCATTTGATGTGTGTTCTTCTCACAAACCACATACGAATCCACCAGTGCGATTGCATGTCTTTCATTTCACAAACCACAGCTAGAGTCATTGCTTGTGTGTTCTTTCCATAGACCAGATAAGGATCCACCAGTATCATTGGATGTGTGTCCTTTTCATGAGACACAGCTAGTGTCATTGCATGTGTGTTCTTCTCACAAACCACATATGGATCCACCAGTTTCATTAGATGTGTGTTCTTATCACAAACCACATATGGATCCACCAATGTCATTGGATGTGTGCTCTTTTCATGAACCACACCCAGTGTCATTGCATGTGTGTTCTTCTTACAAACTACATATGGATCCACCAGTCTCATTGCATGTCTATTATTTCTACAAACCACATTGATCCACCAGTGTCATTGCATGTGTGTTCTTTTCACAAACCACATGTGGATCCACCGGTGTCATTGCATCTGTGTTCTTTTCATTAACCACAACTAGAGTCATTGGATGTGTGTTCTTCTCACAAACCACATATGGATCTACCAGTATGATTGCATCTCTTTTCTTTTCACAAACCACAGCTAGTGTCATAGCATGTCTGTTCTTTCCACAGACCACATAAGGATCCACTAGTGTCATTGGATGTGTGTTCTTTTCATCAACCACACCCAGTGTCATTGCATGTGTGTTATTCTCACAAACCACATATAGATCGACTAGAGTTCATTGCATGTCTGTTATTTTCACAAACCACATTGATCCACCAGTGTCATTGCAGGTGTGTTCTTTTCACAAACCACATGTGGATCCACCAGTCATTGCAGGTGCGTTCTTTTCACAAACCACATAAGGCTTGACCAGTGTCATTGGATGTGTGTTCTTTTCATGAACCACCCCCAGTGTCATTGCATGTGTGTTCTTTCACAAACCACATATGGATCCACCAGTGTCATTTCATGTGTGTTCTTTTCACAAACCACATATTGATCCACCAATGTCATTGCATGTGTGTTCTTCTCACAAACCACATATGGATCCACCAGAGTTCATTGCATGACTGTTCTTTTCACAAACAACATATGGATCCACTAGTGTCATTGCATGTGTGTTCTTCTCATTAACAATAGCTAGAGTCAATGCATGTGTGTTCTTCTCACAAACCACATATGGATCCACCAATGACATTGCATGTGTGTTCTTTTCACAAACCACATAGGGATCCACCAGTGTCATTGCATGTGTGTTATTTTCATTAACCACAGCTAGAGTCATTGCATGTGTGTTCTTCTCACAAACCACATATGGATCCACCAGTGTCATTGCATGTGTGTTCTTTTCACAACCCACATATTGATCCACCATTGTCATTGCATGTGTGTTCTTCTCACAAACCACATATGGATCCACCAGAGTTCATTGCATGTCTGTTCTTGTCACAAACCACATATGGATCCACAAGTGTCATTACATGTGTGTTATTTTCATTAACCACAACTAGAGTCATTAGATGTGTGTTCTTCTCACAAACCACATATGGATCCACCAGTTTGATTGTATGTGTGTTCTTTTCATTAACCACAGCTAGAGTCATTGCATGTGTGTTCTTATCACAAACCACATATGAATCCATCAGAGTCATTGTATGTCTGTTCTTTTCATGAACCATATCTAGTGTCATTGGATGTCTGTTCTTTCCACATACCACATATGGATCCACTAGTGTCCTTGGATGTGTGTTCTTTTCATGGACCACACCTAGTGTCATTGCATGTGTGTTCTTCTCACAAACCACATATGGATCTACCAGAGTTTATTGCATGTTTGTTATTTTCACAAACCACATGGATCCACCAGTGTTATTGCATGTGTGTTCTTTTCATAAACCACGGCTAGAGTCATTACATGTGTGTTCTTTCCACAGACCACATAAGGATCCACCAGTGTCATTGGATGTGTGTTCTTTTCATGAACCACACCCAGTGTCATTGCATGTATGTTCTTCTCAAAAACCACATATGGATCCACAAGTGTCGTTGGATATGTGTTCTTTTCACAAACCACATAAGGATCCACAAGTGTCATTGCATGTGTGTTCTTTTCATGAACCACAGCCAGTGTCATTGCATGTGTGTTCTTCTCACAAACCACATATTGATCCACTAGTGTCAGTGCATGTCTGTTCTTTTCACAAACCACATCTAGAGTCATTGCATGTGTGTTCTTTCCACAGACCATATAAGGATCCACCAGTGTCATTGGATGTGTGTTCTTTTCATGAACCACACCCAGTGTCATTGCATGTATGTTCTTCTCACAAACCACATTTGGATACACCAGTGTCATTGGATGTGTGTTCTTTTCACAAACCACATATGGATCCACCAGTGTCATTGGATGTGTGTTCTTTTCATGAACCATATCTACAGTCATTGCATGTGTGTTCTTCTCACAAACCACATATGGATCCACCAGTGTCATTGCATGTGTGTTCTTTTCACAAACCACATATTGATACCCCAGTGTCATTGCATGTGTGTTCTTCTCACAAACCACATATGGATCCACCAGAGTTCATTGTATGTCCGTTCTTTTCACAAACCACATATGGATCCACCAATGTCATTGCATGTGTGTTCTTTTCATTAACCATAGCTAGAGTCATTGCATGTGTTTTTTTCATGCACCACATGGATCCACTAGAGTCATTGCATGTGTGTTCTTTTCATTAACCACAACTAGAGTCATTGCATGTGTGTTCTTCTCACAAACCACATATGGATCCATCAGAGTCATTGTATGTCTGTTCTTTTGACAAACCACAGCTAGTGTCATTGCATGTCTATTATTTCCGCATACCACATAAGGATCCACCAGTGTCATTGGATGTGTGTTCTTTTCATAAACCATATCTACAGTCATTGCATGTGTGTTCTTCTCACAAACCACGTATGGATCCACCAGTGTCATTGCATGTGTGTTCTTTTCACAAACCACATATTGATCCCCCAGTGTCATTGCATGTGTGTTCTTCTCACAAACCACATATGGATCCACCAGAGTTGATTGTATGTCCGTTCTTTTCACAAACCACATATGGATCCACCAATGTCATTGCATGTGTGTTCTTTTCATTAACCAAAGCTAGAGTCATTGCATGTGTTTTTTTTCATGCACCACATGGATCCACTAGATTCATTGCATGTGTGTTCTTTTCATTAACCACAACTAGAGTCATTGCATGTGTGTTCTTGTCACAAACCACATATGGATCCATCAGAGTCATTGTATGTTTGTTCTTTTCACAAACCACAGCTAGTGTCATTGCATGTCAGTTACTTCCGCATACCACATAAGGATCCACCAGTGTCATTGGATGTGTGTTCTTTTCATAAACCACACCCAGTGTCATTGAATGTGTGTCCTTCTCACAAACCACATACGGATCCACCAGTGTCATTGGATGTGTGTTCTTCTCACAAACAACATATCGATCCACCAGTGTCTTTGGATGTGTGTTCTTTTCATGAACCACACCCAGTGTCATTGCTTGTGTGTTCTTCTCACAAACCACATATGGATCCACCAGTGTCATTGCATGTGTGTTCTTTTCACAAACCACATATTGATCCACCAGAGTCATTGCATGTGTGTTCGTTTAATTAACCACAACTAGAGTCATTGCATGTGTGTTCTTCTCACAAACCACATATGGATCCATCGGAGTCATTGTATGTCTGTTCTTTTCACAAACCACAGCTAGTGTCATTGCATGTCTGTTCTTTCCACATACCACATAAGGATCCACCAGTATCATTGGATGTGTGTTCTTTTCATGAACCACACCTAGTGTCATTGCATGTGTATTCTTCTCACAAACTACATATGGATCCACTAGAGTTCATTGCATGTCTGTTATTTTCACAAACCACATGGATCCACCAGTGTCATAGCATGTGTATTCTTTTCACAAACCACCTGTGGATCTACCAGAGTCATTGCATGTGTGTTCTTTTCACAAACCACATAAGGATCCACCAGTGTCATTGCATGTGTGTTCTTTTCATGAACCACAGCTAGTGTCATTGCATGTGTGTTCTTCTCACAAACCACATAGGGATCCACTAGTGTCATTGCATGTGTGTTCTTTTCACAAACCACATATTGATCCACTAGTGTCATTGCATGTGTGTTCTTTTCATTCACAACAACTAGAGTCATTGGATGTGTGTTCTTCTCACAAACCACATATGGATCCACCTGTGTGATTGTATGTATGTTCTTTTCACAAACCATAGCTAGTGTCATTGCATGTCTGTTCTTTCCATGGACCACATAAGGATCCACCAGTGTCATTGCATGTGTGTTCTTCTCACAAACCACATATGGATCCACCAGTGTCATAGGATGTGTGTTCTTCTCACAAACCACATATGGATCCACTAGTGTCATTGGATGTGTGTTCTTTTCATGAACCACACCCAATGTCATTGCATGTGTGTTCTTATCACAAACCACATATGGATCCAGTAGTGTCATTGCATGTGTCTTCTTTTCATAAACCACATATGGATCCACACCCAGTGTCATTGCATGTGTGTTCTTCTCACAAACCACATATGGATCCACCAGAGTTCATTGCATGTCTATTCTTTTCACAAACCACATATGGATCCACCCGTGTTATTGCATGTGTGTTATTTTCATTAACCATAGCTAGAGTCATTGCATGTGTTTTTTTCATGAACCACATGGATCCACCAGAGTCATTGTATGTGTGTTCTTTTCATTAACCACATCTAGAGTCATTGCATGTGTGTTCTTCTCATAAAGCACATATGGATCCATCAGATTCATTGTATGTCTGTTCTTTTCACAAACCATAGCTAGTGTCATTGCATGTTTGTTCTTTCCACAGACCATAAAAGGATCCACCAGTGTCATTGGATATGTGTTCTTTTCATGAACCACACCTAGTGTCATTGCATGTATGTTCTTCTCACAAACCACATATGGATCCACCAGAGTTCATTGCATGTCTGTTATTTTCACAAGCCACATGAATCCACCAGTGTCATTACATGTGTGTTGTTTTCACAAACCACATGTGGATCCACCAGAGTCATTGCATGTGTGTTCTTTTCAAAAGCCACATAAGGATCCACCAGTGTCATTGCATGTGTGTTCTTTTCACAAACCACATATGGATCCATCAGAGTAATTGCATGTCTGTTCTTTTCATTAACCATAGCTAGTGTCATTGCATGTCTTTTCTGTCCACAAACCACATATGGATCCACTAGTGTCATTGCATGTGTGTTTTGCATGTGTGTTCTTCTCACAAACCACATATGGATCCACCAGTGTCATTGCATGTGTGTTATTTTCACAAACCACATATTAATCTGCCAGTGTCATTGCATGTGTGTTCTTTTCATTAAATACAATTAGATTCATTGGATGTGTGTTATTCTCACAAACCACATATGGATCCAACAGTGTTATTGCATGTTTGTTCTTTTCACAAACCACAGCTAGAGTCATTGCATGTGTGTTCTTTCCATAGACCACATAAGGATCCACTAGTGTCATTGGATGTGTGTTCTTTTCATGAACCACACCTAGTGTCATTGCATGTGTGTTTTTCTCACAAACCACATATGGATCCACTAGTGTCATTGGATGTGTGTTCTTCACACAAACCACATATGGATCCACCAGTGTCAGTAGATGTGCGTTCTTTTCATGAACCAGACCCCGTGTCATTGCATCCGTGTTCTTCTCACAAACCACATATGGATCCACCAGTGTCATTGCATGTGTGTTCTTTTCACAAACCACATATTGATCCACCAGAGTCATTGCATGTGTGTTCTTTTAATTAACCACAACTAGAGTCATTGCATGTGTGTTCTTCTCACAAACCACATATGGATCCATCAGAGTCATTGTATGTCCGTTCTTTTCACAATTACAGCTAGTGTCATTGCATGTGTGTTCTTTCCACATACCACATAAGGATCTACCAGTGTCATTAGATGTGTGTTCTTTTCATGAACCACACCTAGTGTCATTGGATGTGTGTTCTTCTCACAAACCACATATCGATCCACCAGTAGTATCGGAGTGCTCCACATAAGGGCTCTTGCTGGAGGTCTGGGCCACAAACCATGCAGTATCGGAGTGCGCCACTAGAAGCACGAGTGGCGGCGGGAGCCATATACAATTCTTAATTTGAGCAAACAAAAATAACTAGCACACAATTCTTATTCTGCAAATTCATCAACACTAGCTGAGTATATTGTGTATAACAGACAATTAGCAGAACGTGTATCTCCACAGCTAATCACAATATACTACTAGCAAAATCTGTATAACTAGCAGAATGAGTAGAACTGGTAGAACTGCAGAACGTGTAGCTGAGGTAGGGGGCTCGTTGGGGGTCGGAGATGTGGCGGCTAGAGGCGCCCCGATGCTAGACATGCACGGCCGCGCTGGGAGTGACCTGAAGCTGCAGCTGCCGGCGTGGGTCGAGTCGTGGCCATGGCGCATCGCCCCAGGGTTGGAGATGTGGCGGAGATGGCGGAGATGCGCGAGGTTGGCGGTCCGGCGAAGATGCGCGGGGTCAGAGGTCCTGCAGGTGAGGGCGTGAGGCAGCAGGCAGCAACTGTAGCCCGTCGCTGGCTCCCTGCTGTGTGGCGGCGGGCAGCAGCGCTAGGTCGGGGAGGAGTGAGACGAGGAGTGGAGGATAACAGAACGAGGAACGAGAAAGCCAGGGGAGGGCCGGGCTTGGGATGCGCCTACGCTAGACAGATTCTACGCGATGACAACCCCCTATTAGAATTTTCGGTCTCTTCGGCCAATCGGTTTCCAGGCGACAACAGCCGAACGGACCGAAATTATTTCGGTCAAACGATTCATAGGACCGACGAGGTAACCGAAGACCGATTTACCTCATATCTCGGGTTCGGTCCCTGTTTTTTGGGGTTCGGTTTTTATTTCGGTTTTTTGTGCCCGGCTATAGATACGTGGGTCCCGACCATCTACCACTACGGGAACAAACATAGATGCCGAGGGGGATTTCAACGCTGAGGGGGACCCTCGGCATAGCTCTATCAGTATCCACGGCCGAAAAAAACCGTCGGCATAGACAAACCCTCGGCATAGACGAGCAACGCCAAGGGGGGACCTCGGCGTAGGAATACCCTCAGTATACTTAACGGGGCAGTTTAACAGAATGTTTGAACTTGGTAGGGGTGCGATAAGTTTGTCTCGAAATGGCCCCTCTCAGTAGTTGGTAGCCCAACTTTACGAAACGCGACAATTACAGGGAATTTGGGTACCGCCATGCACTCGCCCATGAACTTTCGGGCCGCAAACGAACAATCCCGCGTCATATGGGCGCCACCTCTACCCATGGTCGTTACAACATCAACTTTTCCTTATTTTGATGATTTCATTCTAGATCTATTTGGATTCTTTTGTTGGCCTACTTGTTGTCTTATATGACGATATTGTCTGGCCTCTAACCTCCTAGTATATTCCCTCAAGAGTCTATTTCCTCTCATATCCATTAGATCTCATCTATGGAATACTTCATCTAGTTCCAAGCAAGGAGAAGCCTCTTAGGCATATGGATCCTTTCGAGAACATATCTCCAACCTCATTTAAGGAGGACGAGGAGAACTCCTACAACTCCTAAGATGTTGAAGAAGGGGACCAAGAAGATAATCTCATGGGAAAATCCATATATGCACCACCACATAAAGTGGATTGTATTGTCGTATAGAGAGTTGTTACTCTAGGGATGCTAAAGAGTTTCATGGGAAAAGGGAGTATCATGACAATCAAGTTAATCACCGCTGAGCGCCGAGCTAAAATGTGTAAGAAAGCTCCATGTGTTGATATAGGGACCTACGAGGAGAATGTGACTAATACGTCCAACATAAGTGCTATCATGAAGCTCAAAGTGGGGTGGGATCTTCTAGACTCCTACTTCATCCCATAGGAGCCGACCTTAAGCCTCGAACAATACCTTCACGCTATAGAGGTATAATATAAACAAGATCTTATCTACCGATAAATCACTCGCCAAAACTTCAAAAATTTGAAGGAATAACTACATTAAGATCTTCGTGCAACCGGAAGTTGGGTTACATACCTGGAGGAGCACAACAGATTGTTGAAGCGAGCCTTCAACAACATGCCTACTAGACCTCCCTATACAAAATGAAAGGTATCAAATAATCGCAATGATCCCACCTAGCTTGATTCCAAGCTTGGGGACATCTTTAAAACCATATAATCTATCTTAAAGTTTAAGCATATTTACTTTTCTGCTTGCATATTAGTTTACAATTCCAAGGTTTGCATAATAAGTTGCAACTTTAGGTCCCTTGGAGGAAGGAATGATTCATATCTTATGGATTTCAACTGTTTATTATGTTTGAAGTATTTAAGTTTGTGGTTATTCTATTTGATGTATGAACTAGGATGAGTTCTATTGTACTTGTGCCCTATGATGATTTTCTAATCTTCCACACCATTAGTACCAATGAAAAATTTAAGTATTTTTGATAGTATGTTATAGATTATTGGTTTGATTAAAAGATTCATAAAACTAAAATATGATCAGTGAGATAAGAAATTAAAAGAGTAATATGAAAGATAGGAAAATCAAACAACGATACTATAATTATTTTATAATGAGTACAAGTAGTGGTAGAAGCTCAAACCACAAAGAATTACTTCATATTCTATTTGGGAATTATTATTAAAAGTATTGATGTATTTTGAGTTTTCCCATGAGGTTGGACAATATGTCTAGTCCATTTGCACAACACTCGAAAATGCATACAAGCATAAGTGTAAAGCAAAAAACAAATGTGCAAAGGGAAAATAGGCATATAAGTTGTAATCATGTGAGGAAACGAAAGAGACCATTCAAAGATATGTCCTAAGTGGGTGCGAAGTTCTAAAAATGTTTGAGTCCTCCTCTCATGTCAATTCAGTTGAAATAATTACTTTATGTCATGTTATCAATTAATCTTCGCATTTATAGTTAGTACTAAAGGTGGAAGCCTTTTAAACCATTTTGGATCTGTACAAGTGTGATTACCTTGTCCATTACATCAATTAATCTTTGCATTCATGCTGCAATGCCTCATTTAATTGAATGACTCGTGCTTCATGAACATGATAACCTTGTCCATTAAGCTGCTACTTGCTCACGGATGAGCAAGAGTTTAAGATTGGGGAAGTTTATGAGTGCATTTGGTAGAATGTTTACCTTGTATTTTTGCATAAGTACTGATAGGATTTTAGTATTTTACCGCTCTCGCGTGCACCTTTTATGCTTGTTTCACTAGGATCCTTGAATTTAAGGAATTGATGCACAAATCAATTGTATCATTCATTTTTGGGAAAAAAATTGACAATTGGAGGAAGTAAAGACCTTCCAAACATTGACCCACACACTTGGGAGGAATAGCAAACCTACAGGAGGGGTTTAGAGGCTTTAACAAGAATTGGTACAGGTAGAGCCCACCCGTACCACGTTCCCATACCATGTGACGTCGAAGCCACCTGGTCAAATACTTACACCCCATGTAGATGGATCTAAGATCCGACATTCAAAGACACCACAGATTGTAGAAGCCTAACCACTAGAAGGGACATGGAGGG
The DNA here is from genome assembly GCA_023614405.1 of Avena insularis. Lineage (NCBI taxonomy): Eukaryota > Viridiplantae > Streptophyta > Magnoliopsida > Poales > Poaceae > Avena > Avena insularis. Next base: position 317,278,966 of record CM042694.1, on the reverse strand, counting down.
GGAACTAGCATACGGGCTTAAATCTTCATCACCACAAAGATCCTTGGAGGCCTAAGCATCATCTTGATCATCAACCATCGCCGATCCTCTCATCTACATTGCATTCATCTCATTGTATTCCTAAACTCTATTGGTAATTTACATAAGTATTCATCCATCTATTTGTACTACATGCATATTAATATATTGATGTTGATTGCCTCCATATGTGAGTAGTTTACTTTGTCCTTGGAGAGATGTATAAACCCAAGCAATGTTATGAATTGAAATAAAGTGTTTATAACTTTTTTCATGAATATGTGTTAATTTGCTTTCTTGATGTTATGTGAATGTCGACCACATTGGGACAAGGGACGAAACTACTCTTGGGTATGTGATGGTGTGAAGTTCCTAAGTAACATATTGCATTGGACCATTCTTCATGTATTCAATAGGGACAATAGAGGACTCACAAATCCTAATCCATGACCATGGGGTTCACTCTTAATTGTTGGGAATAAGGGTGGCTTGCCTATAATCACAACTATGGTTCTGAGAGATGAAATATAACATGGTTGGTCTTGATTATCTTACGTGGAGATTCTACCCATACATACACATAAATATGTCAGATTCCTGGCACCTGGGTACCATGATCCTATGGACGATAGGCCCACCGCCAGGGCCACCATCCCCTCTTTCTGCAGCGGGACGAAGCAGGAGGCCTCACGAGGAATACCCGAGGTTGCCTCCTTGTGATGGGGACACTCCTAGGCACTGTCGTCCACCATAGAGGAGCGCTGGCTCCCCCGGGTCCCAAGACAACCTTTGGGTGAATCAAGGCATGCCCAAGGGCATGTTAGTAATCCTACAACAATGATGAAGAAGAAGGAAAAACCTGCAGGAAAGATCAGACCCACGTGGGTCGCCTCGATAAAGAAAGGCCAGACCACCCACCCTTTGATGCAAAGACGCCAAGGACGTCATCAAGGCCAAGACAGTTGCCCCTTGCCACTTTGGTGCTAAGGGGATAAGGGAGGCATCGGATAGCGAAGGACGGCGCTAGAAGGCCCAACTTTGCGAAGGACCAGAGGACAACCAAGGCGAGAGGACTGAGTCCACCAAAAGTAGTCATGTAGACCGGGTCTTCGAGGGGAGGCAGTGTGGTGACCCTTCCCGTCCAACATTTGGGGGGAAGAGGCCCGACCGCCCTATATAAGGAGATCTTCTCCTACCTAGTAAGGGGTCGATTCCAGCAATCTGTAACCCTAGACATTGTACCCTTGTGGAGCACCACGAGCAATACAACCAAGCAGGAGTAGGGGCTTTACCTCCTCATGTGGGTCCTGAACCTGGGTAAATAACCCTAGGTTAACCTCTCTGTCATGTTTGTGTGCCGCCATTTTCGCCATCATCCATAAGCTCGGAACACGTGATTCGTCCCTCTCTCGAACTCAGGGCTTGTTGGACCCCTTGTTCCCACGCGGGACTTTTTCTCCGACATTTGGCGTGCCAGGTAGGGAGGCTGAGGTGTGTCCCAAAGACCTTTGCCAACTTCGCCGACATGTTGGCCCATATCGAGACACCAGCGGAGTGCGCTCTCCGCTGCGCCGTGAGTCAGGCTCATACGGAGCATGCCCCCCGACACACGTCACTAGATCCATCCACATGTATGGAGGACAAGCAAGGCTCCTCTTTCTGCCTATCGCGGGAGCTCCTGCTCTCCTCCCACGACAACACATCGCTCTCCCGCATAGTGTCCTCCCGCGGCCAGCCGGACCAACCCACCCTATAGGCCGCCAAGCGCATGGTGTACGAGCTCCTCAACCACCCACCATGGAGCCGGGACAGGTGAAGTTGTGCGAGCGGCTCGCCGAGCTCCTCGACAACGCCATACTCACCCCCCAAACGCCAAGGGCTGAGCCCCATAATAAGGCGCCGAGGGCTTTCACCCAGCCTCCGGTTCGGGGATCAGGCGGAGCACCCAAGGTCTGCAACGCTGCATCCTGACCTGGCCATAGCTGCCAAATCATCTGCCAACCTCCGTCTGCCGTTGTCTCGGCCACCGTCCTTCCACACGAGCGAGAGGACCGCATTGTCGAGCAGATTGCTGTGGTGGGACAGAAGAACCTCGCTGCCCTTGCCAATGGCAAAGAGGTGCAGGGCAACGGATGCCTCGCCTTCACCAAGGAACTCTGATGCGTGGTGTGGCCGCAAAAGTTCCGCCCCGAGATACCCTTTCTATATGACAGAACCACAAATCCCTGCGAGTTTCTATAGCTCTACACCATGGGCATCGAGGAAGCATGGGGAGACGACCGCATCATGGAAAACTGGTTCTGACTGAGCCTCCAGGACACGACACGAACATGGCTGTTAGGGATATGCTAAATGGGTATCCTCATAGCATGTCACCAATCCGGCTAACCCGGGTGGCCCATAGTTGGTAGCAAGGCCTATGGCCTGCTGGGCAGCCCAGTTAGACGGATCTAGAAGGGAGGCCCATGCCAGATAAAGGAAGGATACGCAGGAGTGATGGCCCAAAATATATCGAGCTTGTTGGGGAACCCCAAGAGGAAGGTATGATGAGCACAACAGCAAGTTTTCCCTCAGTTATGAAACCAAGGTTATCAATCCAGTAGGAGCAAGGAAACACCCCAAAGGTGTAGCTAACTGAACTTTGGCAGGGCGCACTACCGATGCCAGCAGCAACGTGGAGACCTGCATAACACAACCACAGAACTCTGCCCCCAATTTGCGATGAGGTTGTCAATCTCACCGGTTTTGCTAAAAACAAAGGATTAAACGTATCGAGTGGAAGAAAGTAATAGTTTGCAGAAAGTAAACACTAAGCCGTAAATAGTTGATTGTAGATTGATGGTAAAAGAAAGGACCGGGGTCCATAGTTCACTAGTGGTGGCTCTCCTTAAGATAGATGACATGTTGGGTGAACAAATTACAGCGGGGCAATTGACAAACATCGAAAAAGCATACAAGCATATAATACTCATCTTGACTCCTTTGAGATTTGATTGGGCATTACAACATTATACATAGACCTCCATCCAACTGCATCTATGACTAATAATCTACCTTTAGGTTATCATCCGAACCCCCTCCAGTATTAAGTTGCAAGCAACGGATAATTTCATTACCAATTGCGTGTAAAGTAAACAATACGATTGTTCTATGAACAAAGGATTGTTGTTTTCTCCCTAGTAGCAACAACACATCTAGTACCTTAGAGATTTCTGTCACTTCCCCAGATTACTAGAGGCATGAACCCACTATCGAGCATACATACTAACTCTTGGAGTTGCTAACATCTACTTGGCCAAGATAGCTACTAACAACGGAAAGCATGCAAGATCACAAATAACAAAGACATGATAGAATCAATAATCAATCTGAAATAGCATCTCAATATCCATCGGATCCCCGCAAACACAACATGTAGGATTACAAATAGATGATCTTGATCATGAACGGAGCTCACAAGATCTAAACATGATAGCACAAAGGAGGAGAACCAGCCATCTAGCTACTACATGGACCCGTAGTCCAGAGATGAACTACTCACGCATCACATTAGAGTCTTGCATGATGATTAAGAAGGCCTCCAGGGTGAATTCCCCTCGGCGGTGCGGAAGAGCTTGATCCCTCGATCTAGGTATGGAGATGAGGGCTACAAACTCTTTCGTGGAATTTTGATCGGGTCCTTAGGGTTTCTATCGGGAGGCAATATAGGCGAAAGGAGGCCGAGGGGTGCACAGGCGGCGGACCACCCCTAAGCGGGCCAAGCCTGGCAGCAGCTGGAGGTGTGTCCGGGCCTGACCCCTCTCCGTCTCGTATTCGCTCTGGTGTCCCTCGGTGAAAAACTAACTTTGGCTTTTGTCCGTCAATTTCGAGAATATTCATTTCGACTTTCCTGGAACCAAAACAAAGAAAAGCAGTAGCCTTTGTGGCTCTTGTTAATAGGTTAGTCCAAGAAATCATATGAAAAGTACTCCAAAGTGTGGACAAAACATAAGAAAGTAGATAAAACAAAGCATGGAACATCAAAAATTATAGATACGTTAGCAATGTATCAACATCCCAAGCTTAACTCCTGCTCGTCCACGAGTAGGTAAGTGATAAAAAGAAAGAATAATTTTTGCGGTGACATGCACCATCATAAACTTGATCAAAGTATTTGTAAAACATTGATAGCTGGGATCATAGTACTTCAATCAAAACATGAAAGACAAAGTTCTAACAATAAGGCAAAGCAACTATGTTGCAACATGAAAAGGCATAAACAAAAGATTCATGAATAATAATGCTTTGCAAGACGTTTGTTTGTTTAACATAAAGAAAACATAGCATAGTGGCACTCAGCTTGTCCCTCATAGAGTAGCAAACATAAATGCATAGGACACCTTCAAAGTTCATAAGAGTGACTAGATACAAATAGTTTAAAACAAGCAATATCAAAGCTATGCATCAATCAACAAGTCTTGGGACAATGCACATAGAACTAAGAATGGCCACTATGCCCTTAAAGTAGGTGCATAAAGATAGAAGGTGGAGACTCAACATAAAAGTAAAAGAAAGGCCTTCGTAGAAGGAAGTAGGGATTCAAGTCTCATAAAGAGCTTCCAAAAATTATGGTACTTATTAGCTTTCAGCTCTCATTGCCCCTATCATAAGCATCTTGAAGGTGATTAAGGTTAAAGTGACACAATTAAGAGGATATGCTTGACAAGTTATAAGCCGAAATCTCATGCCCCTTACTTACGAAGACCGAACCTCATGCTACTCAACTTTAGTCACAAGTAAGCTCTTGTCATTGTAAGTACATATGTATCATAAAGAACCGCAAACGGGGTACCCCTTGCACATGATACAGAATCTATCCCATAATCAAAATGACAAGGCAAGAAGATAATGAGCATCTCAGCGATCTATAATTGGTAAAAGGAGTTCGTTTTTTACGGTGGCCTATGCTTTGTCATGTCATGTTTGATATTGTTTTGGCTTTATGCTAGTGATTTTTGCTGTAGCATGACATGTTATAAACAATTGAGATTGCTTAATGTGCCTTGAAAGAATCATGCATTGTTTTAGCATATTAAAGCATAGTATTGTGGTATTCTCCTTTGATGCTTTATTTGGGTTCACTTGGCGCATGCTCACACCATGTTATGACTATCACAAGTCACCATAGCCTTTATGATCTTTTAGTTTTTGAGTTGTAATATCACTTTATGCTTTAATTAATGATGTTTTGTCGCTTTGCATGATTATGGCCATTGTTACTCTTTTAGTTGGTTGCTCCCAGTCTTTTGCTTGCCTCCATAACCAAGTATGAGTTCCACTCATGCATCCAACTCCAAATAGAACCAAGTTATCCCAAAGAGTCCACCATACCTACCTATTAGCATTTGCTATTCCAAGTATATTCATGCTTTTATCTACCTTCCGAATTAAACTTGTTATGTGAAAATTAGTGATTAAAGCTCTCATGAACTTGATGGCACACTTTATTTTCTTGCACTTAATAAACTTGAACCATTGTGTCCATCTTTGTTGTATATATGCTTGTGCTTTATAAGTTGAAGTTAGGAGAACCATGTATCATGGGGAACGCTTTCAACATTGCACTTATATTCCGTTGATATCATGATTCTTTTGCTTATGGATCCCGGCGGTGTGAAATAAAAGGGGAACTTGTAACATCATGGAGTTTGTATGTGTGTTAGAGAAACGCCTAGGCCACTAGCCTAAGCCATGCCTAATCATGGTGAAAACTTGCAGCATAACCATAATGAGCACTCTATGAAGCATCCTCAATAAAAACCTATGCAAATAGAAAATAAAAAGATCATTGAGATGCTCATTGTCTGCTTGCCTTGTCATTTTGATTATGGGATAGATCCTGTATCATGTGCAAGGGGTACCCTGTTGGTGGTTCTCGATGATACATATGTACTTACAATGACAAGAGCTTACTTGTGACTGAAGTTGAGTAGCATGAGGTTCGGTACTCGTAAGTAAGGGGCATGAGATTTCAACTTATAACTTGTCAAGCATATCCTCTTAGTTGTGTCACTTTAACCTTAATCACCTAAAGATGCTTATGATAGGGGCAATGAGAGCTAAAAGCTAATAAGTACCATAATTTTTGGAAGCTCTTTATGAGACTTGAATCCCTACTTCCTTCTAAGAAGGACTTTCTTTTACTTTTATGTTCAGTCTCTATCTTCTATCTTTATGCACCTATTAAGAGAGCATAGTGGCCATTCTTAGTTTAATGTGCATTGTCCCAAGAGTTTTTGATTGATGCATAACTTTGATATTGCTTGTTCTTAAACTATTTGTATCTAGTCACCCTTATGAACTTTGAAGGTGTCCTATGCATTTAGATTTTGCTACTCTATGAGGGACAAGCTGAATACCATTCTCATTATGCTTTCTTTATATGAAACAAGCAAACATCTTGCAAAGCATTGTTATTCATGAATCTTTTTTTTGTGCATTTTCATGTTACAACATAGTTGCTATATCTTACTGTTAGAACTCTATCTTTCATGATTCATGTTTACAGTAGCTTAATTCCAGCTATCAATGCTTTTACAATAATGATGATCAAGATTGTGTTGTCTGCCTGTCACCTCAAAAATTATATTGTTTTGATTGTTTACCTACTCGAGGACGAGCAGGAACTAAGCTTGGGGATGTTGATACGACCATAACATATCTATAATTCTTTATGGTTTTATGCTAATAATATGCTTTTGACACTCCTTTTTGTATAAAATTTATGATTTATTTGGACTAACCTACTAATAGTTGTAAAAGTGCACAATGTTCTTGTTTTACACTTTGATGTGTAGGAATTACCAAGAATACAAGTGGAAACCTTGTTGGAGTGAAATTGGGATTTTTCCAGAAATTTGTCTCAGAATTCTTTTTGAAGATGGTCACGTTTCGGGTCGAACAAGGCGTTAAACGAAAAACTCTTCAACTATAAAGTTGTTGGAAATTTCGCGACAAATGTTCTGGACATAAAATTTAGCTGATTCCAAGTCTGAACAGGCCTTTTAGACCCGATTTAATGCAGCCCAAGATGTGGTGACGGAAATCCGAGAAGCTATATAAAGGGAGGAAAACTAATTCGCTCAGGGCATCTTCACCCACGAATTTGCAGCCACCAAAGCCACGTTTTTGCCTCCCCCATGGATCTCCCAAGAAGCCATGAAGGAAGGAGGCTAAGGGGCGGTGCTTCCCCATGATACCGGCGGCGGGGAAGGAGTCCCCCGTGCCGCCGCCGACGCTATCGCCGCCCTCTTCACCATATTCACTGCCATCTCCATCACCTAATCCTCCTAGTATGCAGTGGTTCATCCTCCCACACAACTCTGTATCGTCCTATGTAAACATGGTGTTTGATGCTATAAGTTATAATCATATGATCTATGTCGTGTTTGCATAGTTTCTTTGTTCTTAGATTGAATGGTTGAATGTCTTTGGTTCATTAGAGTTGTATGTTTATATGGTACAGTTCTTTTGTGTCCATTATATTTGTGCGCGCATGGATTAAACATTATAGGGTTTGTAGTATGTGTAAAAAGAAGGGGGAGTTCTGCCGGAGTGACAGAAACCTGAGGACGCAAACCGGAACGTTGCACATATGATAGTAAGAGGACCATTAAACTTAAGGCTATGGTTGGGGAAACCTTAATGCATTGATTAGTACTTACGGATGTTTGCTAACAATCCAATCATATAGTACATGTAATTCCAAGTAGTGAAGCGCATGTATATTTAGCCTCTCCCACATAGAAAACTGCATCGAAGACAATGAACCGGATCTATTCTCTATTTAAACTTGGACAAAGCCACCACAATTAACACCACTATTCCACACTCATGATTCTGTTAGTTTAGTGTATTTTATTGTTGCAGCAACTAGCTTTACTTTCTTGTTATTTATTATCATGCAAAGCTATCTCTATTACTCGTATTGTTACTCTAGTTTTATTTCCTAGATAATGCAAACGTTTAGTGTGCGTAGAGTTGTATTAGTGGTTGATAGAATTTGAGAGAATATTTATCCTACCTTTAGCTCCTCGTTGGGTTCGACACTCTTAATTATCGAAAAGGGTACACACGATCCCCTATACTTGTGGGTTATCACTGCACACCCACCATCAACAACATCACGGTCTCCAAGACGCTTATTAACAGCGGGGCAGGACTGAACGTAATCTCCAGCGATACGTTCGCTAAGCTACAAGTGTTGTATGACCGGTTGATGTCAACCATGCCCTTCTCGGGGGTCACGAACGACACTACCATACCCATCTTGCAGGTGCGCCTCTCTATCATGTTCGGTTCCCATGACAACTACCGGACGGAGCTCATCAACTTCGACATGGCGCATATCGGCCTTCCCTACAATGTCATCTTGGGTTACCCCACCCTCGCCAAGTTCATGGCAGCCACTCACCATGCCTACAACGAAAATATGACGTGAGGCAAGGGCGAGGTCATCACCATCCAGGGTGATGAAAAGGAGTCCTTACGCTCTCTCGAGTACACCTACAAAACTACAGCCACCGCCTACACAGTGGACGTGGATTCCTTCGATTATGTCGAGGGTACCTCGAGGAAAAAGTAGATGATGGCTTAGGAGAACACACTAGAAAAGAGGGCGGCCACTGCATTGTACCCATCTAATGAGGGCCACGCTGCATCCACCGCCTGCAGCCACGGGAGACCCCGATGCAAACTCCCCTACCGTCGCTAGCATCAGTGGGGGTCGTGAGGGAGAAGTAAACGCCGGGATTCCCGACTTCCTGGCGGACTGCACCTAGCGCGCGCTTGACCCCAACTCCTTCCCCGGTGGCATCTCAAGGACGTCCAGGGGTACCTGACGTTGGGAGGGGTCAAAAGCCCCCCCTCTCTCCTACAGGGTTGTCAGCTATCCTCCCCCTTTTTGAAGGTGACGCTCTAAAGTCCATGCTCTGCAACCTCATTCACCATGAGACCCCGTGCAGGTCATGACGGTGTTGTAACAATTTGGACCTGTTTGGTACTTCCCCATTTCGATTTTGCGCCTGGCACCAACTCTGCCATTTGTTTTTTCTTCTAGAAAACATCTTCCAAAGCTGCACGCGACTGAGGCTCCTCAACAGGTGCCACACAAGTGAGGGGCTAGGCACGGTGTCTACCGTCGGGCCACCTCCCAGCAACATAGGGCGTAAAGTGTCGAGCTCTAAACTTTCAAACTAGCTCTGGTCATAAGTCAACTCACCCATGGTGCTTGGTGCTTGGGACCATCGCGAGACACTTGTAGGGAAAATTGGCCGCATACGTTTTTTTGCCCCATGATTCCCTCCATGGTGTCTACCGCTGAGCCACAACCTAGGACCTAAAGTGTCGAGCTCTGAACTCTCGGACTCGTTCCGGCCATGAGTAAACTCACCCACGGTGCCTGGTGCTTGGAACCCTCGCGTGACACATCCAGGGAATTCGGCCCTCTCCATGATGTTTACCTCCGGGGCACCGTCCGTCGAACTAGGGCCAAAGGTATCGAGATATGACTAATGGACCAGCTCTGACAACAAGTCATCTCAGCCATGGTCCATGGAGCTCGAAAGGGATGGCATCGACAACATGTCAACTCACCCACGACTCCTGATCCTCGAAAGGGTCACTCCCCATCGACCCAGGGCCTAAAGTGTCAAGCTCTGAACTTAAAGTTCGGCCCCGACGACAAGACACCCGCGTCTCCTAACACTTGAAGGCCTCGCCAAGCACCTGCAAGGAGCCCCATCGGCGTGTGTCTTGCCCTATGTTCTCCTCCTCGAGGGACCAACATGCTAAACTGTTGGGGATATGCTAAATGGGTATCATCATAGCACGTCCTTATTCCGGCTAACTTGGGTGGCCCATAGTTGGTAGCGAGGCCTATGGTCTGCTGGGCGACCCATTTAGACGGATCTAGGAGGGGGATCATGCCGAATAAAGGAAGGCTATGCTGGAGTCACCGACATACTCGGAGCCTTGGAGTACAAGACACGTAAGACTAGTTCGTATTAGTGTAGGACTCTTTACCTTGTCCGACAAGGACCTTTCCCTGTAAACCCTAGGTTCTAGTACCTTTATAAGCCGGACCTGTGGGAGCCTTTAGGGCAGACACAACCTAGATTGCTATGTACAACGTGCAATACCTCACATAGCGAACCTATCTCTGTAACTTGGTGTATTGCCATTATAGTGATTTATAGCAGGAGTAGAGTTCTGCCACCATTGTGGGAATTGAACCTGGGTAAGTTGTGTTACCTCGTACCTGCCAACTCTCCACCTTACCCCACGTCTCTAAACACGCACTATGAGGACCCATCCATGGCATGCTCGTCGGAAATACCATGACAGTTGGTGCCCACCGTGGGGCAAGAGGCGCTTCGAGCTCTACACCGGGCGAGGTCCAATCTCTTCGCAGGAATCGGCGACACAGTAGCCATAGACGTGTTCTTTTCTCCGGAAACATCCCGATCGTCCCTCCAGATGAGTTTTGGGTGCCGGTGAAGACGAACCCTATGCGCTGCCCTGTCATCCCCTTCAGAGACATCGACATCTTCATCAGCAAAACTGACTCGGTCCTAGCTCCAAGGTAGTCAGAAACTAGTCAAGCCCCGCACGGACCGCCTATGAGTAGGACACGTTCGTGGAAGGATCTGGGCCATACCTCTCCTTGGAGTATGGTGGCTCAGATTAGGAAAATACAAGGCCCACCCAAACCGCCCCTGTGCAGGATATAAAGGTGGAAGGATCCCGCAAATCCGGTTGATTTCCACGAGCGTTAGAGATGCGCAGGTCACACTTTGTCGGTGTCTTCACCATCTTCGACTTGGCTAGATGCGTTCAAAGGGACGGAGAACCTCCCCGCAAATACCTCGCTAGATGTATGAGGGTGAGGGAAACCCTAGAGGGCGACCACGCCGACAAACTTGTGTACCACTTTATGGAAGGGGTCACACCCGGAATACTCCTCCGGCATACCCTCCGAAGGCGGGAAGTCGCAGGCCCTCTCACCCTTGGTGAGATGGTCGCAATCATCAATGAATACGCGGACGCCGAGGAGAACACCCAAGCTATGCCTGGGCCTGAAGTCGGAGGAAACAACAACAACAACAACAACAACAACAATGGCCCGCCACCATACCCTCAACATCCTTCGTCGACAACACCGAAGCCAACTCCGACTCCGTCCTTGACACGCTATACGCTGGCATCAATATGGATGGCGGCGTCTTGGATGCTAACTGTTGCCACGAAAATTAGCCGCGCAACACCAGGATAACCGTCGTGCTTTCGTGACGACGAACGGATGATTTTCGAGCAAATCAACAAAGAATTCCTCGCTTTCATGGAGGAGATCCGACCGTTTTTCAGGACAAAACGGCAAAGATCCAACCAAACCCTAGATTACTAGAGCTTAGCCAGAGAGAAACAAAGAAGAAAGTAAACGTAGGTGAAAAAGTAGTGTTTTTGATAATAGATCGATTGTGTTGTTTTTCTCCAATCGGCCAAGACCCTTTTATAACTGGGGCGCTGGACTTCGGCGTACAAGGCAGAAGCTATCGTGCAAAAATAGAAGTACAAAACTGAAACCGATCAGGACTCTTGCTTGACTCGGTCACTACCAATCTAGGTCTATAGTACATATCAGAATTCCAAAGTCTAACCTATGCTCACGTACACACTCTTGGGCCTAGCTAACCACATGGAACAATAAAATCCAGCACCATGCTAATGACTGAATAATTAATAGCTAATCACCTATGTGATTATGCTGCTATGTTTTTTCCTTACGTGACTCACAACGCATATCTTCCAGCAGTCCAACCTTTCATCCGAAGCCAGCAAGAACATGTCCTTGGTAGTAGCAGGTTATCTCGTTGCATTGCAGACTTGTCTTGGGTATTGGCGAGCTAGCTCGATGTATTGCAGAACCTTCTCAAGATGTGTCCTGGCTATCTCCTGAACCATGCAAAAATACCTGTTGCAATACTTAAACAAAATACTAACTGATTAGCTCTATTAAATTAATTTGGCTCATAAATAGCTACTGGCCAAATTATGTATTCAGCACATGCCCCCTGTTTTTGGTACAATTCTATTGACCAAGAATACTATAACAATACCTTATGACGATGTTGATCACTTCACCGGCCAGATAGTTTTTTAGGGCGATGTTGAAAACACATATCGGCCAAATTTCTGCTTAGGACGATGTTAGATGAACACATCGGCCGTATTTTCTAAGGGCGATATTTTAAATAACATATAGGCCACGTCATTGTCAAACCTTCTTCCACATGCTAGGATAATACCTTTTCAAGTATTTTCCATTGAGAGCGTTTGGCAATTTCACCCTCCTGCAAAGATTGTATAAAATATGAATTTCCAGGAACGATTTCTATAACTCTATAAGGGCCTTCCCAACTCGGCGACCATTTTCCGAATTTTCTATCTCTAGTCCCAATAGGTAAAATCGTTTTCCACACTAAGTCTTCTATTTGAAACGATTTTTCCTTTACCTTTTTATTATAAGCCTTAGATACTCTTAATTTTTCTTTTTCAATCTCTCGCAAGGCTCTTAATCTTTCTTCTAGAACATCGTCTATTTTATCCATCATCAAATTATTGTAATCTACAGCTGACAAATCATTTTGTCTGGCCACTCTAAGAGTTTGTAAATTAACCTCTACAGGCAACACCGCCTCCTATCCATAGACTAGCTCATATGGTGTTACTTGAGTTACTCCATGCTTAGATATCCAATGAGCCCATAATGTTTCCGAAAGTACTGTGGCATCCCGCAAAACCACTACTAGAAAATCGCGTTGTTTTTGTGTATTGCATCATCATGACCGCATGCTCATGTCATCATGCCACATTGCATTTGAGCATCGTCATCATCATGCATTTGTTTGTCTGAAAACTATTTTCGAAAAACATATTTTTGTTCTATAAATACCCCGCCTTCATTTCAAATCCAAAACCCGGGTCTCCGGATTATTTTGTTTCGTCTGCCAAAGGGTTTCAAAAGCCCCGTTGTAAATACTAAAAACATAAATTTTATTTTAGGGGGCAGCCATACCGAGCCGTTTCGACCCAGTCGGCCACCCCCAGTACAAAACCAGAGCTGTCTAAACCTAATTCAAATCTTTTCTACCAGAAAACCTACCCTAGTCATCTACCCAGCCCCCTCCACCTCACACCCTCCATCACCTGCCGCCACCTCATCACTCCTTTTCCCCCCAACCAATCCCAGCCCGCCACCCCAGCAAACCGCGCCACCTGCGGACCACCCCGCCACCGCCTAGTCTCCCTCCACCCGATCCCCACCTGGTCTCCCTCCACCCGATCCCCACCTGGCCAACCGACCGCCCCCACCTGGTCGCCACCAACCGCCCCAGGCCCACCGACCCTGGCCACTCCCGTGCCCACCTCCCACGCGACCCACACAGCCTCGCCCTGGCCCCCCTTCTCTCCTCTTCCTCCCATGAGCCCCCTCCTCCTGCGCACTTCTCCTCCGGCGCCGCCGGCCCTCCTCTTCTCCGTCGCCGCCATCGGCCTCCTCCGCCTCGACCTCGCCGGCCTCCGCACGCTGCCGCCTGCGTCTCCTCGCCTGCGCCCGGAGCTCCTCCGGCCGCCCCCTCCACCGCTGTCGCGGCCCCACCTCGCCGCTGCTCCTCGCCTCCGTCCACCTCGCGCCCGCGTCGCCCTCTTCCCCTCCCGGCCTCCATCCCCTGCTCCTCCGCCTCCGAGCGCCGCCAAGATCCCCACCGGGCGCGCCGGCCCGCCCGGTCCCGGTCCGTCATCGCGCCGCACCCCCCCGCTCTCCTCGCCCGTCGGTGGCCCTCTCCTCTCCCCGAGCCTTCCTCCTTGTTCGCCGTCGTCGCATTCGCCCCGCGAGCTCCTCGCCGCACCTCCGTGGCCGCCGGCCTCGCCAAGCCCGTCGCCGCCGTGGCCATCTCCTCATCGTGCGCCGCCTCGCCCGACTCATCCTTACCCCACGCCTGCCGCGAACCCTGGCCCCAACCCCCTGAAGCCGCCCGAACCGCCGCCGATGATCTTGCCGCCTCCCTGCCCGGTGCCTCCGACCACCACGGCAGCCCACTCCTCCGTCTGTAGTGTCGCGCACGCACAGCTGCAGTCCTCTCTGTCTTTGTGTTCAGCTGGAGAGGAACAGAGGGGTCCTCCATGTGCCGTTTCAACTCTGTTTTTTTTTGTTGGTGTATAGTGGTACTCATGAGATGTCGTTGATGTTTTCCGTCCCTACCTCGCAGCTTTGCGTCCGGCTTGTTTCCCTGCAACCTTGTGCTACCCGGTATCGCCAAGATCTCCTTCCCGGCTTCCGTCAAGATCTTCCGAAGACCAAGCCTCGGCACGCCAAAGGCCTCCGCCAGGGAACGTCAAGACCGTCTACCCCGTAGGCCGTGGATCCGATGGCCGATGAACCACGGAACTCCAAGGTCTCCTTATCGTATCCGAAGGCCGATCCCCCGAACCCTCGGAGCCCCAAGATCGCCATCCAATGTGTGACCCTTTCCTCGAAGCCCTATTTTTTATAAATGGACATACACTTGTTGCATATTATATTGGCATACTTGCATGCATACTTGTCTGTGGTTTGGGGGCCTTATGCCGATTCACCACATAATTAAATATGGAGTCTATATGCGGGATATCGTTGTCTTATTCCGGACTCCATTTAAATTGGTGTAGCGAACCGATGCCATGTTTTATCTTGTTGTTACAACATTTAAATTGCGGGGGTTCTAAATAACTTAAACCATATAATTAGATGTCGGGACCTCGGTTCCGCTTAATATTGCCTAATTGCATCGCACCATTTGCCATGCCATGCATCATACATGCATCATGCCCGATTTTCTACCGTAGTATTAAATAGTCCATCCGGTGTTTATCCTAGTGTTTTGGTTCTTCGCGGATAAGGCCGTTGAGTTGATGCGAGTGTCGACCCGATCTTCGGATGAACCTTCGGCAATGCTTTCAGGCGAGCATTCTCCCCCTTTCTACCTATCTTACTTTTATAGTATTTATTCCCTCCTATTGATCTATTGCTATCTGTGTTGCGATGCTCTAGTTTTCGTGGCCGTGATATCCCTTGCAGCCTTATATTTGCCTTGGACACATCCTATTACCTGTTGTTTGTTAGATAGTGGACTTGCGCGTCGTAGTCGCTTGCTCAAGTGCTTTTGCGTGTCGTCAAGTACCACAGTTGTTGGAGTAATGCCGCGTGTTTAATGTTGGGGATGATCATGGCTTTAATTATTGTATAATAACTAAAATTGAAGTAGGTAAATGCAGAGGCACCGGTGGGTGATAGACAATATTTGGTTTCCGACCGCTCACTGGTGTCCCGTAGGACCCCGAGTTCTTGACACCTGTTCCGAAATCGAGCGCGCTAACCATATGTGGGATGTGTGGGCACCCCATCGATTAGTACCTGATTTCAAAGTATTGTACTGGGGGCCACAACTAGTTTGAGGTTTTATTTACTATCCTGTACTTATGCCATGCTTTACTGTTTTATTTAAATTGTGCGAGGTACTACACACTGTACTGTTTAGGACCGTGACCCGTTTTCGCTGTATCGACAAGCCCAGTCACATTTTCGGGTTCCTAGTCGTTTACAGCCGGCTACACAAACCCTGAGTCCATCTCGGAGACCGGCCGACTTTGTTGCGGGTAGACTTAGTGGGGTGGCCCCCATGTACTTGCTTTGGGTCTGGGAAACATCATGACTTAGGCCCCGCCGACATACCGATGGGTGTATGTTAATTGATCTGGCAAAAAGGGTCGAAGTGCGTGTGGATACTTTGGTGCACCCTGCAGGTTAAATCTTTTGAAAAGCCGTGTCATGCGGTTATGGACGACTTGGAGCACAGTTCTCGATCATAGACAACTATAACTAAAGTTCTTGTTACAATTTGACTTGTATCCGATGTGACTAGTAATCAGCTCAACTACAACGGAATGGCTAAATAAAAGTACCAACAACTGCTGGGTTTTGGGATATCTCATGCTAATTGTATTTGACTAGTAAGTGTCGCAACTACAACGGATTGGTTAAATAAAACAGCCCACTGCTTATTTTATCAGGATGACTATTTATACTTGACTAGTAATTGCTGCAACGATAACTGAATAAATAAAACTGCCAACTGTGTGAGTTCCTCGGTTGACTTCCTCGTTTGGTGTCGAGGGGGAAATACCAGGATGGGTATGTTTGGTGGTAGTATCAGGATGGTTCCGAATAGGTCTTTCTTATCCCTCTCGATGGCGACAGTTATATCGAGTCTCTATAGGTTGTTTAGTGCATGCCGCTGCGCCGATCCACCATACCTGTGGCGAGGACCGGAATTCTAGTCTCGCCGTGTCTTGGCCTCGATCTTGACTCTCTTTTTCCTTTGCCCTTTGTCGGCACCCCTTTTATTTAAGCAGGTTTTGAGATCGACGTCGTTAGCAGGGTTACCCTTCCGGCTTGTCCTGGGCAGGGTTATGGACGCCATTGGTTATTCTTCAGGGCTCTTAGCCCCATTTGCATTTTGTCCGTAGTCGGACGCTCTATCGTTTTCCAGGTGATTTGGATCTTTGTATTGTATATCTGTATTCTTGACTCTTTGAGTCGCTGTTGTATATATCTGTTCTGTGGGTCTCATCAAGGACTGTTGTGTAATGTTATTACTTCGTTTTCCACCCGCACGCAAGTGCCTGGTGGGCACCTTTGAATCGTTTCTATGCGGGTTTGGCGTGAAGCGCTGAAACTTGCATAGGGCCGATTCTGAGGGTGTTACAGAGTGGTATCAGAGCCCAGCAGTTGCGATACCCCACAAGTCCAGCCTGTAGGATAACCTAGCTAACGGCCGAAGTAGAGTGTCAAAACTATTTTTGCAAAATCGGTTGGATAGTTCTGATTAGGTCTGATTTTACTCCTTACCCCTCTGCTGCTCTCCTCTCACCTCTGCGTGTTTTGAATCCGCTCTCTTCTCTCTCTTCGAGTCCAGGATTTCTCGTGGTTGGGTTCCATCGTACCTGCAGGGTTTCGCTTCTTCCTTTGGTAACGGTGTTGCTACATCTGGTCTTCATGCTATCCGAGGAATCCTTCGTCTGGTGGACTTATCTTTGTCCCTTCTCGTGCCTCCCGGTGTTTTCCGACGCGACGACATCATCTACGCCAGATCCGATGCAGAGTTTGCATCACTCCTTTGTTTCTGAACCTCGGTTTTTGAGATCTTCAGTCTAATTCCGAGAATGGTTGCACACTTTTCTACTGATTGCGCAGAGTAATAGTTTGGGTGCGTGATGGATTGGCCCCTATGCCGACTACCCCTTCTATTCGCTTTTGTACATTGAAGTGGATGAGAATGCATCGGTTCCCTCTTTCTATCGAAGCTAGAGGTGGCTTTATTTGTTGATACCTCTACCTTTGACCTTTTGATCCCGGAGTGTTCTCTCGACGATCTCGGACAATGACCTCTTGTTAGTGGTGTCGCGAGGGTCTACGCGCAGCGAGAAGATTCAGATCGCCGCCCTTCTTCCCGGAACCATGAGGCGGATCTCGAGGGCGAGATCCATTGTTAGTGGTGTCGAATTGTGGCATCCCGCAAAACCACTACTAGAAAATCGTGTTGTTTTTGTGCATTGCATCATCATGACCGCATGCTCATGTCATCATGCCACATTGCATTTGAGCATCGTCATCATCATGCATTTGTTTGTCTGAAAACTATTTTCGAAAAACATATTTTTGTTCTATAAATACCCCGCCTTCATTTCAAATCCAAAACCCGGGTCTCCGGATTATTTTGTTTCGTCTGCCAAAGGGTTTCAAAAGCCCCGTTGTAAATACTAAAAATATAAATTTTATTTTAGGGGGCAGCCATACCGGGCCGTTTCGACCCAGTCGGCCACCCCCAGTACAAAACCAGAGCTGTCTAAACCTAATTCAAATCTTTTCTACCAGAAAACCTGCCCTAGTCATCTACCCAGCCCCCTCCACCTCACACCCTCCAATCACCTACCGCCACCTCATCACTCCTTTTCCCCCCAACCAATCCCAGCCCGCCACCCCAGCAAACCGCGCCACCTGCGGACCACCCCGCCACCGCCTGGTCTCCCTCCACCCGATCCCCACCTGGTCTCCCTCCACCCGATCCCCACCTGGCCAACCGACCGCCCCCACCTGGTCGCCACCAACCGCCCCAGGCCCACCGACCCTGGCCACTCCCGTGCCCACCTCCCACGCGACCCACACAGCCTCGCCCTGGCCCCACCCCCGGCCTCGCACGACGCGCCCGCAATCCCCGCGCCTGGCCCCACCTGCCGCTCGCCCCGTGCCCCGCGCCCCCTTCTCTCCTCTTCCTTCCTGCGAGCCCCCTCCTCCCTGCGTCTGCTTCTCCTCCGGCCGCGCCCGCGCCGGCCCTCCTCTTCTCCGTCGCCGCCATCGGCCTCCTCCGCCTCGACCTCGCCGGCCTCCGCACGCTGCCGCCTGCGCCTCCTCGCCTGCGCCCGGAGCTCCTCCGGCCGCCCCCTCCACCGCTGTCGCGGGCCCCACCTCGCCGCTGCTCCTCGCCTCCGACCACCTCGCGCCCGCGTCGCTCTCTTCCCCTCCCGGTCTCCATCCCCTGCTCCTCCGCCTCCGAGCGCCGCCAAGATCCCCACCGGGCGCGCCGGGCCGCCCGGTCCCAGTCCGTCATCGCGCCGCACCCACCGCTCTCCTCGCCCGTCGGTGGCCCTCTCCTCTCCCCGAGCCTTCCTCCTCGTTCGCCGTCGTCGCATCCGCCCCGCGAGCTCCTCGCCGCACCTCCGTGGCCGCCGGCCTCGCCAAGCCCGTCGCCGCCGTGGCCATCTCCTCATCGTGCGCCGCCTCGCCCGACTCATCCTTACCCCACGCCTGCTGTGAACCCTGGCCCCAACCCCCTGAAGCCACCCGAACCGTCGCTGATGATCATGCCGCCTCCCTGCCCGGTGCCTCCGACCACCACGGCAGCCCACTCCTCCGTCTGTAGTGTCGGCGCGCCGCGCGCGCGATCCCTCTCATCTTTTTGTTCAGGCTGAGAGAGGCAGAGGGGTCCTCCATGTGCCGTTCCAACTCTGTTTTTTTTTGTTGGTGTATAGTGGTACTCATGAGATGTCGTTGATGTTTTCCGTCCCTACCTCGCAGCTTTGCGTCCGTCTTGTTTCCCTGCAACCTTGTGCTACCCGGTATCGCCAAGATCTCCTTCCCGGCTTCCGTCAAGATCTTCCGAAGACCAAGCCTCGGCACGCCAAAGGCCTCCGCCAGGGAACGTCAAGACCGTCTACCCCGTAGGCCGTGGATCCGATGGCCGATGAACCACGGAACTCCAAGGTCTCCTTATCGGATCCGAAGGCCGATCCCCCGAACCCTCGGAGCCCCAAGATCGCCATCCAATGTGTGACCCTTTCCTCGAAGCCCTATTTTTTTATAAATGGACATACACTTGTTGCATATTATATTGGCATACTTGCATGCATACTTGTCTGTGGTTTGGGGGCCTTATGCTGATTCACCACATAATTAAATATGGAGTCTATATGCGGGATATCGTTGTCTTATTTCGGACTCCATTTAAATTGGTGTAGCGAACCGATGCCATGTTTTATCTTGTTGTTACAACATTTAAATTGTGGGGGTTCTAAATAACTTAAACCATATAATTAGATGTCGGGACCTCGGTTCTGCTTAATATTGCCTAATTGCATCGCACCTTTTTCCATGCCATGCATCATACATGCATCATGCTCGATTTTCTACCGTAGTATTAAATAGTCCATCCGGTGTTTATCCTAGTGTTTTGGTTCTTCGCGGATAAGGCCGTTGAGTTGATGCGAGTGTCGACCCGATCTTCGGATGAACCTTCGGCAATGCTTTCAGGCGAGCATTCTCCCCCTTTCTACCTATCTTACTTTTATAGTATTTATTCCCTCCTGTTGATCTATTGCTATCTGTGTTGCGATGCTCTAGTTTTCGTGCCCGTGATATCCCTTGCAGCCTTATATTTGCCTTGGACATATCCTATTACCTGTTGTTTGTTAGAAAGTGGACTTGCGCGTCATAGTCGCTTGCTCAAGTGCTGTTGCGTGTCGTCAAGTACCACAGTTGTTGGAGTAATGCCGCGTGTTTAATGTTGGGGATGATCATGGCTTTAATTATTGTATAATAACTAAAATTGAAGTAGGTAAATGCAGAGGCACCGGTGGGTGATAGACAATATTTGGTTTCCGACCGCTCACTGGTGTCCCGTAGGACCCCGAGTTCTTGACACACTGTTAGAGATCGGCGCTAACCACATGTGGGATGTGGGCACCCATCGATTAGTACCTGATTTCAAAGTATTGTACTGGGGGCCACAACTAGTTTGAGGTTTTATTTACTATCCTGTACTTATGCCATGCTTTACTGTTTTATTTAAATTGTGCGAGGTACTGCACACTGTACTGTTTAGGACCGTGACCTGTTTTTGCTGTATCGACAAGCCCAGTCACATTTTCAGGTTCCCAGTCGTTTACAGCCGGCTACACAAACCCTGAGTCCGTCTCGGAGACCGGCCGACTTCGTTGCGGGTAGACTTAGTGGGGTGGCCCCCATGTACTTGCTTTGGGTCTGGGAAACGTCATGACTTAGGCCCTAGACATACCGATGGGTGTATGTTAATTGATCGGCAAAAAGGGTCGAAGTGCGTGTGGATACTTTGGTGCACCTGCAGGTTAAATCTTTTCGAAAAGCCGTGTCCGCGGTTATGGACGACTTGGAGCACAGTTCTCGATCATAGACAACTATAACTAAAGTTTACTGTTACAATTTGACTTGTATCCGATGTGACTAGTAATCAGCTCAACTACAATGGAATGGCTAAATAAAAGTACCAACAACTGCTGGGTTTTGGGATATCTCATGCTAATTGTATTTGACTAGTAAATGTCGCAACTACAACGGATTGGTTAAATAAAACTGCCCACTGCTTATTTTATCAGGATGACTATCTATACTTGACTAGTAATTGCTGCAATGATAACTGAATAAATAAAACTGCCAACTGTGTGAGTTCCTTGGTTGACTTCCTCGTTTGGTGTCGAGGGGGAAATACCAGGATGGGTATGTTTGGTGGTAGTATCAGGATGGTTCCGAATAGGTCTTTCTTATCCCTCTCTGATAGCCGACAGTTATATCGAGTCTCTATAGGTTGTTTAGTGCATGCCCGGCTGCTTTCGATCCACCATACAATGTGGCGAGGACCTTGAATTCTAGTCTCGCCGTGTCTTGGCCTCGATCGACCGCTCTCTTTTTCCTTTGCCCTTTGTCGGCACCCCTTTTATTTAAGCAGGTTTTGAGATCGACGTCGTTAGCAGGGTTACCCTTCCGGCTTGGCCTGGGCAGGGTTATGGACGCCATTGGTTATTCTTCAGGGCTCTTAGCCCCATTTGGATTTTGTCCGTAGTCGGACGCTCTATCGTTTTCCAGGTGATTTGGATCTTTGTATTGTATATTTGTATTCTTGACTCTTTGAGTCGCTGTTGTATATATCTGTTTTGTGGGTCCCATCGAGGACTGTT
Source organism: Avena insularis (assembly GCA_023614405.1). Taxonomy (NCBI): domain Eukaryota; kingdom Viridiplantae; phylum Streptophyta; class Magnoliopsida; order Poales; family Poaceae; genus Avena; species Avena insularis. Next base: position 317,257,327 of record CM042694.1, on the reverse strand, counting down.
GTGTAATGTTATTACTTCGTTTTCCACCCTCACGCAAGTGCCTGGTGGGCACCTTTGAATTGTTTCTATGCGGGTTTGGCGTGAAGCGCTGAAACTTGCATAGGGCCGATTCTGAGGGTGTTACAAGTACTTCATGCCATCTTTTCGGATGCTCCTCAATTTTCTTCTTTATAAGCTTAATTAGAGTCTTATTGTGTAGCATCCCAATTGTCTAACAATGGTAATGCTACATGGCTTAATAATATAATGGCTACTTCCTACATATAATTGTTGCATCATAATTATATCATGCTCATGTCATCATGCCACCTTGCATTTGAGCATCATATAAAACCCTTTTTCTTTTGGTTCTTCTCTCATATGCATTATTAATTGTATTTGCCTCTTGATATATTGTAGTTGGTTCTTGATATATTGTTTAATGCCCAAGTTGAGTTGGGGGCATATCTTTTATTAACTCCACCACTTTTCTTGTCACCACCCCATAGTTCCACCATTCCACCATATGTGAGCATTGCATTTTATTTGGGTTTATCTCTAGCTCATGTTGTTTGGAATGGACCCTTTTTTATTCTACGTGCTTCCATATGGAATGATATGGGAAGGTTGTTCATGATGGAATATTTTGAGGATAATATGCACATAGTGGAATATACACACTAGCATGTCCAAAATATATTCAAATATGGTCATCTCCGTTCACTCCACATGGAACATTCCTTCAATCCTTAGCTTGGCCCTTACTCCATCTTTTGAGGATGCACATAAATAAATGCCATGAGATTTTATTTTGTTTTCACAAGATTAACACATGGCATAAAATACTTGCATGGGCCATGCAACCATCACCACCTTTTGTCCTCCTTTGGTTTTATTTGATTTTTGAGTGGATCATCTTCTCATCTCTCTCTTTCTCTCAATCCTTTCTACCTTGCTTTGTTTCTTGCCTTGTGCCATCAAACCTCATCCACCTCTCTTGTGTAGTGCCATGCATGATCTTATAAGACCATCCCCATGACCATCTCCTACCCTTCATGCTTGCTCATGCTCATGTGGTTACACCATCTCACTCTCTCACCTCACCCTCTCCTCTCACCATGCCGAGATATCCCCTCTCCCTACCATGCTGGCCCCACCTGGCCACCCTCTCTCCTCGGCCCCACACCTCAGCTACCCCACCCCATCCCTAACAAACCCTAACCCGAGCCCCTCTCTAATCTAACCCTAGTTGCACCCGAGCCCTCTCTCCTCTCTTTTTCTCTCCACCTTCCATGCTGGCTCCAGCTACTACCCCTCACCGACCCCACCTGCAGCCTCTACACGCCTACCTTCCCCCAGCCCGAGCAAGCACGTGATCGAGAAAGAGAGAGAAGGGGCCGAGGCTACTTTTCCCTGCCCGAGCCCCACGGCTGCCCCTCCTCCCTCTCCCTCACTTTTTCCTCCTCCCACACGTCTCCTGGCTCGTCCAGATCCGCCCGAGCCTGCCCTCCTCTCCTCCCTTTCTTCTCCACCGTCGCCAGCACCTGCCGCCGGTCGCCACCGTCTACCGTGTCGCCCCCTCGTTCTAGCCGGCCAGCCGACGTGGAGGTGTTCCAGAAGATCGAGGACGTCCCTCTACCCCGCCCTGTACACGCCAATGAGGAGGAGAAGCCCCCCAGGAGCGCCAGTACCGCGTCGTCCCGTTGAAACCCTAACCCACTAGGATGCCTGCAACCTCAACGATCCGCCACGCCTCGCCTCGATCTGACGCCGGCAACCTCCTCGCGGTAAGCCACTCCACCTCCTAGACAACATCCGCCCCGCCGTAGAGCCCTAGCGCCGCCGTTCGTTTCGGCGAGCACCCTCTGTGCGCCAGCGGTCGCCGGTGTCTGCAAGCTTCCCGCGCCGCATCGAGCCTTAGCTAGGCCCCAAACCCCCTCCTGTCAACTCCCCTAGCCAGCCGCACTGGTCACCGCCGCCTAGCGCGAGCCCTAGGTCGCCAGTTCGATTCCCTGCGTCGTGCATGCCGCGCTCTGTCGGTCGATCACCGATCCGTCAGATCGACAGAGGAAACAGAAGAACAGTACGGGCCGTGGTTGTTTTACGATTAGCCCCCTCTTTTTTATCTCTCGCTCAACCCGCGGTCCATCCTACCCCACCTGTCAGCCGCCGTGATTATCTCTCAGAAAACCCCCCAGTCTGTTATTCCCTAAACCCGTGGTCCAGCCTATCCCCTCCTGTCAGCCTCTGCGGGATCACCCACTGTCACGTGGGCCCGCAGCCATCGGACCCACCAGTCAGCCCCAGTGGCTAGCTAAGCCGCGGTAGCAAAAGAATTCAGTACTGGTAGCTAGGTTTGCCTGGGTGACAAAAGTTTTCCCCTGTTGTCTGTTTTAATTAAACCTTTTTCAAATTGATTTAAATTTAAATTCAAATCAGATTTAAATAACTTTCCAAATATAAAACCAAATAATACAAATGATATATGTTTTTGAATCAGAAAAATGTGAGGAATTCAAATATGCTATTCAAAATATTATTTGAGAACTTTAAAATTTCGAGATGATTAAAATTACAATAAAATGCCCTTTTATAATTAATTAATAACTTTTGTTTTATAACTCCATTTTTGACAAATAATATGTCTAAATCGATCAGCACGGCGAGCCCGTTCTATCTATGCATTCCATGTCCTGAATTGAAGCATGCATCATGTCATTATTAAAAATCTGAACTGTTTATGGCAACAAAACTTGACTAAATAAATCAAGAAATGCTTTATTCTTATACCCCACACCTTACCCTTGCCATGCTACTTTAATGCCATGTAAATTGTGCATCATTCATCATGGCATGCTTGTTTGCTTGTCGCATTTTAATTCATATGCTTGTGCACTTTATTTATGTTGGCCCTTGTTTGTTTGGTTCTTCTTCGAATTGATGCCCAGCAGGAGAATTATCAGGGATCACAGGAGTTCTACCCAGATCCACCTCTCGCTTCAACTGAGCTGCCAGGCAAGCACTACCACATGCTTGCATACATATAGTATCTACTACCTCTATCTTATTCTTGCATCATTGAGTCGCGACTGCATTAAATTGAATCCCAAGTACTGCATGGCCTTTATTTTTAAACCCCACCGAAGCTTGTTCCTCCATCCCATGAGCCATTACTACAGGAGTTGTTTGAGCCATGCGGGTCGTAGAACAGCACGTGTAGGGTATGTGAGAGTCTGATGGATAACGAGGTACCTAAACAACTTAACCTGAGTAGTAATGGGATAACTAATGAAAGTGGCACCGGTGAGCAATATCTGCTATTTTGTTCTTCATGCTCACTTGTGTGCCGTAGGACCCCGAGTACTTGATTTCTGTTCCTTGACTATTCGCACTATCCACATCCGGGAGGCCTTATGGACCCCCCTGAGCCAGAGCTTGATTCATTCTTATTTCTTGGGGCCACAAAGTAGTTTGGGGCTTTATTACTATCATGTACTTATGCCATGCTTTACTGCTTTATTTAAGATTGTGCGAGAAGCACCTGTACTGTTTTGGATGCGGAGTGTTTTCGCGGTATCGACAAGCCCAGTCACACTTTCGGGTTCCCAGTCGTTTACCATCATTGACACAAACCTTGGGTCCGTCTCGGAGCCGGCCAACTTCGTTGCGGGTAGCTTAATGGGGTGGCCCCCTGAAACATTTATGAATCCTGTGATCGCTTTGTCGTGAATGCCTCGTTGGGTTTTGATTTGGTTTTTCCGAGGTTGATCGAGTGTGTGTTGCTATTTATGCACCCATGCAGGGTAAATCTTTCTGAAAGCCGTGTCCGCGGTTATGGACGACTTGGAGCATAGTTTCTCGATCATAGACAAGTATAACTAAAGTACCGCTTTTAATTTGACTAAGTACCTGACTAGTAAATAGTGCAACACTCATGGAATGGTTAATAAAACTGCCAACAGATGGGGGTTAAATTCGCTTCCTCGTTGGTAAGCGAGGAGGAGGATGGATCTGTTAATATTACTATTATAACTGTTGTTATTAATTCACGGACATCCGTCTATCTTTGGTTAGGCGGATGGTTAGCGAGTATATATAGAATTGTTAGGGATTACCTTTTGCTGCAATTGCGTCACCTCAGGTTGTCTCCCCTTTAGAGGTATAAAGACTTGCTGAGTACCCCTAGGGTCTCACACGATAAATTGTTTGATTCAGATGAACAGGTATACTCGCAAGATGGATACTGGGTGGAGGAGACGGACGATGTTGTAGCGATCACTCGGTGTAGAGATTAGGAGCAGGATCCGTGAGATCTGTGGGCAGGATGTGTTTATTTATGGGGCATCTTATGCCGATTTGCTTCTTATCCGTACTCGGATCTTGTTTTCCGCTTCCGCCTGATACTCTGATGTTTGATGTATGAGGAGATATCCTAAACTATTATATCTATCTAGGCTATTTGGATCTTGCCGTATGGCGTTGCAATATTTCTATTTCTTTTAGATGGAATGGCTCTGAGGACTGTTGTATGTGGCTTGCATACATACTCATTTGTGTATGTAGTTGATCCCTTCGTCTGCCGATTACGCCGCTTGTTCTTGTCCTGATGTTTGGAAATGGTTAGGACGGCCGAAAGGTCTACCTGTGAGTGGCATTTGGCCCCACCGTACTATTTTAACCATTTCCGCTCATCCAGGCTTGTAACTAAGAGCGTAATTCACCGAGGTAGTTACATATTGCGAGAGATTCGGCATGTCCATTAGCTTGAGCATAATAAGGCGACGAATTCAACAACTTAATTCTAAAAGATTCGACAAACTCACGGAATTGATGCGACATAAAAGAAGAACCTTGATCAGAAGTCAGAGTTTAAGGAATATCGAATCTGTGAATAATATGCTCTAAGACAAAACTAATCAACTCTACATGAGTCATATTTCTTAAAGGAACCGCTCCAGTCTATTTGGTAAACTAATCCATAACTACTAGGACGAAGCGATGCCTTTTAGAAGATGAAGGATGTATTTCACCAATAAAATCTAGGCCACATCCTCTAAATGGCCACGCCTTAATTATAGGATTCAACATAGCCGCGGGTGCTAACTGTATATTCCCAAATTTTTGACACGCTTCACAACCCCTATAATACCGAAAGCAATTTTCTAATAAATCGGCCAATAAAAACCCGCTCTTTTTAATAACCATCGTATTTTATGAGAGGACTGATATGTCCCGCATATTCTTTCATGCACCTCACCCGTATTTTAGACTGTTCTGAATCCAAGCATTTTAAAAATAACTCAGCTATAGTTTGGCGGTATAATTCGTCGTTCAACAACATATATTTTAAATCTTGTCGCCAAATTTTCCTATCCCTTATTTTACTTGGATCCTTTAAATAATTTACTGACGGGACTCTCCAATCTTGATGTTCTGAATTACTTGCTAACTCGGTTATATCTGTCTCGATTATCGAATCATGTTTTATTCATTTCTGATTTGAACCAAACCCAAGTGTGCCATGTACTAGACTCACGTTGGATTTACCATACACAAGATCTAGCATCGGTCTTTACAATATGAAAAATTGTCCTTTGCTAACGTTATAACCGGATGCTTGCTGTGCGAAGAAATTAGCCTTTGAATTTTCTTCCCTAGGTATATGATTAATAGTGAACATATGTAGAGTCTTAATTATGTCCAAGCACCGGTTCAAATAGCTGTTTAGTAATCCATCTAGACACTGAAATTCACCTTTCACTTGTTGTACCACCAGAAGCGAATCCCCAAAAGCATCTATATCTTTTACACCCTTATCCACTAGACTTTGTAAACCAACCAACAAAGCCTCATATTCAGTTTGGTTGTTAGTACAATCATATTCTAGACGGACCGATGTTTTATAGAAAATATTATTAGGTGAAAGTAAAACATTACTGACACCTTGTCCATCTATACAAACCGATCCATCAAACTAAAGTTTCTATGGGAAAATGCTAACATAATGTAACATCCCAAAACTTCAATCCAAGAGTATCAAAGATCAAATCATCCAAATTTAGGATTAACAAAAACTTTTCCATATTTAAAATAAAAGCATTCATATATGTGAGCATTTAAAATAGGAGTTGTTTTGAAGTGCCATAATTGTGTGATCATTTGCTTCTAAAATATTTCTTAAGGGAATTAAACATCATCTACATCATTCCCAAACTTTTCCTAAAAGAAATCAAATCAAAAAGAATTAAAATAAAGGAATGGTCATTTGGACAAATTTAACTCTCATGCCTACTTTGGCTATTCCTAGTACTCAATTCTTAACAGAAACAATTCTTGATCTTTGCACCCCTTGCTAGTACACATAATAGGGTACCAAGGCCCACCTTTTGATCTTCTAAAAACATTCTGAAAACTATTTTAAATGGCAGTTCAAAATTGAATCTAATGCATATGCATAGATCACCCATATTTTAAAAACCATCTAATTGAGCACCATTTTCAAAACCCTTGCAACCAGAGACTATCTAGCACTAGTGGAGATCACCCAAAAATTTTGAACTCAAAATTCAAAACTTTTTCTCTTGCGGCCATTTCATCAAACAACTTGTGTGCACAAATCTGGCCAAAATTAAAACACTGTTTTGAGCAGTGATCTTGGTCACCATTTGTGCCTAACCTTGTCCCCTTGTTCCCTTAGTACTAGCCCTACCTTTTGCTAGCCCGGCCACACCCTGTGCATACGACCAAATGGTCATGGCCATTAAGGCCGAGCACCTTGAGTACCCCCACCGGCGACATCGCGCCACAGCAGCCGCCAACTTCCCTCGCCATGTCTAGGAGGTAGCCAACGCCGCACCGCCCCTCTCTGTCCCTTGCACGAGCCAAGAGCAGCCGTGGACCACCGAGGAGAAACCGTGCCCAGTGCCACCGGACCATGCCGACGCCGCCCGCAGAGCACGCCCTGTCCCCGCGTGCACAAGCCACCACTCGACACCAGCCCGCGCCCACCTCTCCGCCTTGACCTAGAGAACACCCCAGACACCCCCGTTTGCCGCCCAAAGCCCCACAGCCACCGCTCGCCGTGGACACCGCCGCCTCTGCCTCTCAGAGTGCCACCTCACCCCGACGGCATACCACCGCCCCTACGGTCGCATTGAAGCGCTAGAGCACCGCTAGGGGACCGCCCAGCGATTGCCATCCCCAGCCATGACGCTAGCTCGCCGTATCCATGTCGCCACCGTCGACCGCCCATCCCGCTCGGTCTCACCGTCGAGCCTATAAAAGGAGCCCTCCCCAGCACCAAAGACTCCTGATGCAGTGGGCCCCCGCCGCTAGGGTTTGAGCCGCCAGGTTTGAGCTACTCGTCCGTCGTCGATGATGACCTCTCGGTAGTAGATCTAGCTTCTAATCGCACACTGACGCGTCTGCGGCGTGTTAAGTGTCGTGACAAGCGGGACCCCTGTCGTGAGCCACCAGCATGGCCTGGGGCATTTCCTTTCTCGTGCAAGCCCGTAGATTCAAATTAGGATTTTTCTTTTTAGTTAGAATATAGTTTTTGTCCAGTGTTTCAAAATTCAATTCTTTGAGTTTGACAAATCCAAATTGCATGAAACCAATTTTGTCTGAAAGGTATTGAAATGCTCTATCCAAGCCCGTTGGATTTAATTCATTTAGAGTTATAGATTTCTCCTAATAAAAATAAGAAGACAGAAGCTTTTGCAACTTGAAACATTTTTGTAAAATCAACCAAGTTAGCTTTTGAGTTGATTCCAACTCTCAAAAATCATATTTCATCATATCTATCCAAATATGTAATAATATTAAGGTTTACAAATAGTGACTTTGGACTAGTACCAAAATAATGCTATATAGGCATTTCTAGTCACTTTAAATCATTAAATAATAAACTTACCCCAAAGTAATAGTAATCCAACCTTTAAATTTCATTCCCACAGGTTAGAATATGTGGTGAGGACATGTGTCCACATGATCCCATATTTTTATGGTGAATATTAAATTATGGTTAATTTTTCAATGAGTAGAAATTACTTTTCCAAAATAAAAAGGTGGAAACTATTGAATTAAACTTGTGATGTTTTGGATGATAATAAATCATCAATTGTGTGGTTTAGAATACTACTTAGTCTAAGTTAAGTATTGTTTGGTGATTGTGCCCTCCCTATGTATTTCTAGACGATAGTACCGACCAAGCCTTCGAGGAGGAGGAGTTCTACCAAGAAGAAGAAGAAGAAGAAAACTTCAACCACTGCACCAACCAAGGCAAGCTATTAGTGGCAAGCTAATCCTTGCAAACATGCTTTAGTAAGCTATTGTAGCAAGCTAGAATAAAACTAGATAGTTTAGTAAAGATGCCTTAAGCATACTTTGATCACACCCCCTTAGTTGACACCAAGTTCTTTAATTAATTTTGAAGGTAGCATAAAGAGTATAAAACTTGACCTAATTAGAAACCCTTAGATGTCATTCTATGGCATGAGATTGATCCCATCTTTCCACCTTAGTGAACACTCTTAACCTAGTGTTTTAGAATAAATCAAACTTGATTCACTTTAGATGGGAACACTTGGTGAAAATGAGTTATGAAAACCTTGGAATGATGAGTCATTCTATTGAGATGTTTTGACATGTGTTGAGAAACACAATGGGTTTATGATGATGAAAATGATGAGGCCTGGGCCTTAACCCTTTTATAAAACTGATGGTTGGATTCGAATGCGATACCATTCCAAATTTACCGTACAACCACATTACCTGAATTGGGTAAGGCTTAGCTGGAAATTTATATGCATTAGTATTAGTTCCCTCACGGGAGAGGTTTGAGCTGAGGCTACCTCTCAATGATGACCACCTATGCAGTGCCCAAGATGACTGATGGTCATGGTTGGGAGGCCATGCTCATAGGAGAGGTGCTTGTACTAGGGTGTGTAAAGGGAAGGTTATGTTTGATTATCTGCATACCAAGTATGATGATTCAGGGTTATCCCAGATGTATCGAATCTTGTGGTGAAAGTGTACCACCTCTGCAGTGTCAAACTATTGAATAGCGCGTCATGATTATGGACAGTTGGAATGGCCATACTGTTTCGTTGTCAGATGTTTTCTAAATACCTTGAAATGAATGATGACCTTTGACTTGACCACAACAGGGTTGTGTTAATGAAATTAGCTTCCCAACTTAGGTGATTCTAGAACTTTACTTTATCTTTTCTTGCTTCAGAACTCAGCTTAGGTTTCAAAATTAACTTGATAGTTATTCTTTCAATTCAGCACTTTAACTTAGAATTATAACCCTTGCTAGTAGTAGTTTGCGAGTACTTAAAGAGTACTCATGGCTTTTGTCCCTAACTATTATCATGACCAGACTATGAAGGAGAGTATCAAGATGATGGTCAGCAGGACGGCTATGATAACTAGGACTATCTGCCTTCGTCAGCATTGCCTGTGCCCCTGAAGATGGACCCCACCGCTACGCTATCGTTTATTTCCGCTGCTTGTTGTATTAAAGACTGGATCATGAGATCCTTATTTGTGTAAAACCTTATGTATGGTTTGTAATGGATGATGTACTATGATATCCACTCCGTTATGTCTCGCAAAAATAGTAATCCTGGGATTGCGAGGTATGTCATAACGGGCATCTGGGATTAAAAATCCGGGTGTTGACACATAACTACTATCTTCCTCATCCTTAATTCTATGATCAACAATAAAATCGGCGATGACTTGATCCCTCATAGCACGCAGCGATTCATATACTAAATCATATCTATAATAACTAAATAAGTGAACCCCGCTAACCTATTTCTATAAACATGCGAGCTATCCACCTAAGCAAGTCCTCCACCTCAGCAAAAATATCTACATAGCTGCCACCTCAGCAAACAACCTGCATGCGTGCCACCTTAAAAAAATATATTGGTTCTAGACGCTTCCTTTAGATGTTCTCTTCGTCTTCAGTTTCTAGCTCGGCGAGAGATAATGCTAAGTTTAAAATGGTCGGGCATGCATGAAACCTCAATTGAGGTGCCACTCTACTTTTGCTCTTCCGTGAGCGCCTTATCTACCTGTGCTTCTCTTCCCCGTTTTTTCCATCCATGGACACCACCCACTTCATCTGCATACGGTTCCTCTCCTCCCCACTACACAATTATCCACATCACGATTCTTCTATTCCTTCATTCTTAAACGACAACAACGCTCCGCCATGCCGGCGAGTAGTACAAGACCGTGTGCAAGTTCACAGCTGAGGGCACCATCTGGGAGCAATACCAAGACCCCTGAATAAGGTACAGGATGCTTGACGACCTCAACTGGCACAACGATGTGAACGGACCAGCTACAAGCTATCTTCGACACCAATGGTAGATTTCTTGATGATTAAATTCGAAATTTCTTCTCTTTGTTTTGGATCTTGCCTAAGCCACCTATTGTTTTGAATCTAGGACACTAATCTTTGAACCAAGAACCAACATCACATCATGGATCAGAGAAAGCTAGCGGCCATGGCATCACAAAGCACATGCTTCTACTCTTTCTCCAGCCACAACATCGCAGTGTTCGGGGAAGTTCTCTCTGTGAAGACCATTGCTTAGGTATTTTAATTTTGTTTTTTAACGTGGCCCATATGAATAACATTTCTGCAGGGAACTACGGATGGCAATCCATATATCGGTTTCATCTATTGATTAGAAAGCGATGTATTATGTTCTATGCCTACAAATTTATGGGCCACTGCTGATTTGAACTCCTGAGATTTCTCAAACTATTTCTACTATCTACCAAAATATAGAGGTTTGAGAAGGTAAGAATCTTTAGTCCATTTTTGACCAGGTTAATTCCCTCTACATTTTATAGAGTAAATTTAGTACCGAGATAATTCAATGTCTCAATCAGATTCATGAAATGGTTTACTTGACTCAAGCATATCAACGTGTTCTAATAGTAATATTTTCATATTTCAGTATCAGTTTTACCTAACATAAGCAGAAAAGGAGATGCAATTAGGAGCTACATGATGCTTTGGTTTCATATATTGGTCCTTTCTCGCAAAAAACTCTGTTGATAACATTTTTATTTATTTCTTTATATATGAAATTGGGATGACCTCCATCATATTTCCTGCAGCATTTAGATAAGACATTAGGAGACGGGAAAAACAAACTTGGGGGTCGAATTAAAGTGACTAAATATGATTTTTTTTCATCTTTACAAGTTGTATAAATTACGTACTGAACTTGAGAAAATGTATTAACAAACATGGTTCTTGGTTCAGAATGTTTAACCACTGTCAGGCTGCGTATTCACGATCTAGACATGTTTTGTTCTCTATTGCGTATTCGCTGTAAAAGAAATATGCAAACCTGATTCATATTCATATTTGATTATGAAGTTTTTCTGATAAAAAAGTATCATATGTACAAAGCCTTCCACTTAAACCGAAGGGTTCCAGTCACCCAGTTTAGATCACTTATTCCTGTTTGTATGTTCAAGCTCTATTTTATGAAATTATATGGTACATGTCATGACTTGCTTCAAGTCATATTTTGCCCATCACGTTTATGGCATTAGTTCTTTATGTTGTTAATAGATAGTCTACTCAACTTTTCGCTGCAACGCGCGGGGTATCATCTAGTTCTATTAGTGCATAAGCCCATTCCCAATCCTACCACTAAGGATCGGTCGCTGCAACATATACTTAATTACGTTGGCCTGACAAGCTACCACACATGTACTAGAAAGTCGATAAGACCGAAATGGTATCGTCTTCTTGTATCAATACCGCGCCGATCACTGTATCTTGTGTAGCAATATATAACCTGAACGGCACACCGGACTTGGGCACTCGCAATACTGGAGGACTTAACAAGTATCTCTTTATATTATTAAAAGCATCCCGCTGTTCTGCCCATCAAGTAAATTCGGCTTCATGCTTTAGCCGAAGTAAAGGCACAAACGATTCAATTTTGCAGTTCAATTTTTCCTGCAAGGTTAGATATGAATCATCTCAAGTAATTAAGTTTTCCTAACAATTTCTGCACGTCCTTTTTACATCTAGGCTCTTCCAACTTTCTAATCGACTCTATTTTTGTAGGATCAATCTCTATGCCTCGTTCATGAATAATAAAGCCTAAAAACTTTCCAGCCGACACACTAAAAGCACATTTGAGTGGATTCATTTTCAAACCATACCGGCGCATTCTTTCAAAAGCTAAACGTAAATCAGCTAAATGATTATCAAACTCATCCGATTTAACAAGTATATCATCAATATACACTTTTAGTACTATGCCTAATAGATCATGAAATATCAAATTCATAGCACGTTGATACGTAGCGCCGGTATTTTTCAAACCAAATGCCATAACGACCCGCTCGAATAAACCAACAAAACCTGGGCAGCGGAAAGCAGTCTTGGACATATCTTGTTCGGCCATAAATATCTGATTATAACCAGCATTACCATCTAAAAAACTAATTATTTTATGTCCCGAAGCATCGTTAATAAGCATGTCGGCTATAGGCATAGGATATTCATCTTTAGGAGTGGCTTTATTCAAATCTCTAAAATCAACGCAGATTCTAATATTATTAGTATTTTTCTTTTCAACATGCACAATATTAGAAACCCATTCCGCATATCTACATGGCTGAATAAACCCAGCTTTCATCAATCGATCAACTTCTTCTTTGATGCGATCATATAAATTAGAATTAAAACTTCTACGGGGTTGCTTATGTGGCCTTTGACATCAACAACAAAAAACGCAGTCAGTAATGTTTTGCTTCCGACTATGAGCTCCATAGAAATAACACCCTTAGCTTCAGATAATTATTCCGAGAATCCGCTAAGTCCCATGTTAGTCTCATTAGCTCGCTCTCTATTCGGTTCAGTTTAGAAAAGACCGAAAAAGGCATAATATTAACACCGGCACCGCCATCAACGAGCATGCGACCAATCGGCTCACCATCAATATGGCCTCGGATGAACAATGATTTTAGGTGCTGTCCGCGCTTCTCCGATTTCTCAAACATCGCATTTTTTGGACCAAGAGCAAGCTCTGCAACTTCAACTTCAGGCGCACGAAAATCAGCTGGCAAGGCAAACACCATATTAACGTCCATATCGGTAGGCGCCTTATCTTTACTCTCTGAATTATCATCAGCATCAGCAGGCGCGTCATGAGAATCTTTCTTTTCCTCGGCAACGATGCGTTTCTCCATCGAAGTTTTCGTAGGCACCACCATTGGTGTAGCTCGATTAAACCATTCATCGCGTTTCTTATCAGCGATCTTTTCTTTAATCTCCATTGCTCGCAGTCGCTGCACCCGTCGCTTTTGGGTATGTGTAAGACCCCTCGGACACCACTGAAATCCTGGTTTAGTTCCCAGTGCGACTGACATAATTCTGTTGCCCTCCAAGTTTCTCGGCCTATACTGACGGACTGTTGTTCCTGGCGCAAATCCCTGCCACCTAGCCGAGAAAATATCCTGTTGATTACCAGTCTCAAACTTATTGATACCCTTCGTGTTTACAGCAGGAGATATACCAACCGACTCACTATTGTTAGGAGACGGACCAAGATTTTCCGCATGCATATCACCAACGTGCAAGCTAGCGTATGAGGATTTAATATTATTTGTGTTGCCATGCTTAAGTCTACGTATAACAACATCTGCATAGCTACCATGACCATTGCCGTTTTGTCTGATCAGCCCCAACGATGCCTCCTTCTGAACCATATCAAACCCCTGTTGTCGGTGCTGCACACTACTATCAACGCCAACAAATTTTGTCTCTCCAGGTTTCGTGCCATGGTCAGCAGTAGCAGATGAATTTGAAGTAGTTGCAGGTTGACTGGCTACGGTATTGCCGATTTTAGGCACCCACACGAGCTTGTGATCACTCCTGTAATTTTTCTTATCCGCATTACGTACCGGCGAGCGATTTTCTTGAATAACAATGGCATCACGTGACCTAGCCTTGTGATTGAAACGAGGATTTTTCTTACACATATCTCCTCTGATCATAGGCCTCGACGGTATCCATCCTAGCTGAAATTAGCCCACTGGTCCTGCAGGATACTGCGCCCACGGATTGAAGCCCCATGAAGGACACTGAGGATACATCGGAGGCAGACATTTCCAATATGTCGACTCCATTGGAAAATAGGACTGCTGATTATACTGATTTCCTCTCCAATGCTCATGCTCTCTAGAACCAGAAGAAGACCTCGAACGCTTATTACCTCCAAACCGATTAAACATATTATCTGCCTTGCGCGATGTATATTTTCCCAGCAGCATGCTAACAGTTGGCTTCGGTCTCAGAGCTAATTTCTTTCTTTCATTGACTTTCCACACTCCTACTTCTGGATTTTTGGCTTGATCATCGCCTGGAGGAGCATTAGCATTAACAAGATTTTTCTCCCTCGCGGACTTGGCCTGATCTGACATCTTCTTTGTCTCCACTTCAATTACATTTATAGAAAACAGATCACTATCAAGCTTCATCTTAGAACCCTCTGTAAATGTCAATCGTCTATCATTAATGGCCAATTGCACCAGTTGACGAAACACATTACAATCATTAGTAGCATGAGAAAAAGAATGGTGCCACTTACAATATGCTCGTCTCCCTAATTCTTCTGGACTCGGAATTACATGACCTTCTCTTAATCTAATTAATTTTCCTTGCAGTAACATATCAAATTTTCTGTCACACTTGGTAACATCAAAAGTGTATTTAATTTCCTCTCTTCTAGCAGGTGTAGGTTTCAAAGCAGGACATGCAAAAGGTTTTGACTTAGATGATCGAACCCATTCGGCTACACATATATCAACGTCATCCTCACTAGCCGAATCGTCATCACAACCTATAGCATTAACCATGCGGTTTTCTTTCTCTTTATTTTTATTATCTTTTAACCGGCTATATTGTTTAACATCTTTCGCCCGATTCTCTTGCGCCAAAGCCTTTTGCAAAACTTGATTAACGTCTGAAAATTATTCACCTTCTAACTTATCCTTAATATGATTAAGCAAACCCGAAAAAGCAAGATCAGCTTTCATTATACTTTTGTCTAATCATAGTTAAATTTAAAAGTCGAAGTTCAGTTTCCCCATTATAAAAATACTCATGAAATTTCTGCTCCAATGGTGCCCATGCCGAAATAGAATTGGGAGCAAGTGATGTAAATCAAGTCAATGAAGTGTCGGACAAAGACAAAGAAAACAATTTTACCCTATAAACATTAGATGTGCCAACATCACTGCATTGTGCTAAAAAATTCCCTATGTGTTCAAAAGTTGATCTACCATCCTCTCCCGTAAATTTAACAAAATCTAGAATTCTAAAACCACGAGGATATGGCATTAAGTCGAAATAATCAGGGTATGACTTCTGATATCCACGTGCTCTATCCTTAGGTTCTAAACCAAATTCCCTAAATATGTTAGCGAGTTGATTTTTAAAACTATCGGTAGGTTGTGGAGAACTATTTTGTGGAACAGATGGAAAAACAGTACGTGGTGGAATCTCAGGCAAAGCAGTTTGAGCATATGTGGTTTGTTGCGGAGGTGTATTAAAATATGAATCCGGTACCGGCCCGTAAAGAACCCCGGGGACCAACCGGTGGCAAAGGTGGTGTATTATATGCTACCATTTGATAACTAGGTGCTGCAAATTAGAGTTAAAACCCATGTTTCGGTTATTGATGTTGTAAGCTTGTGGAACCGAAGTCGAAACTATGACAGGAGCAACACTAGGTACAAAATTATAGGCCAAACTGCTAGCATAATTTCAGCCAGTTTGATTGTTGTTGAAATTAACGTGAGGTTGTGCTACATTAACCGATACACCGGGTATACACGTATGACCAGGTAAATTGACGAATTTATTATTTTCTAGATACACCGGCCGTTTGTCACGATGCTTATCATTGATTTGGAGCACAAACGAACGAACCTGGCGAGAGCGAACCTGGCGAGATAAACTATTTTCAATTTTCTCATTGAACTGCTCCTTAAACTCGCCAAATTTACTAGCTAATTAAGTAACTGTGCGTGACGCATCTGCCATGTCAGAACCGTACTTACTAGCTACAGATACATCAATTAGATGCGCAATATGTTCGGTTGAATTAACTACCTTTGAGCCGAGTGCAGGAGAAGGGCTTGGCGCTGTTACCTTTTTGACGGCGCCGTTCCTCGCCTTGTAGTATCGCTTCAACGTCATGGCCTTATCCGCTTTAAGCTCCCGCTCAAACTCACGCTGCTCATCCTCGGATAGATCGTCAAGCGTAACAGGGATGATGTTTTCCGGGTTGAGGTCGCATGAATTCTTCGGAACGGAATCCATCGTGTGCTTCTTGATCTTCTTCCCCAGCGGAGTCGCCAATTGTGTTGCCGTGAAAATTAGCCGTGCAACACCAGGATAACCGTCGTGCTTTCGTGACGATGAACGGATGATTTTCGAGCAAATCAACAAAGAATTTCTCGCTTTTCGTGGAGGAGATCCGACCGTTTTTCAGGACAAAACGACAAAGATCCAACCAAACCCTAGAATACTAGAGCTTAGTCAGAGAGAAACAGAGAAGAAAGTAAACGTACGTAAAAAAGTAGTGTTTTTGATAATAGATCGATTGTATTGTTTTTCTCCAATCGGCCAAGATCCTTTTATAACTGGGACGCTGGACTTCGCGTACAAGGCAGAAGCTATCGTGCAAAAAGAGAAGTCCAAAACTGAAACCGATTAGGACTCTTGCTTGACTCGGTCACTACCAATCTAGGTCTGTAGTACATATCAGAATTCCAAAGTCTAACTTATGCTCACGTACACATACTCTTGGGCCTAGCTAACCACATGGAACAATAAAATCCGACACCATGCTAATGACTGAATAATTAATAGCTAATCACCTATATGATTATACTTCTATGTTTTTTTCTTACGTGACTCACAACGCGTATCTTCCAGCTGTCCAACTTTTCATCCGAAGCCAGCAAGAACATGTCCTTGGCAGTAGTAGGTTATCTCGTTGCATTGCAGACTTGTCCTGGGCATTGGCGAGCTAGCTCGATGTATTGCAGAACCTTCTCAAGATGTGTCCTGGCTATCCCTTGAACCATGCAAAAATACATGTTGCAATACTTAAACAAAATACTGACTGATTAGCCCTATCAAATTAATTTGGCTCATAAATAGCTACTCGCCAAATTATGTATTCAACACTAACTCGGAGGAATACGGTGTTGTTATGAGGGTGATGTTGGGTTCGCAGCGTAGAAAACAAAAATTTTCCTACGATGTGAACTATACGCCAAGATCTATCTACTAGATACAGAGCAACGAGTGGATATACATCCATGGAAAACTCACCCTCGAAGACAACGGGTTTTGTTAACGAGTTAGAACTCGTGGATAATGTAGTCTTACACTTGCCGATCTCAAGATCGTGATGAAGTCCAGCATGTCCGGCTCCAGCACGTCCTTCAGATCCAGCTTCAGCAAGTCCAGCACCACCAAGTCCAGCACCGCAAAGCAGCGGTGCATCCGTGATTGTACACACGTCTGGTACGCCGACAACCTCCGTCCCTCGCTTCAGCAAAGCTGCGGAAGCAGCAACTCCTTTCTAGATAAAGCCACCGGAAACATGTATCTCGCTAATCCGAGACCATGGGGAATAACTAGGAGGGGAGAGAGATCCTTCACGAGGAGGTGTGAGGAAGAAGGTGTGAGATGAGAGACTTTTATAGGAGGAGGGGAGGGTGTCCCTTCACCTCCCCCATTCATGTGGTGGTAACCCCCTCCACATTAAAATGCCTCTTCACATTCTCTTTTAAAGTCACCACTTTAAATGCATTAAGTTTCTCCAAATTTAATGCTCTCTCATTTAATAAAACTCTTTTATTAATTTTATTCAGGATTTTGTTAATTACTTTAATTAACAAACATTCACATAAACCCCCTGCAATATTTTAATATTACATGCAGAACCAATTTCAGCAATTTCACCCAAACAGTTTCGGTGTCTATTGAAATAGTTCCAGCGCTTTCTTAAATATTTATCTGAAACATATTTGCTCCAAATGGTGTCGGTATCCCTTAAGTGTGTCACCCTACGGTTCACGAATAATGCAGACATGATCGAGACCCCTCTCCGATCAATAATCAGCAGCGGGACCTGGAGATCCGTACTGACTCCCACATATTCAACGATGACTCTTGTGATCATGTGAACCTTTAACGCTAGTAACTAAATCCCTTTGTATCGCGATATATTACATGTCCGGGATTCGATCATCGGTATCTCCATACCTAGTTTGATCACGTTACCGACATGCACTCTTTTCTCGTTCCCGTGATATAACATTCTAGTGATCACATCACTTGCTTGCAAGCTAACCAATGTGATATCACCGAGAGGGCCCAGAGTATATCTATCCGTCATCGGGATGGACAAATCCCACTCTTGATCCATGAGCCTTAACATAACACCTTTGTAGCACTGAACCCACCTTTATAGTCACACTGTTACGGTGTGACATTTGATGTTATCAAGACACTCTTCCGGTGTTAGCAATTAACATGATCTCATAGTCTAAGGACTAAGATTACTTCGTATGATGTTATAGCAATATAAACATAATGACTTTGATCGTAATGCTATACTTCGGATGAATGTTCATCACATCATTCCACCAATGTTGTGACCTCGTTATTAACAACATCCAATGTCTATGATCAGGAAACCTTGATTATCTTGTTAATCAACGAGCTAGTTTATATGAGAGGCATTACTAGGAACTTTGTATTTTGTTTATTAAACACACATGTATTAATGTTTCCAATTAATACAATTATAGCATGCAAAATAAAAATTTATCATAAACATGCAATAAGATAATAACCACTTTATTATTCCCTCTCGGGAATATTCCCTTCAGTCTCCCACTTGCACTAGAGTCAATAATCTAGTTTGAAAAACTTTGCGTACTGAAGACCTATGGCTTTCTGGTGTTGCATATACGCGATTGCTAGTGGTTAACATAATCTCCGAATCTGACAATTTCAGGTCCGTGTATATTTGCATGTCTTTGCGTCTCTACGCATCACTCATTCTCAAATGAGATGACATTGTATAAATTTAGTCCTTTGGTGAGACCTTTTAGTTCGTTCGGGTTAAAATATGTTGATATTATTGTCATACAATATATCTTTATAGTATTAGCCCACTTTTAATCACACCTAGTTTGATAACAAACTACTTAACACAAATGCCCTCCTTTGCCGCTACTATAGCAGTCATATATTTAGCCTTTTGTTGTAGTATCTGTCACGATGTTTCAACTTTGGAACTTATCCAAATCCATCATGGAACATCCGTTCCATTACATTGTGCCACCCATAGTCTAAATTGAGATAAATTTAATTTGTATTTGTGACAAAACTAGTATCAATGTAACACTTTACAATGAACTACCTTTAACTATTTGTCACTTATACATGATATATTCTTAGTTCTTCCAAAGCTCATAAGAATATCTTTACTATCATCCAATGATCATCTTATGAATCATTCTGGTATGTGGTCAAAACATTTAGAGCATATGACATATCTGGATATATACATATCACGGTATAATCGATCAAAATCTTCATGTGATTTTACTCACCAAGTATTGAAACACTTGAATCTTGATTCAATCCTTTCCATGCAGCAAGAACCTTTCTTGTTGTTTCCATATTGAATCCTTTCAATATCTCATATATGTACGTCTGGCATAACCATATTAGCGCCTCAATCTATCCATATAGACATTGATGCCAAATATTCCGGTTTTGCCCAAGTCTTTCATCGAAATCCTATTTTAATGAAATTCTTAACTTGTGTCAATAAAAGATACATCATTTCCAATCAACAATATGTACTCCGCATAATGTATTGGAAATTTGTCTCGGCGCTCCCACTTAATTTCTTGCAAATGCAAGCATCTTCATCATCTCCGATGAATTTAAACTCTTTTAACATTTTCATCATGGTGAAGATTCCAACTCCGCTATGCTCACTTTAACTATTGAAGTTTGCATGCCCTTTTTAGCACCCTTTGAATTAACAAAACCCTTCTGACCGTGTCTTGTACACGTCCTAGGTAACCATGCTATTAGAAGAACATTGTTTTGTTTGTTCAACTACCATACATCAAATTATATGTAGTGGTTGCTACATTAATCCGTCAAGACTAAATATCGCTATGAAAGATCAAATCTTGTCATAGTCAACTCCTTGAACATTGTCGTAAACTTCTTTCCGACATGTCGACTATTTCATAGATGTTAAACATCCATGTCTATTTCTTTATAGATCCAAACACGACCGATAGGCTTCACGCCTTTCCGGAGGGTCTTCCAAGTTTAGAAACTTGATTTCTCGTGTATGGATACTATCACGGATTCTATGACTTCTAGTCATTTTATGGAGTCAGGACCCATCATCGCTTCTTTGCATGTAGTCGGTTCATCATTGTCAAAACAATAACGACTTGCTTATCAAATCATACTATTTGATTCTTACCGACCCACACGGTTCAATAGGAACTCTAATCTCCAAGATCACAACCTTTGTAATCACGGAAGCCATGAGAATTGTGGCCACCACCGGGACACTTTCCGGCGCTGCGCTACTTAGCACATATAGCTAAGGTTCAACAACCTTATCAAAGTTCTATTGTCCTCCCACTTAACTTTTCATGAAAAATTCCTTCTCAAGAAACTTGACGTTCCAAGTAACAAACTCTTTTGTCCTCGGTGTTATGGAGAAATTCCCAACAAATTCTTTGGGATAACCTACAAAGACGTGCTTATCCAACTTTGGTTGTAAACATTTTACTTATGCATAGCATACCAAAATTTAAGAAAAGACAATTCGGGTTTTATTCCAAACCATAACTTATATGGTGTCATTTCAACGGATCACGATGGTGCTCTTTTCAGTGTAAAAGTGGTAGTCTCTAAAGCTTCAATCCTTAAAACATAATGGCAGTTTTATAAATGACACCTTTGATCTTACCATGTCAAACATGGTTTGATTTCATCTCTCGAATATGCCATACTCCTATGGTTTACCGGGAAACACAAATCATGGAACAATTCCTCTAATCTTAAGTGTTTTGCTAAACAGTAACTCAAATATATTCCTTTATGATCAAATCATAAACTCTTTTATTTTCTTGTTACAATGATTTTTCACTTCATCTTGAAAGTCTTTGAATAATTTTCAAATGTTTCATACTTCTTCCTTATTAAGTAAATATATAGATATATTCACTTAAATTTCTGGAGAAAGTATATGAAGCAAAAAGATCCATCGCATATGGCTACATATAATGGACTATATACATCAATATGTATAATATCCAATAAGTTAGTCATCTGTTCCTCTTTGGCCTATGGACGGAGTTTCAATTATCTCGAGGAAAGTCTCACAAGCGTCAGTTGATCAAAATCAAAGACTCCAAAAATCCATCGACATGGAGTTTCTTCATGTTTTCTTTCCAATATAATTTAAACAGCGATGTCACTTCATAAGTGATCTTTCAATCATTTGTCTTGCGACATTTTAGCAATAGTGTTTATGGATGTGATTTCTCCCACTAGACTTGTAAAAGTTCATCCATCCTTTATGGAATACGGTAATTATTTGAACAACCATTGTTCTCATAATACCGGAACAAAATAACAATTATTAAAAACAATTCTTGAAGGCTAGGTTTGACGACAACGAAAAACACAATAACACTTTATTTGTTTTCGATGAACATCATCACTTATTCTCTTGCTAGTTGCTTAGGCCATTGCAGTTCATGAATTGCGTTGTCATGTATGACACTTCATACCAACCAATTTGGTATCCAATACCGGTATCCAATACCTCAGAACCACATTGTTTAACAAGCAAGGAATACAGCCATAACATGTATATCTTCTATATACCTAAGTTGGACATCTCCAACCTTTTCTTTTCTGCCAAATATTTTATTGATTCTCTTTCAACAATTCCTTTTCTTTCAAAAGAATCTATCAACATCAATATTGGTGTCATTCACATGACACATAATATAAAGGGTATATAGTCAAACACTAATACCTTTGGACTTGCACTTTGAAGTGGATCACCATCATCAAATGTTTGGCATTCTTTAAAAAATCCATTCTTTAGTAATGTATTAGTGTAGTAAACATTTTACTTACATCTTCTATTCATCCTTATCATGACAACTTTCATGATCAAGCTACTATAGCCTATAAGAAAGAATCGCGAGTATAATGTTAGTTCCCAAAACCTTTTTGGGAGATCCGGATGCTTAGCATCTCCATCCGTCACAAATTCTCATACAATACGAGAACATGTATTTTGCTAAATTATACTCTATCATAATGCAACCAAAAACATTGTTTCAGATATCACAATATCTTCCACACATGATGGTTTCTGAAACAAATTTTCAGCTCCTAGATAATCTTGATATTAAAACAACTTTTGAATATCAAAAATCATGGAGGGAAACATGATACTTTAGATACTAACATTGGAATTCTTACTCTTGATTTAATACTACTTATTAAACTTCATGGAGTAAATATAGTTTGCTGAAAGTTTGCAATAGGACTTATAAACTTTAAATTGACATTCAAAACATACGATACCAGTTCGTAAAGTAAATATCCAGAATTCTATAGTTCTATTATCTCAATTAAAACTAAGCATAAGGTAGTAAACAGATGCCAATGACTACAACAAATTATGCAAATTCACTTCGATTTAGTTTATGACAAATTTGAGTCTGACTAATCCAAATTAGAAATGAACTCCCACTCAAAAACGACATCCCTCGTGCCATTTTGGTGATTACATGAACCAAATCCACTACACCAAGTCCGATCATCACGTGAGTAGGTGTAGCTTCAAAGGCGAGCATCAATATGGGCATCATATCAACTATATAACTCATGCTTAACCTTTCAGTCCGTGTTCCGAGGCCATATCTGTACATGCTAGGCTCGCCAAGTAAGAACCTTAGTACTCGCATGTCTAAAACTGTCTTACACCCGTTTGTATGAAAGCGTAGTCGAGTACACCCGATCATCACGTGATGTCTCGAAACACGATCCATAAAACAGTGCATACTTAAGGAAGAACACATTTTATCTTGATATTTAAATAAGGGATCATCTTATAATGCTACTAAAACACCAAACTAGCAATACAAGATGCAAACATCTAATATGTAAAGTGGGATGATATGGTCCATGCATTTGATCTCTATCATATGCATCGTGGTATGATCTCTATCATTCCTTTGTGTGTAAGGCCAAGGTCTATGGAACTTACATGTTAGGTGTGTTGTAAGAGTATCTATCATACATCTACTTACAACATTACCATATCATGACACTAGCCCAGTAACGATCTAAACAAGACGCCTCTAATTTATCAATTGCAAGTTTTACGTGGCTTAGGGCTTTCGGAGATAGAACCGGTCTTACCTACGAACATGAACCACGACGAGGATAACCAAGTTATTAGCACCTCGTTGTAAATCAGATATTGACTATAGTAGGAGAGACAGACACCTGCCAGCCACTTATGCAAAACAAGTTGCATGTCAGTTGTGGAACCGGTCTCATGTACGATGACATGTAAGGTTGGTCCGGGCCGCTTCATCCCACTATGCCACCAATATCCAAAATACATAGAAGATGCAATAACATGATCATCATTGCCCACATATAAACATATGTGTACTACCCGTGCAAAGCACCTACGCAAAGATCAGGCTCTGATACCAATGTTGGGTTCACAGCATAGAAAACAAAAAATTTCCTACGATGTGAACTATACGCCAAGATCTATCTACTTGATACAGAGCAACGGGTGGATATACATCCATGGAGAACTCACCCTCGAAGACAACGAGTTTTGTTAACGAGTTGGAACTCGTGGATGATGTAGTCTTGCACTTGCCAATCTCAAGATCGTGATGAAGTCCAGTAGGTCCGGCTCCAACACGTCCTTCAGATCCAGCTCCAGCAAGTCCAGCACCACCAAGTCCAGCACCGCAAAGCAGCGGTGCATCCGTGATCGCACACACGTCCGGTACCCCGACAACCTCCATCCCTCTCTCCAGCAAAGCAGCGGAAGCAGCAACTCCTTTCCAGATGAAGCCATCGGGAACATGTATCTCACTAATCCGAGACCATGAGGAATAACTAGAGGGGGAGAGAGATCCTTCACGAGGAGGTGTGAGGAAGAAGGAGTGAGAGGGGGGCCTTTTATAGGTGGAGGGGAGGGTGTCCCTTCACCTCCCCCATTCATGTGGTGGTAACCCCCTCCACATTAAAATGCCCCTTCACATTCTCTTTTAAAGTCTCCACTTTAAGTGCATTAAGTTTCTCCAAATTTAATGCTCTCTCATTTAATAAAACTCTTTTATTAATTTTATTCAGAATTTTGTTAATTACTTTAATTAACAAACATTCACATAAACCCCCTACAATATTTCAATATTACATGCAGAACCAATTTCAGCAATTTCACCCAAAATAGTTTCGGTGTCTATTGAAATAGTTCCAGCGCTTTCTTAAATATTTATCTAAAACATATTTGCTCCAAATGGTGTCGGTACCCCTTAAGTGTGTCACCCTATGGTTCGCGAATAATGCAGACATGATCGAGACCCCTCTCCGATCAATAATCGGCAGCGGGACCTGGAGATCCGTACTGACTCACACATATTCAACGATGACTCATGTGATCGTGTGAACCTTTAACGCTAGTAACTAAATCCCTTTGTATCGCGATATATTACATGTCCGAGATTCGATCATCGGTATCTCCATACCTAGTTTGATCTTGTTACCGACATGCACTCTTTTCTCGTTCCCGTGATATAACATTCTAGTGATCACATCACTTGCTTGCAAGCTAACCAATGTGATATCACCGAGAGGGCCCAGAGTATATCTAGCCGTCATCGGGATGGACAAATCCCACTCTTGATCCATGAGCCTCAACATAACACCTTTGTAGCACTGAACCCACCTTTATAGTCACCCTGTTACGGTGTGATGTTTGATGTTATCAAGATACTCTTCCGGTGTTAGCAATTAACATGATCTCATGGTCTAAGGACTAAGATTACTTAGTATGATGTTATAGCAATATAAACATAATGACTTTGATCGTAATGCTATACTTCGGATGAATGTTCATCACATCATTCCACCAATGTTGTGACCTCGTTATTAACAACATCCAATGTCTATGATCAGGAAACCTTGATCATCTTGTTAATCAACGAGCTAGTTTATATGAGAGGCATTACTAGGAACTTTGTATTTTCTTTATTAAACACACATGTATTAATGTTTCCAATTAATACAATTATAGCATGCAAAATAAACATTTATCATAAACATGGAATAAGATAATAACCACTTTATTATTGCCTCTTAGGCATATTCCCTTCAGGTGATCGAGCAGGAGATCGAGAAGGAGGAGCGCACCGACAAGGCCAACACATCCCACCAGGTGCTAGTCGACATCGGGAGTGTGATGGAAGAAGACAGACAGAAACCAGAATGTGAGAGAACTCCGCCCATGCCAGCGGTTACCAGAGCAGCAACAGCCAAGAAAGCCGCCGAGCCTCCAGCTCCAACCAAGGCCTTGCCCCCTTCGTTTATCCGCCCACAATTGGCACATGAACTCACCACGGCCCCTAGTACTGCCAGACAGTCAAACCAACCGCCAATGCCACCATCAACGTCTGCAGCAGGCAACACATTGGTTACTCCCGTGTCAACACCCGGATTTTTGATCCCAGATGCCCGTTATGCCATACCTCGCAATCCCAGGATTACCATTTTTGCGAGACATAACGGATTGGATATCATAGTACATCATCCATTACAAACCATACATAAGGTTTTACACGAATAAGGATCTCATGATCCAGTCTTTAATACAACAAGCAGCGGAAATAAACGATAGCGTAGCGGTGGGGTCCATCTTGAGCACGGCAAGTAATCTTGTGGCGAGATAGGCCTAGTTATCATAGCCGTCCTGCTGACCATCATCTTGATAATATCCTTCATAGTCTGGCCATACTAATAGCCAGGGACAAAAGCCATGAGTACTCTTTAAGTACTCGCAAACTACTACTAGCAAGGGTTATACTTCTAAGTTAAAGTGCTGAATTGAAAGAATAACTATCAAGTTAAGTTTGAAACCTAAGCTGAGTTCTAAAACAATAAAGATAAAAATAAAAGTCTAGAATCACCTAAGTTGGGGAAACTATTTTCATCTACACAACCCTGTTGTGGTCAAGTCCGGGTTCATCATTCATTTCAAGTTATTTAGAAAACATCTGACAACGAAACAGTATGGCCATTCCAACTGTCCATAACCGCGGACACGGCTATTCGAATAGTTTGACACTCTGCAGAGGTGGTACACTTTCACCACAAGATTCGATACATCCGTCAGGGATAACCCTGAATCATCATACTTGGTATGCAGATAATCAAACATAACCTT
Organism: Avena insularis; assembly: GCA_023614405.1. Taxonomy (NCBI): domain Eukaryota; kingdom Viridiplantae; phylum Streptophyta; class Magnoliopsida; order Poales; family Poaceae; genus Avena; species Avena insularis. Next base: position 317,230,733 of record CM042694.1, on the reverse strand, counting down.
CCCTTTACACACCCTAGTACAAGCACCTCTCCTATGAGCATGGCCTCCCAACCATGACCATCAGTCATCTTGGGCACTACATAGGTGGACAACATTGAGAGGTAGCCTCAGCTCAAACCTCTCCCTGAGGGAACTAATACTAATGCATATAAATTTCCAGCTAAGCCTTACCCAATTCAGGTAATGTGGTTGTATGGTAAATTTGGAATGGTATCGCATCCGAATCCAACCATCAGTTTTATAAAAGGGTTAAGGCTCATGCCTTATCATTTTCATCATCATAAACCAATTGTGTTTCTCAACACATGTCAAAACATCTCAATAGAATGACTCATCATTCCAAGGTTTTCATAACTCATTTTCACCAAGTGTTCCCATCTAAAGTGACTCAAGTTTGATCTATTCTAAAATACTAGGTTAAGAGTGTTCGCTAAGGTGGAGGGGTAGTATCAATCTCATGCCATAGGATGACATCTAAGGGTTCTAATTAGGTCAAGTTTTATACTCTTTATGCTACCTTCAAAGTTAATTAAAGAACTTTGTGTAAACTAAGGGGGTGTGAGCAAAGTATGCTTAAGGCATCTTTACTAAACTATCTAGTTTTATTCTAGTTCGCTAACATAGCTTACTAAAGCATGTTTGCAAGGGTTAGCTTGCCACTAATAGCTTGCCTTGGATGGTGCAGTGGTTGAAGTTGTCTTCTTCTTCTTCTTCTTGGTAGAACTCCTCCTCCTCGAAGGCTTGGTCGGTACTATTGTCTAGAAATACATAGGGAGTGCACAATCACCAAACAATACTTAACTTAGGCTAAGTAGTAGTCTAAACCACACAATTGATGATCTAATATCATCCCAAACATCATAAGTTTTAATTCAATATTTTCAACCTTTTTATTTTGGAAAAGTAATTTCTACTCATTGAAATGTTAACTAAAATTTAATATTCACCACCAAAATATGAGATCATGTGTACACATGTCCTCTCCACATATTCTAACATGTTGGAATGAGATTTAAAGGTTGGATCAATATTACTTTCGTTTAAGTTTATTATTTAATGATTTAAAGTGACTAGAAATGCCTATATAGCATTATTTTGGTACTAGTCCAAAGTCACTGCCTGTAAACCTTAATATTATTACCTATTTGGATAGATATGATGAAATGTGATTTTTGAGAGTTGGAATCAACTCAAAAGCTAACTTGGTTGATTTTATAAAAATGTTTCAAGTTGTAAAATCTTTTGTCTTCTTATTTTTATTAGAAGAAATCTATAACTCTAAATGAATTAAATCCAACGGTCTTGGATAGAGCTTTTCAATACCTTTCAGACAAAATTAGTTTCATGCAATTTGGATTTGTCAAACTCAAAGAATTGATTTTTGAAACACAGGACAGAAACTATATTCTAACTAAAAAGAAAAATCCTAATTTGAATTTCCAACACGCGCGGGAACGAAATGGGCCGGCCCACTGCGCTCCGCGCGGCATCGCGGGCTGACTTAAGCGAGGACCCCAGCCGTCAGTGACACAGGGGGGGTGCGAAGCGGTATGGGCGAACGGTGGTCGTGCGATCTGGTTCTAATCCAACGGCTGAGGGTCATCGTCGACGTTGGGAAACGCCGGCGAGGCAGAACCCTAGCACGGCCAGTGGGGGTCGTTGGGGGCTCACCGGGGTTCAGGTGAGGGTCGGCGAGGCGGGCGAACGACGAAGTCGATGACGGCGAACCTCCTGGTACCAGCAGCTTCTCCTGGGCGGCCTGGATCAACGACGCCCTTCTCCTCCCGAGGCGGCGGCTCCGGCTGCAATTCCGGCGCTCTGGTGCTCAAGCGGCTCCGGCTGGCGGTGGGGAGTGAGTGTGAGAGGTGGTGAGTGATATGGTGTGCTCAAATCGGCTGGGGGTGGCCTCTATTTATAGTGGCGAGAGGGGACCGACGGGGCGCACGGTGAACTCGTCGTGGTCGATGGTACAGACAGCTATCGGCATGGGCGACGGTAGGGGGCGGTGCGGTGCTCCCTGGCGATGCTCAATGACACGGTGGCGAGACGTGGGGCGGTGCGGTTTGGTCTGGAACGCGCGATGCTCTGCACGGCAGAGGCGGCGTCTTCGACGATGAGTGGTGGCTGTGCGTCATGGGGCGGCGAACGGGGATGTCTGGCGGTCTCCTGGGTCGGTGGCGATCATGTATGCAAGCGGCAAGGGCGGCGCGCGGTCTGTGGGCGTTGGTCGAGGGTGGCGCTCTAGCGCATGCTCGGCATGGTTGTTGGCGGGCTGGGCGCGGTCCGTGCGTGTGGTCCAGGGGTTGGCAAGGTCCGGGCGCTGGACAGGGAGTGGTGATGGACGGTGGGCTGCCTCCTAGACAAGGTTGGCACGACTAAATCTCCTCCTAGCTTGCTGTCTCCACTAGGGTGGCATGGTGAGCTTCGGCTGTTCACCATTGATGTCATTGCCCAGCTTACAGTGAGTATAGTGCTTGGTTTAACTTGCTAGCTGATCTACTGAGATGGTTGTGAGCTAGAGGGGGAACAAGTTAGGCTTCAATCACTGCTCATAATAGTGTTTGGTTTTTGTTTGATTTGTGTATGCCACCTGTTCGATGAAATGGCCGCAAGAACTCAAGTTTTGAATTTTGAAAAGATTTTTGGTGGGTGTGCTAAGTTGGTGCTGGTGAGTCTGCAGATGCTTGGGTTTTGAAAGTTGAGCTTGTTTGAGTGGTTTTTGAAAAAGTGGGATCTTCCCATATGATAAAGATTCAATTTTGAACTGTTATTTAAAATAGTTTACAGAAGGTTTTTAGAAGATCAAAAGGTGAGCCTTGGTACCTCATTATGTGTACTAGCAAGGGGTGCAAAGATCAAGAATTGTTTCTGTTAATTTTTGAGTACTAGGAATAGCCAAAGTAGACATGTGAGTTAATTTTGGCAAAATGACCATTTCTCCATTTTAAATCTTTTTGATTTGATTTTCTTTAGCAAAAGTTTGGGAATGATGTAGATGATGTTTAAATCACCTAAGAAACATTTTACAAGCATTGGATCACTTAATCATGGCAATTCAAACAACTCCTATTTAAATGCACATAATATGAATGCTTTCATTTTAAAAATGGAGAAGTTTTTGTTAACCCTATTTTTGGATGATTGGATCTTTGATAAACTAGGATTGAAGTTTTGGGATGTTACAAACCTTCCCCCCCTTAAATAAAATCTCGTCTCGAGATTTACAAGGAAAACTAGGAACTAAAAAGATCTGGGAACTCTGTCCTAATGTAATCTTCGCGTTCCCAAGTGGCTTCCTCCTCGGTATGGTTGCTCCACTGAATCTTGAGAAACTTGATACTCCTGGTCCTGGTGGTCCTGTAGGCCTCTTCTAAGAAACGGATGGGCACTTCCTGATAGGTCAGGTCGTTGTTGATTTCCACAGCTCTATGATCGATGTTCTTGAAAACTTCAGTCTTCTCCGGCACTTCTTGGCATTTGCGGAGTAACGAGATATGGAACACATTGTGGATGGCTGACATCTCTTCAGGCAATTCCAGCTGATACGATACTTCTCCTCGACGGTTCAGAATCTTGAAAGGTCCGATATATCTGGGGGCTAACTTTCCCTTCAGACTAAAGCGTTGAGTTCCCTTCAAGGGTGAAACCTTGAGATATACGAAATCTCCGACATTGAAAGTCAGGTCTCTCCTTCTCTTGTCAGCATAGCTTTTCTATCTGGATTGGGCGGTCTTGAGGTGCTCACGGACTTTGTGAACTTTCTCTTCGGCTTCTCGGAGAATGTCGGGTCCAAAGATTTGACTCTCTCCTACTTGCGACCAATTTAAGGGGGTACGACATGTTCTTCCGTATAGGAATTCAAATGGTGCCATCTGCAAACTAGCCTGATAACTGTTGTTATATGAGAACTCTGCGAATGGTAGGCAGTCTTCCCATTTTGATCCGTATTCCAACACACAGGCTCTAAGCATATCCTCAAGAATCTGGTTGACTCTCTCAGTCTGTCCATCTGTTTGCGGGTGATAGGCGGTACTGAAATTTAACTTGGTTCCTAAACCTTCCTGGACTTTCTGCCAAAATCTTGAAGTAAACTGGGTTCCTCGATTTGATACAATGGTCTTGGGGGTTCCATGCAGACTAACAATTCTAGCAATGTACAACTCTGCTAGTTTTGCACTTTGGTAGGTTGTCTTGACAGGTATGAAGTGGGCTACCTTAGATAGTCTATCAACTATGACCCAGATTGAGTCATTTCCCCTACTAGAAGTAGGTAAACCGGTGATAAAGTCCATTCCGACGGAATCCCATTTCCATTCCGGAATCTGCAATGGTTGCAACAACCCTGTAGGTCTCTCATGCTCTGCTTTGACTCTTTGACAAATGTCACATTTGGCGATGTAGCTTCCGATCTCTCTCTTCATCTTGTGCCACCAAAATTGCTCTTTCAAATCCTGATACATCTTTGTTCCTCCGGGGTGGATAGAATAAAGAGTATCATGAGCTTCCTTCATGATAACCTCCTTTAGCTCCGAATCTGCTGGTACACAGATACGTCCTTTGTACCACAGTACTCCTTCTTCGTCTTTGGTGAATCCAGGTACTTTGCCTGTACCAATACGATGTTTGATTCTGTCGATACTCTCATTTCCCTTCTGGGCTTCCTTGATCTAGCTAATCAAAGTGGGTTGAAGTTCAATGCTAGCGAGGAATCCTTTGCTAACTAACTCAGTCCTGAACTGCTCCAACTCCTCACACAAACTTGGTTGCTTCTCTTTGATCATGGTGTTAAGCCTACACGGCAATCTGCTAAGAGCATTCGCTACCACGTTGGCTTTGCCGGGGTGATAGTGAATGTTAAGGTCATAATCCTTGATTAACTCTATCCATCTTCTTTGCCTCATATTCAACTCCTTCTGGGTGAAGATATACTTCAAGCTCTTATGATCGGAGTAAATCTCACAGCGATTACCCATCAAATAGTGATGCCATGTCTTCAACACCAGAACCACGGCTGCTAGCTCAAGATCATGGGTCGATAGTTCTGCTCATGCTGCTTCAGTTGTCGAGACAGATATGCGATGACTTTGCCTTCTTGCATCAATACACATCCAAGGCCAATCTTGGATGCGTCACAATACACATCAAACGGCTTCTTGATGTCTGGCATGATCAAAATTGGGGTTGATATCAATCTCTTCTTCAGCTCCCGGAAACTGGCTTCACACTTGTCCGTCCATTCAAACTTCTTGTCCTTCTTCAACAATTGGGTCATTGGTCGGGCTATGCTCGAGAATCCTTCTACAAACTTGCGATAATATCCCGCTAATCCAAGGAATGAACGAACTTGGGTTTGATTGGTTGGGGCTTCCCATTCTTCTACATCTTTGATCTTGGTAGGATCAATAGAGACTCCTCCGGCAGACACAACATGACCTAGGAATCCTACTTCTTTCAGCCAAAACTCACACTTGCTGAACTTGGCATATAACTGATGTTCTCTCAGGGTTTCTAGGATGATTCTCAGATGTTGCTCATGCTCTTCTTCTGACTTGGAGTAGATAAGGATGTTGTCGATAAACACAACTACAAACTTATCTAAGAAATTCATAAAGATCTTATTCATGAGATTCATGAAATAAGCAGGGGCATTGGTTAATCCAAAAGACATAACCGTATACTCGTATAAACCATAGCGAGTAGTAAAGGCGGTCTTCGGAATATCCGTTGCACGAATCGTAAGTTGGTGATAACCAGTCCTAAGATCAATCTTTGAGAATACCTGAGCTCCAAATAACGATCAAATAGATCCTCTATCTTTGGCAAGGGTACTTGTTCTTGATGGTGACATCATTCAACTTTCGTAGTAATGCACGTGCATTGCCTCCATCCTTATTATCGACGAATAACACTGGTGATCTCCAAGGCGATGCGTTTGGCTGAATCAAGCCTGTTGCTAACATGGCATCCAACTGCTTCTTCAGTTACACTAACTCTGAGGGGTTCATGGTATAGGGTCTCTGGGATATAGGTCCGGTTCCGGGGATTAGTTCGATAATAAACTCAATATGCCTATCCGGGGGCATACCTGGCAATTCATCTGGGAATACGTCGGGGTATTCATAGACTACTCTGACTTGGTCAATGGTAGGCAGGGTTACACTCTTGTTGCACTTGAACTGACGGGGCAAGGTTTCAGAGATATGTTCTACTGTTACTCTAGAACTACTGGTCATGGTGATGGCTTTCTTAGCATAGTCTATCAGTCCTTGATGCCTTGACATCCAGTCCATGCCTAGTACTACTTCCAATCCTTTGGTTCCAAGTACAATTAGGTTGGCATAAAAATCTATCCCATGTATTCTGATAGGTACATCTTTGCAAATTTTTCTAGCTTTGGTAGTTGAGCCGGGGATTTGAACTATCATGACATGCTTCAAGTTGGCTGGGCGAATCTTACTAGTGCATACAAATTCTTCGATGACAAAGGAATGCGATGCTCCAGAATCAAACAATACTCTTGCTAAAACTGAGTTGACAGAAAACATACCCAGCACTACATCTGGCGCTTCTTGGGCTTCTTCTGCGTTCATGTGGAAGAGACGACCGTTGCGATTGTGTGGGTTCCTTGGGGCAAACCTCCTTCCTGGCTGAACACGACGCTGCTGCTGAGCTGGGGCATTCACATTGGCATTGGCGGCAGCCTTCTTGGGACACTCATTGGAGTAGTGACTTTTCACTCCACACTCGAAACAGGTGATCTGGGACTTGTCTTTGGCTGCGACCGGTATAGCATTGCTGCCAGTTCTGGGTGCAGTGTTGCTGTTGTTGTTGTTGCTCTTGGGAGGTGCACGGTTGAAATGATTAGCATTACCGGAGTTGTGATTGTTTCCTCCGGACTTCACATTGCCTCCGCTATGGTTGGGGTAGCTTGGGCGAGAATTCGAGGGTCGGTTGTTCCTTGGTGCATATCCTGGTGAAGGGTTGGGACGGTACTTCTAGTGACTGTTGGATCCAGACTGCTGCATCATACGACACTTGCGGTTGTCGTTTGCCTGGTTAATCTTCCCTTCCATCTGAATGGCAGAGTCGACTAGCTCTTCGAGATCATCGAAACGGATGTTGACGAGACGATCCGCATCTCATCATGCAGTCCGTTCAAGAATCTCTCCTTCTTCTTGGCCTCCGTGTTGATCTCATCAGGTGCATATCTGGCAAGTGACAGGAATTTGTCACGGTACTCTACCACAGTCATTCTTCCTTGCTTCAACTCACGGAATTCATATCTCATCCTATGGACAAGACCTTGCGGCACGTGGGTGCAGCTGAACTTGACCTTGAATGCTTCCTAGGTCATCACTTGACCTTGGTTCATAGTGCGGATGCTATTCCACCAAGCTCTTGCATCTCCTGCCAGATAGTGGGTGGCGAATAGAACTTTCTCATTTGCATCCACTCCTGCAACCTCTAAGTTGTTTTCTATGGTCTGCAACCAGTCATCAGCATCTAGTGGGTTCTCAGATTGGTTGAAGATTGGGGGATTTGTGTTCTAAAAGTTTTTGAGTTTGGATCCTTGGTGATCATGATTTCCATGCCCTTGGTTGTTGAGAGCTATCTAGGCGATCTGCTGCAGTGTTGCTAAGTTGGCTTGACGTTCGGCCCTGCTTGCTTCACGATCCGCTATGAGATTCTGCAAGATCTGCAGCATTGGGTCCTGCGACGAGCTGCTTCCTCCTTGGTTTCCACGAGGCATCTGGAGATTTAGATAGATATAGGGGTAAGAGGGAAATTCTAAGGTTCATGGTTTTGAGGTTTTCAAAGCTAAAACTTTGAGTTAGACTCAGGTTTCTCAACTAACTGCTTTTTCATTCATGCAAATAAGCACATGATACAACACACACCACCGCAATAAAAGGGAAAACAGATGGTTTGAAGAACCATTCTACAAGCTACAATACAATGAGATGATACATCTCATGCTACGACAGTGCTCTAGTGCATCTACTCATCATCGATGAAGTCAGAGTCTTCATCATCAGTGTAGAAGTCATCGTTGCTGAGGTAGGAATCCATATCTCCCTAGATGTCTTCTCCTTCATCATCTTCTTCCTTGGCGGCAAGCTGAGCTTCCTGCTCCTTGACAGTCTTCTCGAGGTGGGCCACCTTCTTGCGAAGACGGGCGATGGTGCTATCCTTCTTTGCACGCTGGCGACAAAGAGACTGGTGATCTTGGACTAGCAGTGCGAAAGTCTGGGCCTTCTGGTCGGCAATTGCACGGTTCTGGTTGGCTAACTCTCTAGCATTGTCCAGCTCCTGCTGTCGGTCATGAAGCAAGAAATCAAGGTTCTCCACTTGACGCCTCAACTCTGGATGACTTGGCATCTCCATCGGCATTCCCATGAAGTCACGTCTTGCATAGTGGGCAAAACGGGTTCCTTGGATCTTATTGACGCTGAGGGCACATAGACGTGCAAGAGCTTCATGCATTGCCCTGGCTAATCCATCTAGCCAGTTGTTCTCTCTCACAGAGAACTGAATTCTCCCGGAAGTTGGTGGTTCGATGCTTCCCCGAAGATCCGCGGTGACTAGCCACTGTAGGTCTCCTCCTGGGGGTCCTGGAAGTTGAGCTCCAAGAAACTCTGGATGTGGGCGTCCCAGAAATTCTGATAGTGAATCCAGATCCCTCTCGAAGATCAGCTGACCTCCGTTTCCCAACTGGTAAAACTTGCTGAACTGAGTCTCCATCTACAAGAATTTAGGATGAGGAAATTAGTGAAGTGATCAAGTGTGTCAAATTTTAAATAGTAATGTAAGCATTTTGAGGAACATGTATTTTTGCGAAAGAATGAGTTCACAAGGGTAAGAGGGGAAATAGTTTTTCATAAATACTCACTCTGGTTTTTGAAGCTAAGTTTTTGGTTTGGACGTCCATTCTAACTAGGGTCTCCTATGGTCAGGATGGCTCTGATACCAACTTGTCAACACCCGGATTTTTGATCCCAGATGCCCGTTATGCCATACCTCGCAATCCCAGGATTACCATTTTTGCGAGACATAACGTATTGGATATCATAGTACATCATCCATTACAAACCATACATAAGGTTTTACACGAATAAGGATCTCATGATCCAGTCTTTAATACAACAAGCAGCGGAAATAAACGATAGCGTAGCGGTGGGGTCCATCTTCAGGCACAGCAATCTTGACGAAGATAGTCCTAGTTATCATAGCCGTCCTGCTGACCATCATCTTGATAATCTCCTTCATAGTCTGGCCATGATAATAGCCAGGGACAAAAGCCATGAGTACTCTTTAAGTACTCGCAAACTACTACTAGCAAGGGTTATACTTCTAAGTTAAAGTGATGAATTGAAAGAATAACTATCAAGTTAAGTTTGAAACCTAAGCTGAGTTCTGAAACAAGAAGGATAAAAATAAAAGTCTAGAATCACCTAAGTTGGGGAAACTATTTTCATCTACACAACCCTGTTGTGGTCAAGTCCAGGTTCATCATTCATTTCAAGTTATTTAGAAAACATCTGACAACGAAACAGTATGGCCATTCCAACTGTCCATAACCGCGGACGCGACTATTCGAATACTTTGACACTCTGTAGAGGTGGTACACTTTCACCACAAGATTCGATACATCCGTCAGGGATAACCCTGAATCATCATACTTGGTATGCAGATAATCAAACATAACCTTCCCTTTACACACCCTAGTACAAGCACCTCTCCTATGAGCATGGCCTCCCAACCATGACCATCAGTCATCTTGGGCACTACATAGGTGGACAACGTTGAGAGGTATCCTCAGCTCAAACCTCTCCCGTGAGGGAACTAATACTAATGCATATAAATTTCCAGCTAAGCCTTACCCAATTCAGGTAATGTGGTTGTACGGTAAATTTGGAATGGTATCGCATCCGAATCCAACCATCAGTTTTATAAAAGGGTTAAGGCTCATGCCTTATCATTTTCATCATCATAAACCAATTGTGTTTCTCAACACATGTCAAAACATCTCAATAGAATGACTCATCATTCCAAGGTTTTCATAACTCATTTTCACCAAGTGTTCCCATCTAAAGTGACTCAAGTTTGATCTATTCTAAAATACTAGGTTAAGAGTGTTCGCTAAGGTGGAGGGGTAGTATCAATCTCATGCCATAGGATGACATCTAAGGGTTCTAATTAGGTCAAGTTTTATACTCTTTATGCTACCTTCAAAGTTAATTAAAGAACTTTGTGTAAACTAAGGGGGTGTGAGCAAAGTATGCTTAAGGCATCTTTACTAAACTATCTAGTTTTATTCTAGTTCGCTAACATAGCTTACTAAAGCATGTTTGCAAGGGTTAGCTTGCCACTAATAGCTTCCCTTGGTTGGTGCAGTGGTTGAAGTTGTCTTCTTCTTCTTCTTCTTGGTAGAACTCCTCCTCCTCGAAGGCTTGGTCGGTACTATTGTCTAGAAATACATAGGGAGTGCACAATCACCAAACAATACTTAACTTAGGCTAAGTAGTAGTCTAAACCACACAATTGATGATCTAATATCATCCCAAACATCATAAGTTTTAATTCAATATTTTCAACCTTTTTATTTTGGAAAAGTAATTTCTACTCATTGAAATGTTAACTAAAATTTAATATTCACCACCCAAATATGAGATCATGTGGACACATGTCCTCACCACATATTCTAACATGTGGGAATGAGATCTATAGGTTGGATCAATATTACTTTGGTTTAAGTTTATTATTTAATGATTTAAAGTGACTAGAAATGCCTATATAGCATTATTTTGGTACTAGTCCAAAGTCACTGCCTGTAAACCTTGATATTATTACATATTTGGATAGATATGATGAAATGTGATTTTTGAGAGTTGGAATCAACTCAAAAGCTAACTTGGTTGATTTTATAAAAATGTTTCAAGTTGTAAAAGCTTCTGTCTTCTTTTTTTTATTAGGAGAAATCTATAACTCTAAATGAATTAAATCCAACGGGCTTGGATAGAGATTTTCAATACCTTTCAGACAAAATTAGTTTCATGCAATTTGGATTTGTCAAACTCACAGAATTGATTTTTGAAACACAGGACAGAAACTATAATCTAACTAAAAAGAAAAATCCTAATTTGAATTTCCAACGCGCGCGGGAACGAAATGGGCCGGCCCACTGTGCTCCGCGCGGCATCGCGGGCTGACTTAAGCAAGGAACCCACCCGTCAGTGACGCAGGGGGTGCAAAGCGGTATGGGCGAACGGTGGCCGTGCGATCTGGTTCTAATCCAACGGCTGAGGGTCATCGTCGATGTTGGGCAACACCGGCGAGACAGAACCCTAGCGCGGCCAGTGGGGGTCGTTGGGGGCTCACCGGGGTTCAGGTGAGGGTCGGCGAGGTGGGAGAACGACGAAGTCGATGACGGCGAACCTCCTGGTACCGGCAGCTTCTCCTGGGGCGGCCTGGATCAACGGCGCCCTTCTTCTCCCGAGGCGGTGGCTCCGGCTGCAATTCCGGCGCTCTGGTGCTCGAGCGGCTCCGTCTGGTGGTGGGGAGTGAGCGTGAGAGGTGGTGAGTGAGATGGTGTGCTCAAATCGGCTGGGGGTGGCCTCTATTTATAGTGGCGAGAGGGGACCGACGGGGCGCACGGTGAGCTCGCCGTGGTTGATGGTACAGACGGCTATCGGCATGGGCGATGGTAGGGGCGGTGCGGTGCTCCCTGGCGATGCTCAATGACATGGTGGCGAGACGTGGGGCGATGCGGTTTGGTCTGGAACGCGCGATGCTCTGCGCGGCAGAGGCGGCGCCTTCGACGACGAGCGGTGGCTGTGCGTCATGGGGCGGCGAACGGGGATGTCTGGCTGTCTCCTGGGTCGGTGGCGATCATGTATGCAAGCGGAAAGGGCGACGCGCGGTCTGTGGTCGTCGGTCGAGGGTGGCGCTCTAGCGCATGCTCGGCATGGTTGTTGGCGGGCTGGGCGCGGTCCGTGCGTGTGGTCCAGGGGTTGGCAAGGTCCGGGCGCTGGACAGGGAGTGGCGGTGGACGGTGGGCTGCCTCCTAGACAAGGTTGGCACGGCTAAATCTCCTCCTAGCTTGCTGTCTCCACTAGGGTGGCATGGTGAGCTTCGGCTGTTCACCATTGATGTCATTGCCTAGCTTACAGTGAGTCTAGTGCTTGGTTTAACTTGCTAGCTGATCTACTGAGATGGTTGTGAGCTAGAGGGGGAACAAGTTAGGCTTCAATCACTGCTCATGATAGTGTTTGGTTTTTGTTTGATTTGTGTCTGCCTCCTGTTCGATGAAATGGCCGCAAGAACTCAAGTTTTGAATTTTGAAAAGATTTTTGGTGGGTGTGCTAAGTTGGTGCTGGTGAGTCTGCAGATGCTTGGGTTTTGAAAGTTGAGCTTGTTTGAGTGGTTTTTAAAAAAGTGGGATCTTCCCATATGATAAAGATTCAATTTTGAACTGTTATTTAAAATAGTTTACAGAAGGTTTTTAGAAGATCAAAAGGTGGGCCTTGGTACCTCATTATGTGTACTAGCAAGGGGTGCAAAGATCAAGAATTGTTTACATTAATTTTGAGTACTAGGAATAGCCAAAGTAGACATGGGAGTTAATTTTGGCAAAATGACCATTTCTCCATTTTAAATCTTTTTGATTTGATTTTCTTTAGCAAAAGTTTGGGAATGATGTAGATGATGTTTAAATCACCTAAGAAACATTTTACAAGCATTAGATCACTTAATCATGGCAATTCAAACAACTCCTATTTAAATGCACATAATATGGATGCTTTCATTTTAAAAATGGAGAAGTTTTTGTTAACCCTATTTTTGGATGATTGGATCTTTGATAAACTTGGATTGAAGTTTTGGGATGTTACATCCCGCTGACAAGGAAATTTACGGTGCACTCCTTGTTGAGCCCAATACTGTCGCCCATAGGAGCATTACAGAGCTTGATGAGAAGCGTGCGGCAATCCTAGCGGAGGCCAAGTGCATCGCAGAACAGGGCGCTAAGCTAGACGGAGATATGGAAAAGGAGCAGCAATATATCAAGGCGACAAGAGCTATGGAGGCTAAATACAAGCAGTTGCTGTTGAAGCACAAGTCAAAGAAAGTACCAGCTCAGGTCGTCGAAGACCCCGACGTTTGGCGCAGGTTGGGGTATGATGGGTCTAAGCCAACAAAAGCCACCCCATACATTGATTCAGAGGGGAGGCAAGTCATGCCAACTCCCGCCCTCAACATTGCCATCGCCAAGACCCTCCTGGAGTAGGACAGGTCGCCAGAAGAAGTTGCTCAGGTGTATGACCTCGTTGCCAAGGCATGCAAGCAACAGGAGAAGGCCACCTCGCAAAGGCTTGAGTCCAGTCCGGAGCTTTGCCAGTCAACCCTGAACGGCCATAGAAGGCCAAGATCTCCCCTTGACGAAGGATCTCACACAGGCTCTACGGAGCAAAGACGGAGGGAGGCACACAACAGGGCTGACGCCATACCCATATCCTCCAACCACGGAGAGAAGGCTCACCCTCGTCGGTCACCACCTCCACCACCATCCCGGCGTCAGGAGGAACCACAGCCGCGCCACCATACAAGCATGCCACCACCTAGGCGTCCCCAGGTTAGCATCATTATGCATGACCAAGGAGAGCAGCCCCGGCATGCTGGAGAGCGCAACAGCGTTGAAGGACATAGGAGCAGGTCCCACAAGGAACCGCCACGTCCAACAAGCAACTGCGATAGGAGTGAGGAGTCACAGGAGGGTAATAGCAAGAAAGCTAATCCACCGCCTCCACTGCCACCGTCGCCACCTAGCAGCCATCATGGTGGAGGACACGCTGGATCTCATAGATCACGCTGCAACTCCCCTCCCCATGACAGAAAATGGAAGCAACCAGAGCCATACGATGCATGTTCACGGCTGGACAAGAACCAAGAAGCTCGGGAGCTCCCATACCTAGGGACACGTTGTTTTGGACCAGTAATAAGGGCCACAACCTACCCCTAGGGTCTCCAGATAGACAAGACTATCAAGCCCTATGACGGCACTGCCAGACTAGTTACATGGTTGCAGGACTACAGCAAAGCGATTCACATCACAAGGGGAAACCCCAATGTCACCGTCAAGTACCTCCCACTTATGCTCATTGGCACCGCCCAACAATGGATTGATGACTTGCTGGAGAAATCAATATGCAATCGGTTGGACATGCATGAAGTGTTCACCAAGAACTTCGAGGGTACGTACAAATGTCACTGCACTGTCGGAGACCTACAGCGGTGCGTGCAAGAAAAGTATGAAACCTCTCGTGCCTACCTCTCTCGCTGGCTGGATATGAAAAATTCCTACACAGGGGTGCACGAACAAACCGCTATGGCCGCCTTCATCGACGATATGGAAAAGGGAACTTTGATCCAGCATACGTTGAAGCGCAAGAAAGACAACAATGAGCTCAACCTCAACGCAATGATCGCCATGGCTAGCGAGTTCGCCACTGCTGATGACGACGTGCGAGGATTGTTGTTGGTAATAGCAATCCCTACCCAGGCTAGGAAGAACAATAATAACAAGCGGATGACCCCGCCTAAAGAAAATCAAACAACCGACATGGTCGTCGCTACGTTCACTAGCAGAGGCGAAGGCGAACATCGTGGATGTGGCAGGGGGCTAGCCATGGCTAGCAGAGGGGTGATTCTACACCCTCAGCGCCTCATTTTCCCCAAACGTATGAAGATTACCGTGATATGCCATGTTTCGTCCACCTTGACGCAAACTGCAAAGCCACCCACACCAACGGCCAATGCAAGTTTGTCAGTGATCTCAAGGAACACCCTGAGTCCGGCGACAAGCAAAGTCAGAAGAACAGACCCTGCAGAAAGGGAAAAGGGAAGAAGAAGGAGGAAAAATCCAAGGAATCAAGCGATATGGCCGAAGACGTGGAACCCAAATCCTCCGACAAGGGAGAGGGTAAAGGGAAAAACCCCTTCGAAAAGAAGGCTCCAGTCTACCACAATTTCCTTGGCACTCCCACCATCTGGGTCTAGAAAATGTCTCTGAGGATACTGATGGCTATCCTTCCTCCGGTTCCCCAGTATGTCAGGTGGTTGGAGATTCAAATCACTTGGGATAGGAAGTATCACCCATACCTTATGCCAACAGAGAACCAGTATGCCATGGTCATCAACCCTTTGGTTGACGACACAAAGTTCACCAAATGCCTAGTAGACAGTGGAAGTAGCATCAACATCATGTACCTGGATACACTGCACAAGATGAACTTGACAGAGACCCAGCTAAGGAAGAGCAACATCATGTTCCCTGGGCTGCATCACCCTTCCGGTCGCTTTTGGTGATGTTAAGAATTACTGCCAAGAATGCATGACCTTCGAAGTGGTGCCTTTCAAGAGCGTGTACCACGTCATCTTTCTATGCGACATCTTCCACTCCTTCCTCGCAAGGCCATGCTTTGTCTAAAACAAGCTCAAGATACCCGGACCAAACGGCATCATCACCATTGACGGAAGCTTCACCAAGGCACAGGAGTGCAAGCTCAGTGAAGTTGCCTTCGCCGAAGCAGTCCTCTATGGTGAGGAGTTCAAGGAGATCCAGAACCAGGTCGATGCCTCAGAGATGCCAGCTTCGAAGAAGTAGATTACTGCTATCAAACCCACCTTCAAGTACGCCATCAAGACCAAGTAGGTGGAGCTTGTTGAAGTAGATTCCTCCAAGACCACCGCCATTGTCACGGACCTGGATCCCAAATAGGAAAGCGGCTAGTCAAGTTCCTCGGTGAGAATAGGGACATCTTTGCCTGACAACCTACCGATATGAAAGGTGTACCTAGGAAACTTGACGAGCACAGCTTGAATATTGATCCTAATGCCAAACCGGTGAAACAACCTCTACGATGCTTTGGTGACCAAAGACAAACGGCTATAGGCAAAGAAATAGATAGGTTAATTAAGGCTGGCTTTATCCGAGAAGTTTTTCACACCCGATGGGTGGCAAATCCTGTACTTGTCCCCAAAAAGGGAACCAATGAATTAAGAATGTGCGTTGGTTACACCGGCTTGAACAAAGCATGTCCGAAGGATCCGTTTGCTTTTCCTTGGATTGACCAAGTCATTAACTCAATGGCTAGCTTGGAACTTCTGTGTTTTCTTGATGCCTACTCAGGTTACCACCAAATCCGGATGCAAAAGTCGGACCAATTGACCACTTCGTTCACCATACCCTACGACACGTATTGTTATGTGACGATGCCCTTTGGGCTGAAAAACGCTAGCGCTACTTACCAGCGGAAAATGCAACGCTGCCTACATGACCAAATAGGGCGCAACGTACACGTTTACGTGGACGATATCACGGTAATGTCAAAGAAATCAAACGATCTTATCGACGACTTGCAGTAAACCTTCGACAATCTCCGGAAATACAACATGATGTTGAACCCCAAGAAGTGAGTCTTCGGGGTACCTTCCGGCAAGTTGTTGGGTTTCATCGTTTCACACCGCGGAATCGAGGTGAACCTAGAGAAAATCAAGGCCATCCTCGACATCAAACGTCCGACATGCCTGAAGGACATACAAAGTCTCACAGGCTGTGTAGCAGCAGTAAGCCGGTTCATCAGCTTACTTGGGGAGAAGGCTATGCCGCTCAACAAGTTTCTCAAGAAGGCGGACGAATTCATATGGACAGACGAAGATGACGTAGCACTTCAGGAGTTGAAGAGAATAGTCTCTTCCCCACCAATACTTGCAGCACTGGTGTCAAGGGAGCCTATGTTAGTTTACACGATGGCAACCAACCGAGTAATCAGCCTCGTCATCATGGTCGAGCGCAAGGAGCCAACACACGAATATGGAGTTCAGCGACCCGTTTACTATGTAAGCGAGGTCTTGATGAAATCCAAGCAGCGTTACCAGCACTACCAAAAGATAGCTTATGGAGTTTTCCTTGCTTCACGCAAGCTAAGCCATTATTTCCAGGAGCACCCTATCACAGTGGTGAGCAAAGCTCCACTGTCCGACATGATCAACAACAGCGACGCTACAAGAAGAGTGGCAAAGTGGGGCATTGAACTTGCCGCCTTTGAAATCACTTACAAGAGACGCGACACCATCAAATCACAAGCATTGGCAGATTTTATTGCAGATTGGACAGAACTGTCAGAAGACACTCCTGTACCAGAACCAGAATACTAGGTTATGCACTTTGATGGATCAAAGCTACTCAATGGCTCGGGGGCTGGTGTATTATTACTATCACCAACAAGAGAGAAGTTGCAATACGTCCTGTAGATCCACTTCAACGCTACCAACAACATGGTGGAGTATGAGGCCCTCATTCACGGACTTCGTGTGGCCAAGGATATTGGCATCAAGCGCATAGTTTGCTGTGGAGATTCTGACTTGGTTGCCCAGCAAGTAGCTAGCACCTGGAACACGCGGAACCCTATGATGGCGGCATATAGGGATGAAGTAGATGAAATAGCCAAGTGCTTTGATGGCTACAAAGTCACGTACGTCAAAAGGGAGGAGAATGAGGCGGCAGATCTGCTGTCAAAGCTTGGGTCAGCTCGTCGACCAATTCCACCAGGTGTTTTCCAGGAACATTTATGGACCCCATCCGTGAAGGGAGTGGACCATGACAACCCGGATAGAGTGGACTCATTTGTTAACACTATAACAGTGACCTCTCCAGCTTGGACGAAACCATTCATGGACTATCTACAAGACGGAACATTGTAGCCGACGAAGTCGAAAGCTGGCAAATAGTACGCAGAGCAAAAGGCTACATCATCATTGATGGCCAGCTATGCAAAAAAAGTACCACAGGAGTTATCCTTCGATGCGTCTCCTAGCAGCAAGGTATCGAAATTCTCAGAGAAATACATCTCGGAGATTAGGGGCATCACGCTGCTCCACGATCGTTGGTGTCTAAGGCTTTCTGACAAGGATTCTACTGGCTAACTTCCAAGGCGGACGCTGGCAAGTTGGTACAAACAGGCCTTGGGTGTTAGTTCTATGTGACACAACCAAATGTTCCAGTTGAAGAATTGCGAACAATTACCAATAACTTGGTCGTTTGCAGTCTGGGGACTGGACATGGTGGGACCTTTGCAGACAGCACCCTATGGATTTACACACTTGCTAGTAGTAGTGGATAAGTTCACAAAATGGATTGGAGCTAAACCCATTAGAAAGCTCGATGGGCAACAACCCTCAAACTTGTCCAGGATCTAGTGGTCAGATTTGGTCTCCCACACAGCATCATCACTGACAACGGCAAAAATTTATCTCGTGGAGAAGTAGAGGAGTACTGTCATGAAAAAGGCATCCGTCTTGACCTAGCATCTATGGCACATCCAGAGTCAAATGGGCAAGTCGAAAGGGCCAATGGACTAATTCTGCACGGAATCAAGCCACGCTTAGAAGCACCGCTACGTACAGCAGCTGGAGCCTGGGCGGAGGAATTGCCATCTGTCTTGTGGAGTTTATGAACAACACCCAACAGATCCACCGACTTGACTCATTTCTTCATTGTTTATGGAGCAGAAGCTGTCCTGCCATCCGACATCCTCCACGATGCACCAAGAGTTGCTGCCTACAAAGAGGATGACGCTGAAGAATCTTGACGCCTATCTGTGGACCTACTTGAAGAAGATCACGTGCTAGCATGCCAGAGATCCACTGTCTACCAGCATAAGCTACGTGGCTACCATAGTCGCCGTGTAAATCATCGCTCTTTTAAAGAGGAGAATCTAGTGCTTATACTCAAGCGGGGGAAATCACACAAACTATCCCCGCCTTGGGAAGGACCGTTCATCATAAATGGTTCCTATTACCTCGTCGATATTCGCGAGTTGAAAGATAGGCCAAAAATTGCAAACGCAAGCAACATGACTCCAATGATGATTACCGGAGACAAATTGGCCATGGAACATAGCACAACTATGTCCCTTTTACAATTAGCATATTTATATTATGTAATAAGTTTTTTATATGATCAATGAAATAAAGCATTTGGTTCACTCACATTTTCTTAGTCTTTTACCTCCTTTAGTTGTTCATTTTTGATCATATAAACCCTTTATGCGCAAGTTTGCATCTACACTTGTGAAAATTCCGCTTACGGGTGTTAGCTTAAGTTTTCTGGTCTACACGTTTTATGAAGTTTTTATGTGGATTCCGGAGTAGTGACTTCTCGACACTCAAAGCCGGCGATTTTGCTCTTAGGTTCTTAACGGTGCTATTAAGCATCATCACCTAAGGGCATAGTTCTGTGCTGCGAGTCTTCCGTCTCATAAAAGGTCAAGCATACGAACCAGAATAATGGATAAGCTAGCACTTGCTTAAAATATATACACATGCTAGAAACAGATAAGTAGCAGGAAACTTGAGTACAAGTTTTTCCGTCTTAACAAAACACAAAAGTTTTTTAGCATATACATGGTAGAGATACATTTAATACAAATATTGTTTTTTCATGGCTGTACTGCAGGGGACTTCGTGGTGGTTTCATCAGCAACAGGAGAGCCAGGCCGGGATAGCTCATCAAACTCGGAAGGAGATGGGATAGACTCAGACGAAGCCATGTCTTCATCAAGAATCTCGGCAGGCACGAAGACATCCGCCTTGACCATCTTGTGATCCTTGTGTCGAAGACGGCGAGGGAATTCCAAATAGCATCACTGCCAATTTCTTTCCCTTCCTCGTCCAGCTTGGGCATGCTGGAGGTCACCAGATCGATGTCGGTGTTGTCGTAGTGTGCCTTGACCAAGGACAGGGTCATCCTTGCACCAGCACAGACGGAAGAGGCTTTCCGGTCCTTGACTTTCTTGGGGGCTCGGTGCAGGATTTTCGAGTACTTGGCTGTTGAATCTGCCGCCTTGATGTTTATTCCTAGAGGTTCGGCTATCTCCTTGGCCTGGGCAATGGCGGTGCTGACGAAGTTGCCTGCAAGAATCATGCATTCCTTGGGATCCGGAGCACCTTCACCCAAGTTTTCCAAGACAATGGGAGCTGTGGTTTGCATAATATACAAGGCTCATGAGTATAAAAACATCAAACACTTCTCGAAAATACATAATTGACCAAGACGGAGGAAAGTTCCCAAAGATGCTCGTCTCAGCTTGCTTGCATGTCTCCGCCAAGACGTCCCGCTCCTTCTGAAGTATCTTATACACCTCAAGGTTCCTCTCATTCTGCTCTTTGGCAGCTTGGTTCTGTTCCTTGAGTTGTGCAATTTCGTTCTTCAGGCGCTGCATCTCGGCGTCAGCAGATTCTTGCAGCACCCTCATCGCCTCCTCATGGCCCTTGAAGACATCAGCCAGGTCTTTCTTCAAGATTTTGTTCTCATCGTCGAGATGTTGAATGTGCTTGGATTGCTCGATGATGCCTTTGGCCTTGGAAATGGCTTCTGTAAGACGGAAATGGAAAGCACTATGAGAAGACGGTAGAAATGGATCCATGAGGAAAAGTAAGGAGTTGTTAAAAGAAACAGACTCTGCCTATGTTTGATATGTTGCTTTAGGAAGGCTATTTTTCCCTATTCAAGGTCCAGTTCCTTCCGCAAAGAAGCAAACCTCTCATTGGTGGTAATCCTCCATCTATTCTCATTCTGCAACAAGTAAACATGCTTAGTTTATCTTAGAGCATTTAGTTGGAACTATTTAGTTTCAACTACACGCTCGGGGGCTACACCACAAGATTTTAATCAGCATGTATGCTACTCTTAGAGCATCTAGCCGACATATTTCTAAATTTCTGCCGAGACGCTCGGGGGCTACATTATCAAATTCTACTCTTAGTTCTTTGAGCACTCATGCCAATAACTTTGGTTTATCCGCCTAAGCACTTGGGGGCTATAGACAGATATGTTACACACAGTAAAAGAAGTGAAGTTTAAAATACTTACAATGGCAATAAGCTTAAGATTGTTGGCCAGGTTGGCATATGCAGTATGGAAGATGTCGGCATTGTTATACACGCATCTGCATATGCAATAAGGTCATCCAGGCACAACATCGGAGGAGTCACTGCCATAGGAGAAGTTGAATCCAGAGGCATGGATGATGCCCTAGCCGCCTGCTGCGTTTTCAGAACAGTTGATGGCTCAGAGACTCCTGCCTTGACTATTGCTGCAACTACCTCCGCCTCCACTCCTTCCATTACTTGCTTCCCTTTCTCGGTGGCATCCATAGCTGGAGCTTCAGCCACTTTGGAGGAAGTGCTCTCATGCATCGCCTGACCGCTGGGAGCAACGTCTGCCTCGATAGAGCCTGAGATATCAAAGATTGGATTGACATCTGTCTCCATGGCGGAGATGTCAGGGATGGCGGGGGACGAAGGCCCAGCAGGACCAGCAGAAGGCTTGGCAGTAGGAGTAGGGGGAGAAGTAGCGGGAGAAGGCTTGGCGTCCACATCCCTGGTCAACATATCACGAATACCTTTTGACCCTCTAGCATCTCTAGAGGATCACTTCAGGCTAACACCGGCTTTCTTCCTAAAACATACAAAGTATAAGTACATGAGTTGAATAAGGTGAGAACTAAAAATACAAGCCAGAGAATGAATACACTTACTCCATGGCAGGAGCCTTGGTGAGGGGAATGCTGGTGGATCTCTTCTTCTTCGCCTCTAAGGTGGTGGTGGATCGTTTGGAGACTCAACTCTCCGATTTCTTCTTCTTAGCCTCGGCAACAGCATTTGAGTTGGAGCTCTTCCGCTTTCGCGCTACCGGAGCTAGCTGATCCTTGGGGGTGTTGTCGTCGGACACCACTTGGATATCCTTCAGCTTGGGATCATAGACCTGGGAGGCCATATGATCTTCCACCAAGGTCGCTAGCTGGGAAACAAAGGAGTGTTAGACTGACAAACTTCAAGAAAGAAAAACCTTAGAGTATATAACGAGCAACAAAGGAAACAAAAGCTACCTCTGGGCATTTGTCACAGTCGAACATGTCATAGGTGATCTTGAAGCCCCGCTTCTTGTCCTTTACCCTGACGATGTCCTTAAGACGGACTTTGACAGAGTCCATGGAAAGTTGTCCCGTGAAATTCACATGGGATCCCTCCTGTCTTGGGTGTACTTGCACATCAACTCGGCGTGATGCTGCAGAGGCTGGATCTGCCTACCAAACCAGCACATGGCTAGGTCCATGCCCGTCAAACCTCCATCCACGAGCCATTCGATCCGCCTTACGGTGCGGTTAGCTTCATCGTCGGACAACAGGGAGGCTGGGGTCCTCCAAGCAGGCACTTCGGCAGCGGCCCCATCGACAAAGTCAGGGTATGTCTCAAGACGGTCAAGCAGGGGAATATCCAGGCCATAGAAATATGTGCGCTGCCAGTTCTTGCATGACTCATGCCCTACGATATCGGGGAAGTGCCGACTAGGCCGGATCTTAAAGCTAATGGTTCCACAAGTCCGCAATTTGTCCTTGAACTCTATAGACTCTCTCTTGACAGTAAGAAGGATAAAAATAGTAATCTACATTTGATGCCTAGATATCCTTCGCACAAAGCTACAAAGTTACTAAGGAAAAGGATGTTGTTAGGAGAGAGGTTGTGAGGAAGTACTCGGAAGTGCCGGAGGACATCCAAGAAGAAGTCGGAAACTGGCAGGCTCATGCCTCGTACTAGCTGGGCTTTCAGGTACACCTTCTCTCTGGCTTGGGGAGAAGGAGCCACATCACCGGCCGGTGTCGGCCGCCAGACCAAATCCTTCGCCGGGAGATACCCCTCGGTTACCTGTTCTTGTAGATCTTCGGCGGAGAGGTCAGATCCCCTCCACACTCCCTTGTGGGAGTCAGTGTCCTCTTCAGCGGCTTCTGGCGCCGCCCGTTCTTGGTCGTCGCCGGTGATTTCCACCACGGCGGTGACAGGGACAACAACCCCCTCTAGCGGGACTGTTACTCCCTAAGATAGCTCTGGAGTAGCCTCGGGGGTCGCCGTCATTGAAGGGATGGAGTTGCTAGAGGCCATTGTGGTGCTTGGAGTGGGTGGCGAAGAAGGAGGCTCTGGCTAGTGTTTTTCGAGGAGGAGCTCGAACAGGCGTGCGACTGGAGGAAGACGAAGATGAAGGAGCAAATGCGGGTAAAAGGAAAATAACCTGGCCGCAGTGAAAATAAATAGGCCCGGCGCCAAGATTCATGCAAAGGGATCCAATAAGTGGATCACTGCTGACATGGATATGAACATGTGCGATAATTTCACCACGTCCTTCGTCTTTGCCGCTTTACCGTTTTGGATTTCACGCGCATGAAAATAGTTGATGATTAATTCCCTACCTTCTGTGAGTTTTGAGGTAGCATAGGTTGTACCCTACCTCATCCTTCTGACAGTTGCAGTGAAAGGTCGCATCTGAAGATTCCATCAAAGGCGGAAAATATCCAGCCCTGGAAATGAAGACTCAAGGAATCTCTGGCTACATTGTGAAGCGGGAGAGGATTGCAGGGTTCTTTGGGAGATCTTTGAGATATTGCTTGAGGAATTGCCGGCATCACCTAGACGGAGCATTCAAGATTAATGGGCAAGACGGCGCAAGATTTCAAAGTCCTTCGGGGGATACTATTAGAGATATGCTAAATGGGTACCACCATAGCATGTCCTTATTCCGGCTAACCCGGGTGGCCCATAGTTGGTAGCGAGGCCTATGGCCTGCTGGGCGTCCCAGTTAGACGGATCCAGGAGGGGGGCATGCCGGATAAAGGAAGGCTACGCTGGAGTCACTGACATACTAGGAGCCTTGGAGTACAAGACACGTAAGACTAGTTCGTATTAGTGTAGGACTCTTTACCTTGTCCGGCAAGGACCTTTCCCTATAAACCCTAGGTTCTGGTGCCTTTATCAGCCGGACATGTGGGAGCCTTTAGGGCAGACACAACCTAGATTGCTACGTACAACGTGCAACACCTCACACAGTGAACCTACCTATGTAACTCGGCCTATTGCATTATAGTGATTTATAGCAGGAGTAGAGTTCCGCCACCGTTGTGGGACTTGAACCTAGGTAAGCTGTGTTACCTCGTACCCTCCAACTCTCCACCTTACCCCACATCTCTAAACACGCACTGTGAGGACCCCTCAATGGCGTACTCGTCGGCAATACCACGACATAAACGCTGCCCCATGATCCTCTCCTCGAAAGGACCTTGGGGTGGCTCGTGACGGTATCCCCCTCCAGCGGCCAGGCCTCACACTACATGCATGGTCTTTCCTCGGGAGGACAACGAGACAAGCATGGCCTCACGGATTTCCTCGAGAGGCCTACATGGCGGGTCACAAGAATGCCACCTCCAAACAGGCGTTGCTAATCGATGCCAAGAACTAAAGCATCAGGCACCGGACCTATGAACCGGTTTCAGCAACGAGGCTTCTGAAGATGGATGAGCTCGCATACCCTGCATATGCAGAGTCACATCCATACATATTCGCCGCACGGTCTCCCTCCTTGAGAGGGTCATGGAGTGTCTAATGGGGCCACTCTCCCTCAGTGGCCGCTCTTGCAGCCCCCACGAGAGGATCCCACTTCCCTCGTTCTACCCTACGGTTCGTGGCAAGGGAAACCTGCAAAACGACCTACAAAAACTCGCACTCATGGCGGCCTCACCATCGAGAGCCTCCAAGATGAATGCAGACCTATGGCCTCCCCCACGCGAGGTCTACAAGGGGTTTGAGAGGACTCTCTCCTTAATAGTCAGGACCCGAGCGACGGTCTCAAGGCCCGCGACACCTATAGAGGTCGGATCGCAGACCTCCCCGGTGTAGTCTTTTGAGCCATGGCGGAGCCATCCAACTCGGGGGCTAGCCACACATGGAACAGCCCGACGACAAGCACAAGAAAAGGCAAACACGGGAAGAAACAGCCATGAAGTTCCATTACATTCATGCGTGGAAGACAAAATATCATCAAACACGGTGAGCACCGCTAAGGGACCGGTGCTTCCCCCCAGCGTTGCAGTAACTCTAGCGGCGGCTCCGCCCCAACCTACCTAGGGTGGCTCGAGTAGGTAGCACGGCACATCAGCGGGTTGTAGATGGCCACCAAGAAGCCCTGCGGGCGTAGCGGTACCAGAGCAAGGAGCCCTGCTGGGTGCCGTCCTCATTTGAGGAAGCGGGTCCAGTCATCTGTGAGGTATATCTCACATGGTGAGAGGACCTCCACGCTGACTTCCTACCTCTCGTGGCCACTAGAGTGGCGCAGCAGCACCTCTGGGGTGAGCTCATCGGACATCCCGAGCGCAAAAGGCTGGGGGAGCTGTACACTCACAAACCAATCTAGGTTCCCAAGGAGGATGACGAAGTCGATGACCCCCGAGGGCTCAAGGTCATCATCAATCTTGATCACAATAGGCGGGGAGGCAGTGAGGGGAGCAGCGCGGGTTCCGGACACCCTCCCGCGTCATCCATGCCTGCTCCCCATTCGTATCTTGCCGGCGTCTCCCCCTCCATAGATGTAATGGCCCTAGTGGAAGGGATGGGGATGGTGGTCATGAAGTAACCACCACGCCTCCAGCGGCTGGTCCCACATGGCTGCCCGCGCACGCGCTTCATCAATGAGGTCTCCATCTTGTCCATCGCTAGGGATTCGCCCCTCTCACCAGCGGAGAGTCGCTTGGGCGCCATGGGGAGAAATGGGGTTTTTAGCGCTCAGCAACAGGGGAGAAGGGCCGGCTAGTAAGAGAAGATGGCATCAAGGAGAAAGTGTTGCGTCCAGGCCACGGATTAACCAGGCGGAGGGTCGAATCATTACGCCGGACGCATGGCACGAGGCGTAGATCCTGTCCCAGCGTACCGTCACATCGTCGAGAGCGGTTCCCAAGGCCTGGTAGATCTGTTTGCATCCTACGGTTTTGATGCCCTGCAAGTGCACAGGTTCGTCAAAGCATGCTTTTGCGGAAGTATTAATTCCAGTTTTTATATTGATCCGGATAAGGAGCCAATGTAAGTGTTTTTATGCGGCATTTCTGTCGCACTCAAGGTGTCACCGGTCTTGAGTGAGTTAACTGCAATTATAGAAGGTGGAAGGTGGTGAGTGAATAATAGAGGAAACTTGCGTAAGGAAAAAGCAAGAATTAAATAGCATAAAAGTAAAGATGAGAAATGTGTTCGAGGTTCCTGCAGATGAGAAATTAGGCTCGGAGAGAAAAGGGTCATGGTAATAGTGCAAGTGTCATATGAATAAAGTGGTATAAGTGATTGTGATATTTCTTATTTATAAGTGAGTAGGCAAGCAACCCATATACCGAATGGGAGTCCTCATGGCCAATTCTTCCTAGTCCTAATGATCTACCTGCCTATTACCATGGCAATGGTCAGCACGTTAATTAAGGTCTTCCGACCGGACAAGGATTTAATCTCGATGGTTCATTGTTGTCCTCGAGTTGTACTAGCTCCTCATTGACATCGTCCGTGTCACTCGGAGGTCACCGATTCGCTAGCATACAAGTTCATACCCATGAGATCTCTTGATCATGTTACCCGTGCCCTTAAATTAGATAACAAGCATTAGGCGAACATAAATAATCATTCTCACAATTTAATAAACACTACAACAATCACAAATTGATAGAATTAAAGAAAGCACAACACATCTCACCAATCCCCTACATCTCCCACGCCTATGGGGATTTACTCAGACATGAGAGAAAGATTAATAAAAGGCGTAATTGTATTGCAAATGGAAATCATCTTAAAGTTATCATAGCAAGCCACAATACCAGATGAAGATCTAATCAAATACAAACCAAGGTAGATCAAAGTATCAAACCCTAATCTTACAACTGCCAATCTCTCTCTCTCTAAGTACCAATGGGGATGATGGATGATTTTGAGGCGAATGTGTTCTGTTTTTGTCACCTCACCTTCACAAAACTTGCTTGTATTGATATAACAAAGTTGTCGGCAGGTGGTACGGGCAGACAGTACAGGTGCACCCCAACCATACCAGTGGTCGTTATGCACTCTTAACGCCTCCAATGAAAGAGGCTCCAATTTGGGATTTGATTCCTTAGGTGTAATTAGCACATAAATGATATTAGATCTTCCAAAAATGTTCATTGCCTGAAAACCATCACAAGACACCAAGGATTCGCTAATGGTGATGTTAATATTAGTAGAAAGGGTAAACTTCAGTGAAATCCGGCAATAAACAAGAGGAAAAACAATGATAAAATGTGTTGAAATTTGGAGCTATAAACTTTCCCATGCTTAGTTGTTAATCGCCCTCAAGTGACAAATCTATAAGGAGTAATAGCGAGAAACTGAATCAAGAGGAAGAACTCACAATTCGAGGTTGTATCATATTCCATTGTTTCAAATCCGGCAACCTTGAACATGAGAATAATATATCTGAACAATTGCACTTAAGTTCAATTCCTAAATGCAAGTAACTTGCTAACTAATAGTTCTTAAAACACAAAAGAGACTATCAAAATTTTGTCTAGGCTTGCAAATCAATTCTTTTCAGCACCCCTCTTTTATGAGAGTTAAAATATTTTTCAAGCAAGGACTCTTTCAGTCAAAATTAAGGGTGCACAAATAAATGTCAAAAGAAGGATAAACTTAGAGCTTTTCATTAACACCCACTTCGATAATCGTAGCTATCAAACACCCCATCTCTTCCTTGTTTTTCAAGAACTCTAGTTTATTCATTTTAGGTGGTGAGGTGATACCGATGCTCTTATAAGTTTTGAGTATTTTTAGCTCATATCTCGACGATAGTTCTCTTTCTCTCTTTTTTTACTCGAGTACTTGGCCCATGGAACTAAAATTTTGCCCATCTCAGCAATGATGTCAATGTCTAACAAACTCATAACCGAAATCTGAGATGAACTCAAAATCGTCTGTAGGCCATAGGAGTTGTTAGTTCCATGAAGTTTGGGGTACTCTTTTAATTCTTTTTCTCATGAAGTATCACTTTTTAGCTGATAGAAACAGGTTTGGCATCTCCCGCAACTACCATAAAAAGTTCGTTCCATTAAAAAACAATTATTTTTTAGAAAGTATTATGAAGTCAACAATTAGTATTTGGGGTTGAGTACTACTAAGATTAAGCCCTGAAGACAAAAACACGGCACCAAAGTTGTCAACAAACACTTTATCTTGTTCTCAAAAGTTTGGAACTTAATCCAAAGGGTTGTTTTCTAACTGATAGTAATTGTCACAATTCTCAACCAAAGTAGTGACAATAACCTTTGAGCTCAAGTCCTAAAAGATAACGAGCTAAGCATGGAGTAGAACTCAAGTGCAACCGAACATACACAAAATGTTCATGAATAAACTTATAGGAAGAGGGAAAATAGGAATGTGGTAACTCCTCTTGCTCACTCATCTTCCAATTGGGTAAATTCCTCATGTTCATCTCCATAGCTAAATCACTAGAAGTGAATAACCTGCAGAAAAATCAACGAGAGCCAAGAGAACTTTGCACAAATCAGGATATAAGCTAGTCTAAAAAAATTGGGTTTTCTTTTATCAATGCAAACTGAAAGTAAACATGCATTAAAATAAAAACAAAATAAATCAAAAGAAGAATGAAAAATATGAATGAAAAAGGTAGGGAGGAGTTTAACCTCCCGAAGCTTAGGGTCTTGGCCTATCTAGAATCAAAAGTTGTTGCCTTCTTCAGGTGGCGACTGCTGGTATGGGAAGTTCGGGTAGCGGTTTGGAAAGTTGGTTATAAAGGAGGTCATGTCTTGGGTGAGGTTGACTATGTTGGCGTTCCCATCATGCAACATATTCTCTATGTTGTCGATGCGATGCACCACCTGGTAAAAATCACTCCTCGGGACATAGTTGAATCCAGGCTACGGTGGAGGCATACCTTGCTGCTGGTACTAAGGGAAAGGTTGTTGGTGATGATTCTGCTAACCGTAGTCATCCTAGCCTACTGTGTTCTAGTCCTCTCACCTTGCTCTTGCTGCTGTTGGCCAGCTGCTGCATTCTCCCAGTTGGGTGTCCTTCCAGTGGTGCAATCCTCCCTGAGGTGATTAATGCATGCTGGAATTCTTCCTTAGTGAGGACCCAACTCTGTTTCCTAGCAAACCAAAAGCTTGGACAAAAGGAAGCAAAAATTGGTGGAGATCACCATTAGGCTCAAAATAAAATTTATAAGCACGAAGGGAGCGTTGGGGTCTATAGATTCCCATGAATTTTGTTCTAGCCATGTAAATATCATCCAGAATCTTACTGCCAGCCATAGCTCTTTCCTGGGGAATGACAACCTTTGGCGATCTATGTGATCAAGCCACCATAGCGGATGTCACCTGAGGAAGCCAACCTGTTGGGGGGATACCCCCGGGTAGGGTCACTCCAGGGTATAAGGGACGAGTTAGCCCAGGTCAAAGCGGATGCTGGCCAAGTCACCTCAAGGCAGGCCGGATCACGGAGTAACCCGGGCCAGGGGGGATGCCTAACGTTATCTCGTCCGACTTAAGGAGTAAGTCGGGAATGCTTGTCTAACTTATATGCAGGAACAGGTGTGGCCGGATCTACTGTGATCCAGATCCTCGCTTGGCTCCTAGGAGAAGGAAGGAATCTCTCTGGTAAAAAAAGAAGGTCCGCTACGTACTGGATGAGCGAATAAAGCAAGGGCAGGACCACCGGATCATGGCCGACAAGGGTGCTGGCGCTCACGTCGGCTGACGCGGGCGCCGCAGAGGCTACGTCGCTAAAGCAAGTGTGACGCGGGGAAAAAGCACCCCTGTCGGGCTACTACTTTGGGAGGGGGCATATTCTTAGGAATATGCCTCCATGTATGCCCTAGGCCAGGACCGAACCACCACTATATAAGGGGGGTTAGGGTTACGTAGAAGGGTTAAGAATTCTAGTTGGTTGAGCACTAGTGGATCTAGGGTTCTTGGGCTAGTTAGTAGGCAAGAGTAAGCGAGTTTCTTCTTCCTCCTCTTGTCAATACAGCTCAAGGAGCACTTGTAATCTTGGAGATAGGACATCAATACAAAGCTTCTGTGTAGAGAATCACTCTACTATCCCTCCCTGGATTCCCCTAGCGTGTATTAGTCCCCACCTTTAGCCTATCCATGGCATCTGCCATGACACCACCACGACAGTTGGCACCCACCGTGGGGCTAGCGGCGCTAGCAGGGGTGAAGATCCGGACGGGAAACCTCATCGGCACCGGCGAACGCATCGTCTCCGGGCTCGTTCAGCGCTTTGGAGCGTTGGACTACGTCAGCGACAACGCTGGCTGCTAAGACGCGTTTCTCTTCGCAGCGGCATCTTTCGCCAAGCTCGGTGCGCACAAGGTCTACGTTGCTGTGGACGTGTCTTGCGTTCATCCGCGTCACATCGTCGATGCGGGAGAACCACCCTCATCAGGCTCGCGGGAGCGACGCTCCCAGACCATGCAGAGGTGATGATGACTGCGCCAGGCGTGGGCATGAGCAAGGATCCAGCTCCAGACCCGGAGGTAACACCTAAGGCACCGAGGAAAGCTAGGGGTCCTCCACTAGAGAGGCCGGAAAATGTGCTGAGGGAAGCTATGGATAGCTTGGCAAACCCGGTGGCAGCAGTGGTAGATCCGGCTCAGGCATAGGCCGAGCTAGAGGAAACCCGGCAAAATATACTGGAGGGCGCAAAGAAAATAGCAGCGGCTCAGCAGTCGTTGAACATGACGCTGCGTGAATACGCAAAGGTAAACAAAGTTGACACAGTAAAAGTAAAAGGGAGAAATCTCATAAACGAGATGAACAGAGAAGGTGACGATGGACCAGAAGGGTCGGAAAATTATCTGTTTGTGGGGTTGCCAAAGTATAGTACCCCGGCGAAGAACCTCAGAGCAGCAGATGCCGCAGCGTCCGAGCTAGAGGGTCTGACGGGTGAGGCCCGTCAGAGGCAGCAAGACCGGGTTAACGAGCTGGTTCGGATCGCGAACAGGCAGAACGAGGAGCTGCTGAGAGGTAACCCGGAGAGAGTTGGAGCTTCTAAGGTCGTCCATTCGGCGATGGGTAACCCGGAGAAGTCCGCTGGAGCCGCATCGTCGCCTCATGGTGGCCCAAGGAGAGAAGAGGTAGTAACCTCGGCCAGACGGAACAAGCAAATCGTCCCGTATGACCCAACGCGTGCGGGAAAAGAAAAAGAGATGCGGAAAAACGATGATCGACGAAGTGTGAGCCGAGGTGAAGCTGGCCGAGGTAATCACGACCAAGGCAATGCCGGTCAAGGGAATGCTGCCAACGGCAATGCCGGACAGCGAAACTTGGCAGGAGCAGGTCAACCGCAGCAGCGGAATATACCAAGGCAAGAGCAAAGTGCCGGCCGAGGTATGCAACAGAGAGGAGCACAACGAGAGCAAAACCGATACAATGACGGAGACTCAGAGATGATGAATGCGGGATACGCAAGACCGGAATATCATGTGATAGGGTCGAGATTGGGAAGCAGGGATTTGATGCCGGATGACGCCAGGTTAAAGCTGGATCGCCTGTATAGGTCGGAACAGATCGAATGTCAAGGTCCTCCGGGTCCAGCGTGCTTTGGACCCTGGATCATGAAGGAACCGCTAGTACCCAACTTCCAATTACCCAGGGGCACGAAGACGTATGACGGCAGTACAAAGCCAGAGGATTGGCTGATAATCTATGCAACAGCTGTGAAAATTGCAACTGGCAACTTGAGATGGGCTGTATGATACGTACCCCAGATGCTGGAAGGTCCGGCTAGGGTATGGCTGAATAATTTGCCACCCGAAAGTATCAATTGCTGGATAGATTTTGAAGAAATGTTTATCAGCAACTTCTCAAGTACATATCAGAGACCGAATAGACCGCAGACCCTAGCGATGTGCAAGCAAAGATCTAACGAAACGGATCGTGAATTCTTGACCCGGTGGTGTACCGTGAGAAACTCGTGTGAGGGAGTCATAGAGTCACAGTCCATAGCATGGTTCGCACAAGGGTGCAGATATGGCAGCGAGTTGTGGATGAAATTGCAAAGGAAAATGCCAGTCACGTTGGCAGAGATGATCCGGATTGCGGATTCATATGCTTTGGGTGATCCGACCTAGCCCAGGATCGCGTCAAACGAGTCAAATGGGGAGTACTATCAGAGGGACGGAGTCGGTTCATCCCGGAGGAACGATTACAGGGGAAAAAGAAGAGACGATAGACCGGATCATCGGTACAGTTCGCAACAAGTTGCAGCTGTGAATCAAGATCAACCCGGAGCAGGGAGCAACCAACGCCAGAAAACGGGAGGACAATGGACTCCTCGAAACGATGGCAAGAAAACATGGACTCCGGAGCAGAAGAAGCAATGGCAAGAAAAGAAAGACCGTCCAAGGTATACCTATGAGTCAATGTTGGACCAGCCGTGTAAGTTTCACACGCCAAATCGGAACAGCCCGGCGGGTCACACAACGAGGCAATGTGAGTGGATGCGTAAGATAGAACAAGGTGGTTCGGGGAATGCTCAGGCACCCCGGAATGATCAACCTCGGCAGGAGTTACCCCGGCAGCAATTGCTCTCCGGAGCAAACACGCAACAACTAATGTTGCCTCCCCCTCCGCCGAGGTATGACAACAATCAGAGAAGGGATGCAGTGCATCAGGTGGAAAACCAGCAATGACCGGATCAGAGATACTCCGGAAACGAGGGAAGGAATGAGTACAGAGAACATCACCAGAGCTATTGTGTGTTCACAACAGAGGAAACAGATAGGAAGAGCTTGCAGCGCCGACATATGGAGGTTAACGTGGTTATGCCTGTGGTGACGAGGTTCATGCCTTGGTCGGACCAGGAAATCACCTGGAGCGTCAAAGATCATCCCAAGCTTATGCCAAGTCCAGGCTCGTATGCACTAGTGTTAGATCCGACATTCATTGGACCGAACATTAATGTGAGGTTCTCCAAGGTACTGATCGACAATGGCAGTAGCATCAACATCATGTATGCGGATACGATGCGCAAGTTGGGCATCTCGGAGAACATGCTCCAGGCTACAAGAACAACTTTCCATGGCATCGTACCAGGCATCTCCTGTGAGCCCATAGGCAAAGTCCGGATCGACGTGCTGTTCGGCACGAGGTATAACTGCCGAACTGAGAATCTGGAGTTTGAGGTGGTGAACTTGGAGAGCGCGTATCATGCATTACTCGGGAGACCAGCACTGAGCAAGTTCATGGCAAGTTGCCACGTTAGTTATCTGAAGATGAAGTTGCCCGGGCCAAATGGAGCAATTACTATCGCTGGGGATTTCCGACGTTCTATTGAGTGCGCCTCAGCCAGGTCTAACCTAGCCGAGTCACTCGTAATTGCGCAAGAAAAAAGAAAAATCCAAGAGGTGGCGGCATTAGCTCAGTCCGCGCAGCAGTATATGCCGGCGTTAACTAACCCGCATGGTAGCGTTTCGTTTCAAGCCGCACCAAGAAGATTCCAGTGGATAACATGTTTCCGGAGCATACTGTAACGATTGGTGTCGGGTTAACTGACAAATAGGAAAGCGAGCTCGTCAACTTCCTCCGTGAGAATCGGGATATTTTTGCTTGGTCCACACAGGACTTGCAAGGTGTTCCGAGGGAGTTGGCCGAGCACTCTTTGAACGTAAGACCCGGAGCAAGGTCGGTGAAGCAACCTCTCCGACGCTTCGCCGAGGATAGGAGAAAGGTCATTGGTGACGAGATAGCTTGGTTGCTAGCAGCTGGATTTATCATGGAAGTGTTGTATCCGGATTGGCTCTCTAATTCGGTGTTGGTAGAAAAGAAGAAGGATGATCCGAACGTGGCAGTGGTTTGGCGCATGTGTATTGACTACACGAACCTGAACAAGGCGTGTCCAAAAGATCCATTTCCACTACCGAGGATAGATCAGGTTATCGACTCAACCGCGGGATGTGAACTGTTGTCATTCATTGACGCATATTCTGGTTTCCACCAGATACCTCTGAACCCGGATGATCAAATAAAAACTACGTTTATTACCCCGTACGGGGCTTATTGCTATCGCACTATGCCGTTTGGTTTACGAAATGCAGGTGCAACGTACCAAAGATGTATGCAAAAATGCTTGCACGATCAAATAGGTCAAAACGTGCAAGTCTACGTGGATGATGTAGTTATCAAGACCAAGGAAAGCGCAATGCTCCTTGACGACATAAGGCAAACATTCGCGAACTTGAGGAGATTCCGGATGAAGCTTAACCCGGAGAAATGTACCTTCGGTGCCCCGGCTAGGAAATTACTCGGATTTCTTGTCTCCAGCCGAGGTATCGAAGTTAATCCGACAAAGATCCGAGCCATCGAACGAATGGATACGCCGAAGTGTCTCAACGATGTCCAGAAGTTCACTGGGTGTCTGGCCTCGTTGAGTCGGTTTGTATGTCGGTTGGGAGAAAAGGCACTGCCTCTCTACCAACTCATGAAAAAGTCAAATATATTCGTTTGGACGCTGCAGGCCGATGAAGCTTTTGCCCACTTAAAAAAGATGTTGGCCACTGCACCAGTGTTAGCTTCTCCACTATCAAAGGAGCCAATGTTGCTCTACATATCCGCAACCAACCGAGTTGTAAGTGCAGTGATTGTAGTGGAGCGTGATGAAGAGGGTAAGTCGGTGCAGAGGCCAGTGTATTACTTGAGCGAGGTATTGTCTGCCTCAAAACAGGACTACCCACACTTTCAAAAGGTGGCATACGGTGTTTATATGGCGGCAAAGAAGTTAAAGCACTACTTTGAGGAGCATCCCATCAAAGTGATATGCGAAGCCCCCATATCCGAGATAATGGGTAACAAAGATGCGAATGGCAGAATTGCGAAATGGGCAATTGAGCTAGCACCTTACGCACCCCAGTATGATAGAAGAGAAGCAATCAAGTCTCAGGCTGTGGCGGACTTTTTCGTAGATTGGGCCGAGGTGCAATACGAACCACCACCACCAGATCCGAACTACTGGAGGATGCACTTTGACGGATCAAAAACCAAAACCGGGTTAGGTGACGGGGTTGTGCTTACCTCGCCAAAGAAGGATCAGCTCAAATGCGACAGATCCATTTCGCGGCATCGAACAATGTCGCTGAGTACGAGGCTCTGGTGCATGGTCTCAAAGTGGCAAAGGAGATTGGCATACGTCGGATAATATGCTTTGGCGACTCGGATCTAGTAATACAGCAAGTGTCCGGAGTGTGGGACGCCCTGGATCCAAACATGGCACTATACAGATTTCATGTGCAGAAGATCTCGGGTTACTTTGAGGGATGCGAATTTCACCATGTACCTCGCGGGGAAAACGAAGCTGCCGACATGCTGTCAAAGCTCGGATCGACCCGACAGGCAATTCCACCGGGCGTGGCATTGGAGCACCTCAGAAAACCATCTATCAGGCCGTCCCCAGGAACCGACTCAATCTATGTCCCGGAAAACGTGGAATCCGGAGCTGAGCCCATGGACATTGACATGGGAGGTAGCACGCCGAACCCGGGGACTGCCTCGGCAAACCCGGGGACTGCCTCAGTAGACCCGGGGGCTATCTCGCCAAACCCGGGGACTATTCAGCATGATCCGCCTGAAGTTATGCCGGTGGATCGGATGGAAATTGATGAGGAGATGTTCCCTACGCGAGCGATACTAGCTTGCGCACTGCCTATATACCAATTCTTGAAAGATGGAACGTTACCCACTGAGGAAGTGCTAGCCAGGCAAACTCAGAGGAGAGCTAAAGCTTACACAATCATCAATTCCGAGCTGTACAAACGGAGTGTAACCAATGTCCTCCAGCGGTGTGTTGACCCGGAAGAAGGACTTAACATCCTCCGAGATATACACCAAGGAGAATGCGGGCATCATGCCTCATCCCGGGCCTTAGTGGCAAAGGCGTTCCGGCATGGATTCTACTGGCCAAGTGCCCTGGAGCAAGCAGAAGATCTGGTGGGAAAATGCAATGGTTGTCAAAGATACGCCACCAAGACACATATGCCTATGTCGGAACTCAAAACCATACCAATTACATGGCCATTTGCTGTGTGGTGCTTGGATATGGTTGGCCCGTTCAAACCAGCGAGAGGAAACATGACACACATCTTGGTCATGGTGGACAAGTTTACAAAATGGATCGAAGTGAAGCCTATAAGAAAATGTGATGGAGCTACGACCGTGACATTTCTCAAAGACATCATCTTGAGATACAGTTATCCACACAGCATTATAACTGATAATGGAACGAATTTCGCGGAAGGAGCATTTGCGCGCTTTTGCCGAGACAAGAAGATCCGACTCGACGTAGCCTCGGTAGCCCACCCCGCATCGAACGGACAAGTGGAAAGATCCAACGGATTAGTGTTATTCGGGATAAAACCCCGGCTCATTGAGCCGCTGCAAAGATCAGCGGGGTGCTGGATAGAAGAACTACCAGCGGTATTGTGGAGTTTAAGAACAACTCTGAATCAATCAACAAGCTACACGCCATTCTTTCTGGTATATGGGGCAGAAGCTGTATTACCAGCCGACATAGAGCATGATTCGCCTAGGGTCACCCAATACACAGAAGCCGAAGTGCAAGAAGCCTGGCAAAATGATGTTGATCTGCTGGAAGAAGCGAGAGAACTGGCACTGTATAGATCCGCCATATATCAGCAAAATCTCCGACGCTATCATAGCCAGAAAGTGTGCCCCCGAGTCTTCCGGGAAGGCGATCTGGTGCTCCGGTTGGTACAGCGTACCACTGGCATGCATAAATTATCCACCCATGGGAAGGACCATTCATTGTGAGCAAAGCATTGCACAATGATTCCTACTATCTTATAGATGCGAAGCCACAGGAAAAGAACAAGGCGGACAGGTCCGGAGAGGAATCGAAGCGACCGTGGAATGTAGCACTACTTCGTCCCTTCTTCACTTAGCTAAGAAGTGTATGTATCCGAGTCATTTCATATGTCGGTATGTATGTCGGCAATGATCTTATCAATGAAATAGCGGAGCCTCGAGCAGTAACTCGGGGACTGCCTTAATAAACAATTGTTGTTACTTTTTATGCGTTAGCTGGAATGACTCGTTTCGCTTAACCCGGATTAGTAATGTGTGAGCACCAGAAACCCAACCCTTCGACTTGCTGTTGTCCAACAAGAATTGGCTTCATGGAAAGCAAGGGAACAAGTTTGGAATTGCATAGCACATGAAAAACCACTAAGGAAACGAACTTATTCCAGCTAACGTTTGTTTTTTCGGACTAACCCCGTATTTACTTTCAAGTTATTATGTTGGATTATTTTGAGCCAAGCCTCAAAGTTTCTCAGTATTGTTAAAACGATTCTTGAAGCTCGGATTCGTAAGTCGTAAAACCGAATCAAGGTAGACACGGATCGAGCCAGAGAATTGGACGAACAAGAAAATAAAACTAGGGGAATACGCCCAAGTTAATCCGGCATACAAGCATAGTAGCAAAATATCATGTATTCAGCATACAATTGCACCCGGCATACCGGGGATCTGATAAATTTTCAAGTTTTTTTCCACTAAGGAGCGGCAGGAGGAGGAAGTTCGGCGTCGTCATCACTGTCTTCAATATCTGAAGAAGCATCTTCTCCATCCTCGCCCGACCCATCCTCCACGTTCTCCATCTGCTCCTCCTCGCCGGACTCTAGAAAGCTCGGCCCCTCAACCCAGTCATGGATGGGGGAATATTCGACAAGGCTGTAGGCGCAAGCCTGGCGCTGAGCTACGCACTCCAGATCATCGGTCCATTTGGATCCGGTGCGCCGGCGTGTGAGGAGGCTCAGGTCGATCTTCTTGTACCATGTAAGGATATGATGGAGGAGGGTATCTGCTGCGGCACGCCCGGCGGATTCTCTCCAGAGATCAAGCTGTGTCTCGATTTCCAATAGCTTCTCAGCAAGGAGTGTGATCCTTTTCGGAACGCTCTCGCTTGGCTAGAAAGTGTTGTAGATCCGTACTGCAACATCGAGGAGATCTTTCCCATAGTTCTTGATGGTTTCCACCCGAGCTAACACGCTGACCAACAGGTCCTCCATGTCTAAGGGGACGCTCTCACCATCAGGAGCGACGGGAGTACCCCTCTCTCGGCGGAATTTGGCAACGGCAGCACTGGCGATGGGAGTACCCTCCGGAAAGTGATCTGAAAATAAGGAAAGGGAAGATGCTGAAGCAAAGGCATATGAGCTAACCCGGAAAACTATGTCGTTTAAGGGGAAGAAACTAACGTGAGATATGCCGATGGATCCGGGTTAACTCCTTGATACAACTGTCGTGTCTCTGGCGAAGTTGTTCAAGCTCAGCAAGCGCCGACCCAAGCTGGACCTCGGATTCCTTAAGCAGGTCCTGGTCCTTAGAGATCTGAAAGGTCAAGCGCTCACGCTCTTCGGTGAAGTTCTGGCCAACTTTTTGGAGCTCGGTTTTGTGATGGGCCTTCATCTTCTCCATTTCAGCCTTGAGTTTGGCTATTTCATCGTCCTTGGTCCGGAGGAGGGCAAGCTCATCATTCTTCTTCTTCAGCTCGGCTTGATGTTGTCCTGCTTGTTCGAGAAAATGCAGCATCATATCAGGCACGGGCACACTATCCTCAAGCGATGCTGAAATAGTATGTTGGCCCGGCAAAGCCGAGGAGTGAATGTTTGCCGAGCCAAGGAGAAGAAGAAATGGAAAACACGACAAGGTTGGGCGAAAGAGGACATACCTCGGATTTCCTCCAAGTTCTTCCGCATAATTTTGTTTTCAGCCTCCACCCCAGCTGCAAAAAACCAATGAGGAGGTTAGTCTAGTAGAAACAAGTGAAACGGAGAGGTGTTGAGGGAGGAAATTACCCCTCTTTTCATGCTCCGCGCCAAGTGCAACATGTTTTGCACGCAAGATCTTGTGGGTATCAAGCAGGCGCTGAAATTCGGCGCTCCGACAATTGGTAGTTACCTGACAAAGGTACAGGAGTGTAAAATTAGTTTGTTGCATATTTGAAGTGTACAAGATCCGGGCCAAGCGGAACTTAACCCGGCTCTAGGTGTGTGCATATTTGAAGTGTACAAGATCCGGGCCAAGCAGAACTTAACCCGGCTCTAGGTGTGTGCATATTCAAAGTGTGCAAGATCCAGGCCAAGCGGAACTTAACCCGGCTCTAGGTATGTGCATATTCGAAGTGTGCAAGATCCGGGCCAAGCGGAACTTAACCCGGCTCTAGGTGTGTGCATATTCGAAGTGTGCAAGATCCGGGCCAAGCGGAACTTAACCCGGCTCTAGGTGTGTGCATATTCGAAGTGTACAAGATCCGGGCCAAGCGGAACTTAACCTGGCTCTAGGTGTGTGCATATTCGAAGTGTGCAAGATCCGGGCCAAGTGGAACTTAACCCGGCTCTAAATGTGTGCATATTTGAAGTTTACATGCAGCTACGTTGATCTTCTAATGAGCATCCGGCTGAGTAACAAGTTACTCCGCCGGAGGCTCGGGGACTAATGGTTATTATCTACAGCATGTAAAGAAGAAACGGCATACCTCCATCATTCGCCCAGCGAGGTTAATGTCCTTGGCGGCGGTATTCATCTGAGCGGAAAATTCAGCGGGGCCGAACTTTTCCGGGAGATCGTTGTTGTAGACGAACTCTGCCTTATTCCAGTTCATGACGAACTCGATAAGGCTCGGAGGGTATCGTTCGCCAGTGGGCATGTGGGGTGCCACCAAGCCCTTTGTGTGAGCTTCCTTCCTCTCAATCAGGGCAAGAGCTAGGCTGGTGTGAAGAACCATCTGCTGCGAATCGGCTGGCTCGGCAGGAGGATCCGTCGCTGCTGGTGACTTCTTCGGAAGCATTGACGACAAGGTTCGCTGCCTGGCCTCGACGGAGGTAGACTT
Organism: Avena insularis; assembly: GCA_023614405.1. Lineage (NCBI taxonomy): Eukaryota > Viridiplantae > Streptophyta > Magnoliopsida > Poales > Poaceae > Avena > Avena insularis. Next base: position 317,190,920 of record CM042694.1, on the reverse strand, counting down.
GGCAGCATCCGGAGCCTTCTTGCCTTTAGCTTGCTGGAAGGATGTGACCATAGTGGATTTGCCCTTGGGAGCTGCTGGAGTGGTTCCTCTCCGAGCTTGGGATGACTCGGACGAGGCAGACGAACTTGGCACGGGAGCTTTGGTAGCAGGACTGGGGGCTGTTGTTGGTTTCTTCGAAGCCGGGACAGGCGCTGGTTCGGTGGCTGGTACTGGAGCTGCTGCTGGTGCTGGAGTTGCGGTAGACTTGGTGGTTGCTGGGTGCAGCAATGCCGAAGTGGCGGACGCCGTTGCCTCGGCCGAACCGACCCCTCCTGATCCGAGGTCGCGTTCCTCTTGAGGAGGTACTGCGGAACCCGGAGCAGCCGCAGAGCCCTCCGGAATGGGGCTCAGCGGGCATGACTCGTCGTCACGAGGAGGGGAAGGACCAAACCGAAGAGGAGAAGAGATGCTCGATCCGCTTTGAGGGACCTCCACAGGAGCCCTGCAAAAGAAAATAATGTTAGGAGTGAAATTACCCCGATGTAGGGGGAGTGTGTTGCGTAGTGAAAAATGACTTACGCATCCAAAGTCTTGGCCTCCTTAGGTTTCCGGGCCCTCCGTGCCGGGGCTTTGCCTGCCCATTTGGAGGCAGTCTTGTCTCCGGCCTTCTTTTGCCTTTTGGTAGGCTGAGAAGGTTCGGAAGAAGAACTTGACGCGGATCCGCGCTTCTTCTTCGACACCACCGGAACAGGCTCGCCCGTGGCAAGTGGAGGATCCTCGTGGATATGCCCACCGGGGTTAGCTGATGCCGGGAAGGCAAAAGAAAGAGGGACAGCCTCAATGGGTTCAATCATGTCGATATCCGAGTCATCCTCATCGTCGGGCCAATCTCTAAGAGAAGAGAATTTACCGCTGGGTCGTTTGGTGGTGTCGGTCGTGGGGAGGAACATCTCCTGGTCTGGCTCCTCCTCATCTGGGTTTTCTCGGTCCGGGGCCCACTTAAGGGTCGGATCCGTGTCATCCTCGAGGGTTTGCTGGAGAAACAGCTGAGAAAAAAGCACAAAGAGCAGAGTCAAAAAAATGATAAGAACCGACACGTAGTTGATCCGAAATAAGTTTACCCCGCGAAGCTTACCGCGGGAGGGAGCCTGTCATGGCAGTAATGCTCGATTCCCCACGTCCATTCGGCGGAGAAATCCTTATGGGTGGTGAAAAGAGCCTTGACCCGGCGCAAGATCTCCATATTGCTCAACTCGAACGAGGAGGTTCGGTTGGGGTCTCGGCTGAAGCTCATGTGGCACAACTTATGAGTGCGCCACTGGAGGGGAGAGATTCGGTTGCGCGCGAATGTGATCATGGCATCCTCGTTGCGCAATCCGAGCTTCTTCAGCTCCGGGAACCTTTTGTGGACTTGGTGTTGGGTTCATAGCATGGAAAACAAAAAAAATTCTACCGCAAGAACAAACAAAACCCAGATCTAATCTAGATAAAAGCCAAGATCTAATCTACTAGACATGAGCAACGAGATAGATCGGTACTAACCCTCGAAGAACCGAAAGCGTCAACGAGATTAGATCTCGTGGATGATGTAGTCGATCACTTGCCGATCTCAAGATCGTGTGGACGATCCTTCCGGCGCCGTGTTCCGGTAGCGCTTCCGCAGACGGTCACACGTGCAGAGTCGAAGCAGACCTTCCTCTCCCTATTCCAACGAGTACCGGAGGTAGTAGATCTTCTCCACGGAATCCCAGCAGCACGACGGCGTGATGGTGGTGGTGGAGATGAGAATTCTGCAGAGCTTCGCCTATGCCTGTGCAGAAGAAAGGTGGAGGAGAGAGGCGGTAGAGATTGGGAGTTGTGAGAGCCAGGGCAAGAGGGGGCGCCCCCTCCCTTCTATTTAAAGGAGGGAGGCGCGCCTGGGGAGGGGGAGTCCTAGTAGGACTCCCCTCCTTGGGCCAGCGGTGGGAAGGGGGGAGGAATCCTCCTCCCCCACGAATCCGTGTCTAGCCCCACTTGGACTCCCTTGATCCTTTCTTGGTTTTCAAGTAAACTCCAAGAAATCCTCTAGAACCTTCCAGAACATTCCGAAACCTTCTAGAATCTCCATTCAAACACTCCGGAACATTTCCTAACTTAGAAAATGATTCCCAATATATGAATCTTATTCTCCGGACCATTTCGGATCTCCTTGTGATGTCCCGGATCCATTCCGAGACTCCGAACAACATTCGGTCTCCAACGCAAATTCCATATCTACTTAAAAAAACTTCAAACCTTAAGTGTGTCACCCTATGGTTCGTGAATATGCAGACATGATGAAGACACCTCTCCCATCAATAACCATCAGTGGTATCTGGAGAACCATAACAGCTCCCACATACTCAACGATTACTTCGTGATCGATTGAACCAATTAACATACGAAACCAATTCCCTTTGTCTCGCGATATTCTACTTATCCGAGGTTTGATCGTCGGTATATTCATACCTAGTTCTTCCTCGTTACTGATAAGTACTCTTTACTCGTTCTATGTTATGTCATCCCTTGTGACCCAGTCACATGCTTGCAAGCTATCTAGATGACATTCCACCGAGAGGGCCCAGAGTATATCTATCTGTCATATGGATGGACAAATCCCAATCTTGGTATATGCGCTTCAACACATACTTTCAGAATACCCAATGACACCTTTATAACCGCCCAGTTACGAAGCGGCGTTTGATGTCATCAAATCACCCATCCGGTGATGGTGATTAACATAACCTCATGGTCGAAGGATTAGGTTACTATGTATTTCAAAGCTTACAGCAATACGAACTTAATGACTTGATCTTATGCTATGCTTACTATGGGTGTGTGTCCATCACATCATTCTCCTAATGATATAACCTTGTTATTAATGACATCCAATGTCCATGATCAGGAAACCATGATCATCTATTAATCAACAAGCTAGTTTAACAAGAGGCTTACTAGGGACTCTTTTATGTTTACAAAACACACAAGTATTAATGTTTCCGGTTAATACAATTATAGCATGGGATGTAAACATTTATCATAAACATAAAGATATAATAATAACCACTTTATTATTGCCTCTTGGGCATATCTCCAACAGTCTCCCACTTGCACTAGAGTCAATAATCTAGTTAAAAAAAACTTGTGCATTCAACACCTATGGCTTTCTGGTGTTGTATAGACACTTTTGCTAGTGGCAAACATAATCTTCGGATCTGACACTTCTAGGTCCGTGTGTATTTGCATGTCCTTGCGTCTCTACGCATTACTCATTCTCCAATGAGATGGCATTGTATAAATTTGGTCCTTTGGTGAGACCTTTAGTTCCTTGGGATTAAATCATGTTGATACAATTGTCATACAATGTATCTTCATAGTATTATCCCGCTATGAACCACACCTAGTTTGATAACAAACTACTTGACGCAAATGCCCTCATTTGCTGCTACAATAATAGTCATATACTTAGCCTTTTGTTGTAATATCTGTTACAATGTTTTAACTTTGGTACTCAACCAAATCCGTTATGGAACTTCCTTTCTATTACATTGTGCCACCCATAGTTTAAATTGAGATAAACTTAATTTGTGACAAAACTAGTATCAATGTAGTAATTTACAATGAACTATTTGTCACCACTATATAAGTAATATATTCTTAGTTCTTCCAAAGATCATAGGAATATCCCTACTATTGTCCAATGATTATCTTATGAGTCATTCTGGTATATGCTCACAACATTTAGAGCATAGGACATATCTGGATGTGTACATCTCAAAGAATGATTGATCAAAATATTCTTGTGATTTCACCAAGTGTCAAAACACTTGAATCTAGTGTCAATACACTTGAATCTTGATTCAGTCCTTTCCGTGAGTCAAGAACCTTGTTGTTTCCATATTGAACTCATTCAACATCTTATTTATGTACATTTTGCAAAACCATATTAGCGCCTCAATCTATCCATATAGACATTGATGCCTAATTCTTGGGTTATGCCTAAGTTTTTCATCGAAATGAAATTCTTAACATGTGTCAATAAAAGATACATTATTTCTAATCAACGATATGTCTTTCACATAATGTATTAGAAATATGTCTTAGCGCTCCCACTTAATTTCTTGCAAAAATGCAAACATCTTCATCGTCTCTGATGAAATTAAACCTTTTAATGGTTTCATCACGGTGAAGATTCCAACTCCGCGATGCTCACTTCAACCATTGAAGTTTTGCATACTCTTTTAGCATCCTTTGAATTAACAAAAAACCCTTTGGATCGTGTCATGTACACGTCCTAGGTAACCATTCTATTAGAAGAACTTGTTTTGTTTGTTCAACTACCATATACCAAAATATATGTAGTGGTTGCTACATTAATCCATCCAGACTAAATATCGCTATGAAAGATCAAATCTTATCATAGTCAATTCCTTGAACATTGTCATAAACTCTTTCCGACATGTCGACTATTTCATAGATGTGAAACATCCATGTCTATTTCTTTATGGATCCATATACGACTGTAACGTCTTGCACCTTTCCAGAGGGTCTTTCAAATTCAAAGCTTGATTTCTCGTGTATGGAATTATCACGGATTTTATGGCTTCAAGGCTCTTAACGAAGTCAGGGCCCATCATTGCTTCTTTGCATGTAGTCGGTTCATCATTGTCAAACAACAATGATTTAACTCTCAAATCTTGGTATTTGATTACTTACCCGACCTACTTGGTTCAATAGTAACTTAGATCTCCGTGACCACAACCTTTGAGGCACGTGAGCCATGAGCATTGTTGCTGCCTCCGCTAACGCCATGTTAACTCAGCACATATTAGCCAAGGTTTAACAACCTTGTCAAAGTTCTATTGTCCTCCCACTTAACTTTTCACCAAAATTCCTTCTCAAGAAACTCGACATTCTAAGCGACAAACACTTTTGTCTTCGGTGTTATGGAGGAATACCCAATGGTTATTCGAAATAACCTACAAAGACATGCTCATCCGACTTTGGTTGTAAACATTTCACTTATGCATAGCATACCAAAATTTAAGAAAAGACAATTCGGGTTTTATCCCAAACCACAACTCATATGGTGTCATTTCAACGGATCACGATGGAGCTCTTTTCAGTGTAAAAGCGGTAGTCACTAAAGCTTTAATTTTTAAAATATAATGGCAGTTTTATAAATGACACCTTTGATCTTACCATGTCAAACAAGGTTTCATTACATATCTCGAACACTCCATACTCCTATGGTGTTTTGGGAAATGCAAATCCATGGAACGATTCCTCAAATCTTAGGTGTTTTGCTAAACTTGTAACTCAAACATCTTTCTTTATGATCCAATCATAAACTTTTTATTTTCTTGTTACAATGATTTTACACTTCATCTTGAAAGTCTTTGAACATTTTCAAAATGTTTCATACTTCTTCCTTATTGAGTAAGTATATACATATACTCACTCCAATCTTCGGAGAAAGCATATGAAGTTGAAATCCATCGCCCACGACTACACATAATGGACTATATACATCAATATGTACAAATTCCAATCAGTTAGTCGCCCGTTCATCTTTTGGCCTACTAACGGAGTTTTAATTATCTCCAGGAAAGTATCACAAGCGTCATTTGATCAAAATCAAAGACTCCAAAAATCCATAAACATGGAGTTTCTTCATGTATCCTTTTCAATATAATTTAAACGGCGATGTCACTTTGCAAGTGATCCTTCAATCATTTGTCTTGCGACATTTTAGCATTAGTTTTATGGTCGTTATTTCTCCAACCAGACTTGTATATCATCCATCTATTATGGAATACGGTAATTATTCGAACAACCTTTTGTCGTCATAATACCTGATCAAAATAACAATTATTGAAACAAATCTTGAAGGCAAGCTTTGATGTTAACGAGCAACATAACAAGTCTTTGTTTGTTTTCGATGAACATTATCACATATTCTCTTGCTAGTTACTTAGGCCATTGCAGTTCATGAATTGTGTTGTCCTGTATGACACTTCATACCAACCAATTCGGTATCCAATACCGCAGAACCACATTGTTTAACAACCAAGGAATACAGCAATAACATGTATCTTCTATATACCTAAGTTGGACATCTCCAATCTTTTCTTTTCTGCCAAATATTTTATAGATTCTCTTTCAACAATTCCTTTTCTTTTAAAAGAATATATCAACATCAATAGTGGTGTCATTCACATGACATATAGTACAAAGTGTGTATAGTCAAATACTAATACCTTTGGACTTGCACTTTGAAGTGGATCACCTTCATCAAATGTTTGGCATTCTTTCAAAATTCCATTCTTTAGTAATCTTTTAGTGTAGTAAGCATTTTACTTACATCTTCTATTCATCCTTATCATGACAATATTTCATGATCAAGCTACTGTAGCTTATAAAGGTGAATTGCGAGTATAATGTTTCTTTTCCAAAACCTTTTGGAGGATTAGGACGACTAGCATCTCCAACCTTCACAAATTTTCATCAAATATGAGGACATATACTCTATCATGTTGTAACCAACATATTGTTTTAGATATCGCAATACCTTTCACATATGATGGTTTCTGAAACATTGCTTTCAGCTCTTAGATAAACTTGATATTAAAAACAATCTTTTGAGTATCAAGAATCATGGAGGAAAACATGATACATTAGATACTAACACTGGAATTGTTACTCTTGATTTAATACTGTTTATTAAACTTCACAGAGTAAACAGAGTTTGCTGAAAGTTTGCAATATGACTTTTAAACTTTAGATTGACACTCAACCAATACAATACCAGTTCGTAAAGCAAATATCCAGAATTTCTATAGTTCTACTATCTCAACTATAACTAAGCGTAAGGTGGTGAACGCATGCCAATGACTACAACAAACTATGCAAATTCACTTTGATTGTGTTTATGATAAATTGAGTTTGACTAATCCAAATTACAAATGAACTCCCACTCAAAACAACATCCCTCGAGTTGTTTTAGTGATTACACGAACCAAATCCACTACACCAAGTCCGATCATCACATGAGATGATGTAGCTTCATCGGCGAACAATCTTCATGTTCATCATATCAACCATATGACTCATGCTCTACCTTTCGGTATTGCGTGTTCCGAGACCATGTCTGTACATGCTAGGCTCGTCAAGATTAACCTTAGTTTCCGCATGTGCAAATCTGGCTTGCACCCGTTGTATGCACACGTAGAGTCTATCACACCCGATCATCACGAGATGCTTCGAAACGACGAGTCTTAGCAACGGTGCCAACTAAGGACGAACACTTTATTACTTGATATTTAGTGAGAGGGATCATCTTATAATGCTACCATCGCGATCTGGGCAATACAAGATGCATAAAGGATTAACATCACAGGCAATTCATAATTAGTGTGATATGATATGGTCCTTTCTTCTTATGCCTTTGATCTCCATCTCCAAAGCACGGACATGATCTCCATCATCATCAGCATTGCGTCAAGGTCCGTGGCGCCGCTTCATGGTTGTCCATCATCACTAGCCACTATTACAACTACTTGGAATAGAGCTATTACAAGATGAATAGACGCACGGGTCTTAACAGAATTAAAGACAACCATTAGGCTCCTGCTGGTTGCCATATTACAACAAGGATCATTGCATACATCAAATACAATCACAATCACATGTAGGCCATATCACATCACAATAAGCCCTGTAAAAAACAAGTTAGACGCCTCTAATTTTCTTTGCAAGTTTTACGTGGCTTGGGGCTTTCGACTAAGAACGCATCTTACCTACGAAACTGAACCACAACGTTGATACAAGTGCTATCAAGTGCAAAGTGTAGATTTGATCTATACTATGATGGGAGAGATAGACACCCGCAAAGCCACTTGTGCAATACGAGTTGCACGTCAAGCGTGGAGCAAGTCTCATGTACGATGACATGTAATGTTAGCCCAAGCCGCTTCATCCCACCATACCGCAAGATGCAAAGTACACATATAGCAAAAGACGGCAAGAGCACCAACACCCACAACCTCATTGTGTTCTACTCGTGCAACAGATCTACGCATAGACAAGGCTCTGATACCACTGTTAGGTTCGTAGCATGGAAAACAAAGAAAATTCTACCACAAGAACAAACAAAACCCAGATCTAATCTAGATAAAAGCCAAGATCTAATCTACTAGACATGAGCAACGAGATAGATCGGTACTAACCCTCGAAGAACCGAAAGCATTAACGAGATTAGATCTCGTGGATGATGTAGTCGATCACTTGCCGATCTCAAGATCGTGTGGACGATCCTTCCGGTGCCGCGTTCCGGCAGCGCTTCCGCAGTCGGTCACACGTGCGGAGTCGAAGCAGACCTTCCTCTCCCTGTTCCAGCGAGCAGCGGAGGTAGTAGATCTTCTCCACGGAATCCCAGCAGCACGACGGCGTGGTGGTGGTGGTGGAGATGAGAATTCTGCAGGGCTTCGCCTATGCCTGTGCAGAAGAAAGGTGGAGGAGAGAGGCGGCAGAGATTGGGAGTTGTGAGAGCCAGGGCAAGAGGGGGCGCCCCCTCCCTTCTATTTAAAGGAGGGAGGCGCGCCTGGGGACCTCCTTGGGCCGGCGGTGGGAAGGGGGGAGGAATCCTCCTCCCCCACGAATCCGTGTCTAGCCCCACTTGGACTCCCTTGATCCTTTCTTGGTTTTCAAGTAAACTCCAAGAAATCCTCTAGAACCTTCCAGAACATTCCGAAACCTTCTAGAATCTCCATACAAACACTCCGAAACATTTCCTAACTTAGAAAATGATTCCCAATATATGAATCTTATTCTACGGACCATTCCGGATCTCCTTGTGATGTCCCGGATCCATTCCGAGACTCCGAACAACATTCGGTCTCCAACGCAAATTCCATATCTACTTAAAACAACTTCAAACCTTAAGTGTGTCACCCCACGGTTCGTGAATATGCAGACATGATGAAGACACCTCTCCCATCAATAACCATCAGCGGGATCTAGAGATCCATAACGGCTCCCACATACTCAACGATTACTTCGTGATCGATTGAACCAATTAACATACGAAACCAATTACCTTTGTCTCGTGATATTCTACTTATCCGAGGTTTGATCGTCGGTATCTTCATACTTAGTTCTTCCTCGTTACTGATAAGTACTCTTTACTCGTCCTATGTTATGTCATCCCTTGTGACCCAGTCACATGCTTGCAAGCTATCTAGATGACATTCCACCGAGAGGGCCCAGAGTATATCTATCCATCATATGGATGGACAAATCCCAATCTTGGTATATGCGCTTTAACACATACTTTCAGAATAGCCAATGACACCTTTATAACCGCCCAGTTACGAAGCGGCGTTTGATGTCATCAAAGTACCCATCCGGTGATGGTGATTAACATAACCTCATGGTCGAAGGATTAGGTTACTATGTATTTCAAAGCTTACAGCAATACGAACTTAATGACTTGATCTTATGTTATGCTTACTATGGGTGTGTGTCCATCACATCATTCTCCTAATGATATAACCTTGTTATTAATGACATCCAATGTCCATGATAAGGAAACCATGATCATCTATTAATCAACAAGCTAGTTTAATAAGAGGCTTACTAGGGACTCTTTTATGTTTACAAAACACCCAAGTATTAATGTTTCCGGTTAATACAATTATAGCATGGGATGTAAACATTTATCATAAACATAAAGATATAATAATAACCACTTTATTATTGCCTCTTGGGCATATCTCCAACACTTGGTTGGCCAGAGCTGTAGGTTTCTTGGCGACCTCCTCCCAGAAATCCGTGTCAGGGGGACCCAGAGCATAGGGCAGCAACCGAATCAAGTCTTCGGTACCCTCGTTCCGGACATAGAAGAAGGTCCGGGCCCATCCTTTGCAGGAGTCAAGCCCGGTGACCTGGGGAAAGATTGAAAATCTCCGGGGCGAGATCGAGGCAGCTCCGAACTGAGTGAGCTGCTTGTCCTCCGACTCAACGTGGATGTTGGGGACGACGTTGCGACGGAGGCCGAAGAACCGGATCCACAGCTCCTTCGTGGGCCATAGTCCGGTGTAGCCCTTGATCGTAGAGACGAAAGCGGACAGAGAGGTGATGCATTCACCGGGAGATGACGTGGTTGCAAGTGATAGGTCCGGACCCAGTCCCGGAAGAAATCACTCACCGGAAGACCAAATCCCCGTTGGAAATGGGATAGGAAAACAACAAACTCACCCGGATTGGGTGAGGGGGCCAATTCCGAGGAGGGGAGACGAGCGGCAACGCTGGCGGGAATACGCCGGGTCCGGTAGAGCTAGTTGATGTCGTCCTGGCAGACCCACGAACCGGCCCATGCGCTGCAGTCTGCCGTGCCGGCGTCCTCCTCCATCTCCTGCTCGACGACGATGAGCTCCTCCTCCGTCATCTCGAATCTGCTGTCCTCGCTGGAGCTAGCGGCGGCGGGGCTCTGCGGTCTAGATTGACGAGGACCCGTGGCTAAGAAGTTCTGCAGCGGTGGCTGTGGTGCGGAGGCACGGAGAAGGTGCGGCGACGGCGCTGCTGCAACGGGCACTGGCGGCGGCGCGGTATCGAGGAAGAAGAAGAGGAACGGGCGAAGGGGCGCGGAGATGGAAAAGTGCTAAGGGACGCACCCCTCCCCTATTTAACTGCCCCCAGTGATCGATGAGAGGGATCGCACTGCGCTAGAGAGCCACACGGTGTGGCCGTGTATCACCGGCATCAGCCAACCAGAGAGAAGCCACACCGGGGGCCACAGAATAAATATGATCCCATGACACGACGTGCGGTTGCGGTAAATGAGGAGACAGGCATGACGTAACCCACGCACAATAATCATTGACAGTTACTGCGGCGGTTACTGTGCAGGCCCTTAAAATGAGGCAACATAATGATTAACCTTTACGTGGGTTGGCGTATGAGAGAAGGAAGCAAGGCCCGGATCCGAGCCACAATGGTAACCTGGCCGGCAAGTGAAAACTTGAAATGTGCAGAGGGAAAGTAAAACCATAGGATCCGAGCCGAAGTGGTGACCCGGCCGGCAAGTGAAAACTTGGAGCGTGATAAGGGAACGTAAATCCATATAATCCGAGACAAGAAGTTAACCCGGAACTAAACGTCCGAGGCTCGAATATGAATGAACCTGATGTGGCCTTAGTAACCAAGGCTGCTAAGACCGCACCAGCTTCGGGGACTAATGTTGGGGGGATACCCCCGGGTAGGGTCACTCCTGGGTATAAGGGCCGAGTTAGCCAAGGTTCGGCAAGGTCAAAGCGGATGCTGGCCGAGTCACCTCAAGGAAGGCCGGATCACGGAGTAACCCGGGCCAGGGGGGACGCCTAACGTTATCTCGTCCGACTTAAGGAATAAGTCAGGAATGCTTGTCTAACTTATATGCAGGAACAGGTGGCGGATCTCATCGTGATCCGGATCCTCGCTGGCTTCTAGGAGAAGGAAGGAATCTCTCTGGTCAAAAAGAAGGTCAGACGCATCGGATGAGCGAATAAAGCAAGGGCAGGACCACCGGATCATGGCTGACAAGGGTGACGACGCTCACGTCGGCTGACGCGGGCGCCGCAGAGGCTACGTCGCTAAAGCAAGTGTGACGCGGGGAAAAAGCACCGCTGTCGGGTTACTACTTTGGGAGGGGCATATTCTTAGGAATATGCCTCCACGTATGCCCTAGGCCAGGACTGAACCACCACTATATAAGGGGTTAGGGTTACAGTAGAAGGGTTGCAGAAATTCTAGTTGGTTGAGCACTAGTGGATCTAGGGTTCTTGGGCTAGTTAGTAGGCAAGAGTAAGAGAGTTTCTTCTTCCTCCTCTTGTCAATACAGCTCAAGGAGCACTTGTAATCTTGGAGATAGGACATCAATACAAAGCTTCTGTGTAGAGAATCACTCTACTATCCCTCCCTGGATTCCCCTAGCGTGTATTAGTCCCCACCTTTAGCCTATCCATGGCATCTGCCGTGACACCACCACGACACAACCTTTGGCGGCGGAAGTGTTGGATGAGCAAAGCACCCAAGTTTACCTTGTGCTCCATCTCAGGATGCAAAGCCATGTGAATGACACTCATCTTGGGGCATGCCATTTCCCCAACATCTCCCTTCCCAAAAATAGAATTCACCAAGAAGGTGTGGAAGTAACGGATAGTGGGATTCTAGATGGTGGCGCTCTTCTTCCACAAATAATCGGTGTTCCTGTGGATAGAAATCTGCTCCCAAGAATGCATTGCCTCGATGTGGACATTGTCATTAATATCAAGCTCCTCCTCGTGGGAGAACCTGAAATAATCACAAAATTCATAAAAAGAAAGGCTATAGGGTTGCCTATTGAGCACAAAACTTAGAGTGCAATTACGCTCCTGGACCTCAAGGTCATCATGGAACGGTGAAAAGAACTCGTGCGTGGTGAGCTGGTAGGTGTCGGTGGAGAAGTAGGAGAAGGGGACCATGCCAGCTTGCACGGTCATCTTCTCGAAGTCCTCCAATAGACCTTGGTGGGAGAGGAACTCACGGCTTACCCACTTAGTGGGTAAAACCTTACCTTGGCTCACCCTCTCGTAGACCTTGTTCATGGAAGTTCTCAAGCTGTCCGCCTTTGAATGCCTCCTCTTCAAACCCAGCGGCCTAGTGGAGCCCGATGCCCCTGCCGTTCCCGAGCCCTTGCCCGAGCGGAAAATCCTTCCAATGTTATGCATTGTGCTATGAAATTTTCAAAGAAAACTATAGGCCTCAGGTTTCTATCATACAAACAAACGATTACAGGTAGAAATTACAAATCCTAACATGAGGACTCAAAAATAATATCAACGTATGATGAACTCATTTAAATAGTCAATGTGAGGAATTCAACCATGGATTTCAGAAAATGAAGCGTGGATCGGATGAGAAACTTACGGATGTGAAGATTCCCTATCGGCGTAATGGGATCAGGGTTCCCACGCATTGTGCCTCAGCGCGTGGGCCAGGACCCATCGGTCAGTGACCCAGCGGATGCATGGCTTGGCTGGTAGGGGCGTCGCCAGGATACAAGCACCATGTCCTCCAAGCAGGTATGGTTCTGTCATGATAAGCCTATGGAGACTAAGTCCCAGCTATGTTGTAGGTGCCTATGAGTGAGACGAACGCTACCAGATGTGCCTCGGCCCACAAACTGGGTGCGAACAAGAAGGAAAGGAGAAAGACGAGCGCAAGGCGGTCTTGCCCCTCCTTCTGGGGGGTGCCCCGGAAGGAGGGCAAGGGCACTGTTGGGGGCAGCGAGGCCGAGGAGTAGCCTCTACCAAGCTCCGGAAGGACCATGGAAGCACCCTCTCTTGGGCCAAGCGTGGCCCGGGAACCGGAGTCAGTTGTGCCTAACAAGGCGTGTCAGGACCAGCCTTGGGAACCAGCACTGCGTCAGCATCACAGGACACCATCATGGCATCACAGTCCACTGCAGCGCATCATCGATGGGGGTGATAGCTTGGAGCCTAAGCTGTCACTCGGCCATCAAGTGCATCTGTGCATCGCCCCTAGCCGTCCATTGGCCACACAAACTGCCTGCCTGCCTGAAGACCATGTGGAACACCGTGATTGTGGCCCAGGAACACCGTAGGAGGGTTTCTACGCTGCCCCTATGGTGATCCCTTAGTGTATAAAAGGAGGCACTTGGATGAGAGTTGAAGGGGGAAAAGGACAGAAAAAATGAGGACCTAGAACTAAAAATATTGGGGAGTTTATAGGGAGTAAACAAGAGAAAGAGGGAGAAAGCAAGGAAGTGAGGAAAGAAAGAAAGAGGAATCCCATGGAGTGTAGAAGCTAGACAAAGCGTATCCCCGATACTGTAGAGATCATCCTCTTGTATCTCGATCCACCCCAGATAATCCACCAAGGCAGGACGTAGGGTTGTTAGCCGAAGGGTGGCCCGAACCTGGGTAAAAAATGCATGTGTTCTGTGTGTGTGTTGTATGCTCATATCAGCAGGTTCTTTTGCTGACATTAAGGCTGGAACGCCTTCGTGCACACTACCAAACAAATAGGGGGTGTCCAACATCCCCGATGTCCGCATAGGCGAGACGCGACATCTGGCGTGCCAGGTAGGGGGCGCTCGTGTTTTCGGCTTCAACGATCATCACCACCGTCAACAGCTTTGTGAGCTTCATCGTCATCATCGTCATCATCACAAATGTATTCTTCGTCTTCATGTTCGCCATCGACATCGACCGCGTCATCAACAACCATGGCGCCAAGGAAAGGTGTTGGCGTTGTGACCGACCCTACTGCAGTAGATTTGCCCGCTGCACGAACTTGCTCCCACGCCCTTCCCACGACCGGGGGCTTGGATGCCGAGCCTCATGCGCGGCACGCGACTACCGTTGCAGGTGCCGACCCACGTCCAGGGCCAAGCGCAATTGTGCCACCATCGTCGCAACCACATCCCATGGTTGAGGAGGGCAAGCATACTAGAGGTTCCACCACCAGGTGATGTAGGAGGTGTCGCGCTTGAAGATCCCTTCACTGGCGACACAGGTGGCACCGCCAGTCGAGCACCTCTCCCTAGTGGCATAGGAGATGCCACCGGAGGGGGACATATGTCTAGAGGAGTTGCACCGGTTGGGGCCAGAGGAGCTGACCCCGAACTGGAGCATTGTGCACCACCTCGCGCCAAGTACTAACAGCCAACCTCAGTCCCTCCGCTTTGGGAACTGAACTTTGGGGGAAGCAGTCGCTCCTGCCCGTGCCATAGCTTGGTAGCCACCAGCTCCTGGGATGATGGAGTATGTGCCATAGCTCGGCAACCACCACTGCAGGACCCATGCAAAACCCTACCCCGAGGCCATGTTCTCGAAACACTACCCCTCGGCCATGGGCTACTGCACCTCGTGACGGTGGAAGGAGGACCGACAACCATGCCACTAGCCACTTGGGGGCTGGACCCCCAAGACTTTCCAAACAAGACCACCTTTCTATGGGGTCATCAGTTGACCCCGCACACAGGCACGCCGAAAATCGCTGAGGCGATTCCGCCCCGGCTAACAAGGCACTAGTTTGAGACTACCTACTCCAGCTGCATCAACAGGCTGCGGGTGCGGCCGTCCCTAACCTGCGTGGTGCAGCTGAGGCAGGGAGCATGGCTTTTAGATATAGGAGTGGTTTCCCCACTTTCTCTCATGCCTTACGGCAGGTGGTTTGACCGCCAAAGTTCCATCCCATTGTCCCCATCAAGTTTGAAGGCAATACCATCCCGGAGGAATTTCTGGCTATCTATTCTAGCACAATGGTGGCTGCGGTTACTAATGAGAAGGTCATGGCCAAATGGTTTCCAATGGCCCTGAAAGGCACGGCCTTGTCCTGGCTCACGCATCTACCCAAGGACTCCATTCATTCCAAGGCTGAGTTGTGTACTTGCTTTGTGAGCGTGTTCCAGGGAGCCTTCAAGCGCCCGAGAACACTCATTTAGCTCCACACAGTGGTCCAGGGGAGTGGAGTGTGGCTACAAGACTTCATGCAACAATTTTCACATATCACACACACTATCCCAGAGGCGGAGGATGCCGCCATTATTGGCGCATTCACCATGAATGTGCGCAATAGCAAAATGCGTGAAGAGCTTAACATGCATCCTGTCAAGAGCATACACAAGTTGTGGGCGTTGGCTGAACTTTGTTCCTTAGCAGAGGAAGGACACCTCACACCCAAAGATGCTGCCCGGGAGGCTGCTAGAGTAGTGGATCCGGGAAGCACTGCTACAAAGAAGAGTGGCTCGCGTAAGCGGGGAATTCATCAGGCTTTGGCTGCGGAGCCTAGTGCTCCCACCGAGGCTGAGAAGAAAACCAAACTGGAGGAATAAGTGGTGGCTACCAAGCCCGCCACGGGGAAGTGGTGCCCTGTGCACGAGTCCGATGAGCATGATGCTCGGAACTGCTGCTCCATCCTTGGTTACACCGAGGGATGGAATAGGCGCACCCCTCGAGAACTGTTACCGCTGCAACAAGCCCGGTCATCATGTGAAAGACTTCCCGGCACAACCTGGCATGGGCGCCCTCGCCGGAGGTCGCGAGGGCAACATGGGTGCTACACGAGGAGGAGATGGAGGCAGTACAGACAGATCAAGAGCGGGGAATGGAGGGGACCCCGAAAACATAGCCCCTCAACCATGTGGCAACGGCCCTGCCATTAACCAAGGAGGTGACGACGATGGGTGCGGACAGTACCCACAAGTACAGGACTATGCATGTGCACACGGAAGATCCTACACCATGACTTCCCATGGGGAGTTTAAGCATTTCTCCCGTGAATTGTGCATCGTGCAGCCTAGCCCGGAGGCGCAATGACCACTTTGGTGGTCTCACGTGAAGATTACTTTTGATGCAGGAGATCATCCGGACCGCAATGCCGGTGTCGACATAGTACCCCTGGTGGTCTCCCCCATCATAAAGAACGTCCGAGTTACCAAGATGCTGGTGGATGGAGGGGCTGGCCTCAATATCCTCTCAGTAAAGCTGGTGGATAAGCTCTAGATCACTAAGGATCGATTGGCCCCTACGGGATCTTTTCTAGGCGTAAGCCCGGGAGCTATCCATCCATTGGGGAAAATTGAGCTGCCAGTCACATTTGGGACTCAAGAGAACTACCGCACTAAGAACATCATATTTGATATTGCGGACATTGCCTTGCCATATAACAGCATAATAGGGTGTCCTGCCTTGGCAAAGTTCATGGTGGTCTCCCGCCATGCCTACAACTCGCTCAAGCTTCCTTCCTCATGTGGGACCTTGACCACAAAGGGTGATATCATGGACGCCGTAGCTCTGAACAACTGTTCAAACTGGCAGCCAACGCTTCCCCTGTGACTCACACTTGCTCTTTGTTCGATTCGGACCAACCTTTCGCCCTGATTCCCGGCTCGCCCGAGAAAAGGTTGCGACCCTTTCCGAAACTTAGCCTTGATGACCTTTCTGGTGCTGGTGGCTCTCTGAGTAAGCTAACAACTTCTCGCATCTACCCTACCAGCTAAAAAGCCCGGGTGTGGGTGGAGGTTCCCCTAGCAAACGAAATCCCGGGAGTGTGTGTGGTACTCCTGGCAATCTTTTAAAAAACAATATATATATATTTATAATAAAATCTCAGGTGTGAGTGGAGGTTCCCCTGGCAAATGAAATCCTAGGAGCGTGTGTGGTTCTCCCAACAAACCTTAAAAGCATGGGAGTGGGCGTGATCCTCCTGGCAAAACCTTAAAGCTCGGGTGTGAGTGGGGGTTCCCCGAGCAAATGAAAGCCCGGGAGCGTACGTGCCGTGTCGTCGGATTGATGACAAGTACGCCATGAGGGGGTTCTCGAGGCGTGCGGAAGAGAGGGGTGTGAGACGTATGGTATTCCGGGATGATGAGCACACAGTTTTACCCAGGTTCGAAACCGCCGGATTTGGACAGATCCTACTCCTGCTAGCAATCCAGTAATACGGCAGAGCCGGAATATGGATTACAAGAGTTTCGCCTGTGTGAGTTAAGATTGTAGACTATTGTGTGGTGCCCTAAAGGTTGGTCCCTAGGATGGCTTATGTAGATATCTGGCCTAGGGTTTATAGAAGAGACCTATCTGGCTACGACTAAGAGTCGGTTACAGAGTACATCTTGAACTACAAGTAACACTATAGGCCTATGTCGGTAAGTCTTCTAGGCCTTCCCGTAGCCGGACTGGACTCTATCTCTTCTCCCTGACTGGGCCACCCGTGAAGCAAAGCTCTAACCCGAAGTGGGCCACCCTGGTCAGTGAGGCACGGTGAGGATACCCGGAAAGTATATCCCCAACATGGTGCTCCTGGCAAACCCTAAAGCTCAAGAGTGAGTAGTACTCCCATGAAATTCAATGAATACATGCGTATCTAGCCTAGACCACCTATGTGTAAACCGCATGTAATCTGGGGGCTGCCCCTGTTTTGGAATTGGAGTCCCATTGCTCTTGTTCTTTCGCCCATTTTCATTTGCCGAGCCTTTTTCAGTATTTTGCATTCCTTTGGTTTTTCTCGGGGTCGGACATGGGTAGCGAGACTGTCAGGCCAGGAAATGTTGTACTCTCATGATCCGCTCTAAGGTATGAGCATTGTGCTTTAGGCATTGCCGACGAGCACTAAATCGCGAAGACACACCTCCCACGTCAGGCCTGCGAGTTGGCAACACCGTGCACCCTGATCAAGCGCACGACACCTTGTTTTAAACCTGAGGCATGGGTAAGATGCCGTAAGTTGTGTTAATCATGTTTCGGGATGAGCAGCAGATGGATAAGAAAGATGAGGCCAGGGCAAGGTCTCGGCAAAGGAGAAAGGCTTGCCGCCGGTTAGCAGCAACCACACGGCTTTCGAAGGCAGTTGGCCCCGCAAGCACGACATGAGACAATCGTGAGGCTGGAGGTAGGGAAGTGGGAGCATGGTTTTTGAGGCGATGAACAACGCCCCCACGGGCCCCGTGAAGGCACCAAGGCGGCATCAAGCAGAAGAATCAAGGGCAGCCGCGAGCATGGCATGACAAAGAAAAGAGCAAATAATGCAAGGAAAATGTAAATATACTACTAGTAGCCAATTGGCATTACATTTGAAAAATGTACAATGTAGCAACTAGCTCGGGAAGGACCTTAGGCGTTAAGGAGAGAGCTGTAAGTTACTGGCGCAAGGGAGGAGCCTGTATGCCCTCCTCCACCTCGCACGCGACGGCTTCATCTGCTCAACATGACACCCTGCCTCAGACGTCGCTGAGGTCTGAGTCGAATACAAGCGGCGGGTAGAAGCTCCAGCGGCAGAGGGTGTCATCAAAGATTTTTACCGACAGGCTACACCCGCCACGGTAGTGAAACTTCAGGATGTCGCCAACCTTCAACTCGTAGTGGTCCGTGAAGTCTGGACACTCGTCGCTTAGGTACATGCCGTCGGCGCTGTCTACCCACATCTAGAAGTCCCAAATGGCCTGGTTGCCGCTAGCCCCGCGCACCCGGAGCTTGCACGAAGGGTCTCTGAACTCCTCGGCGAACAGCTATGGTAGGCATAGCCACCACTTGAAATTTACCGGAAGGAAGATGAGAAACTCGAAGCCAATAAGACCCGCCATTTTGCCGTCACTATCCCTGCAACGGAGACGCAGGGGAGGGGAATACCCATCAGGCTCCCGCCATCCATAGCGGCCCTG
Organism: Avena insularis; assembly: GCA_023614405.1. Classification (NCBI taxonomy): domain Eukaryota; kingdom Viridiplantae; phylum Streptophyta; class Magnoliopsida; order Poales; family Poaceae; genus Avena; species Avena insularis. The sequence goes on along the minus strand of CM042694.1, from coordinate 317,171,719 downwards.
CGAGGCAGGCCGCGTCCGCGTCTCGAAGAAGAAGAATGACGACCGGGAGGGCCTCCCCGTCCGTTCCTGCCTTCCCAGCAGCCACGGCCGCGGCAGGGCGGGGCCTCAGTTCGCGGTTGCGGTGATCCGTGCCAGTGCTAGAGGAGGCACGGCGGCCTCGGCTCCTGCGCCTACGCCGCTAGCCCTCCGATGAGGCCGGAGCCATCTCCCCCACACATGAAGGAGGATCATTGTCACCGGAGCTGCCCGACGCCATCGTCTTTGCTACAGAGCAGGGAGTTGGAAGGAAAGGCTGCGGGGGAAGTGGAGAGTGAGCCGCATCCCCGTGGATTCCCTCCCTTTTATAGCCAAAGAGAAGGGGAACGGTTGCTGCCCACCTCACTGGCTCACGGGAGGGCAACAATCATGCCCCACCACAGTTATTTTGTAGGAATCAAAGCGGCATAGTCAATGCACTCTGTCGTGGAAGCCAAGGCATGGCTCGGCAGTCCCGCAACAACTTGAGTGCACAGGCACGCGCACGTCAGCTCTGCAAGATGGGAATGCGTGTCATCCAGTTTTGTCACCCTCCCCACGACATGGACTATGCCCACGTGCTATTGGAGGGCGAAGCCTGGCAACAACCTCTTCATAAAATCTCGGTATGCATCGCAAGTTGCTAGCCCTCGCTCGGGGGCTTCTGTCAGTGTAATGGGATCAGTGGTCCCTCGCATTGCGCCTCAGCGCGTGGGCCAGGACCCACTGGTCAGTGACCAAGCAGATGTATGGGTTTTGTCAGCAGGGGCGTCGCTAGGATACAAGCACCGTGTGCTCCAAGCAGGTATGGTTCTGTAATGATAAGCCTATGGAGACTAAGTATTAACTATATTGTAGGTGCCTATGGGTGAGACGAACTCTTCCAAACGCGCCTCGACCCACCAACCGGGTACGTACAAGAAGGAATGGACAATGACGAGTGCAAGGCAGTCCTGCCCCTCCTTCCGAGGTGTGCTCCAGAAGGAGGGCAAGGGCACTGTTGGGGCAGTGAGGCAAAGGAGCATCCTCTACCAAGCCCTAGAAGGACCATGGAAGCACCCTCTCCTAGGCCAGGCATAGCCCGGGAACCAGAGTCAACTGTGCCTGATAAGGAGTGTTAGGCCCAACCTTGGGAACCGGCGATGTGTTAGCATCACTGGACATCATCATGGGGCCGCAGTCCACTATAGCGCCACTACAACGCGTCAGCGACAGGGGTGACGGCTCAGATCCTGAGCTATCATTCGGCCATCAAGTGCATCTGTGCGCTGCCCCTGGCCATCCATTAGCCACAGGCGCTGCCTGCCTGCCTCAAGACCGCATGGCACACAGTGATTGATGCCTGGGAACACCCCGGGAGGTGCTCCACGCTGGCCTTATGTTGACCCATTGGTGTATAAAAGGTGGCACTTGGCCGAGAGTTAAAGGGGGAAAGGATAGGAAAAAAGGAGGACCTAAAACTCAGAAGACTAAGGAGTTTAGAGGGATTCAACAAGAGAAAGAGGGAGAAAGAAAGGAAGTGAGGAAACAAAGAAAGAAGAAGCCCAGGGAGTGTAGAAGCTAGAGAAAGCATCTCCCCGGCACTGTAGAGATCATCTTCTTGTATCTCGATCCACCCCAGATAATCCACCAAGGCAGGATGTAGGGTTGTTAGCCTAAGGGCAGCCTGAACCTAGGTAAAAAATGCTTATGTGTGCTCTGTGTGTGCTCTATGCTCGTATCAGCAGGTTCTTTTGCTGACGTCGAGGCCGGATCACCTTCATGCCTACTACCGAACAAATAGGGGATGTCCAACATACCCGATGACCCTGTAGGCGAGACCCGACATTCCCACACTCAAAAACATGAAATCAATGAAGAATCAAAGGTTCTAGGGGATTAGGGTTTAATGTGGAGAGAGAAAGAGAAAGAAAGAATGAGGAGGAAGAAGAAAGGGGTTGGTTGTGAGCAAGACGTTGTCGATACGGGCGGGTGGTATAGGCATATCCTGCCTGTATTGGTGGTCATCACCGTTGGATCAAGATTAGGGTTCCGAGATCAAACAAGGAGGTCTAGTACAGGCGGACTGTACGAGCGCGTCTTGGTCGTACTAGTGCGTGTTATCACGGCAGAGAGTTTTGAAGAAAATTGTCAAAGTTCGGTACTGGGTGGTACGAGTAACTCCGACCGTACTAGTGCTCGTTAAGAGTACTTAATAAATAAATAAAATTCGACTGAATTTTCTTCGATGGTATGGGCGGGCGGTACGGGTACCTCCGGTCATACTACTGCTTGTTACGCAATCTGGACCCTGTTTAATTCTTCCTTTTTTCTTTTCTTTCGCTTTTCTTTAAACTTCACTAAGGTATAAATTCTCTTCAAGTCTAAAAGCTTGAACAATTTTATTAAGACACACACAAATAAATAAAACAAAATTAAACTTAACTATTAAGAATGGGTTGACTCCCATTAAGCATTATATTAAGGACAGTTAGCTTATCAACCAACCTCCATGTCATTAGCGTTTACCTCAAGATGCCCTTCATTGATGGTTTTCACCGCTTGGATACGCTTAGGTGCTAGAACATATTTGCCATTATGCTCCAGTTTATTTGGAAAATTACAAACAATCTCATCATCATAAATATTAAAAACAAACTTACCGCTAGAACAATCTACATTAGCTCCAACAGTGCTAAGAAAAGGTCTTCCAAGGACGATTGAAAGTTTGTCATCTTCTGGAACATCTAGTATGATAAAATCAATGGCTATAACATGTTGGTCAATTCTAAGTAAAATATCTTCGATTATACCGACATGTTGCTTAGTTGTCTTATTAGACGTTTGCAAAGTGATTGAAGTGGGAGAATACTCTCCAAGGTTCAGTTTCTTAAACAATGAATAATGCATGACACTAACACCTGCCCCTAAATCACAAAGAGAATTTATGATGTTATTTTTTCCAATTGCACAGGAGATAGTTGGTATACCTGGGTCCCCAAGCTTAGCAGGCAGCTTATCACCAAAGCTTGTCATTACTGCTATAGTCTTAGTTACCTTATTTTTTCTATTAACAATATCTCGCATAAACTTTTTATAAGTAGGTACTTGAATAGCATCAATTAAAGGAAGTTCTAAACAAAGGCTTCTCAGTGCTTCGGCAAAAGAATCATAAATGTCTTTATCTGGTTCATATTGAACTCGATTAGGATAAGGAATTGTCTTTTTAGTGGGTATTACCTTCTCCTTAACCTTTGCCACTGGTTCAGTATCCCTTTTAGTTTTCTTCTTTGCTGATTGTTTTTTCTTATCAACACGTTCTTCATGTGGGGTTTTAACCTACTATTCTTGTTCCTTTCTGATATCGGCCACTTCTCTTGAGTCGATTGTCTCAGAATCTGAGTCATATTGTTTATGCCTATCTCCTGGTTCTTCTTCCTCTATATTTTTAGAAGTCTCAAGTTCTCTTTTCTGAGCTTCATAATCAATATCATCTTGAGGATCTACTAGGCCTTGTTCTTCTCGACTCGTCTCTTGAGTCTCTCTTGCCTTGCGGGCTTGTTCTTCTTGATACCAAGGTGGCCCTTAGGGTTCCTAAGTTTCTGTACCACATTTAATGACAATGTTAGTAGAAAGTATTAAAATTACCTTGGTTCAAAATCAGAGTTTGAGTTTCAATTATTTGATCGTATTGTGTTTGAACCATACTCAAATATCTATCCAAATGCTTCGTGGCATGTCCTAAGTCATCAAAGACTTCAGTTAAAACATTTATATTCCTTTCTTGAGTCATTAGACATTTATAATATTTTTTACGGAAGTATTATGCTGATATCTAAACTTTTCCATTACAAGATTTATTTCATCTTCCATTACATAAGCTTGAAGAATGTCAACCTTATTTCTTTCATTAAGTTCCAAAACTATTCCTTTTTCTTCCATGGACTTTTTAACTTCAATAATAAGGTTTTGGGTATGTGAAACATACCTTTTTGTGGTTTAACATAACTTCAGGCAATGTTAAGTTACAACTAGCTCCCCCTACAGATAAGTCAATCATTTCTTTTATATCATCATTAAGCCCATTATAAAAATATTGGATAATTAAATGTTCATGGAAACCATGATTTGGGACTTTCATAATCATTGCATAAAATCTATTCCATGCTTGATAAAAGTTTTCTCCAACTGTTTGAAGAAATTTTGTAATGCTACGTTTAATCTGCATGATTTTAGTGAATGAGCAATATTTATGCATAAACTCTCGGATGCAATCTTCGCAGCTTTTTATAGTGTGATTCAATAATGATTGTAACCAAGTAAAATCTTTATCTTTCAGAGACTAGTGAAAAAGTTTAAGGAGCACAAACTCTATTGGTAAAATTGCTGGTTTAAGAGTAGCACAAAGGTCATAGACTTTCATAAAGTGACCACTAGGATCTTCCTCTTATTTTCCCACAAAAGAAATTTATTTCATCATATAAATTAGCTCTAGATATATTTCAAATTTCTGGCCTTCAAGTTCAGGACAAAGAATAGGCATTTTCTTAAGTGCCTAGATGGATTCCCAGATTCTTCCAATGGTAGTGCAGGCTCTTCGGCCCCCTGGGTGATGGTCAAGTCTTCCATCAAAGGAATAAAACTATTCACGTCTATAGTATATGAGTTAGAAAATCTTTCAATAAATTATAGGCGTCTTTCAGTTGGAATACGGTCAATATATGGAGGTAACTACGTTTTTTCAGATCGAGTGGTACCTATGTATTCAACCAAGATCATGGATGGTGTCAAAAATTACTTATGTCAAGAAACAACACTTAGCTCTTAGCTCCCCGGCAACAGCGCCGGAAAATAGCTTGATGGCCTGCAAGTGCACATGTCCGTCTGTCGTTGTATTGCCGACGAGTATACCGTGGAGGGGTCCTCACAGAGCGTGTTTAGAGACGTGGGGTAAGGCGGAGAGTTGGTGGGTACGAAGTAACACAGCTTACCCAGGTTCAATTCCCACAACGGTGGCAGAACTCTACTCCTGCTATAGATCACTATAATGGAAATACACTGAGTTACAGAGATCTATAAATCACTATAATGGCAATACACCGAGTTACAGAGATCTGTTCGATGTGCGAGGTGTTATACATTGTACGTTCTAGTTGTTACCCTAAGGCTCCCAGAGGTCCGGTTTATAAAGGCACCAGAACCTAGGGTTACAGGGAAAGGACCTTGCCGGACAAGTTATGGAGTCCTACACTAATACTAACTAGTCTTCGTGTCTTGTACTCCAAGGCTCCGAGTATGTTGGTGACTCCTACGTAGCCTTTCCTTCATCCGGCATGGGCCTCGCTTCTGGATTCATCTAACTAGGATGCCCAGCAGGCCATAGGCCTTTCTACCAACTATGGGCCACCCAGGTTAGCCAGACTAGAGACATGCTATGATGATACACATTTGGCATATCCCCAACAGTAGCCCCCGGAGGACTTCGAGATCTTGCGTTGTCTTGCCTTATAGTCTTGAATGCTTCATCTAGATGATGTTGGCAATTTGTCAAGCAATATATTGAAGGTTTCCCAAAGAACCCTGTAATCCTCTCTGTCTTAATGTTGTAGCCAGAGATTCTTTGAGTCTTCATTTCCAGAGCCAGATATTCTCTGTCTTCGATGGAATCTTCAGATGTGACCTCTCCACTTCAACGGTCAGAAGATGACATAGGCTACAGCCTATGCTACCTCGAAACACACAAAAGGTAGTGAATTAATCATTAGCTATTTTTACGCACGCAAAATCCGAAACGTTAAAGCAGCAAAGACGGATGACATGGGGAAATTACCGCGCACGCTCATCTCCACGTCGGTAGCACTTCGACCATTAGATGTCTCTGCATGAATCTTGACGCTAGGTCTATATACTAAATGTGGCTTAAGCTTTTACTTTTACCCGCATTCTTCCCCTACGTCTTTGTCTTCCTCTAGCTACGCGACCGTTCGAACTCTTCGACGAAAAAACCCTAACCAGAGCTTTCCCCTTTCTCCACCTCCTCCACCTGTGCAAAGGCCTCTAGCGGCACTACTCCATTAACGGCAGCGACTCCTGAGGCTTCCATGGAGCCATCCCATGGAGTGATTGTCCCACCGAAGGGGGTTGTTGTCCCTACCTCCACCATGGTGGAAACCACCGGTGATGACCAAGGACGGGTGGCGCCAGATGCTGCAGAAGAAGAGGGTGATTCCCACAAGGGAGTGTGGAGGGGCTCTGACCTCTCCATCGAAGATCTGAAAGAACTCATCACCGAGGGGTATCTCCCCTTGATGGAGGGTTTGGTCTGGTGGTCGGTGTCGGCCGGCGAGATGACTCCTTCTCCCCAAGCTAGAGGGAAGGTGTACCTCAAAGCTCACCTGGTATGTGTTGTAAGCCTGCCAGTCTCCGACTTCTTCCTGGATGTCCTTCGTTACTTCCGGGTAGTTCCCCACAACCTCTATCCCAACAGCATCATCGTACTTAGCAACTTCATAGCCTTGTGCGAAGGATACTTAGGAATCAAACCTAGGTTAGATTTGTTTGTTTACTTCTTTACCGTCAAGAGAGAGTCCGTAGAATCCAAGGTTGAGTTGCGGATACCGTCAAGAGCCCCCGAGAGTTTTCGCCAATGAGAGGTTTGCTAACTTGCTTAAGGAACTGGACCTTGAACAGGGTAAAACAGCCTTCCTGAAGCAACAGATCAAAAATAGCCAGAGTCTATTTTTTTAACAGCTCTTTTACTTTTCTCATGGCTCAATTTTCTTCACGTTCTCATAATGTTTTCCGTTTTCCGTCATACAGAGGCCATTGCCAAAGCCAAGAGCATCGTCGAGCAATCCAAGCATATCCAGGAGCTTGACGATGAAAACAAAATTTTGAAGAAGGACCTGGATGAAGCTGTCAAGGGCCACGAGCAGGCAATGGAAGTGTTGTAAGAGTCTGCTAACACCGAGATGCAGCGCCTGAAAAACGAGATTGCGCAACTCGAGGAACAGAATCAAGCTGCCAAAGAGCAGAATGAACAAAACCTTGATGTGTTCAAGAAAGTTCAGAAGGAGTGTGACACCTTGGCGGACATATGTACACAAGTGGAGACGAGCATCTTTGGTAACCTTCCTCCAACTTTGTCAATTTTAGTAAGATGGATATTTGTATTATTGTACTCACGTTCTTTTGTCTCTAACGAAAACATAGCCCCATTAGTTTATCCAACATGGGTGAAGGTGCTCTAGAACCAAAAGAATGCATGATTCTTACCGGAAACTTCATCAACACCACCCTTGCCTAGGCCAAGGAATTATCATAGCCCCTTGACATCAATATCAAGGCGGCAGAATCAGCGGCCAAGTACTCGGAAATCCTACACCGAGCCCCCGAGAAAGTCAAGGTTTGGAAAGACTCTTTCTCCAACTGTTTGAAGAAATTTTGTAATGCTACGATTAATTTGCATGATTTTAGTGAATGAGCAATATTTATGCATAAACTCTCGGATGCAATCTTCCCAGCTTTTTATAGTGTGATTCGATAATGATTGTAACCAAGTAAAAGCCTTATCTTTCAGAGACCAGCAAAATAGTTTAAGGAGCACAAACTCTATTGGTAAAATTGGTGGTTTAAGAGTAGCACAAAGGTCATAGACCTTCGTAAAGTGACCACTAGGATCTTCCTCTTATTTTCCCTCGAAAGCAATTTCTTTCATCATATAAATTAGCTCAGGATATATTTCAAATTTCTGGCCTTCAAGTTCAGGACAAAGAATAGGCATTTTCTTAAGTGCCTAGATGGATTCCCATATTCTCCCAATGGTACCGCAGGCTCTTCGGCCCCCTGGGTGATGGTCAAGTCTTCCATCAAAGGAATCAAACTGTTCACGTCTATAGTACGTGAGTTAGAAAATCTTTCAATAAATTCTAGGCGTCTTTCAGTTGGAATACAATCAATATATGGAGGTAAATACATTTTTCTAGATCGAGTGGTACCTATGTATTCAACGTAGATCATGGATGGTGTCAAAAATTACTCATGTCAAGAAACAACACTTAGCGCTTAGCTCCCCGGCAACAACGCTAGAAAATAGCTTGATGGCCTGCAAGTCACAGGTTCGTCTGTCGTTGTATTGCCGACGAGTACGCCATGGAGGGGGTCCTCACAGAGCGTGTTTAGAGAGGTGGGGTAAGGCGGAGAGTTGGAGGGTATGAGGTAACACAGCTTACCTAGATTCAAGTCCCACAACGGTGGTGGAACTCTACTCCTGCTATAAATCACTATAATAGAAATACGCCGAGTTACAGAGATCTGTTCAATGTGCGAGGTGTTGTACATTGTACGTTCTAGTTGTTGCCCTAAGGCTCCCAGAGGTCTGGTTTATAAAGGCACCGTAACCTAGGATTATAGGGAAAGGATCTTGTCGGACAAGATACAACGTCCTACACTAATACTAACTAGTCTTCGTGTCTTGTACTCCAAGACCCCAAGTATGTTGGTGACTCCTACGTAGCCTTTCCTTCATCCAGCATGGGCCTCCCTTCTGGATTCATCTAACTAGGTCGCCCAGCAGGCCATAGGCTTTGCTACCAACTGTGGGCCACCCAGGTTAGCCGGATTAGAGACATGTTATGATGATACACATTTGGCATATCCCCAACAGTAGCCCCCGGAGGACTTTGAGATCTTGCGCCGTCTTGCCTTATAGTATTGAATGCTCCATCTAGATGATGTTGGCAATTCATCAAGCAATATCTCGAAGGTCTCCCAAAGAACCCTGCAATCCTCTCCGTCTTCACGTTTTAGCCAGAGATTCTTTGAGTCTTCATTTTCAGAGCCGGATATTCTCCGTCTTCGAAGGAATCTTCAGATGTGACCTCTCCACTTCAACGGTTAGAAGATGACATAGGCTACAGCCTATGCTACGTCGAAACACACAGAAGGCAGTGAATTAATCATTAGCTATTTTTATGCGTGCAAAATCCGAAACGTTAAAGTGGCAAAGACGGAGGACGTGGGGAAATTACCGCGCACTCTCATCTCCATGTCGGCAGCACTTCGTCTGTTAGATCTCTCTACACGAATCTTGATGCTAGGTCTATATATTAACTGCGGCTTAAACTTTTACTTTTACCCGCATTCTTCCCCTGTGTCTTCGTCTTCCTTGAGCTGCGTGACTGTTCGAGCTCTTCGACGAAAAAACCCTAACCAGAGCTTTCCCCTTTCTCCACCTCCTCCACCTTTGCAATGGCCTTTAGTAGCACTACTCCCTCAATGGCAGCGACTCCTAAGGCTTCCATGGAGCCATCCCATGGAGTGACTGTCCCACCAGAGGGGGTCGTTGTCCCTACCTCCACTATGGTGGAAACCACCGGCGATGACCAAGGACGGGTGGCGCCAGATGCTGCAGAAGAAGAGGGTGATTCCCACAAGGGAGTGTGGAGGGGCTCTGACCTCTCCATCGAAGATCTGAAAGAACTCATCGCCGAGGGGTATCTCCCCTTGATGGAGGGTTTGGTCTGGTGGCCGGTGCCGGCCGGCGAGATGACTCGTTCTCCCCAAGCCAGAGAGAAGGTGTACCTCAAAGCTCAGCTGGTACATGGTGTAAGCCTGCCAGTCTCCGACTTCTTCCTAGATGTCCTTCGTTACTTCCGTGTAGTTCCCCACAACCTCTATCCCAATAGCATCATCGTACTTAGCAACTTCATAGCCTTGTGCGAAGGATACCTAGGAATCAAACCTAGGTTAGATCTGTTTGTTTACTTCTTTACCGTCAAGAGAGAGTCTGTAGAATCCAAGGTTGAGCTGCGGATATGCGGAACTATTAGTTTTAAGATCCGGCCTAGCCGCCGCTTCCCCGACATTGTGGGCCATGAATCCTGCAAGAACTGGCAACGCACATATTTCTATGGCCTAGATATTCCTCTGCCCAACCGTCTTGAGAAGTACCCCAACTTCGTCAATGGAGCTGCTGCCTAAGTACCCACCTGGAGGTCCCCTACCTCCCTCCGGTCTAACAAAGAATCCAATCACACCGTAAGGCTGATCGAATGGCTCGTAGACAGAGGTATGACGGGCCTGGACCTTGCCATGTGCTTGTTTACTAGGTGGATCCATCCTCTGCAGCATCACGCCGAGCTAATGTGCATATACTCCAAGATACAAAGGATCCAATGCGAATTTTACGGAACAACTTCTCCAACGACACCATCAAGCTCCGCCTTAAGGACATGGTCAAGATGAAGGACATGAAGCGTGGCTTCAATATCATCTACGACATGTTTGAATGCGGCAAGTGCCCAGAGGTAGCTTATGTTTCCTTTATTGATCGTTATATATACTCTAAGGTTTGTCCAACTTGAAGCCACCAAGCTAACACTCCTTTGCTTTTCAGCTGGCGACGATAGCGGCAGATCAGATGGCCTTCCAGGTCTATGATTCCATGCTGAATGATATCCAGGTGGTGTCCGACGATGATGCATCCAAGGATCCTCTGGCTTCGGCAGCGCGAAAGCGGAAGAGCTCCACCTCTGACGCTACTGCCGAGGGCAACAAGAAGAAGAAATCGGAGAGTGGAGTCTCCAAGAAATCCACTGTTTCCTTAGAGGCAGAGAAGAAGAAGAAGAAGAAATCCACCAGCATCCCCTTGACTAAGGCGCCTACTGTGGTGTAAGTGCCTTTGTTCTCCATCTTTAAGTTTCATTGTATCCGTTCAATTCCTGTACTTATACTGAGTATGTTTCAGGAAGAAATCTGTTGTTGGTTTGAAGTGATCCTCCAAAGATGTTGGAGGGTCAAAAAATATTCATGATATGCTGACCAAGGACATGTCAGCCAAGTCTTCTCCCGCTACTGCTCCCCCTACTCCTGTCGCGAAGCCTGTTACAGGCCCCACTAGGCCTTCATCCCCCATTGTTCCTGAAACTTCCGTCATGGAGATTGACATCGATCTAACAACGAATGTGTCTAGATCTGCTGGCATGGATGTTGTGCCTAGTGGCTAGGCAACACAGGAGAGTACCTCCTCTAAAGTGGCTGAAGCTCCGGCTAAGGATGCCATTGAGAAAGGGAAGCAAGTAGTGGAGGGAGCGGAGGCAGAAGCAGCTGCAGCCTTGGACAAGGAGGAAGCCCCTGAGCCATCAACTGCCATGATAACGCAGCAGGCGGCAAGGGCATCTTCCATGCCTCTAGCTTCAACAACTCCTTTGGCCTTGACTCCTCTGATGTTGTGCCTGGATGATCTCATTAAGTAGGCAGATGCTATTTATAAAAATTCCCGGACCTTCCATGACTCAAATGCCCACTTGACCAACAATATGAAGATGATTGCCATTGTAAGTTTTTGCACTTCACTTCTTTTACTTTGTAATGTATCCGACTGTAGCCCCTAAGCTCTTAGGCAGAAAATCAATAGTTTTGGCCTGAGTGCTCCAAAGAACTAAGTGTAGAACTTGTTTGTGTAGCCCCCCCGAGTTTCTAGTTTAGAATGAAAAATTCCAACTAGACACTCTAAGAGAGAACACCTTGTTGATTAAAATCTTATATTGTAGCCCCCGAGCGTGCAGTTGAAACTGAATTGATTTGACTAGATGCTCTATAGAAACTAAGCATATTGTCTTTATTGAAGAATGTGAATGCCTCGAGAGTTTCCGCCAATGTGAGGTTTGCTAACTTGCGGAAGGAACTGGACCTTGAACAGGGTAAAACAGCCTTCCTGAACCAACAGATCAAAAATAGCCAGAGTCTGTTCTTTTTAATAGCTCTTTTACTTTTCTCATGGCTCAATTTTCTTCAGCTTCTCATAATGTTTTCCATTTTCCGTCTTACAGAGGCCATTGCCAAAGCCAAGAGCATAGTCAAGCAATCCAAGCATATCCAGGAGCTTGACGATGAAAACAAAATTTTGAAGAAGGACCTGGCTAAAGCTGTTAAGGGCCACGAGCAGGCAATGAAAGTGTTGCAAGAGTCTACTGACACCGAGATGCAGCGCCTAAAGAATGAGATTGCGCAACTCGAGGAACAGAATCAAGCTGCCAAAGAGCAGAATGAACGAAACCTTGAGGTGTTCAAGAAAGTTCAGAAGGAGCATGACACCTTGCGGAGATCTGTACACAAGCAGAGACGAGCATCTTTGGTAACCTTCCTCCAACTTTGTCAATTTCAGTAAGATGGATATTTGTATTATTGTACTCACGATCTTTTGTCTCTAACGAAAACATAACCCCCATTGGTTTATCCAACATGGGTGAAGATGCTTCGGAACCAAAAGAATGCATGATTCTTGCTAGCAACTTCATCAACACCGCCCTTGCCCAGGCCAAGGAGATATCATAGCCCCTCAGCATCAACATCAAGGCGGCAGAATTAGCGGCCAAGTACTCAGAAATCCTACGCTGAGCCCCCGAGAAAGTCAAGGACTAGAAAGCCTCTTGCATCCGGGCTAGTGCAAGGATGACCTTATCCTTGGTCAAGGTGCACTATGACAACGTTGACATGGACCTGGTGACTTCCGGCATGCCGGAGTTTGACGAGGAAGGAAAGGAGATCGATAGCGATGCTATTTGGAATTCCCTCGCCGGATACGACACCAAGGTTGCCAAGATGATCAAGGCGGATGTCTTTGTGCCTGCCAAGGAGATGGATGAGGATCTGGCATCTTCTAAATCTATCCCTGGCCATTCCGAATTTGATGAACTCTCTAGGCATGGCTCTTCTATTGATGATGCAACCACCAAGTCCCCTGCAGTAGAGCCATAAAACAATGTTTGTATTAAATGTGTCTCTGTAATGTGTATGCAGGAAAAAAACTAATGAATTTTGTAAGGTGGAAAAAACTTGTAATTTTTTTCCAGTATGTATATATATTTTAAGCAAGTGTTGGCTTATCCATTATTCTGGTTCGTATGCTTGTCTTTCGTGAGATAGAAGACTCGAAGCACAGAACTATGCTCTCAAGTGATGATGCTTAATAGCACCGTCAAGAACCTAAGAGCAAAATCGCCGGCTTTGAGTGCCGAGAAGTCACTACTCCAGAATCCACATAAAAACTTCATAAAACGTGTAGACCAGAAAACTTAAGCTAACGCCCGTAGGCGGAATTTTCAAAGGTGCAAATGCAAACTTGCGCATAAAGGGTTTATATGATCCAAAAATGAATAACTAAAGGAGGTAAAAGACTTAGAAATCATGAGCAAACCAAATTCTTTATTTCATTGATCATATAAGAAACTTATTACATAATATAAAATATGCTAAGTGTAAAAGGGATGTAGTTGCGCTATGTTCCATGGTTGGTCTGTCTCCGGGTAGTCATCATCGGAGTCACGTTGCTTGTGCTTGCGATTTTTAGGCCTATCTTTCAACTCGTGAATATCGACGAGCTAATAGGAACCATTGAGAAATGCTTTGCTTATGACGAATCGTCCTTCCCAAGGTGGGGATAGTTTGTGTGATTTCTCCTGCTTGAGTCTAAGCACCAGATCTCCTTCTTTAAAGGAGCGATGCCTAACACGGTGACTATGGAAGCCACGTAGCTTCTGCTGGTAGATGGCAGATCTCTGACATGCCAGCACATGCTCTTCCTTGAGTAGGTCCACAGATAGTCGTATGGATTCTTCGATGTCATCCTCCTCATAGGCGGCGACTCTTGGTGCATCATGGAGGATGTCGGATGGTAGGACAGCTTCTTCTCCATAAACCATGAAGAAAGGAGTCAAGCTGGTGGATCTGTTGGGTGGTGTTCTTAAACTCCACAATACAGATGGTAATTCCTCCGCCCAGGCTCCAGCTGCTCTGTGTAGCGGTGCCTCTAAGCGTGGCTTGATTCCGTGCAGAATTAGTCCATTGGCCCGTTCAACTTGTCCATTAGACTATGGATGTGCCACAGATTATAGGTCAAGGAGGATGCCTTTTTCATGATAGTACTCCTCAATTTCTCTAAGAGACAAATTTCTGCCGTTGTCGGTGATGATGCTGTGTGGGAGACCAAATCTCACCACTAGATCCCGGACAAATTTCAGGGATGTTGCCCCATCGAGCTTTCTAATGGGTTTAGCTTCAATCCATTTTGTGAACTTATCCACTTCTACTAGCAAGTGTGTAAATCCACAAGGTGTTGTTTGCAAAGGTCCCACCATGTCCAGCCCCCGACAGCAAACGGTCAAGTTATTGGTATGGTTCATAATTCTTCAGCTGGAACATTTGGTTGTCTTGCATAAAACTGACACCCAAGACATGTTTGTACCATCTTGTCGGCGTCCGCCTTGGCAATTAACCAGTATAATCCTTGTCGGAAGGCCTTAACCACCAACGATCAAGGAGCAGCGTGATGCCCGCAAACTCCGAGATGTATTTCTCTAAGGATGTCAATACCTTGCTGCTGGGAGACACATCATAGGAAAACTCCCGTGGTACTTCTTTTGTATAGCTGGCCGTCAATGATGACGTATCATTTTGCTCTTTATATTATTTTTCAGCTTTCGACTTTGTTGGCGGGCAAAGTTCCGTCTTGTAGATAATCCATGAATGGTTTCGTCCAAGTCGGAGAGGTCACTGTTACTGCGTTAACAAATGACTCTACTCTATCCGGGTTATTGGGGTCTGCTCCATTCACGGATGGGGTCCGTAAATGCTCCAGGAAAACGCCTAGCGGAATTGGTCGGCAAGCTAATCCAAGCTTTGATAGCTTTTATCCAGGTTATCGTAGCCGTCGAAGCACTTGGAAATCTCGTCTACTTCGTATTGGTATGCCGCCATCATAGGGTTCCACACGTTCTAGGTGCCAACCACTTTCTAGGCAACCAAGTCGGAATCTCCACAGCAAACTAAGCGCTTGATGCCAATATCATTGGCTACTCGAAGTCCGTGAATGAGGGCCTCATACTCCGCCATGTTGTTGGTAGCGTTGAAGTGGATTTGCAGGACGTATTGCAATTTCTCCCCTATTGGTGATTGTAGTAATACACCAGCCCCCGAGCCGTTGAGTAGCTTTGATCCGTCAAAGTGCATGACCCAATATTCTGGCTCTAGTACAGGGGTATCTTCTAGCAGTTCTATCCATTCCGCAATAAAATCCGCCAATGCTTGAGATTTGATAGCGTCTCGTCTCTTGTAGGTGATTTCAAAGGCGGCAAGTTCAATGCCCCACTTTGCCACTCCTCCTGTAGCATCGTTGTTGTTGATGATGTCGGACAGTGGAGCTTTGCTCAGTACTGTGATAGGGTCCTCCTAGAAGTAATGCCTTAGCTTTCGTGAAGCAACGAAAACTCCATAAGCTATCTTCTGATAGTGCAGGTAATGCTGCATGGATTCCGTCAAGACCTCGCTTATGTAGTAAACTGGTCGCTGGACTCCGTATTCGTGCGTCAGTTCCATGCACTCCACCACGATGATGATGCTGATTACACGGTTGGTTGCCGCCATGTAGACTAACATAGGCTCCCTTGATACCGGTGCTGCAAGTATTGGTGTGGAGGAGAGTATTCTCTTCAACTCCTGGAGTGTTGCGTCATCTTCGTCCGTCCATGTGAATTTGTCTGCCTTCTTGAGCAACTTGTAGAGTGGCATAGCCTTCTCTCCAAGTCGGCTAATGAACTGTCTTACTGCTGCTACGCAGCCCTGAGCCTCTGTATGTCCTTCAAGCATGTTGGGCATTTGATGTCAAGGATGGCCTTGATTTTCTCTGGGTTGACCTCAATTCCGTGGGGCGAAATGATGAAACCCAAACAGTTGCCGGATGGCACCCCAAAAACACACTTCTTGGGGTTAAGCATCATATTGTACTTCCAAAGATTGTCGAAGGTTTCCTACAAGTCGGTGATAAGGTCATTTGATTTGTTTGACATTACCGCAATGTCGTCCACATAAGCATGTATGTTGTGACCTATTTGGTCATGTAGGCAGCACTGCATCATCCGCTGGTACGTAGCACCAGCGGTTTTCAGCCCAAAGGGCATCGTAACGTAACAGTATGTGCCATAAGGTGTGGTGAAGAAAGTGGCCAGTTGGTCCGACTTTCGCATCCGGATTTGGTGGTAACCTAGGTAACCATCGAGAAAACACAGAAGTTCTGAACCAGCCATCGAGTCAACGACTTGGTCAATGCGAGGCAAAGAAAATAGATCCTTCAGACACGCTTTGTTCAAGTCGGTGTAATCAACACACATTCTTAATTCATTGGTTCCCTTTTTGGGGACAACTACAGGATTTTCCACCCGTCAGGTGTAAATAACTTCTCGGATAAAGCCATCCTTAAGTAACCTACCTATCTCTTTTCCTATAGCCCTTCGTCTTTCATCACCAAAGCGTCGTAGAGGTTGTTTCACCGGTTTAGCATTAGGATAAATACTAAAGATGTGCTTGGCAAGATCCCTAGGTATACCTCTCATGTCAGTAGGTTGCCAGGCGAAGATGTCCCTATTCTCACGGAGAAACTCCACGAGCGCGCTTTCCTATTTGGGATCCAGGTCTGTGCCAATGGCGGTGGTCTTGTAGGAATCTCCTTCAACAAGCTCCACTTGCTTGGTCTTGATGGCGGCCTTGAATGCGGGTTCGGCAGCAGTGATTTGCTTCTTCGAAAACGACATCTCTGAGGCATCGACGTGGCTCTGGATCAACTTGAACTCCTCACCATAGAGGACCGCTTCGGCGAAGGAGGCCTCGCTGAGCTCGCACTCGCGTGCCTTGGGGAAGCTTCTGTCAACGGTGATGATGCCGTTTGGTCCAGGTATCTTGAGCTTGTTGTAAACAAAGCATGGACTTGCAAGGAAAGAGTGGAATATGTCACGTCCGAAGATGATGTGGTACACACTCTTGAAGGGCACCACTTCGAAGTTCATGCATTCTTGGTGGTAATTGTTGACATCGCCAAAAGCGACCAGAAAAGTGATGCAACCCAAGGAATTTGCTTGTCGGCCAGGGACAACACCATGGAACACGGTATTGCTCCTCCATAGATGGGTCTCCTTCAAGTTCATCTTGTGCAGTGTATCTAGGTACATGATGTTGATGCTGCTTCCACTATCCACAAGGCACTTGTGGAACTTTGTGCCGTCAATCAAGGGGTTGATGACCATGGCATACTGGTTCTTTGTTGGGATAAGATCTGGATGATCCTTCCTATCCCAAGTGATTGGAATCTCCGACCACCTGACGTACAGGGGAACCGTATGAAGGGTAGGCATCAGTATCCTCAGGGAGGTTTTCTAGTCCCGGATGGTGGGGGTGACAAGGAAAGTGTGGTAGACTGAGGCCTTCTTCTCGAAGGGTTTTTTCCCTTTTCCCTCGCTCTTGTCGGCGGACTTAGGTTCCACGTCTTCATCCATATCACTTGAATCATTGGACCCCTCCTCCTTCTTCCCTTTGCCCTTTCTGCAGGGTCTGTTCTTTCGACTTTGCTTGTAGCCAGATTTCGGGTCTTCCTTGAGGTCATTGACAAACTTGCATTGGCGATTGGTGTGGGTGGCTTTGTGATTTGCGTCGAGGTGGACGAAACACGGCATATCGCGGTACTCCTCGTATGTTTGGGGGAAGCGAGGTGTTGAGGGTGTAGAATCACTCCTCTGCTGACCATGGCTAGCCCCCCGGCCACGACCACGATGTCCGCCTCTGCCTCTGCCAGTGAACATTGTGGCAACCATGTCAGGTGTTTGCTTCTCTTCAGGCGGAGTCTTCCGCTTATTGTTATTGTTTTCCTGGCCTAGGTAGGAATTTCTATTGCCGGCAACAATCCACGTGTGTCTTCATCAGCACCGGCAAACTCGCTAGCCATGGCGATCATTGTGTTGAGGTTGAGCTTGTTGTTGCCTTGCTTGCGTTTCAATGTATGCCGGAGCAAAGTCTCCTTCTCCAGATCGTCGATGAACACGGTCATAGCGGGTTGTTCATGTAACCTCGCGCATGAATTTTTCATATCCAACTAGTGGGAAAGGTAAGCACGAGAGGATTCGTCCTTTTCTTATACGCACCACTGTAGGTCTCCGACAGTGTAGGGACGCTTGTACGTGCTCTCGAAGTTCTTGGTGAATGCTTCATGCATGTCCAACCAATTGCATATTGATTTCTCTGGTAAGTCGTCAATCCATTGTCGGGCGATGCCAGTGAGCATAAGTGGGAGGCACTTGATGGCGACATTAGGGTTTCCCCCTGCGATGTGAATCGCTTCGCTGTAGTCCTGCAACCATGTAACTGGCCTTGCAGTGTCATCATAAGGTTTGATTGTCTTGTCAATCCGGAGACCTGTGGGGTAAGTTGTGACCCGTATTACTAGTCCAAAACAACGTGGCCCAAGGTATGAGAGCTCTTGTGCTTCTTGGATCTTGTGTAGCCATGAACATGCGTCATACGGCTCTGGTTTCTTCCCTTTTCCGTCATGGGGGAGAATTGTGGTGTGATCTTTTGGATCCACCGTTTCCTCCGCCATGATGGCTGCTGGGTGGCGATGGTGGCGGTGGAGGTGGTGGGTTACCCTTCTTGCTCCTCCCACCATGCGACTCATCACACGTGTCGTGATTACTTGTCGGACGCAGTGCTTCCTTCTAGGATCTGCTACTGTGTCCTTCAATGTCGCTGCGCTCTCCGGCATGCCAGGGCTACTCGCTCTGGTCATGTATAACGATACCGACTTAGGGACGCCAAGGAGGTGGCATGCTTGTGAAGTGGCGTAGCTGTGGTTCCCCGTGATGCTAGGATGGCCGTGGTGCCGGCGATCGACGCGGATGAGCCTTTTCTCCATGGTCGGAAGATATGAGTATGGCGTCATTCCTGTTGTGTTCATCCCTCCATCTTTGCTCCTTGGAGCCTATGTGGGATCCCTCGTCACGGGGAGATCTTTGCCTTCTGCGGCTGTTCAGAGTTGACTGGCAAAGCTCCGGGTTGGACTCAAGCCTCTGCGAGGTAGCCTTTTCCTGTTGCTTGCATGCCTTAGCAACGAGGTCATACACTTGAGCAACTACTTCTAGCGACCTGTCTTTCTCTAGGAGATCTTAGCGATGGCAATGTTGAGGGCAGGAGTTGGCATTACTTTCCTTCCCTCTGAATCAATGTACGGGGTGGCTTTTGCCGGTTTGGTTCCTTCATATCCCAACCTGCACCAAATGCCAGGGTCTTCGACAATGTGAGCTGGTGCTTTCTTTGATTTGTGCTTCAGTAGCAACTGCTTGTACTCGGCCTCCATAGCTCTTTCCGCCTTGATGGATTGTTGCGCCTTGGCCATGTCCTTGTCCAGCTGAGCGCCTTGCTCTGCAATGCACTTGGCCTCCGCTAGGATTTCTGCACCCTTCTCATCAAGCTCTGTAACGCTCCGAATATGGACGACGGTAATGGGCTCAATGAGGAGTGCACCGTATATCGCCTTGTCGGCGGGAGTAACCAATGGGTTGCCAGCTATAGATGTTGACGATGACGGTGGCAGCGGATTTGTTTGCTTGGTTGTACTAGGGCCTGTGGGGTGTTCCTGCACCAGCAGCGGGGGGATAGCCGGAGGAGGCATGGCGTTGGCCGGAGCCGGAGGCTCGGCGGCTTTCTTTGTTGCTGCCTCTCTAGTTACCGCAGGTGTGGGCGGAGCTCTCTCACGTTCCGGTTCCTGATGGGACGTGTTGGTTTTCTCGACGTGCTCCTCCTTCTTGATATCCTGCTCGATCTCCCTCATAACGGCATCATATTCCTCCGAGTTAGCGTCCGAGCCTCTGCCATCCATGTTGATGTCGGTGTATGGCGCGTCCAGGACGGAGTCAGAGTTCGCTTTGGTGTTGTTGATGGTGGATGTGGAGGGTGATGGAGGCGGACCTATCTTGTTGCTTCCTCTAGCTTTGGGCCCAGGCATAGCCTGGGTGTTCTCCTTGGAGTCTGCGTATTCATTGACGATTGCAACCATCTCACCAAGGGTGAGAGGGCCTGCAGCGTGTCGTCTTCGGAGGGTATGCCAGAGGAGTGTTGCAGGCATGAGCCCTTCCACGAAGTGGTAGACAAGATCATTAGCACGGTCACCTTCCAGGGTTTCTCTTACCCTCATACACCTGGCAAGGTATTCACGGGGGGATTCCCCCTCCCTCTAAACGCATCTGGCCAGATCAAAGATGGTGACGATGCCGACAAAGTGTGACCTTCGCATCTCTAATGCTCGGGGAAGCCAAGCGGATTTGCGGGGTCCTTCCACCGTTATATCCTGCACAGGGGCAGTTTAGGTGGGCCTTGATTTTTCCAGATCTGAGCCACCATACTCTAGAGAGAGGTACGTTCCAGATTCTTTCATGAACGTATCCTGCCCGTAGGTGGTCCAAGTGGGCCTTGATGAGTTTCCGACTTCCTGGTAGGTAGGACCCGAGTCAGTTTCGCCGATGAAGATGTGGATGTCTCCAAAGGGGATGACGAAGCAACGCGTAGGGTTCGTCTTCGCCGGCACCTAGAATTCATCTAGAGGGACGATCGGGACATTGCCGGAGAAGAGAACGCGTCTGATGGCTACGGTATTGCTGATTCCCGCGAAGATCTTGGACCTCGCCCGGTGTAGAGGTCGAAGCGCCTCTTGCCTGACGGTGGGCGCCAACTGTCGTGGTAGTGCCGACGAGTACGCCATGGAGGGGTCCTCATAGAGCGTGTTCAAGTCCCACAACGGTGGCGGAACTCTACTCCTGCTATAAATCACTATAATGGCAATACGCCGAGCTACAGAGATCGGTTCATTGTGCGAGGTGTTGTACGTTGTACGTTCTAGTTGTTGCCCTAAGGCTCCCAGAGGTCCGGTTTATAAAGGCACCAGAACCTAGGGTTATAGGGAAAGGACCTTGCCAGACAAGTTACAGAGTCCTACACTAATACTAACTAGTCTTCGTGTCTTGTACTCCAAGGCTCCGAGTATGTCGGTGACTCCTACGTAGCCTTTCATTCATCCGGCATGGGCCTCCCTTCTGGATCCATCTAACTGGGCTGACCAACAAGCCATAGTCCTTGCTACCAACTATGGGCCAGCTGGGTTAGCCGTATTAGAGACATGCTATGATGATACCCATTTGGCATATCCCCAACATCGTCAGAGCATGTTTTTGCAGAAGTATTAATTCTAATTTTTATATCAATCCCAATAAGGAGCCTAGGTAAGTGTTTTTATGAGGCATTTCTGTCGCACTCAAGGTGTCACCGGTCTTGAGTGAATTGACTACAATTGTTGAAGGTAGAAGGTGGTGAGTGAATAATAGAGAAAACTTGCGTAAGGAAAAAGCGAGAAATAAATAGCATAAAATTAAAGACAAGAAAGGTGTTCGAGGTTCCTACAGATGAGAAATTAGGCGTAGAGAGAAATAGTTCATGGTAATAGTGAAAGTTCTAAATGAATAAAGTGGAATAAGTGATTGTGATATTTATTATTTATAACTAAGTAGGCAAGCAACCCATATACCCACTAGGAGTCATCATGGACAATTATTCCAAGTCTCGATGATCCGCCTTCCTGTTACCCAGGCAATGGTCATCACATTAATTAAGGTCTTCCGACCGGATCAAGGATTTAATCTTGATTTTTCCTTGTTGTCCTCGAGTAGTACTAGATCCTCATTGATATCGGCCACGTCACTCGGGGGTCACTGATGCGCTAGCATACAAGTTCATACCTATGAGATCTCTGGATCATGTTACCTAGGCCCTTAAATTGGATAACAGGCATTAGGAGAACATATATAATCATTCTCACAATTTAATAAACACTACAACAATCACAAATGGATGGAATTAAACAAGGCACAACACATCTCACAAATCCCCTACAACTCCCACGCCTATTGGGATTTACTCAGACATGAGAGGAAGATTAATCAAAGGCAAAATTGTATTGCAAAAGGAAATCATCTCAAAGTTATCATAGCAAGCCACAATACCAGTTGAAGATCAAATCAAATACAAACCAAGGTAGATCAAAGTATCAAACCAAAATCTTACAAGTGCCAATCTCTCTCTCTCTAAGTACAAATGGGGATGATGGTGGAGTGAATGGTTTAGAGGCTAGAGATCATCGAAGAATGAGAAGGTGTTCTTCTCCTTCCCCAAATTTGATATATCCCTTCTAGATGAGTTTGCGGTGGCTGTGTTCAGTTTTTCATTGTCTCTCCTTCATGAAAGTTGCTTGTATTGATATAATAGAGCTGGCGGAAGGTAGTATAGGCGGACGGTACGGGCGCACCTGGATCATACCAGTGGTTGTTATGCACTCTGAACGCCTCCAATGAAAGAGGATCCAATTGAGGATTTGCTTCTTTAGGTGTAATTATCCCATAAATGCTATTAGATTGTCCAAAAATGTTCATTGCCTAAAAACCTTCACAAGAAACCAAGGATTCGCTAATTGTGATCTTAACATTAGTAGAAAGGGTAAAATTCAGTGAAATCCGGCAATAAACAAGAGGAAAAACAATAATAAAAAAGTGTTAAAATTTGGAGCTATCAGGTTCCCAGAACCCAGACACTCCAAGTGTGCGGTGGACATGTGGGCGAAAACGGGTACCACTATGGTCAGGGCCACAATGGGGGCCCGTCGTCCTATGGGGCCCTTGCCCCTTCGTAGCTTCGAGGACACAGGTGTGCTACAAGCTCTCGGGGGCTACTATCGGAGTCCGGGCACCTAGGGTACCATGATACTATGGACGACAGGCCCACCGACAGGCCTACCGTCCCCTCTTGGAGCTGCGGGATGAGGCAGGAGGCCTCACGACGGAAATCTGAGGCTGCTGCCTCGTGAGGGGAACACTCATGGGCCCTGCCATACACCACAGTGGAGCGTCGACTTGCCCAGGTCCCAAGACAGGCTTTGGGTGAGTCAAGGCGTGCACAGGGGCGTGTTCGTAATCCTACAACAACGAGGAAGAAGAAGACAAAACCCTGCGGGAAATACCAGACCCACGCGAGTCGCCTCGGTAAAGAAAGGCCAGACCACCCACCCTATGATGCAAAGACGCCAAGGACGTCATCAGTTGCAAGACAGTTGTGCCTTACTACTTTGGTGCTAAGGGGACAAGGGAGACATCGGATAGCGAAGGACGGCGCCAGAAGGCCCAGCTTTGCGAAGGACCAAAGGACAACCAAGGCGAGAGGACCGAGTCCACCAAAAGTAGTCATGTAGACCTGGTCTTCGAGAGGCAGCAGTGTGGTGACTCTTCCCGCCCAACATTTGGGAGGGAAGAGGCCCGATCTCCCTATATAAGGAGACCTTCTCCTACCTGGGAAGGGGATTGGTTCTCCATTGTACCCTCGCGGAGCACCACGAGCAATACAAGCAAGAAGAGAAGGGGATTTACCTCCTCACGAGGGTCCTGAACCTAGGTAAAAAACCTGTGTTAACCTCTCCGTCGTGTCTGTGCGCTGTCGTCTTCGCCGTCGCCGAGAAGCTCAGAGTGCTTGATTCAGCATCCTCCCGAACTCAGGTCTTGTTGGACCCCTTATTCCCACACGGGACTGTTTCTCCGACAAAATAAAGACACAGATTATCCTTATCATGAGTAACTCAATTACTAGTAGTTGATCCAACACTCCTTGAGAATGTCTTAACCCTATTGCAGTTCCAATTACTTTACACTGTGAATCTCTCTCTATGTTAACATGTACTAGTTTAATATTTCATTGTTCACATACACAAACACTTTGAGGCACCTCTGCTTGAAATCAAACACAACTTCCAAGCACTATTTGGTGAATAGTGGTAAGGGGTGTTAATACCTTTACCAATAGATCTTCGTGGTTCGATACTCTTATTTTGAAACTAGTTATAAAGGATCTCGCCATTTGCAATCATTTGCTAATGAAATAAGGAAAAATCTATCTATATTTTTATCGTCCTATGATATACGTCTATACTCGGGTGATGAAATAAAATAATCAAACTATAAAACTATACTCCGTATTCCCTGGGAAGCGGTTGTTAGGCAAAATATTTGACAGTACGTGTATAACATGTTTCATGAAGCGTTGTAGGCAAATAGTTTGACGAAGAGTTAATCGGAGAGTATAGATTTACATCTAAGCTCATTTCATCTAGAAACATAGCCAGCATAGTCACGATGATACAGAACCACGATGTTTTCTCTCTCGTGCATTACGACGTGGCAGCTATAAGCAGACTTTTTTCGTATGTGTTCCGTGCAAGATCAATATGGGACCTATTCGAGCAAGAGATCAACTCCTCATCCGATGATCGTAGGAACGTACACAGTTTTATCCATGCCTTTCATAGACAAGGTATAACTCATTGTAAGATGAAAAGTAGAAACAGAATAATAGAACCATTGTACAAATGTTATAACTCAGGAAGCACGGGATAGATACAACAACATAGTATGCAGCACATGTATATCGCATATTTCTATATAATATAATAAAAAAAATTGTATGAATAGCAGATTTAACCGCTAAAACTAAAAATATGCAAAAAATGTAGTAACTTTAATAGTCTTCGCGCTCTGTGGATTTAAGAACCACCGTTTCTGTGTTGCCTCTAGGAACCACAAGAAAACAAGAAAATCACCTTCTCACTGCCCTCGCCATTCTCGTTGGATGCTACATGTGGATCACCCTACGGTATCGTCGTCTTTTCTAGCCATTAACGTTGCGGGTTATTGATCACACCACGACACAGTTCTCACATTCTCTATCTAGTCATTCAGATTTGCTCGTCATTCACACTTATGCTTCATTGTACATTTTATTTCTTTTACGTTTGCATAGGTAGCCACTGTCATTCACACGTGGTATACCTAAATTTCTAACACACGACTGGCTCTCCTATCGGTGTATTGTACATAGATCATACAGAGCTTTCGCTTGGAACTATGCTCCACCTAAAAGAAACCACAACAACACCTGGAATGCATTAGATATTGCTAGGCCATTGTTCAAGTGATCGAGCGTGGATACTTCTAGGATGGTGCACCGTCGAAACTAAGGCACAAGGTGGTAGAAAGAAAATTAAGAATAATACAAGAATCGAGGAACAAGGAGCATGTTTTATAAGCGTTTTTTGAGCTATAGGAACGACGTGCGAGAGATAATGGAAATCCAGGCGGTAGCGAGGATTTCCAGAAGAGCCATATTCTCACGTATGTTCGACGCATATCCTGGGAAATGGCGCATAAGCGAGGCATGACTCTTCGCCGAATCCTCATGCACGATCATTCTGCGTGAGTGTCATTTCCCTGCACTAACAGGACGCACATCAAGATCTGACTGCAAGAACACACACCAGAGATGTCTTCTGCTACCACCTCCGCTATAAGTTACGAGAAACCACAGACAATAAGGGTTTTCACTGCTAGCTCAACTGTCGCCCACGAGATCCCATGGAGGGCGGGGGTTTCTGCTCCATTTCGGCTACCAATGGGTGTGGAGTTCCTATCTCCCTCCAGACTCCTCTCACCAAGTGTGTTCCCATCTGTGGTCGCTAACGCGTGTCCCAGGGGACTCCAGGCAGGAAATGGCACACCAGCTCTCCGCAGCAAGGGATCCTGGGATGTGGGCCCCGTCTCCCCTAGATAGCCACACTCTGATGCGGTGGCACGATGTGTCTTCCTTTTTGTCCATCCCACAGCTAGAAAGAATCGGGTTATGTGGATAGGAGAATTGGCCAAAACTTTCATGCACTATTATTTACTCTAATATTGAAATTCTTAAGTATTTTTTCGAAATGGAGGTGATACAAGTGGCATATGCATCAAACATATGCTTAAGTGTACCATCCCAAAAAATCGCTAACTAGAAAATTGCTTGTTATTTAATTTTCCCGCATCATCATGACGTCATCATCATGCGAGCTTGTAGTAACATATAATTAAATTGTTGCATTTATATTTTTTCACTTGTATTTGGTTCTTCCTAAATTGTATTTTATCATGATATTTGCCTCTCTCTCTATTTTATCCTCCCTCTGTTTTATCTCTTCTTGGTTCCACTTGTGTTGGAACCATGATGTCATTTGGATTTTAAGTCTTCCAATTTTACAATTGCTGAATGCAAAAATTAAGTTGGGGCCCGTCTTTTAAATTCCATTTAATCACTAACATGCTAATATATCTTCTCATAATGATCTTTCTCTATTTTCTATCATCCATGGATATATGGATTCTATTTATATTTGACTGTATTTAATTCATGCCCATATATCATGTGTGGATCCATCGCAATGTTGTCCACTTGATCTTGTTTATATTCTACCACACCGTGTCATATGGATTCCATTTATTGTCTTTGTTACAATATGTGTCCATATTGATGAGGTTTACTGCATGGAAAACAAAAAAAAATCCTATGGTTGCCACTACCTAGATCGAATCTAGGCGACACTTGTAATGGTTTCAGACGGACTCGCCCTCGAAGACCGTAAAGCGGGATAACATTCCCATAAACAAACGTGGCTATTATAGATTGTACGCAGCCGTCCTCAAGGAAGCGAAGACAATCAGCGCCACAAAGAGGCAGCACCGCAAAGGGACAGTGCCTCCGTAATCGGTCACACGTTCAGTGTGCCGATGACTTCCGTCCCTTGCTCCAGCTGGGCATCGGAAGTAGGGGATCATTGGGACCTCTGCCAACACTAAGACATGGTGGTGATGGTGGTGGAGAATATCTTGAACAGGTCTTCTCCTAAGCACCGTGCTTGTGGCAATAGACAAGTTTAGAAAGGGGAGGAAGATGCCAACCAAATGGCATATGAGAGGAGGGGGGTGAGTGTGTGAGAGAGAGCTCCACCCCATCTTTTATAGGGAGAAGGGGTAGCCCCTCCAATGGCCAGTGGCCAAAGAGGTCCCCCCACCTCTTACCTCATTCATGTGGCTGGACTCTCCACTCACAAAAATTGATCTCCACTTTCTCATATTTAATCTCCACTCAAATCAAGAGTCATGCCATTAAAAACACCTTTTTAATTCACTTGATTTAATGCTACTCATTTAATGAACAGTTAATTTAATGAACACTTCATTTAATGAACACATTAACAATTCAATCGTCGGTGATATTCCAGTACACTGAAACTATTCCGGTAGATTTATTAGAACAATTCCTACACTGTCCAGTATTTTCTCCGGTGTTTCCTATCCATTCAAATGCGTCGACTATCCTTAATTGTGTCTCCCTATGGGTTTGTGAACTATGTGGACAAGATCGAAACTCTCTCTGATCAATAATCATTAGCGGGACCTGGAGATCTATAATGACCCTCACTAGCTCAACGATAAACTAGTGATCGCGTGAACCTTATTCGCAGTAACCTATTCCTTTTGTCTCACGATATTTTACTTATCCAAGATCCGATCATTTGATATCTTCCATACCTAGTTCGATATCATTACTGACAAGTACACTTTTGTTGTTACCGTGATATAACATTCTTAGTGATCTTTATGACTTGCTTGCAAGCTATGTTAATGTGATATCACCGTGAGGGCCCTAAGTATATCTCTCAGTCATCAGGATGGACAAATCCTACTCTTGATCCACGAGACTTAACTAACACTTTCTAAGTACTCGACAATATCTTTATAATCACCCTATTATGATGTGTTGTTTGATGGAATGAAAGTACTCTTCAAGAGTTAGTGATTGACGTGATCTTATGGTCTAAGGATTAGGGTTACTTTGAATGAGATAGCAATATAAACTTGAGGACATGATCGTATTGCTAAATCTACTGCGGGTTAATATTCATCATATTATTCTCTAATGACATGATCTTGTTATTAACAATATCCAATGTTCATAATTAGGAAACCTTGATCATCAGCTAATCAACAAGCTAGTGTAATGAGAGGCATTACTAGGAACATGTTCTTTTGTTTATTAAACACACATGTATTAACATTTCCTATTAACACAATTATAGCATGAGAAATAAACATCTATTATAAACCTGGAATAAGATAATAAACATTTATTATTGTCTCTCGGGCATATTCTTTTCACATATACCCTACGTGTGGATCTATCTATCATCATGTGACAATCTTCCTTCCTATTCTATCTCTCTTTATTCTTTTGTTGATATTCTCTCTCTTTTCTATTCTTGTTTACTTTTGGATACTCTAATCCTTTTCGCTTTGGCCAATCTCTATTCTTCTTCTATCCCAATGCCATCTCTATTTGATATCCTCTAATTCTCTTCCACCTCTATTATTATTCTACAATGGATCTACTCTATATTCTTTCTAACTTTAACCATCTTCAACATATTTTGATCTTGCTACATGACCTTTCCATCATCACGCATATTTTTTACATATTTTGAAGCACATTTTTTTTATCAAAAACCGTATTTTATTTGCTTAAATATCGGCATGGTTAATATATATATAAGGTTGCTTCCCTTTAATTATTTAAAAATAAATAATATTTTTTTTGTCTCGTTATAAGACTACCAAAGGTTTATTTATTTTACTAACAAAATAGGCAAAAAATCGCTTAAAGTTTTTGGTCCAAAACTAGCCCATCTAGTATACTTGGGACAATATAAATAATTCATTTTTGTTTTCCTCCTCAAACCTAGCCCCCAAATCTATATCTATGATTGTTTCTGTGGTTCATCCGTATGGATTTGATGATTTTGCCCCTGTACTTTAAATTTATTACATGATTTGCCACCGATGAGTCAAACTGAATGGTCTGCTCAATAAGAAAATATCTATTTCTCGACCTCCACCTTGCAGACCACAATGCTAGGATCTCGATGCATCCACTACACCCCGCCCATCGCCCCATCCCCCTCAACTGCACATCCCGTCGGCTCCACGCCGCAAGGTGTGGATGGCAATGCCCCACCCATCACCCTTGATCGTGCATCCCGCCGGATCCACACCGCAAGGTGCTGCAGGCAGCGCCCCCGCTAGAAGGCAGGACTGACACATCGGTGGTGGGAGGCCGTTTGGGATGGGTCACATGCACGATTCAAGTCCCCCGTCAGTAGCACGATGACATAATTGGGGGAGTAGCAGCAAGTACCCGAGGGAGAACGGACATGCCGCTGTTGAGGAACTCGAGCCAAATCCCAGGCTCTCCATGCCCGAGGTATGTGGGTCGATCTCTAGATCCTTTGTCAAATTGACCCGCCTACTGAGAACTTGTGGGTGGAGGCCATGAGTCAAGGAAGGTTGATTGATTAAGTGGTTTGCTTGCTCTAGTCCCGTGAAAGAGGATTTCCAAAAATGATAATCGACTGCTTCTACTGCATTGTATACCAGTGTTTTTGCTGCTCCCCCTCTTTCTTTATTGTTGTCCCCATGGATTTCCAACCAGATTGATCCATGGAGGCTGCAAAGGGAGGAGTGAGGATGTCCGAGATTTGTCCCGCGAAGGAACTAGGGTCCAACGATCCCTTGGTTCATGAGGGGGCTGACACGCGATTCCGAAGGAACTTAGCGACAACGACAATAGCGGAGCAAGCACACGATAGAGACATGACACCGGGGATTTTTTTACCTAGGTTCGGGACCCTCGTGAGGAGTTAAAGACCCTACTCCTTCTTTGTTGTATTGCTCGCGTGTTTTGCGAGGGTACAATGGAGGAAGAAAGTCTAGGGTTTAGATCTCAAGGATCGATCCCTTCCAAGGTAGGAGAAGGGATCCTTATATAGGGCGGTGGCGGGCCTCTTCCCCAGTATATGGACGGGAAGGGACACCACAGTGTCATTCCCTGAGGTCCTGGTTTACAAGGCTACTTTTTCGTGGAGCGAGTCTTGGATGTCGGGCGCTTCTCCATCCGCTGGTAAAGTGATCTTCTTTTACGTTGTTTTGTCCTGGTTCGGTGCTTCCCACTGCATCTCTTTCACCAAATAGGCAGGCTAGAACGCTTGCCATGTTGAGGTCTTCGTTCCTCCTACTGCAAGAAAGGGTGGACGGATCGGATCTTCCTTTTCCGAGGAAAATCGTGAGTATGCAGCAACCGCACCCCTTGTCGTGACCTGACCAGCCTGCTGACTTCTTAGCGGTTTTACCGAAAGTCCCTCGATACGCTTCAACACATACACGAGGGATTCTGCAAGGGCTTTCCCTCGAGAGGGTGTCCCCTCATCAGGAGGACCCTCTCGAGGGCCACCCTGGCCCCCCATGTTACATGAAGGTAATGAAGTCTCCCGAGAGCACGTCATCATGAGGATCCAAGGGAACGCCAACCATCGGGACGTGGCACCCCGATTGATAGGGCCCCGATAGTAGCCCCTGGGTGTTTGGACTGCACGTGTCCCTTGAAGGGCTCGATGGGGCAAGCGGTCTAGGATGGTTGGTGGGCCCTGGCGCCTACCCACGAAATCATGATCCTGCCACGCCTTCGTTTTGTCCATAGATTCGAAGTTCCCGTGTGCTCTTAGCCACCAGACTTGGGCGCGTTGCCCCAGCCTCGAGGGTTGCTCCCATGACGCGATAGTGCGTGGGACCCTTGCAGTTATACCCCGTGGCTGGGGCAGCGATATGTCCTTTCAGGTGGGCCCGTTTATAACAAGGCATGGACGCATGGGTTCCTCACTCTACGCCTTCATTCCTCTTCTATTCTGCTGCAGGCTTGCGTGAAAACCCTGTTCTTTTGGATGGCATCTCCTTTCCTCCCTATTGCCATGGCGGACAAGGCAGCCATGATCGAGGGCGAGGGTTCTTTCGCCCTTGTCTCGCCTCTGGCAGAGGTGGCTCCTCCAGCGAAGCACCGGTCGTGTTCGCCCATGCGGGAGCGGCCGAGGACGATGTAGGGGTCGCAGCGCCAGCCCTAGTGTCAGCCCACCATCGGCCGTGGAGGACTTGGCCAACGAAGCTCCAACAAGGCGCGGGCATGGATGCCCCGGCGGGAGCGGCCATGGCCGCCACGAGAGACGCAGTGGGAGATCCGACACCGAGCCCGAGCCTCTGGTGGTCGTCGTGCATCCCCCGCCTATGGTGATCAAGATAGAGTACGAACCCGAGCTGGCTCGGGTGATTGACTTCGTCGTCATCCTTAGGAACTTCGACTGCTTTGTCAAGGTGAGGCTCCCTTCATGCTTCGCCCTTGGAGTTGTGGCGGATCTTCCGGGAGAGCTGGAGCTACGGCACTCCGGCAGGCACCAAAGGTGGCGGGTGAGTGTGGAGACCCTTCCGCCTGACGAGATGTACCTCTATGATGGTTAGATTCAGTTCCTTGTCCCTCACCGCATCCGGCGCAGTTTTTTCTGTGGTTCAACTATGTCGGTGGGTGGGACTTCTCCGTTTTGGTGTTCGACACCCTATTGTGTCAGGTGGCTTACCCGGCGTACCTCCCTTGAGGAGACGAGGCCAAGTCCGCACCACGTCCGTCGCCTCGCCCCTAGGGCCACGGGTATTTTGCTAGTGTAGGTGTAGCGTCCTTTAGTACTCTATTCCCATGTTGGACTTGTAAGGAAGACTTGTTATGAATGCCTATAAGCGGATCCTCGTGCTGGTTATTTATCCCTTCGCATGTTCTTGATGTGATGCTTGGAGTTTTGATGTTCATGGTGCGGGGTTGATCCGGCGCAGCAGGTGGTGACTGGCGGGCCCAGCGTGTTTCCCGGTGAAGCTGCCCATAGATCGGTGCCTAGAGGCTTCGCGAGGTGGGGGTCTGTGGAGGCCGTGCCCTGCCAGGAGATCTCCAGGGGTGAAGCCAGGGGATGCTGTCTTTGCCGAGCGTTCCTAGCCGGTGGTCCGTGGGGAGCGTTCGTATGCTTCTAGACCTGGCTGTTCGGGCGGCGCCACCCTCTGGGGGCTCACCCGTGATGTTCCTTTGTGCCTCCTGGGTCCCTTGTGGGGCTTATCGAGGAAGTAGCCACAGGAGTGGTAACACACACTATGAGGAAGGCCCTGTAATGAGCTTACATGGCGGGGTACGGGCGCTAAGAGTCGTGTGTGAGGTAACTCGGCAATTCTACTGGGCTATAAGTTCCAGGCTCAGCACATTAGGCCCTGCAATTCCTTGGTCCCCTGAGGGGTGAGTGCCTCACGATACACGTCACGATCATCTCAAGGAGAAAGTCATCTGGCATAGCGCGAGGGTTATTGGTTCGTAGGGGTCAAAAACCGTTGATGAGGTGACCCATAGCCGCAAGACGGGCCGTGAGTTCAGAGCCTGACGCTCAAAGTTCCGACGAGCTTCAGCCTCGAGGGTTGCTCCCATGACGCGATAGTGCGTGGGACCCTTGCAGTTATACCCCGTGGCTGGGGCAGCGATATGTCCTTTCGGGTGGGCCCGTTTATAATGAGGCATGGACGCATGGGTTCCTCACTCTACGCCTTCATTCCTCTTCTATTCTGCTGCAGGCTTGCGTGAAAACCATGTTCTTTTGGATGGCGTCTCCTTTCCTCCCTATTGCCATGGCGGACAAGGCAGCCATGATCGAGGGCGAGGGTTCTTTCGCCCTTGTCTCGCCTCTGGCGGAGGTGGCTCCTCCAGCGAAGCACCGGTCGTGTTCGCCCATGCGGGAGCGGCCGAGGACAATGTAGGGGTCGCGGCGCCGGCCCTAGTGTCAGCCCATCCTCGGTCGTGGAGGACTTGGCCAACGAAGCTCCAACAAGGCGCGGGCATGGATGCCCCGGCGGGAGCGGCCATGGCTGCCACGAGAGACGTAGTGGGAGATCCGACACCGAGCCCGAGCCTCTGGTGGTCGTCGTGCATCCCCCACCTATGGTGATCAAGATAGAGTACGAACCCGAGCTGGCTCGAGTGATTGACTTCGTCGTCATCCTCAGGAACTTCGACTGCTTTGTCAAGGTGAGGCTCCCTTCATGCTTCGCCCTTGGAGTTATGGCGGATCTTCCGGGAGAGCTGGAGCTACGGCACTCCGACAGGCACCAAAGGTGGAGGGTGAGTGTGGAGACCCTTCCGCCTGACGAGATGTACCTCTGTGATGGTTAGATTCAGTTCCTTGTCGCTCACCGCATCCGGCGCAGTTTTGTTCTGTGGTTCGACTATGTTGGTAGGTGGGACTTCTCCGTTTTGGTGTTCGACACCCTATTGTGTCAGGTGGCTTACCCGGCGTACCTCCCTTGAGGAGACGAGGCCAAGTCCGCACCACGTCCGTCGCCTCGCCCCTGGGGCCACGGGTATTTTGCTAGTGTAGGTGTAGCATCCTTTAGTACTCTATTCCCATGTTGGACTTGTAAGGAAGACTTGTTATGAATGCCTATAAGCGGATCCTCGTGCTGGTTATTTATCCCTTCGCATGTTCTTGATGTGATGCTTGGAGTTTTGATGTTCATGGTGCGGGGTTGATCCGGCGCAGCAGGTGGTGACTGGCGGGCCCAACGTGTTTCCCGGTGAAGCTGCCCATAGGTCGGTGCCTGGAGGCTTTGCGAGGTGGGGGTCTGTGGAGGCCGTGCCCTGCCAGGCGATCTCCAGGGGTGAAGCCAGGGGATGCTGTCTTTGCCGAGCGTTCCTAGCCGGTGGTCCGTGGGGAGCGTTCGTATGCTTCTAGACTGGTCAGTCAAGGCGCCACCCTCTGGGGGCTCACCCGTGATGTTCCTTTGTGCCTCATGGGTCCCTTGTGGGGCTTATCGAGGAAGTAGCCACAGGAGTGGTAACACACACTATGAGGAAGGCCCTGTAATGAGCTTACATGGCGGGGTACGGGCGCTAAGAGTCGTGTGTGAGGTATCTCGGCAATTCTACTGGGCTATAAGTTCCAGGCTCAGCACATTAGGCCCTGCAATTCCCTGGTCCCCTGAGGGGTGAGTGCCTCACGATACACATCACGATCATCTCAAGGAGAAAGTCATCTGGCATAGCGCGAGGGTTATTGGTTTGTAGGGGTCAGAAACCATTGATGAGGTGACCCATAGCCGCAAGACGGGCCGTGAGTTCAGAGCCTGACGCTCAAAGTTCCGACGAGCTTCAGCCGCAGAGGGGTGGTGCCTCATGAGGCATCGTGAGAATGAAGGTGACGAGCTCATGCCATGCAGGGACCAAGCCTCACGAGCTACCGTCTCGAGGATAAGACTGGGTCAGGAACCATGCGTGAGGTAACTCATGGGCGAGGAATGGGCCGCAAGTTCATAGATGGACACTTTAAGTCCTGACAAGCTCAGGCCGCGGAGGGGTAGTGCCTCACGAGCCGTCGTGAGGGTAATCTGGGTCAGGAACCATGGGTGAGGTAACTCACAGCCGAGGAATGGGTCGCGAGTTCAGATCTCGGCACTTTAGGTCCTGACGAGCTCGGGCCGCGGAGGGGCAGTGCCTCACGAGCCGTCGTGAGGATAAAACTGGGTCAGGAACCATGGGTGAGGTAACTCACGACTGAGGA
This sequence comes from Avena insularis, assembly GCA_023614405.1. Lineage (NCBI taxonomy): Eukaryota > Viridiplantae > Streptophyta > Magnoliopsida > Poales > Poaceae > Avena > Avena insularis. The sequence goes on along the minus strand of CM042694.1, from coordinate 317,137,491 downwards.
ATGGGCCACGAGTTTAGAGCTCGACACTTTAGGTCCAGACGAGCTCAGGACAAGGAGGGGTAGTGCCTCACGAGCTGTTGTGAGGATAAAACTAGGTCAAGAACCGTGGGTGAGGTAACTCGTGGCCGAGGAATGGGCCACGAATTCATAGCTCGACACTTTAGGCTCTAAAGAGCTGCCCCGTAGACCTTACCAGGAGAGGGTCGTAGGGAAAAGCGTGCACCGCTAGAGGCTCGTACATGTTCCACATGAGGATCTCAAGCACCAGGAATCGTGAGCGAGCTAACTCATGGCTAGGACTATCTCGTGAGTTCATAGCTCAACACTTTAGGCTCTAATGCTGACGGGGGACTGGCCCGATGAAGGGTAACATCCCTAGCCCCCACTCGTGCGGTGTGTGTGAGGGAAATCTGGTGGTGCGGTTTTTGGAGAAATGCTTTTCGGGGAAAAACCAAATAGCCAAGTGTGCGTGCAGCACAAGATCCAAGGGAGCGCTGACAGTGCAGGCTTATTACAATGCCACCGTGGCTTGCATGGGGTCTAACAAGAGGTGAAACCATAAGGGATGAGGGTTTTTTGGGGTCACCTTCAAAAAGTCATGGAGTCAGGTGCGCCATTCGGAGAGGTTTATCCACCTTCCAGCAGTCAATTCTGTTGGCTCATCCGGCCGCTCAGTCGCCACTGTGAGGGCAGCGGGTGTTGTACAAGCGCTGGGTGTAGTCCATGGGGAAGTTCGGAGCCCTTGTGTCGTTGCCGTCCTCGGAGGGCACCTCATCCTTCGGGAGGACAGACGGGGGTTCCCTCGGGCTCCTCTTGAGGTTGTGGGCGCCGGCCACGTCCTGCTCCTCGCGAGGCGGGAATAGAGCGGTTGCTGCTCTCTTTTCCATGGCGTTCTCCTAGGCCATCATCTACTTTCTCCTGGTGGAGCCTCTGACGTAGTCCAGGGCGTCCACATCCCCGGGATAGGTGGTGGCAGCTGTCTGGTAGGCGTGCTCCAGGGAGCGTAAGGCTTGCACTTTGTCACAACGGAACGTGATGCTTCCGCTGCTGCTACCAGGCATCTTGATCATGTTGTAGGCATGGTGACTAGCGGCCATGAACTTGGCCAGCACAGGGTAGCTGAGGATGACATTGTACGGGAGGTTTATGTGTGCCACATCGAAGTCGATGAGCTCGGTGCGGTAGTTGTCGCACGTCCCGAACATGATGGGAAGGCGCACCTTCCCGATGGGTATGGTGGATCCATTGGTCACCCTGTAGAACGGCATGGTCGGCATCAGCCAATCGTATGACACCTGCAGCTGGGCAAAAGTCTCGGTGGAGATGACATTCAGGCCCACGCCTCCATCGATGAGGGTCTTCGCAACCATGATATTATTGATGGTGGGAGTGCAGATCAGAGGGAGGGTGCCCATGGGCCTAATGGAGACGGGGTGGTCACTGGCATCGAAGGATATGGCACACTGGGACCACTTGTGCTTCGGTGAGGGGACTCCCGGTGACATGGGTATACCCTATAGGTACTCGAGCTTGGTATATACGGTCCAAATACATACAGGCCCACGGTGTCGCCAAGGCCCGGATGAAGGGACTCGAGTAACCTACGGACTCTCGATTGCTTGAAGGACAAGAAGAAGCTAAAGATAGAAAGTTTGAAGGGGAAAACCCTAACTTGTAACCGACTCGACCTGCTACCCGAGACCTAGCCTATCTATATAAAGGCTAGGAGGGGGCGGCGAGGAGGACACACGCAACCCTAGTTTCCACAACCCTCGCCAGATTGCATCTACGCACTATTGTAACTTTCGACTCCTTCGATAATTCCTCGAGCAGACAAGCAGGAGTAGGGACCTCTATGAGGCCTAAACCTGGGTAAATCCTTTGTCCCATGTGTGCTTGTTTGCTAGCCGATAGATGTCTCCAGCGCTCCCTCCTTCTCCAAAACCCAAGTCCATAACAATGGGCATTGATGAGTTAAACCCTCGTCACCCGGTATAGCAGTTGCGACCTCGTGAGTGAGTATCTTGAAGTGCCGGTTGGATGTCGGGGCTTGGGAGCCACCAAGGATGCAGGCGATGGCACCCTGCGGCACTTGGTAGCCCCTGGGGTCCTCGGCACGTTGATACCTTCGATCCAGATTACGGATGTAGTATAGCTCTTTTTCCCTAGTAGACCTAGATATATCGAATCCTCGGGAAGCAGAAAGCATAGTAAAGTTACTTTAATGGATCTTCAGGAGTTTTAGATTTCCTTTTGTGTTTTTACCGGACCAAGAGTTTGTGTCTTGTGTTATTGTCAATGATGGAGAGAGAGGGCATAGGGCATTTGGTTTCACCATTAGCTGTGCAAAATATCTAATGGGAACAAAAGATACAAATAAAGTATGCAGGTAATTGTTAGAGCAAGATAAATTATATGTGGGCAGTGCATCCATAATTGCTATTGCCTTCGCAACCGCTTATACCAATAACCTGCTAGTCTCATCCATAGAAGAAAGAGAACTAATGATATGCATAGTGACGTCACCATTAATCCCAAGTAAATCCCACACATACAGCTGTACTACCCCTTCTATCACTGGGGTTCCAAACCTACAGATTAGTCATTACTCATACTCCCTATACCTGGCTCAATCCTCGAGGTCTTGGGTACCTGACAAGTCCTTAGATTGAGGCAAGAGAGGATACAATAATCCTCATGTCATACAAACTAATACATGATCACATCTATGATAAATAACATGCACAAAAGCTACATGGCTAGGCCGAAGCCCTTAGCCCAAGGAGAATTACTCACACATAGAGATGAGATCAAAGCTCATAAACATTGTAGTGGAAATCATGAGATTGATAGCAAATAGTCTTACAATGTCGCCAATCAAAGAAGAGATCTACTATTACAAGTGGTGGAAGATAGATATGGTGGTGGAGATGGGTTTGAAGATTAGATCTAAGTCTATTCCTTCGGCGACTCTTCGATGTCGTGGATGGAGATCTAGAGGCGGCTGATGATCAGAAAGAGCTCTCTTTTCTCGTCGCCCGAGGCCTCTTTATATAGGCGTCCCTTCACGAAAGTTGTTCTGTTTGACCTATCGGTGTCGATGGCAACTATACGACCAAAACTATACGGCCGGAATTTTATTCCCGCCATATAGTTGGTCATAAAAGCGTCTGTCTCCACTTCATGACTCATGGTTTCTTCAGGTTGTTGGAAATCTTGTATCTTTGACTTTAATGTAGTGATTCCCATCATCAAACGCCATTATCTGCGCAGGGAAAAATAGAAAGAAAGGATTGCATACCCCTTTGATCATTAGGCATTAGTGGTAGGATTTAGAGAGATATTTCATCAAAAATATGAATAATATCCAGTTTAAATATGGACGTAGATGGCTATATTTCAGAGCCATCAAGCTCCCCAAGCTCAAACTTGATCGTCCTCGAGCAAGAAAACAAAAACCAAAAAGGAACTCAGCATTTAAACTGAAATAACGAGATGATGATCATACTCATGATTGGTAGTCTCATGTTTCCTCCACTTTATAAATCTGAAAAACTTCAGCATAGATAGAGTAATGGCAAGCATATCATGTGGTTTTATGCATCCTTATAGCGCAGCAAAATTATTGTTAACATGGATGATTAAAATGAGTAAACTTTATTCCATGTCATGTAATCAACTCATAGGCTTGCCTTTGAATAATAAAGTATAATCTTGTAAAATTGAGAGTGTGAGAGTTGTCATGAAAAGCATATATACTAGAGTATCTCAATTCTCCCACATCAGTAAATCAAGACTCTTCAAGAACTACTTTTCTATTTATTGTCCTTCAAGAATTTCAGTTCATAAGTAATTAAGAGCATGCCAAAGATTTTAATTAGTTTATCGGGCTGTGATGGACACTCGTGGCATCACTAAGGTTTTTGTTCCTTTTGTACAATGATTACTCATAACAGCCAGAGGAGTGATTCCATCATGAACACAGCTACCCGGGAGTGCCAAGAATCTTACCCATTATAGCATTGCTTCTACATATGTTTAATTAACTCATAGCTGAAATCGAGTTTCCTCTATGAAGATCGTTCGTAGGCTAGCGGAGTGGTTGGCATCCCATGAAGTTTGACACGTATAAAGCTATCTCATTCTTATGATTCACAATCATACTTTGGCATGCTCACAAAAACCACTAAACATTAATTCAATCGAACAAGTACTTTTAAAGGGAGCTATCAAGTCAATCATTATATTCCGTAGTGTTGAGCTCTCCTCACGTAGGGGAGCATCGAGTGGTCGCTCGGATGACGGTTCAGCAAACTTCTTCGGAGTCGCTAGAGGACCATGTAAGTATATCTTTCCTTCTTTTTAATGTGGTAGTCAACGCCTTCTATTGCCCTCTTCTGACTCCTTGTTTTGTGTGATAGCTCCTTGTAAAGGAAGCCGCACAGGTGGCGGAGCAGGTGATGGCGATGGGTCGCCAACATGCAATGCTGGAGACGCGTCACCGTGTGGTCGAAAGTGAGTGCTCTACACTTATTCTTTTTGTCTTCTCTTTGTTTTGGTATAATCGACTGATAGCCAATTAATGATTGCCATGTAGCTGAGCATAACGCTTTACTGCGCAACGTCGCCACGTTGTAGAAGACATTAGCCGCAGCTGTGAAGGGGCGCGACGAGGCAATCGCGGCTCGTGATGATGCCTGTGCGTTAAGAGGATCTGCGCGCCTCCTTTGCAGCCAGGGAGAAGTTGTTCGAAGAGCAACTGTTCTCAGTCGCCAAGGCCCTCTCAGGTACCTTTACTGGTATATATTTTATTGATGTTCTTCTCTGCATCTAGAGTTTTTGCCGGTGGCACTAGAAGTTTGATCCATGTGTGTATTTTCGGTGTAGATGCTGGCGACTTGAGTTTTGATCCGCAAGCCCTTTGTCGCGATGACGCTCTGGCAGGCGCGGTGTCTGCGGTCGAGGATCGTAGCGCCGCTGTCCAAAATACGTTGTCCAAGGCCAAGGTTACCCTTAGTCGCCTCCGGGAGGAGTTGATGCCGAAGGCGGAGCTGGTCGATAATGTGGAAGAGCTGGTGGAGTCGTTCGCCGGGGGTGTGCCTGCCACGTACAAGAACTCCCTTCGCGCGGCTGGCACGACCATGTCACTTGCCATGGTGCAAGCCCACAGAGTCGAAATAGATCCTTCTGCGGTGTCGAAGATGATGCCTCATATGCAGGATGGTCGCAGTAGTATTCGCCCCTTTGCATCGCTGTGCCAAATATGGCCATTCCTTGATAAATACTATTGCCAAGTATTCGGAGGAGCTCCAACGTGTGAAGAAGGCGGCGAAAGCTTCGGCCTCAGGGGCCGGCGGAAAATCAGTGGCATCTGATACTGCCACGGACTTGATGAAGCCCCCGAGGCCATCGAAGTCGAAGAAGCCAGCTGCTTCGTAGTTAGCTTGTTGTAATGATTGATCAGTTGCCTTTTTGGCCTAAGGACGTGCCTGCTGGCGAGTGTGTTTGTAAACACTTATGCTTATGTTGAATGCGTCTGTTCTCCTTGCCTTTGTGTTAATTTGGTCGCCTTATTTGCTTTTGTCTTGACTTGTGGTAGGGCACATCGAGTTGTCCTGTGGGAGGAAACTAGGATTCGCCATCTCTTGATGAGTCAGTGGCACCACCGCGCTCCAGGGTAGAGGGGCTATCCTTGCTGTCGCGACTTCGTGATCGCGTGAAGAAGCTGGAGCGTGAGTTGCCCCTGATCCGTGGTAATGCAGACGTGTGGAAGTCGAAGGCGGAAAAATCCGCCGCCCGCGAGCAATATCTGCTTGGCGAGGTGACGCGGCTGGGCGACTAGTTTAAGTGTTAGTTTGCTTGTCCTCATCTTTTCCTTTGTAGTTAGTCGCAATGGTACATTGTACTCATGCTGTTGGTGCTGCTTCGTGTAGTTGTTAGCGCACGCCGTCCGTAGGAGGAGAAGGATAGGATTTCCATCCGCCTTCATGATCTCACCCAGGAGCAACTTCAAGAGAGTGGATACTTTTGGGTAGATCATGATCGTGCGACTGCATTGGCGACCCTGCAGGATCGCGCTTCGCGAGTGCTGCTCTTCCTAAAGAAGTCACAGTCGTGTTTGAAGAACATCTATCGGGCGATGTTCCTGTTGGATGACACTCCATCAAGCCTGCTGGCTCTCTTGGCAAAATTTCAAGATATGTCCGCGGTTCGCGAGTGCGTGAGGCAGCAGTTGGTGGCTGGTGCCAAGGCTGCCCTCTCGATGGTGCGATTGCACATGCCTGATGTGGATGTCGCCGCCATTGCTTCCGGGCCGCCAGCGCCGCCAGCCGGATCTGCTTGGAATATGGTGCCACACTATCAGGCGGTGGACCGTCCAGCAGAGGAGATTGTCAACTTCTTCGAGGAACAAACCAATGTTCTTCTGTGGCAGCAGTAGCTAGATTTGTATCCTGCACATAAGTGTACTTGTGTTGTAAAGTTCATATATATTTGTAGATAATTTATTGTTGAATGTGTACAAACAGCTTTGTCGCCAGTATTGCACTATGCGATTCCTTTTCGTTAGCCTGGCCATCCCTTTGTCAACCTGCCAGGCGCGTTGCGGCTGGGTTGAGTTTGCGTTAAGAGGTTTGATTGATGTGCCAGCTACTCAGGATATCACGTTTATTGGTTTGAAGAACAGATGTAGGTAGGGTGGCGTAGCCCCTGAGTATAAAATTGACAAAAGTGAAAGAAAAACACAGAGTTTTGGGGCACTTAGCTTTTATTTATTTGAAGAGCAGTACGAGGTACAATGTGTGGCTAAGTAGCCTTGGCTGAGTAGCCTTATTTGCGATGTAAAAAGTAAAACAACTAGGGGTAGAAGCGTCGCAGTTGTGCGACGTTCCAAGAGTTGGAGTATGCGACTCCTATCTCTAAATCTTGAAGGCGATAGGCGCCACCTGGGATTACTTCTGTAATCACGTACGGTCCTTCCCAGGGGGACTCGAGCTTGAGATACCCCTGCTGCTTCAGTCGCAGGACCAGGTCACCTTCGACGAAGGATCTGGGGCGAAGCCTTCTGCTGTGGTAGTTGCGCAAGTTCTGCTGGTAGATCGTGGATCTTTCTGCGGCGATTTCTCTTGCCTCATCGAGGAGGTCGACGGAGTCTTCGAGTGCAAGAGATGACTCTTGTTTGCTGTGTTTACCACGACGCGCCTTGTATCGCACTTCGGCGGGTAGTACTGCTTCTGCTCCATGCACCATAAAGAATGGTGTGTAGCCCGTGGCGCTATTTGGAGTTGTTCGTAGGCTCCAAAGTACGGATTGGAGCTCATCTGGCTAGCAACCCACGGCTTGCTCGAGTGGTCGAAGGAGTCGCTTCTTGATGCCGTTGCAGACGAGCCCGTTTGCTTTTTCCACCTGAACGTTAGTCTGTGGATGCGCAACTGAAGCGTAACTGATGTTGATCCCCAGGTTTCCGCAGAATTCTTGGAACTCCTTGGATGTGAAGTTCGCCCCGTTGTCAGTGATGATGCTGTGCAGCACGCCGAAGCGGTAGACAATGGATTCGAAGAACTTGACCGCGATGTGCCCTGATTGCTTGGTCACTGGCATGGCCTCAATCCACTTGGTGAACTTGTCGACTGCGACCAAGAGGTAGACGCAGCTTCCTTGCGAGGACCTTGGGAGCTTGCCCACCATGTCAAGCCCCCATTGTGCGAAGGGCCAGGCCAATGGGATGGGACGTAGTTCTGCACCTGGTGCGTGTGGCTTGTTCGCGAATCGTTGACAAGCGTTGCACTTTTGGACTATGTCCTTGGCGTCGTGCATGGCCGTGGGCCAGTAAAATCCAGCTCGTAGAGCTTTGGCAACGAGGGCGCAACTGCCAGCGTGGTGCCCGCAGGTCCCTTCATGGATGTCGAGGAGGACTGCTCTTCCATCGGCTAGGGAGACGCATCGTTGTAACACGCCTATGATGCTGCGTTTATACAGTTCGCCGTTGATAACGGCGAATGCCTTGGAGCGTCGCGCGATGTGTCGTGCATCTGCCGGGTCATCCGGTAGGCGCTTGCTGAGAAGGTACGTAATGTACGGCTGCGTCCAGGATTGTTTGATCATCATGACGCTCATTGGTCCCTCGAGTCCTGTATCGAGCTCCAAGTCATCGAGTGCCATTGGCTCATTGGGTGGCGTAGCCCCCGAGTCCGTTGCTGCGCTTGTTTTCTTCTCTGCGGCCTTTGGCTTGATGGAGCATTCGCATATGCGCTCGAGAAACACCCCAGGTGGTATGGGGGCGCAGGTGGAGCCTATGTTGGCGAGTGTGTCCGCCTCCTCGTTGCTTTCGCGACCTATGTGTCGCAACTCGCAACCATCAAAGTCTCCTTTGAGTGTGTCATAGAGGTCGCGGTATGCGATCATGTTGTCATTCACTGCGTTGCACTCGTGCATTGTTTGGTTGACGACCAGCTTAGAGTCGCCATATATGATGAGCATCTTTGCGCCGCACGCTTGTGCCATCCTCATCCCGTGCAACAGGGCCTCGTATTCAGCCTCGTTGTTTGAGGCTGTGAACTGCATTCGCAGGATGTATTTCAGCTTGTCCCCTTGAGGTGATGTCAGTATGACACCTGCTCCTGCTCCATTTTCCGCTTGGACCCATCGAAGTGCATTGTCCAGAGGTAGGACATATCTGGCTTGTCCGGGAGTTGGTTTTCCATCCAATGCACGAGGAAGTCAGGGAGAACTTGCGACTTGATTGCGTCACGCTTTTCGTATGTGATGTCTCGTGGAGACAGATCGATTCCCCAAAGCGCGACTCGCCCCGTGGCGTCGGGGCTATTCAGGATATGTCCCAATGGGGCGTCGTTGACTACCACGATTGGGTGTTCCTGGAAGTAATGGCGTAGTCGCCAGGCGGTCATGAAGACACCGTACGCCAGCTTCTGGTAGTGCGGGTACCGCTGTTTTGTTGGCGTGAGAACCTCGTTGAGGTAGTATACCGGGCGTTGTATGCCGTGGACCTTGTTTTCCTCGGCCTGCTCGACAACGAGCACTATGCTAACCACTTGGTTGGTAGCGGAGATGTACAGCAGTAGTGGTTCCCTTTCTCGTGGAGTCACCAATACTGGCGAGGTGGATAGCAGGCGCTTGAGATCTTCGAATGCTTCTTGTGCTTCATTGGTCCACTCGAATTTGTCAGCTTTGCGGAGGAGCTGATAGAAGGGCAGTGCCTTTTCTCCCATTCGACTGATAAATCGACTGAGGGTCGCGATTCGTCCGGCTAGTTGCTGGACGCCTCTTGTGTTCTTTGGCTTCTCCATGGCCAGTATGGCCTTTATGTTTTTCGGGTTTGCTTCAATCCCTCTCGCGGAGATGAGATACCCGAGCAGCTGCCCAGATGGTACGCCAAAGGCGCATTTGTCTGGATTGAGCTTTAAACGATCGAGATTGGCGAAGGTTTCGCGCAGGTCGTCGATTAGAGAGGCTTCTTCCTTGGTTTTGATTACTATGTCGTCGACATAGACTTGGATGTTGTGACCCAGTTGCTCTTTGAGGCAAGCCTGCATGAACCGCTAGTATGTAGCTCCCGCATTTTTTAGCCCGAAGGGCATTGTGTTGTAGCAGAACACACTGAAGGGCGTTGTAAACGCGGTCTTCTCCTGGTCTTGCTCCTTCATTTGAATTTGGTTATAGCCTGAGTAGGCATCGAGGAAGCAGAGGCGCTCGCATCCAGCGGTGGAGTCGATGATTTGATCGATCCGTGGTAGCGGGAAGTGATCTTTTGGGCAGTGCTTGTTTAAAGAAGTGAAGTCCATGCACATCCGTAGGATATCCGTGTCCTTTTTTGGTACCAGCACCATATTGGCGAGCCAAGTTCTTTCCTTGATCTCGCGTATGAATTTGGCCTCGAGGAGTCTGTTGATCTCCATTCCGACTGCTCGCGCCGTGGCATGCATACCGCCTGATTGTTGCTTGACTGGCCTTGCGTCGGGGTTGACGTTGAGTGCGTGCTCGGCGAATTCCCTGGGAACTCCTGGCATGTCCGCAGGACACCAGGCAAAAAATTCCCAGTGCTCACGGAGGAATTTGATGAGTGCGAGTTCCTATGCGGGACTCAAGTTGTTGGCGATGAGGGCCGTTTTAGCGGGATCTGATGGATGGACCTGCACCTTCTTTGTGTGCACAGATGAGTCGAAGGAGAGGTCAGGTGACCTTGGCCTACTCAGGGGAGGCAAACTGTTGTCTGTCGTTTCCTTCAATCGCACGAGCTCGACTGGGAGATTCTGTTGAATTTCGTCGCAATCGCCGACGCTTCAAAGCTCGCTGATCGTGATGACGCCGTTGGGACCTGGCATTTTCATCTGCAGGTAGGCATAGTGGGGTACCGCCATGAACCTAGCGAACGTGACGCGTCCGAGGATGTAGTGGTATTGTGAGGGCCAGTCGACGACCTCAAAGTCGATGCGCTCGCGCCGAAGTTCCTTGGCGTGCCGAATATGACGTCGAGGTTGATTTTTCCCAGGGGGTATACGCCTTTCCCTGAGACGATGTCGTGGAACATTGTGCCCGATGCCTCCAAGCAGGTTAGAGGTATCCTCATTGCTCGCAAGGTACTCGCGAATATGAGGTTGATGCCGCTTCCGCCATCCATGAAGACGCGACTCATGTCGAAGCCTCCAATTTGCGCCTCGAGTACGAGGGGGCAATGACCTGGGCGAGGTACTTGAGGCGGGTGGTCGCGTTTGTCGAAGGTAATGCACGACTCACTGCCACTGAGGTACTCAGTGGTGGATGGTGGCGAGTGCATGGCCAAGTTGACTTAGTGAGTGATGGCCTTCTGCACCCTATTGGAGGGGCGCCCCTTTTGGATCATCATGGTACCCATGGCCCGTGGGTACGGTTTGCCTCCGTGGTGCTGGTCCGGTGCAGCTCCGTTCGGGGGTGGCCCAGGTGGTGGTGGTGGTGGTGCGCCATGTGCCACGGCGCCTGGAGTGGCTCCGTAGCCTCTTTCGACTGCATTGCGGTTCATCCGAACAAATCCCTCGTGTAGCTTGAGGAACTCGTGGTAGTCCTTGAGGAGGTGGCTGGACTTTCTCTTGCCATCATGCTTGTCGATGTAGAAGTGTACCGTGCATGGCCCAGACAGTTTGTCCTCGATGGAGGTCGCGGGTGCTTCATCGCGAGTGCGACATTGCCACACTTGCGTGGTTTTCCCAGAGTCGCGGTATCCGCCGCTGCAATATCCGCTGTTGCGTTTATCGTCGCGTCTATCGGCGTAGCCAGCTGCGACCATGTTGACGTCATCGCGATTGTCGTAGACGCGCATGCGACGCTTACTCCGGCGGTCGCGTCTTCGTTCGAGTTCTGCTTCCTCGTCAGAGTGAACGCGATTCTTCACCGAATCTTCTCCATCGGCCCACCGATTCGCGATCTCCATCAGGTGGTCGATGGTCTGGGGCTTTGAGCGGCCTAGCTCCTCCCTGAGTTCCATGTGGTGGACACCACCGTTGAATGCGTCAATCGCGCGGTCTTCCGAGATGTTTTCCGCGGATTTCTTGATGATGGACCACCTTTGGATGTAAGAGCGCAGCGATTCGCCATATCTTTGCTGGCAGCATCTCAGTTCTTCGATTGAGGCGGGCCGTTTGTACGTGCCATTAAAGTTGCGCATGAAGTTGTAGACCAGCTCATCCCAGCTGCGAATGGATCCACGTGCAAGGTTATTGAGCCATGCCCGGGTGGCACCCTGCAGCTGTAGCTGCAAGCATTGCATCGCAGTACTTCGACTGCCTCCATGTAGCCTCACGGAGGAGATGTGGTCCTCCAGCCAGATCTTGGGGTCCTGCAGACTGTCAAATTTTGGGTTCTCCGATGGGAGTTTAAACCCTTTAGGCATTCGCTTTTGCCTGATGGATCTGCTGAAGCATCTGGTGCCGCAGAGCTCCCCATCTTCTTCTTCCGAGTCATTCGACCGAGCACGTCGTACCCTTGACTTGTCGATCTTGCGCTGCGTGAGTTCGTCGCGTGCATCGTAGTCGCGATCGTGTCGCCGTGAGCGGCGGCGCCTAGACAGGTCGTGACTGTCATCGCTGGACGAAGGCGAGGAGTAGCACTTTGCTAGTGCTTTGCCCTATTTTGGGTCTGGTACCGGTTCCTTGTCGAGGGCGGCCTCGATTAGCCCCAGGCCCGCGATCGTAGATCGGTGCATGGCCGTTCGGGGATCCCCAGCTGGTGGCTGGTTATTGAGAAGGTACATGGTGGCTGCTATCACCGCGGTCTGCGGTGTCCTGGGAACCACGTTGCCTCTCGTGTCGACTATCATAGAGCCGAAGTCGAGGACTTTCCTGGCGTCTATGCGCTGTTGTTCGGTGAGGTGAGCCATCCGCGATTGCCTCTTCTTGGCGAGGTACTCGTTGCCTCTTGAGGAGGATCCTCCGTAGGAGGAGAGCCCAGCGCGACAAAGGCTCGACTCATCCGCTGCCTTTTTACGCGCCTCAAGTTGTGCGATTGCTTGTTTTTGGCGCTTGAATTCCTCTTTTAGGAGCCAGTGGTAGCCCATCAGCAGTTCCTGCGGGGACCCGAAGGGTAGAGGTGCACCTCATAGGGCTTCGCGGCAGTGATCCCACTCTTGCTTGTTGAGCCTGATCACGACGCGTTTACCGGTTTGCTCGTTGATCATGCTAGGAGGTTCGACCGCTCCTCCATTGCCGCCGTTGCCACCATTGCTGGCGTTGGGTGGGTCGGTGCTGTTGCCGGTGTTACCACCGTTGCCGCAATTGGGTGGATCGGTGCCGTTGCCGGTGTTGCCACCGTTATCGCGGTTGGCGGAGGTGTCGCCCGCGTTGATGACGGCGCACATGAAGTGATTAGGGAAGTTGTTGCTTCCACAACTTTCAGATCCGGAACCGTAGGTTCCATCTTTAGTGGCCAGATCGCTTTGATCGGAGTCGCGACTGCAGTCGCTGACCATGTTCCCAACTGCCACCGGAGCATTGAGCTCGCTGAGGGTGCCGATCGATGGGGGGAACCATGAGGCTGGGGCAATCGCCGGTGCTGTCAGCTGATCAGGCATGCGAAGCGTGCCCATCTGTCCAACTTGGAAGCGGAAGCTCCCAATCGCTAAGCTGACTTCGTCTCCCATGGATTCAAAGGCTGGGCGAGTGGCCAGTGTGTGGACGGTGAAGTCGAAAGCGCCGAAGAGATGGCGAATCTCCGCTGTTGCGGAGTTGTAGATCGCAGTTTATGGGGCCGAAGAAGCCGCAACATCAGCACTCCCTTTTCCCACAGACGGCGCCAATTGACGAGGGTTTAACTCATCAAAGCCCATTGTTATGGACTTGTGTTTTGGAGAAGGAGGGAGCGCTGGAGACATCTATCGGCTAGCAAACAAGTACACAGGGGACAAAGGATTTACCCAGGTTCAGGCCTCGTAGAGGTCCCTACTCCTGCTTGTCTGCTCGTGGAATTATTGAGGGAGTCGAAAGTTACAACGGTGCGCATATCCAATCTGGCGAGGGTTTGTGGAAGCTAGGGTTGCGTGTGTCCTCCTAGCCGCCCCCTCCTAGCCCTTATATAGATAGGTTAGGTCTCGGGTAGCAGGTCGAGTCGGTTACAAGTTAGGGTTTTCCCCTTCAAACTTTCTATCTTTAGTTTTTTCTTGATCTTCAAGCAATCGAGAGTCCGCAGGTTACTTGAGTCCTTCTATATGGGCCTTGGCGACACCGTGGGCCTATACGTATTTGGACCGTATATACCAAGCTCGAGTACCTGCAGGATATGCCCATGTCAGTAGGTCTCACCCTAGGTTGATAATGACGATAGATCGAAGATGAATTTGCAAAAAGTAATTGGAGGATCGGAGGAGAAACATACCGTAGATCACTTGTGTGCAAGGAAATCAATCGAAATTGAGTAGACATAAAGATCTCTTGAGGTTTTGAGAGAGTTTAGAGGTAGAAGAAAGAAAAAGGATTGAAGTTTTTGGAGTTGGAGGTACCTCCCGTGGCGTTATTGTGGTCGAACGCAATTATATGGGCAAACTATATGACCGGAACAATGTGTTCCCACCGTATAGTTGGCCTGCTGTCAAAATTTTAGGATTTCCACCTAGCGGTGCAGCTATACGGCCAGAACTATGTGACCGGAACAAAGTGTTCCTACCGTATAGTTGGTCGTCAAACCGTCTATGCCTGGAAAAGAAATTGTACGAAAGCATCGATATCTATACGACCGGAACTATATGGCCGAAATTTGTATTCCCTCCGTATAGATGGTCATTAAACCATCAGTACTTTTGAAAAGAAAAATTGTCGATGGCAAAAGTATCTATACGGCCGGAACTATACAGCTAGAATTTTTATTCCCACCGTATAGTTGGTCGTTAAACTCTCTGTAGCCATCAAGAAAAATTTGTTTCTTCGAAAATTATTTCATATTCTAAAACTTAGCGAACCACCTTGTTTTTGATAGAAAGTTGACAGTAAAAATTGTCGACCAACAGCATGTATAAAACAGGATTTTTAGTTCTACTGAACTTCTTCTCCTCAACTAGAGTTTTCTAGCACTCTTTATTAAACATAAACTTAAACTAAAACTTAAGAACTTTACTCAAACCTTTATATCACATGGGTTGCCTCCCATGCAGCAATCTTTTATGGTCAATAGCTTAACCTTGATGTTGCTCACTTAGGCTAGATGAGTGGAACCCCCACTTCAAAATAGTTGACCTTCAAAGTGATGACCTCCTTTTCATCATGCTTGGCTTTCTTCTTCCTGGGGAAATGAATAACAAATGGATCCCGAGAAGGCAATTGAAGCTTCAAGTTCCCTTCATGGAGATTAATCAAAGCATTAATAGTTCTTAAGAAAGGACGACCTATATAATAGAAGCAGTAGCATCTTCAGGCATGTCAACAATAACAAAATCAATAAGAGCATGACAGCCTTTAATGTATACTAAAGTATTCTCCTTAATTCCTACAACTTGTTTGTAGGTGGAATCTGCAAGATGTAATTTTAACTCGCTGATTTCAAAAGAGCCAGGATTTAACTTATTAAAAAGACTCTTTGGAATTGTTGAAACACATGCACCTAGATCACAAAGTGCAGCTATCTTATTAGTCCCAATTTTAATCTTAATAGTAGGCTCATATATATCATCATGCTTAACAGGTAATTTTTCAGCAATTTTTTTATATTCCTCTTCAAGCTCACGTACATTTATTGCTACCTAATTAATGTAGTGTTGATACATGGCTTCATCATTTCCTTCACTTACCGGAATCTTGATGTTGATCCTTTTTACAAGATCTTCAACGGTGTAACTTGGTGAGGGATCATTACTATAATCAAGTTCTTTAGGCTCCTCCCTTTGGATTCTCATCATCTTGAGGTCTTCAACAGGATTGGGCTCAGCTTTACCGGTAAATTTAGCAAGAATGAGAGTTTGTCTCTCGGTTATCTTACCTAGCTGTGCCTCGACAATCCTCGTTCTTTCTTGGAGGGCCTGCAAATCATTCCTCAAACTTATAGCTTGGTTAGATAATTTACCAATCATAGCATCATGGTTCTCCGTTATTTTAACAAGGATATTGTTTTTCTCATTTTGTGAGTCTATAAAAGACTTAAGTGTTTCTTGGAGACTACCATTACTTGATCCCGTATTATTATTAGAATTACATGCAGGACTAGAATAGTGTTTTTGAAAATTAGGATTATAATTTTTATTCCAAGCAAGGTTATAATAATTATGAGCTATGAAGTATACTTCTTCAATATTAGTTTCTGGGATTGCTCTTACTTGGGTTTCCTTACCTTTTATGGCTAATATGAGCTCATCCAACTTAGAATTGAGTTCTTCATTTTCTTATGGTGAGATGGAGTTCACCTTCTTCGTGTTTGATCTATCCACATGCCACTGGGAATGGTTGTCTTGCATATTGTCTAGCAGCTTCTTTGCTTCGGTAATATGTTTACCCATAAATGTTCCTCTAGCTGCAATATCAAGCATAGACTTAGACACAGGATTAAGAGCATTATAAAATAAATAGAGGATTAACCAATCTTCCAACCCATGGCTGGGACAGTTTCTCATGCATTCTTTCATCCTATCCCATGCAAGCGCTAGTGGCACACGCTCTTCCTGTCTAAAACCAGTAATATTAGATCTTAGTTGCATAGTCTTTGCAGGTGGAAAATTTAGTCATAAATAAAGAAGTACATCCCACCCGTGATGTAATAGTATTTCTAGGCAAAGCTAGCAACCATTCTTTTGCTATTCCTCTAAGAGAGAAAGGAAATAAGCGCAATTTGACCACATCGGGGTCAACATCTTTTATGCGCAGCATATCACATATTTTAGTGAAAGTATTCAAGTGCATACCTGCGTCCTCAACAACAGAGCGTCCAAATTGATTCTGTTGAACCAAACTTAAATAATGGGGCATAATTTCATAGTCATCAGCAGCAGTTGCTGGCTGAGTAATAGGAGTACGCAAATAATCATTATTGGGAATTGCAAACTCCTCAAGCTTCTTTTCAGCCATATTTCCTATGTTTTTTAGTTTTCTTAAACAAAGACTTATGATAATAAAAACAAGAATTTAAAGACTAACTATTTTTTTTGGTTTTTCAAATAAAGACTAAAAGCAAACTAACAAAATTAAAAACAAGAAGTAAAACTAGCAAGGTTCCTACTAACCTCACTAGGGTAGCTATTGCTTCCCCGGCAACAGCGCCAGAAAAAGGGTTAATACCTTCGATCCAGATTATGGATGTACTATAGCTCTTTTTCCCTAGTAGACCTAGGTTTATCGAATCCTCGGGAAGCAAAAAGCATAGTGAACTTACTTTAATGGACCTTCAGGAGTTTTAGAATTCCTTTTGTGTTTTTACCAGACCAAGAGTTTGCATCTTTTGTTGTTGTCGATGATGGAGAGAGAGGACCTAGGGCGTTCGGTTTCACCTGTAGCTATGCAAAACATCCGATGGAAATAAAAGATAAAAATAAAGTATGCATGTAATTGTTAGGGTAAGATAAATTATATGTGGGCAGTGCATCCATAATTTCTATTGCATTCGCAACTGCTTATAGCAATAACCTACTACTATCATCCATAGAAGAAAGATAACTAATGATATGCATAGTGATGTCACCGTTAATCCCAAGTAAATCCCGCACATACAGTCGTACTACCCCTTCTGTCACTAGGGTTCCCAACCTACAGATTAACCATTACTCATACTCCCTATACCTCGCTCAATCCTTGGGGTCTTGGGTACCTGACAAGTCTTTAGATTGAGGCAAGAGAGGATACAATAATCATCATGTCATACAAACTAATACATGATCCCATCTATGATAAATAACATGCATAGAAGCTACATGGCTAGGCTGAAGCCCTTAGCCTAAAGAGAATTACTCACACATAGAGATGAGATCAAAGATCATAAACATTGTAGTGGAAATCATAAGATTGATAGCAAATAGTCTTACAATGTCGCCTATTACAAGTTGTGGAATATGGCTATGGTGGTGGAGATGGGTTTGGAGATTAGATCTAAGTCTATTCCTCTGATGGCTCTTCGGTGTTGTGGATGGAGGTCTAGAGGCAGCTGATGATCGGAAAGACCTCTCTTTTCTTGTCGCCCCAGGCCTCTTTATATAGGCGTCCCTTCACGAAAGTTGTTCTGTTTGACCTAGCAGTGTCGATGGCAACTATACGACCGAAACTACACGGCCAAAATTTTATTCCCGCCGTATAGTTGGTCGTTAAAGCGTCTATCTCCACTTCACGACTCCTGGTTTCTTCGGGTTGTTGGAAATCTCGTATCTTTGACTTTAATGTAGTGATTCCCATCATCAAATGTCATTATCTGTGCTGGGAAAAATAGAAAGAAAAGATTGCATACCCCTTTGATCATTTGGCATTAGTGGCAGGATTTAGAGTGATATTTCATCAAATACGAATAATATCCAGTCTAAATATGGACATAGATGGTTCTATTTCAGAGCCATCACACGTCCTTTCTCCTGGGGTGAGGGTGTTGTTGCGCGGCGTTGGCTTGATAGGCCGCTAGAGGGGCATCGCATCTACCAGAGTTGTTGTTCCAGCGGTCGCCTCCTCGGTTGCCTCCGCTCTGGCCGCCTCGCTCGCTGCCCGGCCTCCCCTTCATCTGGCGGCTACGCAGGTCACGGAGTTTCTTGAACTCGTAGCAGTCGTCGGTGGGGTGGCCTATCTTCTTGTGGAAGTAGAAATACAAGCTGTTGTCCCGCTTACTTTTGCTAGTCCCCTCATGAGGGCTCTTCCGATATGGCTCTGCTTCTAGGACGGTGGCGTTCTTGCGCTTGGGGTCCATGTCCTTTCCCTTGGATGAGCCTGAGGCCTTGGGGGTGGTTTCTGCCTCGGCGAGGCCAAACATACTCCTCGCCTCTGCCTTGGCGCACTTCTCGGCCATGAAGAAGAGCTCGATAGCGGTAGTGAGGCTCTCATCCCGGATCCCAATCTTTTCCCTCATCTTGATGTCCTTCACACCCTCGGAGAAAGCGGTGATGACGTTGGAGTCTGAGATTTTGGGGATCTTGTTGCAAACTCAGTTGAACCTCTGCAGGAACTTGAAGAGGGTCTCTCTAGGCTGCTAGCGTATCTGGCGGAGGTCATAGTAGGTGAGCGAGCGCTCGTAGGCTCCCTTGAAGTTGGAGATGAATAGGGAGATGAGCTCCGCCTATGAGTCGATTGACTCTTCAGGGAGGTTCATCAGCCCGGTATTGGCCGTCTACTTCAGGCACAGGTGGAACCAGTTTGCCATGACTCGGTCGTCTCCTCCCGTCGCCTCAACACCCGTGGTATAGAGTTGGAGGAACTCGCACGGGTTTGTCATACCATCATAGCGCGCCGGCATCTCCGGGCGGAACTTGTGGGGCCAGACCACATGGCGGAGGCTCTTGGTGAAGACGAGGCAGCCGTTGGCCTGGACCACCTTGCTGTTGGCGAGGGCCGCGCGGTTCTGCTCCCCCGCAGAAGCGATTTCCTCGGCAAGGCGGTCCTCGCGCTCGCACAGTGGTGCCATGGCTGCGGGAGGTGAGATGATCTGGCAACTATTCGTGGTTGGTGGAGTGGTGTTGTCCAGCTTGGTTGCATCCCTATGTCGGCGAGGCGGGAGGGAGCCCTTGGCCCCTGGCTCCCCGCCCGAGGGCCGATCCCCCGGGCCCTCAAGGGAGAGGGTGGCAGCGTCGAGGAGTTCGACGATCCGGTCGTGCCACCTCTCCTGGCCTTGCTTAGCCGGCAGGTGGTCCAGGATCTCGCACACCATGTGCTTGGCAACCTCCGGGGTGAGCTGCTCGGGGTGGCCGTAGGACGACACGGTGCAGGAGAGCGACGTGACACCATGCAAGGAGGGAGCAGGCTCCTGCGACGGGCGGTAGGAGGAGTCCCCCTCATCCTCCGTCCACGGGACTTGCTCGGAGGCTGCGTGCTGCGAGGCCGGCTCCGTCTGGGCCTTGCTTGCCGCGCGACGGAGGGCTCGCTCGGCACGCATCTCGTTGTCGGCCAACATGTTGCCGAGGTCATCGAAGGTCTTGAAAGCAAGCCTCAGCCCCCTACCTGGCGCACCAAATGTCGAAGATTTGTCCCACGAAGGAACTAGGGTCCAACGATCCCTTGGTTCATGAGGGGGCTAAACACGTCCTAAGGAATTTAGCAACAGGAACGGCGGTGGAGTAAGCACACGACAGAGATATGACACCGGTTTTTTTTACCCAGGTTCAGGACCCTCGTGAGGAGGTAAAGCCCATACTCCTGCTTTATTGTATTGCTCGCGTGCTTCACGAGGGTAGAATGGAGGATGAAAGTCTAGGATTTTAGATCTCAAGGGTCGACCCCTTCCAAGGTAGGAGAAGGGACCTTATATAAGGTGGCGGCAAGCCTCTTCCCCTGGTCTATGGACGGGAAGGATCACCACAGTGTCGTTCCCCGAGGTCCTTGTCTACAAGGCTTCTTTTTGGTGGACCGAGTCTTGGACGCCGGGCGCTGCTCTATCCACTACTAAAGTGATCTTCTTTTACATCGTTCTGTCATGGCTCGGTGTTGCCCACTACCTCTCTTGCACCAAAAAGGCAGACTGGCATGCCTGCCATGCTGAGGTCTTCGGTCCTCCTGTCGCAAGAAAGGGTGGGTGGACCAGATCTTTCTTTTCCGAGGCAAATAGTAAGTACGTAGCGATCGCGCCCCTTGTCACGACCCGTCCCGCCAGCTGACTGCTTAGCGGTTTTATCGAAAGGCCCTGGATATGCTATGAGGCATACATGGGGGATTCTACAGATGCTTTCCTCGGGAGGGTGTCCCCTCATGAGGGGAACCCTCTCGAGGGCTAACCTGGCCCCGCGCATCACAGGAGGTAACGAAGTCTCCCAAGAGCACGTCATCTTGAGGCGCCGGGGGGCTGCCAACCGTTGGGACATGGCACCCAGGTTGTCAGGGCCCCGACAGAGGAGGATGGGGTTACGGTGGATGAGGGATGGAGAGCTGGAGGCGAGGGGGGCACCGTGCGAGGGGCTTCCCGAGCGCGGGGGCACATTCTCATCAATTCTGAGAGCCACCACGAGTCAGCTGTTGTTTGCCAACTGGACTGCATGTCTGCAACTGCCAAGTGCTATCTGAATCGATGTATTGCAAGCATGCAAATTTTCTATCTGAAGCAATTCGATTGGATCGTTGTTGTCCGCCAGAGGGGAGAGGATTCCGATCTCCTACGATGCATGTTCGTGTCCTAGTTTGCTGGCGTCTGTAGGTTGTAGACACTCTTCCTCGATTCTGCAGTCTCGCCCAAGCACCCCGTCGACCATATGCAGGGGCCATCGAAGGTCCCCGCCCCTACCTCACGCTAAAATTTTGCAGACGCGGCAAGTCTTCCTTGGTCCAACTCCATTTTATACGATTTTACCCTCCCACTAAATAAACAAATGAATAGCAGTACCCCCATAAGTAAAAACTAGGAAAAATGCCCGTGCGTTGCGATGGGTGCACTCAACTGAGAAGAAGTTGTGTCTAGCAAGGCACCTAAGTATGCACCGACGTGACGAGGTCGAGGCTGGAGAACATAAAGCCAAAGCAGTGTAGGCGCCTCCACCTCACAAACACCGCCAAAGTATGCGCAATCTAAAAATCTAGCCTGGAAAGTGCCATGAAAGATGTGCAGGGGTTCTCCCACCCTGTCACCATATCGACGAATGGAGGAGGAAGGACACTGCCACAGAAATGGAGGACGAAAGAACTCCCGGCCATCCGTCAATGTAGTGGCGAATGGAGGAGAAAGGAACTCTTAGCCATCCGTCACCATAGCGACGAATGGCTGAGAAAGGAACTCCCGACACACACAGGCGGCATCGCGAGTGACTCTAGTCACATCCTCTGTCGTGAGAGCAGGGGAAGGCGGAACCGTTATGTTGTCTTCATTTTCTTTTACACGGGTTAGGGATAACTGAATATTTTGCTCCCATCCGGATGTACATGCTTCCGCCGTTCCTACAAAGGAGATTCACAACATTAGGCATTAACCATTCTAGAAATTTAGATCTAGAATATTTTGCTACAAATCGATTTCATCTCTTAATTATACTCCATTTAATAGAATGTAGGAAATATGAATAAATCATGTTTCAGATCCAAGTACAATGAACCAAACTGATAGTTGGTTGCCTTCTCCGAGCAAGACTTCATAACATAACATACTGTAGTTTATTACAAATTGCCCTTCTCCTATACAGGATTCGAAGCAGCGGGGTTTCGGAGGCCTACTGTCCTAGTAAACGATGCATGCCACACGATGGGATGAGGAAAAAAGCAACGGCAGCTCAATTCTCTGGAACTGGAGGCGATGTACTGAAGCGGATATGAGGAGAAGAGCGACCTCTCACTCTTATAGGCACAGGTAGACATGCGAACATGTAGCGTCGGAAGAAGAAACATTCGAATTAAATCTCAGAGAATACGTTCGAATTAAATCTCCACTAATTAGAGGAAACTTTCAAATTAAATCTCCATTAAATGCATATTAAACATCCACTTACGCAGATTGTTCAGATTATTAATCGACTCATGCACGGCAAAAAGAAAAGAAGGCTCGAGGCATTCCTCAACCGTGGCGCAAGGCCGTGATTTAGGTATGGCGAGGCGGAGGAGGAGGAGCACGTGTGTACGTCTCTCTCCTTCTCATTCGTTTACCAAGTGGTAGAAGAGCCTCCTTATAAGATGGTGAAATCTTCTTTCAACTAGCAACGTGAGACTAAACATTTGTCCCACTTCTTGCCATGCATGAATGGCCACATGGACATCTAGGTTTTTCAGAGAATTATTAAAATAGAATATGGACTGGACCATTTAGCCAAGAATTCCAACAGAGATTGCGTTCAATTGGAGTTGAGGAAGGTGTGTTATGTTTCTATCGTCTGACTCGAGCTGGGAGGTGAGGATTGAGTTGGATTTCACTTGAGAAGCTTTAGGCGTGGTGAGAGAAAAGGAAACAAATCAAGTTGTTCCCTGATTTATTCTGGGCAATATTCTAAAAACTATTAGGGGCAAAATCGGAAAGTAAAGTATTGGATCAAGGAAACGGTCATGCTTTTATTATTACTAGCAAAAGTGTCCGTGCATTGCAACGGGTCTAAATTTAAAAACTATAGTTCCCTACTAAAGATACCACTGATTCTTTTCTCTATCTAAAATATCATTTTAGAAAGATTAGTGTCCTCTAGATTGCATTTTCATACATTGAAAGTATATTAGTTTTCACCCCTTAAATGTGACAAAAGATATTTTCTTGAAATCTTGATGCACTTGCTAAAGCTGGATTTACCTTGAACAATCGATTGGTTATGGTCAAATTATCATGTTACCTCCAAGTAGGCACCATCGGTTTGGCCAGTGTCAGCCATAATCTTGGAGAATCACTGCAATCAGAATTATACTCTTCGGGAATCATTGAAATCAAAAATACGGGTATGCTTCAATGTCTAGAAAAACCATATTATCCAATAATATAGCCACCCAAATTTACGTGCTTGTGAGCTTGAAAGGCATCCCCAGGAGCACTGATAACTTTTCTCTTACAATCTTTCTCTAGATTTTGCCTAGTCCTGTTGTTTTATTCTTAGCATTTAGAAGAACCAGGGGCCCTCTTTCTTATAATAACATGCAGGGTCGAGAGACATAATTAATTATATGCAATACAATATGTTTATATCACAAATATTCAATTACAGATAAAAGTAATCAATAAGCTTACAAATCTGGACATGATAAACATACCACGCAACTTATGCATAGGAAAACTTCCCGATATATATGGTCTGATTAAGAGATTGCAGGTATTTCACAGGGTCTTGCTTTGAATTAGCCATAGCAGTACACGGTCCCAAGCTCTTGCCATGTGCATGCTCGTCTTCTTGAGTGACGCTAGTGACGTATGCATAATTGAACCCCATCTATGCAGTTTGTTGTTTTATTTATCTTGTGAGAAGATTAGTTGATGGTTTCTATGGCCAGGACAAAGATAAATTCAGGGCCGTGCTCCACCTCTTCTCCACGCTCTGAACTTGCACAGCACTTTCCTGATCTAGGCAGTAAACCGGTACTGCAGGAGTTGGGGGATCCATCTGCAGGTCCTTGAACTACTCAGCAACACAAATTGAAATCGAGAGGAATGCAGCGAACCGGACGGCCAGCAGCAACGGACACGCGACTGGCAGAATAGGCTAGACTCGAATTAGATGAAGAGTTCTGGCAGGATCGACATAGAGTGCAACAAGACTAGGGGTTCTTGCAAAATCGGCCGGCAAAACCGTGGCGGACTCCGGTGAAGTCGAAAAAAGGGCGAGCAACAATGGACTCACAGCGCGATGGTACGAGGCCACCCAGACCTCTGTCCCTCGGCCGCTTGACCCCAAGATACTCCCGTGACTAAATTTGGCATGACAACATAGAAAGTATTATCTTAGGTGTGTTTTGTCATGACAACAGACGTCGAGTAGTTCTCCTCTTGAATATCAACCACCCATGTCTGATCAAACTATGGAAGCAGAACAATAATTAACTTCCAATCCATGAGAGGAACACGCAAGTAAGCACCCAAAACGCCTGCTGATATGCTCATGTACTCGTATACATGCAGACCCTCTACAACTTAGGTAGTGCTCAATTGATTCAAATAATCAGCATCTGAAAGATAGATTGGATTGGCTGGCTAGAAGAGCAGGCTGAATTCACCAGGACATCTGTTTAGGCAGGCACAACAGTAGGATACGCTCATCCTACTCCATGCTATCGCTGCAGGGGCGGGCGGCGATCTTACTCTTGTTCTTATTCTTTCCCGTGGTGGTCGTGCCGCACGTCGTCCATGGTGCCGAACATCTCCAACGAGAGGTGCATGTCGAGGTAGTCGCAAGTCCACAACTTCTTGCGCAGCTCGCCAAACCCTAGGTAATCAACCTCATAAAATTGCTCTCCAATTCGGCTCCCGTGGCGATGGACCTAGCAGAGGAGCTCAGGGGAAACGGTGGCGATATCAGAGGAGGATTTAGGGCGTGCGGCCGTGGCTTTTATTGAAGCGATCAAAGGGCCAGGGATTAATCGTGATAGACTTTGTTTCAAATACATACGTACGTGCTTAGGATAGCGCTTAGTAGCTGTGTATGTATCGCCCAATACATATCAAAACTATAGAGCGAAGAAACAATCAGGATACGGCGCATAGCTATGCGGCAGGATTGAGATGGGAGGCCAGGATTTTTACTTACCGGTGGCTTTGGCGGTAATATGAGGTTTGATGGGAGGGCAAAATAGTCCAAAAAGATGTTGGACCGGAAAAAACAATCCGTCTTTTATTATTAGGTATAGATAGGCTAGCTGAATATCCGTGCGTTGCTACGGAATCGCGTATGTGTTCAACTTTCACCATACACCTCTTTCTTACCTTTACCTTGCAAGAAGATACATGTTGTCTTCTTTTTGTTCTAAATTACATGTCGGGCGCGCCAGCAAGTCTCTTAAGATGGGCACGCTTAGTATATAAACATTCATGCCATGTAAGTATTTTATTTTGTTCAGCACTCAAGATTTTCTCAAGGATTGTAGTAATAATTGAAGCACGTAGTCAGAATACAAAACAATATACTGCATCATTGAGTTATTTCTGTTGTGAAATATTTTTATTCTTGAGGACATATAATATCACTTGTTAACAGTAGAAAGAAAGAAAGACAACCGTAGAAAAAATCACTTCAAGGTCCATGCAGACAAGTAGCGTGTTCTTCGCTCCTTTGTCCTTCAACGCATCCTCCGTGTTGCGCCGATCATTTGGCAACATGTTTCCCCTAACTCCGTGAGGCTTCAAAGAAAACTACTCCC
This sequence comes from Avena insularis, assembly GCA_023614405.1. Taxonomy (NCBI): domain Eukaryota; kingdom Viridiplantae; phylum Streptophyta; class Magnoliopsida; order Poales; family Poaceae; genus Avena; species Avena insularis. The sequence continues at coordinate 317,112,106 of CM042694.1, read as the reverse complement.
TCCGTCTCAAAATAAATATCTTAGGTTTGTCAAAATTTAAATGAATCTATATGTTAAATAGTGTCTAGATTTATTTAAATTTTGACAAATCTGAGCCATCTATTTTGAGACAGAGAGAGTATACCATTTTTTAAGATATACCATTTGATAACATAGGAAAAATAGATGGAACCATTGGACTGAAATTTAAGAGTTTTGATTGCACTAACTTCACATCATTAGGTTGTCGGACATCAGAGTCCAAGAGATAATGAGCAAAACCATGTACATAACAGACCCGGACCACAAACAGATTTCTTTAGCCAACTATGCTTTGAAGAAAATTCTCAAGCAAAGAAAAACCTGAAGATGAGGCTTTGCAATGCAATGAATAGTTCTAGAACAAAAGTAAATTCCCCTAGATCAAAATGGCTGTGGAAGCAACTTGCATTGACACGGTATGCCATGTTGCATTAAAAAAGTATGGCCCATAGGAAATTTTGTAACCGAAGAATGAATGAAACTAAGAAATATTGCATTTTGACCAATGATTGTAATTGAGATATGAAAAAAAAACAGTTACTTTGTCAATTAGTCTACTCCGAAAGAATATACTCCCTCCGTCCCGGAAAAGATGTCTGACGGGTAGTTCACCGTATATTTTGCAAAAAAGTCCAACATACACTGAAAACGTTTCAGATTTGTCCTCTAAACAAAGATTCCAAGTTCCAGACTTGCATCTCCGTCCGCCGCCGCTCCCCGGCAGTCCGCCACGGCTCAGCTGCCGCTCCGCTCCCCGTGAGAGGCCTCCCATGGGGATCCCCCCACCTGAACCTGTCAGAGGCCTCCCACTGGGGTCGCCGTGATCCGCGCGTGTGGAGCTCATTCCTATGGCTGCGCCGCCGCTCCGGTCATTGACGGAGGGCTCGGGCAAGGTCGTGCCGACGAGAGTTGGTACCTGCGCGGGGGAGAAAGGTCGCGCCCCTCCCGTTCCCGCTCCGGCCTCCTCGCCACGTTCCCGTCCACGAGGTCGAGCTCACCCGCCTCTTCCTCATCGACCATACTCCGTCGTTGAGCTCGGGGGAGACTTGCTCAAGCTACACGGAGGCGACGCGCAGGAGGGAGGCGCGTCCGATGCCGTTCTGCGATAGCAGTTGGTGCCCTGTCATCCTTTGTCGCCTCGGCATTTCCTCGCCGCCGCCGCTCTGCCGTAGCAGCTGATGCGTGCTTCGGTTCCTGCAAAGAACAATGAGAATATGAGTTCATGTTTTCCGATGGCATTCAGCTTACTACACTGTAATTGACCCAATACCTTTAAATCATGTGCACCATCGCCTCCGCGGCCAAGAGGAAGCGCCAGCTGCAAGAAGGAACTTGTGCCTGTACTGAATCAAAGGAATACACTTGTTAACTGAAGAAAAGTTCAGGATTGAAGTTTACAGACAGTCTGAAACTGGATAAGGGGTATTACTGATGTTCAGGGTAAATACTAAGGGGCAAGTAGCAGAATCATTTTGAATGACACATGTGGCCGAATCATTTTGAGTACTACTCGAGTGAAATATCAGATTGCCATGTAACTGTTGTCTTGCATGACAAATGAAGTTACAATTGCATCTCTCATCTTCATGCATAAGTAGCTAACTAAGAAAATGTAGTCAAAGATGGGCTCTGAATTCAAATTGCAGTTCAGACCACTTCTTTTGAACTTCTTATGGATTACACAAGCTTGAAGCATAAGAACGGCAGTTGTACTGTACCTTTCTATTTGAACTAGGAGCTCTTTCCAACTCAAACAAATTTCTAAGCAAAAATAGTCTAACACACACTAGTAAACAAAGAGATGGTACCATGCATTGACAGTGGCATGCCTGTTCTGAAGGCCATCACCATATTTTTGCAAATCTATGGAATTTCAGATAATTTACACCAAATCACTAGTTGAATTAGACAACCTCTAAACTATATTTTGCTGTAAAAATTAGTTGTGTTCATCATGTAACTAAATTGAGGCATCTAGAAAACTCCAGGCTAATGTTCTTGGTTGGAATATCCACAGTTCTCTGTTGGAAGAGCCACTATTCAAATTCAGTTTCAAAATACAAATACTAGGACTTTTTTCTCAAGAAGAAGCGAAAACTAAAGTTGATTTCTTCTTATTATTGAAAAATTAATTTTGGCTCCAGAGTAGTTGTCCATGTTTCAGTCATTTCGAGTCACTTTCCTGTCATTTTTAAATCCATCTTCTGATCCAACAAAAGAATAGGCTACAGATTCAGAGTTGCAGGTAATTGTACAGTACATCAGAGCTTATGTGTTGTAATGGCAGGATAGTAATTGTACAGTACATGAGGTCTTGTCGTGGTGGTGTCACGGCAGATGCCATGGATAGGCTAAAGGTGGGGACTAATACACGCTAGGGGAATCCAGAGAGGGATAGTGGAGTGATTCTCCACACAGAAGCTTGTATTGATTTCCTTTCAAGATTACAAGTGCTCCTAGAGCTGTATGGCGAGAGAAGGAAGAAGGAGCTCTCTTACTCTTGCCTACGGTTTTTCCCTAGAACCTTAAACAAAACCCTATGGCCTCAAAGAACTCAACCCCCTCTACTGAAACCCTATCCCCCTTATATAGAGGAGGCTCGGTCCCTGCCTAGGGCATACGTGGACTCTTCCCAAAGTGGTAACCCGACCGGGGTGCTTTTCCCCCACGTCATACATGCTTTAGCTACGTAAGCCTCTGCGGCGCCCGCGTCAACCGACCTGGGCGTCGTCACTCTTGTCGGCCATGACCCGGTGGTCCTGCCCTTGCCTGCTTCGCTCATGCAGTGCGTACCGGACCTTCTTTTTTGACCAGAGAGATTCCTTCCTACTCCCAGAAGCTAAGCGGGGACCCGGATCATAGTAGATCCAGCCACACCTGTTCCTGCATAAAAGATAGACAAGCACTTCCGACTTACTCCTTAAGTCGGATGAGACAATGTTAGGCGACCCCCCTCCTGGTCCGGGTTACTCCGTGATCCGGCCTGCCTTGAGGTGACCCGGCCAGCATCCGCTTTGACCTTGCCGAACCTCGTCTAACTCGGCCCTTATACCCCGGAGTGACCCTACCCGGGGGTATCCCCCCAACATTAGTCCCCGAAGCTGGTGCGGTCTTAGCTGCCTTGGCCGCTAAGGCCACATCAGGTTCATCTATGTTCGAGCCTTGGACGTTTGTTTCCGGGTTATCTCTTTATCTCGGATTATATGGATTTACGTTCCCTTCACATGTTTCAAGTTTTCACTTGCCGGCCGGGTTACCATTTTGGCTCGGATCCCATGGTTACCACGGTTTGATCCGGGCCTCGTTTCCTTCTCTCATACGCCAACCCACGTGGAGGCTAATCATTACGCTGTCTTATTTTAAGGGCCTGCACAAAGAATCCGCCACGAATTGTCGGGTTATCACTGTGTGTGGGTCACGTCACGCCTGCCTCCTCGTTTACCGCATCAGCGCATCACGTCATAGGATTGCTTCTGCTCTATGGCCCTCTGTGTGGCTCCTCTATGATTGGCTGAGGCGTGCGATACACAGCCACACCATGTGGCTCGTTGGCGCAGCGCGATCTCACTCACCCTCTCAGTGGGTGGTTAAGTAGCGGAGGGGCGCACCCCTTAGCATTTTTCTCACTTCCGCGCCCCTCTGCTCATTGCCCTTCTCCTTCGTCTTCCTAGCGACCGCGCCGCCGCCAGTGCTTCTAGCAGCAGAGCCGCCGCCGTGCTTTTCGCCGCGCCTCTGCGTCGCAGCCACCGCTGCATGACTTCCTCACCACGGGTCCTCGCCAATCTAGGCCTCAGATTCCCGCCGCCGCTAGCGCCAGCGAGGGCAGTGAATACGAGATGACGGAGGAGGAGCTCGTCGTCGCCGAGCAGGAGATGGAGGAGGACACGCGCAAGTGACCGTATGCGTGGGCCGGATCATGGGTCTGTCAAGATGATCTTGACTGGCTCTACCGGACCAGACGCATTCCTGCCGGCGTCGCCGCTACTGGCCCCCTCACCCAATCCGGGTGAGTTCGTCGTGTTCCTGTCCCACTTCCAACGGGGATTCGGTCTGCCGGTGAGCGATTTCTTCCGGGATTGGGTTAGCACCTACCACTTGCAGCCGCACCATCTCCCAGCCAACGCTATCACCTCTCTCTCCGCCTTTGCCTCTACGATCGAAGGCTACACCGGACTATGGCCCACGAAGGAGCTGTGGATCCGGTTTTTCGGCCTTCGTCACAACGTCATCCCCAACATCCAAGTAGAGTCAGAGGATAAGCAGCTCACCCAATTCGGAGTTGCCTCCATCTTGCCGCGGAGACTTTCCGTTTTCCCCCGGGTTACCGGGCTTGACTCCTGCAAAGGATGGGCCCGGACCTTCTTCTATGTCCGGAATGAGGGCACTGAAGATTTGATTCGTTGCTTGCCCACGCCCGGGTCCACCGACACGGAATTCTGGGAGGAGGTCCCCAGAAGCCTACAGCCCGCCAACCAAGTTAACAAAGGTTCATGGAGCTGAAGAGACTCGGATTGCATAGCGAGGATGCTATGATCACGTTAAATGCGCCGAATCTCTCCCCTCCAGAAGCGCACCCACAAGTTGTGCCACATGAGTTTCAGCCGCGACCCCAACCGAACCTCCTCCTTCGAGTTGAGCAACACGGAGATTTTTCGCCGGGTTAAGGCTCTCTTCACCACCCACCGGAACTTCTCCGCCGAATGGACGTGGGGAATTGAGCACTACTGTCGTGACAGGCTCCCTCCCGCGGTAAGCTTCGTGGGGCAAACTTATTTCGGATCAAATATGTGTCGGTTTTTGTCGTATTTTTGACTCTGTTCTTCATGCTTTTTCTCAGTTGTTCCTTCAGCAAACTCTCGAGGATGGTATGGATCCGCCCCTTAAGTGGGCGCCGGACCGAGAAATCCCGGATGAGGAGCCGGACCAGGAGATGTTCCTCCCTATGACCGACGCTACCAAACGACCCAGCGGTAAATTCTCTTCTCTTAGAGATTGGCCCGATGATGAGGATGACTCGGATGTCGACGTGATTGAACATGTTGAGGCTGTCCCTCTTTCTTTTGCCTTTCCGGCATCAGCTAACCCCGGTGCGCATATCCACGAGGATCCTCCACTTGCTACGGGCGAGCCATTTCTGGTGGCGTCGAAGAAGAAGTGCGGAGCCGCATCAAGTTCTTCCTCCGAACCTTCCCAACCCATAAAAAGGCAAAAGAAGGCCGGAGACAAGACTGCCTCCAAGCGGGCAGGCAAAACCCCGTCATGAAGGGCTCGGAAACCCAAGGAGGCCGAAACCTCGGATGCGTAAGTCATTTTTTGTTGCGTAATTTACTTCTCCTTGCAACGTGGTAATTTCTCTTCTGACATTATTCTCTTCTTCAGGCCTCCGGTGGAGGTCCCTCAGAGCAGATCAAGCATCTCTTCACCACTTCGATCCGGCCCTTCTCCTCCTCGTGACGACGAGTCACGTCCGCTGAGCCCTATTCCAGAGGGTTCTACGGCTGCTCCGGGTTCCGCACTACCTCGTCGAGAGGAACGCGACCTCGGAGCGGGAGGGGTCGGTCCAGCCGATGCGACGGCGTCCACCACTTCGGCATCGCCGCAACCAGCAACCACCGAGTCTATCTCAACACCAGCACCAGCAGCAGTTCCAAAGATTACCCGAGGCAAAGCAAGACTGCTCCGGCACCAAGGAAACCAACAACAACTCCAAGTTCAGCTACAAGAGCTCCGGTGCCAAGTTCTTCCGCCTCGTCAAGTCATCTCAGCCTCGGCGAGGAACTACTCAGCAGCCTCTAAGGGAAATCGCTCAGTTACTTCTTCCCAGCAAGCTAAGGGCAAAAAGGCTCCGGATACTACCAAGTCAGCATCCGTCGAGGCTGGGCAGCGAACCCTAGCATCAATGCTTCCCAAGAAACCTCCGGCAGCGAAGGATGTTCCTGCCGAGCCAACTGATGCGCAACAGATAGTTCTGCATACCAGCCCAGCTCTTGCCCTGGTTGAGAGGAAAGAAGCTCACGCAAAGGGCTTGGTGGCACCCCATATGCCCACCGGTGAGCGGTACCCTCCGAGCCTTATCGAGTTCGTCATGAACTGGAACAAGGCGGAGTTCGTCCACAACGACGATCTCCCGGAAAAGTTCGGCCCCGCAGAATTTTCCGCCCAGATGAATACCGCCGCTAAGGCAATTAACCTCGCGGGGCGAATGATGGAGGTATGTCGTTTCTCCTTTACATGCTGTAAATAATAACCATTAGTCCCCGAGCCTCCGGTGGAGTAGCTTGTTACTCGGCCGGATGCTCATTAGAAAACTAACGTAGCTCCATGTAAACTTCGAATATGCACACACCTAGAACCGGGTTAAGTTCCACTTGGCCCGGATCTTGTATACTTCAAATATGCACACACCTAGAGCCGGGTTAAGTTCCACTTGGCCTGGATCTTGTACACTTCGAATATGCACACACCTAGAGCCGGGTTAAGTTCCACTTGGCCCGGATCTTGTACACTTCGAATATGCACATACCTAGAGCCAGGTTAAGTTCCACTTGGCCCGGATCTTGTACACTTCGAATATGCACACACTAGAGCCGGGTTAAGTTCCACTTGGCCCGGATCTTATACACTTCGAATATGCACACACCTAGAGCCGGGTTAAGTTCCACTTGGCCTGGATCTTGTACACTTCGAATATGCACACACCTAGAGCCGGGTTAAGTTCCACTTGGCCCGGATCTTGTACACTTCGAATATGCACCAAGCTAATTTGACGCTTCTGTACTTTTTTCAGGTAACCACCAATCGCCGGAGCGCTGAATTCCAACGCCTGCTGGATACCCACAAGATGCTACGTGCAAAACATGTTGCACTTAGTGCAGAACATGAAAAGAGGGGTAATTTTCTCCCTCGGCACTTCTCTGTTTTTCTTCACCTTCTTCCGCCGAACTAATCTCCTCATTCGGTTTCTGCAGCTGGGGTGGAGACTGAGAACAAGATCATGCGGAAGAACTTGGAGGAAATCCGGGGTATGTCCTCTTTTGTCCGAGCTCGTAGTGTTTTCCATTTCCTCTTCTCCTTGGCTCGGCAAACATTCACTCCTCGGCTCTATCGGGTCAACATACTATTTCAGCATCGCTTGAGGATAGTGTGCTTGTGCCTGATATGATGCTGCATTTTCTCGAACAAGCAGGGCAGCATCAAGCCGAGCTGAAGAAAAAGGATGATGAGCTCGCTCTCCTCCGGACTAAGAACAACGAGATTGCCAAGCTCAAGGCTGAGATGGAGAAGATGAAGGCCCAACACCAAACCGAGCTCCAAAAGGTTGGCCAGAACTTCACAAAAGAGCGTGAGCGCCTTACTCTCCAGATCTCCAAGGACCAGGATCTACTCAAAGAATCCGACATCCAGCTTGGGTCGGCAAACGCTGAGCTTGAGCAACTTCGCAAGATACGCGATGACTGCATCAAGGAGTTGACCCGTATTCACAGCCACATTTCACGTAAATTCTCTTCCCTTATCCGACATAATTCTCCGGGTTAGTTCATATGTCTTTGCTTCAGCTTCTTCCTTTGCCTTGTTTCCAGGCCACTTTCTAGAGGGTACTCCTATTGCGAGCGCTGTTGTTGCCAAATTTCGCCGGGAGAGGGGTACTCCCGTCGCTCTTGACGGTGAGGGCATTCCCTTAGACATGGAGGACCTATTGGTCAGCCTGTCATCCCGCGTGGAAATCATCAAGAACTACGGCAAAGATCTCCTCGACGTTTCAGTCCGGATTTTCAACACGTACTGGCCCAGTGAGAGCGCTCCGAAGAGGATCACACTTCTTGCCGAAAAGCTGTTGGATATCGAGACCCAGCTTGACCTCTGGAGAGAGTCCGCTGGGCGTGCCACAGCTGATACTATCCTTCACCATATTCTCACATGGTACGAGAAGATCGACCTCAGCCTCCTTACACGCCGGCGCACCGGATCCAGATGGACCGATGATCCGGAGTGGGTAGCTCGGCGCCAGGCTTGCGCCTACAGCCTCGTCGAATATTCTCCTATCCATGACTGGGTTGAAGGACCAAGCTTCCTGGAATCCGCTGGGGACGAGCACGTTGAGAATGTTGAAGATGGGTTGGATGAGGGTGGAGAAGATGATGCTTCAGATATTGAAGACAGCGACGACGACGCGGAACTTCCTCCTACTGCTGCTCCTTAGTTCAAAAAACTTGAAAATTTATCAGATCCCCGGTAATGCCGGATGCAACTGTATGCTGTATATGTGATATTTTGCTACTATGTTTCTATGCCGGATTAACTTGGGCGTAGTCCCCAAGTTTCATTTTCTTGTTCGTCCAATCCTCTGGCTCGGTCCGTGTCTACCTTGATTCGGTTTTACGACTTACGAATCCAAGCTTCAAAAATTGTTTTAACAATACTTAGAAACTTTTAGGCTTAGCTCAAAATAATTCAGCATAATAACTTGAAAATAAACACAGGGTTAGTCCGAAAAACAAACGTTAGCTCGAATAAACTCGTTTCCTTAGTCGTTTTTCATGTGCTACGCAATTCCAAACTTGTTCTCTTGCTTGCCATGAAGCCAATTCTTGTTGGACAGCAGCAAGTCGAAGAGTTGGGTTTTTGGTGCTCACACATTACTAATCCGGGTTAAGTAGAACGACTTATTCCAGCTACCGCATAAGAAGTAACAACAAACATTATTAAGGCAGTCCCCGAGTTACTGCTCGAGGCGCTGCTATTTCATTGATAAGCTCATTGCCGACATACATACCGACATATGAGACGACTCGGATACATACACTTCTTAGCTAAGTGTAGAAGGGACGAAGTAGTGCTACATTCCACGGTCGCTTAGATTCCTCTCTGGACCTGTCCGCCTTGTTCTTTTCCTGTAGCTTTGCATCTATAAGATAATAAGAATCATTGTGCAATGCTTTGCTCACAATGAACGGCCCTTCCCATGGGGGGGATAATTTATGCATGCCAGTAGTACGTTGTACCAACCGGAGCACCAGATCGCCTTCCCGAAAGACTCGGGGGCACACTTTTCGGCTATGGTAGTGTCGGAGATTTTGCTGATATATGGCGGATCTGGACAATGCCAGTTCTCTCGCTTCTTCCAGCAGATCAACATCATTTTGCCGGGCTTCTTGCACTTCGGCTTCTGTGTATTGGGTGACCCTAGGCGAATCATGCTCTATGTCGGCTAGTAATACAGCTTCTTCCCCATATACCAGAAAAAATGGCGTATAGCATGTTGATCGATTCGGAGTTGTTCTTAAACTCCACAGTACCGCTGGTAGTTCTTCTATCCAGCACCCCGCTGATCTTTGCAGCGGCTCAATGAGCTGGGGTTTTATCCCGGATAATACTAATCCGTTGGATCTTTCCACTTGTCCGTTCGATGCGGGGTGGGCTACCGAGGCTACGTCCAGCCGCATCTTCTTATCTCGGCAGAATCGTGCAAATGCTCCTTCAACAAAATTTGTGCCATTATCAGTTATGATACTATGAGGATAACCGTATCTCAAGATAATGTCTTTGAGAAATGTTACGGCCGTAGCTCCATCACATTTTCTTATAGGCTTCACTTCAATCCATTTTGTAAACTTGTCCACCATGACCAAAATGTGTGTCATGTTTCCCTTTGCCGATTTGAACGGGCCAACCATATCCAAGCACCATACGGCAAATGGCCACGTAATTGGTATGGTCTTGAGTTTCGACATAGGCATATGTGTCTTGGTGGCGTACCTTTGACAACCATTGCATTTTCTCACCAGATCTTCTGCTTGTTCTAAGGCACTTGGCGATAGAATCCATCTTGGAACGCCTTTGCCACCAAGGCTCGGGATGAGGCATGATGCCCGCATTCTCCTTGGTGTATATCTCGGAGGATGTCAAGTCCTTCTTCCGGGTCAACGCATCGCTGGAGGACATTGGTTACACTTCGTTTGTATAGCTCGGAATTGATGATTGTGTATGCTTTTGCTCTCCTCTGAGTTTGCCTGGCTAATACCTCCTCAGTGGGTAACGTTCCATCTTTCAGGAATTGGAATATAGGCAGTGCCCAAGCCGGTATCGCTCGTGGAGGGAATACGTCCTCATCAATTTCCATCTGATCCACCGGCATAACTTCAGCCGGATCACGCTGAGCAGTCCCCGGGTCTAGCGAGGTAGTCCCCGATTCTTGGCGGTCCCGGGTTGGTGATCGATCCCGGGTCTCGCGTACTACCTCCCGTGTCAATGTCCATGGGCTCAGCTCCGGATTCTGTATTTTCCGGGACATAGATCGAGTCGGTTCAGGGGCGGCACGATAGATGGTTTCGAGGTGTTCCAATGCTACACCGGTGGAATTACTGTCAGGTTGATCCGAGCTTGACAAAGATGTCGGCACCTCGTTTTTCTACTCGGGGTACATGGTGAAATTCACACCCCTCGAAGTAACCAGATATCTTCTGCACATGAAACTTGTACAATGCCATATTTGGATCCAGGGCGTCCCACACTCCGGACACTTGTTGCACCACCAAATTCGAGTCGCCAAAGCATATTATCCGACGTATGCCAATCTCCTTTGCCACTTTGAGCCCATGCACAAGAGCCTCGTACTCAGCGACATTATTCGATGCCGCGAAATGGATCTGCAATACGTATTTTAGCTGGTCCTTCTTTGGCGAGGTAAGCACAACCCCGGCGCCTAATCCGGTTTTGGTTTTCGACCCGTCAAAGTGCATCCTCCAGTAGTTCGGATCTGGCGGCGGGGGTTCGTATTGTACCTCGGCCCAATCTACAAAAAAGTCCACCACAGCCTGGGACTTGATCGCTTCTCTTCTGTCGTATTGGGGCGCATAAGGGGCTAACTCAATTGCCCATTTTGCAATTCTGCCACTCGCATCCTTGTTACCCATTATCTCGGATATGGGAGCTTCACATATTACTTTGATGGGGTGCTCCTCAAAGTAATGATTTAATTTCTTTGCCGCCATATAGACACCATATGCCACCTTTTGAAAGTGCGGGTAGTTCTGTTTCAAGGCAAACAATACCTCGCTCAAGTAATATACTGGCCTCTGCACCGACTTACCCTCTTCATTGCGCTCCACTACAATCACTGCACTTACAACTCGGTTGGTTGCGTCTATGTAGAGCAACATTGGCTCCTTTGATAGTGGATAGGCTAACACTGGTGCAGTGGCCAACATCTTTTTTAAGTGGGCAAAGGCTTCATCGGTCTGTGGCGTCCAAACGAATTTATCTGACTTTTTCATGACTTGATAGAGAGGCAGTTCCTTTTCTCCCAACCGACATACAAACCGACTCAACGATGCCAGGCACCCAGTGAACTTCTGGACATCGTTAAGACACTTCGGCAGCTCCATTCGTTCGATGGCACGGATCTTAGTTGGATTAACCCGATACCTCGGAGACGAAATCCGAGTAATTTTCCAGCCGAGACACCGAAGGTACATTTTTCCGGGTTAAGCTTCATCCGGAACCTTCTCAAGTTCGCGAATGTCTGCCTGATGTCGTCAAGGAGCGTTTTGCTTTTCTTGGTCTTGATTACCACATCATCCACGTATACTTGTACGTTTTGACCTATTTGGTCGTGCAAACATTTTTGCATACATCTTTGGTATGTTGCACCTGCATTACGTAAACCGAACGGCATAGTGCGATAGCAGTAAGCCCCGTACGGGGTAATAAACGCAGTCTTTATTTGATCATCCGGGTTCAGAGGTATCTGGTGGAAACCAGAATATGCATCAATGAATGACAACAGTTCACATCCCGTGGTTGAGTCTATGACCTGATCTATCCTCGGCAGTGGGAATGGATCTTTTGGACACGCCTTGTTCAGGTTCGTGTAATTGATGCACATACGCCAAACCACTGCCACGTTCGGATCGTCCTTCTTCTTTTCTACCAGCACCGGATTAGAGAGCCAATTCGGATATAGTACTTCCATGATAAATCCTGCTGCTAGCAATCGAGCTACCTCGTCTCCAATGACTTTTCTCCTATCCTCGGCGAAGCGGCGGAGAGGTTGCTTCATCGGCCTTGCTCCGGGCCTTACGTTCAAAGAGTGCTCGGCCAACTCCCTCGGAACACCTTGCAAGTCCTATGTAAACCAAGCAAAAATATCCCGATTCTCACGGAGGAAGTTGACGAGCTCGCTTTCCTATTTGTCAGTTAACCCGGCACCAATTGTTACGGTGCGCTCCGGGAACATGTCATCAACTGGAACCTTCTTGGTGTCCTTTGCGGCTTGAAATGAAACGCTGCCATGCGGGTTACTCAACGCCGGCATATACTGCTGCGCGAACTGAGCTAAAGCCGCCACCTCTTGGATTTTTCTTTTCTCTTGCGCAATCACGAGTGACTCGGCTAGGTTAGACCCGGCTGAAGCACACTCAATGGAACGTCGAAAATCCCCAGCAATGGTAATCACTCCATTTGGCCCGGGCAACTTCATCTTCAGATAACTGATGTGGCAGCTTGCCATGAACTTGCTCAATGCTGGTCTTCCGAGTAATGCGTGATACGCACTTTCAAAGTTCACCACTTCAAACTCTAGATTCTCTGTTCGGCAGTTATCCCTTGTGCCGCATAGCACGTCGACCCGGACTTTGCCTATGGGCTCATAAGAAATGTCTGGTACAATGCCATGGAAAGTTGTTCTTGTAGCCTGGAGCATGTTCTCCGAGATGCCCAGCTTGCGCATCGTATCCGCATACATGATGTTAATGCTACTGCCATTGTCAATCGGTACCTTGGAGAACCTCACATTGATGTTTGGCCCAATGAATGTCGGATCTAGCACTAGCGCATACAAGCCTGGACTCGGCATAAGCTTAGGATGATCCTTGATGTTCCAGGTGATTTCCTGGCCCGACCAAGGCATATACCTCGTCACTGCTGGCATTACCGCATTGACCTCCATATGTCGGCGCTGCAAGCTCTTCCTATCTGTTTCCTCTGTGGTAAACACACAGTAACTCTGATGATGCTCCATGTACTCATTCCTTCCCTCGTTTCCGGGGTACCTCTGATCCGACTGTTGCTGATTTTCCACCTGATGCACTGCATCCCTTCTCTCATTGTTATCATACCTCGGCGGAGGGGGAGGCAACATTAACTGTTGCGTGTTCGCTCTGGAGAGCAATTGCTGCCGAGGTAACTCCTACCGAGGTTGATCATTTCGGGGTGCCTGAGCATTCCCCGAACCACCTTGTTCTATCTTACGTATCCACTCACATTGCCTCGTTGTGTGACCCGCCGGGCTATTCGGATTTGGCGTGTGAAACTTACACGGCTGTTCCAACATCGACTCATAGGTATACCTCGGACGGTCTTTCTTGTCCTGCCACTGTTTCTTTTGCTCCGGAGTCCATGTTTTCTTGCCATCGTTTCTTGGAGTCCATTGCCCTCCCGTTCTCTGGCGTTAGTTGCTCCCTGCTCCGGGTTGATCTTGATTTACAGCTGCAACTTGTTGCGAACCGTAGCGATGATCTGGTCTATCATCTCTTCTCTTTCCTCTGTAATCGTTCCTCCGAGATGACCCGGCTCCATCCCTCTGATAGTATTCCTCGTTTGACTCGTTTGACGCGATCCTAGGTTGAGTCGGATCACCCAAAGCATACGAATCCACAATCCGGATAATCTCTGCCAACGTAATTGCTATTTTCCTTTGCAACTTCATCCACAGCTCGCTGCCATATCTGCACCCTTGCGCAAACCACGCTATGGCATGTGACTCTATGACACCCTCACACGATTTTCTCACGGTACACCACCGGGTCAAGAATTCACGGTTAGTCTCATTAAGTCTTTGCTTGCACATTGCTAGGGTCTGCGGCCTATTCGGCCTCTGATATGTACTTGAGAAGTTGCTGATAAACATTTCTTCAAAATTTATCCAACAGTTGATGCTTCCGGGTGGTAAATTATTCAGCCATACTCTGGCCGGTCCTTCCAACATCTGGGGTACGTATCATACAGCCCATCTCAAGTTGCCAGTGGCAATCTTCACAGCCGTAGCATAGTTTATCAGCCAATCCTCCGGCTTGGTACTGTCGTCATAGGTCTTCGTGCCTCTGGGCAGCTGGAAGTTGGGTACCGGTGGCTCCTTCATGATCCGGGGTCCAAAGCACGCTGGACCCGGGGGACCTTGACATTCGATCTGTTCCGACCTATACAGGCGATCCAGTTTTAACCTGGCGTCATCCGGCATCAAGTCCCTGCTTCCCAATCTTGACCATATCACATGATAGTCCGGCCTGGGGTATCCCGCGTTCACCATCTCCGAATCACCGTCATTGTATCGGTTTTGCTCTCGTTGCGCACCTTTCTGTTGCATACCTCGGCCGGCGCTTTGCTCTTGCCTTGGTATATTCCGCTGCTGCGGTTGTCCTGCTCCTACGGAGTTTCGCTGTCCGGCATTGCCGTTGGCAGCGTTCCCTTGACCGGCATTGCCTTGGTCGTGGTTGCCTCGGCCAGTTTCACCTCGGCTCACACTCCGTCGATCATCATTTTTCCGCGCTTCTTTTTCCTTTCCCGCGCGCGTCGGGTCGTACGGGACGATCTGTTTGTTCCGTCTGGCCGAGGTTACTACCTCTTCTCTCCTTGGACCACCATGAGGTGACGATGCGGCTCCAGCGGATTTCTCCGGGTTACCCATCGCCGAATGGACGATTTTGGAAGCTCCAGCTCTCTCCGGGTTAGCTCTCAGTAGCTCTTCATTCTGTCTGTTTGTGATCCGAACTAGCTCGTTAACCCTATCTTGCTGTCTTTGACGGGCCTCACCCGTCAGACCCTCTAACTCGGATGCAGCCGCATCCGCTGCTCTGAGGTTCTTTGTCAGAGTACTATACTTCGGCAACCCCACAGACAGATAGTTTTCCGACCCCTCTGCTCCATCATCACCTTCTCTGTTCATCTCGCTTACGATATTTCTCCCTTTTACTTTTACCGTATCAACCTTGTTTGCCTTTGCATACTCACGCAGCGTCATGTTCAGCGACTGCTGAGCCGCGGCTATTTTCTTTGCGCCCTCTAGTATCTTTTGCCTAGTTTCTTCCAGCTCGGCCTGTGCCTGAGCCGGATCTACCACTGCTGCTACCGGGTTAGCCAAGCTATCCATAGCTTCTCTC
Organism: Avena insularis; assembly: GCA_023614405.1. Lineage (NCBI taxonomy): Eukaryota > Viridiplantae > Streptophyta > Magnoliopsida > Poales > Poaceae > Avena > Avena insularis. The sequence goes on along the minus strand of CM042694.1, from coordinate 317,096,930 downwards.
AGCACGTTCTCAGGCCTCTCTAGTGGAGGTCCTCTACCTTTCCTCGGTGCCTTAGGTGTTACCTCCGGATCTGGTGCTGGATCCTTGCTTGCGCCTACACCTGGCGCGGTCATCATCACCTCCACATGGTCCGGGGAGCGAGCGGTACGCGCCTCGCGAGCCACAGTGAGGGGTGGTTCCCCCGCATCGACGACGCGGCGCGGATGAACGCATGATACGTCCACAGCAACGTAGACCTTGTACGCTCCCAACTTGACGAAGAGGCCGTTGCGCGGAAGTGGGCGCGTGCCGAAGCAGCCAGCGTTGTCGCTGACGAAGTTCAGCGCTCCAAAGCGCTGAACGAGCCCGGAGACGATGCGTCTGCGCCGATGATGTTTCCCGTCCGGATCTTCACCCCTGCTAGCGCCGCTAGCCCCACGGTGGGCGCCAACTGTCGTGGTGGTGTCACGTCAGATGCCATGGATAGGCTAAAGGTGGGGACTAATACACGCTAGGGGAATCCAGGGAGGGATAGTGGAGTGATTCTCCACACAGAAGCTTGTATTGATTTCCTTTCAAGATTACAAGTGCTCCTAGAGCTGTATTGGCGAGAGGAGGAAGAAGGAGCTCTCTTACTCTTGCCTACGGTTTTTCCCTAGAACCTTAAACAAAACCCTATGGCCTCAAAGAACTCAACCCCCTCTACTGAAACCCTAGCCCCCCTTATATAGAGGACTCGGTCCCTGCCTAGGGCATACATGCTTTAGCTACGTAAGCCTCTGCGGCGTCAAGGCTAACACAGGCGTCGTCACCCTTGTCGCCATGACCGGTGGTCCCCTTTGCTCGCGCTCATGCAGTGCGTATCGGACCTTCTTTTTGACCAGAGAGATTCCTTCCTTCTTCTAGAAGCTAAGCGGGGACCTGGATCATAGTAGATCTGGCCACACCTGTTCCTGCATAAAAGATAGACAAGCACTTCCGACTTACTCCTTAAGTCGGATGAGACAATGTTAGGCGACCCCCCCCCCCCCCGGTCCGGGTTACTCCGTGATCCGGCCTACCTTGAGGTGACCCGGCCAGCATCCGTTTTGACCTTGCCGAATCTCGGCTAACTCGGCCCTTATACCCCGGAGTGACCCTACCCGGGGTATCCCCCAAACAGATCTTAAGTGGTGTAATGGCAGGATAGTAATTGTACATTGTACAGTACACAAAGGAGCAAAGAATGGTCAATTTGACTGTATAAATCATTCTCAGTTTGTGCTTTGTTGAGACAAACTCACTATATCCACTTTGTGCTTTTGACTGTACATGTATGCCACATACTAGCTGAATACTGTGTACTGAGTACAAACTGGAAAATAAAAGAATTACTAATCCAGAGAATAAAAGAATTACTACTGAAAAAGGAGAACATGTATGCCACATACTAGCTCAATACTGAGTACAAACTGTTGTCTCCTTGTTGTTCTCAAATACAGTAGTTTAACAGTGCCAGGAAAATTTATTGTTCTCAGAGTTAGGAATGCCACTAGAAATTAAATTGACAATGCCAGGAAGTTTTATTTAAACAGTCAACTACTCTGTATAGTGCTTTTCAACACTGAGTGTATAGAAATCACTACTGATCTGAGATGTCAGTTCGTGCGCTGTTCCATTCTCACTGAAAATAAAACCTCGTCGTCATTGACACTGTGTTTTTTCTGCCTGAAAGAGCATAAAAAACTGATGATTGATCAAAGAACCTGTTCAGCACCAGTTTTTCATCTTCTCTTCTATCAGCATAGTTCCAGGTGCCTTGTTGCTAACAAATAATCCAATTGTACCATCTGAGAATTTTCAGACCACATCAGTCTAACCAGTATCTGACATTCGGATGACATATGTTCTACGTATTTATTTCAAAAATCAACACCACGGATCCTAGTCAACAGAGAGAAGATCGCCTGCCATGCTTGTTGCCACGGAGTACTACAATCGATTGGGTTCTTTTTTTGCGGGTGATTGGGTTCTTAAATCTACATCAACATTGCACGCCTGTAAACATTCTTCAGAGTTGCAAATGCACGCATAAATTAAAATTTGGGATTTACCTTGTGCCTGCAGCAAGCCGGAGCGGTGGCCGGCGTCATCGAAGCAGATCGTCTTTTGCTCCGGCGTAGCAGCTCCCGTCGGCAGCACGCCGCGCCAAGACCTCAAAGACAAAGGATGGCGACGGCGGCAAGCGACGGTGCGTACGGCCTCAACAGATTCGTCGTCGGTGCGGATGGGGGCGACGTCGCCGCTTCATATCCAGCCGCCGGAGGAGGGGAAATATCCCATCTTGAACTCTAGGAGGAAGAAGATGACGCGAGGGAGGAAGATGCAGGCGGCGACGACACGCAGGAGGAAGATGGAGGTGGCAGCCCGGCGCGGGGGAATCAAGGCGGTAGCGGCGTGGGATGGGAGGGGGTGACGGCGTGGGAGGGGAATCAAGGCGGTTGCGGCGTCGGGTGGCGTCGAGGGGAAGGGGAGAGAACGAGGAGGAAGACACCGCGGTGCCAGCGAGAAGAAGGACCCATAAATTGGTCGGAAATTTAGCAAGGTCTTTTGTGCAAAACAACCCGTCAGGCATCTTTTTCGGGACGGAGGGAGTACTAATACTTTGGCCACCACATCAAATTCTTCAAAGCTCAAGTACTCAACAAGATATGCACGGCAAAGAAGCAACAAACTTACATGGCCGGCAACAAAGGCCTATTACAGTTTCAAATTGGTATTTTTTCTCTAAGAAAATATTAGTTACTGTTGTCGACCAGTCTAGTCAGAAAGAATGTAATACTTTGGCTACCATATCAAATTTTTGAAAGCTCAACGGGATATGCACGGCAAAGAAGCAACAAACTTACATGGATGGCAACCACATCTATAACAAGGGCAACATCAATAGAAGCTCCACGATGCTGTGGCAGGGGACGTGCCTGCGATTGGTCAGCGACAGTAGCGCGGACTGCTACACTCGGACCAGGATCTGTTCAACGGCAGCTCACAGGACACGCTGGTGGGGCAGTACAGCAACACCCGAGCAAGTTATCGACCCACTTCATGTCGGCAATGGTGAACAAGTGCAATGAAATTACATTATTCATTCACTGGAAATATGCACAGTAACTTGTAATATTGCATCAACCATCGGAGCATCAACAACCGCCTCCATGGATGAGCCATCATCAGGTGCACCCATTGTTTGTGTTGTTCTCAACTTATTGGCATTAACACAAACACCTTTTTTGCAGAGAGAGGGCATCCACATCCAAACAACAAAATCTTCAGACACCGGCACCTGACAACGATTCGTCCGTCCGCGCGCGTCCAGGCAGAGCCGGATGATGGCGAGCTGTTGGTGGCGACATTAGGTCGTCGGCACATGGGCCGGCTGACTCCCTCGTTGAGAAGGTACAGCAGCGTCCGCCTCCCATCCTGCTGTGCGTATGCCCATGCCTCCGTTTTGCCGCACGGCCAAGCCCCAGCAACCTCGTTGTTCAGATTCATCAAGAACCCGTGCATCTAGACCAAGGCATGCACCACTGGAATCATATCGATACTAACCTGTGCGTCTAGACCAACACATGCACCACTGGAATCAGATCGGTACTCCACGCACCTCATAGAGCTTGGCCTTCTCCTGAAGCCTCTAGCTTGGCTGCCATGGCTAGGACCAAAAGGGGAAGAGTACACCACCCACGACTCAGATCCAGGGCCGTCTCCACAAATTCGAGGCCCCGGTGCAAGCTTCAAAATGAGGCACTAAATTTTTAAGGGGTATAACTAATAGGACCAACCGTACTTTCACTTAATTATACGAGTTTAGTATTTCCCACTTCATACAATATACAAAAATATAACGTATATTAAAGGTAAAAAAGTAAATGTTGCACGAGTTCACAGAAAAGCATTTGCTCTTTTTCACTTTCTCAAAGACATTATTCTCAAGCGACTAAATCCATCGTAATATTTCTTGTGTCATGCAAGAACTTAATTCCTATTTCAACAACTTATGTTTAGAAAATCAAACCTTGAGCGGCATCCGGGGTTGGATCAGCGGGAGGGACGGCTGATTTGTCTCAAAAAACAATGGCGAAACGGGCAGCGAGGCTGTAGCCTGTAGGTCAAACGGCGCTTGGGCGAATGGACGATCGATCGAGATCATGGTAGACTGCAGGCGCGCGACAGGCGGCATTCCGGCGGCAGGCGATCAGATTTATCGGTTTCAACCGGTAGTTTTTTCATCAACCAGGATTTGAGTCAGACCTAATTCCTTATTCGATTGATCTTCATGTGACTTGCGGCGCGTGCATATGTGCAGAATTAACGAGCAGGGATACACTGGTTGTTGCCCAATGCGGCCATCGGGGTGGGCCAATGGGAGAACTGCTGGGATTTTTCATTCCATTGGAATGGGCGACAGGAGCTTCACATTGGCCATCGTGAGACACTTGAAAGAATAGAAAACTTCCAGGTCAGGTCAGGGCTGGGCTGGGGATATGGGGCCCCAAATTTTTGGGGGGCCTTTGCGGTCGCCCAGCCCGCACAGTCCCTTGGACGGGCCTGCTCAGATCCACTTTATTAAAGGGGCTAATCCTAACAAAGAAGAGATGGAGCAGGGGTGGTGGAGCTCGGCGTACAGGCAGAGATTGGGGGAATTGCGGTCGGCGTAGTTCGGGGTTGTAGGGAGGCCGGAGGCTGCGAGCAGGGCAGGCCGGGGGCGGGCCTCCTTGCTCCCTCGCGGGATCAGGACAGGAAAGGAGCGATGGTTTCACTTGAACTGTTTTTTTCGGGGTGGCAGTCGGGGTAATTGGCCTGTTAGTGGGAGGACAAAATCGTCCAAAAATTGGCGGACGAAAATCTCTGTACAATGAAAACCACGGTAAGTCTCTGACGAGGCGGTTGAGGTCGGTGGAGATCATGGAGTGCGGGGAGTGGACGCTGTCAGAGACAAGAATCCGAAACTGCTCCGACTGTTGGACCCCACGGCCGCGCACTTGGCAGTCACGGGCCACACGTCCGCCGCCTGCAGCACCGGCTAGGTTGTGCCCGTCCTGTTGGACAGCTCCGTACAAGCGGTGGGTGGGGAGGTGGGGCAGCGGCCGGCGATGCACGCTCACGGTGGCGGGGATGAGGTGAGGAGGCGGGGTCGAATTGGTGGTTGGTGATCTGGCGGCGGGTGGAGGTTAGCAGTGGGAAACGACCATGGAACCCGGCAGGAGAAAAAAAATCGAATCATTTTTTCCACTCAGGTGTGGCAGTGGTGGGTAATAAGATGGTTTGACCGAGGGAACAATCGTCAAAACCAGGTGGATGGAAAAATTTGAGCACCAACCTAAGACAAGACAAAATTCTCATGTTTGTAGTGGTCCTTTTTATATACAGACTGATGGGTACCTGAATGCAGACAGCCTATCTATGTGTGTGGATAGTTCTGATATTTTTGTTCTGCGGTGTTACCAAGATATACAACAATCTGTTTAGGTGATTTATTTGATTATTTTGGATTAGTAGATACTTGAATGTTGATTGGGAAGATCATTTCCCTCTAGTCACGGTACGCGCTCTCGAACGTATTGAGGCTCTGTTCGATCATGCTCCCATTCTACTTACCACGGGGTTTCCATCATCTCGCTCGGCTCGCCCGTTCAAATTCGAACTGGGATGGCTAACACGAGATGGTTTCCAGGATATGGTGAAAGCGGTGTGGGAAAGACCGGTTGAGGGTGATACTCCAGTCCAGAGGTGGAACAATAAAGTGCGTATGACACGTAAACACCTTGTGGGTTGGGCGAGACACACAACCGATATACTCAAAAAAGAAAAAATGAGGCTTTCTTCTATTATTGATGACCTTGAAGCCCGAGCAGAAACACGGTTGCTAACTCCGCCAGAAATTGAGCTCAAAAGCCAATCGAGAGATTGCCCGGTTAGTGAGGGAAGAGGAACTCAAATGGTACCAACGTTCTAAATCGCAGTTTATCTTGCAAGGGGATTCGAATACTAGATACTTCCATAGTGTAGCCAATGACAGACATAAGAAGAAACGTATTCATTCCTTAATGCATGATGACGAACCGATTGAAGGACATGACCAGTTGAAATCTTATATTACAAGTTACTATAAGGCTCTTTTTGGGGAACCGGATGAAGGTTCTTTCACTATGGAAGAATCTTAAATAACCGATGTGCCCCAGGTCTCCGATGAGAAAAATAACTATCTGACCTCTACTTATTCTGAGGAAGAGGTCAAATTAGCTGTTTTTCAAATGGAACATAATAAGCCACCTGGTCCTGATGGATTCCCAGCAGAGTTCTACCAAACCTTATGGGATGTCATTAAAATAGATCTCCTTGCTATGTTCGATGCTTTGCATCTGGGACAACTTGAGTTGTTTCGTTTGAATTTTGGTGAAATTATCTTATTACCTAAGGTTAATGAAGCAGAACGGATACAACAATATAGACTGATCTGTCTTTTTAATGTTAGTTTTAAGATTTTTACCAAAGTTGCTACTATTAGGCTAAATTCGATGGCTAATCATGTTGTTAGACCTTCGCAAACTGCTTTTATGCAAGATCGTAACATTCTTGATGGCGTAGTAACTTTGCACGAAAATATTCATGAACTTCATAGGAAGAAACTGAACGGGGCCATTCTTAAAATTGATTTTGAGAAAGCCTACGATAATGTTAAATGGTCTTTCCTTCATCAAGTTCTTAGAATGAAAGGCTTCTCCGCTGAATGGCGTGCTTTAATCAATAGCTTTATTGTCGGAGGTAGTGTTGCCATCAAAGTCAATGATGATATTGGTAGCTACTTCTAGACAAAAAAGGGGCTAAGACAAGGAGATCCATTATCGTCAATGCTATTCAATATAGTGGCTGATATGCTATCCATCTTGATTGAACGCGCTAAATTAGAGGGCCATATTGAAGGTGTGATTCCTCATCTAGTGGATGGTGGTTTATCTATACTTCAATATGCGGATGATACAATTCTCTTTATGGAACATGACCTCGAGAAGGCAAAAAATCTGAAACTTATACTTTCAGCTTTTGAGCAACTATCGGGATTAAAGATTAATTTTCACAAGAGTGAATTGTTTTGTTTCGGTGAGGCTCAAGAAGCGACTAGTCTTTATACTGAACTGTTCGGTTGTAGTCACGGTGTTTTTGGATCAAATATTTGGGCATACCGGTACATTACCGTAGGCTTACAAATGCTGAATGGAAAATTGTCAAAAAAAGACTACAACTGCGCTTGAGCAGTTGGAAAGGTAAATTATTATCCATAGGAGGAAGATTGATACTCATAAATTCACTACTCAGTAACATGGTACTTTATATGTTATCTTTCTTTCAACTACCGAAAGGAGTCTTGAAAAGATTAGATTACTTCAGATCAAGATTCTTTTGGCAAGGAGATAATGAGAAAAAGAAATATAGACTGGCTAAATGGAGTGTGCTATGTCGTCCCAAAGAACAGGGTGGGCTTGGTATCCATGATTTGGAAATCAAGAATATAGCCCTCCTTAGTAAATGGCTCTTCAAGTTATTAACTGAAGAAGGGATATGGCAAACTCTTATTAAGAGAAAATATGTTGGATCAAAAGCTTTGTCCCAAATGGTTTGGAAACCGGGAGACTCTCACTTTTGGGCTGGCTTGATGGCGACAAAGAAACAATTTCTTCGCTATGGCACATTTTCTATTAATAATGGGTCTCAGATAAGGTTTTGGGATGATAAATGGCTTGGTCATGCTACCCTCCGAGAATAATATCCTGCGTTGTATTCCATTGTTCGTTATAAGGGGGAGACGATTGCTACTATATTGGAATCTTTTTCACCCAATATAACGTTCAGAAGGGATTTAACTGGTGTTAGACTTGACTCTTAGATCATGCTGCTACATAGATTGGCGCATGTCCAGTTGACAGATGAGTCAGATGAATTCCGTTGGAACCTAACTGAGAATGGTTCTTTATCGGTTAGCTCTTTATACAATGCTTTAACTCAGCCAGTAATACAAGTTTTAGATAATAGGATGATATGGAAGATGAAGATACCTCTTAAAAACAAGATTTTTGCTTGGTATCTTCGTCGTGGAATTATCCTTACAAAAGACAACCTTATTAAGCGCAATTGGCATGGGAATCCGAACTGTGTGTTTTGTCTCCATAATGAGACAATCAAACACCTTTTTTTCCAATGTAATTTTGCACGGTCTATATGGTCAGTCACCCAAGCAGCTTCTGGCTTGTCCCCACCACGTAGTATTGCCAATATTTTTGGGAATTGGTTACATGGTATAGATAACAAGTTTAAGACACTTCTTCGGGTTGGAGCGATGGTATTAATTTGGTCGCTATGGCTATGTAGGAATGATAAGGTTTTCAATGATGTTAACTGTTCTCTTCTGCAGGTTATTTACAGGTTCACGCATACCCTTCGGGATTGGTCGGTGCTACATCATGTGGAGCTGCGAGACCTTTTTTTAAAGGTGTGTACGAGGCTGGAGGATACAACACGGGACCTATTTACTAGACATGGATGGCAACATAATCTTCGGATCGGTCCGCCTCCAGCTCCTTTGGCGTAGTTGCATTTAAACATGGTTTTTTGTAACGCACTATCGAGTTTTATCTTTTCGTTGGACTCGTTTCGACACTTTATCGGCTGTGTGCATCCTAGATATGCAGAGGCCGGGTGTAATACTTAAACTTTTGAGTAATAAAACGCCCCTTATCGAAAAAAAGATACTTGAATGTGGACATAATTGATATGCATACTGGAAAAGAGAATGCATTCTGAATTCTAAACTTCTTGTAATGATATTTAAGGAGGGATTATTGTATTTGTATTGATCGAGTGTCACAACTGAAAATTAGCTAGTACTGTGATTTCCAAGGAAATTGGGACAAGGTATGGCCATGGACAGTTTCAAACTCTGAATGTAATACTTAGACTAATCAGCACCGTGTAGCTGCAGCAAGAGACAAAATTTCAGGACCTACTCATCTTGATTTCCACTGACGACAAAAGAGAGTAATTAAAGATTTCAACTATTTCATCAAACATCTCTTTGGACATTCTAGCCAGCTGCAATCGGCTTGCATGTAAATTGCATAATACTATTTGGACAAAAAGCAGAGATAAATCAATGTTTCCATACCTCGAGACTTTTGTACCAAGAAATTATACAATAAAAATATGGTGTAGGAAAACGCTTGGCCTCGAAGAAATTTTCCTGCTCCCTACCAAACTTCAGTATTAAAATGCTATTTATGGAGAGCAATTCAATTCGAATGCAGGACAAATATTAGAGCTCGTTTGGCACCCAGGTATTCATTTCAATACATGGATTCATTTTATTTATATCATGATTCCAAAAACACCCACATGTTTGGCTGCCACCGGAATTTGGAAATGACTATAGAATTGTAAATGGAATTTCAAAATAGCTGCCATGGACTAGAATAAAAACACATGCATGAAGTGATTGCATCAAGTACTTCTCATAACTTTTGGACCTCAAAATATACATCAAAATACTAAAATATTGATTATCATTCGCATATCATCCAAGTTCCAAAGTTCTAGTCCATAAAACATAGATGCATCAACATAATAAATACAAGTTCTAGAGTTTGAATAAGTTAAACAGGATGAAATGACTAACTGCTACAACATAAAGGAAGATCCGAATCATGTGTTTATCTGCTTGAGCACCCACTTCTTCTTCTTCATCCGTTCAGGTAGTGCCACCAAAGACTTGAACTTGCGATCATCGTCTACAAGAACATCATATATTGCCAACTATTGATCATCTTCTAAATCTGGTATGCCATCAAAAACAGCCCATATTTCCTCAGGAGATGCTGGCTTTGGTGGAGGCTCGGGAGCATCAGCTTTGAACACAACAGTGAAGTTATCTAACTTATCACCAAGCATGGTTGCAATTGAGTCATCTGATCGATACCTCTTCTTTGGACGATCTTCGTCAGCTTGAGTTGATGAATTAGCATCTTTATTGTTGGTAGTAGTGTTAGCATTCTCCTCTGCCATTTCAGCTGCGCTTTCATTAGCTGTCCTCGCACCCGCGCCAGTAGCACGGTTTCTGGAGTATAGTGTGCTAATCATGTCCCAAAATTTGATTGACTTGTACCTATATGAAGTGGCATCCTTGTTGGCCTGCAAATAAATCACAGAAAAGCTGTTAACAGCAGCAAGAATAGGCAGCAAAACACCATCAGTTTGTCACAGTAGCTAGAACTAAGCTGACAAGTTTTTGAAATATGTAGTGCAAGATTCAGAGAAAAATAAAGAATACATAGACATGCCAACTTGCTTCTTGTATTGCCCTCTTGTCAGTGCCACCTAGATGCTGCACACTGGCACTACATCCTAATACTACTACAGTACAAGACAACGCACGTGCATGCCTACAGGCAATTTTCTCCAAATGTGCATTACGAAAAGTCTACAAGTCAAACGAGTTTGGTGAGCACCATGTTCCAGACCCGTATAGTTTGCCCTAGCAAGTTCATTCTGATACATCTAGATGAAGAACAAAATAGGTTTCATGGACATGGCATGCAGAAAATTCAGGGGTGCAGAGCATATAGCTATAAATAATGTCTAGATGCAGAAAAAAATACAGAAAAATCTGGGTATCATCCAGAACTAATACCATCTTCCTGGCCGTACAGTTTGTCCGACCAAGTTCATTCTGATAGATGCTAGTAGTAAACTAGATCATCTACGTGGCATGCAGAAAAATCAAGGGTGCAGAGCCTATCTATCCTGTCTAGATGCATGAAAAAATTGCAGAAAAATCTAGGTATCATCTGGGGAAAATCTAGGTATCCTGTCTAGAATCAAATAATATTTATGATCAAATAACCAACTATCAAGCATGCTGCTGCTGCTGCAGATTTTTTATGATACTACACTAAACATGCTTTGGCAGGGTTAACAGTAGTATAGTGAGTCTACTACTCCCTAGTACAAGACTGTAAAATGAGGACCAGGTTGATCCACAGTAAGCATGCAGACTCGTACTCCAAAAAGTATGGCTTATGTTTGCAAGACTAGTAGTATTATGGAGGACAAATAATACCTTCAGAGGGAATACTAATTTTGGATAGGCATTAGAAAACTATAGAAAACTATAGTAGGTTACCTTCACATAAGTGTTCCAAACATCATCTTCTACAGTGATCATATTCTGAAGGGTTTCGCAGCATAGTAAATCAAAATTTTCTACGGAAGCGAACAGAGGGAAAGCCAAGATCTAATCTAGGAGATGTAAACAACGAGAGAGATTGGATTAGATCTTCATACCCTTGAAGATTCACAGCATGAACGCTCGTCTAACGCGGGGTGATGTAGTCGCTCGCTTCTCCTCGCGATCCGATCCGATCTAGCACCACAAGTGGCGGTGCCTCCGTGAGATGCACACGCAGCACCTCGACGCCTCCTCCTTCCTCGGACCAGCAAGTAGGGTGGAGAGATAGATTGATCTACAACGCGCAAGGCGTGGTGTATATGGTGGAGAATTTCTGCACAGGCTTCGCTGCAACAATCGGGAGGGAGAGAGGAAGGGCAGCAGGGCGGCTAGGGTTGGAGGAAGGTGTGTGTGTGTGGGGGGAAGGGGGCGCACCAGCCCTCTATATATAGAGGGGGGTGTGGCCAGCCCTTTCCCATCCTCCAAGCCTATCTCTAGTTTAAACAATTTAAACTCTCCCTTATCTAGAAATCCTATCTCTAGTTTAAACGAGTTTAAACTTATCTAGGATCGGCTGGGCCCTATGGGGCCTTGTGCCCCTGGCCCAATGCGCCAGGACACTCCCTCATAGGCCCATGCCCTCCCGGAAGGTGGGACCACGTTGGCCCCTTCCGGAAGGTTCTAGAAGCTTCGGTACAATACCGATTAATCCGGAACAATTCAACTCCAAAACTGCACCGCCTTTATATGAATCTTATTCTCCGGACCATTCCGAACCTCTCGTGATGTCCCGGATCCCATTCGAGACTCAACAAAAATTCATAAACCAAGTATCCAATCTATCCTAGCGTCGAGACACGTTAAGTGTGACCTCGCGGGTTCGAGAATATGCGTACATGATCTTCTATCAATAATCAACAATGGGTGCAGGCACCCATATTGACTCCACACATTCATCGATGATCATATCGGATGAACCACGATGCCAGGATTCAATCAATACCATATATATATTCCCTTCGTCTCGCGATATTTTACTTGCCCGAGATTCGATCGTCGGTATCGTCATACCTAGTTCAATCTCGTTCACAGCAAGTACTTTACTCGTTCCGTAATCCAATATCACTTTGTGATCAACTCCTTAACCACATGCTTGCAAGCGTGTTGATATCGACCGAAAGTGGGCCAAGTATATCTCTCCGACTTGGGAGGGACAAATTCCATCTCGATACATACAACCCAATGATACTTTCCGATCACCGAGAGACACCTTTATGATCACCCTCTCATAGGATGACGTTTGATGACCTCAAAGCTTTCTTCCGATACTGTGGAGTTGTATTATCTCATGGTCTAAGGAATACAATATTTGACATGAGAAAAGCTTCGAAAGACGAACACGATGAAACGATCTAATAGCTTTGCTTAGTTTGGGTCTCATCCACCATATCATTCTCCCAATGATATGATCTCATTATCAATTGACAACTCATGTCTATGGTTAGGAAACCTTAACCATCATTGATCAATGAGCTAGTCCATAGAGGCGCATTAGGGACACGGTGTTGTTCACAAACCACACAAGTATTAAAGTTTCCGCTTAATACAATTCTAGCATGGAATATAAACTTTATCATGAACAAGAATTATAATAATAACATCTTTATTATTGCCTCTAGGGCATAATTCCAACTGTCTCCCACTTGCACTAGAGTCAATAATCTAGTTTACATTTGGCAACAATCTCACACCCATGGCACTGAGGTGCTGATCATGTTTTACACGTGGAAGAGGTTTAGTCAAAGGATCTACGACATTCAGATTTGTATGTACTTTGTCGATCTTCAGATCTCCATCCGCTATATAATCTCGGATTATATGAAACTTGGTTGATATGCTTGGTTTTTGGATGATATCTTGGTTCCTTAGCAAGTGCTATGGCGCCAGTGTTGTCACACAATATCTCTCGTGGGTTCAATGCACTTGGAACCACGCCAAGCTCAGTAATGAAGTTTCTGATCCAAAATCCTTCACTTGACGCTGCGGCAGCCATGTATTCCGCTTTCATCAGATCCCGCGATCACGCTTTGCTTGCAGCTTCTCCACTCACAGCTCCTCCATTCAAAATATACACGTATCCCGTCGAGATTTAGAATCATCCTTGTCGGTGTCGAAACTAGCATCGACGTAACCTTTACTGACATTTGTTCATCACCCCATAGACTAAGAACATTTCTTTAGTCCTATTTAGGTACCTTGGGATGTTCTTCACGGCTGTCCAAAGGTTCCACTCTTGGATCACTTTGATATCTTTCGTCACAAACTAAGAGCATTGGACACATCCGTCTAGTACACAACATGGCATACATGATGGAACCTATGGCCGAGGCATAAGGCACTTTGCTCATAGCTTCCTATCATTTATCAGAATGGACACCGAGCCTTGCTCAATATCTTACTCGACAACATAGGCAATCGAACCTTTCAATGCCATATACATTCTTAACATTTTCAGAACTATGTCTAGGTATGTACCGCTTAAAACTATCAAAGGCCTTTTGTCTATCTCTATAGATTTTGATGCCCAATATATAAGCAGCTTCACCTAGGTCTTTCATTGAAAAACACTTGTTCAAATAACTCTTCACATCGTTAAGCATGTCGATGTCATTTCCAATAATCAATATGTCATCCACATATAGTACCAGAAACGTCACCGAGCTCCCACTCACTTTCTTGTAGATGCAAGTCAGAGCAATTTGGAACAAATCCAAAGCTCTTGATCACTTGATCAAAACGAAGGTTCCAACTCTGAGATGCTTGCTTCAGTCCATAAATGGAACGCTGAAGTTTGCATACTTTATCAGCATCCTTAGGATCGACAAAACCTTCGGGTTGCATCATATACAACTCTTCATCAATGTTGCCATTGAGGAAAGCAGTCTTGACATCCATTTTCCATATTTCATAATCATGAAACGCAGCAATTGCTAATAAAATCCGAATGGACTTAAACATCGCTACGGGAGAGAAAGTCTCATCGTAGTCAACACCTTGAACTTGTCGAAAACCTTTCGCAACAAGACGTGCTTTATAGACGGTAACATGACCATCCGCGTCCGTTTTCTTCTTGAAGATCCATTTGCACTCAACGGCCTTTCGGTCACTAGGAGGGTCCACCAAAGTCCATACTTGGTTTTCGCTCATGGATCCCAATTCGGATTTCATGGCTTCTAGCCATTTCTCAGAGTCTGGGCTCATCATCGCTTCCTCATAGTTCGTAGGTTCACTGTCTTCTATTAACAAGACAAATAAGACAGGTTGTCGTACCACTCAGAGGGGCACGCGACCTTGTCGACTGTGACGCTCAAGAGCAGCATCGTCCAAGCTTCATGATCCTTGTCATTAGCTTCCTCTATCGTTGGTGCAAAGTGGACCGGAACAATTTCAGGTGCTGCGCTACTCTCCAATTCAAGAGAAGGTTCAACAACCTCGTCTAGCTCTACTTTCCTCCCACTCACTTCTTTCGAGAGAAACTCCTTCTCAAGAAAGGAACCGTTCTTCACATAAACACTTTGCCTTCGGTTTGTGGATAGAAGGTATACCCAATAGTTTCCTTAGGGTATCCTATGAAGACGCATTTCTCGCTTTGGGTTCGAGCTTGTCCGCATCAACTTCGACGAAGCTTCGCATCCCCAAACTTTAAGAAACGACAACTTAGGTTTAGCACCAAACCATAGTTCATACGGTGTCGTCTCAACGGATTTAGATGGAGCCCTATTTAAAGTGAATGCAGTTTCTAATGCATAACCCCAAAATGATAACGCAAATCAGTAAGAGACATCATCGATCGGACCATATCTAATAGGGTTCGATTCCGTTCAGACACACCATTGCTACTGTGGTGTTCCGGGTGGCGTGAGTTGTGAAACGATTCCACTTGCTTTGAGATGCGTGAGAAAATCATAACTCAAATATTCGCCCCCACGATCGGATCGTAGAAACTTAATCTTTCTGTTACGATGGTTCTCCACTTCATTCTGAAATTCTTTGAACTTTTCAAACGTTTTTCAGATTTATGTTTCATTAAATAGATATACCCATATCTACTTAAGTCATCGGTAAAAGTGAGAAAGTAGCGATATCCACCGCGCGTCGAAACACTCATCGGTCCGCATACATCGGTATGTATGATTTCCAACAAGTCCGCTGCTCGCTACATCATACCGAGAACGGGTTTTGATCATCTTGCCCATGAGGCATGGTTCGCATGTGTCAAATGATTCAAAATCAAGAGACTCCAAAAGTCCATCAGAATGGAGTTTCTTCATGCGCTTTACACCAATATGACCTAGACGACAGTGCCACAAATAAGTAGTACTTATTATCACTATCTACTTTGCATCTTTTAGCCTCAATGTTATGGATGTGTGTTTCATCCCTTTCGAGATTTAGAAGAAATAAACCATTCACAAGAGGTGCATGACCATAAAAGATGTTACTCATATAAATAGAACAACCATTATTCTCCGATTTAAATGAATAACCGTCTTGCAATAAACACGATCCAGAAATAATGTTCATGCTCAACGCAGGCACATAATAACATTTATTAAGGTTTAAAACTAATCCCGAAGGTAAAACTAAGGAGAGCGTGACGGCCATCACATCAACTCTTGATCCGCTGCCAACGCCAAGATCGTCACCTCATCCCTCGCAAGTCATTGCCTATTCCGTAGCTCTGCTTCGAGTTACAAATATTAGCAATCGAACCAAGATCAAATACCGTGCACTACAACGAGGGCTAGTAAGGAAAACATCAATAACATGTATATACCTTTGATGGTGCCAGCCTTCTTGTCCGCTAAGTACTTGGACGATGCCCAAAGGACCCTTGTCCTTGCAATAGAAGCACCAAAGGTCCCGGCTTAGGACCAGACTTGAGCTTCTTCTCAGCAGGGGCAACGCGCTTGCCGCCGCTTTTCTTGAAGGGCTTCTTTGCACCCTTACCTTTCTTAAAGGAGGGCTTGTTGACCATCAACACATGATTATCCTTCTTGATGTCCACCTCCGCAGCCTTTAGCTTTGCGAAGAGCTCGGTGATCGTATGGAACCAATCTGATTATGAGTCACTACAAAACTTTTGTAGCTGGGAGGGAGTGATTGCAGAACCTGTCAATCTTGAGCTCCTCCGAATCTTGCAGTCCAGTTGCTCAAAGGCGTTGAGTGTAGCCCGACATCTTAATGGCGTGCTCACTAACGGAACTCCTTCCTCCATCTTGCGCTTAAAGAACTTATCGAGATCTCATATCTCTCGTAACGGGCCTGAGTCTCAAACATGGTTTTCAGCTCTCGAGAATCTCAAAGGGCCCGGATAGTTTTCAAAACGATTTTAAAGTTCGGTTCCATAGCAAACAACATGGTGCTCTTAATCACTCCATAATCATCTTTGCACGATCGATAGACAGCTTTCTCATCAGCGCAGCTAAGGGGGGTCACCTAACGCTTCCCAAGGACATAGTCCTTTTGTCCGCTGCATGTAATGATTCTTAGATTATGGAACCAGTTGGTGAAGTTAGACCCATTGTTTCTAAGCTTTTCTTTCTCAAAGAAAAACGTTGAAGTTGAAGTTGGACTTGGCCATGTGATCTACATGATTTGCAAGTACAATTTAGACTATGTTCATGATAAATAGTTCAACTTAATCAAATTACTAGATGAACTCCCACTAAATTCAACATCCCTCAAGTTGTTTAGTGAACACGATCCAAATTCACCACACCTAATCCGATCTTCACGAGAAGAGATGTGGTTTCAATGGTGACAACGAAGTGTCGATCATATCATTCATATGACTCATGCTTAACCTTTCGGTTCATGTGTTCCGAGGCCATGTCCGTACATGCTAGGCTCGCAAGTTAGACCCAAGTATTTTCGTGCAAAACTGGCTTGCACCCGTTGTATGTGAGCGAGAGTCTATAGCACCCGATCATCACGTGATGCTTGGACACATGAACTTTCGCAACGGTGCATACATGGGGAGAACACAGTTTATCTTGATCTTTAAGTGAGGAATCATCTTATAATGCTACCGTCATGATCTAAGCATAATAAGATACATAAAAGGATAAACATCACATGCATATAACTTTATGTGACATGGTATAGCCAATCTTCAAGAATGATCTCCATCTTGTGCTCAGGCATGATCTCCATCACTTCACCATGATTGCCTCCACCACGAATAGCAACTACAACTATTGCTAACTACTTAGCGATAAAGTAAAGCTATTACATGGCATATAAGAAGTTGACTCAGGTCATACACAATTATAAAGACAACCATATGGCTCCTGCCGGTTGTGTACTCATCGACATGCAAGTCGTGAAACATTACAAAACATGATCATCGCATACAATATACACATCACATCTTGGGCCATACCATATCATAGAAAACACTCCCTGCAAAAACAAGTTAGACGCCTCTACTTTGTTGTTGCATGTTTTACGTGGCTTATGGGAGTAGATGCTAAGAACGATTCTTACCTACGGAAAGCCACAACGGTGATATTATGGTTGCCAAACTCCGGTGTTAATCCCATGACAACTATAGTGATAGAAACTGACATCCACCACCGCATGTGGTACAAGCCACACGTCAAGCGGAGCGGTCTCGCGAACGACGCCGCGTAAGGTTGGCCTAGACCGCTTCAATCTCACTATCCCGCGTCATAAGAAGAACACAAACAAGAGGCTTGCAACAGAAAACATCAACGCCCGCAACAATCATGTTGCGTTCTACTCGTGAATCACATCTATGCATAGATCTAGCTCTGATACCACTAAAGGGTTTCGTAGCATAGTAAATCAAAATTTTCTACGGAAGCGAACAGAGGGAAAGCCAAGATCTAATCTAGGAGATGCAAACAACGAGAGAGATTGGATTAGATCTTCATACCCTTGAAGATTCACAGCGGAACGCTCGTCGGAACGTGGGTGATGTAGTCGATCGCTTCTCCTCCTCGCGATCCGATCCGATCTAGCACCACAAGTGGCGGTGCCTCTGTGAGATGCACACGGCAGCACTGACGCCTCCTCCTTCCTCGGACCAGCAAGTAGGGTGGAGAGATAGATTGGATCTACAACGCGACGGCGTGGTGTATATGGTGGAGAATTTCTGCAGCAGGGCTTCGCCTGCAAACAGTCGGGAGGGAGAGAGGAAGGGCAGCAGGGCGGCTAGGGTTGGAGGAAGGTGTGTGTGTGTGTGGGGAAGGGGGCGCACCAGCCCTCTCTATATAGAGGGGGGTGTGGCCAGCCCTTTCCCATCCTCCAAGCCTATCTCTAGTTTAAACAATTTAAACTCTCCCTTATCTAGAAATCCTATCTCTAGTTTAAACGAGTTTAAACTTATCTAGATCGCTGGGCCCTATGGGGCCTTGTGCCACTGGCCCAATGCGGCCAGGACCCTCCCTAATAGGCCCATGCACCCTCCATGAATGTGTAACAACGTTGGCCCCCTTCCGGAAGGTTCTAGAAGCTTCGGACAATACCGATTAATCCGAACAATTCGAACTCCAAAACTGCACCGCCTTATATGAATCTTATTCTCGGACCATTCGAACCTCTCGTGATGTCCCGGATCCCATTCGAGACTCAACAAAAATTCATAAACCAATTATCCAATCTATCCTAGCGTCGAGACACGTTAAGTGTGTGACCTTGTGGGTTCGAGAATATGCATACATGATCTTCTATCAATAATCAACAGCGGGGTCTGGGCACCCATATTGACTCCCACACATTCATCGATGATCATATCGGATGAACCACGATGCCAGGATTCAATCAATACCATATATATATTCCCTTCGTCTCGCGATATTTTACTTGCCCGAGATTCGATCGTCGGTATCGTCATACCTAGTTCAATCTCGTTCACAGCAAGTACTTTACTGCTCCGTAATCCAATATCACTTTGTGATCAACTCCTTAACCACATGCTTGCAAGCGGTGTTGATATCGATTGCCGAGTGGGCCCGAAGTATATCTCTCCGACTTGGGAGGGACAAATTCCATCTCGATACATACAACCCAACAGATACTTTCCGATCACCTGAGAGACACCTTTATGATCACCCTCTCATAGGATGACGTTTGATGACCTCAAAGCTTTCTTCCGATACCAGGGAGTTGTATTATCTCATGGTCTAAGGAATACAATATTTGACATGAGAAAAGCTTCGCAAAGACGAACACGATGAAACGATCTAATAGCTTTGCTTAGTTTGGGTCTGTCCACCATATCATTCTCCCAATGATATGATCTCATTATCAATTGACAACTCATGTCTATGGTTAGGAAACCTTAACCATCATTGATCAATGAGCTAGTCCATAGAGGCGTACTAGGGACACGGTGTTGTTCACAAACCACACAAGTATTAAAGTTTCCGCTTAATACAATTCTAGCATGGAATATAAACTTTATCATGAACAAGAATTATAATAATAACATCTTTATTATTGCCTCTAGGGCATAATTCCAACATATTCTTCTCGTCATCCCATCCAAATCCACTCTGAGAAAGCATCTTGTTGACGATAGCATAATGTTTGTCAAAAGTCTTGCTCCTAGAGATGATATTATCCTTTGTGACCTCAAGTTGACACTTCTCTCTCACTTTCTTGACTGCAGTCGTGTATACATGGGGTTTCCACCCATTTTGAGCATGATCTCCTTTGCTATTGTACTTCACAAACACATCCAACATAGCTTTATCCATCTCATCTGTCCACTTGAGGTAACTTCTATCTTTCTTCGTCGAATCCATGCCCGAATCCATCCCTATATGTACATAAAGATTACCATGAGTTAGTGGCAAAAGGAAAATGTATGTATATGAGAGAGAGTAACAAACTGGACATATATGAAGCATACCAAAAACAAAATATGTACATAAAGAAGACTATACAACATTTAAGCAAAATTAAGCATTTGCTTGTCCACGCCTAGCTTGATAATCAGCCCACATCTCATTAGCTAGGGTCAATCTCCTGTTATTCCACTCATTTGTCACCTCAATGTGCGTAATCATATCAGGTTCGTCCACATTAATGGCAGCATTGTTTAGCTGATTATCCACTTCTTGCAACATCAGATCATCCATCTCTCTTTGCCTATCAGCTAGGAAGTTATGTAGTATGCAACAAGCATTGATTATTCGAATCTGCCGTTAAGTTAGTATGGCATGTTAATACACAAAACTCAAAAAGATTCTAGCAAATGGTTTGAATTAAAAAAATGGATGGTACCTGATTTTTTATTCCAAAAAATGAACTAACCCTGAGAATAGCCCATCTCATCTTTAAAAGAGCCCAAATCCTCTCAACTACGTTCCTAGCAATTGCATGCTGCAGGTTATAGAGCTCTTGTGGAGTTTCTGGATTATTCCCATTGGCTGCCCACTCTTTCAAGTGATACCTTGTGTTCCTGAATGGAGCAAAGAAGCCTGGACCATTTGTGTATCCAGCATCTACTAGGTAATATTTTCCTAAGGTTTATGAAAATAGCCCACATTAGATTTCAGTTGAGAAATTTAGTGAAATTTTGTATCATACTAAGATAGGAGTTACCATTTGGAACTTTGAAAGAGTCTTCTCTAAACATTGCATCTCTCAACACTCTGCCATCTGATGCTGAACCTTTCCAGCCAGCCAACACATAAACAAACTTCATGTTGCGGTCACAAACACCCAACACATTTGTTGTTATGGCCTTCTTCCTATTCATATATCTACCTTGCTTGTGTAGCGCAACACGGACATCAACATGTGTGCCATCTAAAGCTCCAAGCCCATCAGGAAACCACCTCATTTGTAATCCTCGGGTAGTTTAGTAGAAGGGTCTGGCAACTTGATGAGTTCATGAGATAAAGATAGGATGGCTCCTAACACCTCATTGAAATGTCTGCTTATTGGCTCAAGCGTCCACCTATAGGTGCTACAGATTAACCTAAATTTCATGGCATGGCTAAGAACAAGCAAAAAAATAGTTACGGCTTCTTCAACAGTCACATAGAATGTGTCTTTCAGCCCAGCCCTTTCACGTAGGATAGCACATAGGTCAGAAAAGAACCTTTTGGTGAACCTCAGAGTATCATAGCAATATAGATTGGGACCCATATAAATGTTCCTAAGCATCTGTTTTCTAATTCTAGTCTCAGCCTCTTCCTCACTAAAATCCCCAAGTTCTACAATCCTCCTCCTACAGTAGATATGTTGTGCTACCGAAACTACGGTAACAAAAAAACCAGTTGCTGCCCTCTTTCTTTTCTTCCTCCTCTCATGATATAGCACTAGTTGTTGATCTGCCATCTACAATACATACATCAAGGGAAACTGAGTAGAGTAATAAACTTTCAGATCTACACATAAGCTAGTAACAAGGACAAATTGCAGTATATAACAAGAACAAATTGCAGTATGTAACAAGGAAACATAAGCAAACGTCTTTTCTGTAAGCTTCACTTCCGTTCCTCCGAAATCAGGTAATGTTTTGACACACAACAATAATATTCCACTTGACAGCTTCACGTGTAGACAAGGGATCCCATGAAAAGTTGCCTGCAAATTATAACAAGCATAGATCAGTAAGCAGTGAACAAATATCCTAGCACAGCACACCTGATAAAGCAAAAAACAGGTTGTGCAAGACAGAACTAAAGGAAACAAACTAGTATTATAAAGCAACCACACAACATGGTGCTATATATGAGAAGCACAACACGCAAGAGAGTAGCAAGTTGTGGCATGAGTATATATTTTGAGCAACAAAGTAGTTCAAGTTCCAGGTTATAAATTTTGAGCATGAGCTACGGAAATTCTGCATTAGTACACACCGGAGCAATGTTATGAAATACAATATTATCCTACAAACTAGAACAAACCCTTAAACTAGATGAACACTTCTAACATCTAGACAAGAAAGAAAAGAGGGATCTTAACATGACGAATCTCAAGGTGGTTCATAATATTCCCCGGGCGAAAAAAGTTCATCTTTTAAATTGGGTTTCAGTGCAGATGCAGGCCATATTTTAAATTGGTTTTCAGTGCAGTTTCGACATGGAGATTGGAATTCTCCCCGGGGAACCTATTCAGAACATTGGCAGCAGTGTTAGTGCTTGTAAAACAAATCTACACAAGACCTTACAATTTCTGGCTTCTTATAAAAAGTAAAATATATATATGAGGTCTTGTGTAGATTTATATGTGAGAGTGCATATGGACCTTTGATGTATGAGGCCAAATAAATGGTGCCCGCTGGATTAGCGTCGTCCTAGGATAGTGCATGCATGTGTAGTGTGCACAACACTTCGGTATATATATTCTGAGTTCTGATGAACACATTACGCACCACCAAGCTGGCCACATCAGCTAATTACCTATCTACCTACCAATCAGCTAAGAATCTAACACGCACGCACAAAACAATCATGTGAATGAAGCTTCTCATAGGTTCTTGACAGCGAGTATACCAGTTATGGCCAGGATTCAGGACCACCTCAAGTTCCAAGTGAAAGGATGAGGATCCAAAGCTTTTTTTCTACCAAATGTTGGAATCCACAAGGACCAGAAAACACACAGACACTACCAAAAATTCAAAATCTACACACATACAAACTTGTTCAGCTGAATCAAGCAAGAACAACAGCAGAAGCTTTATAAGTCTGTATTATTGTAAGTACTTGACTGAAATTGAAGATTATTCATCAAGAGCAAGTTTGACACTAAACACAGGTAAATTCTCAGGGCGGAAATTGTAGCTCTGCCCTAACCACTTGAATTTCTAACCCCTCCCCGCACAAAAGTATTTCCCGACCCCAAAAAAATCCACAAGGACTAGCACTGATCGACTGCATTGATTGAACCGCAACAAAACTGACCACGGAAAAGGGATTAAGGCCTACCGTAGTTGCTAAGGCAGATGAAGGGGGCGAGGTGGGAGGTCAGAACTACTCCAAGGTACTTCTGGATCCAGTTATGGACTGCAGATCTGAGATGCTAGGGTTGAGTTAAGAAAAGGGGAAAGAACGAGTGAGAGAGAGGGTAAAAGGGAAGATGTGGAGGAGGAAGGATACCTGCGAGGGTGAGATCGACAACGGCTCACCGGTGGCAGGACACTCGGTGGGGAGGATTCATGGCGTGAGTGCACTCGAGTGGAGGATTCACCGTGGAAGCTGCGGGGCGATAGGAGAGAAGAGACAGCACCGGTGGCCGCGAGTCGAGGCGGCGAGGTGGCGGTGGGCGAGATGGCGGTGGGCGAGACGGAGGGAGGAGGAGGCGGCGGTGAGTCGAGGAGGGAGGAGGAGGCGACGGTGAGTCGAGGAGGGAGGAGGTGCTGCGAGTGGAATCGGCAAATGACACGTCTTGCTTGGGAATTCGGTTTACACACGGTAGTATTTTGATGGATTTGCCAAATGAAATAACGGTTCAATTCCGTGCCAACCAAACAACGTAACGATGGAATTGCAAAATGAATTCTAGAATTCCATGTCCAAATGATGGATACCAAACGACCTCTAGTATTTCTTTTAGTGTTCTGCAAAGTACCAATTCCACCATAACTTTATGAGCCTCTGTAATGATGAGACGGTGATCCATTCAGTGATCGGTATCCAACAAAAACAATGAAATCAAACACGGTTAATTTACAATGAGCAATCCTAACTTTAGCTAGTACTTGGCAACCTACTGACCATTTCTGGTAGGGGAAGCTTGAACAACGTCACAGTTCATCAAACGATGTGTGACTGCAATCAAAGTGGGCTTTTAGAGGACGAAAGCTGGATTAAACCAACTGAGAACAAAAAAGTAGACACCAACAAAACCCAAGCCATTGCATTGCAAACAATGCCAATCAAACAGCCCGGATCGATGCAATCCACTACAATTTGATCATAACAAATTAAATGCAAGTGCCAAAAGTAGACAACTAAAGCTGATAAATAGTCTGAGAGCTGACCGGACTATCCTCCATGATGTAATCCCTGAAGCTGTAAAGCCCTCCGAGTCAAAGGATTTGGTTGCCGTGGTTAGCCCACACGGCTGGCTCTCTCATTATAAAGACAATCAACGTGTACAACAAGTTACAACAGGTTAGAGTCCGGTCGGTTTAATCTATACAACAACCGGACACGAGAATATCTCTAATACACCCCTTCAATCTAAACCGTCGTGTACAAGGTTAAGATTGGAACTAAAACGACTAAGCAGCTGACTAGAGATAGGCTTAGTGAACATATCAGCTAGCTGATCTCTAGAAGCAATGAAACGCACATCAAGAGTACCCAAAGCAACCTTCTCGCGAACAAAATGAAAATCAACTTCGATATGCTTGGTGCGGGCATGCAACACCGGATTTGCAGACATATAGGTAGCACCCAAATTATCACACCATAAAACTGGAGGCTTGGACCGATGAACACCGAGCTCCTTGAGTACTGACTGGATCCATGAGGCTTCAGCAGTACCGTTGGCAAGAGCCTTGTACTCCGCTTCGGTGCTGGAACGAGACACGGTGGGTTGCTTGCGAGAGCTCCAAGAGACCAAATTGGGCCCGAGAAAAATAGAAAAACCACCAGTGGAGCGCCGATCATCGGAGCAACCCGCCCAATCAGCATCAGTATAAATATTCAGAAGAGTAGAGGAAGACTTCTGAATAAGCAAACCGGTGGAAACAGTGCCCTGAACATATCGAAGAATCCGCTTTACGGCCTCATAGTGTGCTGTAGTGGGCTGAGCAAGAAACTGACAAACCTTGTTGACCGCATAAGGAATATCAGGTCGAGTCAACGTCAGGTACTGGAGGCCACCCACTAAACTCCGATATCGAAAAGCATCATCAGCAGAAAGAGAAACACCATCATCACGTGAGAGCTTGATACGCCGACATCGAGTATCGACAGACACACCTCCATGTGGCGGCGAAGAAGGTCCAAAGCATACTTATGCTGAGTTAACTGCATGCCCGTAGGAGTGTAAGAAGCCTCAATGTCTAGAAAATAGTCAAGACGTCCAAGATCCTTAATAGGAAAAGATTGTGCCAAGGTGTGCACAAGATGATCCACGATAAGAGGAGATAAGCCCGCAATGACAATATCATCAACATAAACCAACATATAAATGGATACTCTACCACAAGTAAAGATGAATAGAGACGTGTCAGCCTTGCTAGAGATGAATCCGAGCTCATGTAGCTTGTCACTCAGTCGTGCATACCAGGCACGAGGTGACTGCTTCAGTCCATAAAGAGCACGCTGAAGTTTGCAAACATGGTGGGGATGGCGAGAGTCCTCAAAACAGGGAGGCTGCTGCATATAAACATCTTCCTCAAGGAATCCATGGAGAAAAGCATTGCTGACATCAACTTGACGAAGACACCACCCTCGTGACACGGCAAGAGAAAGAACCAGACGAATTGTAACTGGTTTAACGACAGGACTGAATGTATCATGGTAATCAATGCCGTGTTGTTGAGTAAATCCGCGAGCGACTAACCGTGCCTTGTGCTTGGCAATGGAGCCGTCAGGACGAAACTTGGTCTTGAAAATCCATTTGCTGCCAACAATATTAACACCAGGAGGACGTGGAACTAGGCGCCACGTATGATTGCGCTGAAGAGCAGCAAATTCATCTTCCATTGCACTGCGCCAGGCCGGTTCAGAAAGAGCTATACGGTGCGAAGCAGGAACCGCCAGAAAAGCTCGACGATGATAAGGATCATACCGGATTGTACCATCAGTGTATTTCTTGGGGCGATGCACGTCGTTGCGATGACGCGTGACCATCTGGTGACTAGATGGCGGTGGCGATGGAGAACTCGCGGCAGTCACGGAGCCGCTCACACGAGCAGCCAACTCGATAGATCCGGACGAGGCAGGAACCGGCTCGAGCGACGTGCAGTCCAGATCAGGCGGGGCCTCATCACGGCCAGACGGCCCAGGGGTGGTCGGCCCAGCAGACGGCGATGGTGGGTTGGGCGGCTCGGACGTAGACGTATGCCCGGGAGCTACAGAGGGTGATGCCGACTCGCTTGACGAGGCATGCACGTCGATCGGATCGACCGCGGGAGCAACTTCCTGCACAGGCAAAGCACAAGAAATACCAGGCAGGTCAACTTGTAACAAGGACATGTCATATGTACGCATATTGGGACCCTGAATAGCTGGTTCTTGTGCAGGATATGTCACAGGATGCAAAGCGGAGACATCAACTACAACCCCGGGTGTTGCAAAAGGAAACACTGTTTCATCGAAGACAACGTCTCGGGATATATAAATGCGACCAGTGCTACGATCAAGACACTTATAACCCTTGTGCATAGGGCTATAGCCTATAAAGACACACATCTTGGAGCGAAACTCTAGTTTGCGCGAATTGTACTTGCAAAGACTAGGCCAACACGCACATCCAAACGTGCGAAGAAACGAATAGTCGGGTGTCTGTTTTAACAACCGCGTGATGGGTGAGACATTGTTGAGAACCGGTGATGGCATCCGATTAATGAGATAACAAGCGGTCAAGAAAGCTTCATCCCAATAACGCAATGGGAGAGAAGAATGAGCAAGCAAAGCCAGGCCAGTCTCGACGAGATGACGGTGTTTGCGCTCTATTATGCCATTTTGTTGAGACGTGTGTGGACAAGAAACACGATGAAGGATGCCAGTGCGACGAAAATAGGCGTTGAGACGGTGATACTCGCCACCCCAATCGGACTGCACGGCACGGATCTTAGTATTAAGAAACAACTCGACATGGGTTTGAAAGAGATAAAACACATTTTCAACATCAGATTTGTGTTTTAAGATAAGTCCAGCAATGGCGACTATAGTCATCAACAAAACTAACATAGTATTTGTATCCTTCAGAGGAGGCTAAAGCGGGACCCCAAACATCAGTGTGAACAAGTTCAAGAGGTGCAGTAGAGACACGATGAGATTGAGAATAAGGTAGCTGGTGACTTTTAGCACGTTGACACGCATCACAAACTGAAGTATCTAAAACCGAATTACAAGGAAGGAAATTGTTCCTGACAATATTATTAACTGTATTATTGGATGGATGACCAAGCCGTTGATGCCATTGACTAGAAGAAAGCTTGACACTAGACGCAGCATGCCGAGTGGATGTGGAGGCTCGATGGAACGGGATTGGATAGAGACCCCCTTTACTTCTACCTTGAAGAACGATTTTCTTCGTGACCTTGTCCTTAACACAAAAGAAATTACGATGAAATTCAATAAAACATCGTTATCACTTACGATCCTATGAACAGAGAGCAAGTTTTTGCTGATATTAGGAACGTGAAGAACATTTTTGAGAGCAAGAGAATGCATAGGACCAGCTAAACGAGAGTGACCAATGTGCGAAATAGACAGACCTGCACCGTTGGCAACTTGAACTTGGTCCCTGCCAAGGTATGGCTCGTGGATATGGAGTCTGTCCATGTCATTGGTGAAGTGGTCGGTGGCGCCAGTATCCATGATCCAGTGTGGTGGAGTATCGTGGTGTCCATGGATGGTGGAGGCTGCGTTGCCAGAGCGAGAGTCGTCGACTTGATACACTTGGTTGAAGCGATTGCAACACGCTAGGGCTCCATGTCCCCAGATGTCGCAGATCTGGCAGCGCGAGTGACGCGGCCGCCCGCCACCACCATTGTTGCGGCCCCCGCCTTGGTCGCCGCCTCCCTGGCCGCCGTTATTACGACCGCTGTTGCGTGCGCCCTGGGTACCGCCACCGCCTTTATAGCCACCACCACCGCCTTGGCCGTAGTAGCCACCACCCTGGTAGCCACTGCTTCCTCCTTGGCCCTGATAGCCACCGCCTTGACCCTGGTATGCTCAACCACCTCCTTGTTGTGCACCCTGGTCGCCACCAGAGCGACCGCCAACTGTACGACCATAGTCGTCGCGGCGTGCAATGCTGACAGAGGAGGAAAAATAGAGGTCGCACGACGCCGTCTCTAGAGCATGCATAGCCTCATGAGAGACGAGCATGGAGTAGAAATCGGTCAGTTGGATGACGGCGTTGGGGTTGGTGTTGGAGAAGACATTGAGCGACGCCTTAAGGGTGGAGAAGTCGGCGCCGAGTCCAGCGAGGATGTAGTCAATCAGTTCATCATCGGTCAGAGGAGCACCGACGATGGTCATGGCGTCGGCAAAACCCTTCATGAGGTGGAAGTAGTCGGCCACGCCCATGTCGTTGCGCTTCATCGTCGCCAGCTTACAGCGGTAAGCGCGAACGTTCGCCCGTCCTTGGGCGGAGAACATGGAGTTGACCGTGCTCCATACCGAGCTTGCGGTCGTGCGCCCAATCATCTGGGCGAGGATGTCCTTAGTCATAGATCCGAGTAGCACTCTCATAACGCGCTGATCGGTGTGCCACCATGTGGTGTACTCGGGGTTGGCGATGGTGACCGTGTCCTTGTCAATGCCGGTGGTGATGGTCTTCGGCGGCGCAGGGAGACTACCATCGATGAAGCCGAGATGGCCGGATCCAGCGAGGTTGGGGATGACCTAGATCTTCCAAAGGAGAAAGTTGGTCTGATCCAGACGGACGGTGATGGTGCTGGAGCCGGAAGTCGCAGGGAGAGAGCCGGAGGTAGAAGAGCTGGCGGCGGAGAAGGTGGAGAGCGACATGGCGGCGAAGAGAACATGAACCCTAGAGCGTCTAGCTCTGATACCAAGTCAAAGGATTTGGTTGCCGTGGTTAGCCCACATGGCTGGCTCTCTCATTATAAAGACAATCAACGTGTACAACAAGTTACAACAGGTTAGAGTCCGGTCCGTTTAATCTATACAACAACCGGACACGAGAATATCTCTAATACTCCGACGACTTGTGCGGCTTAGCTTAGGTACCTGAATTAAACAACTTGCCGTCAATGGCAGTTCAGCGCAATCCAAACCCCGTGCACCTGACCTGTCAGGACTTGGGAAGTGAAGTGAAGGGGAGGGATGCATGAAGCTAACCTTTAATTCATGCCATAATACACATGTAAACACAACATGGCATGTCCGTAAGTCTAGAGATTGAGATATTGATTTAAAAGTTTTATTTGAAAGATATAAAATTTGTTTTCCGGTGACATTGAAATCATCAGTATGATAACAATCACAAGGTTATTTCGAACTATGAATTCACTTTAACAAATCCAAGAATAATCGTTAGCAAATATTGCACGCATGCTTTGAACTTGTCTAACAATGCAAAAATATATGTACTTAAGGTACTGGATTAAAGCTAATGCTTTTCTGCAAGGTGAAATAAAATTCGAGAAAATAGCCATTTCGGCTTCATTTCACCATAAAAGTTTAGTGTGTAAAATTCCACCATCCAGAAAGACAAACAAATAAGTTTTCTGCTCAAAGGACACTCTTTTGACAAACCTCGGCAAAAGAAAGATGGATATGCAATGTTTCATACATTTAGTTTTGAAACATGGACCACAGTTTAGTAGAGTGCTCAAAATCGGATCGAGAGTAAAGAAATTTGCTCAATATTGACCAACCTCCTGTTGGAATATTAGGCAATTTCCACATGAGATTAATTACCGAAATCACTATTATGTAAGCACTAGCAGATCTAAACACATGCAGCCAAACAACCACATGCTACTTCCTCTCTCTCTTCTACCTATCTTTGGATAGGGTTCGATCTCGCGCGGAGGTCGACTGAGAGACTCGCATGGGAGGTCGTCGGAGTGTGATACATTGCAAATGTATCTATAATTTTTGATGTTCCATGCTTGGTTTTATCTACTTTCTTATGTTTTGTCCACATTTTGGAGTACTTTTCATATGATTTCTTGGACTAACCTATTAACAAGACCATAGTGCCAGCTGCCTGTTTTCTGTTGTTTTTGGTTCCAGGAAAGTCAGAAAATAAATATTCTCGGAATTGGACGGGACAAAAGCCAAAGTCATTATTTTACCGGGGGACACCTAGAGCCAGAATACGAGATGGAGAAGGGCCAGAGGGCGGCCACACCACCTGGCCACGCGGCCAGGCTCGGCCCACGCCAGGGGGTGGTGTGGCCAGCCCAGGCACCCCCTCGGCCTCTCCTTCCACCTATATATTGCCTCTAATATGGAAACCCTAAGTACTCGATCAAAAATCCACGAAAGAGTCTGTAGCCGCCGTCATCTCCATCCCTAGATCAGGAGGGATCTGAAGGTATTCCCGGCACCCTGCCGAAGAGGGGAATTCACCCTGAAGGCCTTCTTCATCATCATGCAAGCCTCCGATGTGATGCGTGAGTAGTTCATCTCTGGACTA
This sequence comes from Avena insularis, assembly GCA_023614405.1. NCBI lineage: Eukaryota > Viridiplantae > Streptophyta > Magnoliopsida > Poales > Poaceae > Avena > Avena insularis. The sequence goes on along the minus strand of CM042694.1, from coordinate 317,066,359 downwards.
CGGGTCCATGTAGTAGCTTGATGGCTGGTTCTCCTCCTTTGTGCTATCATGTTTAGATCTTGTGAGCTCCATTCATGATCAAGATCATCTATTTGTAATTCTGCATGTTGTGTTTGCGGGGATCCGGTGGATATTGAGATGCTATTTTAGATTGATTATTGATTCTATCATGTCTTTGTTATTTGTGATCTTGCATGCTTTCCGTTGTTAGTAGCTATCTTGGCCAAGTAGATTCTAGCAACTCCAAGAGTTAGTATTTATGCTCGATAGTGGGTTCATGCCTCTGGTAATCTAGGGAAGTGACAGAAATCTCTAAGGTACTAGATGTGATGTTGCTACTAGGGAGAAAACAACAATCCTTTGTTCATATAACAATCGTATTGTTTACATTACATGAAATTCATAATGCAATTATCTGTTGCTTGCAACTTAATACTGGAGGGGGTTCGGATGATAACCTGAAGGTGGATTATTAGTCATAGATGCAGTTGGATGGCGGTCTATGTATAATGTTGTAATGCCCAATCGAATCTCAAAGGAGTCAAGATGAGTAGTATATGCTTGTATGCTTTCTCGATGTTTGTCAATTGCCCCACTCTAATTTGTTCACCGAGCATGTTATCTATCTTAAGGAGAGCCACCTCTAGTGAACTATGGACCCCGGTCCTTTCTTTTACAATCAATCAACTGTTTGCTGCTTTGTGTTTACTTTCTGCAAACTATTACTTCCTTCCATTCGATGCGTTTAATCCTTTGTTTTCAGCAAAACCGGTGAGATTGACAACCTCATCGCAAGTTGGGGGCAAAGTTCTATGGTTGTGTTGTGCAGGTCTCCACGTTGCTACTAGCACCGGTAGTGCGCCCTGCCAAGGCTCAGCTAGCAACACCTTTAGGGTGTTTCCTTGCTCCTACTGGATTGATAACCTTGGTTTCGTACTGAGGGAAAACTTTCTGATGTGCTCATCATACCTTCCTCTTGGGGTTCCCCAACGAGCTCGATGTATTTTGGGCCATCAAGCATATTTTCTGGCACCGTTGCCGGGGAGTCAAGGACATCTTCACAAGGGGAGTCCCTCATAACCAATCTCTTTACTTTGTTTATTTTGTTTTGCTTAGTTTACTTTTGCTTTGTTTGCTTGTTTCTTTATCAAAAACACACAAAAATTAGTTCCTACTATAGTTATTATTTTCGTTGGTCTGTTATTGTCTTGCTATATCAAAGGAGGACGAATGTTATGTTCCTGAGGATTCTTTTGAAAATGTTTATAATAAAGCTCTAGTGTTTGTAGATCATGAAAAGCATGCTTTATGTGATAGTTATACTGTTGAGTTTATTCATGAGGCTACTGAAAATTATTATGAGAGAGGAAAATACGGTTGTAGAAGTTTTCATGGTACTGAAACACCTCTCTATGTGCTCAAAGTTTTGAAGTTGCTCTTGTTTTATCTACCCATTCTTGTTACTATGTTCTTCTTTGATTTATTTTCTTACAAGATTCCTATGCATAGGAAGTGGGTTAGACTTAAATGTATTTTGATTTTGCTTCTTGATGCTCTCTTTTACTTCAATTCATATTTCTTATGTGAGCATCTTCTCAAACTATCATGCCTAACTTAAAGGCGTTAAAGAAAAGTACTTATTGGGAGATAACCCAAAAGTTTTAGATGAGTCTTGGAAGTTATTACTTCAGTAATAACCTCTCCTTATCCTTTTTATTTGCTTTTTGTGCCAACAGTAACCTCTAATGAGAGAGAAGTAATGATTGGGAAAGTTGCTGTCCCGAAATAGATTTATGTGCTTCACCGTAGAAATTCGTGTAAATTCTCTGTACGTTCTTTTGAGGCTTCAGTTTTTGTGCTTCTGCCCCAGGTTGTTATCTAACTTTAGTTAGTTTAACACTTTTTGATTTGAGCAACATAAGGTCTTCGAAAAAATTCATCTTTACCTACTGGTCTGGTTTGACAGATTTCTGCCATTTTCAACATTTGCTTCTTGTTGGTTCCTTTTTGAGTTATTTTGGGGAATTGAGCTTTTTGAGGGAAGTGCTACAGTAGCTTGTGTTTAATGGAAGTTTTATTTGTGTTAGAACTGAACCTAAATACTTATTATCTTGAGTGCACTAATGTTGCTAATAAAGATTGTGTGAAGTTTTGTATGAAGGAAAATTTTCAGGTGTATGGAAGGAATGAGTAATGAATGAAGGATGGACTAAAGCTCAAGCTTGGGGATGCCACGCGTGTCACCCCAAGAAATATCCAAGAAGTACAAGTGTCAAAGCTTGGGGATGCCCAAGGCATCCCCTTCTTCATCAATAAAAATCCCAGGTTTCTTCCAAACGCTTCATTCTTATTGTTCATGCACAGTTGTGTTGTTCTTGGAGCGTCTTCTTTTTTGTTTTCGTTTTGGTTTTAGTTTGCTTGGTTTGCCTAGTTTTCTGAATAAATTGGTTGGACCCCCTCTTTCATACATTGGTTTTCAAATAGTTTGGTTTGGTTTGGAAAAGAGTAGGAAAGTTCATGCTTAAGTGGTAAAGAGAGCTTGTTTTTGACTGCGGCCTATGCTTTGTCATGCCATGCTTGATATTGTTTTGGCTTTATGCTTAGTATTCTTTGCTGTAGCATGACTTGTTATAAACAATTGAGATTGCTTAATGTGCCTTGGATGAATCATGCGTTGTTTTAGCATATTAAAGCATAGTATTATGGTATTCTCCTTTGATGCTTTATTTGGGTTGACTTGGTGCATGCTCACACCATGTTATGCCTATCTCAAGTTACCATAAGCCTTTATGATCCTTTAGTTTTCAACTTGTAGTATCACTTTATGCTTTGATCAATGATGTTTTGTCGCTCTGCATGATTATGGCCATTATTGCTCTCTTAATTTGTCGCTCCCAGTATTTTGCTAGCCTCCACAACCAAGTATGAGTCCCACTCATGCATCCAACTTCCTAAACCAAGTTATTCCAAAGAGTCGACCATACCTACCTACTATCATATGCTATTCCAAGTATATTCATGTTTTTGTTTACCTTCCAAATTAAACTTGTTATGAGAAAGCTAGTGATTAAAGCTCTCACGAACTTGATGGCACACTTTAATTTTCTTGCCCTTAATAAACTTGAACCATTGTGTCGTCTATGTTGTATATGCTTGCACTTATTTGTTGGGGATTAGCAGAACCATGTTGTCATGGGGAACGCTTTCAACATTGCACGGGTACTTTGTACCTAGTTGATATCATGCTCTTTTGTCTATGGATGTCGTGTGAAATGAAAGGGAGCTTGTAAGTCCATGGAGTTATGTATATGTGTTAGAAAGCCTGGTCATTGATATAATCCATGCTGACATGGTGGAAACCTGCAGCGTAACCATAATGAGCTGTGTATGAAGCATTCTTCTTATAAAAAAAGAGTCCTATACTGAGAAAAAAGAGAAAAAGAAAAAAATATTATGAAAATAGGAAAGAGAGAAAAAAATCACCATATTCCCATGGTAAATAAGAAGATTGCTGAGATGCTCGTTGTCTGCTTGCCTTGTCATTTTGATATGGGGATTCTTCCGTATCATCGGGCAAGGGGTACCCCGTTGGCGGTTCTCTATGATACACATGTACTTACAATGACAAGAACTTACCGGTGACTAAACTTGAGTAGCATGAGGAGCGACCCTCGTATTCAAGGTACATGAGATTTCTAACTTATACTTCGTCAAGCATGTACACCATAGTTTGTTCACTTAACCTTAATCACTTCAAGATTCTTATGATAGGGGCAATGAGAGCTGAAAGCTATTAAGTACCATAATTTTTGGAAGCTCTTTATGAGACTTGAATCCCTACTTCCTTCTATGAAGGCCTTTCTTCCACTTATACATTGAGTCTCCACCTTCTACCTTTATGCACCTACTTTGAGAGCATAGTGGCCATTCTTAGTTCTAGGTGCATTGTCCCAAGACTTGTTGATTGATGCATAGCTTTGATATTGCTTGTTTTAAACTATTTGTATCTAGTCACTCTTATGAACTTTGAAGGTGTCCTATGCATTTATGTTTGCTACTCTATAAGGGACAAGCTGAATACCACTATGCTATGTTCTCTTTATGTGAAACAAACAAATGTCTTGCAAAGCATTGTTATTCATGAATCTTTTGTTTGTGCCTTTTCATGTTGCATCATAGTTTCTTTGTCTTATTTCTAGAACTTTGTCTTTCATGTTATGATTGAAGTACTATGATCCTAGCTTTGAATGTTTTACAAATACTTTGATCAAGTTTATGATGGTGCATGTCACCTCAAAATTCTTTCTTTTTATCACTTACCTACTCGAGGACGAGCATGAGTTAAGCTTGGGGATGTTGATATATTGCAAATGTATCTATAATTTTTGATGTTCCATGCTTGGTTTTATCTACTTTCTTATGTTTTGTCCACACTTTGGAGTACTTTTCATATGATTTCTTGGACTAACCTATTAACAAGAGCCACAGTGCCAGCTGCCTGTTTTCTGCTGTTTTTGGTTCCAAGAAAGTCAGAAAATGAATATTCTCGGAATTGGACGGGACAAAAGCCAAAGTCATTATTTTACCGGGGGACACCTGGAGCCAGAATACAAGATGGAGAAGGGCCAGAGGGCGGCCTGTAACATCCCAAAACTTCAATCCAAGCTTATCAAGATCTAAATCATCAAAATTTAGGGTTAATAAAAACTTTTCCAAATTAAAAATAAAAGCATTCATGTGTATGAGCATTTAATTTAGGAATTGATTTTAATTGCCATGGTTCTGTGATTCTTTGGTTGTAAAATGTTTCTTAGGTGATTTAAACATCATCTACATCATTCCCAAACTTTTACTAAAGAAAATCAAATAAAAAACAATTAAAAAGGAGGAATGGTCATTTTGACCATTTTAATCCAATACACTACTTTGGGTGTTCCTAGCACTCATTTCTTAACAGAAACAATTCATGATCTTTGCACCCCTTGATAGTACACATAATGAGGTACCAAGGCCCACCTTGTGATCTGCAAAAATCTTTCAAATGCTAATTTTAAATGACAGTTCAAAATTGAATCTATTTCATATGGGAAGATCCCACTTTTTCAAAAACCATTCAAACAAGCTCCACTTTCAAAACCCTTGCAACTAGAGACTACCTAGCACTAGTGTAGATCACCCAAAAATTTTGAACTCAAAATTCAAAAGTTTTTCTCTTTCAGCCATTTTGTCAAACACCTTGCTAGCAAGATCAAAGTGGCCTAACTATTACTGTTTTGGGGTTGATTTTGTCTAGCAATTTGAAGTGCTTTGATCACCCTTGTCTCCCTCAAGCCTAATCAGACCAACCCCAACATCTCCCCTACCTCCTAGCTGCACTGCCATGCCATGCCGAGAGCACCTTGCCGGCCCACTTGGCCCTCGCAGCAGCAGACCGCTCTCCCCTATCTCGCCATGTTTACAAGCTAGCTAGTGGTCCACTGCCACCGTCCAACCAGCCCTAGCCTAGAGCCGGAGACAGGAATGACCAAGAACCGCCGCGCCCAAAGCTGGTCGACCATGCCGACGCCGCCCGCAGAGCATACACTGTCCCCGCGTGCACATACCGCCCCTCGGCCGCAGCCCGCGCCTACCGCTCGCATGACTGGGAACACCAGACACCTGATACGCCTGACGCCTCCCAACCACTTCTCGCCGAACCTGCAGCCTACGCCAGAGCGCGTGACGCGCCCGACCAGCACAGAGCTCGCCTTGCCGCGCCTTTAAGCCTCAGCGCACCGCCAGGAGACAGGCCACCGCCCCCTACCTCGAGCCACGCCGCTAGTCCCCTGTGCCGCCCTCGCCGGAGTCGCCTGCCCACACCCTTCGGTCTCACCGTCGGGCCTATATAAGCCGGCCTCCCCAGCCTCTTTTCTGCACACCCACTCACTTCCCACCTCTCACTGATCCTTTCCCCTCTCTACTGAGCCGGAGCTCTGCTCGCCTTGAGAGGAGTCAGGCAGAGGAGAAGGGCGCCTATGATTTAGGGCACCCCAAGCTCCATCGCAACCGTGCCTCGCCTCGCTGTTGTCTTCCAGCTTGTTTGCCCGCCTCGCCTACCCAGCTGGAGCCCTGGTAAGTCCCCGGTCGACCCCCACCGAGCCGCTAGGGCAAACTCTCGTCGGCGACCTGTTCTTCGTCGACGACGACCCTCAGCCGTAGATCCCCCTTCTAATCCTACGGCCCACAGCGCGCGTACCGTTTCGCGTGTTATGAACCACTGACAAGCGGGACCCCCCTGTCAGCAGAGCCCCGCGCCGCGGAGCGCCACTGGGCCGGCCCATGTTCTTTCCCGCGCTAGCCCAACCGTTCAAATTGGATTTTTTTTAAGTTGAATCTAGTTTCTGTCCACTAGTTTAAAATTCAATTCTGGGAGTTTTACAAATCCAAATTGCATGAAACCAATTTTGTCTAAAAGGTATTGAAATGATCTATCCAAGCCTGTTGGATTTAATTCAATTAGTGTTATAGATCTCTCCTAATAAAAATAACAAAACAGAAGAATTTGCACCTTGCAACATTTTTATAAAATCAACCAAGTTAGCTTTTGAGTTGATTCAAACTCTCAAAAATCACATTTCACCATATCTATCTAAATATGTAATAATATTAAGGTTTACATGCAGTGACTTTGGACTAGTACCAAAATAATGCTATATAGGCATTTCTAGTCACTTTAAATCATTAAATAATGAACTTAAACCAAAGTGATTATGATCCAACCTTTAAATCTCATTCCCACATATTAGAGTATGTGGTGATGAAATGTGTCAACATGATCCCATAATTTAAGTGGTTAATATTAAATCTTAGTTAATTTTTCAATGAGTAGAAATTACTTTTCTAAAACAAAAAGGATGAAACTATTGAATTAAACTTGTGATGCTTGTGATGATAATAGATCATCAAATGTGTGTCTTAGAATGCTAATTAGACTAGTTAAGCATTGTTTGGTGATTGTGTGTTCCGTATGTATTTATAGACGATAGTACCGACCAAGTCTACGAGGAGGAGGAGTTCTACCAAGAAGAAGAAGAAAACTTCAACCACTACACCAACCAAGGCAAGCTATTAGTGTCAAGTTAAACCTTGCAAGTTTAGTACTTAGCAAGCTAGGATCAAACTAGAAGGTTTAGCAAAGATTCCTTAAGCATGCTTTGATCACACCCCTTTGACTATTAGTACCTCAAGTCTTTGTTACAAGTTTTACCTCCCTTAGTTACACCAAGTTCTTTACTGGTTTTGAAGGTAGCATAAAGCGTATAAAACTTGACCTATTTTAGAAACCTTTAGATGTCATTCTACGGCATGAGATTGAACCCATCACTTCCACCTTAGTGAACACTCTTAACCTAGTAGTTAGAGTAGATCAAAAACTTGAGTCACTTTAGATGGGAGCACTTGGTGAAAATGAATTATGAAAACCTTGGAATGATGAGTCATTCTATTGAGATGTTTTGACATGTGTTGAGAAACACAAATGGTTGATGAGGATGAAAATGTTGAGGCATGAGCCTTAACCCTTTTATAAAACTGATGGTTGGATTCGGATGCGATACCATTCCAAAATTTACCGTACAACCACACTGCCTGAATTGGGTAAGGCTTAGCTGGAAATTTATATGCATTAGTATTAGTTCCCTCGTGGGAGAGGTTTGAGCTGAGGCTACCTCTCAATGTTGTCCACCTATGCAGTGCCCAAGATGACAGATGGTCATGGTTGGGAGGCCATGCTCATAGGAGAGGTGCTTATACTAGGGTGTGTAAAAGGGAAGGTTACGTTTGATTATCTGCATACTAAGTATGATGATTCAGGGTTATCCCTGATAGATGTATTGAATCTTGTGGTGAAAGTGTACCACCTCTGAAGAGTGTCAAACTATTCGAATAGCCGCGTCCACGGTTATGGATAGTTGCAATGGCCATACTGTTTCGTTGTCAGATGTTTTCAAAACAACTTATGAAATGAATGATGAATCTTGACTTGACCACATCAGGGTTGTGTTTATGACAATAGCTTCCCAACTTAAGTGATTCTAGAACTTTACTTTATCTTTCTTTGCTTCGGAACTCAGCTTAGGTTTCAAACTTAACTTGATAGTTAAACTTAGATTTAGCACTTTAACTTAGAACTATAGTACCTGTTAATAGTAGTTTGCGAGTACTTAAAGAGTACTCATGGCTTTTGTCCCTGGGTATTCTCATGGCCAGACTATGAAGGAGACTATCAAGATGATGGCCAGTAGGACGACTATGATAACTAGGACTATCTGCCTTCATCAACATTGCCTGTGCCCCTGAAGATGGACCCCACCGCTACACTTATCTTTTATTTCCGCTGCTTGTTGTATTAAAGACTGGATCACGAGATCCTTATTTGTGTAAGATCTTATGTATGGTTTGTAATGGATGATGTACTATGATATCCAATCCGTTATGTCTCGCAAAAATGGCAATCCTGGGATTGCGAGGTATGGCATAATGGGCATCTGGGATTAAAAATCCGGGTGTTGACAAGTTGGTATCAGAGCCATCCTGACCATAGGAGACCCTAGTTAGAATGGACGTCCAAACAAAAACTTAGTTTCAAAAACCAAAGTGAGTATTTATGAAAAACTATCTCCTCTCTTACCCCTTGGAATTCATTCTTTCTCAAAAATTCATGTTCCTCAAAATTATTACATTACTACTTAAAATTTGACACACTTGGTCACTTCACTAATTTCCTCATCCTTAATTCTTGTAGATGGAGACTCAGTTCAGCAAGCTTTACCAGTTGGGAAACGGAGGTCAGCTGATATTCGAGAGGGATCTGGATTCACTGTCGGAGTTACTAGGACGCCCACATCCGGAGTTTCTTGGAGCTCAACTTCCAGGACCCCCAGGAGGAGACTTATAGTGGCTAGTCACCACAGATCTTAGAGGAAGCATCGAAGCACCAACTTCTAGGAAATTCAGTTCTCCGTGAGAGAGAACAACTGGCTAGATGGATTAGCCAGGGTAATGCATGAAGCTCTAGCACGTCTATGTGCCCTCAGCGTCAACAAGATCCAAGGAACCCGTTTTGCCCACTATGCAAGACGTGATTTCATGGGAATGCCGATGGAGATGCCAAGTCACCCAGAGTTGAGGCGTCAAGTGGAGAACCTTGACTTCTTGCTGCATGACTGACAGCAGAAACTGGACAATGCCAGAGAGTTAGCCAACCAGAACCGTGCCATTGCCGACCAGAAGGCCCAGACTTTCGCACTACTCGTCCAGGATCGCTAGTCTCTTCGCCGCCAGTGTGCCAAGAAGGATCGCACCATCGCCTGTCTTCGCAAGAAGGTGGCTGACCTCGAGAAAACCGTCAAGGAGAAGGAAGCTCAGCTTGCCGCCAAGGAAGAAGAAGATGAGGGTGAAGACATCCAGGGAGACATGGATTCTTACCTCAGCAACAATGATGACTTTCTGGAGGAGGATGATGTGGACTTCTACACTGATGATGAGGACTCCGACTTCATCGACGATGAGTAGATGGACTAGAGCACTGTCATAGCATGAGATGTATCGGTCCCACTGTATCGTAGCTTGCAGAATGGTTCTTCAAACCATCTGTTTTCCCTTTGATTGTTGTGATGTGTGTTGTATCGTGTACTTGCTTGCATGAATGAAATGGAGTTAGTTGAAAAACCTGAGTCTAACTCAAAGTTTTAGCTTTGAAAAACCAAAACCATGAACCTTAGAATTTCCCTCTTACCCCTATATCTATCTCAATCTTCAGATGACTCGTGGAAACCAAGGAGGGAGCAGCTCGTCGGAAGACCCAATGCTGCAGATCTTGCAGAATCTCATCGCAGACCGTGAAGCAAGCATGGCCGAGCGCCAAGACAACTTAGCAACATTGCAGCAGATCGCCCAAATGGCTCTCAACAACCAAGGACATGGAAATCAGGATCACCAGGGATCCAAACTAAAAAAATTCAGAATACCAATCCCCCAATCTTCAACCAATCAGAAAACCCATTAGATGCTGATGACTGGTTACAGACCATGGAAAACAACTTAGAAGTTGCAAGAGTTGATGAAAATGAGAAAGTTCTCTTCGCCACCCACTATCTGGCGGGAGATGCAAGAGCATGGTGGAATAGCATCCGCAATATGAACCATGGTCAAGTGATGACATGGGAAGAATTCAAAGTCAAGTTTAGCCGCACCCACGTGCCGCAAGGTCTAGTCAACAGAATGAGAGATGAATTCTGCGAACTAAAGCAAGGAAGAATGACTGTGGTGGAGTACCGTGACAGATTCCTGTCACTTGCTAGATATGCACCTGATGAGATCAACACGGAGGCCAAGAAGAAGGAGAGATTCTTGAACGGACTGCATGATGAGATACAGACTGTCCTCGTCAACATCTGTTTCCAGGATCTCGAAGAGCTAGTCGACTCTACCATTCAGATGGAAGGGAAGATTAACAAGGCAAACGATAACCTCAAGCGTCGTATGATGCAGCAGTAAGGATCCAGTAGTCACCAGAAGTACCGTCCCAACCCTTCACTAGGATATGCACCAAGGAACAACCGACCCCCAATGTCTCGCCCAAGCTACCCCCACCATATCGGAGGCAATGTGAAGTCTGGAGGAAACAATCACAACTCCGGCAATGCCAACAATTTCAACCGTGCACCTCCCAAGAACCACAACAACAACAACAACACTGCACCTGTAATCGGCAGCAATGTTGTGCTGTCATGATCAAAGACAAGTCCCGATCACTTGTTTCGAGTGTGGAGTGAAGGGTCACTACTCCAATGAGTGTCCCAAGAAGACAGAGCCAATGCCAATGTGAATGCCCCACCAAGATGGCGTCGTGTTCAACCAGGAATGAGATTTGCCCAGGAACCCTCACAACCAACGGTCGTCTCTTCCACATGAACACGAAGAAGCCTAGGAAGCGCGGATGTAGTACTGGGTATGTTTTCTGTCAACTCAGTTTTAGCAAGAGTATTGTTTGATTCTGGAGCATCGCATTCATTTGTCACCGAAGAATTTGCATGCACTAGTAAGATTCACCCAACCAACCTGAAGCATGTCATGATAGTTCAAATCCCTGGTTCAACAACCAAAGCTAGAAAATTTTGCAAAGCTATACCTATCAGAGTACATGGAATAGATTTTTATGCCAACCTAATTGTACTTGGAACCAAAGGATTGGAAGTAGTACTAGGTATGGACTGCATGTCAAGGCATAAAGGACTAATAGACTGTGCTAAGAAAGCCATCACCATGACCAGTAGTTCTAGAGTCATAGTAGAGCATATCTCTGAAACCTTACCCCGTCAATTCAAGTGCAACAAGAGTGTAGCCCTACCCACCATAGACCAAGTCAGAGTAGTCTGTGAATACCCCGACGTATTCCCAGATGAATTGCCAGGTATGCCCCCGGATAGGGATATTGAGTTCATTATCGAACTAATCCTCGGAACCGGACCCATAGCCCAGAGACCCTATAGCATGAACCCCTCAGAGTTAGAGGAACTAAAGAAGCAGTTGGATGCCATGTTAGAGAAAGGCTTGATTCAACCAAGCGCATCACCATGGAGATCATCAGTGTTATTCGTCGACAAGAAAGATGGAGGTAACCGTCTATGTACAGATTACAGAAAGTTGAATGACGTCACCATCAAAAACAAGTACCCTTTGCCAAAGATAGAGGATCTATTTGATCAGTTGACTGGAGCTCAGGTATTCTCAAAGATTGATCTTAGGACTGGTTATCACCAACTTAAGATTCGTGCAACGGATATTCCGAAGACCGCCTTTACTACTCGCTATGGTTTATACGAGTATACGGTTATGTCTTTTGGATTAACCAATGCCCCTGCTTATTTCATGAATCTCATGAATAAGATCTTTATGAATTTCCTAGATAAGTTTGTAGTTGTGTTTATCGACGACATCCTTATCTACTCCAAGTCAGAAGAAGATCATGAGCAACATCTAAGAGTTATCCTAGAAACCCTGAGAGAGCATCAGTTATATGCCAAGTTCAGCATGTGTGAATTTTGGCTAAAGGGAGTAGGATTCCTAGGACATATTGTGTCTGCCGGAGGAGTCTCTGTTGATCCCGCCAAGATCAAAGATGTCGAAGAATGGGAAGCCCCAACCACTCAAACCCAAGTCCGTGCATTTCTCGGATTAGCGGGATACTACCACAAGTTCGTAGAAGGATTCTCAAGCATCGCCCGACCCATGACCCAATTGTTGAAGAAGGACAAGAAGTTTGAATGGACTAACAAGTGTGAAGCCAGTTTCCAAGAGCTGAAGAAGAGATTGATATCAGCCCCAATATTGGTCATGCCAGACATCAAGAAGCCGTTTGATGTGTATTGTGATGCATCCAAGATTGGTCTAGGATGTGTACTGATGCAAGAAGGAAAAGTCATCGCGTATCTGTCTCGACATAATCAAGCAAAGATGAGCAGAACTATCCGACCCATGATATTGAGCTAGCAGCTGTGGTTCTAGCGTTGAAGACATGGCGTCATTATTTGATGGGTAATCGCTGTGAGATTTACTCAGATCACAAGAGTTTAAGATATATCTTCACTTAGAAGGAGCTGAATATGAGGAAAAGGAGATGGATAGAGTTAATCAAGGATTATGACCTTGACATTCACTATCACCCCGGCAAAGCCAATGTGGTAGCGGATGCTCTTAACAGATTGCCGTGTAGGCTTAACACCATGATCAAGGAGAAGCAACCCAGTTTGTATGAGGAGTTGGAGCAGTTCAGGACTGAATTAGTTAGCAAAGGGTTCTTAGCTAGCATTGAACTTCAACCCACTTTGTTTAGCCAAATCAAGGAAGCCTAGAAGGGGAATGAAAGTATCGACAGAATCAAATGTCGTATTGGTACAGGAAAGGTACCTGGATTCACCGAAGACGAAGAAGGAGTACTGTGGTACAAAGGACGTATCTGTGTACCAGCAGATTCGGAGCTGAAGGAAGTTATCATGAAGGAAGCTCATGATACTCTTTATTCTATCCACCCCGGAGGAACGAAGATGTATCAGGATTTGAAAGAGCAATTTTGGTGGCACAAGATGAAGAGAGAGATCGGAAGCTACATCGCCAAATGTGAAATCTGTCAAAGAGTGAAAGCAGAGCATCAGAGACCTGCAGGACTGTTGCAACCATTGCAGATTCCGGAATGGAAATGGGATTCCGTCGGAATGGACTTTATCACCGGTTTACCTACTTCTAGTAGGGGAAATGACTCAATCTGGGTCATAGTGGATAGACACTCCAAGGTAGCCCCCATTTTATACCTGTCAAAACAACTTACCAGAGTGCAAAGCTAGCAGAGCTGTATATTGCCAGGATTGTTAGTCTGCATGGAACCCCCAAAACCATCGTATCAGATCGAGGAACCTAGTTTACCTCGAGATTTTGGCAGAAAGTCCAAGAAGGATTAGGAACCAAGTTGAACTTCAGCACCACGTATCACCTGCAAACCGATGGACAGACGGAGAGAGTCAACCAGATCTTAGAGGATATGCTTAGAGCTTGTGTGTTGGAATATGGATCAAAATGGGAAGACTGCCTACCTTTCCCAGAATTCTCATATAACAATAGTTATCAAGCTAGTTTGCAGATGGCACCATTTGAATTCCTATACGGAATAAAGTGCCGTACCCCTTTGAATTGGTCACAAGTAGGAGAGAGTCAGATCTTTGGACCCAACATTCTCCGAGAAGTAGAAGAGAAAGTTCAAAAAGTCCGTGAGCGCCTCAAGACCGCCCAATCCAGACAGAAGAGTTATGCTGACAAGAGAAGAAGAGACTTGACTTTCAATGTCAGAGATTTTGTATATCTCAAGGTTTCACCATTAAAAGGAACTCAACGCTTTAGTCTGAAGGGAAAGTTAGCCCCCAGATATATCGGACCTTTCAAAATTCTGAACCGTCGAGGAGAAGTATCGTATCAACTGGAACCGCCGGAAGAGATGTCAGCCATCCACAATGTGTTCCATATCTCGTTACTTCGCAAATGTTTGGAAGTGCCTGAGAAGACGGAAGTTTTCAAGAACATCGATCACAGAGCTGTGGAAATCAATAATGACCTGACCTATTGGGAAGTACCCATCCGTATCTTAGAAGAAGCCTACAGAACCACCAGGACCAGGAGTATCAAGTTTCTCAAGATTCAGTGGAGCAACCATACCGAGGAGGAAGCCACTTGGGAGCGCGAAGATTACATTAGGACTGAGTTCCCAGATCTCTTTAGTTCCTAGTTTTCTTTGTAAATCTCGGGACGAGATTTTGTTTAAGGGGGGAAGGTTTGTAACATCCCAAAACTTCAATCCAAGCTTATCAAGATCTAAATCATCAAAATTTAGGGTTAACAAAAACTTTTCCAAATTAAAAATAAAAGCATTCATGTGTATGAGCATTTAATTTAGGAATTGATTTGAATTGCCATGGTTCTGTGATTCTTTGGTTGTAAAATGTTTCTTAGGTGATTTAAACATCATCTACATCATTCCCAAACTTTTACTAAAGAAAATCAAATAAAAAACAATTAAAAGGAGGAATGGTCATTTTGACCATTTTAATCCACTACACTAGTTTGTGCGTTCCTAGCACTCATTTCTTAACAGAAACAATTCATGATCTTTGCACATAGTACACATAATGAGGTACCAAGGCCCACCTTGTGATCTGCAAAAATCTTTCAAATGCTAATTTTAAATGATAGTTCAAAATTGAATCAATTTCATATGGGAGGATCCCACTTTTTCAAAAACCATTCAAACAAGCTCCACTGTCAAAACCCTTGCAACCAGAGACTACCTAGCACTAGTGTAGATCACCCAAAAAATTTGAACTCAAAATTAAAAGTTTTTCTCTTTTGGCTATTTTGTCAAACACCTTGCTGGCAAGATCAAAGTGGCCTAACTATTACTGTTTTGGGGTTGATTTTGTCTAGCAATTTGAAGTGCTTTGATCACCCTTGTCTCCCTCAAGCCTAATCAGACCAACCCCAACATCTCCCCTACCTCCTAGTTGCACTGCCATGCCATGCCGAGAGCACCTTGCCAGCCAACTTGGCCCTCGTAGCAGCAGACCGCTCTCCCCTCTCTCGCCATGTCTACAAGCTAGCTAGTGGTCCACTTCCACCGTCCAACCAGCCCCAGCCTGAGGCTGCCAGACTATCCCAAGTGCATGGAGCAGCACCGCCTCACCACAGCCCGCGCCTACCGCTCCGCCATGACCTGGGGAACACCCCTACTGGCCACCCAACGCTCCCCAGCCACCTCTCGCCGTCGAACCCGCAGCCTCTGCCGCCCAGAGCGCATGACGCGCCCGACTAGAACAGAGCTCGCCTTGCCGCTCCTTTAAGCGTCAACGCACCGCCAGGAGACGCCACTGCCCCTACCTCGAGCCACGCCGCTAGTCCCCTGTGCCGCCCTCGCCGGAGTCGCCTGCCCACACACTTCGGTCTCACCGTCGGGCCTATATAAGTTGGCCTCCCCAGCCTCTTTTCTCCACACCCACTCACTCCCCACCTCTCACTGATCGTTTCCCCTCTCTCGCCGGAGCCAATCGAGCTCTGCCTCGCCGGAATTGGAGCAGGAGCCATCGCAGCAGGATGAGAAGGGCGCCTGCGATTTAGGGCACCCCAAGCTCCGCCGCAACCGCGCCTCGCCTCGCCGTCGTCTTCCAACTTGTTTTCCCGCCTCGCCTACCCCGCTGGAGCCCTGGTACGTCCCCGGTTGACCCCCACCGAGCCGCTAGGGCAAACTCTCGCCGGTGACCTGTTCGTCGTCGACGACGACCCTCAGCCGTAGATCCCCCTTCTAATCCTACGACCCACAACGCGCGTACCGTTTCGCGTGTTATGAACAACTGACAAGCGGGACCCCCCTGTCAGCAGAGCCCGCACCACGGAGCGCCACTGGGCCGGCCCATGTTCTTTCCCGCGCTAGCCCAACCGTTCAAATTGGATTTTCCTTTTTAAGTTGAATCTAGTTTCTATCCACTAGTTTAAAATTCAATTCTGGGAGTTTTACAAATCCAAATTGCATGAAACCAATTTTGTCTAAAAGGTATTGAAATGATCTATCCAAGCCTGTTGGATTTAATTCAATTAGTGTTATAGATCTCTCCTAATAAAAATAACAAAACAGAAGAATTTGCACCTTGCAACATTTTTATAAAATCAACCAAGTTAGCTTTTGAGTTGATTCAAACTCTCAAAAATCACATTTCACCATATCTATCTAAATATGTAATAATATTAAGGTTTACATGCAGTGACTTTGAACTAGTACCAAAATAATGCTATATAGGCATTTCTAGTCACTTTAAATCATTAAATAATGAACTTAAACCAAAGTGATTATGATCCAACCTTTAAATCTCATTCCCACATATTAGAGTATGTGGTGATGACATGTGTCAACATGATCCCATAATTTAAGTGGTGAATATTAAATCTTAGTTAATTTTTCAATGAGTAGAAATTACTTTTCTAAAACAAAAAGGATGAAACTATTGAATTAAACTTGTGATGCTTGTGATGATAATAGATCATCAAATGTGTGTCTTAGAATGCTAATTAGACTAGTTAAGCATTGTTTGGTGATTGTGTGTTCCGTATGTATTTATAGACGATAGTACCGACCAAGTCTACGAGGAGGAGGAGTTCTACCAAGAAGAAGAAGAAGAAAACTTCAACCACTACACCAACCAAGGCAAGCTATTAGTGTCAAGTTAACCCTTGCAAGTTTAGTACTTAGCAAGCTAGGATCAAACTAGAAGGTTTAGCAAAGATGCCTTAAGCATGCTTTGATCACACCCCTTTGACTATTAGTACCTCAAGTCTTTGTTACAAGTTTTACCTCCCTTAGTTACACCAAGTTCTTTACTGGTTTTGAAGGTAGCATAAAGCGTATAAAACTTGACCTATTTTAGAAACCTTTAGATGTCATTCTATGGCATGAGATTGAACCCATCACTTCCACCTTAGTGAACACTCTTAACCTAGTAGTTAGAGTAGATCAAAAACTTGAGTCACTTTAGATGGGAGCACTTGGTGAAAATGAATTATGAAAACCTTGGAATGATGAGTCATTCTATTGAGATGTTTTGACATGTGTTGAGAAACACAAATGGTTGATGAGGATGAAAATGTTGAGGCATGAGCCTTAACCCTTTTATAAAACTGATGGTTGGATTCGGATGCGATACCATTCCAAAATTTACCGTACAACCACACTGCCTGAATTGGGTAAGGCTTAGCTGGAAATTTATATGCATTAGTATTAGTTCCCTCGTGGGAGAGGTTTGAGCGGAGGCTACCTCTCAATGTTGTCCACCTATGCAGTGCCCAAGATGACAGATGGTCATGGTTGGGAGGCCATGCTCATAGGAGAGGTGCTTATACTAGGGTGTGTAAAAGGGAAGGTTATGTTTGATTATCTGCATACTAAGTATGATGATTCAGGGTTATCCCTGATAGGATATATTGAATCTTGTGGTGAAAGTGTACCACCTCTGAAGAGTGTCAAACTATTCGAATAGCCGCGTCCACGGTTATGGATAGTTGGAATGGCCATACTGTTTCGTTGTCAGATGTTTTCAAAACAACTTATGAAATGAATGATGAATCTTGACTTGACCACATCAGGGTTGTGTTTATGACAATAGCTTCCCAACTTAAGTGATTCTAGAACTTTACTTTATCTTTCTTTGCTTCAGAACTCAGCTTAGGTTTCAAACTTAACTTGATAGTTAAACTTAGATTTAGCACTTTAACTTAGAACTATAGTACCTGTTAATAGTAGTTTGCGAGTACTTAAAGAGTACTCATGGATTTTGTCCCTGGCTATTCTCATGGCCAGACTATGAAGGAGACTATCAAGATGATGGCCAGCAGGACGGCTATGATAACTAGGACTATCTGCCTACGTCAGCATTACCTGTGCCCCTGAAGATGGACCCCACCGCTACACTTATCTTTTATTTCCGCTGCTTGTTGTCTAAAAGACTGGATCACGAGATCCTTATTTTGTTGGGTTCGTAACATAGAAAACAAAAAAATTCCTACGGTGTGAACTACACACCAAGATCTATCTACTAGGTACAAAGCAACGGGTGGACATACATCCAACGAGAACTTACCCTCATAGACAACGAGCTTTGTTAATGAGTAGGAACTCGTGGTTGATGTAGTCGTACACTTGCCGATCTCAAGATCGTGATGAAGTCCAGCAGGTCCGGCTCCAGCACGTCCATCAGATCCAGCTCCAGCACCACCAAGTCCAGAACCACAAAGCAGCAGTGCATCCGTGATCGCACACACGTCCGGTACCCCGACAACCTCCGTCCCTCGCTCCAGCAAAGCAGCGGAAGCAGCAACTCCTTTCCAGATAAAGCCACTGGGAACATGTATCTCGCTAATCCGAGACCATGGGGAAATAATACTAGAGGGGGAGAGAGATCCTTCACAAGGAGGTGTGTGTGAGAAGTGAGGAGGGGTGGCCTTTTATAGGAGGAGGGGGGTGCCCCTCCTTCATGGCCGGCGCATGGAGGGGGTGACCCTTCACCTCCTCCATTCATGTGCTGGTAACCCCTCCACATTAAAATGCCCCTTCACATTCTCTTTTAAAGTCTCCACTTTAAGTGCATTAAATTTCTCCAAATTTAATGCTCTCTCATTTAATAAAACTATTTTATTATTTTTATTAAGAATTACTTTAATTAACAAACATTCACATAAAACCCCCTGCAACATTTCAATATAACATGCAGAACCAATTTCAGCAATTTCACCCGAAACAGTTTCGGTGTCTACTGAAATAATTCTAGCGCTTTCTTAAATCTTTATCTGAAACATATTTGCTCCAAATGGTGTCGGTATCCCTTAAGTGTGTCACCCTACGGTTCATGAATAATGCAGACATGATCGAGACCCCTCTCCGATCAATAATCAGCAGCGGACCGAGATCCATAATCGACTCCTACACATTCAACGATGACTTCGTGATCGTGAGAACCTTTAACGCTAGTAACTAAATCCCTTTGTCCCATGATATATTACATGTCCGAGATTCGATCATCGGTATCTCCATACCTAGTTTGATCTCGCATCGACATGCACTCTTTCTCGCTCCTGATATAACATTCTAGTGATCACATCACTTGCTTGCAAGCTATTTCAATGTGATATCACCGAGAGGGCCCAATATATCTATCCGTCATCGGATGGACAAATCACTCTTGATCCATGATCCTCAACATAACACCTTCAGAGTAATCGAACCCACCTTTATAGTCACCCCGTTACGGTGTGACGCTTGATGTTATCAAGATACTCTTCCGTGTTAGCAATTAACATGATCTCATGGTCTAAGGATAAAGATTACTGTATGATGTTATAGCAATATAAACATAATGACTTTGATCGTAATGCTATACTTCGGATGAATGTTCATCACATCATTCCACCAATGGTGTGACCTTGTTATTAACAACATCCAATGTCCATGATCAGGAAACCTTGATCATCTTGTTAATCAACAAGCTAGTCTATAAGAGAGGCATAACTAGGAACCCTTTTTGTTTATTAAACACACATGTATTGATGTTTCCGATCAATACAATTCTAGCATGTAAAATAAACATTTATCATAAACATGGAATAAGATAATAACCACTTTATTATTGCCTCTCGGGCATATTCCCTTCAGTCTCCCACTTGCACTAGAGTCAATAATCTAGTTTGAAAAACTTTGCGTATTGAACACCTATGGCTTTCTGGTGTTGCATATACGCTATTGCTAGTGGTTAACATAATCTCTGGATCTGACAGTTTCAGGTCCATGTGTATTTGCATGTCTCTGCGTCTCTACGCATCACTCATTCTCAAATGAGATGGCATTGTATAGATTTGGTCCTTTGGTGAGACCTTTAGTTAGTTCAGCTCAAAATATGTTGATATTATTGTCACACAATATATCTTCATAGTATTAGCCCACTTTGAACCACACCTAGTTTGATAACAAACTACTTAACACAAATGCCCTCCTTTGCTGCTACTATAGCAGTCATATACTTAGCCTTTTGTTGTAGTATCCGTCACAATGTCTCAACTTTGGAACTCATACAAATCCATCGTGGAACATCCTTTCCATTACATTGTGCCACCCATAGTCTAAATTGAGATAAATTTAATTTGTATCTTGTGACAAAACTAGTATCAATGTAACACTTTACAATGAACTATCTTTAACTATTTGTCACTTATACATTATATATTCTTAGTTCTTCCAAAGCTCATAAGAATATCTTTACTATTGTCCAATGATCATCTTATGAATCATTCTGGTATATGCTCATAACATTTAGAGCATAGGACATTCTGGATATATACATATCATGGTATAATCGATCAAAATCTTCATGTGATTTTACTCACCAAGTGTTGAAACACTTGAATTTTGATACAATCCTTTCCATGCAGCAACAACCTTTCTTGTTGTTTCCATATTGAACCCTTTCAATATCTCATATATGTATGTCTGGCACAACCATATTAGCACCTTAATCTATCCATATAGATATTGATGCCTAATATTCCGGGTTTGCCCAAGTCTTTCATCGAAATCTTATTTTAATGAAATTCTTAACTTGTGTCCACACAAGATACATCATTTCCAATCAACAATATGTCCTCTACATAATGTATTAGAAATATGTCTCAGCGCTCCCACTTAATTTCTTGCAAATGCAAGCATCTTCATCATCTCCGATGAATTTAAACTCTTTTAACATTTTCATCATGGTGAAGATTCCAACTCCGCTATGCTTACTTCAACTATTGAAGTTTACATGCCCTTTTAGCACCCTTTGAATTAACAAAACCCTTCGGACCATGTCATGTACATGTCCTAGGTTACCGTTCTATTAGAAGAACCTTGTTTTGTTTATTCAACTACCATATACCAAATTATATGTAGTGGTTGCTACATTAATCCGTCAAGACTATATATCGCTATGAAAGATAAAATCTTGTCATAGTCAACTCCTTAAACATTGTCGTAAACTTCTTTCCGACATGTCGACTATTTCATAGATGTTAAACATCCATGTCTTATTTCTTTATAGATCCAAACATGACCGATAGGCATCACGCCTTTCTAGAGGGTCTTCCAAGTTCAGAAACTTGTTTTCTCGTGTATGGATACTATCACGGATTCTATGACTTCTAGTCATTTTTTGGAGTCAGGGCCCATCATCGCTTCTTTGCTTGTAGTCGGTTCATCATTGTCAAAACAATAACGACTTGCTTATCAAATCTTACTATTTGATTCTTACCGGCCCACATGGTTCTATAGGAACTCTAATCTCCGAGATCACACCTTTTGTAATCACGAGAGCCATGAGCATTGTGGCCGCCACCGGGACACTTTCAAGGCCATGCTTTACTTAGCACATATAGCTAAGGTTCAACAACCTTATCAAAGTTCTATTGTCCTCCCACTTAACTTTTCACGAAAAATTCCTTCTCAAGAAACTTGACGTTCCAAGTAACAAACTCTTTTGTCCTCGGTGTTATGGAGAAATTCCCAACAAATTCTTTGGGATAACCTACAAAGACGTGCTTATCCGACTTTGGTTGTAAACATTTTACTTATACATAGCATACCAAAATTTAAGAAAAGACAATTCGGGTTTTATCCCAAACCATAACTCATATGGTGTCATTTCAATGGATCACGATGGTGCTCTTTTCAGTGTAAAAGTGGTAGTCTCTAAAGCTTCAATCCTTAAAACATAATGGCAGTTTTATAAATGACACCCTTGATCTTACCATGTCAAACATGGTTTGATTTTATCTCTCGAATATGCCATACTCCTATGGTTTATCGGGAAACACAAATCATGGAACAATTCCTCAAGTCTTAGGTGTTTTTGCTAAACATGTAACTCAAATATCTTCCATTATGATAGAATCATAAACTCTTTATTTTCTTGTTACAATGATTTTCCACTTCATCTTGAAAGTCTTTGAACAATTTTCAAATGTTTCATACTTCTTCCTTGTTAAGTAAATATACAGATATATTCACTTAAATTTTCGGAGAAAGCATATGAAGCAAAAAGATCCATCGCATATGTCTACACATAATGGACTATGCACATCAGCATGCACAATTTCCAATAAGCTAGTCATACGTTCCTCTCTGGCCTATGGACGGAGTTTCAATTATCTCGAGGAAAGTCTCACATGCGTCAATTGATCAAAATCAAAGACTCCAAAAATCCATCAACATGGAGTTTCTTCATGTTTTCTTTCAAATATAATTTAAACAGCGATGTCACTTCATAAGTGATCTTTCAATCATTTGTCTTGCGACATTTTAGCAATAGTATTTATGGATGTGATTTCTCCAACTAGACTTGTAAAAGTTCATCCATCCTTTATGGAATACGGTAATTATTTGAATAGCCATTGTTCTCATGATACCGGAACAAAATAACAATTATTTAAACAAATCTTGAAGGCTTGGTTTGATGACAACGAAAAACACAATAACACTTTATTTGTTTTCGATGAACATCATCACTCATTCTCTTGCTGGTTACTTAGGCCATTGTAGTTCATGAATTGTGTTGTCCTGTATGACACTTCATACCAACCAATTCGGTATCCAATACCTAAGAACCACATTGTTTAACAAGCAAGGAATATAGTCATAACATGTATATCTTCTATATACCTAAGTTGGACATCTCCAACCTTTTATTTTCTGCCAAATATTTTATAGATTCTCTTTCAATAATTCCTTTTTCTTTTAAAAGAATCTATCAACATCAATAGTGGTGTCATTCACATGACACATAGTACAAAGCGTATATAGTCAAATACTAATACCTTTGGACTTGCACTTTGAAGTGGATCACCATCATCAAATGTTTGGCATTCTTTCAAAAATCCATTCTTTAGTAATCTATTAGTGTAGTAAACATTTTACTTACATCTTCTATTCATCCTTATCATGACAACTTTCATGATCAAGCTACTATAACTTATAAGGAAGAATCACGAGTATAATATCAGTTCCCAAAACCTTTTTGGTAGATTCGGATGCCTAGCATCTCCATCCTTCACAAATTCTCATACAGTATGAGAACATGTATTTTGCTAAATTATACTCTATCATAATGCAACCAAAAACATTGTTTCAGATATCACAGTATCTTTCACACATGATGGTTTCTGAAAAAATTTCCAGCTCCAATATAATCTTGATATTAAAACAACTTTTTGAATCTCAATAATCATGGAGGCAAACATGATACTTTAGATACTAACATTGGAATTCTTACTCTTGATTTAATACTACTTATTAAACTTCATGGAGTAAATAGAGTTTGATGAAAGTTTGCAATAGGACTTATAAACTTTAAATTGACATTCGAAACAATACGATACCAGTTTGTAAAGTAAATATCCAGAATTCTATAGTTCTATTATCTCAAATAAAAACTAAGCATAAGGTAGAAAACAAATGCCAATGACTACAACAAACTATGCAAATTCACTTTGATTTAATTTATGACAAATTTGGTTCAACTAATCCAAATTAGAAATGAACTCCCACTCAAAAACGACATCCCTCGTGCCTTTTTGGTGATTACATGAACCAAATCCACTACAACAAGTCCGATCATCACGTGAGTTGATGTAGCTTCAAAGGCGAGCATCTATATGGGCATCATATCAACTATATGACTCATGCTTAACCTTTCGGTTCGTGTTCCGAGGCCATGTTTGTACATGCTAGGATCGCCAAGTAAGAACCTTAGTACTCGCATGTGTAAAACTGTCTTACACCCGTTTGTATGAAAGCGTAGAGTCAAGTACACCCGATCATCACGTGATGTCTCGAAATACGATCCACAAAACGGTGCATACTTAAGGAAGAACACATTTTTATCTTGATATCTAAAAGAGGGATCATCTTACAATGCTACAGAAAGCGCCAAACTAGCAGTATAAGATGCTAACATCTAATGTGTAAAGTGAAATGATATGGTCTATGCATTTGATCTCTATCACTTGCATCGTGGTATGATCTCTATCATTCCTTTATGTGTAAGGCCAAGGTCTATGGAACTTACACGTTGAGTGTGTTGTAAGAGTGTCTATCATACATCTACTTACAACAATACCATATCAATACACTAGCCCAGCAACGATCTAAACTAGACGCCTCTAATTTATCAATTGCAAGTTTTGCATGGCTTAGGGCTTTCGGAGATAGAACCGTTCTTACCTACGAACATGAACCACAACGAGGATAACTAAGTTATTAGCAACTCCTTGTAAATCAGATATTGACTATAGTAGGAGAGACAGACACCCGCCAGCCACTTATGCAAAACAAGTTGCATGTCAGTCGTGGAACCGGTCTCATGTACGATGACATGTAAGGTTGGTCCGGGCCGCTTCATCCCACTATGCCACCAATATCCAAAATACATAGAAGATGCAATAACATGATCATCATCGCCCACATATCAACATATGTGTACTACCCGTGCTAAGCACCTACGCATAGATCAGGCTCTGATACCACTGTTGGGTCCGCAGCATAGAAAACAAAAAAATTCCTACGGTGTGAACTACACGCCAAGATCTATCTACTAGGTACAAAGCAACGGGTGGACATACATCCAACGAGAACTTACCCTCGTAGACAACGAGCTTTGTTAACGAGTAGGAACTCGTGGTTGATGTAGTCGTACACTTGCCAATCTCAAGATCGAGATGAAGTCCAGCAGTCCGGCCCAAAGACGCCCATCGATCCAGCTCCAAAGACCACCTAGTTTAGCACCGCAGCAGCGTGCATCCGTGATGGCACACACGTGCGGTACCACGACAACCTCCGTCCCTCGCTCCAAAGAAAGCAGGAAGCAAAGAACTCCTTTCCAGATAAAGCCACTGGGAACATGTATCTCGCTAATCTGAGACCATGGGGAAATAATACTAGAGGGGAAGAGAGATCCTTCACAAGGAGGTGTGTGTGAGAAGTGAGGAGGGGGTGGCATTTTATAGGAGGAGGGCGGTGCCCCTCCTTCATGGCCGGCGCATGGAGGGGGTGACCCTTCACCTCCTCCATTCATGTGCTGGTAACCCCTCCACATTAAAATGCCCCTTCACATTCTCTTTTAAAGTCTCCACTTTAAATGCATTAAATTTCTCCAAATTTAATGCTATCTCATTTAATAAAACTCTTTTATTATTTTTATTCATAATTTTGTTTAATTAACAAACATTCACATAAAACCCCCTGCAACATTTCAGTATTACATGCAGAACCAATTTCAACAATTTCACCCGAAACAGTTTTGGTGTCTATTGAAATAATTCTAGCGCTTTCTTAAATCTTTATCTGAAACATATTTGCTCCAAATGGTGTCGGTATCCCTTAAGTGTGTCACCCTACGGTTCGCGAATAATGCAGACATGATCGAGACCCCTCTCCGATCAATAATCAGCAGCAGGACCTAGAGATCCATACCGACTCCTACACATTCAACGATGACTTCTGTGATCGTGAGAACCTTTAACGCTAGTAACTAAATCTCTTTGTCCCGCGATATATTACATGTCCGAGATTCGATCATCGGTATCTCCATACCTAGTTTGATCTCGTTACCGACATGCAGTCTTTTCTCGTTCCCGTGATATAACATTCTAGTGATCACATCACTTGCTTGCAAGCTATTTCAATGTGATATCACCGAGAGAGCCCAGAGTATATCTATCTGTCATCGGGATGGACAAATCCCACTCTTGATCCATGAGCCTCAACATAACACCTTCGTAGCACTGAACCCACCTTTATAGTCACCTGTTACGGTGTGACGTTTGATGTTATCAAGATACTCTTCCGGTGTTAGCAATTAACATGATCTCATGGTCTAAGGATAAAGATTACTTCGTATGATGTTATAGCAATATAAACATAATGACTTTGATTGTAATACTATACTTCAGATGAATGTTCATCACATCATTCCACCAATGGTGTGACCTTGTTATTAACAACATCCAATGTCCATGATCAGGAAACCTTGATCATCTTGTTAATCAACAAGGTAGTCTATAAGAGAGGCATAACTAGGAACCCTTTTTGTTTATTAAACACACATGTATTGATGTTTCCGATCAATACAATTCTAGCATGTAAAATAAACATTTATCATAAACATGGAATAAGATAATAACCACTTTATTATTGCCTCTCGGGCATATTCCCTTCATATTTGTGTAAGACCTGATGTATGGTTTGTAATGGATGATGTACTGTGATATCCAATCCGTTATGTCTTGCAAAAATGGTAATCCTAAGATTGCGAGGTATGGCATAACGGGCATCTGGGATTAAAAATCCGGGTGTTGACACAACCACACCACCTGGCCGCGCGGCCAAGCTTGGCCCGCGCCGGGGGTGGTGTGGCCAGCCTAGGCACCCCCTCGGCCTCTACTTCCGCCTATATATTGCCTCTGATACGGAAACCCTAAGTACCTGATCAAAAATCCACGAAAGAGTCTGTAGTCGTCGTCATCTTCATCCCTAGATCGGGAGGGATCTGAAGGTCTTCCCGGCACCCTGGCGGAGAGGGGAATTCACCCTGGAGGCCTTCTTCATCATCATGCAAGCCTCCGGTGTGATGCGTGAGTAGTTCATCTCTGGACTACGGGTCCACGTAGTAGCTAGATGGCTGGTTCTCCTCCTTTGTGCTAGCATGTTTAGATCTTGTGAGCTCTGTTCATGATCAAGATCATCTATTTGTAATTCTGCATGTTGTGTTTGCGGGGATCTGATGGATATTGAGATTCTATTTCAGATTGATTATTAATTCTATCATGTCTTTGTTATTTGTGATCTTGCATGCTTTCCGTTGTTAGTAGCTATCTTGGCCAAGTAGATGCTAACAACTCCAAGAGTTAGTATTTATGCTCGATAGTGGGTTCATGCCTCTGGTAATTTGGGGAAGTGACAGAAATCTCTAAGGTACTAGATTAGTTGTTGCTACTAGGGAGAAAACAACAATCCTTTGTTCATAGAACAATCATATTATTTATATTACACGCAATTCGTAATGCAATTATCATTTGCTTGCAACTTAATACTGGAGGGGGTTCGGATGATAACCTGAAGGTGGATTATTAGTCATAGATGCAGTTGGATGGTGGTCTATGTATAATGTTGTAATTCCCAATCGAATCTCAAAGGAGTCAAGATGAGTTGTATATGCTTGTATGCTTTATCGATGTTTGTCAATTGCCCCGCTGTAATTTTTTCACCCAACATGTTATCTATCTTAAGGAGAGCCATCTCTAGTGAACTATGGACCCCGGTCCTTTCTTTTACAATCAATCAACTGTTTACTGCTTTGTGTTTACTTTCTGCAAACTATTACTTCCTTCCATTCGATACGTTTAATCCTTTGTTTTCAACAAAACCAGTGAGATTGACAACCTCATCGCAAGTTGGGAGCAAAGTTCCATGGTTATGTTGTGCACGTCTCCACGTTGCTACTAGCACCGGTAGTGCGCCCTGCCAAGGCTCAGCTAGCAACACCTTTGGGGTGTTTCCTTGCTCCTACTGGATTGATAACCTTGGTTTCGTACTGAAGGAAAACTTGCTGGTGTGCTCATCATACCTTCCTCTTGGGGTTCCCCAACGAGCTTGATATATTTTGGGCCATCAGAGTCATCCGCAGGGAGCGGGACATGCGGGAGGTTCCGAGATTGTTGCGGAGTGTGAGACGAGCATAGAAGGTGGGAGTTCATCGGCGGAGATCGAGGCACATGGGAGTGTGTCGATGTCGTCGACGGGATTCGACCGACATGAGTGCGGGGAGCTCGGCCTCGGTGGGGATCTCGGCAATGAAGAGGGAGCATCGCTGGAAGGCGTCGAGCTAGGCGACGGAGAGACACGCGCGGTCAAGTTCTGAGACAGAAAAATGGCGATGGAAACAGAGATCAACGTCCTAAGGTAATCTCTGGTGAAAAATCTCTCAGATCGTCCGCTTTGCTAAGTAGAATCGCGAATCCAAGCCCATTTATCTCGATAGTTGGATTAATTGTGTTGATTTAATCTCTACACGTGATTCCCAATTCGATTTTTGGCAGGTTTCTCATCCTTTTCTTTCTTGTCGGGGGAAATTGTTGTGTGCACATGTCTCATCCAAGCCCATACGTTTGAAAATAAATTTAGATCATGGACGCATCAGAGACATGTACATGTGCATGTCCATGTTCTTAGGTCTGGTTATATACAGTCATTCAGTTTGCAGTGCTTGTTTCATCATGCAATTTGTTATCCTGGCATAATCCTCTATAGTAATGGTTAATTATTTTTGTAAGCAATCAGACACATCACAAAATTGCTTACCCATGTACTTAGGGAGTTGTTTTTTGCTTTCATGTAATATACTCATGATATCACTGTAATGTTTGTTCACAGTATTTTGATGTGCAGTTACCATAGGGGAACGCTTCGAGCAGGGTTAGTGGTGCCAAGGTTTGCCACATGCACCTTGTCGCTGCCGACCATAGCTGTCGCCTCGCAGCCTCCGCCGCCAGGATCCTCGATAACACAGCCAAGCAGACACCGCCATGCCCCACAGGGTTGCCCCGTGCCGCTCACGTGCTCGCTGCACTAGGTTCAGAGGCCCGACCCTGTGGGCCTGGGGTCGCTCCCATGAAACCCTAGGCTTGAAGAAGCTTCGCTCCGTCGGCCTCGTCGAGACTCTCACTCTAGGAGGAAGCCGGCCGTGAGAAGTGTCCTCCTGTTGGATCCGCCCAAACTTCGCCCGACGTGGACCCTCTGCGACATCAAGGTGAGGGAGGGGTGGTCGAGAGGGTCACGACACCTCCCGCGTCGCCCGTGGGGGCGACCCGGGAGGGGTGCGGGGTGTGCTATCGAGTTAGTCGTTTTTTCTCATATGCTAGAATCATAATTAAGTTACTAATTTAGTTAAGTTGTTTCATCAACATGCTTTATGTTGGTTACTCAATTTGATTAAATTGCATTTTAAGCAACATCCTTTCAGTTCAGTTCTGGAATTAGTAAAGTTGCTTCTATCATCATGCTTAAATTGGATAATGGATTAACCTAAGTTGAATTTCTATCGGAGCATGCTTGAATTGTGTTCCAAACTCTATTTAATATTATTATCGACATAGTTAAGTTGTCTACTGAATTTTATTAACTTTCTTATACCAGCATGTTTAAAATATTCCTAGTTTGCTACTGATCGATGACGGGGAGCGGTCGCGCACGAGGAAATGGAGATCGGTGATGGAGAGCGGCCTCGCCATCGGGGAGAGGCCGCGCACGAGGGCGTGGAGATCGACCCTCTCCTGATCTCGTCCGCCAAGGTTTTACCCCCGCACGCCACCCATCCCCGCCCATCCACTTGCCTCGCGCCACCATGACGGCCACCAAGATGCTCCGCACCCAGCTCGATGAGCTGAAGTCGAGGTGACCTCCATTTCCGCCTCCTGTATATGTTGGTAAAATCCTCATCCCCCATGTTGTCGCCAATGCTGTCCCCCATGCTCGTTCGGCCTCTAGATCAATGTGTATCTCTGTCAAGGTCGTGTTGTTAAGACGCTAGATGTTGTTTCAATGATTTGGTCTTTGGTTGGGAACTGTGTGGTTGGTTTAGTTGTACCAATGGCACAAGAAAACTGATTCCCTGTCATCATTTCTCAGTATTTTCACAAATTCCATGCTTCTTCAGGTTGCTTATTACTCTTTTTTATTTTTCTTCTCCCTCTTTTGTCCAGGCACTTCCTGGCAAACAGAACATAGAATGAAGCACTTGGTCATCTTGATCAACGACCAGCCAAATGTGTATGAAAGTATGGTTATTAGGAAACACATCAGTGTTGATAGAAGTGGCAAATCCAGACAGTCATCAAAGCCAAAGGTGCATAGACTGATCCCCTCATCAGATCCAAAATTGTCAGTCATTTCTGAGCCTAAATCAATTCACGTTTCATTGTCCTTTGTGCAGTGAAAATACGATGTTCACCCAAATAACTGTTAGGAATAATCTTGATATATGTATCCGCATGTTTATTTCAGTTTTGC
This sequence comes from Avena insularis, assembly GCA_023614405.1. Classification (NCBI taxonomy): domain Eukaryota; kingdom Viridiplantae; phylum Streptophyta; class Magnoliopsida; order Poales; family Poaceae; genus Avena; species Avena insularis. The sequence continues at coordinate 317,036,151 of CM042694.1, read as the reverse complement.
ATATAGTTAGGTGATCATGTATTCATATAGCTTGCCGTACTTCTAGTACGTGAGATACGTACAAGTTCGGTCTCCAGGTGATACACGGCGAGATGCCAAGGACTGTGTGATACGGTGCTGGAGTAAGCTGCATGAGGGCTAGCCGAATGATTCGGTGATCACCTAGTTGATTTAGTTAGTGCATGGATAGAGTTTGTTAGCTAGCTACTCAAGTTTGGCCTGGTCTTGTGGAGATGGATCAGGTTAGTGGGCAGGTAGTTAGTACGTGTGGTGTTAGTGGCCGAGTGTGTTGCCTCGGTGGTGTGTGCGTGAGTATTTAATCACTTGTAATCATGTTTACTTTTAGTGAGAAGAGAAAAGACAGAGAAGAAAAGTTCGTGGCTGTGTGTTTCAGCACGGGGCCAAAATCATTGTCTACCTTGTTTTTCCTTGTGAGTTTAGAGGAAGAAGGAGCTGCGCGAGGCAGCTCTGTCAATTGGTATCAGAGCACATCCGCTCTTGGTTCCTGTGGTGATGGCGGGAGACGGCGCTGCTGAGAAGGCCAAGGCGATGGAGCTGGCGAAGAAGACGGCGAGTGTAGCCATGGTGACCAGTGGCTTAGGCGGTGCGACGGCGGCGACTGCGGCGGCCGCCGGCAAGGTGTCGGTGCCGATGCTGACAAGGACAAACTACGCAGCCTGGGCGTTGCGGATGAAGTACATCATGCGTGTACACGGCGTATGGGGTGCCGTTGATCCAGAGAGCTCGGCTGCGGAGGCCGACGGGAGCAAGGAGGAGATGGCCATGACCATCATCTCCCAAGGCATCGACGACGAGACGCTGCTGCGAGTTGCAGAGAAGGAGACCGCAGCGGAGGTGTGGGCAGCGCTGCGCTCCATGCACGTCGGCGCCGAGCGCGTCCGGGAGGCGAGGATCCAATCCTTGCGCTCAGACTTTGATGCCCTCAAGATGTCTTGCGCAGAGTCCGTGGATGATTTTGCGGCGAAGTTCACGACGCTCGTGGGGCGTATCCGTGAGCTTGGAGACCCGATGGAGGAGAAGTACGTCGTGAAGAAGCTGCTGCGAGCCGTCTCCAAGAAGTACATCAACATAGCTTCCTCCATTGGGCTATTTTGTGACGTGAACAAGATGTCCATGGAGGAGGCCATTGGATCATTGAAGGCGCATGAGGAGCTCCTCAAGGGACAAGAGGAGGACGGAGGAGAAGAGCAACTTCTCATGGCGAATGGACATGGCTCGTCGCGAGGATGCGGCCGCGGTCGTGGCCGTGGTAGAGGGCATAGAGACAAGAGTGAGGTAGAGTGCTACAACTGCCATGAGTTTGGACACTTTGCTTGGGAGTGCCCTGAGAAGAAGGAGGAGAAGGCCTTGTTGGCCAATGGCTGCGCCGACGACGAACCAACCCTTCTTTGAAACTGCGTGAAGAATGGATATCAAGATTAGGGGGTTGATTGTTAGGAATAATCTTGATATATGTATCCGCATGTTTATTTCAGTTTTGCATATAGTTAGGTGATCATGTATTCATGTAGCTTGCCGTACTTCTAGTACGTGAGATACGTACAAGTTCGGTCTCCAGGTGATACACGGCGAGATGCCAAGGACCGTGTGATACGGTGCTGGAGTAAGCTGCATGAGGGCTAGCCGAATGATTCGGTGATCACCTAGTTGATTTAGTTAGTGCATGGATAGAGTTTGTTAGCTAGCTACTCAAGTTTGGCCTGGTCTTGTGGAGATGGATCAGGTTAGTGTGCAGGTAGTTAGTACGTGTGGTGTTAGTGGCCGAGTGTGTTGCCTCGGTGGTGTGTGCGTGAGTATTTAATCACTTGTAATCATGTTTACTTTTAGTGAGAAGAGAAAAGACAGAGAAGAAAAGTTCGTGGCTGTGTGTTTCAGCACGGGGCCAAAATCATTGTCTACCTTGTTTTTCCTTGTGAGTTTAGAGGAAGAAGGAGCTGCGCGAGGCAGCTCTGTCAATAACTCCAGGACAGTTGCTCGAGGAGCATAAGAAGACGATGACGACGATCAAGAGAACATCAAAACCTTTTGCAGAACCTGCGGCATCATATACAACATGAGCGAGTACTAGATCAGCTCCGACATCTATGAGTAGTGGTTCCAGGGCAAATGCATGCGAATAACCCTGGCCAAAGCGGAGCACATAAATCACTACAGGTGCCCCAACTGCAGAAGCTCCAAGAAAATTAGGTACTAGTAGGCAGTGCCTGCAGTTCTTGTCTCTAACCCAGGTTTGCCGCATCCAACACTTGTTGTGCATCGGAACTTTTTTTCCATATTTTTACTGAATTTTTCTCGGTGGTTTTCCATGAAGAAAGGCTGGCAAAAAGTTCTGGTATGCATGAAGCTCTGTTGTGGGAACTGAGAGTGTGGTAGCTTTGTTAGCCAGTGCTTGTGCATGACGGCACATTGGACAAGAGGATCCCTAGTGAATATGCTAGTTCTGATGTTGAATTTTGGTAGCCAACATGTATACATGCTTGGGCAAGTATGTAACATGGTCACTCATGTGTGATAGTACAGTAAGGAGGGCCTCTACTTTCACCCATACAGTAGCATGCTGATTCAGTGATCCGTAGCCTATTTTTTCAGCTTTTTTAGGCATATACAAGTGAAAGAAGACAAAAAAGCTACAAACCTGACCACCTGACTAAATAGCCAACTGCAACTTAAGTTTTTCATCATGCTCTAGATTAATAAAGTTTATTGCTTTTGACAACGTGCTTGAGTTGCTATTATCATTTGACTAAGTTGATTCTTATCATATAAACAACGTTGATCACTATAGTCGCTCTTTTCTGCCAGCATGCTTAATTTCATGTAATGATTTAACTAAGTTGCTTTGTCAGCATGCCTTGGTTTCTATAGTAAATTAACTAAGTTATGTTTTTTCATCTACCTAAAGTCTTTTTTTTCTCCATCATCTAACTTAAGTTTTACTTATAAGCAATGCCACTAGTAGCATACTGATTAACTAAAGTTGATTTTTGCCATCTCATTAAGATATCTTTCATGAAAATTAAGTTGTACATTGATGAGTTTAAACTAAGTTGCTCTTTTGCCATCCCTCAGTTGTGTAGTGATTCCAACTAAGTTGTTTTATTCATCATACTTATGTTGTTTTCGTCATTTTAATCTAAGGTTTGACTTATAATAAAATTTCCCCAGGTAGTATACTAATTTTATTAAGTTGCTTTTTGCCATCTCACTAAGTTGTTTTTCGTGAAAGTTAAGTGGTACACTGAGGAATTTAAACTAAGTTACTTTTGTGATCTCCTCAGTTGTATATTGATTCCAACTAAGTTGTTTTATTCAGCATACTTAAGTTGTTTTCATCATTTTGATCTAAGTTTTGACTTATAATCAAATGCCCGTAAGTAGTATACTGATTTTACTAAGTTGAGTTTTGCCAGCTTAGTAAGTTGTTTTTCATGAAAGTTTGAGTTGTTTTTAAACTAAATTGCTTTTTGTAATCGCCTTGGTTGTATACTGATTCTGATTAAGTTGTTTTCAACATACAAGTTACTAAGGTGTTTTTTCCTCTAATGTTTTCTTCCTGATAAGACATGGGGATGCCCTAAGTATGTAAATAATTACTTATGCTTTTTGTTTGTTCGGAAATGTACTAAGTTATTATAGGTTGGCCTAGATCTTTGTGCTTTTGTTCGTTCTTGGATCTACCAAGTTGCTACATGTTTGGGTTATGTTTTTTTCTAGGCCGGATGTGATTTCATTTACCTTTTCAATTTCATCAACTTCGATCGAAGTTTATTGTTTCTTGTGCGGCAATCTGCGAATAACTATATCCATGGTGATACAGGAATAAAGGGGTGCGGTGCAAAAGGATACAGAAAAAACAATCTAGGTTGCTTTTGGCTCCATGTAAGCTACAGTTCTAGATTCACCATGTTGCTTTTTTTTATGGCATCCGGTCCTTTTAAATTATATCTAACTAAGTTGTAGTTTTCATATCACCTAGTCGCTTTCGGCTCCATCTAAGTTGCAGTTCTAGATTCACGGTGTTGCTTTTTAAAAGAATCTAATCCTTTTGAATTATATATCTAAATAAGTTGTATCAGGTTTGTTCTTAGTTGCTTACGGTAGTATATACATGAATACAACTTTTGCATGATCCAGTGATTGTTATCTATCTACTAAGTTGTTCGAGGATAACTACTTTGTTGCATACACCTAGTCACATGATTTTCAACTAAGTTGTTACAGAGTTTCCTTGTTAAGGACATAGGGTTCCCTATATATGTATATCTCAGGCTTCTTATTTTGTTGTATCTACCATACAAAAGCACCACTACAGGTTGTTTTGCCATGCAAGAGTTTTATATTTCTGATGGTTTTTTATAATGGTATAGGTTTTGGACAGAAGCAACAAATCCACTAAAAAGGAAGATGAATAAGCGTAATTTCTGTTTACCAATCGCCAATGAAAATTGTATATGTATTCCATGAAAGTTACTGTAGGAATAGGTGTTATGTTGCTTTTCTTGACCAGAGTTGTTGTAGTTTTAGTGATTTGTTGTCCTGCAATATGTATATAGTTACTTCAGGTTGTTTGTTTTGTTGTTTATTATTGGGACTTGGTGTTCTGAAGAAATACTCCGAGGTTTCTACAGACTATGTGATTTTTTGGGTCTAGAATCTATGCCACCGGTGCAAGTTTTGTTGCTTCTGAGCCAAGGATGTTGACTATACATAAGTTGTTGTAGGTCTAGTAGGTTTTGTTACATGTCATGGGTTAAAAAATGCATCTAAGCTGTTGCTTGACATTTTGACCCAAATTAGGGGTTAGAGAGGCGGAATAAATGGACCGAGGGAGTGGAGGGTGTGTGTGTTCTCATCACCTTTTTTATTTTTCCAGAGCAAGTCAATGAGATTTGTTTTTTTCCTGTGTTAAAATATGTCAACTACAGAGCTATGGTAATTTCTGGAGGACAGGAGGAGGAAGAAGGGGTAGTCAACTACATATCTATGGTGATTTCTATAGGAGGAAGAAGGGGTACATCAGAGAGCATCCTGGGCCCAGGGGAGAGGGGGTGGTGCGTGTTTGCACGACATAGGTTGGCACCGTGCCTCTCGTGTGAGTCACGTGAGCTGAGGGGAGTTGGGCGTGGATGGGGATGTTTTTTTCCGATGTGGCTGGGAGGTACTTTCCATATAGGGGAGGAAAGAGGTCGTGTGGTGGCATGTGAATTGCCGTTTTGGATGAGGGCCGGGTTAGACAAACCAGCACCCAGAGGCTGGCTAGACGCGTCCATAATTTTATGTCATATTGAAAAGTTATGAAAATATAAAATCGATTGAAATTATGACAAATGACTATTAGAATCAACTATGATAAATGATTATTAGAGCCAACAAACACATGTGATGAAATTCATTTCTTTTGTACTTCTCTTGAGCACGAATGTGACGAAGTAATCACATCGCCCCCTCGACTGCAAATCTATTCGTCCCTATGCTTCTGCCCCTCCATTATCTAAAAAACATTTAGATTCCCAAAGTTCTTCAATATCCAAAGTGATTAATGTGTCCATTTAATATTGTAGATGTAGATTTTTTTTTAAAATATTTTGTCAAAGTTAGCAAAAATTAACTTTGGACTAATCCTTAGGTAAATTTGTTTGTGTTTTATATTAACTGCTAATTATTATCTCATATGAAAATAATCTTATTTTTTTAAATGGTAGCAAAGGATAGTTACATGTATTTTACCGAAAATAAAAGCGATTTACGTACTGACACAGATGGTACATATACACACGCACCCAAAAAAAACTACTATAGAAGAAATGTTGCCAGCGGTCCGGCCGTCCCCGTCTCGATCCCAGCACACCACACACCGCCTCCCCTGTTGCTACTTGCCTAGCCATGGTGCCGCCAGCATGAAGACTCGCCGCCTCTGGCCCTGGTTCTCCTCCGCCTCGATCCCACCGTCAGCCGCCGCCCTGCGCGCACCGCCACCACCGCCAGCAACCATGGTGGTGGTCTGCTCTCGTCCGTCTCCTGTAGGTCCAATCCGCCACCTCTACCTCGTGCTTCCGCTGCATCTCCGGCCGCCACCGCGCCTCTCCTCGTCGAACCCTGCACCTTGCCACTTGTGAGTGCGCGCCGCCGTTGGATCCCTTGCCTCTGAGCTCGCCCGCATTGGAAGGCATAGTGCCCGGACGTCGACCTCCCTCTGTTCCTGCTGGTCCACCTCGTGCTTAATCGGCGACGGTTCTCCAGTCCCAGCCGGATTTTTTGCATGATTTTCATAACTCAGTTAGTGTTAGTACAAATTGGATTTGATGATGACATCCAATGTAGCCGATCTTCTATTCGAGTTTCCCACACACAAGGGTGAGCTAGAAGTCCTCTTGTTGTCTGCTAGTATTGTATGTGTATCTTCTATTATAGAACAACTATACACTGAAATACTGTCATAATGATGGGGCAAGTCGATGATGAACAGACCATTTCAGAAGCTGTCTTGAACAAAATTATTGGCACAGCTAAAACTTATGACTTGTAGGTAATAACTGAAACGTGTTTATCTTTTCACTCTTACTGACACTGCATTGTTTGCATTGAAACTCATTTACGGTATTGATATTTGGTGTATTCTAGGTAAACAGGAAGCACCACGTACTTGCTTATAACCACCAGAGCCGCTGCGACCACCCCGAGGCGGAGCATGCAGATTAGGGCGTGGCCTCGGGTCAGCGGCACACCTCAGGCCCCTACTTGCTGTCGACGGAGAGCTGGGAGCGGCAGATGACGGCGCCACGTCCATGCCCTGCAGAGGCGCACGCCCGTCCGTGACCTGGCCACGCTCGAGCGGCAGCGGCGTCCACGCCCTGCAGCGCACGCCCCTCTGCGACCCGGCCACCGGAGCCGATGCGACCACGCCGAGGCAGAGCATGCAGATCAGGGCGCGGCCTCGGGTCAGCGGTGCACCTCGGCCCCCTACTTGGTGTCGACGGAGAGCGGGGAGCGGCGGACGAGGATGCGATGGAGGCTGTCGGCTCGGGATGTAGAAGATCCCCGCCTCCGAGTCTAGGGATGATTTTTTTTTGCTTTCCTTGATTCGTTGACTTACCAGGTCTACTCTGCGGCGGCATCCATGTTAATACCCCGAACTGCCAGGGGCAAATCCGTTCAAAGAAAAATCAAAACCAAAAACTGTATAAACGAACCTACCTCATGGCAAATCTCTATCTTCTTATCTCTACTAGCTAAATGTCCGTGTGTTGCCACGGTCCGAAGTTTTATTGGCACACATTGATCACATAAACATAAGATAAAACCTCCATGAAAAGATTATCACACATAATTTGCCGTGCGTAAAACCTCTGCAACGTTAGCGATTGTCGGCACATGGAGCTGCGAGAAAGTGGTGTGCTGCTGCATCAGTCGTTAGAAGGTTGTGTCTTGCTGGAACTCTCCAATTCGTTCCCAAACTCATTTTATTTGTTCAAAACGGACTTGAACTGAATAGATTCTAGTAAAATTTAGAACCACATGCTATTTTGCATGATATCTAAAGAAACATGAGCGTGTACTAAAGATACATGAGACACAAAATGATTAGCTGGCGTGCGGACTTCGCAACAACTTCTTGCAGCTTCGCGGGGCCTTTAGTCCGACGATGTGTGCAATGATGAGACGCCGGAGAAGAGGGAGGTTCCACTGCTTGGTACGATTGCAGCGGTTGTTCTAGAAGCCGATGAAGGCTGGGATTCTGGTGGTCAGATGTGTCATGCTCGTTGCTTCCACAAGACTGGGATGGTGCTTTCCGTAGCTTCTTGCCCTTTGATGGACTGTTGCATGATCCTGCCGTCATGGTTGAGGGGCTCGGGTCCTTGTTGTTGCCGCCGGCTGGTGCTGTGATGTCGGCTCTGAGCCCGCTTTGGGATGCGTCAGTGAGCTCCGATGATGATGACGACAAAAGGGAGTTGTCTCCGCAAACGCCGATGGCCTCCACCAAAAGCATTCTTTCTAGCTCGGTTTGTGGCACCGCCGATGTGTGTCACGAGGAGAAGGCACTAGCGGAGCCCTGCAGTGGCCTATCTGCTGCAGCTGCTGCTCTTGGAGATGAGGAAGGCTAGGTGCACGTGGGTCAGGGCGTTCGTCCCGACCGTGACCCATCATCTTTGCTTCAAAAGGAAGCTCTCGAGCGTAGTATCACCTTCAAGCGTTGGGATCGAGGGAGATGCTTTCGGTGCCTTGGGCGTGACCACCAGGTCAATGCATGCCGCGAGCCTTCAGATGCATCCGTTGTCGTCGTCCTAGTCATCGGGAGCGATTCTGCCGTGCGCGCTTTCCTGATGCTCGTTCTCCATACGCTCGTGCTCCTTGCCACCAGAGCCGCTCTCCACCTTGTTGTCCCTCATCATCCCGGAGTTTGGCTAAGGTCGTGTCTCATTCATCGTTGCATTCGGCAGTGGCGCAAAGACCCTCCCTTAGGTGTTGCGAGGAATTCAATTACGCCAGTTTGGACTCTCTCTTTCCGACCCAGGTTGCTTTGATGCACATGGAGCTCATTCAGCTGGTCGCCGATCACATCGAGGAGGCGTCTCGCCTCCTTCGTGAAAAGGTGTCAACACTCAAGCTACTGTTGGCATGTTTTGGTGATTCTTTGGAGCCGACGGAGGAATATTCTTTTGGTGGCTTGGGGCTCGCCCTTGACTCCACTAAGAAGAAATCGTCTGTGGTTATGGAAGAACATCTCTATGGTTGTTTTTCTCCTCGTTGCAGTCTCTGCCAATCGTCGCAGCATGATGTGTCGGCTGCCTCCGAGAGGGAGGGCATGGATGGGATCATGTCTCCGGTACTGCAGATCACACCAGAGCTTCATGAGTTGTGTGGGGAATCATCTGTGGTTTTTCTTTTGGAAATGGGCTCACTTGAGTCCTTGGCGGTGGCCACGACGCCCTTGCCCTCGCCACTGCAGTCGCCCGCCTCTATGGTCAGTGGAGGAGTGTTGGCGCATAACTTTGAGGCTCTTTTTTCTAAAGAGCTTTGCGGCTTGCTCGCCAGTTTAGATGCGGCTAGCCCTGGATATGACAAGGAATTGATTGCTTTTCTTGGCGGGAAAGCCTTCGGAGGAATTAATCAGGAAGGTGGAGAACTCTCTTAGAAAGGTATCTCTCGGGAGCAAAAGAAGGAAGAGGGGCGTCGCAAGGAAAGCTTCAGCAGCTACTTGATTGTTCAGTGGGTCTTCTTTGCAGTGTGGTGCTGTAGGTGTTGTCGGTCGTGGTTGTAGTAGGTTGAGAGTGCTTGTTGGTTTGGAGGTTGAACGCTAGATGTTGCTCTTTGTTGTATCGGTTTTCGTCCGGTTTTCCGTCAATTAACTGGCCAGTTCTTTTCTTTTTAATTAATAGATTGAGCAAAGCTTTTGTCCCGTCTAAAAAAGATGTAAACGACTTTAGTCCGTTGGGAGGAGACGCAACGGAGCAACCAGTGCAGCTGCTTCGTTTGCCGTTACATAAAAGATGCATCATGTTTGGAATAGACAAGGGGAGGGGTCGTAAGCTAGCTAAGCAGTCAGGAATTAAACAAGAAATCAGAGACCTTCTTGCGTCAGTGCAAACGACAGGGTGCCAAACGTTTTAGAAAGAAAAGAAAAAATGTCGCCTTGCAAAGCTAGCATAGGTGAAACGATTGGGCAAGGGCACAGCTAGCTAGCTGTCTGAAACTGGCACGCTTACTTGGTGCAAAACTGAAACTGTTCAACAGGTTTGGGAATTGAATCTGGGTCTCCTAGTATGATGGAAACGAGAGGCCAAACTATAGGCTACGGAATGGTTCATGTTACACTAGAAGAGCGACCTTTTATGAGTATATTCGACGGTATTCTAACCGACGAAAACTGAAGAGAAAGACACTGCCACTGCTGTTCTGAACCTTGGCGAGGTTAGCGCCAGAGGCGAGATGGACACCGGCGGGAGCGGGGCTTCTAGCGCAGAACGACGATGGGTAAACAGGGGAATAGAACGGGGGCCTCACCTTAAGGTCCAGGACGACCTTGGCAAGAGCGAAGAAGAGATCGTTGTAGTGAAGTAGGGGACGCCGACGCACACAGATATAGAGGTTGAAGAGTGGAAGCGGATGTGCTTCGGGAGGAAGAGCTTGACGGCAGCTTTGATTCGAGATGGCTCCGACTCCGGTTCTGCAGCGAGAAGGACGGGGGATACGCGGCGGTTCCAACCCCGGCCTCAGCTGGGCCCGTGGAAGAACATGGAGGAGACTCTCGTCGAGGTTGAATAATCTTCGGAATATAGCGAATTGGCCAGGCCTGCACCTTCTCACTATCGTTGCTGCTGCCCTCTCCCCTGGGGGTGGTCGAGATGCGGCCCTCCGTGGTCCTTTTCACCCGTGAATCGAGATGGGGGAAGGGTGCCCGCCCGTTGCTCAAGATCAGCATCTCTTATGCCTCTCAAGCCCCGCCATGGCCACGGCCCGTCGCACCTCAAGCTCCTCACGCCTCCACTGCACCAGCACCACCGACGACGACCACCCAGTCTGCTCTCAAGCGGCGGTCAGAGGGTTGGCGAGGGAGTAGGGCTAGGGTCAGGGAGATGGGTCAGCGTTTGGATTTTTTTTTCACTGTACGGGTTGGTTTCACTTTGCGGTAGCAAGTTAGGTAATTACCCCGAGAGGTAATTACACTTTTCATCCCACAAGTTGCAGCCGGGGTGCAAAAACATCCCACTACTTGTAAACTGGACAAATCTAGTCCCACAAGTTATCCTCGGGGTGCAATCTAGTCCAATACAAATAATTTCAAACAGATTTCAGCGAATTAGTTCGACCTGGGATGACATGTTGCAAATAAGTCCAGAAAATAGGGCGGTCCTCACGCGCCTGACCCTCCAGCCTGTGGCTCAACCGCACCAGGTAGCCACCCGATCGAACCAGACTAGTCACATAGCCACCGACCGAATCTAATCCATATACTATCGGACAGAACCTTATCCAGAGACCAAGCTAGGTGAGAGCAGCGGCGGCCACGCGATGTCTGAGAGCTCCTTGGAGAGTACCGGCCGCTCCCCTACACCTGCTCGTCGAGGAGCGCGCTTGAGGGCCGGGTCGTTGAGGAGCGCGGTGGAGCGGCCGGTGGTCGAGGGGCTCGTTGCTGGAGTCGGTGGCCGTGGTGCGTGATGGAGGTCCATTCCCCTGGTCGGCGACGCGGGGGAGGTGCCCGGTGCTAGAGCCGGTGGCCAAGGTGCGCGGGGGAGGGGCGTTCCCCTAGTCGATGACGCGGGACAGGGCCCCGGTGCTGAAGCCTATGGCCGAGGTGCACGGAGGAGGTCCACCCCCCTAGTCGGCGACGTGAGGGAGAAACCGATTCCGCTGCTTGCGGGCGCGGAGTTGGAAGAGGCGGGACGCAGGCAGGCGGCAGAGGAGGAGGAGAATAGGGAGAAGTTCATCGCCCACCACGTATTGTATGACCGGGTTCTTCGCCTGTATTACTTGCTCGCGTCGGATGATCAGAGGGGGATAGATGACCGGCGTCCTCACCCCACCGACATGTTGAGCCTGCAGATGCAAGCAGATTTTATGTAGGGCAAGCTTGACGAGAGGAAGGGCCGACCAGCGCCATGCGCAGCGCCAATCCATCACGGGAATCCTTCAGGGTAAGCAATTGAGCATATGAATTGCAGGGAACTTGTCAGTTTTGGTGTTGTTTATGAATTTAGCTCAATTCCGGAGCCTACGAATTGCAGGAAAAAAGAGGCATAAGGAGTAGAAACAGAAATCAGGCAGAATTTGTGTGCACAAGAGGAGGTGAAGAAAGTAGAAGAAGAGGAGAACAAGACTATTAGTGCTTTGTGTGTGTAGGCTCGTACTGTTTGCTTATGGAAATTTATGTGTGTAGTATCAAGTGTAATGGATCTTTGTGCAATGTTATGAATAATAAGAGTGCGTTATGTTCTGTCCAACTATTGATTATGCCTGATTGAAATATGTCAATGCTTATTTCTCATTTTGTTGTCATAGTTGTATATGTCCTGCTATATATGATTTAAATAGGTACATTTTTTGATGGTGTGTTCGTATGTATCATGTAAATAGATATATGTTCAAGCAATTACCATCTAATTAGCTATATGCCGTGGTATTGGATACATGCTGTCATTTTTCATCTAAATATGTGATCAGCTACAATGTCTAGTGTTATTTATGATCATCTCTTTATTGTGCAGATTGCAACTCCAGCAAACCGAAGTGGAGATGATGGTCCAGCCCTAGCTAATTGAATTGGAAATTGTCTTCTTCAGATTGCAGCTATAATATTACTTGATGGTCCATCTCTAGCAAACTGCAGTGGAAATGGTCTTCTTATTGACATTGTCAAGTCAAATCAGCAACAATAGTTATGTTCTTGGTCAAGCAGGTAAGCCATTTTTATCAATAAACTAAATATGTAGTCCTTGATCTACTTTGCTCATGAACTGGTAGTGAATATGAGTATAAACCATATGTGAATGCAATATGATAGAAAATGCATATAACATCCATAATTCGAGATAATTCACCAATCACCTAGTGCACATATTTAGGACCAAATAAAGAAGAAGAAAAGGATTCCAACATATGTGATCTAAATAGCTAAATGTCTTCAGCTGGTGGTGCATTTTGAGTGAGAGGAACTTCTTGTGCATCCTCATTGTGTGAGACATCAACATTTAAATCTGGTAGATGAATTCTCCTTCTCTCCTCTTCATCACCAAAAAGTAAATGATGAGCACTGCCAGGACCTGTCTTGTATGATCCCCTCCTAGCTTTCCTTCCTCTCCCCTGGTCATGAGCAGTAGGAACATTGATGGTACCTTTCTCTGACTCTTGTGGTGTACTGTTGCTTTGACTTTTCTTCCCCTTTCCTCTCTCTATGTTGTTTTTTCCATGACCTGATGTACTAGCTGGTGCCCTAGCTGTAGTACTCCTGCGTCTGCCTCTACCACCTCTTAGATTTCCTCTAGTTGATGCAGTAGTAACCCTCTGTGCTGAAGGTGGAATGCTCTCTCTTGCATCTGCTATAAACATATTCTCTGGTAATGGGCCAAGAAACCTACTGATTGGCACATGCTCCTTCTCCTACAAAAATAGGTACGCAAGTAAGTACAAAAAGACTATGTTTTGTAAATAACATGATGCACATAAATAACATGCTACCTCCTGTTGCATCATGTAGACCATGGTATCTTCTTGCTGGGTAGGATCCATAGAAGGGTTTGGATTGTGTGGAATAACATGCTGCACATAAATATAAGTTACTTAATGCATTCGACTCGCTGCACATAAATACAAGTTGGGTACAAAAAAAGAGAACTTACTTCTAGTATGGGATGTCTATATGTTCATCCTCCCCATTAATGTTTTCTTCATTTTGCGCTGCCAAGCTGTCAAGATATTTCGGATGGCCCTTCTTGTTGTGGTCAGCTGTCCCACATATGGAGCAATGAATTGTAACACCTAACTTTGTGAATACTTTCACTCCCTTCTTTATTTTCTCCTCCGGTGCCTTCTTCCTATTATTCTTAGGCCTTCCCATAACTTTGGTGAAAAGAGGTGGATGTATAGGCACAACATTCATGTTTTCCCAAAACACTCTCCCTCTTAAAGGTGCCAACTTGTATGCATAAGTTTTGTTGAATGCATCAACAGTGTAGCAGCTATGGACTAAATTTTCAGGATTAATCCTATCTTTCCTACAACATGCTATGACATGGTGACATGGAATTCCAGTCAGTTGCCATCTCTTGCAATCACATGTCCTAGCATTGAAATCTACACTGTAATATTTCTCAAACTCATGACTGGAAACAGAGTAGAGAAAGTTACCAGTAGGAGTAACAGTACATTCACCACTCCATTCAAAGAATTTGTCCAACTTCTTCTTAATCTTTGGACAAATTCTTCCAGTCATCTTCTCAGCTTCCTTCTGTTTGCTTTCAGTTCTCTGTAGAATTTTGTAGAACATAGTTTCTAGCATGCATAAGAAAGGCATCTCCCTTGCTTCTAGAATATAGCTGGTTCCAATGTTAAAGAATAATATATCAGAACATAATGAGACACTATAATAACATAGCAACATGATTAGTAAACTTATGTCATTGTACCTGTTAAACACCTCTGAATGATTGTTCAATAGCATGTCACACTTAGGGAATTCACTGAAAAATGCCTTTATCCATTGTGAGGGGACAACTCTTCAATCCATGAATAAGCTCTTTCACTGTCAACTTTAAGCTTCTCCATGCTTCTCTTCCACTTTGGAACAGAAGTTGATCTTATGATCGCCCATATATCATTCTTCAGTGTCTCTCCTCTATGACCAGCCCTTTGGAAGTTTTGAATCATATGCCTAACACAGAATCGGTGTTCCGCATCAGGAAACACCTTCTGCACAACATTTATTAAGCCCTGCAAATTTTTGCATCATTTGTTAATTCCACTAAAAAGGATAGGAATAATATAAACAAAACAACAGTTACTACATCATTTTGGAGTACCTTCTGCTTGTCACTCATAATTGTCCAGGGAGCAGTGTTTGTGATGTTGAGATCATCTCTAAGGTTTGTCAGAAACCATTCCCAGGATGAAGTGCACTCGACCTCAACTAGACCAAATGCGACTGGGAAGATGCAATCATTGGGATCAATACCAACTGCTGTCAAAAGCACGCCTTTGTATTTAGTTTTGATGTGGCACCCATCTAAACAAATAAAAGGTCTACAACCTGCAAGAAAACCCCGCTTGCAGGCATCATAGCTCCAATAAACAGTGGCCAAATGCTCTTTATGCTCAGGACTTTCAGGGTCACCAACTGAATTTGTTGTGACAAAGAACTTAGAACCAGGATTGCTCCTCCTTAGCTCTTGTCCATAGTCCAAGAGCTGCCTGAATTGTCCTTCTTCATCTCCATGAATTTTTAGCAATGCAGCTTTCCTGGCTCTTGTTAGCTTCCATCTATCTGGGCACATCTTGAATTCCCGTAGCACCTTTGCCGCAAAGCTTTTTAGATCTAACCTCTGGTTATCTATGAATTCATGCATGAACTTCTCTATCAGAACTTTGGTAGTTATTGCACTCACTGGGAAGCTATCCTCACACTGATGGGTTCCTTCATATTCAGTGATTATAAAGCCTCATGTCCTTCTTGGACCATTTGAAGCTTTCAGCCTCCAACTACATCCAGGAGCGCAAATAGCTTCGTACCTTCTTCTCTCATTCCTCAACTTGTTCACTTTTACCCTATTCCTGATAGCATAGGTCGTCACTGCTTTCCTCAACTCCCCAACACCACTGAACACCATCCCAATCTTGAAAGTGGGATTGTCCATATACACTTCTGGATTAAATGCTTTGATGCTCTTCATCAAGTGTTGTCTACTTTCTGTATGAAGGTCAAGAGTGTCATCGTCGAGGGCGTCATCATCTTCATTTTCCTCGCACACTTCCTGCTCATTATTATCGTTGATAGATTTATCAACATTATCAGTGAAGAGGTCATCGTCCCCATCTTCAACATCGAAGTCACTGTCGTAGAACTCAATGTCATCCTCATCACTGCCACTTCCATTCGACTCTACAAACTGCATATCCGTCTCGTCTACAACAACCAAACTTGATGAACGTGAAGATTCAGCATGATCAGGATTTGTTGCCATGATGATTGAAGAAACAGATTCAACATGAGCAGCTGGTACTAGCCTTCGAGTAGGTGGTGCTGTCCTTGGGGCAGCTTGTGCTGTCCTTGGAGCTACTTGTGCTTGACTTGTACCAGCTTGTGCTGGCCTTGCAGCAGCTTGTGCTTGACTTGGAGCAGCCGCTGCTGGTCTAAGAGCAGCTTGTGGTGGACTTGGCGCAGCTTGTGCTTGACTTGGAGCATCTTGAGCTACCCTTGGAGCAGCTTGTGCTTGACTTGTACCAGCTTGTGCTTGCCTTGAAGCTAGTCTTTGGCCCACAATTACATCTTGTCTGAGTCCCTTGATGAAATTACTGTGATCAACATACAAGACAAGTGTCTTATGGTACTTGGTGGCATTAATCATATCCCTAATGTGTGACTGCATCTCAACAAGCACCAATCCATCAAACAGATCCTTGCTAGGCAACAACCAAAAGACAGAGGTCCTCTCATCTCTATCATGACCCAATCTTCTCAGAATTTGATTAATCCATGTTAGTGACAAAGTGTCCACAGTCAAATTATCAAAATAAGACGTGATTGCACTAACATAGTCCAAATTATGTCTCAATCCACAAAAAACCCCATTGTGAACTACTTCCACCGAGAACATTCCACAGTCTTCACGTGGAAACAAAACTACAAATAAAATGACTTCATAGTAGATAGCACCCAAAGAAATATTGCATGTTTTAGTACAGACATTATAATGACACAACTTAGTACAAACAGTATAGAAAAAATGACTTCTTATTACATGTTGTCATTGTTGTTTTATGCAGATGGTCCGGCACGCAATATAGATAATGTTCAGATAAATCGATCTGCTCGTGGAAATGCAGTTAACTGCACCTGCTCGTGAACATGCAGCTAATGTAATCAGATAGCTACTAACTGAATTTTTGATCAAATTCGCATGCATGATTTCCACAATTATCTACTGGTTTATGCAAAAACCCTTTATCAACTAACAACAGTACTAAGGATTGTCTCATTTTAACCCAGATCTATGGATAACACAGCAGCCGACGATCTCGTCTACATCAGCAGAGAACCGCACATCGACTCGCCAGAAAGCTGTCTTAAACGACGACATTTACTCTAAAAATCGATTTGATGGTGCTACCAACACAATTTCCCAGCAATTTTTGCAGGTAAAATACACTGTGATCTACCTGATCATGTGGTACCTCCGGCAACATCACCGGTACTGCTGTCAGAGTAGAAAGAAGAACGAGATAGAGAGGATGATCAGGTACCATAAGGTGGCTCGTCCTCGCCATGCTCGCAGTAGCGCATCTCTACGGTGGGATCGAGCCACAAAGGCGGCTGTGGACGAGGGCGCCGTCAGCCTACAACACCTGCGTCGTAACTTCCGCTCTATTTGGTCCGCTACAGGAGGATCGCTGGAGAAGGCTAAGGTCACCTCCCATTTTGACTAAGTCTGGTTCGATCGGGTGGCTACCTGGTGCGGTCAAGCCACAGGCTGGAGGGTCAGGCGCGTGAGGACCACCATATTTTCTGGACTTATTTGCAACATGCCATCCCAGGTCGAACTAATTCGCTGAAATCTATTTGAAATTATTTGTATTGAACTAGATTGTACCCCAGGGACAACTTGTGGGACTAGATTTGTCCAGTTTACAAGTAGTGGGATGTTTTTGCACCCTGGCTGCAACTTGTGGGATGAAAAGTGTAATTACCTCTTACCCCGAACAATCAAGGGTAAAACTGTCCAACGAAAAATCGAAATCAAGAAGGGTGTGGACGAACCTAACACAAGAAAAATTAATATATATATATATAATAATATATATAGAAGATAGATAGATAGACTAACTGAATGCCCGTGCGTCTTTATAGTTGAATTTTGTATGCTGTCATCATGTCTTCGCCGCACATGTTGGCGTGGAATGTAACAACACCTTATGCATGTGTAGTTGTTGATGCTACGAAATAAGAATACGTTGCACCTAGCATTGCATCGAAGCGTGCATAAGTGTGATAGGATAGAAGACAGAGAACATAAAGTCAAAGTAATATCAGTGCCTCCCTCTTCAAAGATAGCACCTAAGCACATAAACTCGCACGGTCTAAATACCAGCCATAAAAAATCGTCTGAGCTCATTATCTCTTCACAACACATGGATGGCTAGGCCTGCAGCCTAGGAAGTTTTATTTCAGGCGTCACTGGCTACACCATCTAATAGTCCGTGCTCGAAACCCTATGAAAATATAATCCCACAACCTATTAGACCGACACGAATTATTTAGGCCACCATTTGTTGCTACAAAAATTACTCCACTGTTTTGACTCCACAGAAGATGCGATTTGTATTTCATGAGAATTACAACATCATCGTTTGTGCAAGCAGTGATAGAAGAAAAGGTGATTTTATCATTGATCCATGAAAACATCCCGAATACTCTTCGATATAATGCCATTCAGCTTTGGTTCAGGTCATATTATCAATGTGGACTAAATCCTGACCACCCTGCATGCATCTCCAAAGACAAATCCAAAGAAAATAATAGACTCCTTGACAAATCCATGTCTAGCTACCACATATTACAACAGATCATATTCCAAGTTTTCACTCATTAACTCTTTCTTTTCAATCACCACATGGTACGTCAGCTTCTTAAAGTTATTTTTTTTGCGCAGTTCTTAAAGTTATCTTATAAGAGCCTATCAGAATGAAACTTCTCCAAGAATATAATGGATATGATCATTGTCAAACTCTGCAATACCAACCTACTGAATATATAAACTTTAGTAAGAAAAATTATGTGAGCCTGTATAAATTAAATTTTGTCTTGTTGTCCAAGCCATTCTATTCGTACATAAATCGTTATCAAATGAATTAGTATACATGTATATAGATCGTCAACATCATGTGGGTGTTTAGTATTTTGATGTTGTGAAATCGAAACATACGAGGAACAAAGCCATTTGTCTAAGGTTGTCTTTTGTTTTAGAAACAGTTTGTGGATGACAAGTACTGCTCCATTTGTGGGGCCTTTAGCTATGATGAGGTAAAGAGAAAAGATGGTCAGATAAGACAGTCGAATGTCGCTACAAAGATTCTTCGGTATCTCCCATTCATAAAAAGAATTCAGCGGCTTTACTTCAGCGAGAAGACTTCCAAACAGATGATGTGGCACAAGAAGGGGAAGAGATACGAGGACGAGCATAGACGGAAGAAGATGGGACATCCATCTGATGGTAAGGCATGGAAGAACTTCGATGACAAATACCCCCGGTGGGCAGATGAGGCTCGGAATGTCAGAATTGCGATAGCAACAGATGGTTTCAACCCATATGGTTTGTCGACGGCCGTGTACAGCTGTTGGCCGGTGTTTATTATTTCGCTCAATCTCCCTCCCAGAGTATTAATGCAACGGAAGACCATGTTTTTGTCGCTGATCATTCCAGGGCCCGAGTACCCGGGGAAGAATTTGAGTGTCTACATGCAACCGATTGTGGATGATTTGAACCACTCTTGTATACACGGGATGTTTACGTACGACCGAGCATCGAAGAGAAACTTCCTGATGAAAGTTTGGTTGCAGTATACCATGCATGACATGCCCGGGTACGACCTAACATGCGGATGGTGTACAGCTGGTAAGTGGCCATGCCCAGTGTGCAGGCACCGACTTGAGTTTCTTTGGCTAAAGTCAAATCGCAAGTATGTTGCATTTGACACGAATCGACAGTACCTCAAAAGAAATCATCCGTTCAGAGAAGACAGAAAGAACTTCAAGAAGGGCAAAGTTGTGCATGAAGTAAAAGAGGTACCAAAGTTTGATGGTGCAGCTATTGATGCCGAGCTACATGCTCTTGTGCCTGTGGCGCCGGGAATCGACCATCAATTTGCGGGATATGGTGTAGCGCACAACTAGACTCACATGGCAGCCTTAACGAATCTCGTGTATTACAAGGACCTTGAACTTCCCCATAACATCAATGTGATGCACACCAAAAAGAATGTCGAGGAGTCCCTTTTTCACACAGTCCTGAACATCCCTGGGAAATCAAAGGATAATACCAAGTCTAGAGTCGATGTTGAGAAGCTCTGTGATAGGAAGAGATTACACATGCAGCCTCCTACCGGCCGTCGAAAGAATTGGTTCAAGCCGCATGCCTACTTCTGCCTTGATAGTGTCCAAATAAGGAGGCATTCAAGTGGCTCAAATACGTCGTGATGTTCCCTGATGGTTATTGTTTGAATATAAGTAAGGGAGTCAATCTTTCAGCAAGACAAGTCACCAGGCTCAAGAGTCACGACTATCATATATGGATAGAGCGGCTAATACCGGTGATGGTTCGAGGGTATCTCCCCAAGAAAGTCTAGCAAGTGCTTGCGGAGTTGAGACATTTCTTCCGCATGCTCTGTGCTAAGCAGATATGTCCTCTGGTTATTGAGAAGCTGCGTGTTCAAGTGCAGGAGTTGCTATGTAAATTGGAGATGATCTTTCCGCCAGGCTTCTTTACTCCGATGGCGCATCTCATTGTGCACCTCGCGAACGAGGCACTCTTGGATAGCCTGGTGCAATTTCGTTGGCAGTTTTGTATTGAGAGAGAGTTTAAGTATATTCAGAAGATAAGTGGAAACAAAGCCAAGATTGAAGCATGCATAGCTGAGGCAACATGCATTCGAGAGATGGCAGACGCCGCGACAACCTACTGTCCTGATGATGTTCCCACTATGCATAACCCGGTCTCTCGTTACAATGTCGACCATCCCAAGAATGACCCCAAGCTCGAAATTTTCCAATTTCCTGGTGGCAAGGCTGGTAAAGGACTAAAATACCGCTTGCCGAAGGAAGATAAGGATTGCATAATGCTCTATGTGCTTATGAACATGAAGGAAGTGGTCGATTTTATTAGGTAAAATGGTGAACAATTTACTTTGCAGCTAGTAACTCGGTCTCAGTCTAATGCTTACTTTCTCCTTAGTGAATTCACGGATGAACAGTGGTCGGGAACAACGGATCTCTCTCCCTTGGAGTTGGACACTCTACTTAAAGAGGGTGCTCTCAAAAATAAAAAAACTTTGTGTCCCGGTTCATGGAAAAAGTAATTTCTAACATGTCCCTCTTACCTTGTAATATGTGACTTGTCCCTTATTATTCCACGTAACTAATATAATGAACACAACAACTTTGAATTGTACTTGTAGGGAGATGATCCCAACGTTGAGATGTTAGATGAGTTGAAATGTGTTTCCCAAGGTTTTAAACGTTATGTCAAGAAGTATGAGAAGTATGATGTGAACGGGTTTCGCTTCCATACAGAGATGCACCAGAAGGGCCGATCGAATGCAAAAATGGTAAATACAGGGGTCTTCACCATAGGAGCCGATACCCTTGATTACTACGGAAGGTTAGAGAATGTATACAAGCTGACCTTCAATGGTATGAATGTACAACTCAATATCATTGTGTTCAAGTGCCACTGGTTAGACCCAAGAGGTGGACTGAGAAGTACCCCTTCCATTGGGTTAGTTGTAGTTAGGCTTTCAACCACCTATAGCGGAGCCGACTTCTTTGTTGTGGCTCACCAAGCGAACCAAGTTTTTTATTTGCCCTACCCATGCCAGAAAGCGGAACTCAAGGGATGGGAAGTCATGTTCCACGTATCGCCACATGGTAACTGATGGCTCAAGATATCTCGAGCTCGTTGGAAACCCCAAGAGGAAGGTATGATGAGCACAGCAGCAAGTTTCCCTCAGTTATGAAACCAAGGTTATCGAACCAATAGGAGCAAGGAAACAACTCCAAGGTGTTGCTAACAACTTGGAATCCTGCACAACACAACCATAGAACTTTGCCCCAACTTACAGTGAGGTTGTCAATGTCACTGGTTTTGCTGAAAACAAAGGATTAAACGTATAGTGTGGAAGATAATAATTGCTTGCAAAAAGTAAACAGTAGATGGTATATTAATGGTAAAAGAATGGACTGGGGTCCATAGTTCACTAGAGGTGTTTCTCCTTAAGATAAATAGCATGTTGGGTGAACAAATTACAGCGGAACAATTAACAGATTTGAGAAAGCATACAATGCATATACTAGACATCTTGACTCCTTTGAGATTTGATTGGGCATTACAACATTATACATAGACGTAATCCAACTGCATCGATGACTAATAATCCACCTTCAGGTTATCATCCGAACCTCTTCCAGTATTAAGTTGCAAGCAACAGATAATTGCATTAAGAAAAGTGTGTAAAGTAAACAATACGATTGCCCCATGGACAAAGGATTGCTCTTTTCTCCCTAGTAGCAACAACACATCTAAAACCTTAGAGATTTCTGTCACTTCCCTAGATTACTAGAGGCATGAACCCACTATCGAGCATAAATACTCCCTCTTGGAGTTGCAAGCATCTACTTGGCCAAGATAGTTACTAACAATGGAGAGCATGCAAGATCACAAATAACATAGACATGATAGAATCAATAATCAATCTAAAATAGTATCTCAATATCCATCAAATCCCCACAATCACAACATGTAAGATTACAAATAGATGATCTTGATCATGAACGGAGCTCATAAGATCTAAACATGATAGCACAAAGGAGGAGAACCAACCATCTAGCTACTACATGGACCCATAGTCCAAGGATGAACTACTCACGCATCACACCGGAGGCAGGCATGGTGATGAAGAAGGCCTCCAGGGTGATCTCTCCCCTCCGGCAGGGTGCCGAGAAGAGCTTCAGAGCCCCCCGATCTAGGGATGGAGATGGCGGCGGCTACAGACTCTTTCGTGGATTTCTGATTAGGTATTTAGGGTTTTCATCCTAGGAGGCTTTTATAGGCGAAGGGGCAAGGTTGGTGGAGTACCAGGGGGGCCACACCCCTAGGTGGCATGCCCCCAGGCCGCGCCGCCACCAGGTGTGTCCGCTTTGGTGCGCCACTTTGTCTCCCCTCTGGACTTCGTGTTGCTTCGGGTAAAATATTTACTTTGGCTTTTGTCCTGTCCAATTCTGAAAATATTTCCTTACTAGCTTTTCTGAAACCAAAAACAACAGAAAATAGGAAACTGGCACTGTGACATCTTGTTAATAGGTTTCCAGAAAATGTATAAAAATACCTCAAAGTGTGAACAAAACATAAGAAAGTAGATATAAAACAAGCATGGAACATCAAAAATTATAGATACGTTTACGACGTATCAAGCATCCCCAAGCTTAACTCTTGCTCGTCCTCGAGTAGGTAAGTGATAAAAAGAATAATTTTTTAGGTGACATGAACCATCATAATCTTGATCAAGGTATTTGTAAAACATTGATAGCTGGGATCATAGTACTCTAACATAGACATGAAATATATAGTTCTAACAATAAGACATAGCAACTATGTTGTAACATGAAAAGGTACAAACAAAAGATCATGAATAACAATGCATTGAAAGAGGTTTGTTTGTTTCACATATAGAAAACATAATAAGAGTGGTATTCAGCTTGTCCCTCATGATATAGCAAAACATAAATGCATAGGACACCTTCAAAGTTCATAAGGGTGCCTAGATACAAAAAAATTAAGAACAAGCAATATCAAAGTTATGAATCAATCAACAAGTTTTGGGACAATGCACATTAAACTAAGAATGACCACTATGCTCTCTCAATTGGTGCATAAAGATAGAAGATGGAGACTCAACATAAAAGTAAAAAGAAAGGCCCTTCAAAGAGGGAAGCAGGGATTCAAGTCTCATAAAGAGCTTCCAAAAATTATGGTACTTATTAGCTTTCAGCTCTCATTGTCCCTATCATAAGCATCTCCAGGTGATTAGGGTTAAAGTGACACAAATATGAGGATATGCTTGACAAGTTGTAAGTTGAAAATCTCATGCCCCTTGCTTACGAGTACCGAACCTCATGCTACTCAACTTTAGTCACAAGTAAGTTCTTGTCATTGTAAGTACATGTGTATCATAGAGAACCGCCAACGGGGTACCCCTTGCCCCATGACACATGAGCTATCACATATCAAAATGACAAGGCAATAGACAATGAGCATCTCAGCGATCTTTTTATTTGCTATTTGCATAGGTTTTTATTGAGGATGCTTCACAGAATGCTCACTATGGTTATGCTGCAAGTTTCCACCATGATTATGCATGGCTTAGGCTAGCCGCCCAGGCATTTCTCTAACACACATACAAACTCCATGAGCTTACAAGCTCCCCTTTTATTTCACACCGCCGGGATCCATAAACAAAAGAACATGATATCAACTGAATAATAAGTGCAATGTTGAAAGCGTTCCCCATGGTACATGGTCCTGCTAATTCACAACTTATAAAGCACAAGCATATAAGCAACATAGATGGACACAATGGTTCAAGTTTATTAAGTGCAAGAAAGTAAAGTGTGCCATCAAGTTTGTGAGAGCTTTAATCACTAATTTTCACATAACAAGTTTAATTCGGAAGGTAGATAAAAACATGAATATACTTGGAATGTTGTAACACACCATGCATAGGAATTTATAGTGGACTCTTTGGAATAACTTGGTTTCATTTGGAGTTGGATGCATGGGTGGAACTCATACTTGGTACATGTGGAGGCTAGCAAAAGACTGGGAGCGACCAACTAAGAGAGCAATAATGGCCATAATCATGCAAAGCGACAAAACATTATTAATTAAAGAATAAAGTGATATTACAAGTCACAAGTGATCATAGAGTCTAAGGTGACTGGTTCATAGTCTTAACATGGTGTAAGCATGTGCCAAGTCAACCCAAATAAAGCATCAAAGGAGAATACCACAATATTATGCTTTTGTATGCCAAAACAACGCATGATCCTTTCAAGGCACATTAATCAATCTCAATTGTTTGGAACAAGTCATGCTACAACAATAATTACTAAGCATAAAGTCAAAGCAACATCAAACATGACATGATAAAATCTAGACCATAATCAAAACACACTCCTTTTGTACCACTTATAAGCATGAAGCTTCCTACTCTTTTCCAATCACCAATCAACTTATTTGAAACAATGTATGAATGCTGGGGTCCAAACAATTTATTTAAGCAAACCAAACAAAAGAAAACTAAAAACAAAAACGAAGACGCTCCAAGAACAACACAATTGTGCATGAAACAATAAAATGAAGTGTTTGGAAGAAAACCTGAGATTTTTATTGATGAAGAAGGGGATGCCTTGGGCATCCCCAAGCTTTGACACTTTTACTTCTTGAATATTTCTTGGGGTGACACGGGTGGCATCCCCAAGCTTGAGATTTTGTCCATACTTCATCTCATCACATTATTCTTCCCTACACTTGAAAATTTCCTTCATACAAAACTTCACACAATCTTCATTAGCAACATTAGTGTATTCAAGATAATAAGTCTTTGGGTTTAGTTTCAACACAAGTAAAACTTCCATTAAAACACAAGATACTGTAGCAATTCCTTCTAAAATCTCAAGTGATCAAAGAGAACTCAAAGAGAACTCAAAGAGAAAGATATTAAGAGGCAAATGCAAATAATGGCAGAAATCTGTCAAAACAGACCAGCAGGTAAAAACCAATTTTTTCGAAGACCTTCTGTTGCTAAAATCGAAAAGTGATAAACTAACAAAAGTTAGATAATAACCTGGTTCATAATCACAGAAAATTACAGCTCAATCCGACCTACAGAGATTTTTCACGATTTTGTATAGTGAAGCACAAAAAATCTGTTTCGGGACAACAACTTTGCCAAGTCTTACTTCTCTCTCATTGGAGGTTATTCTTGGCACAAAAACCACACAAAAAGGATAAGGAGAGGTTATTACTAAGGCAATAACTTCCAAGACTCGACAAAATAAAAACTTACTGAAAGTAAAAAAAAATTTGGGTTATCTCCCAATAGTGCTTTTCTTTAACGCCTTTGAGCTAGGCTCAGTAATTTGAGAAGGTGATCACATAAGAAATATGAATTGAAGCAAAATATAGCATCAAGGAGCAAATATGATACACATTTAAGTCTAACCCACTTCCTATACATAGAAATCTTGTAAGAAAATAAATCAAAGAAGCACATAGTAACAAGAATGGATAGATAAAACAAGAGCAACTTTGGAACTTTCAATATAAAGAGAGGTGTTTTATTAACATGAGAATTCCAACAACCATATTTTCCTCTCTCATAATGATTTTCAGTAGCATCATGAACAAACTCAACAATATAAATATCACACTCATCCTCCTTTGGTAGGCATGGAGGGCGATCAAATAAGGTATTAGTTCAAGAGTTACTCTTATTAGGAGGTAGACATGGGTAGCTGCTCCATTCTTCCTCCTCTTGATCATCACTCTCCTCCTCTTTTTAATCCAATGAGCTTCCAGTTTCAGCAATTTCTTCTTCCATAGGCTCCTTCAAGGTATTAGTCTCTTCCGTTGGTGGAGAGCATCTATTAAGATATTTAAGAATATAGCCATTTTCTTCCTTGTAATTATCAAAGCAAAATTTAAGTATATTATAAACCTCATATTTATAAGGTGCATCATTGGTATTTTCAAGCAAATAAGCAAGTTTGAATGCACCCTTCCAAGCAATAAATTCTTTAGTTTGTTCCACATCATAAAAGTCATAATTTCCCTTAACATAAGAAGATATGATAACATCATCATTATACTCACATTGAAAAGGGAGGTGTTTATACCTCCTACAGCAACAAGATTTATCAAAGCAATAAGTAACATTATAAGTAGAGCACACGTTTCTAGCAATGGTATACAATTTATTAATTTGTTCCCATAAGTGTTTCCCTTTTTGTGACAAGCGCTGTTCCTTATAATAATATTTTTGTTCTTTCGTGAACCCACCTTGCCAATAAGATCTAGTTTCAAAGAAACCAACCATTGATAGAAAGCATGATAAAGCAAGACAATAACAGACCAACAAAAATAACAACTATAGTAGGAACTAATGTTTTTTGTATTTTTGACAAAAAGAAGCAAACAAAATAAAGTAGAGATAGTAAGCAAAACAATAACAAAGTAAAGAGATTGGTTGCGAGGGACTGATACGTTGGAAACATATCTATAATTTTTGATGTTCCATGCTTGTTTTATATCTACTTTCTTATGTTTTGTCCACACTTTGGAGTATTTTTACACATTTTCTAGAACTAACCTATTAACAAGATGCCACAGTGCAAGTTGCCCGTTTTCTGCTGTTTTTGGTTTCAGAAAATCTAGTAAGGAAATATTCTCGGAATTGGAACAGACAAAAGCCCAAGTCAATATTTCACCATAAGAAGCACGGAGTCCGAAGGGGAGACAAAGAGGGGAGCCAGGCCGGCCACACCTGGTGGTGGCGTGGCTAGCCCTAGGCACGCCACCAGGGGGTGTGGGCCCCTAGCGCTCTACCGACCTTGCCTCCGGGACGAAAACCCTAGGTACCCGATCAAAATTCCACGAAAGAGTATGTAGCCACTTCCATCTCCATCCCTAAATCGGGAGGGATCTGAAGCTCTTCCCGGCACCCTGCCGGAGGGGAGAGATCACCCTGGAGGCCTTCTTCATCACCATGACTGCCTCCGATGTGATGCGTGAGTAGTTCATCCCTGGACTACGGGTCCATGTAGTAGCTAGATGGTTGGTTCTTCTCCTTTGTGCTACCATGTTTAGATCTTGTGAGTTCCGTTCATGATCAAGATCATCTATTTGTAATCTTACATGTTGTGTTTGTAGGGATCCGATGCATATTGAGATGCTATTTCAGATTGATTATTGATTCTATCATGTCTATGTTATTTGTGATCTTGCATGCTTTCCGTTGTTAGTAGTGTCTTGGCCGAGTAGATGCTAGCAACTCCAAGAGGGAGTATTTATGTTCAATAGTGGGTTCATGCCTCTAGTAATATGGGGAAGTGACAGAAATCTCTAAGGTACTAGATGTGTTGTTGCTACTAGGGAGAAAACAACAATCCTTTGTTCATAGAACAATCCTATTGTTTACTTTACACACTTTGCTTAATGCAATTATCTGTTGCTTGTAACTTAATACTAGAGGGGGTTCAGATGATAACCTGAAGGTGGATTATTAGTCATAGATGCAGTTGGATTATGGTCTATGTATAATGTTGTAATGCCCAATCAAATCTCATAGGAGTCAAGATGATTAATATATGCATGTATGCTTTCTCGATGTTTGTCAATTGCCCCGTTGTAATTTGTTCACCCAACATGTCATCTATCTTAAGGAGAATCACCTCTAGTGAACTATGGACCCCGGTCCATTCTTTACCATCAATATACAATCTACTATTTACTGTTTTCTGTTTACTTTCTGCAACCAATTACTATCTTCCACACAATACGTTTAATCCTTTCTTTTCAGCAAAACTGGTGAGATTGGCAACCTCACTGTAAGTTGGGGGCAAAGTTCTGTGGTTGTGTTGTTGATGTCTACGCACTTCTATTCTTGTAGACAGTTGTTGGGCCTCCAAGTGCAGAGGTTTGTAGAACAGCAGCAAGCTTTCCCTTAAGTGGATCACCCAAGGTTTATCGAACTCAGGGAGGAAGTGGTCAAAGGTATCCCTCTCAAGCAACCCTGCAATAAAGATACAAGAAGTCTCTTGTGTCCCCAACACACCCAATACACTTGTCAGGTGTATAGGTGCACTAGTTCGGCGAAGAGATAGTGAAATACAAGTGGTATGGATATAATATAATGGTGCTAGAAAATACTTTGATGGCGTGGAAGAGACTAAAGGCAAACTGAAATAAAGATGGAAGCAAGCAAACATGTAACAGATCTAGTAGAAAACGGTGTTTCAATGCTTAGAAACAAGGCCTAGGGATCATACTTTCACTAGTAAACACTCTCATATAAATATATTATCTTCATGATACTACGCTGAACTACTCTCCGGTTGGACACTCTAATCATTGGTAGGGCTATAACAGCACACCTCAAAGTAAGCCTTTCCCATCTAGAAAACCCCACACTGTCACCTTGAGCACTAGATGAGTCCAACAAACACCACAATTTCATAAAGACATCTAACTCCAAATATAACTCATAACAAGTATTTGTAATCTCTAGCCTAAGTGCCACCATGGTGTGCACACTGTCAACTTCACACACATGGGGAGAACAGAGATCTATTAAAGCACTTGAGTAGCAAGGTAGATCTATAGATTACAAGCTCATGATCACAATATGATCATGCATAGAGAGAAAGATGAACACGTAGCTACCGGTAGAACCCTTAGCCTCGAGAAAGAACTACTCCCTCCTCATCATGGGAATCAGCAATGGTGATGGAGATGGTGGTGGAGATCGATGGAGATGGCTCCGGGGGCACTTCCCCGTCCCGGCAGGGTGCCGGAACAGAGACTTTCTGTCCCCCAAATCTCCCCTTCGGTGGCGGCGGCGCTGCGGAAATTTTCGTGGATTTCTGATTGACGATTTAGGGTTTTGGTATCGGGAGGCTCTTATAGGCGAAGGAGGCAAGGTCGGTGGCCAGCCAGGGGGCCCACACCATGCCCTAGTGTGGCCTGGGCTGGCCCGCGCCAAGGGGGGGTGTGGCCACCCTATGGCCCCTCGCCGACTCTCCTTCTGGCTCTGTGAGTCTTCTGGGAAAATAGTAACTTTGGCTTTTGTCCCGTCCAATTCCGAGAATATTTATTTTCTGACTTCCTGGAACCAAAAACAGCAGAAAACAGGCAACTGGCACTGTGGCATCTTGTTAATAGGTTAGTCCAAGAAATCATATGAAAAGTACTCCAAAGTTTGAACAAAACACAAGTAGATAAAACCAAGCATGGAACATCAAAAATTATAGATACATTTGCAATGTATCAACACCCCCAAGCTTAACTCCTGCTCGTCCTCGAGTAGGTAAGTGATAAAAAGAAAGAATAATTTTTGAGGTGACATGCACCATCATAAACTTGATCAAAGTACTTGTAAAACATTCGAAGCTGGGATCATAGTACTTCAATCATAACATGAAAGACAAAGTTCTAGCAATAAGCAAAGAAACTATGTTGCAACATGAAAAGGCACAAACAAAAGATTCATGAATAACAATGCTTTGCAAGACGTTTGTTTGTTTCACATAAAGAAAACATAGCATAGTGGCATTCAGCTTGTCCCTCAATAGAGTAGCAAATATAAATGCATAGGACACCTTCAAAGTTCATAAGAGTGACTAGATACAAATAGTTTAAAAAAAGCAATATCAAGATATGCATCAATCAACTAGTCTTGTGACAATGCACATAGAACTAAGAATGGCCACTATGCTCTCAAAGTAAGTGCATAAAGGTAGAAGATGGAGACTCAATATAATGGTGGAAGAAAGGCCTTCACAAAAGGAAGCAGGGATTCAAGTCTCATAAAGAGCTTCCAAACATTTATGGTACTTATAGCTTTCAGCTCTCATTGCCCCTATCATAAGCATCTTGAAGTGATTAAGGTTAAAGTGAACAAACTATGGTGTACATGCTTGACGAAGTATAAGTTAGAAATCTCATGTCCCTTGTATATGAGGGCCGCTCCTCATGCTACTCAAGTTTAGTCACCGGTAAGTTCTTGTCATCGTAAGTACATGTGTATCATAGAGAACCGCCAACGGGGTACCCCTTGCCCGATGATACGGAAGAATCCCCATATCAAAATGACAAGGCAAGCAGACAATGAGCATCTCAGGAATCTTCTTATTTACCATGGGAATATGGTGCTTTTTTCTCTCTTTCCTCTTTTCATAATATATTTTTTTCTTTTTCTCTTTTGTTTCTCAATATAGGACTCTTTTTTTATAAGAAGAATGCTTCATAGACAGCTCATTATGGTTACGCTGCAGGTTTCCACCATGTCAGCATGGATTAGACCAGCGCCCGTGCTTTCTAACACATATACATAACTCCATGGACTTACAAGCTCCCCTTTCATTTCACACCGACGACATGCATATACAAAAGAGCATGATATCAACTAGGTACAAGTACCAAGTGCAATGTTGAAAGTGTTCCCCATGAAAGCATGGTTCTGCTAATTCCCAACAAATAAGTGCAAGCATATACAACATAGACGACACAATGGTTCAAGTTTATTAAGGGCAAGAAAAGTAAAGTGTGCCATCAAGTTCGTGAGAGCTTTAATCACTAGTTTTCTCATCACAAGTTTAATTTGGAAGGTAAACAAAAACATGAATATACTTGGAATAGCATAAGCTAGTAGGTAGGTATGGTGGACTCTTTGGAATAACTTGGTTTAGGGAGTTGGATGTATGAGTGGAACTCATACTTGGTTGTGGAGGCTAGCAAAAGACTGGGAGCGACAAACTAAGAGAGCAATAATGACCATAATCATGCAGAGCGACAAAACATCATTGATCAAAGCATAAAGTGATACTACAAGTTGAAAACTAAAGGATCATAAAGGCTATGGTGACTTGAGATAGTCATAACATGGTGTGAGGATGTGCCAAGTCAACCCAAATAAAGCATCAAAGGAGAATACCACAATACTATGCTTTAATATGCTAAAACAACGCATGATTCATCCAAGGCACATTAAGCAATCTCAATTGTTTATAACAAGTCATGCTACAACAAAGAATACTAAGCATAAATCCAAAACAATATCAAGCATGGCATGACAGAGCATAGGCCACAGTTAAAAACAAGCTCTTTTTACCACAAAAGTATGAACTTTCCTACTCTTTTCCAAACCAAACCAAACTATTTGAAAACCAATGTATGAAATAGGGGGTCCAACCAATTTATTCAGCAAACTAAGAAAACCAAGCAAACGAAAACCAAAACAAAAATAAAAAAGAAGGCGCTCCAAGAACAACACAACTGTGCATGAAACAATAAAAATGAAGCGTTTGGAAGAAACCTGGGATTTTTATTGATGAAGAAGGGGATGCCTTGGGCATCCCCAAGCTTTGACGCTTGTACTTCTTGGATATTTCTTGGGGTGACACACATGGCATTCCCAAGCTTGAGATTTAGTCCATCCTTCATCTCATTACTCATTCCTTCCATACACCTGAATATTTTCCTTCATACAAAACTTCACACAACCTTTATTAGCAACATTAGTGCACTCAAGATAAATAAGTCTTAAGGTTCAGTTCTAACACCAAATAAACATCCATTAGAACACTAGCTACTGTAGCACTTCCCTAAAAAAGCTCAATTCCCAAAAAGAACTCAAAAAGGAACCAACAAGAAGCAAATGCAGAAAATGGCAGAAATCTGTCAAAACAGACCAGCAGGTAAAGACGGATTTTTTCGAAGACCTTATGTTGTGCAAATCGTAAAGTGTTGAACTAACGGAAGTTAGATAACAACCTGGGGCAGAAGCACAAAAATTCACGCCTCAAAAAGATGTTCAGAGATTTTACACGAATGTTTACGGTGAAGCACCGAAATCTGTTTCGGGACAGCAACTTTCCCAATCATTACTTCTCTCTCATTAGAGGTTACTCTTGGCACAAAAAGCAAATAAAAAGGATAAGGAACGGTTATTACTGAAGTAATAACTTCCAAGACTCATCTAAAACTTTTGGGTTATCTCCCAATAAGTACTTTTGTTTAACGCCTTTAAGTTAGGCATGATAGTTTGAGAAGATGCTCACATAAGAAATATGAATTGAAGTAAAAGAGAGCATCAAGAAGCAAATTCAAAACACATTTAAGTCTAACCCACTTCGTATGCATAGGAATCTTGTAAACAAAAAAGTCATAAAAGCACAAAGCTACAAGCATAGTAAAGCAAAACAAGTGCAACTTCAAGACTTTCAACATAAAGAGGGGAAACTTAATATTATTGAGATACATAAAACCATGTTTCCCTTTCTCATAATAACTTTCAGTAGCATCATGAATGAAATTAACAATATAACTATCACATGAAACATTCTTATCATGAGCCACATGCATATAATAATTATTACTCTCCACATAAGCATAGTTATTCTTATTAATTGTAGTGGGAGAAAATTCAACAAAATAGCTATCATTATTTTTCTCATCACCATAGTCATCAAATATAGGAGGCATATTGTAGTCATAATTAATTTCCTTCTCAATAGTAGGTGGACTGAGAATCTCATATTCATCATTGTAATCATCATATATTGGAGGTTTGGTATCATCATAAGCAATATAATAGCTATCTTCCAAAGCTGGGGAACTAAAAAGATCATTTTCATAAAAACTAGCTTCCCCAAGCTTAGACTTTTCCATAGCATTAGCAATAATGGTGTCCAAAGAATTCATACTAACAACATTGCTATTAGCATGCAAATAAAGTTCCATAGGTTTTTTAATTTTCTCTTCAAACACTTCATGTCCTAACTCAAGATAAATACTATAAAGCTCTCTAATTTTGTTGCTGTTTTCCATTAAGCCTAACTAGTGAAAACAAGAAACAAAAAGACAAAATTGCAGAATCTAAAGGAAACAATTTCGAGCACTCACACCGGAGAATGTGAGTACCTTTTACCTTACCTCCCCGGCAACGGCGCTAGAAAATAGACGTTTGCCGTGGGAGGTTCTTCTTCTTTAATCCTCCGGTGTGAATACCTTTTACCTTACCTCCCCGGCAACGGCGCCAGAATATAGCTTGATGTCTACCCACTTCTATTCTTCTAGACAGTTGTTGGGCCTCCAAGTGCAGAGGTTTGTAGAACAGCAACAAGTTTTCCCTTAAGTGGATCACCCAAGGTTTATCGAACTCGGGGAGGAAGTGGTCAAAGGTATCCCTCTCAAGCAACCCTGCAATCAAGATACAAGAAGTCTCTTGTGTCCCCAACACACCCAATACACTTGTCAGGTGTATAGGTGCACTAGTTCGGCGAAGAGATAGTGAAATACAAGCGGTATGGATATAAGATAATGGTGCTAGAAAATACTTTGATGGCGTGGAAGAGACTAAAGGCAAACTGAAATAAAGATGGAAGCAAGCAAACATGTAGCAGATCTAGTAGCAAATGGTGTTTCAATGCTTAGAAACAAGACCTAGGGATCATGCTTTCACTAGTGAACACTCTCATATAAATATATTATCTTCATGATACTACGCTGAACTACTCTTTGGTTGGACACTCTAATCATTGGTAGGGCTATAACAGCACACCTCAAAGTAAGCCTTTCCCATCTAGAAAACCCCACACTGTCACCTTGAGCACTAGATGAGTCCAACAAACACCACAATTTCATAAAGACATCCAACTCCAAATATAACTCATAACAAGTATTTGTAATCTCTAGCCTAAGTGCCACCATGGTGTGCACACTGTCAACTTCACACACATGGGGAGAGCAGAGATCTATTAAAGCACTTGAGTAGCAAGGTAGATCTATAGATTACAAGCTCATGATCACAATATGATCATGCATAGAGAGAGACATGAACACGTAGCTACCGGTAGAACCCTTCGCCTAGAGGAAGAACTACTCCCTCCTCATCATGGGAATCAGCAACGGTGATGGAGATGGTGGTGGAGATCGATGGAGATGGCTCCGGGGGCACTTCCCCATCCCGGTAGGGTGCCGGAACAGAGACTTTCTGTCCCCCGAATCTCCCCTTCGGTGGCGGCGGCGCTGTGGAACTTTTCGTGGATTTCTGATTGACGATTTAGGGTTTTGGTATCGGGAGGCTCTTATAGGCGAAGGAGGCAAGGTCGGTGGCCAGCCAGGGGGCCCACACCATGCCCTAGCGTGGCCTGGGCTGGCCCACGCCAAGGGGGGTGTGGCCACCCTGTGGCCCCTCTCCGACTCTCCTTCTGGCTCCGTGAGTCTTCCGGGAAAATAGTAACTTTGGCTTTTGTCTCGTCCAATTCCGAGAATATTCATTTTCTGACTTCCTGGAACCAAAAACAGCAGAAAACAGGCAACTGGCACTGTGGCATCTTGTTAATAGGTTAGTCCAAGAAATCATATGAAAAGTACTCCAAAGTTGGAACAAAACACAAGAAAGTAGATAAAACCAAGCATGGAACATCAAAAATTATAGGTACATTTGCAATGTATCAGTTGTGCAGGATTCCAAGTTGGAAACAACACCTTGGAGGTGTTCGCTTGCTCCTACTGGTTCGATAACCTTGATTTCATAATTGAGGGAAAACTTGCTGCTATGATTATCATACCTTCCTCTTGGGGTTCCTCAACAAGCTCGATACGTTGAGCCGATCATCAAGCTTTTTCTAGCACTGTTGCCGGGGAGTCAAGGACATCAGGGGAGTCCCTCATAACCGATCTCTTTACTTTGTTTTATTTGTTTTGCTTAGTTTATTTCTGCTTTGTTTGCTTGTTTCTTTATCAAAAACACAAAAAAATTAGTTATACTAGTTTGCTTCTTCATATTAAAAACACAAAAAAATGACTACTCTTGAAAACACTAAGTTGTGTGACTTCACTAGCACCAACAACAATGATTTCATGTGCACACTTATTGCTCCACCTGTTCCTGAAGCTACTTTCTTTAAATTTAAACCTGCTTTTCTCAATCTTGTTATGAAAGAACAATTTTCTGGTATTGGAACTGAAGATGTTGCTGCTCACCTTCATAACTTTGTTGAACTTTGTGAGATGCAAAAACATAGGGATATAGATGGAGATATTATTAAGCTTAAATTGTTTCCTTTCTCTTTGGGAGGAAAATCTAAAGAATGGTTGCTATCCCTAACTAGAAATAGTATTGATTCTTGGACTAAATGCAAAGATGCTTTCATTGGAAAATACTATCCTCATGTTAAGATTATATCTATGAGAAGTGAAATAATGAAATTTAAACAATCTGATAATGAACATGTTGCTCAAGCTTGGGAAAGAATGAAATCTTTGGTAAAGAGTTGTCCCACTCATGGACTGACTGCTTGGATGATTATCCAAACCTTTTATGCAGGACTAAATTATTCTTCAAGAAATCTGCTGGATTCTGTTGCTGGAGGTACCTTTATGACCATTACTTTGGGTGTTGCAACAAAGCTTCTAGATAATATGATGGTTAACTATTCTGAATGGCACACTCAGAGAGCTCCACAAGGTAGGAAGGTAAATTCTGTTGAGGAAACCTCCTCCTTGAGTGATAAAATTGATGTTATTATGTCTATGCTTGTTAATGGGAAAGGTCATATTGATCCAAATCATGTTCCCTTAGCTTCTTTGGTTGCTCAAGGGAAGTTGATGTGAACTTTATTATAAATAATAATTTTAGCAACAATGCCTATAGGAATAATTTTGGTAATAATAATTATAGGCCATATCCTCCCAATAATGGTAATCCTTATGGAAATTCCTACAACAATAATAGAAGTGCATACTCTGAACTCGAAGTCATGCTTAAAGATTTTATTAATAAACAAACTGCTTTCAATAAAACTATTGAGGAAAAACTCTCTAATGCCGAAAGAAATATAGCATCATTATCTGAAGCACAATCTTCTTTGAATAAAATGTATGTTAAACCTGAAACTATTGAAAATCCCTTTGCTGCTACTAATGCCATACAAGTTAGAATTGATGAAAATGTTAGATTGTTAGCTAAATTGCATGCTAAGTGGGAGAGAGAAGATGAAATTGCTAGAAATATTAGTATTTCTACTATCACTACCACTAATGTTGAAGCTAGTAAAACCAATGGAACCTTTTCTAATAAAAATGCTGAAATTCTTTGAAATATGGGAAACAATAGCTCTACTACTTTAGATGATAATTATGATTTTGATCTTGATGGTTACAATATCTCTGAAGTAATTATGTTCCTACAAAAGCTTGCTAAAAGTCCTAATGCTAGTGCTACGAATATGGCCTTTACAAAACACACTACTAATGCTCTCATAAAAATTAAAGAAGAACAAATGAAACATAAAGCTTCTATTCCTACGAAATTAGAAGATGGTTGGGAACCCATCATTAATATGAAAGTAAATGATTTTGATCTCAAAGCTTTATGTGATCTGGATAGTAGTGTTTCTATTATGCCTAGAAAGATTTATGAAATGCTTGATTTGCCACCATTGGAAGATTGTTATTTAAATGACCAACTTGATGATAATGCTAAAAAGAAACTCATGGGGAGTATTAATGATGTTCTTATTATGGTTAACAATGCCTATGTCCCTGTTGATTTCTATGTTTTGGATGTTGAATGCGATGCTTCTTGTCCTATTATTTTGAGAAGACCTTTTCTTAGAACTGTTGGTCCCATTATTGATATGAAAGAAGGCACCATTAAATATCAATTCCCATTCAAGAAAGGTATAGAATACTTACCTAAGAATAGAGAAAAGATTCCTTTTGCCTCTCCTATTAAAACAAAATTTTCTCTTAATGCTTCTTCGTTTGAGAATACTTGATTCTTTTCTTGCTTCTTATGCCTAGCTCAAAGGCGTTAAAGAAAAGCACTTATTGGGAGATAACCCAAATTTCGTTAGGAGTCTTTTGTTGAGTCTTGGAAGTTATTACTTGAGTAATAACCTCTCCTTATCATTTTTGTGTGGATTTTGTGCCAAAAATATCCTCTAATGAGAGAAAAGTAAGACTTGGGAAAGTTGCTGTCCCAAAACAGATTTTTGTGCTTCGCTATAAAAATTCTTGAAAAATCTCTGTACGTCGGATTGAGCCGTAAAGTTTTGTGCTTCTGCCCCAGGTCGTTATCTAACTTTCATTAGTTCAATACTTTTCAATTTGAGCAACATAAGGTCTTCGAAAAAAATGGTTTTACCTGCTGGTCAGTTTTGACAGATTTCTGCCATTATTTGCATTTGCCTCTTAATCTCTTTCTCTTTGAGTTCTCTTTGATCACTTGAACTTTTTAAAGTAAGTGCTACGGTAGCTTGTGTTTTAATGGAAGTTTTACTTGTGTTGAAACTGAACCAAAAGACTAATTATCTTGAGTACACTAATGTTGCTAATGAAGATTGTGTGAAGTTTTGTATGAAGAAAAATTTTAAGTGTAGGGAAGAGTAATGTGATAAGATGAAGAATGGAAAAAAGCTCAAGCTTGGGGATACCACGCGTTTCACCCCAAGAAATATCCAAGAAGTACAAGCGTCAAAGCTTGGGGATGCCCAAGCACTTCATTTTTATTGTTTCATGCACTTCATTTTTATTGTTTCATCAATAAAATCTCAGGTTCTCTTCTAAACACTTCATTTTTATTGTTTCATGCACAGTTGTGTTGTTCTTGGAGCGTCTTCGTTTTTGTTCTTAGTTTTTCTTTGCTTAGTTTGCTTGAATAAATTGGTTGGACCCCCGTATGCATACATTAGTTTTCAAATAAGTTGGTTTGGATTGGAAAAGAGTAGGAAAGTTCATGATTATAAGTGGTATAAAAGGAGCTTGTTTTTGACTGTGAGCTAGACTTTATCATGTCATGCTTGATATTGTTTTGGCTTTATGCTTAGTGATTATTACTATATCATGACTTGTTACAAATAATTGAGATTGCTTAATGTGCCTTAAAAGAGTCATGCATTGTTTTAGCATATTAAAGCATAATATTGTGGTATTCTCCTTTGATGCTTTATTTGGGTTGACTTGGCACATGCTCACACCATGTTAAGAATATACCAAGTCACCATAGCCTCTATGCTCATTTAATTTTAGACTTGTAATATCACTTTGTTCTTTAATTAACGATGTTTTGTTGCTTTGCATGATTATGGACATTATTGCTCTCTTAGTTGGTCGCTCCCAGTCTTTTGCTAGCCTCCATACCAAGTAAAAGTTCCACTCATGCATCCAACTCCAAATAAAACCAAGTTATTCCAAAGAGTCCACCATACCTACCTATTAGCATTTGCTATTCCAAGTATATTCATGTTTTTATCTACCTTCCGAATTAAACTTGTTATTTGAAATTAGTGATTAAAGCTCTCACAAACTTGATGACACACTTTACTTTTCTTGCACTTAAAAAACTTGAACCATTGTGCCCATCTATGTTGCGTATATGCTTGCACTTTATAAGTTGTGAATTAGCAGAACCATGTTACCATGGGGTACGCTTTCAACATTGCACTTTATTTAGTTGATATCATGTTTTTTGCTTATGGATCCCGGCGGTGTGAAATAAAAGGGGAGCTTGTAAGCTCATGGAGTTTGTATATGTGTTAGAGAAACGCCTGGGCCGCTAGCCTAAGCCATGCCTAATCATGGTGGAAACTTGCAGCATAACCATAATGAGAAATCTATGAAGCATCCTCAATAAAAACCTATGCAAATATCAAATAAAAAGATTGCTGAGATGCTCATTGTCTGCTTGCCTTGTCATTTTGATATAGGAACGCTTCCGTATCATCGGGAAAGGGGTACCCCGTTGGCGGTTCTCTATGATACACATGTACTTACAATGACAAGAACTTACTCATGACTAAAGTTGAGTAGCATGAGGTTCGGTCTTCGTAAGTAAGGGGCATGAGATTTCAACTTATAACTTGTCAAGCATATCCTCATATTTGTTCACTTTAACCTTAATCACCTAAAGATGCTTATGATAGGGGCAATGAGAGCTAAAAGCTAATAAGTACCATAATTTTTGGAAGCTCTTTATGAAACTTGAATCCCTGCTTCCTTCTATGAAGGGCCATTCTTTTACCTTTTATGGTGAGTCTCCATCCTCTATCTTTACGCACCTATTGAGAGAGCATAGTGGTCATTCTTAGTTTAATGTGCATTGTCCCAAAACTTGTTGATTGATTCATAACTTTGATATTGCTTGTTCTTAAACTATTTGTACCTAGTCACCCTTATGAACTTTGAAGGTGCCCTATGCATTTATGTGTTGCTACACTATGAGAAACAAGCTGAATACCATTCTCATTATGTTTTCTATATGTGAAACAAACGAACGTCTTTCAAAGCATTGTTATTCATGAATCTTTTGTTTGTACCTTTTCATGTTACAACATAGTTGCTATGTCTTATTGTTAGAACTATATCTTTCATGTTTATGTTAAAGTACTATGATCCCAGCTATCAATGTTTTACAAATACCATGATCAAGATTGTGATGGTGCATGTCACCTCAAAAATTATTCTTTTTTATCACTTACCTACTCGAGGACGAGCAGGAGTTAAGCTTGAGGATGTTGATACGTTGGAAACGTATCTATAATTTTTGATGTTCCATGCTTGTTTTATATCTACTTTCTTATGTTTTGTCCACACTTTGGATGTTGATACGTTGGAAACATATTTTCTGGAACTAACCTATTAACAAGATGCCACAGTGCCAGTTGCCTGTTTTCTGCTATTTT
Source organism: Avena insularis (assembly GCA_023614405.1). Classification (NCBI taxonomy): domain Eukaryota; kingdom Viridiplantae; phylum Streptophyta; class Magnoliopsida; order Poales; family Poaceae; genus Avena; species Avena insularis. Next base: position 316,996,190 of record CM042694.1, on the reverse strand, counting down.
TGGTCTCAGAAAAGCTAGTAAGGAAATATTCTTGGAATTGGACCTGACAAAAGCCCAAGTCAATATTTCACCAGAAGGAACACAGAGTCCGGAGGGGAGACGAAGAGGGGAGCCAGGCCGGCCATAGCTGGTGGTGGCGGCAGCACTATCGCCACCGTGGGGTGTGGGCCTGCTCAGAGCCTTGCCCTTCATATATATATTGCCCCCGGGACAAAAACCCTAGGTATCTGATCAAAATTCCACGAAAGAATCTGTAGCCGCCTCCATCTCCATCCCTAGATCGGGAGGGATCTAAAGCTCTTCCCGACACCCTGGAGGCCTTCTTCATCACCATCACTGCCTCCGGTTTGATGCGTGAGTAGTTCATCCCTGGACTATGGGTCCATGTGGTAGCTAGATGGTTGGTTCTTCTCCTTTGTGCTACCATGTTTAGACCTTGTGAGCTCCGTTCATGATCAAGATCATCTATTTGTAATCTTACATGTTGTGTTTGCGGGGATCCGATGGATATTGAGATGATATTTCAGATGGATTATTGATTCTATCATGTCTATGATATTTGTGATCTTGCATGCTTTCCGTTGTTAGTAGCTGTCTTGGCCGAGTAGATGCTACTAAATCCAAGAGGGAGTATTTATGCTCGATAGTGGATTAATGCCTCTAGCAATCTGGGGAAGTGACAAAAATCTCTAAGGTACTAGATGTTCTGTTGCTACTAGGGAGAAAACAACAATCCTTTGTTCATAGAACAATAGTATTGTTTACTTTACACACTTTGCTTAATGCAATTATCTGTTCCTTGCAACTTAATACTAGAGGGGGTTCGGATGATACCTGAAGGTGGATTATTAGTCATAGATGTAGTTGGATTACGGTCTATGTATAATATTGTAATGCCCAATCAAATCTCATAGGAGTCAAGATGATTAGTATATGCATGTATGCTTTCTCGATGTTTCCCTTGGTTATGAAACCAAGGTTATCGAACCAATAGGAGCAAGGAAACAACTCCAAGGTGTTGCTAACAACTTGGAATCCTGCACAACACAACCACATAACTTTGCCCCAACTTACAGTGAGGTTGTCAATCTCACTGGTTTTGTTGAAAACAAAGGATTAAACGTATAGTGTGGAAGATAGTAATTGCTTGCGTAAAAATAAAGAAACAAGAAATGTAGATGGTATATTAATGGTAAAAGAATGGAGTAGGGTCCATAGTTCACTAGAGGTGTTTCTCCTTAAGATAAATAGCATGTTGGGTGAACAAATTACAGCGGGGCAATTGACATATTTGAGAAAGCATACAATGCATATACTAGACATCTTGACTCCTATGAGATTTGATTGGGCATTACAACATTATACATAGACCGTAATCCACTTGCATCTATGAGTAATAATCCACCTTCAGACTATCATCTGAACCCCTTCTAGTATTAAGTTGCAAGTAATAGATAATTGTATTAAGCAAAGTGTGTAAAGTAAACAATACGACTGCCCCATGGACAAAGGATTTCTGTTTTCTCCCTAGTAGCAACAACACATGTACAACCTTAGAGATTTCTGTCACTTCCCCAGATTACTAGAGGCATGAACCCACTATCGAGCATAAATACTCCCTCTTAGAGTTGCAAGCATCTACGTGGCTAAGATAGTTACTAACAACGGAGAGCATGCAAGATCACAAATAACATAGACATGATAGAATCAATAATCAATCTAAAATAGTATCTCAATATCCATCGGATCCCCACAAACACAACATGTAAGATTACAAATAGAAGATCTTGATCATGAACGGAGCTCACAAGAACTAAACATGATATCACAAAGGACGAGAACCAACCATCTAGCTACTACATGGACCCATAGTCCAAGGATGAACTACTCACGCATCACACCGGAGGCAGGCATGGTGATGAAGAAGGCCTCCAGGGTGATCTCTCCCCTCCGGCAGGGTGCCAGGAAGAGCTTCGGATCCCTCCTGATCTAGGGATAGAGATGGCGGTGGCTACAAACTCTTTCGTGGATTTCTGATCGGGTACTTAGGGTTTTCATCCCGGGAGGCTTTTATAGGCGAAGGGGCAAGGTCGATGGAGTACCAGGGGGCCCACACCCCCTGGTGGCACACCCCAGGCCGCGCCGCCACCAGGTGTGCTACCCTGTTGCGCCACTTCATCTCCCCTCCGGACTCCGTGTTGCTTCGGGTAAAATATTAACTTTGGCTTTTGTCCTGTCCAATTCCGAGAATATTTCCTTACTAGCTTTTCTGAAACCAAAAACAGCAGAAAACAGGCAACTGGCACTATGGCATCTTGTCAATAGGTTCATTCTAGAAAATGTATAAAAATACCTCAAAGTGTGAACAAAACATAAGAAAGTATATATAAAACAAGCATGGAACATCAAAAATTATAGATACGTTTACGACGTATCAGCAACCTACCGATTCCCTCTGAGGACGATTACAACAACATTGACCCTGTAACATATGAGGGAATTTTCTATCAAGAGAAAGAGGAGTTCGGGTACTTTGAGTTAGAACCTGTTGATCTTGAGGACCTCCAGAACAATGCAGAAACTCAGGGTGAGTCAGTGGTGTATCTACATGACATAGATATGCTCGAGAAGTTCCATGCGGAGAATGACAATGATGTTGAGCCTCCACCCTTCGATGAGGCTCCAACTTTCAACTCAGAAGATAGTGATAGTGAGAATGAGAATGAGAATGGGAATGGGAATGGGAATGGGAATGATAATGATAGTGAGTATTTATTTTTCAATGCATTCTATTATGTCTTTGTGCTTGATTATTTTCTTAATGCACTCTATTATTTTTCAATGCATTTTACGCTTAGTGTCTATATTTTATTATGTCTTTCTGCTTAATTATTTTCTCTTACTAAATGCAGGTGTTTGAAAAATATGAGTAGCGACAAGGCTAGCTCATCGTCTTTTCTTAAGGCGCTACAATAGTGCAAAAAAATGCTACACAGAGTGGGAGACAACCAACTCCCAATCCGCGTTACCCCGATCTTGGCTGTGTGGGAGGAGGATGAGGTCGAGGTCGAGGTCGAGGAGGAGGACGAGGTGGTGGGGAAGGAGGCGTGGACTTTGACCCACCACCCTCCGCTTCTGGCGACATGGCTCCTGAGTTGTTCCTTACGGAGGAGGGGGAGGGGTCGTCTACAGACGAGGCGGAGGCGGAGTCTAGAGAGGAGGCGGACCCTACACACGAGTTGGTGGTGCAGGTGCCATGGAAGAAATTGTGGAATCGTGGGGAATCGAAAGTCCCTGACGAGAGGTTTTAACCTAGGACACAGGAGGTGAAAGCCCTTATTATTCCAGATGGCCTTGAGTAAGTGTACTAATTTGGAATTTTAAACACATAATTTCTTATCGGTGATAAATAATTTGGCATGTGTACTAATGTTTGATTATTGTGCAGCAATTGGACATTTCCTGAGGGGACCAAGCCCCGCCTTCCTAATAGCATGGTTGCAGCTCTGATTAGGAAGTTCTGGACGGGCTGGTACACTTCCCCCAAGGGCGTCAGGAGGCTAGCCACTACTTGGGCGGACTACCAACCTACCATTATCCCGGGCTTTCCGACATCTGTTGATGCTGTGATCACCAAGTTTTGGTTAAGACATTTTTCTCGAGTTTCGTTCATAGTTGATGACCCCACCGTGCTAACTCATGACTCTCACAATTGTTTTTATGCATGGTTGAAGTGCTTTTATCGTGTGGATGAGGAGCAACAGGAGAAGGCGAACAAGACTTTTCTTGGGGCTTGTGTGAAGTTTACCCTGCGGGTGTTTTACAATCAAAAGGTCATGGCCGCTAGTCACTTCTAGGCTGAATGGGCGTGAGGGTCAAGAAGGAGGATATTGTCGGTAAAAATCCTAATCCCGACTACTTGATGACTCCAGAAGAGTACATGTCGGTGAGTAAAATGTCATGAGATTCTACATTGCTACTAAGTTGCCATTGCATTATCTGGAGTTGAGTATTGCATTTTTAGGTTGTCCTCGAATGGGCTGAGCCACATAGAGACACATGGGAGGAGCTGGTTAGGACGAGGTGGCTCAGAGTAGATGAAGAGTTTGCAGCCTTGTCGAGGAGGAACACGGAAAACCGAGGCGATGGTGGAACAACTGCACGGGAAACCGCAACTTTGACCGCTTTAAGGGAAAGATGGTATGTATACACATAGAACGACCTGCATTTATTTCCTGTCATTTTCCTACTTGATACGCATAACATTTCTTTTCGTGATGCATGTGGCTGAGGCACTACCCTGGGAGGTGATTCATGATGTCGCTGGCTATGAGAAGATGTGACTCAAGAAGCCCGATCTCTCAAAGCCTCATCCCTCGCTCCCCGTGTTCTTCGGCAATGCCAAGGAACACTTGCAATCCTACAACACGATGGTGAAGGCTCGTCATCCGCATGTGGACGACCCATTAATGCGAAGACCGACGAGGAGTCGTTGCTCCTGTCGGGGCACGGATTGGAGCATGGACGTCTCAAGATTCTTAATAAAAAGGTCAAGCTTACCGTCAGCACGAGCTTCATGTGTCTCAAGGCTACCCACCCCACCAACAACCCCCCTATGCTGCCACGTGGCCAGCCTCGTCGATCCACCTCCAGAGATGATGTAAGTTTTCCTTATTTTCATCATCTTTACGACTTTTGTTCCTGCATGGCTAAGTGTTGACGAGATTCAGTGTATTTGAAATTGTAGCCTAAGTTCGAGGCGGCCTATGATGCCACTCATAATGAATATGAGGTGGCCTTTCAGCAACATCAGGCGGTGCCGAGGGTTAAACTCATCAATGCCCATTATTATGGACTTGGGTTTTGGAGAAGGAGGGAGCGCTGGAGGCATCAATCGGCTAGCAAACAAGCACATAGGGACACAAGGTTTACCCAGGTTCAGGCCTTGTAGAGGACCCTACTCCTGCTTGTCTGCTCTTGGAATTATCGAGGGAGTCGAAAGTTACAGGGGTGCACAGATGCAATCTGGCAAGGTTGTGGAAAACTAGGGTTGTGATTGTCCTCCTCGCCACCCCCTCCTAGCCTTTATATAGATAGGCTAGGTCTCGCGTAGCAGGTCGAGTCAGTTACAGGTTAGGGTTCATCCCTTTAAACTTTCTATCTTAATCATCGCCTTATGCTGCAAGCAATCGGAGTCTCCGTGGGTCACCCGAATCCTGGATTGGGCCCTGGTAACGCCTTGGGATTCTGCTAGACTAGACCGTATATGCCAAGCTCGAGTACCCGTAAGGTATGCCCACGTCAGTAGCCCCCGAGTGTCCGGTTGAATCGCAGATTCGAGCAAAGGCTTATGAAGTCTTTTGAGTGCATAGCTGAGCAAATTTTCGAGTGCTATGATTTGTATCATAGGGATTGTATATATACATGCCTGATTTATCCAATGTATCGGGAGCAGTTAACTTCCTTAGGGCAAAACAACGCAATCTACTCAAACTCGAGTCCCCGGACTCGAATTCGGAAAAGTGCTGGTGTAATTCGACTCAGGTCATAGAGGTCTTATAGAGTTGAATCCCAGTGTGTAAGTGTGAGCACTCGACGCGTCCGTCAAGGCTTATTCATCGTAGCTATAGGTACAGATTGTTTCTGGTAGAGCACAATAGATGCGTTATCAGGCATTATTCAGGTCTTATCTTCACACTGTAAGCGCGACATTCAAGTTTTTGTCATCACGGAGATGATTCGGGTGACCCAGGAGATGTAGTCTCTTTACAGGGAAAATATGAGGCGGAGTCGCCAGAGCATTCGAGTGTGGATGTTATCAACACACACTGTAATGTATAAGAAAAATCATAGGGTGCGCGTCCAGCGCTCCCTATGGGAGTAGCCCCCGAGTGCCTATTCGAGTCGTAGACTCGAGTGGGGACTATAAGTATTCTGCGACTCATGTCGTCTTTTTGCTTGTTTTAGTCGAATGTGCTTTCAGCGCTCCCTATAGGAGTAACCCGAAGTCCAAAGTCGAATCGTAGATTCGAGTGAAGGGTTTTTCGTGATGCTTGGATGTCTTTACAAAGTTCTTCGGGTGCGCGGCCAGCACTCATGTTAGGAGTAGCCCCCGAGTGCTTGGTCAAGTCAAAGACTCGAGGAAGGACTAGAGTAGTCAAAATGTGCTCCTGCTGGAGTTGATGATGTCAGTGCTGACAGTGGATGACCTCAGTTGCCCGCGTGAGCGACTTTGACGGGAAGTGACGAGTAGTGGGTCCCATTTTCTGACTTGGACTTGACTAGGCGTGCGTAATCTTCTGGTTTAACTCTGTCTCCTCGATTCTCGCACGTAATGGGGGGAGTGGGGCGACGATTCGTGTGTTACCCTTGCCACGTGTTGACCTTGATGCGTGCCACGCATCGGGTTGGTTTTCTCCTGGCCGTTGGATGGCATCTGCTGTGAGGTTAAGTAGGGGTTCACCGTGAGGTAATTTCCCCACATCTTCTTCTCGCTCGCGCACCTCCGCCATTGCTGCTCTTGCTATTCCATTATTCGCATCTCCTTTGTGGCACTAGACCAACTCTGTACCTTCCCCAGCTACTTCCTGCGGTCACACCGCCAGCGCAAGATGGGCAAGAAGAAGGGATCCTCCGCCGCTAGATCTGCGGCATTGCCAAGGGCCAAGAAGAAAGGCATTGCCACCTGGCACCAGTGTGGCGTGGAAGAAGAAGGGCGCGGGGACTCACGTCACCAATGGGTCATGGCGCCCATCCACTATCAAGCCACCAGAGCTGTTTACCTAGCGCCAAAATGGAGCACTCCCTGCGGTGGAGGATGACTCTCGCGTTCCCAGCGATGAGGTAATCCCTAGTCCTCTTGCGGGTTTTCGAGTGATGTTCCTTGTGTTCATCATTCACGGTCTTTCTCTTCCCCTTCATCCGTTTGTTAGGGGTCTTCTTTGCTTCTATGGGCTCCAGCTGCACCAGCTGTCCCCAAACTCTATCCTCCACATCACCTGCTTCATAACTCTTTGCGAGTGCTGGCTCGAAATCAAGCCACATTTCGGCCTCTTCAAAAAACTCTTTAAGCTCAAATGTCAGTCGGGGTCGGGTTCATTAGTCTACGATGTAGGAGGCTACGGGATCCACGTCGAATCCAATGTCACCTATTTCGCCATCAAGCTCACTGCATCTGTCCAAGGGTGGAGAGATAAGTGGTCTACATTCGCGACTAGAAGGCCGATGGAGAGCACTACAGACTCGCACCCTTCAATCTGGTGGCAGCCTGCAAGAGGAGGAGGTCCTGGAAGAATGTTGTGATGCCCACTCAAGTCGAGGAAACAGAGACCCTGTATCAGCATGTTTGCGACCTTGAACACTGCATAGGCGAAGAAGTAGGCGGCGCGGAGCTCATTCGCACTTGGATGCGTCGCCGCGTAGAGCCTCTGTAGGCCAGGGTACACCCGATGTTCCACTGGATTGGTACTGGTGATGCCACTCGCATCTCTGCGGAGGGCATTTCTTCTGGTGAAGTGGACATGAGATTTCGGTTGGTGACCAAGTTCACCACCAAGGAGGATCTCCCGGGTGACTCAATCGTACCTCCATTTTGCGCCAGCAATCCTCCACCTGAGTTGGATTTCTCTTTGAAGTTTTCTTGATTTTTTATTGCCTATTAGGTGCTTTATATACTGATGCTTCTTCTGATTGTAGGACTGGAAAGTGGCCGCCAGCTTGCCTCCTCAGCCTAAAGGAATTATCCCGCGCGAAGCGGAGGAAGAGGACGAGTTGGGCTCCACCGTCCCTATTGGGGAGGAGCAGGAAGCCCTTGAGTCCAGTGGGCACGGGACTCGCAAGCGTTCCCATAGCAAGGATTCGGATGCTTCCTCACCGTCGACACTAGAGGATCCTCCTACTGCTGTGGAGGAGCCAATCCCCGCCGTGCCTGTGCGCGCCATGGCTCCTCCTTCGCAGAAGAAGCTGAGGTTTCTAAACGAATCGTCTGGTGATTCCTTCGACCTCGATAATTTTGACGGGTAAGTTTTCATATTTGTGAGTTCATCTTGTCTTTCTCAAAGTCTTTCTCTTTCTGAAGTGGTGATGGGTACTTTGCAGTCAAACAGCGTCGTCGTCCTCCGACGACTGCCAATTTGTTAAGGAGTCCGGAGTCGCAGACTCTAAGAACAAGGAGGTGGTAGTATGATCTCCCTCTCCTCCGGTGGTGGCCCACTCCGGTGCCAATTCATCGAGTTCTCCCCATGCTAGGGGGCACCAGATGGTTGCACGGACAACGAATCGACATGAATCTTTGGAGTCCCTGGAGGAATACGTAAGTTTTCTTCGTGCCATTGGCACTCGAGTTTTGTGTCTAAGGCTCACACTGCCTCCCATTATCTTGTAGCCTATCGTGAAGGATTCCACTCGCCTCTCTAAGCAGATCCTTTCCTTGGGTCGACAGCATGCCTTGCTGGATAACCGCCATCGCACCGTCGAAGGTCAGTTTTATACTTTTTTTCTTTTCGCTCTTCTTGTGTAGAGGTTGGTGAGCCTCAGGTTTTGCTGTTTTTGTTCCCTGTAGGTGAGCATAATGAACTTCTTTGTCGCATCACGTCCCTCGAAAAAGGACTTACCATGGTAGACAAGAAACGCGAAGAGGCAGTCAAAGCTCTGAAGGAGTCGCAAAAGCGCGAGGAAGAGTTTCGCTCCTCTGCCACTGAGAGGGAAAAGTTGTTCGTAGAATAGCTCTTCTCCATTGCGAAAGAGCTCTCAGGTAATATATTGTCTAACTTGCGTTTTTTCCAATGTGTTTTTCCTTCATGATGCTCTGCTGATACATGTTTTCTTCAGATGTCGCGAGCATGAGCTTTGATGCCCAGGCTTTGGCCCGCGTGGATGCCCTGGCCAGCGTTGTGGCCGCAGTCGAGGACCGTGGCGTCTGCCTCCGAGACACACTTGGAAAGGCCAAGGGCATACTGAGTCGTCTTCGAGAGGAGATGGCTCCCAAGGCCAATTTAATCGAGAATCTTGATGGCCTAGTAGAGTCCTTCGTAGAGGGCGTCCTGATGGACTTCAAGAATTCATAGAGGTCAGTTGGCGCGACCATGGAACTTGTAATGGCGCAAGCCCACGGCATGGAGATGGACCCTAGCAAGATCTCCGAGGCAATGCAGGTCACTGCGAATGGCCAGCAGGTAGTGTTCCAGCCTTTCGCCACTAGTTGCAGTAAGTATGGGCCTCGGCTCATTGATACAGTCGACAATTACTCGGTGGAGCTGCGGCGAGTGAAGGCGGCAAAGGCTGCAACATCTTGGGCTACAACTGGGAAGTCTGTGGCGTCGGAGACTGCCACAGATTTGAGGAAGCCTCCGAAGTCGAAGTCGAAAAAACATAGCATTCCTTAGCTGCCTTGTGTAATAGCTTAGCTTTCCTTTTGATGAACCTTATTTGGTGGGGGTACCCCTTTTGATACTTTGTTGAACTTGAGTGCTCTCCTTGTTAATGTACAGTTGGTCTTATTTGCCTTTTGTTTGGCTGTAATAGGGTCCTTCGAGTGGTCTTCCTGACTCTCCTCCTACCGTTGAAACTGTGGCATGACCACGTTCAAAAGTGGAAGAGTTGTCGCTGCTTGCGTGATTGCGTGATTGCGTGAAGCAGTTGGAGCGAGAGTTGCCTGTGATCCGCGGTAATGCGGACATATGGAAGTTGAAGGCTGAGAAGGCCAACGCACGCGAGCAGTATCTCCTGGACGAAGTTGCGGAGTTGAACGAGCAATTTAAGTGTTAGTTCTCTATCTTATTATCCTTTTCTTTAGCCATTTTCGGTGATGTTCTGGCTTATGCTCTGCTCTTGCTTCTTGTAGTTGTTAGCGCTCGTCATCCGCATGATGAGAGGGATCGGGTTGCCATTCGAATGAATAACTTGACCCAGGAGTAGCTGCAGGCTAGTGGGTACTTCTGGGTGGATCACGATCGTGCAGTTGCGCTGGCGACACTGCAGGATCATGCATCACGGGTGCTTCAGTATTTGAAAAAGGCGCAGTCGTGCCTTAGGCATATTTTTCAAGCAATGTTTACCCTGGACGTGGTGCCTTCAAGCTTGTTAGCTCTGCTGGTGAAGTTTCAAGTATCAGCGCGGTCCGCGAGTGTGTGCGTCAACAGCTGGTCATAGGTGCCAAGGCTGCGTTGGCGCTTGTTCGATTGCATAGGCCAGATGTGGATGTCACAGCTGTTGCTGCTGGACCGTCGCTGCCGCCATAAGGGATGACCTGGAACATGGTGCCACACTACCAGGAGGTTGATCGTCTAGCCAAAGATATCCTCTATTTCTTTGAAGAGCAAACAAATGTTCTCCTTTTGCAGCAGTAGTGTAGTTTATACCCTGCACATAGATGTATAAGTGTTGTAAAATTCATACGATTGTGCCGGGTGTGTTTGATACGCATTAATGTGTAAAGAGCTTGCTAGCTTGTATATTTTTCGAGTGTATTGTAATATGCAGTTCCTTTTTGTTAGCCTAACATATATTCATCTTATCACCTTGCCAACCTGCCAGGTGTGTTACAGCTGGGTTGGTGTTATCAAGGGTTCGATTGAGAGTGCGTCAGCTACTCGGGATACTGTGTTGTTCGTAGAACGAGGTGTAAAGGGTGGCGTAGCCCCCGAGTAAAATAATTGCAAGAAAAAAAGAAAAACACAAGGTTTGGGGCACTTAGCTTTATGTATTCGCAGAATATCACAAGGTACAATGTGTGGCCAAGTAGCCTGGCTGAACAGCCTTATTTGTAAAGTAAAATACATCTAAGGGTATAAACGGCGCAGTTGCACGGCATTCCAAGGATTGGAGTATGTGACTCCGCTCTTGAAGTCTTTAAGGTGATAGGCGACACCTGGGATTACTTTGGTAATCACATAAGGTCCTTCCCAAGGGGACTCGAACTTGAGGTTCCCTTGTTGCTTCAGTCGCAGGACCAGATCTCCATCGACGAAGGATCTGGAGCATAGCCTTCTGATGTGGTAGTTGTGGAGGTTCTGCTGGTAGATCGTGGATCTCTCCGCTGCAATCTCGCGTGCCTCATCGAGAAGGTCGACGGAGTCTTCGAGTACGAGGGTTGATTCTGCCTCGCTATATGCTACTACCCGTGGGGCCTTGTAGCATACCTCTGCGGGTAGTACCGCCTAGGCACCGTGTACCATGAAGAACGGAGTGTATCCTATAGCACTATTTGAGTTGTGCGCAGGCTCCATAGTACTGATGGCAGCTTGTCTGGCCAACATCCGGCAGCCTTTTCGAGTGGCCAGAGGAGCCTTTTCTTGATTCCGCTGCAGACAAGGTCGTTGGCCTTTTCGACTTGACCGTTGGTCTGGGGATATGCCACCGAGGGGTAGCTAATGTTGATTCCTAGGTTTTCGCAGAAATCCTGGAACTCCTTCGAAATGAAGTTTGTCCCATTTTCCGTGATGATGCTATGTGGCACCCTGAAGCGGAATACGATGGACTCGAAGAATTTGACGGCGCTGGCTCCTAATTGGTTTGTCACTGGCATGGCCTCAATCCACTTGGTGAATTTGTCGACCGTGACTAGAAGGTAGACGTATCCTCCTCGTGAGGATCTCTGGAGCTTGCCGACCATGTCGAGTCCCCATTGTGCGAAGGGCCAAGCCATTGGTATTGGCCTGAGTTCTGCACCAGGTGCATGCGGCTTGTCCATGAATCGCTGGCAGGCGTTGCAACACTGGACGATATCCTTGGCGTAGCGCATTGCCGTTGGCTAGTAGAATCCCGCTCGTAGAGCTTTAGCGACAAGGGCGCAACTGCCGGCGTGGTGGCCGCAGGTTCATGCATTTCGAGGAGGATTGCTCTTCCGTCCCTGTTGGAGACACACCGCTGAAGGACTCCTATGATGCTGCGCTTGTACAGTTCACCATTGATAAGGGCGAATGCCTTGGATCGTCGCGCTATATGATGCGCATCAGTTAGGTCATCGGGCAACCTTTTGCTGAGCAAGTATGTGACATATGGTTGCGTCCAGGATGGCTCGATCATCATGACCTCCATGGGTCCTTTGAGTCATGTGTCTGGCCCCGTGTCGCCGAGTGTCATTGGCTCGTTGGGTGGCGTAGCCCCCGAGTCTTTTGACGCGCTGGTTTTATGCTCTGGAGCCTTTGGTTTGATGGAGCGCTCGCAGATGCGCTCGGGAAATACTCCGGGTGGCACTTGGGCACAAGTCGAGCCGATGTTAGCGAGTGTGTCTGCCTCTTCGTTGCTCTCGCGGCTGACGTGCCGTAGCTCGCAGCCGTCGAAGCCTCCCTCGAGTGTGTCGTAGAGGTCACGGTAGGCGATCATGTTGTCACTCAGAGCATCGCACTCATTCATTGTTTAATTGACCACCAGCTTGGATTCATCGTAGATGACGAGTCGTTTGGCGCCAAAGGCTTTCGCCATCCGCATCCCGTGGAGCAAGGCCTCGTATTCAGCTTCGTTGTTGGAGGCGGTGAACTACATCCGCAGAATATACCTCATCTTGTCACCTTGTGGTGATGTCAGGATGACGCCCACGCCAGCTCCCTCCTTGTGCTTGGACCCATCGAAGTGCATTGTCCATAGATAGGACATGTCTGGCTTGTCGGGGAGCTGGTTTTGCATCCAGTGTACGAGGAAGTCCGGCAAAACTTGCGACTTGATCGCTTCTCGCTTCCCATATGTGATGTCTCGTGGAGACAGTTCGATTCTCCAAAGCGTGACTCGTCTAGTGGCGTCGGGATTGTTGAGTATGTGCCCAAATGGGGCGTCGTTCACCACTACGATTGGGTGCTCCTGGAAGTAGTGGCGCAGTCGCCTGGCTACCATGAAGACGCCGTATGCCAGCTTCTGATAATGCGGGTACCGCTGTTTTGTTGGTGTGAGAACCTCGCTGAGGTAGTAAACTGGGCGTTATACCCCGTGGACTTTGTTTTCTTCGGCTCGTTCCACCACGAGCACAGTGCTTACCACCTGGTTGGTGGTGGAGATGTATAGCAGTAGCGGCTCTTTTTCGCGGGGTGTCACCAACACCGGCGGGGTGGACAGAAGACGCTTGAGGTCTTCGAATGCTTCTTGCGCTTCATTTGTCCACTCGAATTTGTCAGCCTTGTGGAGAAGTTGGTAGAAAGGTAGTGCATTTTTGCCCATGCGACTGATGAATCGAATGAGCTCCACGATTCGCCCAGCCAGCTGCTGGACGCCTTTTACATTCTTTGGCTTCTCCATGGATAGTATGGCCTTTATTTTCTTCGGGTTTGCCTCGATCCCTCTCGTGGAGATGAGTTCCCGAGCGGCTGCCCAGATGGTACGCCGAAGGTGCATTTGTTTGGATTCAGTTTGATCCGGTAGCTGTCAAGGTTATCGAAGGTCTCACGGAGATCGTCGAGTAACGAGGGTTCCTCCTTGGTTTTGACGATGATGTCGTCATTGTAGACTTGGATGTTGCGACCAAGTTGGCTCTTGAGGCAGGCCTGCATACATCGTTGGTAAGTGGCTCCTGCATTTTTCAGCCCAAAAGGCATCATTGTGTAGCAGAAGACACCGAAAGGCATGAGTAACGTCATTTTCTCTTGGTCCTCCTCCTTCATTCGAATCTGATGATAGCCTAATTAGGCATCGAGGAAGCAGAGGCGCTCGCATCCCGCGGTGGAGCCGATTATTTGATCGATCTGTGGCAACAGGAAGTGGTCCTTCGGGTAATGCTTGTTTAGAGAGGTGAAGTCCACGCACATCCGCAGGATATCCGTGTATTTTTTGGGTACGAGCACAGGGTTTGCGACCCAGGTGCTTTCCTTAATATCGCGTATGAAATTAGCGTCGAGGAGTCTGTTGACTTCCATACCGACCGCTTTTGCCCTTGGCTCCGGCAGTCGCCGGATTGTTTGCTTGACTGGCCTTGCTTCAGGATTCACGTTGAGTGCGTGCTCGGCAAATTCCCTAGGAATTCCTGGCATGTCCACTGGACACCAGGCGAAGATTTCCCAACGCTCACAGAGGAATTCGATGAGCGTGAGTTCCTATGCGGGACTCAAGTTGTTGGCAATGAGGGCCATCTTGGCTGGGTCCGTTGGATGAACCTAGACTTTCTTGGTGTGCACTGACATGTCGAAGGATTGGTCGGGTGAGCTTGCCTTACTCAGGGGAGGCAGACTGTTGTCTGTCGACTCCTTCAATCGCGCCAGCTCCTCCTGCATGCCGAAAGACTGGGAGATTCTCTTGAATTCCCTATCGCAGCTGTCGGACCTCTCGAAGCTTCCATTGACGATGATAATGCCGTTTGGGCCCGGCATCTTCATCTGCAAGTAGGCGTAGTGTGGTACCGCCATGAACCTTGCGAACGCGAGACGTCCGAGGATGCAGTGGTATTGTGAGGGCCAGTCGACGACTTCAAATTCAATGCGCTCTTGCCGAAAGTTTTGTGGCGTGCCAAAGATGACATCGAGGCTGATCTTGCCCAGGGGGTACACACCCTTCCCTAGGACGATGTCGTGGAACATTGTGTCTGAAACTTCTAGACAAGTTAGAGGGACCCTCATTGCGTGCAAGGTACTTGCGAACATGAGGTTAATGCCGCGTCCTTCGTCCATAAAGATGCGACTCATCTTGAAGCCTCCTATTTGCGCCTCGAGCACCAAGGGATAGTAGCCTAGCGAGGTACTTGGCGCGGGTGCTTGCGCTTGTCGAAAGTGATGCATGACTCGCTTCCACTAAGGTACTTAGTGGTGGAGGGACGAGAGTTCGTCGCCAGGTTGACTTGGTGAGTGATTTCCTTCTGTACTCGATTTGTGGGGCATCCCTTTTGGATCATCCCCATGTTTCCCTGGCCTCGCGGGTATGGCTCGCCTCCATGGTTCTGGACTAGCACAGCCGCGTGTGGTGGTGGCCCGGGTGGTGGCGGTGGTGCTCCATGATCCACATAGCCTGGGGCAGCTCCGTAGCCCTGGTTGATTGCGTCGCGATTCATCTGGGCCAGGATTTCGTGGAGCTTGAGGAACTCGCGGCAGTCCTTGAGAAGGTGGCTGGACTTTTTCTTGCCGTCGTGCTTGTCGATGTAGAAGTGTATGTTGCACAGCCCGGAAAGTTTGTCCTAGATGGATGTTCTAGGTGCCTCATCGTGAGTGCGGTGCTGCCACACTTGCATGGTTTTTCTGCTGTCGCGGTATCCACCGCTGCGTATCTGCTGTTGCGGTTGTCATCGCGTTTGTCAGCGTAGCCAGCCACGACCATGTTGACCACTTCGCGGTCCTTATAGACGCGCATTCGACGTTTTCCTCAGCGGTCGCACATGTGGCCGAGGTCGTCATCATCATCAGAATGGACACGGTTTTTTACCAAGTCCTCTCCATCGGCCCACCGATTCACGATCTCCATCAGGTGGTTGATTGTCTTGGGCTTCAAGCGGCCAGCTCCTTCCTGAGCTCTCTGCGGCGCATGCCACCGTTGAACGCGTCGATTGCGTGATCCTCAGAGATGTCTTCTGCGGAATTCTTGATGATGGACCATCTCTAGATGTACGAGTGCAGCGACTCGCCAGTCTTCTGGTAGCAGCCTCGCAGTTCTTCGATTGATGCAGGCCTTTTGTAAGTGCCCTTGAAGTTTCATACGAAGCTGTAGACTAGCTCTTCCCAACTGCGAATGGATCTGCACGGGAGGTTGTTAAGCCACGCACGAGCGACGCCTTGCGGCTATAGCTATAGGCATTGCATCGACGTACTCGTGGTTCCATCGTGGAGCCGGACGGAGGAGATATGATCCTCCAGCCAGATCTTCGGGTCCTCCAGGCCATCGAATTTCGGGTTCTCCGATGAGAGTTTGAACCCCTTAGGCATTCGCTTCTACCTGATGGCTCTGCTAAAGCAGCTGGCGCCACAGAGCTCGATCCCTTCATCCTTTGAGTCATTCGAACGGGCACGCCTTGTGCGCATCTTGTCGACCTTGCGCTGCGTAATGTCAGCACGCGCATCATAGTTGTAGTCATGCCACCGTGAGCGGCGTCGTCGTGATAGGTCGTGGTTGTCATCGCTAGAGGAGGGCGATGAACAGCGCCTAGCCAGAGCTTTTTTTTTCTTTGGCTCCAGTGTTGGATCCTTAGTGATGGCAACTTCGACTAGTCCCAAGCCTGTGATCGTAGATCGGTGCATGGCAGCTCGCGGATCCCCAACCGGTGGCTGGTTGTTGAGGAAGTACATGGTGGCCGTTGTCACCGCTGCTTGCGGCGTCTTTGGGAGCACATTGCCCCCTGTATCCACCGTCATGGAGCCAAAGTCGAGGACTCGCGCTGCTTCTTCTCGCTCCTTTTTGGTAAGGTGGGCCAGTCGAGAGCGTCTCTTGGCGGCCACATGGTCGTTGCCCTTGGAGGAGGATCCTCCCATGGATGAGAGCTGAGCCCGCCGAAGGCTCGACTCATCCGCCGCCTTTCTACGCGCATCGAGCTACGCGATTACTTGTTGTTGGCGCTTGTACTCCCCCTTGAGCAGCCAATGGTAACCCATCAGCATGTCTTGCGATGAGTTTGGGGGCAGAGGATTACCCCGTAGAGATTCTCGACAACGGGCCCACTCGTTGTCGTTGAGCTTGATCAGCACGCGCTTTTAAGTGCGCTCATTTGCCGTGAGATACGGGTCTCCTCCCGTCCCATTGTTGGTGGGTGCACCATTGGTGGGACCACCGTTCTTGACTGGGATGCCGCCATTGGACGGACCAGTACTGGTGTTGTCGCGATTGACACCGGTGTCACCTGCGTTGATGACGGCACACATGTAGTGATTAGGGAAGCTGTTGCTTCCGCAACTTTCAGGTCCGGAGCCATAGGCTCCATCCTCTGTGGCCAGATCACCCAGATCAGATTCGTGATGGCTGTCGCTGTCCGTGCTCCCGACTGTTATCAGGGTGTTGAGTTTGCTCAGGGTGTCGATCGATCGTGGAAACCACGATGCTGGAGCAATCGCGGGGACCATCGGCTAGTCAGGGAGTCAAAGTGTGCCTAGCTGACCAACTTGGAAGTAAGCTCCCGATCGCCAGGCCGATCCCATCGCCCACGGATTCGAAAGCCGGGCGAGTGGCCGACGTGTGGACGGTGAAGTCGAAAGCACCGAAGAGGAGGCGAATCTTCATTGTTGCAGAGTTGTAGATCATAGTTGACAGGGCCGAAGAATCCACGACATCAGCACTCCCAGTTCCCACAGACATTTCCAATTGACGAGGGTTAAACTCATCAATGCCCATTGTTATGGACTTGGGTTTTGGAGAAGGAGGGAGAGTTGGAGGCATCAATCGGCTAGCAAACAAGCACATAGGGACGCAAGGTTTACCCAGGTTCAGGCCTCGTAGAGGACCCTACTCCTGCTTGTCTACTCTTGGAATTATCGAGGGAGTCAAAAGTTATAGGGGGTGCGCAGATGCAATATGGCAAGATTGTGTAAAACAAGGGTTGTGATTGTCCTCCTCGCCGCCCTCCTAGCCTTTATATAGATAGGCTAGGTCTCGGGTAGCAAGTCGAGTCGGTTACAGGTTAGGGTTCATCCCTTTAAACTTTCTATCTTAATCTTCGCCTTATGCCGCAAGCAATCGGAGTCTCCGTGGGTCACCCAAATCCTGGATTTGGCCCTGGTAACACCGTGGGCTTCTGCCAGACTGGACCGTATATGCCAAGCTCGAGTACCCGTAAGGTATGCCCATGTCAGGCGGCGAGTACGGTCTACACGCAGTACATAAATGTAAGTTTGAAATTTTACTTTTGTAAAAGATACAAGTTCCACTTCCCCTAGTTTGGTGCTTTAGGGCCTAACATCTAAACTATCTTATAGGCGGTGATTGTGGCTATGCAAACGGGACAGTGTGTTAATTTAGGGACCATACCTCGCATGCCGGGGCCGACGCCATTCCTTCCATCGAGGGAAAGTTTCCATCGGACATACTATGCATCGTCACCGGTAAGTTCTTTGCCAAACCAACGGTTACCGCTTTACTTTGACTCACAAGTTGCTAATATGTAGGGAACATGTAGGGGACGGGATATTCCGAGAACGAGCACTTGGTCATGCCTCGTCGGGTATCCATCAGATGATCACACCCAACCACCCTGATGGTCCTTCTGCTGGCTGTTCTGCGGGCGTATCTCCTGGTCCTTATGTTGGTGGTGCTTCGCCCACAAATCCCTTGCCTGGTGGTTCTTCTGCTACTTCTACTGGACGGCAGCCTCGCCCCAGGATACCTCCTTTCACCACGGGAGATATCGGGGTCACCCAGACTCCCCCAGAGTTGTAGGGATGATGCCTATGGACATGTGATGATGTATGAAAGATATGATGATGTTTGAATGATGTGATCATATTTGAATGGTATTAATAATTACTACTGTGTGAAATGTTGATGCTTTCAATGAGTTAATATTGCTGTGACATAAAATGAAACAATTTTGCTGTAAAAAAACTAGGCTGGACCTAGCTCCCAGCGTGTGACCAAATGACCAGGGCTACACTGAGGGCCTGGCCGTTGGCGTAGGTCTGGGCCTAGGGGCTTCGGGGGCCAACGCGTGGCAGGTGTACACCGAGGGCGTGGCCGTCGGTGTAGCTCCATGCCTGGGGCGGCCCAGAGGCTGGCATGTGTCCAGGATACGCTGACGGCCTAGCCGACGGCGTACCGGCGTGCCGTTAGCTGGCCGTGTGACAGCGGGGAGACACGACGCCGATGGTGAGTACGCTGATGGCTGCGGGAAGGCCGTCGGGTTAGTCTACGCCAAGAGCCGTTCCGCTACGCCGAGGGCCGAAGTATCTTTGTCGAGGGAGTGCGTCGCTGAGGAGCTACACCGAGGGCAGCCGCCGGTGTACTACACCGATAGTTTTGTGGCCTACGCCGACGGCTAATTGCCCGCGGCATAGCCTGTGATTCCTGTAGTGAATTTGTTCTGACGCCTGACCATCTTTTGCCCATCGTGTTTGGTAGCTCAGTTTCACATGTACAGACAAAACAATTTGTTCTGATGCGCAGGCGCTCTAGAGAGTAAACCAAGGTGATGATTCCATGTTGATAAGATGGCTGCGTTGTGGCGCTATATTTGGAACACTAAGTTAAGTCGAGCCCAAAACATAGCCATCTCCATGAAGAATCCAACTGAAATCTAAATCCTTTGTTGTGTTAGAAAACTGTGCCTTCTCAATCAGCACAACGATGATAATGGACCTATTCAATGCTTCGATAGATTAGATCCATTAAAATCATATGGAAATAGCTTGATGAAATTGATCCTCTGGGTAATAGTTGTAGAACTTTGAATTTCATCTAACTGGTCATACGTAAGAACTCTTACAAGCGATCCAATGATTTAGATACTAAGAAATCCCCAATCTGAACGAATCAGCCATACCGCATAACTGAGCCAGTACTTTCTCATAGATCACTATTCAATACAATGATTCAGTCTACAAAAGGAGAGCCAAATTCTTGTGGTTATTTGACACCTTCATTGACTTTTCTCTGATTTAGAGACTCAAACCTGCATGGGGTCTCTCCATGGCCCAGTTTGGATTCGGAACAAGATGGCTTTCCTATGAGCTCCAAACGTTAGTTTCTGAAATTGTTGCGACCCAGGCCAACACCAAAATTGACTCCAATCATATAAAATAAAGAACACAAGTATTGTTAGCTTGTTCACCTAAGTGGGTTGTGAAATCACGCCGGGAAGGTTACTCGAGAGTCCAGAAAAATGAGTAGGAGGCAATCTAGAGAAGCATTGGCGAAGCCAATCGGTGGAGGCAGTCTGCGAGGCAATGAGTTAGTCAGCGCTGCCATTATACTACAACCAGAAAAGGGGATCAGACCATGACATTGACGGGCCGTTGCAGAGGCCCCTCCTATCAGGCCAAAGTCGACCTTGGCAACAACGAACTGGAGATACACGACGTTGACGAACGCGGAGATATATGATGTTGAGCTTGTGCGGCACAGAGGCGAGGCCAACGTTGGCTGGATGCGGTGCTACAGGAAAGGTTGATGGGGTCGAGGCGGAGGCTCGCCGTCCTGGGACAGAGCAGGGCGCATGTGGTGGCAGGTTGGAGCTAGCCGGAAGCAGTGCTACAGGAGAGGCCGACGGGGTCGAGGTGGAGGCTCGCTCGCCAAGGACAGAGCAGGGCGCACGAGGCAGCGGGTTGGAGCCGGCCGGACGCGGTGCTGTAGGAGGAGATGGGGAGCAAGGAATCAATGCTCCCAAACACATAATAGAGCCAAACCTTTAGAGGTGGCATCCCATGTAATTCAGTCAAACATACGAGGGCAAAACCGGAAAAGAAAATTTGGACGGAAATTTTGGGTGGAGACAAACCTACCACAAGACAAATTATAGTATAGATAGATAGATAGATAGACTACTATCTATATTTATATCTATATTTATATCTATATCTAACTAGCTGAATGCCCGTGCGTTGCTATGGTTGGATTTTGTATGCTGTCATCATGTGTTCGCCACACATGTTGGGGTGGAATAACTACACCTTATGCATGTGTAGTTGTTGATGCTACGAAATGAGAATACGTTGCACCCAACATTGCATCGAAGCGTTGATGTCTACGCACTTCTATTCTTGTAGGCAGTGTTTGGGCCTCCAAGTGCAGAGGTTTGTAGAACAGCAACAAGTTTCCCTTAAGTGGATTACCCAAGGTTTATCGAACTCAGGGAGGAAGTGGTCAAAGGTATCCCTCTCAAGCAACCATGCAATCAAGATAACAAGAAGTCTCTTCTGTCCCCAACACACCCAATACACTTGTCAAGTGTATATGTGCACTAGTTTGACGAAGAGATAGTAAAATACAAGTGGTATGGATATAAGACAACGGTGCCATAAAATAGCTTTGATGGCGCGTGGTTGACGGATAGGAAGAGACTAAAAGCAATCTGAAATAAACATGGAAACAAGCAAACATGTAACAGATCTAGTTGCAAACAGTGTTTCAATGCTTAGAAACAAGGCCTAGGGATCATACTTTCACTAGTGAACACTCTCATATAAATATCTTATCTTTATGATACTACTATGAACTACTCTCTAGTTGGATAACTCTAATCCACAGTAGGGCTATAACAGCACACCTCAAAGTTCGTTTTCCCCATCTAGATAACCCCACACTGTCACCTTGAACGCTAGATGGTTCCAACAAACACCACAATTCATAGAGACATCCAACTCCAAATATAACTCATAACAAGTATTTGTAATCTCTAGCCTAAGTGCCACCACGGTGTGCACGCTGTCACTTTCACAGACGTGGGGAGAGCAGAGATCTATTAAAGCACTTGAGTATCAAGGTAGATCTACTTGATTACAAAGCTCATGATCACAATATGATCATGCATAGAGAGAGTGATGAACACATAGCTACCGGTAGAGCCCTTAGCCTCGAGCAAGAACTACTCCCTCCTCATCATGGGAGTCAGCAACGGCGATGGAGATGGTGGTGGGGTCGATGGAGAAGGCTCCAGGGGCACTTCCCCGTCCCGGCAGGGTGCTGGAACAAAGACTTCTATCCCCCGAATCTCCTCTTCGGTGGCGGTGGCGCTCTGGAACCTTTCGTGGCTGGAGGCTGGATTCTTTAGGGTTTTCTCATCGGGAGGCTTCTTATAGGCGAAGAGGCAATGTCAGAGGGTGGACCAGGGCCCCACACCACCTGGTGGCACGGCCAGGGGGACCCGCGCCACCACATGGTGTGACCAGCCCATGGCCCCTCTCCGGCTCGTCTTCTGGCTCCGTGAGACTTCCGGTCAAATATCGACTTTGGCTTTTGTCCGGTCCAATTCCGAAAATATTCATTTTCTGGCTTTTCTGGAACCAAAAATAAAAGAAAACAGGCAACTGGCACTGTGTCATCTTGTTAATAGGTTAGTTCCAGAAAATGTTTAAAAGTACTCCAAAGTGTGGACAAAACATAAGAAAGTAGATATAAAACAAGCATGGAACATCAAAAATTATAGATACGTTTGAAACGTATCAACATCCCCAAGCTTAACTCCTACTCGTCCTCGAGTAGGTAAGTGATAAAAAGAAAGAATAATTTTTTAGGTGACATGCACCATCATAATCTTGATCAAGGCATTTATAAAACATTGATAGCTAAGATCATAGTACTTTAACATAGCATGAAAGATATAGTTCTAACAATAAGACATAGCAACTATGTTGTAACATGAAAAGGTACAAACAAAAGATTCATGAATAACAATGCATTGAAAGACGTTTGTTTGTTTCACATATAGAAAACATAATGAGAATGGTATTCAGCTTGTCCCTCATAGAGTAGCAAAACATAAATGCATAGGACACCTTCAAAGTTCATAAGGGTGACTAGATACAAATAGTTTAAGAACATGCAATATCAAAGTTATGCATCAATCAACAAGTCTTGGGACAATGCACATTAAACTAAGAATGGCCACTATGCTCTCTCAATAGGTGCATAAAGATAGAAGATGGAGACTCAACATAAAAGTAAAAGAAAGGCCTTCATAGAAATCATGGATTCAAGTTTCATAAAGATCTTCCAAAAATGATGGTACTTATTAGCTTTCAGCTCTCATTGCCCCTATCATAGGCATCTTGAAGTGATTAAGGTTAAAGTGAACAAACTATGGAGTATATGCTTGACAAAGTATAAGTTGGAAATCGTATGTCCCTTGAATACGAGGGCTGCTCCTCATGCTACTCCAGTTTAGTTACCGGTAAGTTCTTGTCATAGTAAGTACATGTGTATCATAGAGAACCACCAACGGGGTACCCCTTGCCTGATTATACAGAAGATTCCCCATATCAAAATGACAAGGCAAGCAGACAATAAGCATCTCAGCAATCTTCTTATTTACCATGGGAAAATGGTGCTTTTTTCTCTCTTTTCTCTTTTCTCATCTTTTTTTATTTTTTCTCAATCTCTATATCTTTTTTATAAGAAGAATGCTTTATAGATTGCTCATTATGGTTACGCTGCAGGTTTCCACCATGATTAGGCATGGATTAGACCAGCTGCCCATGCATTTCTCTAACACACATATATAACTCCATGGACTTACAAGCTCCCCTTTCATTTCACACCGACGACATCCATAAACAAAAGAGCATGATATCAACTGGGTACAATGTACAAGTGCAATGTTGAAAGTGTTCCCCATGACATCATGGTTCTGCTAATCCCCAACGTATAAGTGCAAGCATATATAACATAGACGCCACAATGGTTCAAGTTTATTAGGGGCAGGAAAAGTAAAGTGTGCCATCAAGTTCGTGAGAGCTTTAATCACTAATTTTCGTATAACAAGTTTAATTCGGAAGGTAGGTAAAAACATGAATATACTTGGAATAGAAAATGCTAATAGGTAGGTATGGATGACTCTTTGGAATAACTTGGTTTTATTTGGAGTTGGATGCATGAGTGGAACTCATACTTGGTTATGGAGGCTAGCAAAAGACTGGGAGCGACCAACTAAGAGAGCAATAATGGCCATAATCATGCAAAGCGACAAAATATTATTAATTAAAGCATAAAGTGATATTACAAGTCGAAAACTAAATGATCATCGAGGCCAAAGTGACTGGTTCATAGTCAAAACATGGTGTGAGCATGTGCCAAGTTAACCCAAACAAAGCATCAAAGGAGAATACTGATACATTGCAAATGTATCTATACTTTTTGATGTTCCATGCTTGGTTTTATCCACTTTCTTGTGTTCTGTTCCAACTTTGGAGTACCTTTCATATGATTTCTTGGACTAACCTATTAACAAGAGCCACAGTGCTTACTGCTTTTCTCTTGTTTTGGTTCCAGGAAAGTCAGAAAATGAATATTCTCGGAATTGGACGGGACAAAAGCCAAAGTGCCTATTTTTCCGGAAGTCATCAGATGCCAGAGTACGACACGGAGAGGGGCCAGGGGGCCACCACACCACCTGGCCACGCGGCCCAGCCTGGCCCACGCCAGGGGGTGGTGAGGCCAGCCCTGGCACCCCCTCGGCCTCCCCTTCCAACTATAAGATTCCCTCGGGACATAAACCCTAAGTACCCGATCAAAAATCCATGAAAGAGTTTATAGCCGCCGTCATCTCCATCCCTAGATCGGGAGGGATCTGAAGCTCTTCCCGGCACCCTGTCGGAGAGGGGAATTCACCCTAGAGGCCTTCTTCATCACCATGCAAGCCTCCGGTGTGATGCATGAGTAGTTCATCCTTGGACTACGGATCCATGTAGTAGCTAGATGGCTGGTTCTCCTGCTTTGTGCTTTCATGTCTAGATCTTGTGAGCTCCATTCATGATCAAGATCATCTATTTGTAATTCTGCATGTTGTGTTTGCGGGGATCCGATGGATATTGAGATGCTATTTCAGATTGATTATTGATTCTATCATGTCTTTGTTATTTGTGATCTTGCATGCTTTCCGTTGTTAGTAGCTATCTTGGCCAAGTAGATGCTAGCAACTCCAAAGATATTTAAGCTCGATAGTGGGTTCATGCCTCTGGTAATCTGGGGAAGTGACAGAAATCTCTAAGGTACTAGATGTGTTGTTGCTACTAGGGAGAAAACAACAATCCTTTGTTCATAGAACAATCATATTGTTTACTTTACATGCAGTTTGTAAAGCAATAATCTGTTGCTTGCAACTTAATACTAGAGGGGGTTCGAATGATAACCTGAAGGTGGATTATTAGTCATAGATGCAGTTGGATGGCGGTCTATGTATAATGTTGTAATGCCCAATCAAGTTCCAAAGGAGTCAAGATGATTAGTATATGCATGTATTGCTTTCTCGATGTTTGTCAATTGCCCCGCTGTAATTTGTTCACCCAGCATGTTATCTATCTAAGGAGAGCCACCTCTAGTGAACTATGGATCCCGGTTCTTGTATTTTACATTCAATCTACAATCTTTTACTTCTTTGTGTTTACTTTCTGCAAACTTTTACTTCTTTCCATTCGATACGTTTAATCCTTTGTTTTCAGCAAAACACGGTGAGATTGACAACCTCATCGCAAGTTGGGGACAAAGTTCTATGCTTGTGTTGTGCAGGTCTCCATGTTGCTACTAGAACCGGTAGTGCGCCCTGCCAAAGCTCAGCTAGTAACACCTTTGGGGTGTTTCCTTGCTCCTACTGGTTCGATTAAACCTTGGTTTCATACTGAGGGAAACTTAATACTGGAGGGGGTTCGGATGATAACCTGAAGGTGGATTATTAGTCATAGATGCAGTTGGATGGCGGTCTATGTATTATGTTGTAATGCCCAATCAAGTCTCAAAGGAGTCAAGATGATTAGTATATGCATGTATTGCTTTCTCGGTGTTTGTCAATTGCCCCGCTGTAATTTGTTCACCTAGCATGTTATCTATCTAAGGAGAGCCACCTCTAGTAAACTATGGATCCCGGTCCTTTACTTTACATACAATCTACCATCTTTTACTGCTTTGTGTTTACTTTCTGCAAACTTTTACTTCTTTCCATTCGATACGTTTAATCCTTTGTTTTCCGCAAAACACGGTGAGATTGACAACCTCATCGCAAGTTGGGGACAAAGTTCTGTGGTTGTGTTGTCCAGGTCTCCATGTTGCTACTAGCACCGGTAGTGCGCGCTGCCAAAGCTCAGCTAGTAACACCTTTGGGGTGTTTCCTTGCTCCTACTGGTTCGATTAAACCTTGGTCTCATAACTGAGGGAAAACTTGCTGTTGTGCTCACCATACCTTCCTCTTGGGGTTCCCAACGAGCTCTACGTCGATCGTCGAGTGCATTAAGCTATTTTCTGGCGCCGTTGCCAGGGACTAAAGAAGAAGAAGCTCCCATGTCAACCACGCGCCAGCAAGTATTTTCTGGCGCCGTTGCCGGGGAGTCAAGGACATCTTCACAAGGGGAGTCCCTCATAACCAATCTCTTTACTTTGTTGTTTTTGTTTTGCTTAGTTTTCTTTTTGCTTTATTTGCTTGTTTTGTTCTTTAAAAAAATAAAAAAAAAAGTTTTACTTGTTTTCTTTTTTATTTGAAAACCCAAAAAAAAATGAATACTCTTGAAAACACTAAGTTGTGTGACTTCACTAGCACCAACAACAATGATTTTATGAGCACACCTATTGCTCCACCTGTGGCTGAAAATACTTTCTTTGAGATAAAACCTGCTTTGCTCAATCTTGTTATGAGAGAACAATTTTCTAGTATTGGTAATGAAGATGCTGCTTCCCATCTAAATAACTTTGTTGAACTTTGTGAGATGCAAAAGCATAGGGATATAGATGGTGATATTATTAAGCTGAAACTGTTTCCTTTCTCTTTGAGAGGAAAAGCTAAAGAATGGTTGAATTCCTTAACTAGGAATTGTATTGATTCTTGGACTAAGTGCAAAGATGCTTTTATTGGAAAATACTATCCTCCTGCTAAGATTATATCTATGAGAAGTGAAATAATGAAGTTTAAACAACTTGATAATGAGCATGTTGCTCAAGATTGGGAAAGAATGAAATCTTTGGTAAAGAATTGTCCCACTCATGGACTGACTGCTTGGATGATCATCCAAACTTTTTATGCAGGATTGAACTATTCTTCAAGGAACCTATTGGATTCTGCTGCTGGAGGTACCTTTATGACCATCACTTTGGGTGCTGCAACAAAACTTCTGGACAATATGATGGTTAATTATTCTGAATGGCATACTGAGAGAGATCCACAAGGTAGGAAGGTAAATTTTGTTGAGGAAACTTCCTCCTTGAGTGATAAGATTGATATTATTATGTCTATGCTTGTGAATGGGAAAGCCCATATTGATCCAAATAATGTTCCTTTGGCCTCTTTGGTTGCTCAAGAAGAGCAAGTTGATGTGAACTTCATAAGAAATAACAATTTTGGCAATAATGCTTATAGGAACAATTTTGGTAGCAACAATTATAAGCCATATCCTCCCAACAATGGTAATGCTTATGGAAATTCTTACAACAATAATAGGAGTGCACCCTCTAAACTTGAAGTTATGCTTAAAGACTTTATTAGTAAGCAAACTGCTTTCAATAAAACTATTGAGGAAAAACTCTCTAATGCTGAAAGAAATATAACATCTTTGGCTGAAGCTCAATCTACTTTGAATAAAATAGCTGCTAAACCTGAAAATAATGATAATCGCTTTGCAGCTACTAATGCTATACAAGTAAGAATTGATGAAAATGTTAGACTATTAGCTGAATTACATGCTAAGTGGGAAAGAGAAGATGAAATTGCTAGAAACATTAGTGTTTCTACTATTACCACCACTAGTGTTGAGGCTAGTAATAGTTCTACTACTTTAGATGATAAGTATGGTTTAGATCTTGATGGTTGCAACATATCTGAAGTTATTAAGTTCCTACAAAAGCTTGCTAAAAGTCCTAATGCTAGTGCTATGAACATGGCCTTTACAAAACACATTAATGATGCTCTCATAAAGATTAAAGAAGAAAAGTTGAAACATAAAGCTTCTATTCTATAAACAAGAAGATGGTTGGGAACCCATCATTAATATTGAAGTGAATGACTTTGATTTCAAATCTTTATGTGACCTTGATAGTAGTGTTTCTATTATGCCTAGAAGGATTTATGATATGCTTGATTTGCCTCCTCTTGAAGATTGTTATTTGAATGTCCCACTTGATGATAATGCTAAAAACAAACTCATGGGGAGTCTTAATGATGTTCTTATTATGGTTAACAATGCCTATGTCCCGTTGATTTCTATGTTTTGGATGTTGAATACAATGCTTCTTGTCCTATTACTTTGGGAAGACCTTTTCTTAAAACAGTTGGTGCCATTATTGATATGAAAGAAGGCACCATTAAATATCAACTCCCACTCAAGAAAGGTATAGAACACTTCCCTAGGAATAGAGAAACGATTTCTTTTGCTTCTCCTATGAAAACAAAATTTGGTTTTAATGCTTCATCATTTGAGAACACTTGATTCTTTCTTTGCTTCTTATGCCTAACTTAAAGGCGTTAAAGAAAAGTACTTATTGGAAGATAACCCAAAAGTTTTAGATGAGTCTTGGAAGTTATTACTTCAGTAATAACCGCTCCTTATACTTTTTATTTGCTTTTTGTGTCAAGAGTAACCTCTAATGAGAGAGAAGTAATGATTGGGAAAGTTGCTGTCCCGAAACAGATTTCTGTGCTTCACCGTAAAAATTTGTGTAAAATCTCTGAACGTCTTTTTGAGGCATGAATTTTTGTGCTTCTGCCCCGGGTTGTTATATAACTTTCATTAGTTCAACACTTTTTGATTTGAGCAACAGAAGGTCTTCGAAAAAATTCGTCTTTACCTGCTGGTCTGTTTTGATAGATTTCTGCCATTTTCTGCATTTGCTTCTTGTTGGTTCCTTCTTGAGTTCTTTTGGGGAATTGAGCTTTTTGAGGGAAGTGCTTCAATAGCTAGTGTTCTAATGGAAGTTTATTTGGTGTTAGAACTGAACCTTAAGACTTATTATCTTGAGTGCACTAATGTTGCTAATAAAGATTGTGTGAAGTTTTGTATGAAGGAAAATTTTCAAGTGTATGGAAGGAATGAGTAATGAGATGAAGGATGGACTAAAGCTCAAGCTTGGGGATGCCATGAGTGTCACCCCAAGAAATATCCAAGAAGTACAAGCGTCAAAGCTTGGAGATGCCCAAGGAATCCCCCTTCTTCATCAATAAAAATCCCAGGTTTCTTCCAAACGCTTCATTTTTATTGCTTCATGCACAGTTGTGTTGTTCTTGGAGCGTCTTCTTTTTTCGTTTTTGTTTTGGTTTTTCATTTGTGTTTGTTTGCTTAGTTTTCTGAATAAATTGGTTGTACCCCCTCTTTCATACATTGGTTTGCAAATAGTTTGGTTTGGTTTGGAAAAGAGTAGGAAAGTTCATGCTTATGTGGTAAAAAGAGCTTGTTTTTGACTGTGGCCTATGCTTTGTCATGACATGCTTGATATTGTTTTGGCTTTATGCTTAGTATTGTTTGCTGTAGCATGACTTTTTATAAACAATTGAGGTTGATTAATGTGCCTTGGATGAATCATGCGTTGTTTTAGCATATTAAGGCATAGTATAGTGGTATTCTCCTTTGATGCTTTATTTGGGTTGACTTGGCGCATGCTCACACCATGTTATGACTATCTCAAGACACCATAGACTTTATGATCCTTTATTTTTCAACTTGTAGTATCACTTTATGCTTTGATCAATGATGTTTTGTCGCTCTCCATGATTATGGCCATTATTGCTCTCTTAGTTTGTCACTTCCAGTCTTTTGCTAGCCTCCACAACCAAGTATGAGTTCCAGTCATGCATCCAACTCCCTGAACCAAGTTATTCCAAAGAGTCCACCATACCTACCTACTAGCTTATGCTATTCCAAGTGTATTCATGCTTTTGTTTACCTTCCAAATTAAACTTGTTATGAGAAAACTAGTAATTAAAGCTCTCATGAACTTGATGGCACACTTTACTTTTCTTGCCCTTAATAAACTTGAACCATTGTGTTGTCTATGTTGTATATGCTTGCACTTATTTGTTGGGAATTAGCAGAACCATGCTTTCATGGGGAACGCTTTCAACATTGCACTTGGTACTTGTACCTAGTTGATATCATGCTCTTTTGTATATGGATGTTGTCAGTGTGAAATGAAAGGGGAGCTTGTAAGTTCATGGAGTTATGTATATGTGTTAGAGAAACGCCTGGGCCACTAGTCTAATCCATGCTAACATGGTGGAAACCTGCAGCGTAACCATAATGAGCTGTCTATGAAGCATTCTTCTTATAAAAAAAAGAGTCCTATTGAGAAAAAGAGAAAACAAAAAAAAGAGATATTATGAAAAGAGGAAAGAGAGAAAAAAGCACCATATTCCCATGGTAAATAAGAAGATTGCTGAGATGCTTGTTGTCTGCTTGCCTTGTCATTTTGATATGGGGAATCTTCCGTATCATCGGGCAAGGGGTACCCCATTGGCGGTTCTCTATGATACACATGTACTTACAATGACAAGAACTTACCGGTGACTAAACTTGAGTAGCATGAGGAGCCTCAGATACAAGGGACATGAGATTCCTAACTTATACTTCGTCAAGCATGTACACCATAGTTTGTTCACTTTAACCTTAATCACTTCAAGATGCTTATGATAGGGGCAATGAGAGCTGAAAGCTATAAGTACCATAATTTTTGGAAGCTCTTTATGAGACTTGAATCCCTACTTCCTTTGATAAAAAGGCCTTTCTTCCACAATTATATTGAGTCTCCACCTTCTATCTTTATGCACCTACTTTGAGAGCATAGTGGCCATTCTTAGTTCTATGTGCATTGTCCCAAGACTAGTTGATTGATGCATACTTTGATATTGCTTGTTTTAAACTATTGTATCTAGTCACTCTTATGAACTTTGAAGGTGTCATAGGCATTTATATTTGCTACTCTATTGAGGGACAAGCTGAATACTTTTATGCTATGTTTTCTTTATGTGAAACAAACAAACATCTTGCAAAGCATTGTTATTCATGAATCTTTTGTTTGTGCCTTTTCATGTTGCATCATAGTTTCTTTGTCTTATTGCTAGAACTTTGTCTTTCATGTTTTGATTGAAGTACTATGATCCCAGCCTTGAATGTTTTACAAATACTTTGATAAAGTCTTTGATGGTGCATGTCACCTCAAAAATTATTCTTTCTTTTTATCACTTACCTACTCGAGGACGAGCAGGAGTTAAGCTTGGGGATGTTGATACATTGCAAATGTATCTATAATTTTTTATGTTCCATGCTTGGTTTTATCCACTTTCTTGTGTTCTGTTCCAACTTTGGAGTACTTTTCATATGATTTCTTAGACTAACCTATTAATAAGAGCCACAGTGCCAGCTGCCTGTTTTCTGCTGTTTTTGGTTCCAGGAAAGTCAGAAAATGAATATTCTCGGAATTGGACGGGACAAAAGCCAAAGTGCCTATTTTTCCGGAAGTCATCAGATGCCAGAGTACGAGACGGAGAGGGGCAAGGGGGGCACCACACCACCTGGCCGCGCGGCCTAGCCTGGCCCACGCCAGGGGGTGGTGAGGCCAGCCCTGGCACCCCTTTGGCCTCCCCTTCCGACTATAAGATGCCCTCGGGACGTAAACCCTAAGTACCCGATCAAAAATCCACGAAAGAGTCTGTAGCCACCGTCATCTCCATCCCTAGATCGGGAGGGATCTGAAGCTCTTCCCGGCACCCTGCCGGAGAGGGGAATTCACCCTGGAGGCCTTCTTCATCACCATGAAAGCCTCCGGTGTGATGCGTGAGTAGTTCATCCTTGGACTACGGATCCATGTAGTAGCTAGTTGGCTGCTTCTCCTCCTTTGTGCTTTCATGTCTAGATCTTGTGAACTCCGTTCATGATCAAGATCATCTATTTGTAATTCTGCATGTTGTGTTTGCGGGGATCCGATGGATATTGAGATGCTATTTCAAATTGATTATTGATTCTATCATGTCTTTGTTATTTGTGATCTTGCATGCTTTCCGTTGTTAGTAGCTATCTTGTCCAAGTAGATGCTAGCAACTCCAAGAGTTAGTATTTATGCTCGATAGTGGGTTCATGCCTCTGGTAATCTGGGGAAGTGACAGAAATCTCTAAGGTACTAGATGTGCTGTTACTACTAGGGAGAAAACAACAATCCTTTGTTCATAGAACAATCGTATTGTTTACTTTACACATAGTTCATAAAGCAATAATCTGTTGCTTGCAACTTAATACTGGAGGGGGTTCGGATGATAACCTGAAGGTGGATTATTAGTCATAGATGCAGTTGGATGGCGGTCTATGTATAATGTTGTAATGCTCAATCAAGTTCCAAAGGAGTCAAGATGATTAGTATATGCATGTATTGCTTTCTCGATGTTTGTCAATTGCCCCGCTGTATTTTGTTCACCCAGCATGTTATCTATCTAAGGAGAGCCACCTCTAGTGAACTATGGATCCCGGTCCTTGTCTTTTACATTCAATCTACAATGTTTTACTTCTTTGTGTCTACTTTCTGCAAACTTTTACTTCTTTCCATTCGATACGTTTAATCCTTTGTTTTCAGCAAAACATGGTGAGATTGACAACCTCATCGCAAGTTGGGGACAAAGTTCTGTTGTTGTGTTGTGCAGGTCTCCACGTTGCTACTAGCACGTAGCTCGCCAAAGCTCAGCTAGTAACACCTTTGGGTTGTTTCCTTGCTCCTACTGGTTCGATTAAACCTTGGTTTCATACTGAGGGAAACTTGCTGCTGTGCTCATCATACCTTCCTCTTGGGGTTCCCAACGAGCTCTACATCAACACCACTCCAGCATTTTTCTGGCGCCATACACAGAGCCATCAAATACCACAATATTATGCTTTAATATGCTAAAACAACGCATGATTCTTTCAAGGCACATTAATCAATCTCAATTATTTGTAACAAGTCATGCTACAACAAAAATCACCAAGCATAAAGCCAAAACAATATCAAGCATGACATGAAAAATCCTAAGTCACAGTCGAAAAGAAACTCCTTTTATACCACTTAAGCATGAACTTTCCTACTCTTTTCCAATCCAAACAAACTTATTTGAAAACTAATGTATGAATGAGGGGGTACAACCAACTTATTGCAGCAAAAAAAGGAAAAGAAAACTAAAAACAAAAACAAATACACTCCAAGAACAACACAATTATGCATGAAACAATAAAAATGAAGTGTTTGGAAGAAACCTGAGATTTTTATTGATGAAGAAGGGGATTCCTTGGGCATCCCCAAGCTTTGACACTTGTACCTCTTGAATATTTCTTGGGGTGACACGGGGTGGCATCCCCAAGCTTGAGATTTTGTCCATACTTCATCTTATCACATTACTCTTCCCTACACTTTAAAATTTCCTTCATACAAAACTTCACACAATCTTCATTAGCAACATTAGTGTACTCAAGATAATAAGTTTTTTGGTTCAGTTTCAACACAAGTAGAACTTCCATTAAACACAAGCTACTGTAGCACTTCCTTTAAAAAGTTCAAATGATCAAAGAGAACTCAAAGAGAAAGAGAGTTTAAGAGGCAAATGCAAATAATGGCAGAAATCTGTCAAAACAGACCAGCAGGTAAAAACCATTTTTTTCGAAGACCTTCTGTTGCTCAAATCGAAAAGTGTTGAACTAACAAAAGTTGGATAACAACCTGGGGCAGAAGCACGAAACATTACAGCTCAATCTGACATACAGAGATTTCTCACGAATTTTTACAGCAAAGCAGAAAAATCTGTTTCGGGACACCAAATTTTCCAAGCATTACTTCTCTCTCATTAGAGGTTACTCTTGGCACAAAAACCACACAAAAATGATAAGGAGAGGTTATTACTGAAGCAATAACTTCCAAGACTCAACTAAAACTTTTGGGTTATCTCCCAATAAGTACTTTTCTTTAACGCCTTTAAGTTAGGCATGATAGTTTGAGAAGATGCTCACATAGGAAATATGAATTGAAGTAAAAGAGAGCATCAAGGAGCAAATTCAAAACACATTTAAGTCTAACACACTTCCTATGCATAGGAATCTTTTAAAGAAACAAGTCATGAAAGCACAAAGCAACAAGCATAGGAAAGCAAAACAAGTGCAACTTCAAGACTTTCAACATAAAGAGGGGAAACCTAATATTTTTAAGATGCATAAAACCATATTTCCCTCTCTCATAATAACTTTCAGTAGCATCGTGAATAAAATTAACAATATAACAATCACATGAAACATTCTTATCATGATCCACATGCATAAAAGAATTAATACTCCCCACATAAACATAGTCATTTTTATTAATTGTAGTGGGAGCAAATTCAACAAAATAGCTGCCATTATTATTCTCATCACCATAATCATCAAATATAGGAGGCATATTGTAATCATAATTAATTTTGGAGGCATATTGTAATCATAATTAATTTTCTCCTCAATAGTAGGTGGACTGAAATATCATATTCATCATTGTAATCATCATATATTGGAGGTATAGTATCATCAAAGTAAATTTTCTCCTCCGTGCTTAGGGAACTAAAAATAGCATACTCATCAAAACCAACTTCCCCAAGCTTAGACTTTTTCATAGAATTAGCAATAATGGTGTTCAAAGAATTCATAATAATAACATTGCTATTAGCATGCAAATAAAGTTCCATAGGTTTTTTAATTTTCTCTTCAAACACTTCATGTCCTAACTCAAGATAAATACTATAAACCTCTTTACTTTTTTGTTGTTTTCCATCAAGCCTAACTAGTGAAAATAAAAACAAGAAACAAAAAGATATAATTGCAGAACCTAAAGGAAATAACTTCGAGCACTCACACACCAGCAACCGCACTAGAAGATAGCTTAGTAGCCAGAGGATGTGAGTACCTTTTACCTTACCTCCCCGCCAATGGCGCCAGAAAATAGCTTGATGTCTACGCACTTCTATTCTTTTAGGCAGTTGTTGGGCCTCCAAGTGTAGAGGTTTGTAGAACAGCAGCAAGTTCCCTTAAGTGGATTACCCAAGGTTTATCGAACTCAGGGAGGAAGTGGTGAAAGGTATCCCTCTCAAGCAACCCTGCAATCAAGATACAAGAAGTCTGTTGTGTCCCCAACACACCCAATACACTTATCAGGTATATAGGTGCACTAGTTCGGCAAAGAGATAGTAAAATACAAGTGGTATGGATATAAGACAACGGTGCCATAAAATAGCTTTGATGGCGCGTGGTTGACGGGTAGGAAGAGACTAAAGGCAATCTGAAATAAACATGGAAGCAAGCAAACATGTAACAGATCTAGTTGCAAACGGTGTTTCAATGCTTAGAAACAAGGCCTAGGGATCATACTTTCACTAGTGAACACTCTCATATAAATATCTTCTCTTTATGATACTACTCTGAACTACTCTCCAGTTGGATAACTCTAATACACGGTAGGGCTATAATAGCACATCGCAAAGTTCGCTTTCCCCATCTACATAACCCCACACTGTCACCTTGAGCGCTATATGGTTCCAACAAACACCACAATTTCATAGAGACATCCAACTCCAAATATAACTCATAACAAGTATTTGTAATCTCTAGCCTAAGTGCCACCACGGTGTGCACGCTGTCACTTTCACACACGTGGGGAGAGCAAAGATCTATTAAAGCACTTGAGTAGCAAGGTAGATCTAATTGATTACAAAGCTCATGATCACAATATGATCATGCATAGAGAGAGACGAACACATAGCTACCGTTAGAGCCCTTAGCCTCGAGGAAGAACTACTCCCTCCTCATCATGGGAGTCAGCAACGGTGATAGAGATGGTGGTGG
Source organism: Avena insularis (assembly GCA_023614405.1). Lineage (NCBI taxonomy): Eukaryota > Viridiplantae > Streptophyta > Magnoliopsida > Poales > Poaceae > Avena > Avena insularis. The sequence continues at coordinate 316,960,863 of CM042694.1, read as the reverse complement.
AGTCGATGGAGACGGCTCCGAAAGCACTTCCCCGTCCCGGGAGGGTGCCGGAATAGAGACTTCTGTCCCTCGAATCTCCTCTTCAGTGGCGGCGATGCTGCGGAACTTTTCATGGCCAGAGGCTAGATTCTTTACGGTTTTCTCCTCAGGAAGCTTCTTATAGGCGAAGAGGAAATGTCAGAGGGTGGACCAGGGCCCCAAACCACCTGGTGGCATGGTCAGGGGGACCCGCGCCACCACATGGTGTGGCCAGCCCCTGGCCCCTCTCCATCTCGTCTTCTGGCTCTGTGAGTCTTCCGGTGAAATATCGACTTTGGCTTTTGTCCGGTCCAATTCCGAGAATATTCATTTTCTAGCTTTTCTGGAACAAAACATAGAAGAAAACAGGCAACTGGCACTGTGGCATCTTGTTAATAGGTTAGTTCCAGAAAATATGTAAAAGTACTCCAAAGTGTGGACAAAACATAATAAAGTAGATATAAAACAAGCATGGAACATCAAAAATTATAGATATGTTCAACGTATCAAGCATGTGTATGCGTTATATGATAGAAGACGGAGAACATAAAGTCAAAGTAATATCAGTGCCTCTGTAACGTCCTAGAATCGGGTCTATGCATATCTCAACATTTCCCGCCAAAATCCGCATAGAAGCGATTCAAAGGCACCCACCAAACACTTTCGTGTGGGTGGGTTGTTACTACAAGTAGTTACATCACAGTAGTTTACAATAGAGTCCACAAGAACTTAAATATACAACAACGACTCAACGAGTCAAGAATACAAATGATACAATTCAAAGATGCCAATCTTGAAGAAAGCGAAATAGTGTCCGAGTACGGACAAGATCCAAATAGGACTAAGAGTCCTGAGGAGTAACCAAGCGGTGTCCATATCCCTGCCCAGGCCTAGCCAGAAGGGTAACCTTGCTAACATCATCGATCTTATACCTGTCAAAGCCAAAGAGGTGCCAGCAAAGGGCAAAACAAAACAGAAAGAGAGCGGTCAGTACGGAGGCCAGTACATGGCGAGGCTAGAATTCGGCGGTCCTCGCCTACATAGGTATGGTGGGCTCAGCGGCAGCAAAGATTGCACTATCTAACTTATAGATACACGCCACAACTTCGGCTATTAGAGCGAGATAAGAGAGCGCTATACGATAAGTATGATATAACACCAAACATACCCCATCCGAAGGTTTCCCCCTCGAAGACCAGTCGAGGAAGTCCACTTGCGGAACACACATGGTGGCAATTTTAATTAAGCAGGTGTTTAGTTGATAAGGCTAATTACTAATCATATTATTAGAGGTAAAACATTAGTGGCGTTGTCTATGATCATGACACCGTACTCCTGAGGCATCCATAACCGTGGACACACGACTTCTCGAAAAGATTTACCCTGCAGGGGTGCACTACTGTACCCAAACGCATGTTCAATCCTTCAGGCAACATAATACATGTGTCTTCCAAATCTCACAACAAGAGCTGTCCCATAACTACATGCGTATCTAGAGGTATCACCTACTGTGTTTTATCCAGTCTAGAGGCACGACCGAGTCTCAAGGTGGCATAGCGTTCACGACTACTATACCGAACGGCCCTGGAAGATAACTTGTAGAGCTCCCCTTGAACCGACGGCATGTACCGCTTTTATGTATCCAATGCCCGGGTTGTCCACAAATCATATCATAACCAAGTCCGAAGACATATCAACTCACCCATGTCTGAGAACATATTATGCGTATGAACCAAATGGGAAACCAATTTTGTGACCCTCTGGATAAATGAATAGCGCCGGTAGTTGGGGGGATCCTAGGGGCCCCCACGTTTGGTTAGCGCGATCAACTCAGAACTAGTATCATAGAACGAATAGGTCCTAGGTCGGCTCAAGTAGTTCCCAAAGGTGGTCCCTGCCGGGGCCTTATCATTAGGTGAAACCATAACCATAACCATAACCGACATCACCAATTTAATTTATCATGTTATCAACCATAACCACATGTCGCGATTCACCTGTATGAGAGTGGGAAACAGACCTAAGCATGCGCTACGACTCGCAAGGACAAAGCTAGCTACTCAAACAAAGGCAATAGGATAACCAAGGCAATATAGTAGAGTAGGTGAAATAAAGGAACAATACTAACGCATTGACAATAAGGATAGCAATAGATCAAAGGAAGAAATTAAAAACTATAAATGCAAAATAGGTAGAAGAGGGAGAATGCTCGCCTGAGAAGATCATCCGAAGGCTCGTCGTACCTCGCATCAACTCAATGGCCTATCCGGTGAAGAAGCATAACACTAGAAAGAACAACCGGCGCAATATTTAATACTATGGTAGAAGATCCGACATGTTTATAGATTGATGCATGACATGGCAATGTGTGGCCTATCTTAATAATATTAAGCGGGATCAGGATCCCGATAATCAAATATTATGGTTCAAGTTGTTTATCTACCCCACAAATTAAATGTTGATTAGCACGGGAACGCATGGTAAAAACATGGCAATGATGAGCTACACAATATTAAATGGAGTCGAGATAAGGCAAGATTATCCCGCATATAGCCTCTATATTTAATTTAGGTGAATTACTATTAGCCCGAAACCCATGATATGTATGCGAACACGAATGATTAAAAAGTGACAAGTTATATGCATATTATAGAAATAGGTGGAGGGGTTGGGTCTCATGGTTAGAGAGATAATCTTCAAAACATAGTTGAAGTAGCCAAGTAACAAACAACGCCGGGAAGAAGTTCTTGTTGAAGGGCGATGGCATAAGCCCGACAGACTCCTGTGGGACACAATGAGGGAAAGGATCGATGCCATCCGGTAGACACAAACCACAACCAAACTTAAGTAGGCATATTGTCAAACACTTGGTAGGCAAGAACATAGCGGAATTGCCCGGCGGAGTGATCAGGATGACTGAGACCAAAATGTGGCGATCTAGACACAGATAGTTGTATAAGTACTTGTGGCAAGGTAGAAGATCATCCAACGAGCAGAGAATACTAGATAAACGAATATAAAAGGCTTGTCCTATAGATGAGGTGAACCAGCGCGATGCGCTACTACCTCGTGCTGGAAACAAAGCGACAGGATGGAGCCGACCTGGTGCTGTCAGGCGGAAGGACTGAGGTGGCGCCAGGCACCGTCGCGGTCGACGGGAGTATGAAAGACGGGTGGTGGAGTGCGAAGCTGGGCTTGGAGCCATGTTGTCGGTGGCTTCTAGGGAACTTCAGCGTGGGGCAGATGGAGCATGGGCGTCCGGGTCCAAGCTCTGGTCGCTGCTGGTGTGGAGCTCGAGGCGGGCGGGCTGGTCGCGTGCGCGCGCATACGCACGATCTGGGAGCCAAGCTGGTTGGCTGCTGGAGAGCGCGAAAAGGCAAGCAGGAGCTGTTGCGAGGGGATCAGGTGGGGGCTTCGGCCACTAAATCCATGCAGGCGGTGGTCGGCAACTAGACAAGGAACAGGGGTAGCAGGGGGAGTTGTGGAGCAGAGAGCAGCCCCGCTGCTATTGCGGCGATGGGGTTCTAGTGCGCACGCGGCCAAGCAGCATGGAAGCAAGGCTGGCGGCGGCCACCATCTCTGCTAGCTAGCTACATCGATGCAGCCTGGTGGTGGAGAGGCAGAATAAAAAAACAGGAGGAGGAGATGGTGGTGTGTGGAGCTGGTTTTGGTGGAGATCGATTGGAGCAAGGGATTGGATCAGGGGTTGTTAGCTCAAGAATTAAGAGAAGGAGGCCACGATCGGATTTGAGCTCGTTTCTGCTGATTGTTGTCTCGCATGCGGACTGAGAGGATGAGGTGACGGCAGAATTTTGTCAGATCTGTATCTCTAATTTGGGGCTAGGGTTTGGGAAGGAGAAAGAAGAAGATTGAGATATTTATCTACTTCAAAGTAGACTAGATGGAGCTAGTTTTGGGCTAAAACTTTAGATGGGTCTTTAGCCTAATTTTATTTTTAGTCAAATAAGAAACCATTTACGGTCACATAATGGACCGAAAATATTATTTTATTTTAGTTTGAAAATAAGAAAAGGGAAACCGATTTAATAAAACCACAAGGATATTTTAGTAAAACAAAAATAGGTTTTTAGCAAAATAGTTTGTGGTTAAAGTTGAGAACAAAATAAGCATGATGATGTTATGATGATGCACAAAATAAAATAACAAACAATTTCTAATTAAGGATATTTTCCCGAGCATTACAACTCGACACCACTAAGAAAGGATCTCGTCCCGAGATCCAAGCAAGATATCGGGGGGAGAGGTTTGATGATCGGTTCTTCTTGCATCGGGTTGATGGTTGCGACACCCCTAACACAAATTCTTGCTCATTCTTTAAATTGTCGACACTACCAACAAGGATTATTGATCACGTCCTTCGAGAGAAAGCTCCCGAGAGACAAAGGAGGAAGTAAGGGTCTCAAAGGTAAGGCCACCTCTAACTTCCATGAAAAGAGTAAAGTCATACATTCACACGGTTCAACATACAAGAGCTAATAGAAAGAGTAGTCGGATGGGGGCCAATCCATCACGCACCCAAACTATTACTCCGTACATGAATAGGGAAAACGGGTAACAAAACTCTCGGGATTTAGATTGAAGATCATAACAAGCATCATTGATACGTCCATTTTGCATCACTATTCTATGTCTTAATTCACTATTATTCATTGATATATTTCGTATTGAGAGGTGATACTTATGTTATTTCATCTATTTTTGCATGGTTGATGACTTTTGGAGCATGGACCGCTGCAGTCAGGATTCTGATGGAAAAGGTGCTGTTCGGAGGCAAAATTCGCGAAGATCAGAAAATCCGGAAAATTATACGGAAAATCCTATTTTTCCAGAATACTCAGGATGCCATAAGATGGAGTGGAGGTGGGCCACAGGGGGCCCACACCACCCCATGGCGCGGGCAGGCCTAGGTCGCGCCAGGGAGTGGTGTGGCCACCCTGGCCCACTCACCTCTCCCGGGCGTATATCATCCCACGAAACCCTAAGACTCGTGGAGCGACCATAGAAAGATTCCATCGCCTGGCGGAAAACACCGAGAGAAAGATCTCTCCAAGAGATGATTACCGGAGAATTCCTTCCCGGAGAGGGGAGATCGTCGCCATCAACACCATCATCAAGCTGGACTTCATCGGGATCATCATCATCATCATCACCACCATCATCACCATCAGCACCCTCATCACCATCTCCATATTGCTGTAACAATTGCGTTGAATCTTGCATAGTTCATAGGGGAAACTTTCCCGGTGTTGATTACTCTTTGTAGTTGATGCTATTGAGTGAACCGTTGAATTATTGTTTATGTTCAGATTGTTATACATCATTATTCCATCTCTGATCATGATCCATATGATGTCTTGTGAGTAGTTCGTTTTGTTCTTGAGGACATGGGAGAAGTCTTGTTGTTAGTAGTGGAGTTGCGTTGAGAAAGATTCAATAGATTGTTATTTAAGTTGTGGTGTACTTCTTCTAGTGGTGTCATGTGAACGTCGACTACATGACACTTCAGCTATATGGGCCTAGGGGAATGCATTGTGTATTTGGCTACTAATCGTAGGGATTGCGGAGTGATGAAACCCGAACCCCCGTTAGGAAACCATTGCACAAGGGACGTAAGGGTCTTAGAGTTTAAAGTTGTGGTTAGGTTTCTACCTTAATTACTTTCTTGTACTTACGGATGTTTGCAAGGGGGTTTAATCACAAGTATGTATTTAGTCTTGGATGGGGCGGTACATTAGCACAGGTTTACCCACACAACACTTAGCAAGCTAAAGAAGATTAATCGACTATATGAAGCGAAAGCACTTGACAGTCTTCCCATGTGTCCTCGAGAACGTTTGGTCATCTATAGAAATACAACCGGCTTGTCCTTTGCTGCATAAAGGATTGGGCCACTTGCTGCATTTATTCCTCATCTTTTGTTTACTCGTACTTTGTTTACTTGCTTTATCGAAAACCCCTAAAAATCCGTTTGCTAAGTATTTGCAGAGAATTCCTAATCCATACCACTAGCCAGCACCTTCTGCTCCTCGTTGGGTTCGACACTCTTACTTATCAAAAATACTACGATACACCCCTATACTTGTGGGTCATCAATCATTTAGAAAGCTTCGGAGAAACAATCTGAACACAAGCAGGTCGTCATCTTAGAAGTCACAACACCGGAAACATATGAAGGGAGATCAGATAGAAAGAAAACCAGATGTAGCACCACCGTTACAAAAGGAAGGAAGCAAAACCCTAGAGGTACGACAGAAACCCAACCACAAGAAATCCTGGACTTGAAGAAGATAATAGATCAGATTAAACATGCAAAGGTAAGGGAAGAAAGAATGGAAGTAAAGAGAAAAATCAGAACTAATCAGATCTATCTAACGCATTTGTAGTAAAATAGTTTTGACACTAGACAACGTCCGTTGGCAAGGTTAACCTACATGATGGACCAGTGGGGTATCGTAAACCATTGCTCTGATACCACTAGTAACGCCCCACAATTGGGTCTATGCAGATCTCACCATTTCCCGCCAAAATCCGCATAGAAGCGATTCAAAGTCGCCCACCAAACACTTTCATGTGGGTGGGTTGTTACTACAGGTAGTTACATCACAGTAGGTTACAATAGAGTCCACAAGAACTTATATATACAATAATGACTCAACAAGTCAAGAATACAAATGATACAATTCAAAGATGTGAATCTTGAAGAAAGCGAATAGTGTCCAAGTACAGACAAGATCCAAATAGGACTAATAGTCCTGAGGAGTAACCAAGCGGTATCCATATCCCTCCCCAGGGCTAGCCGGAAGGGTAACCTTGCTAACGTCGTCGATCTTATACCTGTCAAAGTCAAAGAGGTGCCGACAAAGGGCAAAAGAAAACAGAAAGAGAGCAGTCAGTGCTTAGGCTAGTACACGGCGAGGCTAGAATTCATCGGTCCTCGCCTATATAGGTATGGTGGGCTCAGCGGCAGCGAAGCTTGCACTATCTAACTTATAGAGACACGCTACAACTTCGGCTATTAGAGCGAGATAAGAGAGCGCTATACGATAAGTATAATATAACACCATACATAACCCATCCGAAGGTTTCTCCCTCGAAGACCAGTCGAGGAAGTCCACTAGCGGAACACACACGGTGGCAATTTTAATTAAGCAGGTGTTTAGTTAATATGGATAATTACTAATCATATTATTAGAGGTAAAACATTAGTGGTGTTGTCTATGATCATGACACCGTACTCCTGACGCATCCATAACCGTGGACACATGACTTCTCGAAAAGATTTACCCTACAGGGGTGCACTACTATACCCAAACGCATGTTTAATCCTTCAGGCAACATAATTCGCGTGCCTTCCAAATCTCACAACAAGAACTATCCCATAACTATACGCGTATCCAGAGGTATCACCTACTATGTTTTATCCAGTCCAGAGGCACGGTCGAGTCTCAAGGTGGCACAGCATTCACGACTACTATACCGAACGGCCTTGGAAGATAACTTGTAGAGCTCCCCTTGAACCGACGGCATGTACCGCTTTTATGTATGCAATGCCCGGGCTGTCCACCAAATCATATCATAACCAAGTCTGAAGACATATTAACTCACCCATGTCCGAGGACATATTATGCGTATGCACCAAATGGAAAACCAATTTTGTGACCCTCTGGATAAACGAATAGCACCGGTAGTTGAGGGGAGATCCTAGGAGCCCCCACGTTTGGTTAGCACGATCAACTCAGAACTAGTATCGTAGAATGAACGGGTCCTAGGTCGGCTCAAGAAGTTCCCAAAGGTGGTCCCTGCCGGGGCCTTATCATTAGGTGAAACCATAACCATAACCAACATCACCAATTTAATTTATCATGTTATCAACCATAACTAGATGTCGCGATTCAACTGTATGAGAGTGGGCAACAGACCTAAGCATGCGCTACGACTCGCAAGGACAAAGCTAGCTACTCAAACAAAGGCAATAGGATAACCAAGGCAATATAGTAGAGCAGGTGAACTAAAGGAACGATACTAAAGCATCGACAATAAGGATAGCAATAGATCAAAGGAAGGAAGTAAAGACAATAAATGCAAAATAGGTAGAAGGGGAGAGAATGCTCGCCTAAGAAGATCATCTGAAGGCTCGTCGTATCTCGCATCAACTCAACGGCCTATCCGGTGAAGAAGCAAAACACTAGAAAGAACAACCGGCGCAATACTTAATACTACGGCAGAAGACCCGGCATATTTATAGTATGATGCATGACATGGCAATGTGCGGCCTATCTTAATAATATTAAGCGGGATCAGGATCTCGACAATCAAATATTATGGTTCAAATTGTTTATCTACCCCGCAAATTAAATGTTGATTAGCACGGGAAGGCATGGCAAAAACATGCAATCATGAGCTACACAATATTAAATGGGGTCGAGATAAGGCAAGATTATCCCGCATATAGCCTCTATATTTAATTTAGGTGAATTGCTATTAGCCCGAAACCCATGATATGTATGCAAACATGAATGATTAAAAAGCGACAAGTTATATGCATATTATAGAAATAGGTGGAGGGGTTGGGTCTAATGGTTAGAGAGATAATCTTCGAAACATAGTTGAAGTAGCCAAGTAACGAACAACATCGGGAAGAAATTCTTGTTGAAGGGCGATGGCATAAGCCCGACAGACTCCTGTGTGACACCATGAGGGAAAGGATCGATGCCATCCGGTAGACACAAACCACAACCAAACTTAAGTAGGCATATTGTCAAACACTTGGCAGGCGAGAACATAGCGGAATTGCCTGGCGGAGTGATCAGGATGACTGAGACCAAAATGTGGCGATCTGGACACAGATAGCTGTATAAGTATTGGTGGCAAGGTAGAAGATCATCCAACGAGCAGAGAAGACCAGATAAACGAATATAAAAGGCTTGTCCTGTAGATGAGATGAACCAGTGCAATGTGCTACTACCTGGTGCTGGAAACAAAGCGACAGGGTGGAGCCGGCCTGGTGCTGTCGTGTGGAAGGACTGAGGTGGCGCCAGGCACCGTCGCGGTCGACGGGAGTATGAAAGACGGGTGGTGGAGTGTGAAGCTGGGCTTGGAGCCATGTTGCCGGTGGCTTCCAGGGAACTTCGGCGCGGAGCAGATGGAGCACGGGCGGCTGGGTCCAAGCTCTGGTTGCTGCTGGTGCAGAGCTCGAGGCGGGTGGGCTGGTCACGTGCGCGCGCATACGCACGATCTGGGAGCCAAGCTGGTTGGCTGCTCGTGAGAACGGAAAGGCAAGCATGATCTGCTGCGAGGGGATCAGGTGGGGGCTTCGGCCACTAAATCCATGCAGGCGATGGTCGGCAACTGGACAAGGAACAGGGGCAGCAGGGGGAGTTGTGGAGCAGAGAGCAGCCCCGCTGCTATTGCGGCGATGGGGTTCTGGTGCGCACGCGGCTAAGCAGCATGGAAGCAAGGCTGGCGGCAGCCACCTTCTCTGCTAGCTAGCTACATCGATGCAGCCTGGTGGTGGAGAGGCAGATTAAAAACAACAGGAGGAGGAGATGGTGGCGTGTGGAGCTGGTTTTGGTGGAGATCGATTGGAGCAAGGGATTGGATCAGGGGTTGTTAGCTCAAGAATTAAGAGAAGGAGGCCACGATCGGATTTGAGCTCGTTTCTGCTGATTGTTGTCTCGCATGCGGACTGAGAGGATGAGGCGACGACAGAATTTTGTCAGATCTGTATCTCTAATTTGGGGCTAGGGTTTGGGAAGGAGAAAGAAGAAGATTGAGATATTTATCTACTTCAAAGTAGACTAGATGGAGCTAGTTTTGGGCTAAAACTTTAGACGGGCCTTTAGCCTAATTTTATTTTTAGTCATATAAGAAACCATTTACGGTCACATAATGGACCGAAAATATTATTTTATTTTAGTTTGAAAATAAGAAAAGGGAAACGGATTTAATAAAACCACAAGGATATTTTAGTAAAACGAAAATAGGTTTTTAGCAAAATAGTTTGTGGTCAAAGTTGAGAACAAAATAAGCATGATGATGTTATGATGATGCACAAAATAAAATAACAATCAATTTCTAATTGAGGATATTTTCCCGAGCATTACAACTCGACACCACTAACAAAGGATCTCGTCCCGAGATCCAAGCAAGACATCAGGGGGAGAGGTTTGATGATCGGTTCTTCTTGCATCGGGTTGATGGTCGCGATACCCCTAACAAGAATTCTTGCTCCATCTTTAAATTGTCGACACTACCAACAAGGATTGTTGATAACGTCCTTCGAGAGAAAGCTCCCGAGAGACAAAGGAGGAAGTAAGGGTCTCAAAGGTAAGGCCACCTCTAACTTCCATGAAAAGAGTAAAGTCATACATTCACCCAGTTCAACATACAAGAGCTAATAGAAAGAGTAGTCGGATGGGGGACAATCCATCACGCACCCAAACTATTACTCCGTACATGAATAGGGAAAACGGGTAACAAAACTCTCGGGATTTAGATTGAATATCATAACAAGCATCATTCAGAAAGCTTTGGAGAAACAATCTGAACACGAGCAGGTCGTCATCTTAGAAGTCACAACACCGGAAACATATGAAGGGAGATTAGATAGAAAGAAAACCAGATGTAGCACCACCATTACAAAAGGAAGGAAGCAAAACCCTAGAGGTACGATAGAAACCCAACCACGAGAAATCCTGGACTTGAAGAAGGTAAGAGATCAGATTAAACACACAAAGGTAAGGGGAGAAAGAATGGAGGTAAGGAGAACAATCAGAACTAATCAGATCTATCTAACGCATTTGTAGTAAAATAGTTTTGACACTAGACATCGTCCGTTGGTAAGGTTAACCTACAGGATGGACCAGTGGGGTATCGTAAACCATTTCTCTGATACCACTTGTAATGCCCCAGAATCGGGTCTATGCAGATCTCAGCATTTCCTGCCAAAATCCGCATAGAAATGATTCAAAGTCGCCCACCAAACACTTTCGTGTGGGTGGGTTGTTACTACAAGTAGTTACATCACAGTAGTTTACAATAGAGTCACAAGAACTTATATATACAACAACGATCAATGAGTCAAGAATACAAATGATACAATTCAAAGATGCGAATCTTGAAGAAAGCGAAATAGTGTCCGAGTCCGGACAAGATCTAAATAGGACTAAGAGTCCTGAGGAGTAACCAAGCGGTATCCATATCCCTGCCCAGGCCTAGCCGGAAGGGTAACCTTGCTAACGTCGTCGATCTTATACCTGTCAAAGCCAAAGAGGTGCCGGCAAAGGGCAAAAGAAAATAGAAAGAGAGCGGTCAGTGCTGAGGCTAGTACACGGCGAGGCTAGAATTCGGCGGTCCTCACCTACATAGGTATGGTGGGCTCAGCGGCAGCGAAGCTTGCACTATCTAACTTATAGAGACATGCTACAACTTTGGCTATTAGAGCGAGATAAGAGAGCACTATACGATAAGTATAATATAACACCAAACATAACCCATCCGAAGGTTTGCCCCTCGAAGACCAGTCGAGGAAGTCCACTTGCAGAACACACACGGTGGCAATTTTAATTAAGCAGGTGTTTAGTTAATAAGACTAATTACTAATCATATTATTAGAGGTAAAATATTAGTGGCGTTGTCTATGATCATGACACCGTACTCCCGAGGCATCCACAATCGTGGACACACGGCTTCTCGAAAAGATTTACCCTGCAGGGGTGCACTACTGTACCCAAACGCATGTTCAATCCTTCAGGCAACATAATACGCGTGCCTTCCAAATCTCACAACAAGAACTATCCCATAACTACGACCGTATCCAGAGGTATAACCTACTGTGTTTTATCTAGTCCAGAGGCACGGTCGAGTATCAAGGTGGCACATCATTCACGACTACTATACTGAACGGCCCTGGAAGATAACTTGTAGAGCTCCCCTTGAACCGACGGCATGTATCGCTTTTATGTATGCAATGCGCAGGTTGTCCACCAAATCATATCATAACCAACTCCGAAGACATATTAATTCACCCATGTCCGAGGACATATTATGCGTATGCACCAAATGGAAAACCAATTTTGTGACCCTCTGGATAAACGAATAACGCCGGTAGTTGAGGGGGGGATCTGAGGGGCCCCCACGTTTGGTTAGCGCGATCAACTCAGAACTAGTATCGTAGAACGAACGGGTCCTAGGTCGGCTCAAGCAGTTCCCAAAGGTGGTCCTTGCTGGGGCCTTATCATTAGGTGAAACCATAACCATAACCAACATCACCAATTTAATTTAGCATGTTATCAACCATAACCAGATGTCGCGATTCACATGTATGAGAGTGGGCAACAGACCTAAGCATGCGCTACGACTCACAAGAACAAAGCTAGCTACTCAAACAAAGGCAATAGGATAACCAAGGCAATATAGTAGAGCAGGTGAAATAAAGGAATGATACTAAATCATCGACAATAAGGATAGCAATAGATCATAGGAAGGAAGTAAAGACTATAAATGCAAATAGGTATAAGGGGGAGAATGCTCGCCTAAGAAGATCATCCGAAGGCTCGTCGTATCTCGCATCAACTCAACGGCCTAGAAAGAACAACCGGCGCAATATTTAATACGACAGCAGAAGACCCGACATGTTTATAGTATGATGCATGACATGGCAATGTGCGGCCTATCTTAATAATATTAAGCGGAATCAGGATCCCGACAATCAAATATTATGGTTCAAGTTGTTTATCTACCCCACAAATTAAATATTGATTAGCACGGGAAGGCATGGAAAAACATGGCAATGATGAGCTACACAATATTAAATGGAGTCGAAATAAGGCAAGATTATCCCGCATAAAGCCTCTATATTTAATTTAGATGAATTGCTATTAGCCCGAAACCCATGATATGTATGCGAACACGGATGATTAAAAAGCGACAAATTATATGCATATTATAGAAATAGGTGGAGGGGTTGGGTCTCACGGTTAGAGAGATAATCTTCGAAACATAGTTGAAGTAGCCAAGTAACAAACTACACCGGGAAGAAGTTCTTGTTGAAGGGTGATGGCATAAGACCGACAGACTCCTGTGCGACACGATGAGGGAAAGGATCGATGCCATCCGATAGACACAAACCACAACCAAACTTAAGTAGGCATATTGTCAAACACTTGGCAGGCGAGAACATAGTGGAATTGCCCGGCGGAGTGATCAGGATGACTGAGACCAAAATGTGGCGATCTGGACACAGATAGTTGTATAAGTATATGTGGCAAGGCAGAAGATCATCCAACGAGCAGAGAAGACCAGATAAACGAATATAAAAGGCTTTTCATGTAGATGAGGTGAACCAGCGCGATGCGCTACTACCTGGTGCTGGAAATAAAGCGACAGGGTGGAGCCGACCGGGTGCTGTCGGGCGGAAGGACTGAGGTGGCGCCAGGCACCGTCGCGGCTGATGGGAGTATGAAAGATAGGTGGTGGAGTGCGAAGCTGGGCTTGGAGCCATGTGGCCGGTGGCTTCCAGGGAACTTCGGCGCCGGGCAGATGGAGCACGGGAGGCCGGGTCCAAGCTCTGGTCGCTGCTGGTGAGGAGCTCGAGGCGGGTGGGCTGGTCGCGTGCACGCGCATACGCACGATCTGGGAGCCAAGCTGGTTGGCTACTGGTGAGCACGGAAAGGCAAGCAGGAGCTGCTGCGAGGGGATCAGGTGGGGGCTTCGGCCACTAAATCCATGCAGGCGGTGGTCGTCAACTGGACAAGGAACAGGGGCAGCAGGGGGAGTTGTGGAGCAGAGAGCAGCCCCGCTGCTATTGCGGCGATGGGGTTCTGGTGCGCACGCGGCCAAGCAGCATGGAAGCAAGGCTGGCAGCGGCCACCTTCTCTGCTAGCTAGCTACATCGATGCAGCCTGGTGGTGGAGAGGCAGATTAAAAACAATAGGATGACGAGATGGTGGCGTGTGGAGCTGGTTTTGGTGGAGATCGATTGGAGCAAGGGATTGGATCAGGGGTTGTTAGCTCAAGAATTAAGACAAGGAGGCCACAATCGGATTTGAGCTCGTTTCTGCTGATTGTTGTCTCGCATGCGGACTGAGAGGATGAGGCGGCGGCATAATTTTGTCAGATCTGTATCTCTAATTTGGGGCTAGGGTTTGGGAAGGAGAAAGAAGGAGATTGAGATATTTATCTAGTTCAAAGTAGACTAGATAAGGCTAGTGTTGGGATAAAACTTTAGACCGGCCTTTAGCCTATTTTTATATTTAGTCAAATAAGAAACCATTTACGGTCACATAATGGACCAAAAATATTATTTTATTTTAGTTTGAAAATAAGAAAAGGGAAACGGATTTAATAAAATCACAAGGATATTTTAGTAAAATGAAAATAGGTTTTTAGCAAAATAGTTTGTGGTCAAAGTCGAGAACAAAATAAGCATGATGATGTTATGATGATGCACAAAATAAAATAACAATCAATTTTTAATTGAGGATATTTTCCCGAGCATTACGGCCTCCCTCTTCAAAGATAGCACCTAAGCACATAAACTCGCACGATCTAAATACCATCCATAAAAAATCGTCCGAGCTCATCATCTCATCACAACACATGGATGGATAGGCCTATAGCCTAGGAAGTTTTATTTCAGGCGTCACTGGCTACACTATCTAATAGCCCGTGCTCGAAACCCTATGAAAATATGATCCCACAACCTATTAGACCGACACGAATTGTCTAGGCCACCATTTGTTGCTACAAAAATTACTCCATTATTTTGACTCCACAGAAGAGGCGATTTGCATTTCATGAGAATTACAACATCATCGTTTGTGCAAGAAGTGATAGAAGAAAAAGTGATTTTATCATTGACCTGTGAAAACGTCCCGAATACTCTTCGATGTAATGTCGTTCAGCTTTGGATTAGGTCATATTATCAACGTGAACTGAATCCTGACCACCATGCATGCATCTCCAAAGACAAATCCAAAGGAAATAATAGACTCCTTGACAAATCCATGTCTAGCTATCACATATTACAACAGATCGTATTCTAAGTTTTCACTCATTAACTCTTTCTTCTCAATCACCACATGGTACGTCAGCTTCTTAAAGTTATCCTCTTTTGTGTGGTTCTTAAAGTTATCTTGTGAGAGCCTATCAGAATGAAACTTCTCCAAGGATATAATGGAGATGATCATTGTCAAACTCTACAATACCAACCTGCTGAATATCTAAACTTTAGTAAGAAAAATTATGTGAGCCTCAAACGGTAAAGATTTCACTGTATAAATTAAATTTTGTTTTGTTGTCCAAGCCATTTTATTTGTACATAAATCGTTATCAAATGAATTAGTATACATGTATATAGATCATCAACATCGTGTGGGCGTTTAGTATTTTGATGTTGTGAAACCAAAACATACAAGGAACAAAGCCATTTGTCCGAGGTTGCCTTCTGTTTTGGAAACAGTTTGCGGATGACAAGTACTGCTCCATTTGTGGGGCCTCTATGTATGATGAGGTAAAGGGAAAGGATGGTCAGATGAGTCAGTCGAATGTCGCTACAAAGATTCTTCGATATCTCTGTAGCATCCCAATTGTTTAACAATTGCAATGCTACTAGCCTAGTCTATATAATTGCTACTTCCTACATATAATTATTGCATCATAATTATATCATGCTCATGTCATCATGCCACCTTGCATTTGAGCATCATATAAAACCCTTTATTTTGGTTCTTCTCTCATATGCATTGCTATTGGTATTTGGCTCTTGTTAAATTGTATTTGATTCTTGATAAATGCTTGGTGCCCAAATTGAGTTGGTGGCATATCTTTTATTCCACTCCACCATCTTTCTTGGTCACCACCTTATAATTCCACCACCCTAATTACCATGGGCTTTTATTTTATTTGGCATTTACTCTAGCTCCTGTGGGTTGGGATGAATCCAGTTATCTTTTCCTATAGCTTGGCCTTACACCATATTTTGGAATGCATATGTATAAAGGCCATGGATATTTATTTTGTTGTCACAAGAATAAAACATGGCATTTATTACACATGCATGGGCCACGCAAATCTTCACCACCATCTTTTCCCCTTTTGTTTTCCCTTTGGTTTTGAGTGGATCTTCCCTTTTGTTAAACATCTCTTTCTCTCTCTCTTACACCTCCTCCTCTTGCTCTTTGTCCTTGTCATGTGTATCAAGCCTTACCCTCTTTTAAACCATCACCTCATCCATGCATGATCATTTGAGGTTATATCTTATGCCCACATCTATCTCTCACCTCACCCTTCTCTTTTCACCTTGTTGGATCTTGATAGATCATAAACCCTAAAACCATCTACCCTACCCCTCTTTTTAATACCTCGCCACCTTCTCTCTCTCTCTAGCTAACACCAACCCTAAGCTAAAACCCTAAACATAGACTCACCCTCACCTTCCTCTCTAAGCCATCACCACCACCCCTTGATCTACCCCCACTCTCTACCCTAACCAACCCGAGCCACCCCTCTCTAGCTAACCCTAGCTACCCGACCCTCTCTCTCGGCCTCTCTCCCTTTCTCTATGCCATGCAGGCCCCACCTAGCTACCCCATCTACCCCCACTCCTAACCCTAGCCCATGCCGAGCATGCCCTAGCTACACCCGAGCTTCCCCTCTCCTCTCTTTTTCTCTCTCACTGCCGAGCAGGTCCCACGCGACCCTGTCCCGCCTTGACCGCTTCCTGGTCCACCTGCCATGCCTCTGCCCTGCCCAAGTCGAGCCCCAGCTCGAGCACGTGCAAGGGAAGAGAAAAAAGGTGCCGAAGTCACCTTTACCTTTGCCCCGTGCCCACACGCCACCTCGCCTCTTCCTCTCGGTTTATTCATTTACCCACGCCTCCTCTACCTCGCCCAGATCCACCCCAGGCCGCTGCACCGATCTCTTCCTTCCCCCGCTTCTCTTCTCCAAATCCGGCGATCACCGTCGGCCTCCACCTTCCCTTCTCGTACAAGCCGGTGGCGTGGCGAACATGGTTGTCGGGGAAGGCCGTAGCCATCTTCTGCGTCGCCCAGTACATGCCAACGAGGAGGAGGAGAACCAGGACCACCAGAACCATCGACGCCCCGACGAAACCCTAGGTCACCGGTCGCCAGCCTCGTCGTCCATCCGCTGCTCCCCACTCTGATCCGAGCCCTCCGTCGAGCCCGCGGTGAGTTCCTCTCCCGCCTAGACACCCTCTGCCTCGCTGTTAAACCCTAGCCGCGGCATGTGTTTCACCGAACGCCTTTGGCGTCCACGCTGGCGCCAGCGCCTCAGGCTTGCCACGCCTCACCTAGCCGCTTACTCCCTCCTCCTCAACACCCATACTCATGAAGGCTACCGCCAGCGAGCCCCAGGTCCCGGATCGAATCCCTACGTGCAGCGCGCCATCGCCGCCGTCGTGCCTTCCTGGCCAGAAACGCAGAAGAAAAAAAGCAGTGCGCACTTTGCTAAAACCCCTCTAGCTTTTTAATCTGCTCAACCCGTGCCCCCTTGAGACCCCACCTGTCTGTGCCTGTGGAGTTTTACAAAAAGAGACCTGGCTTTTGTAAACCTTAACTCGCTTCCAAAGATGACCCCCACTCACCCTCACCGGTTTTCCGCCACTAGCACGTGGGCCCGTAGCCACCGGACCCACCTGTCACCCTCAGTGGCTAGGTAGCGCCGCTGTGAGAAAAACCTTTTCAAGTGCGTGTGCCCCAAATCAAAGGGCCCACCCGTCAGTGGCTTGGGTCAAATTCCTCTGGGTGTAAAAGTTTCCTGGTTATTTTGATTTAACAAAACAAATTCAAAACTGTTTAAATTTAAATTCAAATCAGAGTTTAAATAACTTTCAAATTATAAATCCAAATAATACATATGATATATGTTTTTGAATCAGAAAAATGTGAGGACTTCAAATATGATATTCAAAATAATGTTTGAGCACTTTAATTTTTCGAGCTAATTAAAATTACAATAAAATGCCCTTTTTCTTAATTATTTAATAACTTTAGTTTTATAACTCCAAATTTAACAAATAATATGTCTAAATCGATCAGCGCGACAAGCCCGTTCTATCTATGCATTCCATGTTCTGAATTGCAGCATGCATCATATAAATATAAAGTATACAGCAACTTATATGAGAGCAAACTGGGCTAAAAACTTAATAAAATGCTTTAATCTTGTACCCCACACCTCACCCATGCCATGCTACATTATTGCCATGCAAATTGTGCATCATTCATCATGGCATGATTGTTTGCTTGTCGCATTTTAATTCATATGCTTGTGCACTCTATTTATGTTGGCCCTTGTTTGTTTGGTTCTTCTTGAATGAAAGCGTGGGATATATCAGGAATCCCAGGAGCACTACCCAGATCCGTCCCTCGCTTCAACTGAGCTGCCAGGCAAGCACTACGACATGCTTACATACATATAGTACCTATTGCCTCTATCTTATTCTTGCATCATTGAGTCACAATTGCATTAAATTGAATCCCAAGTACTGCATAGCCTTTACTTTTAATCCCCACCGAAGCTTGTTCCTCCATCCCAAGAGCCATTACTACAGGAGTTGTTTGAGCCATGCGGGTCGTAGAACAGCATGTGTAGGGTATGTGAGAGTCTGATGGATAACGAGGTACCTAAACAACTTAACCTGAGTAGTAATGGGATAACTAATGAAAGTGGCATCGGTGAGCAATATCTGCTATTTGGTTCTTCATGCTCACTTGTGTCCCGTAGGACCCCGAGTACTTGATTCCTGTTCCTTTACTATTCGCACTATCCACATTCGGGAGGCCTTATGGACCCCCCTGAGCTAGAGCTTGATTCATTCTTATTTCTTGGGGCCACAAATTAGTTTGGGGCTTTATTACTATCCTGTACTTATGCCATGCTTTACTGCTTTATTTAAGATTATGCGTAGAGCACCTGTACTGTTTAGGACCGTGACACGTTTTCGCTGTATCGACAAGCCCACCACATTTTCGGTTCCCGATCGTTACCGCCGTCCACACAAACCCTGGGTCCGTTCCGGAGCCGGCCAACTTTGTTGCGGGTAGCTTAGTGGGGTGCCCCCTAAAACATTTCTAAATCCTGTGATCGCTTTGTCGTGAATGCCTCGGTGGGTTTTGATTTGGTTTTTTCGAGGTTGATCGAGTGTGTGTTGCTATTTGTGCACCCCTGCAGGGTAAATCTTTCTGAAAGCCGTGTCCGCGGTTATGGACGACTTGGAGCATAGTTTCTCGATTATAGACAAGTATAACTAAAGTACCGCTTTTAAATTGACTAAGTACCTGACTAGTAAATAGTGCAAGACTCCTGGAATGGTTAATAAAAACTGCCAACGGATGGGGGGTTGTTCGTCCGCTTTCGCTGGTAGCGAGAAGGAGGATGGATCATTAATTATCTTTGTTATAACTGTTGTTACTAATTAACGGACATCCGTCTATCATTGGTTAGGCGGATGGTTAGTGGGTATCTATAGACTTGTTAGTTATTATCTTTTGCTGCAATTGCGTCACCCCAGGTATATGTCCCCTTTAGAGGCATAAAGACTTGCTGAGTACCCCTAGGGTCTCACACGATAAATTGTTTGATTCAGATGAACAAGTGTACTCGCAAGATGGATACTGGGTGAAGGAGACAAATGATGTTGGCAACGATCACTCGGTGTAGAGATTCCGGGAACAGGGATCCGTGAGATCTGTGGGTGGGATGTGTTTATTTATGTGGCATCTTATGCCGATTTGCTTCTTATCCGTACTCGGATCTTGTTTTCTGCTTCCGCCTGATACTCTGATGTTTGATGTATGAGGAGCTATCCTAAATTATTATCTCTATCTAGGATATTTGGATTTTGCCGTATGGCGTTGCAATATTTCTATTTCTTTTAGATGGAATGGCTCTGAGAACTGTTGTATGTGGCTTGCATACATACTCATTTGTGTATGTAGTTGATCCCTTCGCCTGCCGATTACGCCGCTTGTTCTTGTCCCGATGTTCTGAAAATGGTTAGGACGGACGAAAGGTCTACCTGTGAGTGGCCCTTGGCCCCACCGTACTATTTTAACCATTTTCGCTCATCCAGGCATGTAACTAAGAGTGTAATTCACCGAGGTAGTTACAATTGGTATCAGAGTCATCCCGCCCTTCAGGGTCTCAGCCAAATGGTTGTTGTCAGTCTAGCAAATATTTTTCGTAGCTATGTATACTAGGGAAAAACAAAACGTGAGAGTAGGACTGCTTCCACTTTTCTTCTTACCCACCCACCCACCCTTTTCTGGTAAGGAAGTGTAACGTTTTCAATCCTCTTCTAAAATTCAAACTAGGATTCACGTGTTCTGGGTTTCCGTAGTACCATAGAAAGTGTGTGTGTGTGTGTGTGTGTGTAATTCCTTGTATATCTGTTGCATCCAAATGTTATATCTATCTGCCTTTTGGTTATCAACTGTTGGTACACGCCATACCGACAGGCTTTTGTAAACCGACACGATCTATCCGACTCTTTGTTAACAGGCGCAATCTTCTTAAGGGTGTTCTTCCTTCTAGCATGCTTTCACAGAATGTGGAGTTGCTAATCTCTACCTGATAAGTGGTTTTGCACATCTATTGGTATTTTAATGCCGAAAAATGCGATTTTTTTTTCTTTGATACATCTGTGTTTCCACACTCCTCTTCAGTCGTGTGTGAAACATTACCTATCTTCCTTTTATCAGCATGTCCATGCTAACTCATTCTTTTGTCACCTGCGCTTAATCCTGGAGTTTTATTTCATCTCCAATTCTCTTGGGCTAATAACATAACATGTGTCGATCCGATGCTTGTGATTGTAATTTGGTTCTCGGCATAGCTATATGACACTTATCATGAGTGGAATATGGAAAATGCTATCAACACTATCCTCCAAATGGTGGTGGTTATCTCCTGTGATTTTGAGTTACACCGTGATCATATCCATGCATATTCAAGTATCTTTGCCAATCCGGAGTTTTTCTTAAAGGCCCTACGGTGGTCTATCATCTGTTCATAATGCTACACATCTTTTTGAACTCCATATCTGCACAATTCTCCTGGATAAGAGGGAATTGCATCTTTTCGCTTCTGATAGCTTTGCTTAAGGTATGAGCTATGATCGTTTCTTATCCAAGATCTCTTTATCTTTGTAACCGGCGATCCAATCGACAATGTGAACCAGGTGACATCTCTTTTTCTTCTGAAGGACCAGATAATCTATTCTGCTAGTGCATCTTCTTCAACACGAACCCGTGCTCTTAATATTGATTTTTCAAAGGGCGTTGAGCTCAGGAAGTGTTCGAGCATTTGTTCATTTCTCTCGCCTTTTGAACTTGGTATTCTGGGAATATCTTGTTAATCCATGGTGGTATATGTTGATAATATGCTTGCCTATTCTATATCAATGGAAGAACATGGAAGATCATCTATGTCTCTTTCTCTCAAGCTGCGAGAACACCGCTTGTGTGCAAAGTTCTCAAAGTGTGAATTCTGGCTTGTTGAAGGCACCTATCTCGACCACGTCCTTCTGCTAAATACATTACTTCAATTCTGGAATCAGCAAGTCCATTGTTAATTCCATCCTCCATCTTCAACCAATCTGGAGTTATTCCTTGTTGGCAAGTTATCATCGTCGTTCCGCTAAGGATTTTCCTCAAGACCGCTAAACCTCTCTGAATCATTTCAAGAAGAACATGGAGTTCTTTTCACCTGTATCTCGTTAAGTAATCTCTTGAAACCCTCTCGCTCTATCGTCTATGCTCAATCCACCGGAGGCCATGAAGACCTTCCAGATCTTGTATTCCTTCTGTTCAAGTTGGTGCTATCTTTTCTGTAGCTGTTGAATCTTGCAGTTGTTCTCCGTAATCTTCCTTCATATCTTTCCGGTGGCTTGGTACTTCTGACATGATGACAACATCATCATCTTTATCTATCTGTGAATCCGGCGAATTGTTTGCATCTATCCTTGTTTTCTAACGAAGTTCCATGAGTTTTGCCAATACCTTTAGTCTGTTTCGGTAGTTGGGTTGCATGGTTTTCTTATTCATGTGCGGAGTAATGCTTTGAGTGCGGGATGGAGTAGCTACCATACCACTACTCTTATCATTCGCTCTTGTACATTGAATTGGTGAATTAATGTGATTTCACTCATTCCACGGAAGTTAGAAGTGGCCTTTACTCCTCGATACTTTTACTTCCGTCCTTGTTTTTCCGGAGTGCTCTCTCGAAGAAAGTAATCAATAATCTCTTGTTGGTGGTCTGTCTATTCTAGATGGAGCAAAATCTTCAATTATCTGGTGGAAACAAACGCAAACTCTTTTCTCGTCTCGTCATTCTACTGATGCTCGACATCCCCAAACAAGATGAAAGGAAACTATCTCTCTCTTTGTTTCATCAATTCTTTTTCTATGGTAAAGCCAATTATGGTTGATGCCATCAGCCGCAAATCTATTGCGTTAGCCTCAAGGCTAAAGAAAGCAATAAGTATCTCTACAATAAACTCCAGATCCTCCATATTCTTTGCTTCTCGGGATTCCACCATGATCTAGCTTCACATCCGTCTCTGGAAGTTATATCCATGCACCTCAATTGTGTGATCCTTTGGTTCTTACCGGCGCAAGAAGAATCTAATCTGACAATGTCTAACTAAATCTTTCTATTGATATCAAGGAACTCTATTGTTGAAGGCGATATTGTTCTGAACTTCTCTTCGCAAATCTGAGGGAAGGTACAATGTTATTTTCATAGTGGTTGATACTTACCCAAAGTGGCTCTTTTCTTCCGGCGAAAACAAAGAATCACCTTCACTTGCATCTTTTGGTCTCTAATCCTAACGGTGTGTCTTTTCTTTATCCATGATACATCATCCTTTCCTTTTCTTTCACAAGTGGTTCTGGTCTTTTATCTTATTTCTTGAAAAAACGGAGCTATGTTCATCCTACCCTTCTTGCCTCACGACAATCCTTCAATTCTTCTAACCCTTTGTGTATCAAGAAAACGCAAGACTCAAAACAAGTCTAGCAAGTTTTGCAAGGTGTAAGGGTCGCACCATTCCGTGGTTCATCAACTTGGGAACGTGAGGGTCACCTTCATTCCGAACACCCGCCTCTCCTTGTGTTGTTTCTTTTTCCTAGGAATCTCGGGGCGAGATTCTTGTTTAGTGGGGGAGAGTTGTAGCATCCCAATTGTCTAACAATTGCAATGCTACTAGCCTAGTATATATAATTGCTACTTCCTACATATAATTATTGCATCATAATTATATCATGCTCATGTCATCATGCCACCTTGCATTTGAGCATCATATAAAACCCTTTCTTTTGGTTCTTCTCTCATATGCATTGCTATTGGTATTTGGCTCTTGTTAAATTGTATTTGATTCTTGATAAATGCTTGGTGCCCAAATTGAGTTGGGGGCATATCTTTTATTCCACTCCACCATCTTTCTTGGTCACCACCTTATAATTCCACCACCCTAATTACCATGGGCTTTTATTTTATTTGGCATTTACTCTAGCTCCTGTGGGTTGGGATGAATCCAGTTATCTTTTCCTATAGCTTGGCCTTACACCATATTTTGGAATGCATATGTATAAAGGCCATGGATATTTATTTTGTTGTCACAAGAATAAAACATGGCATTTATTACACATGCATGGGCCATGTAAATCTTCACCACCATCTTTTCCCCTTTTGTTTTCCCTTTGGTTTTGAGTGGATCTTCCCTTTTGTTAAACATCTCTTTCTCTCTCTCTTACACCTCCTCCTCTTGCTCTTTGTCCTTATCATGTGTATCAAGCCTTACCCTCTTTTAAACCATCACCTCATCCATGCATGATCATTTGAGGTTATATCGTATGCCCACCTCTATCTCTCACCTCACCCTTCTCTTTTCACCTTGTTGGATCTTGATAGATCATAAACCCTAAAACCATCTACCCTGCCCCTCTTTTGAATACCTCACCACCTTCTCTCTCTCTCTAGCTAACACCAACCCTAAGCTAAAACCCTAAACATAGACTCACCCTCACCTTCCTCTCTAAGCCATCACCACCACCCCTTGATCTACCGCCACTCTCTACCCTAACCAACCCGAGCCACCCCTCTCTAGCTAACCCTAGCTACCCGACCCTCTATCTCGGCCTCTCCCCCTTTCTCTATGCCATGCAGGCCCTACCTAGCTACCCCATCTACCCCCACTCCTAACCCTAGCCCATGCCGAGCATGCCCTAGCTACACCCGAGCTTCCCCTCTCCTCTCTTTTTCTCTCTCATTACCGAGCAGGTCCCACGCGACCCTGTCCCACCTTGACCGCTTCCTGGTCCACCTGCCATGCCTCTGTCCTGCCCAAGTTGAGCCCCAGCTCGAGCACGTGCAAGGGAAGAGAAAAAGGTGTCGAAGTCACCTTTACCTCTGCCCCGTGCCCACACGCCACCTCGCCTCTCCCTCTCGGTTTATTCCTTTCCCCACGCCTCCTCTACCTCGCCCAGATCCACCCCGGGCCGCTACGCCGATCTCTTCCTTCCCCCGCTTCTCTTCTCCAAATCCGGCGATCACCGTCGGCCTCCACCTTCCCTTCTCGTTCAAGCCGGTGGCATGGCGAACGTGGTTGTCGGGGAAGGCCGTAGCCATCTTCTGCGTTGCCCAGTACACGCCAACGAGGAGGAGGAGAACCAGGACCACCGGAACCATCGACGCCCCGACGAAACCCTAGGTCACCGGCCGCCATCCTCGTCGTCCATCCGCTGGTCCCTACTCCGATCCGAGCCCTCCGTCGAGCCCACGGTGAGTTCCTCTCCCGCCTAGACACCCTCTGCCTCGCCGTTAAACCCTAGCCGCGGCAGGTGTTTCACCGAACGCTCCCGATGCACCGTCAGCCGCTGGCGTCCGCCGCCTCTGTGCCACGCCACGCCTCACCTAGCCGCTCTACTCCCTCCTGTCAACACCCACAGCCTACCGCAGTGGCTACCGCCGCCGAGCGCGAGCCCCAGGTCCCCGGATCGAATCCCTACCGTGCCGCGCGCCCGCTGTCGCCGTGCGTGCCTTCAGTTTCGTCAGAAACGCGTAGAAGAAAAACAGTGCCGCCGTGCACTTTGCTAAAAACCCCCTAGCTTTTTAATCTGCTCAACCCGCGCCCCCTCGAGAACCCACCTGTCTATGCCTGTGGAGTTTTACAAAAAGAGACCTGGCTTTTGTAAACCTTAACCCACGCTCCAGCACAACCCCACCTGTCAGCCCCTGCGGTTTTCCGCTACTGGCACGTGGGCCCCTAACCACCGGACCCGCCTGTCACCCTCAGTGGCTAGGTAGCGCCGCGGTGAGAAAAACCTTTTCGGCGCGCGTGTTCCCCAGTCAACAGTGGCCCACCCGTTAGTGGCTTGGGTCAAATTCCTCTGGGTGTAAAAGTTTCCTGGTTATTTTGATTTCAAAACAAATTCAAAACTGTTTAAATTTAAATTCAAATCAGAGTTTAAATAACTTTCAAATTATAAATCCAAATAATACATATGATATATGTTTCTGAATTAGAAAAATGTGAGGAATTCAAATATGATATTCAAAATAATGTTTGAGCACTTTAATTTTTCGAGCTAATTAAAATTACAATAAAATGCCCTTTTTCTTAATTATTTAATAACATTAGTTTTATAACTCCAAATTTAACAAATAATATGTCTAAATCGATCAGCGCGACGAGCCGTTCTATCTATGCATTCCATGTTTTGAATTGCAGCATGCATCATATAAATATAAAGTATACAACAACTTATATGAGAGCAAACCGGGCTAAAAACTTAATAAAATGCTTTAATCTTGTACCCCACACCTCACCCATGCCATGCTACATTATTGCCATGCAAATTGTGCATCATTCATCATGGCATGATTGTTTGCTTGTCGCATTTTAATTCATATGCTTGTGCACTCTATTTATGTTGGTCCTTGTTTGTTTGGTTCTTCTTCGAATAGACGCTGAGCAGGGGATATATCAGGAATCCCAGGAGCACTACCCAGATCCGTCCCTCGCTTCAACTGAGCTGCCAGGCAAGCACTACCACATGCTTGCATACATATAGTACCTATTGCCTCTATCTTATTCTTGCATCATTGAGTCACAATTGCATTAAATTGAATCCCAAGTACTGCATAGCCTTTACTTTTAAACCCCACCGAAGCTTGTTCCTCCATCCCAAGAGCCATTACTACAGGAGTTGTTTGAGCTATGCGGGTCGTAGAACAGCATGTGTAGGGTATGTGAGAGTCTGATGGATAACGAGGTACCTAAACAACTTAACCTGAGTAGTAATGGGATAACTAATGAAAGTGGCATCGGTGAGCAATATCTGCTATTTGGTTCTTCATGCTCACTTGTGTCCCGTAGGACCCCGAGTACTTGATTCCTGTTCCTTGACTATTCGCACTATCCACATCCGGAAGGCCTTATGGACCCCCCTGAGCCAGAGCTTGATTCATTCTTATTTCTTGGGGCCACAAAGTAGTTTGGGTCTTTATTACTATCCTGTACTTATGCCATGCTTTATTGCTTTATTTAAGATTGTGCGTGGATCACCTGTACTGTTTAGGACCGTGACATGTTTTCGCTGTATCGACAAGCCCAGTCACATTTGCGGGTTCCCAGTCGTTTACCGCCGTCCACACA
Source organism: Avena insularis (assembly GCA_023614405.1). NCBI lineage: Eukaryota > Viridiplantae > Streptophyta > Magnoliopsida > Poales > Poaceae > Avena > Avena insularis. The sequence goes on along the minus strand of CM042694.1, from coordinate 316,934,144 downwards.
AACCCTGGGTCCATTCCGGAGCCGGCCAACTTCGTTGCGGGTAGCTTAGTAGGGTGGCCCCCTAAAACATTTCTGAATCCTGTGATCGCTTTGTCGTGAATGCCTCGTTGGGTTTTGATTTGGTTTTTTCGAGGTTGATCGAGTGTGTGTTGCTATTTGTGCACCCCTGGAGGGTAAATCTTTCTGAAAGCCGTGTCCGTGGTTATGGACGACTTGGAGCACAGTTTTTGATCATAGACAAGTATAACTAAAGTACCGCTTTTAAATTGACTAAGTACCTGACTAGTAAATAGTGCAAGACTCCTGGAATGGTTAATAAAAACTGCCAACGGATGGGGGGTTGTTCGTCCGCTTTCTCGTTGGTAAGCGAGAAGGAGGATGGATCTGTTAATTATACTGTTATAACTGTTGTTACTAATTAACGAACATCCGTCTATCATTGGTTAGGCGGATAGTTAGCGAGTATCTATAGACTTGTTAGTTATTATCTTTTGCTGCAATTGCCTCACCCCAGGTATATGTCCCCTTTAGAGGCATAAAGACTTGCTGAGTACCCCTAGGGTCTCACACGATAAATTGTTTGATTCAGATGAACAGGTGTACTCGCAAGATGGATACTGGGTGGAGGAGACGGACGATGTTAGCAACGATCACTCGGTGTAGAGATTCCGGGAACGGGGATCCGTGAGATCTGTGGGCTGGATGTGTTTATTTATGTGGCATATTATGCCGATTTGCTTCTTATCCGTACTCGGATCTTGTTTTCCGCTTCCGCCTGATATCTGATGTTTGATGTATGAAGAGTTATCCTAAATTATTATCTCTATCTAGGATATTTGGATTTTGCCGTATGGCGTTGCAATATTTCTATTTCTTTTAGATGGAATGGATCTGAGGACTGTTGTATGTGGCTTGCATACATACTCATTTGTGTATGTAGTTGATCCCTTCGCCTGCCGATTACGCCGCTCGTTCTTATCCCGATGTTCTGAAAATGGTTAGGACGGCCGAAAGGTCTACCTGTGAGTGGCCCTCGGCCCCACCGTACTATTTTAACCATTTTCGCTCATCCAGGCATGTAACTAAGAGCGTAATTCACCGAGGTAGTTATAATCTCCCATTTATAAAAAGAATCCAGTGGCTTTACTTGAGCAAGAAGACTGCCAAACAGATGACATGGCACAAGAAGGGGAAGAGATACGAGGAAGAGCACAGACGGAAGAAGATGGGACATCCATCTGATGGTAAGGCATGGAAGAATTTCGATGACAAATACCTAATAATAAAGGATGAAGTGTTTCTTTCCGTTCAACACTTTTTTGGACAACTTTGCTATCCAAAGCCACGAATAATTATCCACCATGCCACCCGTAAGTCACAAATCCCTTCCACATTTTTTTCGTCCGAGATGCAAGCCAAGCCCATGTTTCATTCACTAGATTCCAGATTTCTCCATCGTCAATTTTTTGTCCACCACCTGTACGGGCCTAGCCCAATTATTCCTCCGCGTCATGTCCCAATTATTCCCCCGCGTCATGCATTGCCCGCTGCTGATTCTCCGGTGGATTCTGAATTATGCCGATTGGTTGGAATAGTACCACCACGCTATCTTAAGCCAAATTACACATGTTTATATACTTTCATAGATGGTCTATCAAGAAGCCAAGCATGAGATCGAGATGAGAACGAAATGACACTGGTAGCGATGAGCCTGGGCAAAGGTAGCCGAACGAAAAATCAACGCTCCCTGAAAGCGGGAGAAGAAGGGCACTTCTCGGCCACTCGGCCTGGCGCTGGGTGGCGAGCTAGAGAGGAGGACTGGACGGGAGCTGATACAGGATGTGGAGTTCGAAGAGGCAAGGATCTCGAAGGGCCGGCGATATCGCATGAGAGAGCGGGAGCGCATCGAACCGGACGAGTCAGCGGAGAGAAGAGACAGGGGGTGAGCTCCATGGCGGCGCGGGTGTGAGCATCCGCGATGAGAGGAGCGCGTCAGGGTAGGTTTCGTACTTCCGTGATTGTGGCTGGCAGGCTCGTGAAGGTTGCTTGGGTCATGGGACAAAACGAGTGAGCGTTTCCTTTGCACCTCTTTTTAATATAATTTTTTTTTTTAGAAAATATAAATAGGAATAGAGAGAAGTTTTAGGGGTTATAAACAGTACAAAGTAGTTTTAGAAACTGGAATAATTCAAAACCTTGCTACTTTTAATACAACTATCTATTGTGTCAACCTAACTGTAAACTCGTGACATAAAAAATCAGGTCTCCCTAAGCGCACGTTTGCGCCGCGCGGGCGGGCAGTGGCCGGGAGCACGTGGAGATTACAATACGCATGAGTTCGATGGGATCCTATCTCTTCGTTTGATTTTATCTCGAGCGTAATTGCAAGGCCCGACCCAGCTTGCTTTGACCGTGTAACTAAACTTGGTATCCTCATGTTTAGTCCCATCATGCTGTATTATAAGGATCAACACCAGTTTATATTACAATCGCTTCCACGTGTTATTGGCAAAATTAAAGGGAAAAATCAAAACAAACAGCAACTAAGCGGAGGAATTGTGGGCTGATTTAAAGAAAGTTATGGGCTACCTAATTGAACGGGACTATTGTAAGGGATTGTGTGGACTAACAATAAACTAAATGCGTGGACTAATTAAACGGGATTGTGCCAGCGCAGTGGCGCACACTTCATAAGGAGATGAAAGGGAAGCACGCCAAGAAAGAGAAAAAGAGGGATTGGGAAAATATTCTGCTTGTGAATTAGAACAATCAATTGATCATGGAGCGGATGTCACCGGGCAAGTTAAAAAAACTGTCTATGCTGTGACGTGCCACTAATTTTAAAAAAACTCACCACCGGCATAACAAAGACTAATTTCTTTCGCCGCAACGCACGGGCATTTTGCTATCTATACCTAATAATAAAGGACGGATTGTTTTTTCGGTCCAACACTTTTTTAAACCCTTTTACCCTTCCATCAGATAGCAAATTGCTCACCAATACCACCGCTCAGTTTTTACTTCTCCTGGCCCAACTATGGCGGTCTCACGGCCTTAGGATGCAGCGGCGCTAGCCCATAGACGAGGCCTCTTTCGTGTCCCAGCACTTGCCGACACGGCTGATGAGCATCCAAAGTGGGCTGTGCCGACTAGCTAGCTGGTTGTGTTCACGATCCAATTCTCCCCTTTTTCTTGTCCATCGTGGCACTAACGCAACAGGTCAATCCAGAGCTCAGCACGGTAACAGAGTTCCAAGCGTATGGGCCGCGGACCACGGAGTGGACTAAAATACGTCAGCCGAAATTAGGCTTTGCGGTAAATAGCACAAATAGGAGATATTTTGTGTTTAATAGTACCACCTCCCTTTCTTAGACTGAGTCATTCCGCTTTATATAGATTCACAAATTTGCCTAGGATATCAGCTAGCCAAGTCGGGAATCAATGCAAAAATATGAATGTCTGGGCCTATGACATACGTCGTGAGCTAATTAAATGAGAAGTATTATAGGCTTGCTGCTGTTGGCGTATAACTGGTGCATGATTGAAGGAGTCTTACATGTCGTGAGCTAATTAAATGGGAGGTATTCTGGGCTTGCTGCTGTTGGCGCATAATTGATGCATGACCCTAAGAGTATTGCTGGTAATTAAATACATGGTGTACAGGATGGATATGCACACTCGTCTTAGTCGGTTGGTAATTAAACGTTCTGGAGGATCGTGGCTGCCTTGTTGCATTGTACAGAATTATTAAAAAAAAGACATGCACTGTCCATGGTAAACGTTCACACATCAAAAAGAAATTAATAAAGGGTTGGAACAATGATGTTTAACACAAAAATTATGTCATTAAAAAATTTAGATGTTATGCTTTCTAATGGTATAATTTTTAAGTTAAATGACTAATATTTGAATGGTCAAATTAACGACCTAGATATACGCGTAGGCCCTTTAAACTGGGACGGAGGGAGTATGGCATATGCATTTTGTGAGCCTCTTTTTTTGGTAATGATAGCATACATCATGTGAAGACAAGCCAGATCACGAGGAGATGAAAGAGAAGCACACCAAGAAAGTTTGCGAATTAGAATAATCAATTGATCGAGGAGCGGATGTCACCAAACAAGTAAAAAAACTGTATATGCTGCGACGTGTTAAAAAAACTAACTGCCACCGTAACGCGCGAGCATTTTGCTAATAATAATAAATGACGGATTATTTCTTTCGGTCCAACATTTTTTTTGATTTTTTTACCCTCTCACCAGACACCAAATTACCCACCAATACCACATATAAGTGGAGAAAAACGTGTAGATTTGCCGGCTGCACGTCTTCCGTAGGCATTTTTTTAGGGTATCTTCCGTAGGTATTTGGACGAGGCCCTGTTTTGCTTCGAGTGTCACGTGAAATAAGCGCATTTAGTCCCACCCTGCTCCCTTGATTTATGCCTCACCGGTTTATATATGATCGTAGATTGTCTGGGATATCAACGGGCCAATTTGTGAAACAGAAACGGAGGTACAATTGTCTGGTTATAAGAGCTCAAAAAAAATACTGAAAGATTATGGGCTATGCATGGCGAGTATATATGGTGCATGATTAAACTAAATAGGAGGGATTGCCGGCTATGCATACGAGTATATATGGTGCATGAATGGTGTCCATAGTGGGTCGACGGGAATGGAGTCTGCATGCGGTATGCATCGTGTGACGAAAAAGCACGTGACATGGATATGCATTAGTATGTCAAATATAACTTCATGTTCACCGCCGAAAGTGCACGTCGGTGTAAAAAAAAATACTAGAGAACAACACCTCTCCGAGATTTAAATATTTCTATGAAGTCTAGAAATATATATATATCAGCAGGAGATCTTTTAAGCAACTTTCAGTTATTTAACATAGTTGTTCCCTAAAAAATAATTAAAAAATTAACACATAGTTTTTTTGAGATAAAAGCCAAAAATCGCCCACTTTAATTTAATAAAACCCGTGTTACGGTAGAGAATACATGATGGCTGAGGAAATCAGCTAACAAAAAGAGCAAAACACAAGCAAACAAAAGATAAACTAGAAGCGCCGTTTGAAACTACTCTAATTGAAAACCGCAACAATCGCTTGATCTCGGGGCGAAGGCAAGAACTTGATGTTGGAGAAGATGAGACGTCGAAGGAGTCCTGTCCAAGTCTTCTAAAGGAGTGGCTTTCCGTCACTGCGACACCTTCCGCCTCCACTTCAGAAGAGGGACCCCTGCCTCCTAGCTCTAGCTCGAAGAGCGTCGTACCATCGAAAGTTGGAGAAGCTCACCCTGAGCATGGATAGGAAGGAGAAGACAAGACTGACAAGACCAAAGAGACGGCAAGAAAGTGCCCAAACCAGAGCCAAGACCACACCAAACGAGCGCCGCCGATGCCGCCAACCGACCACAAGTCAAAGAGTAGACTATGGGTGTCTATGGCGGCGCCTTCAGGAAGGGAGCTGCACCAAAGCGTCGTCGCCGCCTGGTCAAGCAGACTAAAGGCTTTCGCCCGACACCAAGGACAACGAAACACATACCTACGACGATGCCTTCAAGGAGGGAAACGGCGTCCAGAGACATCATCATTGCCGGCACCGGCAAATGCCGGGCAAGGTTTTCACCTAGTTAACATGATCGGCGTTCGCACGAATTCACCAAGGACTAGGTAGGTTGGGGAAGGCTAGGTCCCTAGATATGGGAGAAAGCAGGGGAGCTCCCGCCCACCACAGACCCACGACGGTCACCTCACCGTCCACATGGCTGAGGTAGCCATCCAGTACCAAGCACAGCGAGGTCCGCCGCTGAACCATCGCCGCAACAACCGATCAGGGCCGCCGCCCCGACGCACCGAAAGAACTTACCTTGCGCGCTGCCGAAGAAACAACGAGCCGCCTACGCGTAGCCGGCCCACCCAGCTACCGCGAGAGGCGCGCCTTTGCTATCCCTAGCCCAGCAAGCCATCCATCCAAACCCAGAGCCAGGAGAGGTAACCAAGACCATCGCGAGCACCCCAACGAGCATATCTGAGTTGAACACCGGGAAGAAGGACAACAGTAGCAGAGCTCGCCGGACCACATCCCCTACACCCGAGCAGGAGACAGAGGTCAACGTGGCAGAGCTCGGCAGATCTGAACCCTTCAGATCTGCGCGGCGGAGCGGCAACACCGGCAACCGGCGTGCGAGAGGCCAGCCACACTTTGCTGCCGTCTCCAGGAATCCCATCAGCCCCAAGGGCGGCTGCCCGACGACGAATTTGGGGCCTGCCTGTCCTGCTCCAAAAGGGACTTGATGCATGGAGAGGGAGAGCAGGATGGAGGAGAAGATCCGTGCTACTCGACTGGAGGATGGCAGGCGCGCCCTTACCGACCTCCATGGCGTCCGGCCTGGCCACGCCGAGGTGAAAGTCGCCCTCTGCAACCTTGGCACCAGCATATCCATCGCGATCCTGGAGCCCATCTCCTGGTCCTGGGTGGTCTGAGATGGCCCCGTACAACACGAGGTTGCAGACGAGAACACTCGCAGGTGGCATCTTACCACGTCAGCAGTCGTTTGACTCGGTGTTGGTGGTATTATTGACGTGGAGGCTACACTTTCTGATGCAGGAGCTTTTGTTCCGGCACCACGTCGTGGTCCTGCTGCACATAGACCAACTCCAGCGTTGAATTCGTTTTCCAAAGATGGGAGATCAAGGATGTTTATACAGCTTATAAATACGAATAGGAAAAAACATCAGGTTATGCATCTGAACTTTGTCTAAATTATAAGGAACAAAGCAGACAATACATCTTCGCTGGCTGATAACTACTATTGACTTTGAAGGCATAGCGTGTTGGTATTTAGAATGTTTATCTATTAACTTTTAAGCTAATGCTACGTTATTAGATTTACATTGGTCTTGGAGAAATTTAGATAGATGTAAAACCTTGACGAGGCACCATACGTCCATACCGCAAGAAAGCAGTGGTTGCCTTCTTCGTTCTTCTATAAAAGATGGTTGGACAAAATTTAGCATTTACCCTTTGCATCCAGCTACTCGGTGTTTTGTTTCATGCGGTAAACTTTAAAAACAACGAGCAACAAATTGTGTACTTCCTCCGATTCAAATTAGTTAACTCAGATTTGTAGATTTAAATGTATCTAGATTTATTTTAGTGCCAGATACATCCAAATCTAGACAAACCAAATCAACTAATTTCGATCGAGGGAGTACAGACGCACGTAGTTTATGAAAATCTTTGACCATCAATTTTGACCAATAAAATATGCAATATATATCCCAAAAATATACCATTGAAACTACTTTTAAAGATGAATCCAATAGTATAATATTTTAAATATATTATATAAAATTTGTTAACCAAAATTAATGATCAAAGTTGTTTTTGAACTAAGTGTGTGCCTAATAAACTGAACCGAAGGGACTATACATTATTGATTTGCCGTTGCACCGTACGGACCAATTTGCTAGTACTACTTAAAAAAAGAATTTTCTTTGTTTTCTCCTGTCGCTGCGTTTGGTCCAATATTTTTTTAAGACTATTTGGCCCTCGCATCAAAGAATCCGGTGGTTCCGTTTTCCGCTGCTACGTGCTCGCTTCATCACGCATCATCCGTCGTCGCTGCGCTTCGTCCACACATGTACTTGGGCCAGGCCCAACTAAACCCGGCAGAAACTCTTCGTGGGCGAGCGAGGAAGCAACCACTCGACTCGGTCAAAAATCCCGACAGAGTCCTCCTGCCCCCGAGCGAGGGTTCCACCACCCAGCCGCCGCTCCTCAACTGAGACACAACACCTCCCTCTGGTCGTGCCACGCTGCCTCCCTCTGGTCCCCGCCACCGTTCCACCGCCTCCGTCACTCCAGCGATTGGGGCCTCTGGTGCGTGCGGGCGACGACAACCCACAGAACCGAGGAGCAGCAAGGGCGGGCGCTTGCAGCTATCAATGCAGAGGCAGGCGCTAGCGTGACGACGGCGAGCTGGCTCTGGATGAGGACAATGGGCTGTAGTGTACGGCTCCGAACGACACCTGCAGGCATCCGCGCAGGTCCGGAGTGAGGCCGTGGAGCTCGTGGCATCGCCCGACGAGGCTTACCACTAACCTTCCTCACCTTCCGGATGCTCGGCAAGATGCGTTTTTTCTACTATTGTATTTTGTGTTTCATCCCCATCAAGGAATTGATCCAGTCAAAAAGGTACGATCCAATCTAGCATGTCCAGCTCTCAAACGCATTCATCTCCAACCTTGGAAGATAAATTTCCAAGTTTCGACCAAACCATCATTTAGATTCTAGTACATGATTTTATACCACAATGATTGACTTAGCAGAGGAGAAAGTGTACCGCGTATTTGAAGCAGATTGGGTGGCCGCGGTGCGTATGTGAAGTTGTTGTGAGGAAAACCTTGGCAGACCGCCGGTGCCTTCCATGCTTCTCAACTTCCTAGAAACAATCACCAGGAAAGAAACTATGTATCCTCAAATTCTTCGCTACAGATAAATTATTCATATAAATAGACAATATCTCAAATACAAAATTCAGATTGTTGATAATACATCTGTACTTCTATCAATCTAGATTTATTGTGCTTGCCTTGAATTAATGTCTAGGCAAATTGGGCTAGAAATTACCAGTATTTGCTATTTCTGTAAAACTTGTCTCTTAGATGGTTGGTTAGCTGATGTGATTCAGTGTGTTTCAGGTGGCATTATTATTGCACCATAGAGAATCAATGGTAGTTTATCTCTGAATACTAGAAATTGGAGGAAACTTTTCAAATTTATTCAAGCGAACAATCTCCTAAAAGTATTGAGAATGATTGAATCACCTGTTACTACAAAAGATGAGGCTATCCATCATGGACATACCAGCATTGTCCTTTCATAACAGGAGTTTTATAACGGAGGAAGCACATGAATACAACAATATTTACATTGAATTAGGGTGTCTAAATTAAATGAAGAAAGGTGTTCTATGGTGAACTAGTAAGTCGGTCTCTATTGCAAAAATATTTTAAGTTCTATATAGTTTTTTTGGGGTACTCTGTGAAGTGCAACTCGTGATGAGTTTTTGGTTCATTTATCTACTAACTTTTGCATAAACAAAGTCGTTTTCAGTTCCATGCAGTTTGTGTTGAGAAAATATTGATACTTTCTAGATTCTTTACTGAAAAGCCAAAATAAATTACAAATTAGTGGTCTTGAGTATTAACACAGTTCCAAATTAGTAGGTCTATCAAATTCTTGGCATTTATTTTTTGGATATATGTGCTGAACCCTATCATATCACATATACACAGATACATGTGTCCACGGTTTTAAAGGCGACACCTAGGCGTCAAGGCGCCCACCCTCCGTCTTGGAAAATTGATCACTTTAGGCACCTAGGCGTCCAAAGCTCCTGTCAAGGTGTCGCTTAGGCGTCAGAAACCCGCAAACCGCTCTAAGACGCGTTAACTCATTTAAAACCATGCATGTCTTGAAATTTTACCCTTTCCGGTAGTTGTCTTTGTTGTTAAGGATTTTTTTATGATGCCTACATCAGGTGGCATTTCCATCAGCACATCGTCTTTGCTTGGTAGATCAACATCCAATTTATCAGGTTATACCCTCAATAGTCTCCATGCTATTGCAAAAAGTATACTGACGATTTCATAAGTATACATGTGCAATCACCCTTTCATAGACATATGATTCTAATGCATCATTTTATGTTCATTCCTTACAAATGTGTTTTGAGTTGTTTTGAGAAGCTTGTTCTTTCCAGGTAGGGCGTTATTTTCCATTTGTGACTCTCTAACCAGCCATCCTCTAAATTATTAACATAAAACAATTGGAAGAAAAAATTCATCTATCTTATAAAAATAAATAAACGAATTTGTAGCAACCCACGCCTCATCCTTGATCAATAGAAATACCTATCGTGATTTTTTTTCAGGTACTGGTCATTGTTTTCAGCATCATTCCATTGAATATTGGTGGCACAAACCCGTGGAATCATTATTGTTAATATCTTTCTCTGCACATATCTTTGTTTGCATGCTTAGATGTACCGAAGATCTATTGTAGGTTCAAGTGTGTACTGTTTGTTTACTCCGAAACTTTTGTGGGCCGGGGCTGCATAGATATGAAAATTAGCAAAGTAACTAATAACTTACTGTAGTATCTATTTAGTTTTTAACAAAAGAAATTGATTCATGATTTCAAACTACCATCAATGCTGCAATGCTTCACTATTTATATTACCTATATATAGTTGATGACATTCCTATCATGCTTCTTTAGGGTGTGTTTGTTTGGGATGCAGTTGTTGAAAAGCAGCTGTGAAAAAGCAGTTGTAGGAAGAGCTGCTAGAAGTAGAGGTTTGGTGCTTGGCAAGAGTGCTTTCGATGACAGCTGTTGCTGGTTTTAGAATTGAAATGTCTGAAATGCCCCTAATGCAGAAGAGGTTATATAAATGTTGATTTGAAATGAATTAGTTGTTTCTGATAGTTTTTTACATAAGTATCATACTTAAGAGCTAAATTATCTCAATTTACCATTTCTTCTAAAATAAATATTGCAACTCCTTTATATTATATTATATATATTTAAGAGAAGAATTATTTGAATTCGCCTTTTCTTGGTAAATAATTGTGTATATGTAACATCTCAAAAATATAAAACAAGCTTATCAATTTCTAATCACCCAAGTTTAGGGTTAACAAAAACTTTTATTCCAAAAATCTATATGAATGCATGTGTGATTTGAATTAATACATGAATGCTTGAAATTGCCATGTTTGAGTGCTACCAATGGTAAGGATTAGTTTAAAAGTATTAATACATCATCTAGATCATTTTCAAGCAAAATCAAATGAAAAGATCAAATATGGATCATATGAGCATATGGTTATTTTGGCAAAAGTTAACCACTAGCTCACTTTGGGTGTCTTTAGTAAAAGATTTCTAACAGAAACAATTTCAATTCTTTTCACCCCTTGCTAGACCAAGTAAAAGTGAATCCAAGAAAACTTTATAAAATGGCAGAAACTATTTTCAAATCTATTTAAGAGGCAATTCAAAATTGAATCAAGTTCATATACCTAGATCATCACTTTTCAAAAACCACTCAAACAAATTCCACTTGACAAATCCTAGCAACCATAGACTCACCAAAAATCATTCAAAAAGTTGAAATTAAATTTCATGCGGCTATTTGGTCGAACACCTGGCAGACAGTACAACTACCAACTATCTACTGTTTGTGATCAATCAATTGATCATCTCTTGTACCTCAATTCTACTCCACTACTCCCCCATGATCATTCCTATTACCTGGCTGTGCAGTGGAGGAGCTCATCTCCACCGTTGCACCAGTGACATGCCCGTACCAAGCCAGCCATGCCGGTCGACCACGAAACAGTCGCTGCGCGCCGCGCCGCCCTCTCCCACGACACCTAGATGATAGCCATGACCTCATCGCCACCCCCTGTTCACCCCTTGACCAACGGCGAGGAGTGGAGACGCTGGAACCGCCGCACCCATTGTCGTCGGATTGATGACAAGTACGCCATGAGGGGGTCCTCGAGGCGTGCGGAAGAGAGGGGTGTGAGACATACGGTGTTCCGGGACGATGAGCACACAAGTTTACCCAGGTTCGAATCCGCCGGCTTTGGACGGATCCTACTCCTGCTAGCAATCCAGTAATATGGCAAAGCCGGAATATGGGTTACAAGGGTTCGCCTGTGCGAGTTGAGATTGTGATTGTAAGGGGTGTCCTAAAGGATCTCCCTAGGACGGCTTATATAGATATCCGGCCTAGGGTTTACATGAGAGATCTATCCGGCTACGACTAAGAGTCGGTTACAGAGTACATCTTGAACTACAAGTAACACTATGGGCCTAAGTCGGTAAGTCTTTTGGGCCTTCCCGTAGCCGGACTAGACTCTGTTTCTTCTCCCTGACTGGACCGCCCATGAAGCAAAGCTCTAACCCAAAGTGGGCCACCCTGGTCAGTGAGGAACTGTGAGGATACCCAGAAAGTATATCCCCAACAACAGCCCCCGGAAGTCTCCAAGATCCAAAGTCGGATTCATCATCGTCTAGCTTGATCTTCGGCTTGCAGAATCTTGAAGGGTTCCTGAAACTTTAAAACAAAAGATACGATCCAGGTCTCAAAAGTAAGTCGACCTATCAATACGTTATTCGGATTTTCCAGCTTGATATTCAAACTAAGCCGGAACTTGGTCTCTGACGTCATCTGACACTGGTCATGGTCAAGTCACGTCACTGACAAACATCCTGTTAGCACGACCGTTGGTGGGTCCGTCGTTCGCGGAACTGAGGCGCCGTTTCAATGCGTACGCGGAGATCGAGACGACGTAATCATCGCGTGGGACCTTCCCAGTTCCTTCCACGATGCGTGGCGTTTACACTGTGGTTTTTGCATGAATCTTGGCGTGGTTAGGTGGTTGTAAGGGGTGAGGATTCTCTTTTCCCCATCTTCACCTATTCCCCTTGCCGTTTCTTCTCCTCCACTTCTCCCTCGCGCATAGAGCTCCCTGCTTCCCAGATTCCCTACGCCGCCCACCTAAGCTCACCGGCGCACCAGAGGAATGGCTTCATCTTCATCATCCGGCTTGGCTGGATTCGCAGCGGCGGCGACGACGGCGGCGGTGATGGAGAAAGAAAGCAACCGCGGGGTCTGGATCCCATGCCTCCTCGACGACGAGAAGCTCCGCGACGTGGAGAATGAAGGGCTCCTCCGCGCCGGCGACTGGCGGAGCGGTTTCGGTGAAACCATCCCCAACCCGCACACCGACGAGCGGGTACACTTCGGCACCCACCTCGACAGAGGTTTGTCTTCCCCTCCCTCGGAATTCTTTTCCGAGGTGATAGATCATTACTGTGTTCAGCTTCACCATCTTCCTCCCAACTCCATCTTAGAGATAAGCGCCTATGTGGCTTTGTGTGAGGGATATATCGGCATTAGGCTGAGTCTCACTTTATTCCGATTCTACTTTCATGTCCGTAGAAACTCCATCATTGCCGATAATCCTTATATTACCGGCATGATTAGCCTTTCAGTTATACGCAATCGTACTTATCCTCGCATTTCAGCTAGTGAGTCGGTCAAACAGTGGCCGGCCACCTTCTTTTACCATAAGGATATTCCTGCTCCCGGCAAAGCTACTGCTTTGCTGGCTTTCATCGACGGAGCTGCCACGGCCCTAGCATCTTGGGACGAGGCTCCTCCGGCTCTTAGTGACGATCTAATCCTCGCCAAGAGGCGGATCGAATATCTGATAAAACACAAGGGCTTGCGAGGGTCCGACTTAGTCCAGTCTTGGGTCGCACGCCGGATCCAGCCTCTCCAGCACCATGGCGACCGTCTGATGCATTCCATCACGGTGTCAAAGAATGACTCCCTCCGCATTAGTCCCAAGGCTTTAAAGCCACATGATTCATAAGCCAGATCAAATGGCTGATCAAGGAGCGGATTGAGAGAAAGATTCCGGACTTGTCTCTGGACATGCACATAGCGGAAGACCCTGTAGTGCCGGTAAGCTTTTAACAATAAACCCTTTTTATGTGTCTCACCTTTAAGTTATTTCGCAATACTGAGATATTATCTTCTTTTTAGCTTGCCGACCTCCCCGAGTTGGAACTGGCTCCTATCGAGGGATATCCTCCGGAGTTTTCTTAGGAGGAGGAACTGGTTCCACTGCCGGATGTTGTGCCCAGGAAGCGCAAGGCTCCGACAGTGGCCGTCGGCACAAAGGAAGTGCCAGTCGTGAAGAGGTAACTTTCCCCACAACTTCCGCCTTTGTACTTTACTCGTAATTTCTTCCGAGATGTAATGTTTTCTATTCTATCACATTCTCAGAGCTAAACAGCTCATCAAGGGCAAGGGGAAGGGAACTTCTTCGAAGCCCCTACGGCAGACGAAGCTGACTATGGCTTCTCCTGCCGTGGCTCCTTCGACTCCTACCCCTCAACCTTCTGCAACGCCGGTGATTAATCCATCGCCAGTTGTCACAGAAGATCCGGCTCCCTCAACAGGGCCAGCGACCCTTGAGTCGTAGACTGATGCCACCATGGGTGGCTCAGGTTTTGATAAGGGTGAACCCTCGTCGGGTAATGATCCCTCGGTAGAGACTTTCGCCGAAAACCTCCTGAACAATCCAGGACTTGCCAAATTTGGCTTGTCTCGAAAATCTGCGGAGGAAATCCAGCTGCTGGCCCGGCAATGCCTGGAAAGCCAAAATCTCTCTGCTGAAGAAGAAGCACAAGAAGCGGAGGACGTCAAGTACTCCGACCTTCTTGAACAAGTCCGCCTTTGCGACGAGGGACTAAGAGCTGGTGTGCTTCCACCACCTCCGGTTATTCCACTCACCCTCGCCAAGAAGGTTACCACCGAGGTGAACATGTGCCTGAGCAAGCTCACACATGAACAACATGTAAATCGGAATTCCAACTCATGTTTTTCTTTACTGTACTTTATATCATATCCTCTAGCCCCCAAGCATGAAGTTGGATATACAATCCGGGGTTATGCTTCCTTAGGATGCCAAAGAATGAACTAGTGTAGCCCCCAAGGCTCGTGCTGATATTAGCTACAATATTAGCCCGAGTCTTCAGTAGACTTCTGACTCTGGGTATTCTGACTTACAGAAAGTTAATTCATATAACCAGGATTTGTTGAAGAATGTCTGCAATAAGCGGAGAGATCGAGCTCTCCGACTTAAGAATGTCTATTTGAAGGTTTCCAAGGATGAGGCCGAAGGTAAACATTCTGAGACTCAAACCTTGTCTTGTGTTTTCATAGTCGAATATTTTTTGCTGAACTGTTGTTCTTTTTGACTTATAGCACTGATAAAGCAGTCCTGTGCTATGATCGAAGAGGCCGAAAATCGGAAGACCTTGGTGGTGGAAAACAAGGATCTCCGCCGAGAGCTTGACCAGCTTAAGGCGGATCATGAGAAGAGCATAAGTCAAGTTCTCGAATCCTCCTCCATGGCCACCATGGAGCGTGATCGCAAGATTACACTCCACGAGCAGAAAATTTTAGATCTCAACAACGAGCTTTGCAGAGAGAAGGACCTTTCTGAGGCACTCCGGGCTGAACTCCGGAGTCTTCGAGAAGAGAAGACCAAAGTTGATGACGTCATCTTCGGTATGTTTCCATCTTTCTGACTTGTCTACATTCTTCGACTCTTTCGATGTCGGATTTACTTAACCGTTTTGCGTTATATGTATAGGTCCTCTGAACTTGACGGACTCCACTTCTGCCGAGCCTCGCACCCACCGGCTTACCCAAGTCGTTGATCTGCTTCATGACTTCCACCAATCCATTAAGGATATTGGTGAAGCTCTCAAGGTTCCGGACATGCATTGCATGTCCGACTTTCAGGTGCGGGACAAGGCAAAGGAGATGCCGCAGCTCTTCCTGGACTAGAATATGTCCTACGCGCGGTCAGTAGCGCAGAACGCCCTCACAATGATCATGAGCCACCATGGAAGCATGGAAATCTAGCAAGTGACTAGAGGGTACTGCAAGGTGGACAAAGACGGACAGGAGCAAGACATCAAGACCATCATGTACTCCTGCGCCAGATATGGGTGCCATGTAGCTGACGTAACCAGCTACGACACTCCCTTCTTCACCCACGTGGACACGCCGCCTCCGCCTCCCGAAGAAGCAGCTGAAGTTTCCGACGATGGCCAAACCATATCGGATTTGGACATCTCGGATCGTTATCAGGGCGTGGCTGATGTGTCCAGCAAGCCGACAGCTCCTACCTCCTCTCCTGCATCATAGATTATCAGAAACAAATGTATTATTCTAAAAACATAATGAGTCTGTAAATATGCAGTATGATACTTTTGCTAGTGCCAAGTTTTAATCTATTCAGCACTTTTGGCTTAAATTTTTGTGTGTCTGAAATGTTTGCATAAGCACTTATACTTTTTTGTCTATACTTATCGTTTATCTGGCTTTCCGCCTCGTCCCTTTCGTGAGTCGGCTAAACTTTCTGCACGGAAACTTTGCCGAGAAACAGAGCTCAATTGCTAAACCAGTTTAAACTCGGCAACAAAGCCGGCTTCCAGTACCAACAATTCACTACTCAGAAAATGCCCGCATCCGGCAACCAGACAAATAACCAAAGTATAAACTAGAAACTTTAGAGTTATACCCGAAGGTAGCATTTTTAGAATCGGAAATCTAAACCAGAACAAACATGAGCATAAAGTACTTTCAAATATTCTGGGATTTTTGACTATGACATGATCATTCGGAAATAAGATGGTAAAAACTTCTCAGAAAAAACTTGAGGCAACCAAAACTTTGATTTCTCCTAGAACATGTACATATGTATGATTACAAAGAAGGATAAACTAAGAATAAAAGGAACGTAGCTGAGCAATATTCCATGGTCTGTCTAACTCATCCGGATTTGTACTGCCTCCAGCTCTCTTTCTCTTCTTAGTAGCAGGTCTTTCTTTGACTGGCCTCATATCAGTTAAGTAGTACGAACCATTATGCAATACTCGACTAACTAAAAAGGGCCCTTCCCATATTGGGGAAAGTTTGTGCTTTCTTTGTTGGACAAGCCGGAGAACCAAATCGCCTTTATGGAAAGATCTATTTCTGACTCTCTGGCTATGATACTTGCGTAACTTCTACTGATAGGCTATTGATCTCATTTTAGCAACGACGCGAACTTCTTCGACTAAGTCGAGATCATTTGTCGAGAAATCTCGGCATCCTCTTCGATATACACGGCCACTCTAGGAGAAGTGTGAATCAAATCACTAGGAAGAACTGTTTCTGCGCCATAGACCAAGAAGAAAGGTGTGTATCCGGTTGACCTGTTCGGAGTTGTTCGTAAACTCCATATTACAGAGGGTAATTCCTTTGCCCAAGCCCCCATAGCACGTCGTAGTGGTGCTTCGAGTCTCGGTTTTAGCCCATGTAGGATTAAACCATTTGCTCTTTTAACTTGTCCATTAGCCTGTGGATGTGCGACTGACGCAATGTCAAGCCGGATATTTTGTTCGTTGCAGAATTCAGCCAATTCTCCCATAGAGAAATTACTCCTGTTGTCCGTGATAATACTATGCGGATAACCATACCGGATTATGACATCCTCAATAAATCTTTTGGCTGTTGCTCCATCACAACTAGTGACGGGTTTAGCCTCAATCCATTTGGTGAATTTATCCACCATCACTAAGAGATGAGTAAATCCACTTGGAGCCCGTCTAAACGGTCCTACCATGTCAAGCCCCCAGACCGCGAAAGGGCATGTTATAGGTATTATTCGCAGCTGATCAGCCGGAACGTGAGCTTGTTTGGCGTACTTTTGGCAGCCCTTGCACGTCTTGACCAGCCGTTCGACATCTGCCTTGGCTGTAAGCCAGAAAAAACCGTGTCTGAAAGCTTTTGCCACTAAATATTTGGTTGCAGCATGGTGACCACACTCGCCTTCGTGAATTTCTCTTAAGATTTCCACTCCTTCCGGAGATACGCAGCGCTGAAAGACCCCAGACACACTTCGCGTATAGAGCTCACCTTTAACTATAGTATAGGCTTTCGCTCGTCGGATAATCTGCCGGCTCAGAACCTCGTCTTCGGATAATTTTCCATCTATTAGATAATCAAGGTAGGGTTGAGTCCAGCTGGGAATTACAGCCAGAACCGCTATTAGAGGTGAGTCGGATTTGGTCGGATATTCCTCATCCACTCCCTTTATTGAGAGAACTTTGAGGTGCTCTAAAAAAGCGCCATCCGGGACCTCTTTCCGTGCAGAGCCTATCCAAGATAGTGCATCTGCTTTCTCGTTTTCTACTCGAGGGATGTGTTGAATCTCAAACCTTTGAACGATTTACATAAATAATCCACGACAGCTTTATATGCTGCCATGTGTTTATTTGCATTACAAATATCCGACACTTGCTGAGCAACAAGATCTGAATCTCCGTAACACATCAAACGTCGGATGCCGATATCGTTAGCAACCCGGATTCCATGTAGCAGTGCTTCATACTCGGCAATATTATTTCTCACTGTGAAGTGGATCTTCAACACGTATATAAGTTTATCTCCTTGGGGTGATTTGAGCACCACGCCAGCCTCCGAGCCCCCGCGAGCCTTAGACCCATCAAAATATAGGATCCAATATTCCGACTCCAGGAGGGTCATATTCTCCTTCGTCTCTGTCCAATCAGCAACAAAGTCGGCAAGGATTTGGGATTTGATTGCTGTCCGAGGTTTGTACTCAATATCGAAAGCTGAAAGCTCTATGCCCCATTTGGCGACGCGTCCTGTGGCGTCACTGTTGTTGATTATATCTCTCATGGGAGCTGTGCTCACCATGGTAATTGGATGCTCCTGAAAATAATGTCGTAGCTTACGAGATGCTAAGAACACACCATAAGCTAGCTTTTGATAGTGCGGATACCGCTGTTTCGATTCTGTCAGGACCTCGCTGACAAAGTAAGTCAGACGCTGCACCAAGTGCTCCTGATTTTTCTCCGGTCTCTCCACTACCATAACTGTCAACACCCGGATTTTTAATCCCAGATGCCTGTTATGCCATACGTCGCAATCCCAGGATTACCATTTTTGCGAGACATAACAGATTTGGATATCACAGTACATCATCCATTACAAACCATAATAAGGTCTTACACAAATAAAGGATCTCATGATCTAGTCTTAGTACAATCAAGTAGCCGAATAAATAGCGTAGCGGTGGGGTCCATCTTCAGAGGCACAGGCAATGCTGACGATGGAAGATAGTCCTAGTTATCATAGCCGTCCTATGGTCCTTCATCTTGGTAGTCTCCTTCATAGTCTGGCCACAGGAATAGCCAGGGACAAAAGCCATGAGTACTCTTTAAGTACTTGCAAACTACCACTAACAAGTGGTATAGTTCTAGTATGAATGCTAACTCTAAGTTTATTTGTAAAGTTAAGTTTGAAACCTAAGCTGAGTTCTGAAACAAAGAAAGATAAAAGAAGTTTGAAAACACTTAAGTGTGAACTTAATTGTCCTAGTCACAATTCTGTTGTGGTCAAGTCATGTCACAATTCATTTCATAAGTTGTTTTGAAAACATCTGACAGCGCAACAGTATGGCCACTCCAACTGTCCATAACCGCGGATGCGGCTATTCGAATAGTTTGACACTCTGCAGAGGTGGTACACTTTCACCACAAGATTCGATACATCTGTTAGGGATAACCCTGAATCATCATACTTAGTATGCAGATAATCAAACATAACCTTTCCTTTACACACCCTAGTATAAGCACCTCTCCTATGAGCATGGCCTCCCAACCATGACCATCTGTCATCTTGGGCACTACATAGGTGGACAACATTGAGAGGTAGCCTCAGCTCAAACCTCTCTCGCGAGGGAACTAATACTAATGCATATAAACTTCCGGCTAAGCCTTACCCAATTCAGGTATTGTGGTTGTACGGTAAAATTGGAATGGTATCACATCCGAACCCAACCATCAGTTTTGTAAAAGGGCTAAGGCTCATGCCTCAACATTTTCATCATCATAAACCATTTGTTTTTCCCAACACATGTCAAAACATATCAATAGAATGACTCATCATTCCAAGGTTTTCACAAGTCATTTTCACCAAGTATTCCTATATAGAGTAAATCAAGTTTTGGTTTAGCTCCAAACTAAGTTAAGAGTGTTCACTAATGTAGGATGCTAATCTCAATCTCATGCCATAGAATGACATCTAAGTCTAACTAGATAGGTCAAGTTTTATACTCTTTATGCTACCTTCAAACAAGTAAAGGACTTTAGTAAAGTAAAGAAAGTGAAACTTTGTAAATAAAACTGGGAGTAAGTATAAGTCAACATGGTATAACCAAAGCATGCCTAATGCATCTTGCTTAGGTTATAATGTTTAATTCTAGCTTGCTAACAATAGCTTGCCTTGGTTGGTGAAGTGGTTGAAGTTTTCTTCCTCCTCCTCTTGGTAGAACTCCTCCTCCTCGAGAGCTTGGTCGGTACTATCGTCTATAAATACATACGGAATACACAATCACCAAACAATACTTAACTAGTCTAGTTAACACACTAAGGCACCCATTTGATGATCTAGTATCATCACAAACATCACAAGGTTTAATGAACTAGCTTCATTCTTTTTATTTGAGAAAAGTAATTTCTACTCATTGAAATTAACTAAGATTTAATATTCTCCATTTAAAATATGGGATCATGTGGACACATGTCATCACCACATATTCTAACATATGGAAATGCGATTTAAGGGTTGGATCACATTTTAATAAGTTTAAGTTTAATAATCAATAATTTAAAGTGACTAGAAATGCCTATATAGCATTATTTTGGTACTAGTCCAAAGTCACTGCATGTAAACCTTAATATTATTACATATTCAGATATGTATGGTTAAATGTGATTTTTGAGAGTTGGAATCAACTCAAAAGCTATTACGGTTGATTTTATAAAAATGTTTGAATGTGCAAAAGCTTCTGTTTTGTTATTTTAACTAAGAGAGATTTCTAACTCTAAATGATTTAAATCCAACGGGCTTGGATAGATCTTTTCAGTAGCTTTCTAAAAAAATTGGAATCACTCAATTTTGTTTAGTAAATCTTCCTGAATTGATTTTTAAACTAAAGGACAGAACTAGGTTTGAATTAAAATAGCAAAACCTATTTTTGAATCTACGGGCTTAGGCGGGAAACTAAATGGGCCGGCCTAGTGGTGCTCCACGGCGCATATGGCTGCTGACGGGGGGTCCCGCCTGTTAGTGACTCTTTAAACGTGAAGCAGTACGAGACGATCTGGGCGCTATGATTAGAACATAGATCAACGGTCCACAGTCGTCGTCGACGACGGACTCGGCGCCGGTGAGACCGAACCCTAAACGGCCAGTGGGGGTCTACTAGGGACGTACCAGGGCTCCAGCTAGTGCGGCGAGGCGGGCGATCGATCTAGACGGCGACGACGAGCTTAGGCGAAGTCGCGACAGGGGCTGTAGTGGACGGAATCGACGGCAGCATCTCCTCCTCTGCAGCGGCCTCCTCCGGTGCAATTCCGGCGAACGGCGACTCGAGCAGCTCCGGCGAGAGAGGGGAAATGGTAAATGGAGAGAGGGGAGTGGAATGGTGTGAAGAGATGGTGCTGGGGAGGCATGCTTATATAGGCTCGACGGTGAGACCGAGAGGCATGGGCGCGGCTCGTCGATGACGGCGAAACAATGGGGCTACCAGCGTGGTGTGGTAGGCGGACGGTGGGCGGTCTGCTGGCGGTCAGTTACAGCGCAATGGCGCGGCTAGGGGCGGTGCCTAACTGTCGGGGGCTTCACGCGCTCTAGGGGACAGAGGCGGTGCTCGATGGCGATCATGGCGACTGTGGGTCACGCGGCGGTGCACGGCCATGTCTGGTGGGTTGCTGGGGTCGAGGCAGAGCGGCGTGCGTGATATGGTGTCAAGGCGCGGTCTGCTGCGTGCTGGCGGCGATCGCGCTCTGACGCGCTCTAGCTTGCTCGCATAGAAAAAGGGTGGCGTGGTGCTGAGGTGGTCCAGGGCCTGGCTGGGCTTGGGGAAGGGGCAGTGAGGTGCGGTAGGGTTGGGCGGAGCTAGAGGGCACACTGGAATGGCGCGGCTTGGTATCTGGCGAGCTGCCCGCGTTCGGTTGGCAGTGACCTCATTTGGGTGGCGCTGCACTGGCGCTACATGGAAGGGGTGCTGGTCTGGGCTTGGTTAGATGCTAGGGGGACAGGGGAATGCAGAGAGGGCTAAGAGGGGGACAAGGGCTTAACTAGCAACAGTAATAGTTAGGCCACTTTTTATCTACCTGCCAGGTGTTCGACACAATGGCCGCATGAAGAAAATATTTGAATTTTTGGGAGATTTTTGGTGGAGTGATTCATCTTATGCTTAAGCATCTAGGTTTGCTTGGGATTTAAAAATGGAGTTCATTTGAGTGATTTTTGAATAAGTGTGATCTATGCATATGAATTACATTCAATTTTCAAATGTCATTTAAATTTAGCGTTTGAAAGTTTTTGGGATGAAACAAAGTGGGCCTTGGCACATCACTACTTGTACTAGCAAGGGGTGCAAAGAACCACAATTGTTTCTGTTAAGATTTGAGTTCTAGGAATAGCTAAAGTAGGCTATGTGATTAAAATGGCAAAAGTGACCATTGGCTTAATTAATTCTTTTTGATTTCTTTTTCTTTAGGATTTGTTTGGGAATGATCTAGATGATGTTTAATTTATCTTAGAATCATTTTACAACCAATAGATCACTCAAACATGGCATTTCAAACAACTCCTATTTTAAATGCATACACATATGAATGCTTACAGATTTTTAAATAGAAAAAGTTTTTGTTAACCCTAAATTGGGTGGATTGGATCTTGATAACTTGGATTAGAGTTTTGGGATGTTACAAACCTTCCCCCCTTAAACAAAATCTCGTCCCGAGATTTACGAAAGAAAACTAGGAACTAAAGAGATCTGGGAACTCCATCCTAATGTAATCTTCTCGCTCCCAAGTCGCTTCTTCTTCGGTATGGTTACTCTTGGTCTTGTTGGTTCTGTAGGCTTCCTCCAAGATATGTATAGGCACTTCATGATACGTCAGGTCCTTATTGATCTCAACAGCTCGGTGGTCGATATTCTTGAAAACTTCGGTCTTCTCCGGCACTTCTAAGCATTTGCGAAGTAACGAGATATGGCAACACATTGTGGATGGCAGACATCTCTTCATGCAGTTCCAGTTGATAAGATACTTCTCCTCGGTGATTCAGAATCTTGAAAGGCCCGATATATCTGGGGGCTAACTTTCCTTTCAGACTAAAACGTTGGGTTCCCTTCAATGGTGAAACCTTGAGATATACAAAATCTCCGACATTGGAAGTCAGGTCTCTCCTCTTGTCAGCATAACTCTTATGTATGGATTGGGCGGTCTTGAGGTGCTCACAGACCTTGTGAACCTTCTCTTCGGCTTCTCGGAGAATGTTGGGTCCAAAGATCTGACTCTCTCCTACTTGCGACCAATTCAAAAGGGTGCGACACTTACTTCCGTATAGGAACTAAAATGGTGTCATTTGCAAACTAGCTTGATAACTGTTGTTATATGAGAATTCTGCGAAAGGCAGACAATCTTCCCATTTTGATCCGTACTCCAACACAGAAGTTCTGAACATATCCTCTAGGATTTGGTTGACTCTCTCAGTCTGTCCATCAGTTTGCGGGTGATAAGCTGTGCTGAAATTCAACTTGGTTCCTTATCCTTCTTGGACTTTCTGCCAAAACCTCGAGGTGAATTGATTTCCTCGATCTGATACTATGGTCTTGGGGGTTCCATGCAGACTAACAATTCTAGAAATATACAACTCTGCTAGCTTCGAACTCTGGTAAGTTGTCTTGACAGGTATAAAATGAGCTACCTTGGACAGTCTATCAACGATGACCCAGATTGAGTCATTTCCCCTACTCGAAGTAGGCAATCCGGTGATAAAGTCCATTCCGATGGACTCCCATTTCCATTCCGGAATCTGCAAAGGTTGCAACAGACCTGCAGGGCTCTGATGTTCCGCTTTGACTCTCTGATAGATATCACACTTGGCGATGTAGCTTACGATTTCTCTCTTCATCTTGTGCCACCAAAATTGCTCTTTCAAATCTTGATACATCTTCGTTCCTCCGGGGTGGATAGAATAAAGAGTATCATGAGCTTCTTGCATGATAACTTGCTTCAATCTGTTGAATACATTGGCACACGGCCTTTGTACCACAGAACTCCTTCTTCGTCTTCGATGAATCCAGGTACCTTTCCTATACCAATACGACGTTTGATTCCGTCGATACTTTCATTTCCCTTCTGGGCTTCCTTGATTTGGCTAATCAAAGTGGGTTGAAGTTCCATGCTACCTAAGAATCCTTTGCTAACTAGTTCTATACGGAACTGCTCCAACTCCTCATACAAACTTGGCTGCTTCTCCTTGATCATGGTGTTTATCCTACATGGCAATCTGCTAAGAGCATCCGCTACCACATTGGCTTTGCCGGGGTGATAGTGAATGTCAAGGTCATAGTCCTTGATTAACTCTATCCATCTCCTTTGCCTCATATTCAGCTCCTTCTGAGTGAAAATATACTTCAAGCTTTTGTGATCTGAGTAAATCTCACAGCGATTTCCCATAAGATAATGACGCCATGTCTTCAATGCCAAAACTACGGCTGCTAATTCAAGATCATGGGTCGGATAGTTACGCTCATCTCGCTTGATTGTTGAGACAGATAAGCGATGACTTTGCCTTCTTGCATCAATACACATCCGAGACCAATCTTGGATGCATCACAATATACGTCAAATGGCTTCTTGATATCTGGCATGATCAGTATTAGGGCTGAAATCAATCTCTTCTTCAGGTCTTGGAAACTGGCTTCACATTTGTTGGTCCATTCAAACTTCTTGTCCTTCTTCAACAATTGGGTCATGGGTCGGGCGATGCTTGAAAATCCTTCGACGAACTTGCGGTAGTATCCCGCTAATCCGAGGAATCCACGGACTTGGGTTTGAGTGGTTGGGGCTTCCCATGCTTCGACATCTTTAATTTTGGCAGGATCAACAGAGACTCCTCTGGCAGACACAATATGTCCTAGGAATCCTACTTCTTTCAGCCAGAACTCACATTTGCTGAACTTGGATACAGCCGATGCTCTCTAAGGGTTTCAAGGATGATTCTCAGATGTTTTTCATGCTCTTCTTCTGACTTGGAGTAGATAAGGATATCGTCGATAAACACAACGACAAACTTGTCTAGAAAATTCATAAAGATCTTATTCATGAGATTCATGAAATAAGCATGGGCATTGGTTAATCCAAAAGACATAACCGTATACTTGTATAAACCATAGCGAGTAGTAAAGGCGGTCTTTGGAATATCCGTTACACGAATCTTAAGTTGGTGATAACCAGTTGATACATTGCAAATGTATGTATAATTTTTGATGTTCCATGCTTGGTTTTATCCACTTTCTTGTGTTTTGTTCCAACTTTGGAGTACTTTTATTATGATTTCTTGGACTAACCTATTAACAAGAGCCACACCGGTACTGCTTTTCTCTTGTTTTTAGTTCGGAAAGTCGGAAAATGAATATTCTCGAATTGACGGACAAAAGCCAAAGTGCCTATTTTTCCGGAAGGGATCAAGTGCCGAATCACGAGGCGGAGAAGGGCTGGGGCAGCCACACACCTGGCAGCGGCGGCCAGGCCTGGCAGCATAAGGGTGGTCTGGTCGACCCCAGCACCCCCTCGGCCTTTCCTTCCGCCTATAAGATGCCCTCAGGACAAAAACCCTAAGTACCCGATCAAAAATCCACGAAAGAGTTTGTAGCCGCCGTCATCTCCATCCCTAGATCGGGAGGGATCTGAAGCTCTTCCCGGCACCCTGCCGGAGAGGGGAATTCACCCTGGAGGCCTTCTTCATCACCATGCAAGCCTCCGGTGTGATGCGTGAGTAGTTCATCCTTGGACTACGGATCCATGTAGTAGCTAGATGGCTGGTTTCTCCTCCTTTGTGCTTCCATGTTTAGATCTTGTGAGCTCCGTTCATGATCAAGATCATCTATTTGTAATTCATACATGTTGTGTTTGCGGGGATCCGATGGATATTGAGATGCTATTTCAGATTGATTATTGATTCTATCATGTCTTTGTTATTTGAGATCTTGCATGCTTTCCGTTGTTAGTAGCTATCTTGGCCAAGTAGATGCTAGCAACTCCAAGAGTTAGTATTTATGCTCGATAGTAGGTTCATGCCTCCGTAACTGGGAAGTGATGTAAATCTAAGGTACTAGATGTGTTGTTGCTACTAGGGAGAAAACAACGATCCTTTGTTCATAGAACAATTGTATTGTTTACCTTACACGCAGTTCGTAAAGCAATAACCTGTTGCTTGCAACTTAATACTGGTGGGGGTTCGGATGATAACCTGAAGGTGGATTATTAGTCATAGATGCAGTTGGATGGCGGTCTATGTATTATGTTGTATTGCCCAATCAAGTCTCAAAGGAGTCAATATGATTAGTATATGCATGTATTGTTTTCTCGGTGTTTGTCAATTGTCCCGCTGTAATTTGTTCACCCAGCATGTTATCTATCTAAGGAGAGCCACCTCTAGTGAACTATGGAGCTCGGTCCTTCTTCTTTACATACAATCTACAATCTATCGCTTTGTGTTTACTTTCTGCAAACTTTTACTTCTTTCCATTCGATACGTTTAATCCTTTGTTTTCCGCAAAACACGGTGAGATTGACAACCTTATCACAAGTTGGGGACAAAGTTCTGTGGTTGTGTTGTGCAGGTCTCCACGTTGCTACTAGCACCGGTAGTGCGCCCTGCCAAAAGCTCAGCTAGTAACACCTTTGGGGTGTTTCCTTGCTCCTACTGGTTCGATTAAACCTTGGTTTCATAACTGAGGGAAAACTTGCTGTTGTGCTCATCATATCTTCTTCTTGGGGTTCTCAACGAGCTCTACGTCGATCGTCGAGCGCATCAAGCTATTTTCTGGCGCCGTTGCCGGGGAGTCAAGGACATCTTCACAAGGGGAGTCCCTCATAACCAATCTCTTTACTTTGTTGTTTTTGTTTTGCTTAGTTTCTTTTTATTTTTTTTGCTTGTTTTGTTATTGGAAAACACAAAAAAATTAGTTTTACTTGTTTGCTTTCTTATTTGAAAACCCCAAAAAATTAAGTCTCCTTTAGTTGTCACCCCTTCCTTAGCTCACCATGTTGATCCCTACTTTCACCTTGAAAGACCTTTCAATTGGTAGTGGTTCTATAATTGGGAAAGATAATATTGAATAATTCTTTAATCATGTTAGCAAACATGAAGATACTGAGGATAGATCCCTTGTAGAACTTTCTCCAAATTTTGAGATTGCTGCAGCTTCTTTAATTCACATGTTAGACGCTAGGTTTGTTAACCTCAACCCCTTAATGCAAGTAATGTTTCTTAAGCTTAAAGAAATTGAGGACCCTGAAAAGAGGGATTTTATTCTAGAAACTTTGTTTAAGGAGTTATATGATGTTGCAAAGGAAGGTAGAAAAGTTTTTGAACGTTTCAATATGGTAGGCTCATGTGTAGATGTTGTTGGCACACAATAAAATATGAACAAAACCGAACCTATTGGGGAGGAACCTAAGATACCAATACCCTTTAAACTAGTAGAAATACATGATGCCATAGAAAAGAATCTTGACTGGATTGTTCCTGCAAACCCTTTTGATGAGAATAGTGAACCTAAGAGCATTAAGATATGATCCTCTAGAACTTATTTGGATGATATACCTTGCCTTGTTGAAAATATTTCTGGTATTGATCTTAATGTTTCTTCATTTGAGAACACTTGATTCTTTCTTTGCTTCTTATGCCTAACTTAAAGGCGTTAAAGAAAAGTACTCGTTGGGAGATAACCCAAGAGTTTTAGATGAGTCTTGGAAGTTATTACCTCTGTAATAACCTCTTCTTCCTTTTTATTTGCATTTTGTGCCAAGAGTAACCTCTAATGAGAGTGAAGTAATGATTGGGAAAGTTGCTGTCCCAAAACAGATTTCTGTGCTTCACCGTAAAAATTCCTGAGAGAGCTCTGTATGTCGGATTGAGCTGTAATGTTTTGTGCTTCTGCTCCAGGTTGTTATCTAAGTTTCGTTAGTTCAGCACTTTTTGATTTGAGAAACATAAGGTCTTCGAAAAAATTCGTCTTTACCTGCTGGTCTATTTTGACAGATTTCTGCCATTTTCTGCATTTGCTTCTTGTTAGTTCCTTCTTGAGTTCTTTTGGGGAATTGAGATTTTTGAGGGAAGTTCTACAGTAGCTAGTGTTCTAATGGAAGTTTATTTGGTGTTAGAACTGAACCTTAAGACTTATTTATATTAAGTGAAGTAATGTTGCTAATGAGATTGTGTGAAGTTTTGTATGAAGGAAAAATTTCAGGTGTATGGAAGGAATGAGTAATGAGATGAAGGATGGACTAAAGCTCAAGCTTGGGAATGCCACGCGTGTCACACCAAGAAATATCCAAGAAGTACAAGAGTCAAAGCTTGGGGATGCCCAAGGCATCCCCTTCTTCATCGATAAAAATTCTAGGTTTCTTCCAAACGCTTCATTTTTATTGTTTCATGCACAGTTGTGTTTTTCTTGGAGTGTCTTCTTTTTCGTTTTTGTTTTGGTTTTTAGTTTGCTTGGTTTGCTTAGTTCTCTGAATAAGTTGGTTGGACCTCGTCTTTCATACTTTGGTTTGCAAATAGTTTGGTTTGGTTTGGAAAAGAGTAGGAAAGTGCAGACTTTTGTGGTAAAAAGAGCTCGTTTTTACTGTGGCTATGCTTTGTCATGCCATGCTTGATATTGTTTTGGCTTTATGCTTAGTATTCTTTTTTGTAGCATGACTTGTTATAAACAATTGAGATTGCTTAATATGCCTTGGATGAATCATGCGCTGTTTTAGCATATTAAAGCATAGTATAGTGGTATTCTCCTTTGATGCTTTATTTGGGTTGACTTGGCACATGCTCACACCATGTTATGACTATCACAAGTCACCATAGCCTTTATGATCCTTTAGTTTTCAACTTGTAGTATCACTTTATGCTTTGATCAATGATGTTTTGTCGCTCTGCATGATTATGGCCATTATTGCTCTTTTAGTTTGTCGCTCCTAGTCTTTTGCTAGCCTCCACAACAAAGTATGAGTTCCACTCATGCTTCCAACTCCCTAAACCAAGTTATTCGATAGAGTCCACCATACCTACCTACTAGCTTATGCTATTCCAAGTATATTCATGCTTTTGTCTACCTTTCACTTGTTATGAGAAAACTAGTGATTAAAGCTCTCACGAACTTGATGGCACACTTTACTTTTTTGCCTCTAATAAACTTGAACCATTGGGTCCTTCTTTGTTGCGTATATGCTTGCGCTTTATAAGTTGAAATTAGCAGAACCATGTTTCATGGGGAACGCTTTCAACATTGCACTTGTACTTTGTACCCTGTTGATATTATGTTCTTTTGCTTACGGATCCTGGCGGTGTGAAATAAAGGTGGAACTTGTATGATCATGGAGTTTGTATGTGTGTTAGAGAAACGCCTGGGCCGCTAGCCTAAGCCATGCCTAATCATGGTGAAAACTTGCAGCATCACCATAATGAGAACTCTATGAAGCATCCTCAATAAAAACCTATGCAAATAGCAAATAAAAAGATCGCTGAGATGCTCATTGTCTACTTGCCTTGTCATTTTGATTATGGGAAAGCTCCCGTATCATGTGCAAGGGGTACCCCGTTGGCAGTTCTTAATGATACACATATACTTACAATGACAAGAGCTTACTCGTTACTGAAGTTGAGTAGCATGAGGATCGGTCTTCGTAAGTAAGGGGCATGAGATTTCGGTTTATAACTTGTCAAGCATATCCTCTTAGTTGTGTCACTTTAACCTTAATCACCTTCAAGATGCTTATGATAGGGGCAATGAGAGCTGAAAGCTATAAGTACCATAATTTTTGGAAGCTCTTTATGAGACTTGAATCCCTACTTCCTTTTACAAAGGCCTTTCTTCCACCATTATATTGAGTCTCCACCTACTATCTTTATGCACTTACTTTGAGAGCATAGTGGCCATTCTTAGTTCTATGTGCATTGTCCCAAGACTAGTTGATTGATGCATAACTTGTTATTGCTTGTTTGAAACTATTGTATCTAGTCACTCTTATGAACTTTGAAGGTGTCCCATGCATTTATATTTGCTACTCTATTGAGGGACAGGTTGAATACTTTTATGCTATGTTTTATTTATGTGAAACAAACAAACGTCTTGCAAAGCATTGTTATTCATGAATCTTTTGTTTGTGCCTTTTCATGTTGCATCATAGTTTCTTTGCTTATTTCTAGAACTTTGTCTTTCATGTTATGATTGAAGTACTATGATCCCAACTTTGAATGTTTTACAAATACTTTGATCAAGTCTTTGATGGTGCATGTCACCTCAAAAATTCTTTCTTTTTATCACTTACCTACTCGAGGACGAGCAGGAGTTAAGCTTGGGGATGTTGATACATTGCAAATGTATCTATAATTTTTGATGTTCCATGCTTGGTTTTATCCACTTTCTTGTGTTTTGTTCCAACTTTGGAGTACTTTTATTATGATTTCTTGGACTAACCTATCAACAAGAGCCACAGTGCCAGCTACCTTTTTTCTGCTGTTTTTAGTTCTAGGAAAGTCAGAAAATGAATATTCTCGGAATTGGATGGGACAAAAGCCAAAATGCCTATTTTTCCAGAAGGGATCAAGTGCCAGAATACGAGACGGAGAAGGGCTGGGGGCTGGCCACACCACCTAGCCGCGCGGCCAGGCCTGGCTCAAGGCCAGGGTGGTCTGGTCGACCCAGACCCTCGGCCTCTCCTTCCGCCTATAAGATGCCCTCGACGAAAACCCTAAGTACCGATCAAAAATCCACGAAGAGTCTCAGAGCCGTCATCTCCATCCCTAGATGGGAGGATCTGAAGCTCTTCGGCACCCAGAGAGAGAATTCACCGAGGCCTTCTTCATCACCATGCAAGCCTCCGGTGTGATGCGTGAGTAGTTCATCCTTGGACTACGGATCCATGTAGTAGCTAGACGGCTGGTTTCTCCTCCTTTGTGATTTCATGTTTACATCTTGTGAGTTCCGTTCATGATCAAGATCATCTATTTGTAATTCATACATGTTGTGTTTGCGGGGATCCGATGGATATTGAGATGCTATTTCAGATTGATTATTGATTCTATCATGTCTTTGTTATTTGAGATCTTGCATGCTTTCCGTTGTTAGTAGCTATCTTGGCCAAGTAGATGCTAGCAACTCCAAGAGTTAGTATTTATGCTCGATAGTAGGTTCATGCCTCCGTAACTGGGAAGTGATAGAAATCTCTAAGGTACTAGATGTGTTGTTGCTACTAGGGAGAAAACAACGATCCTTTGTTCATAGAACAATTGTATTGTTTACCTTACACGCAGTTCGTAAAGCAATAATCTGTTGCTTGCAACTTAATACTGGAGGGGGTTCGGATGATAACCTGAAGGTGGATTATTAGTCATAGATGCAGTTGGATGGCGGTCTATGTATTATGTTGTATTGCCCAATCAAGTCTCAAAGGAGTCAAGATGATTAGTATATGCATGTATTGCTTTCTCGGTGTTTGTCAATTGTCCCGCTGTAATTTGTTCACCCAGCATGTTATCTATCTAAGGAGAGCCACCTCTAGTGAACTATGGAGCTCGGTCCTTCTTATTTACATACAATCTACAACTGTTTACTGCTTTGTGTTTACTTTCTGCAAACTTTTACTTCTTTCCATTCGATACGTTTAATCCTTTGTTTTCCGCAAAACATGTGAGATTGACAACCTCATCGCAAGTTGGGGACAAAGTTCTGTGGTTGTGTTGTGCAGGTCTCCACATTGCTACTAGCACCGGTAGTGCGCCATGCCAAAGCTCAGCTAGTAACACCTTTGGGGTGTTTCCTTGCTCCTACTGGTTCGATTAAACCTTGGTTTCATAACTGAGGGAAAACTTGTTGCTGTGCTCATCATACCTTACTCTTGGGGTTCCCAACGAGCTCTACGTCGATCGTCGAGCGCATCACCAGTCCTAAGATCAATCTTTGAGAATACCTGGGCGCCGGTCAACTGATCAAATAGATCTTCTATCTTTGGCAAAGGGTACTTGTTTTTGATGGTGACGTCATTCAGCTTTCTGTAATCGGTGCACAGACAGTTGCCTCCATCTTTCTTGTCGACGAATAACACTGGCGATCTCCTTGGTGATGCGCTTGGTTGAATCAAGCCTATTGCCAACATAGCATCCAGCTGCTTCTTCAATTCTACTAACTCTGAGGGGTTCATGCTATAGGGTCTCTAGGCTATGGGTCCGGTTCCGGGGATTAGTTCAATTCAATATCCCTATCTGGGGGAATACCGGGCAATTCATCTGGGAATACGTCGGGGTATTCACAAACTACTCTGACTTGGTCAATGGTAGGCAGGGCTAGACCTTTGTTACACTTGAATTGACAGGGTAAGGTTTCAGATATATGCTCTACTGTTACTCTAGAGCTACTGGTCATGGTGATGGCTTTCTTAGCACAGTCTATCATTCCTTTATGCTTTGACATCCAATCCATTCCTAGTACTACTTCCAATCCTTTGGTTCCAAGTACTATTAGATTAGCATAAAAATCTATCCCATGTATTCTGATAGGCACAACTTTGCAAAATTTTCTAGCTTTTGTAGTTGAACCGGGGATTTGAACTATCATGACATGCTTCAGGTTGGTTGGGTGAATCTTACTAGTGCATGCAAATTCTTCGGTGACAAATGAGTGTGATGCTCCCGAATCAAACAATACTCTTGCTAAAACTGAGTTGACAGAAAACATACCCAACACTACATCTGGCGCTTCTTGGGCTTCTTCGGCGTTCATGTGGAAGAGACGGCCGTTGTGGTTATGAGGGTTCCCTGGGGCGAATCTTCTTCTTGGTTGAACACGACGCTGCTGTTGAGAAGGGGCATTCACATTGGCAGTGGCGGTAATCTTCTTGGGGCACTCATTGGAATAGTGACCCTTCACTCCACACTCGAAACAAGTGATCTGAGACTTGTCTTTAGCTGTGACCGGCACAGCATTGCTTCCAGTTCAGGGTGCAGTGTTGTTAGTGTTGTTGCTCTTGGGAGGGGCACGGTTGAAGTTGCTGATGTTGCCAGAGTGATTGTTGTTTCCTTCGGACTTCACATTTCCTCCGCTACGGTTGGGGTAGCTTGGGCGGGACATTGGGGGTCGGTTGTTTCTTAATGCATACCCTGTAGACGGGTTAGGACGGTACTTCCGGTGACTGTTAGATCTAGCTTGGTGCATCATACGACGTCTGCGGTTGTCGTTTGCCTAGTTAATCTTCCCTTCCATCTGAATGGCAGAGTCGACTAGTTCTTCGAGATCCTCGAAGCGGATGTTGACGAGGACAGTCTGCATCTCATCATGCAGTCCGTTCAAGAATCTCTCCTTCTTCTTGGACTCCATGTTGATCTCATCAGGTGCATACCTGGCAAGGGACAGGAATCTGTCATGGTACTCCACTACAGTCATTCTGCCTTGCTTCAACTCTCGTAATTCATCCCTCATTCTGGTGACTAGACCCTGCATCACGTGGGTGCGGCTGAACTTGATTTTGAAGGCTTCCCATGTCATCACTTGACCATGGTTCATTGTGCGGATACTATTTCACCATGCTCTTGCATCTCCTGCCAGATAGTGGGTGGCAAAAAGAACCCTCTCGTTGGCATCCACTCCAGCTACTTCTAAGTTGTTCTCCATTGTCTGCAACCAGTCATCAGCATCCAGTGGGTTCTCTGAAGTACTAAAGATTGGGGGATTTGTATTCTGGAATTTCTTGAGTTTGGATCCATGATGATCCTGATTTCCATGGTTCTAGTTGTTGAGAGCCATCTGGGTGATCTGTTGTAGTGTTGCTAGATTAGCTTGGCGTGTTGGAATTATGCCCTAGAGGCAATAATAAAGATGTTATTATTATAATTCTTGTTCATGATAAAGTTTATATTCCATGCTAGAATTGTGTTAAGCAGAAACTTTAATACTTGTGTGGTTTGTGAACAACACCGTGTCCCTAGTACGCCTCTATGGACTAGCTCATTGATCAATGATGGTTAAGGTTTCCTAACCATAGACATGAGTTGTCAATTGATAATGAGATCATATCATTGGAGAATGATATGGTGGATAGACCCAAACTAAGCGAAGCAATTAGATCGTGTCATCGTGTTCGTCTTTGCGAAGTTTTTCTTATGTCAAATATTGTATTCCTTAGACCATGAGATAATACAACTCCCTGGTATCGGAAGAAAGCTTTGAGGTCATCAAACGTCATCCTATGAGAGGGTGATCATAAAGGTGTCTCTCGTAATCGGAAAGTATCTGGGTTATATGTATCGAGATGGGATTTGTCCTCCCAAGTCGGAGAGATATACTTGCCCACTCGTAATCGATATCAACACCGCTTGCAAGCATGTGGTTAAGGAGTTAATCACAAAGTGATATCGGATTACGAACGAGTAAAGTACTTGCGTGAACGAGATTGCACTAGGTATGACGATACCGACGATCGAATCTCGGGCAAGTAAAATATCGCGAGACGAAGGGAATATATATATGGGATTGATTGAATCCTGGCATCGTGGTTCATCCGATATGATCATCGATGAATGTGGGAGTCAATATGGGTGCCTGCACCCCGCTTGATTATTGCTAGAAGATCATGTCCGCATATTCTCGAACCCGCAGGTCACACACTTAACGTGTCTCGACGCTAGGATAGATTGGATAATTGGTTTATGAATTTTTGTTGAGTCTCGAATGGGATCCGGGACATCACGAGAGGTTCGGAATGGTCCGGAGAATAAGATTCATATAAGGCGGCAGTTTTTGGAGTTGAATTGTTCGGATTAATCGGTATTGTGCGGAAGCTTCTAGAACCTTCCGGAAGGGGACCAACGTGGCCCCACCTTCCGGAGGGGCATGGGCCTATGAGGGAGTGTCCTGGCCGCATTGGGCTAGGGGGCACAAGGCCCCATAGGGCCCAGCCGATCCTAGATAAGTTTAAATCGTTTAAACTAGAGATAAGATAGGGTTTTGGAAGGAGAGTTTAAATCGTTTAAACTAGAGATAGGCTTGGAGGATGGGCAGGCTGGCCGCACTCTATATATAGAGGGCTGGTGCCTCTTCCCCAACCTAAACCTTTCTCCAAACCCAAGTTGCCCTGCTGGCCTCCTCTCTCTCCTCCCGATGCTTTGTAGGCGAAGCCCTGCTGCAGAAATTCTCCACCATATACACCACGCCGTCGTTTTGTAGATCCAATCCATCTCTCCACCATACTTGCTGGTCCGAGGAAGGAGGAGACATCGAGGTGCCGCACGTGTGCATCTCACGGAGGCACCGCCACTTGTGGTGCTAGATCGGATCGGATCGCGAGGAGGAGAAGCGAGCACGACTACATCACCCACGTTCCGATTTAACGTTCGCTGCAGGCGAATCTTCAAGGGTATGAAGATCTAATCCAAACTCTCTCGTTGTTTGCATCTCCTAGATTAGATCTTGGCTTTCCTCTGCTCGCTCAGAGAAAATTTTGATTTACTATGCGCGAAACCCTTGGGTATTAGAGCTAGATCTATGCGTAGATGTGATTCACGAGTAGAACGCAACATGGTTGTTGCGGTCGTTGATGTTTTCTGTTGCAAGCCTCTTGTTTGTGTTCTTCTTATGACGCGGGATAGTGAGATTGAATCGGTCCAGCCAACCTTACGCGACGTCCGTCATGAGACCGGCTCCGCACTTGACGTGTGGCTTGTACCACACATGCGGTGGATGTCGATTTCACTATAGTTGTCATGGGATTAACACCGAGTTTGGCAACCATAATATCACCGCTGTGGCTTTCCGTAGGTAAGAATCGTTAGCATCTACTCCCATAAGCCACGTAAACATGCAACAACAAAGTAGAGGCGTAACTTGTTTTTGCAGGAGTGTTTTCGTGATATGGTATGGCCCAAGATGTGATGTGTATATTGTATGCGATGATCATGTTTTGTAATGTTTCACGACTTGCATGTCGATGAGTACACAACCGGAGCCATATGGTTGTCTTTATAATTGTGTATGACCTGAGTCAACTTCTTATACGCCATGTAATAGCTTTACTTTATCGCTAAGTAGTTAGCAATAGTTGTAGTTGCTATTCGTGGTGGAGGCAATCATGGTGGAGTGATGGAGATCATGCCGGCACGCACAAGATGGAGATCATTGCGAAGATTGGCTATACCATGTCACATAAAGTAATATGCATGTGATGTTTATCCTTTTATGTATCTTATTATGCTTAGATCGAGACGGTAGCATTATAAGATGATTCCTCACTTAAAGATCAAGATAAAAACTGTGTTCTCCCAAAGTATGCACTGCTATGAAAGTTCGTCGTGTCCTAGCATCACGTGATGATCGGGTGCTATAGACTCTACGCTCACATACAACGGGTGCAAGCCTGTTTTGCTCATGCGTAATTACTTGGGTCTAACTTGTCGAGCCTAGCATGTACAGACATGGCCTCGGAATACAAGAACCGAAAGGTTAAGCATGAGTCATATGAATGATATGATCGACACTTCGTTGTCCACCATTGAAACCACATCTCTTCTGGTGATGATAGTATTAGGTGTTGTGAATTTGTATCGTGTTCACTAATCTACTTGTGGTTTGTTGTTTTTAGTGGGAGTTCATCTTTTTATTTGATTTTGTTGAACTATTTATCATGAACATAGTCTTAATTGTACTTGCAACTACTGTAGATCACATGGCCAAGTCCAACTTCAACTTCAACGTTTTTGAGAAAGAAAAGCTTAGAAACAATGGGTCTAACTTCACCAACCGGTTCCGCAATCTAAGAATCATTCTGTCTGCGGACAAAAGGACTATGTCCTTGGAAAGCGTTAGGTGGCCCCTCACGCAATCGCTACAGGCTGATGAGAAAGTCGCTCTATCGGCGCAAAGATGATTATGGTGTGATTAAGAGCACCATGTTGTTTTCTATGGAACCGAACTTCAAAATCGTTTTGAAAACTATCCCGGCCCTTTGAGATTCTCGAAGAGTTGAAAACTATGTTCCGACTCAGGCCCATTCCGAGAGATATGAGATCTCGAGAAGTTCTTTAACCGCAAGATGGAGGAAGGGAGTTCGTTAGTGAGCACGCCATAAGATGTCGGGCTACACTCAACGCCTTGAGCAATCGGATCGCAAGATTCCAGAGGAGCTCAAGATTGACAGAGTTCTACAATCACTCCTCCCAGCCTACAAAAGTTTTGTAGTGACTCATAATCAGATTGGTTCCATCGATACGATCACCGAGCTCTTCGAAAGTCAAGGCTGCGGAGGTGGACATCAAGAAGGATAATCATGTGTTGATGGTCAACAAGCCCTCCTTTAAGAAAGGTAAAGGTGCAAAGAAGCCCTTCAAGAAAAGCGCGTAAGCGCGTTGCCGAGAAGAAGCTCAAGTCCGGACCCAAGCCGAAACTGAGTGCTTCTATTGCAAGGACAAGGGTCACTAGAAGCAATCGTCAAGTACTTAGCGGACAAGAAGGCTGGCACCATCAAAGGTATATTTGATATACATGTTATTGATGTTTTCCTTACTAGCCCTCGTTGTAGTGCGGGTATTTGATCTTGGTTCGGTTGCTAATATTTGTAACTCAAACAGGAGCTACGGAATAAACGGCTTACTGCGAGGATGAGGTGACGATCTGCGTTGGCAACGGATCAAGAGTTGATGTGATGGCCGTAAGACGCTCTCCTTAGTTTTACCTTCGGATTAGTTTTAAACCTTAATAAATGTTATTATGTGCCTGCGTTGAGCATGAACATTATTTCGGATCGTGTTTATTGCAAGACGGTTATTCATTTAAATCGGAGAATAATGGTTGTTCTATTTATATGAGTAACATCTTTTATGGTCATGCACCTCTTGTGAATGGTTTATTTCTTCTAAATCTAAAGGGATGAAACACACATCCATAACATTGAGGCTAAGAGATGCAAAGTAGATAGTGATAATACTACTTATTTGTGGCAATCGCTGCTCAGGTCATATTGGTGTAAAGCGATGAAGAAACTCCATTCGATGGACTTTGGAGTCTCTTGATTTTGAATCATTTGACACATGCTAACCATGCCTCATGGGCAAGATGATCAAAACCCGTTCTCCGGTATGATGGAGCGAGCAATGACTTGTT
This sequence comes from Avena insularis, assembly GCA_023614405.1. NCBI lineage: Eukaryota > Viridiplantae > Streptophyta > Magnoliopsida > Poales > Poaceae > Avena > Avena insularis. The sequence continues at coordinate 316,896,237 of CM042694.1, read as the reverse complement.
GGAAATCATACATACCGATGTATGCGACCGATGAGTGTTTCGACGCGCGGTGGATATCGCTACTTTCTCACTTTTACCGATGACTTAAGTAGATATGGGTATATCTATTTAATGAAACATAAATCTGAAACGTTTGAAAAGTTCAAAGAATTTCAGAATGAAGTGGAGAACCATCGTAATGTAAAGATTAAGTTTCTACGATCCGATCGTGGGGCGAATATTTGAGTTATGATTTTCTCACGCATCTCAAAGCAAGTGGAATCGCTTTCACAACTCACGCCACCGAACACCACAGCGCAATGGTGTGTCTGAGCCGGAATCGAACCCTATTAGATATGGTCCGATCGATGATGTCTCTTACTGATTTGCCGTTATCATTTTGGGGTTATGCATTAGAAACCGCTGCATTCACTTTAAATAGGGCTCCATCTAAATCCGTTGAGACGACACCGTATGAACTGTGGTTTGGTGCTAAACCTAAGTTGTCGCTTTCTTAAAGTTTGGGGATGCAAGCTTATGTCAAGAAATTGATGCCGACAAGCTCGAACCCAAAGCGAGAAATGCGTCTTCATAGGATACCCTAAGGAAACTATTGGGTATACCTTCTATCACAGAACCGAAGGCAAAGTGTTTGTCGTGAAGAACGGTTCCTTTCTTGAGAAGGAGTTTCTCTCAAAGAAGTGAGTGGGAGGAAAGTAGAGCTAGACGAGGTTATTGAACCTTCTCTTGAATTGGAGAGTAGCGCAGCACCTGAAATTGTTCCAAAGGTCGCTTTGCACCAACAATAGAGGAAGCTAATGACAAGGATCATGAAGCTCGGACGACAAGTCTTCGAACGTCGCAGTCGACAAGGTCGCTGCGTGCCTCCCGAGTGGTACGGCAACCTGTCTTGACTGTCTTGTTAGTAGAAGACAGTGAACCTACGAGCTATGAGGAAGCGATGATGAGCCCAGACTCTGAGAAATGGCTAGAAGCCATGAAATCCGAATTGGGATACATGAGCGAAAACCAAGTATGGACTTTGGTGGACCTCCTAGCTAATCGAAAGGCCGTTGAGTGCAAATGGATCTTCAAAAGAAAGCGGATGCGATGGTAATGTTACCGTCTATAAAGCACGGCTTGTTGCGAAAGGTTTTCACAAGTTCAAGGTGTTGACTACGATGAGACTTTCTCTCCCGTAGCGATGTTTAAGTCCATTCGGTTTTATTAGCAATTGCTGCGCTTTCATGATTATGAAATATGGCAAATGGATGTCAAGATCGCTTTCCTCAATGGCAACATTGATGAAGAGTTGTATATGATGCAACCCAAGGTTTTGTCGATCGTAAGGATCTCGATAAAGTATGCAAACTTCAGCTCCATTTATGGATGAAGCAAGCATCTCGGAGTTGGAACCTTCGCTTTGATCAAGTGATCAAGAGCTTTGGATTTGTTCCAAATTGCTATGAAACTTGCATCTACAAGAAAGTGAGTGGGAGCTCGTGACGCTTACGGTACTATATGTGGATGACATATTGATTATTGGAAATGACATCAACATGCTTAACGATGTGAAGAGTTATTTGAACAAGTGTTTTTCAATGAAAGACCTAGGTGAAGCTGCTTATATATTGGGCATCAAAATCTATAGAGATAGACAAAGACGCCTGATAGCTTTAAGCCAAAGTGCATACATAGACAAAGTTCTGAAAAGGTTCAGAATGGATAAGGCATTGAAAGGTTCAAAGGCCTATGTTGTCGAGTAAGATATTGAGCAAGGCTCTGTCCAGCTACGTAAATGATAGGGAAGCTATGAGCAAAGTGCCTTATGCCTCGCCATAGGTTCCATCATGTATGCCATGCTGTGTACTAGACCGGATGTGTCCAATGCTCTTAGTTTGACGAGCGATATCAAAGTGATCCAGAGTGGAACATCGACAGCCGTGAAGAACATCCTAAGGTACCTAAATAGGACTAAAGAAATGTTCTTAGTCTATGGGGTGATGAACACTGTCAGAAAAGGTTACGTCGATGCTAGTTTCGACACCGACAAGGATGATTCTAAATCTCAGACGTGATACGTGTATATTTTGAATGGAGGAGTGAGATGGAGAAGCTGCAAGCAAAGCGTGGTCGCGGGATCTACAAGAGAAGCGGAATACATGGCTGCCGCAGGTTGCCAAGTGAAGGAGTTTGGATCAAACTTCATCATCGAGCTTGGCGTGGTTCCAAGTACATTGGACCCACTAGAGATATTGTGTGACAACACGGCGCTATAGCACTCGCTAAGGAACCAAGATATCATCCAAAGACCAAGCATATCAATCAAGAAGTTTCATATAATCCGAGATTATATAGCAGATGGAGATCCGAAGATTAGCAAAGTACATACAGATCTGAATGTCGCAGATCCATTGACTAAACCTCTTCCACGTAAATATGATCAGCACCTCATTGCCATGGGTGTGAGATTGTTGCCAAATGTAAACTAGATTATTGACTCTAGTGCAAGTGGGAGACTGTTGAATTATGCCCTAGAGGCAATAATAAAGATGTTATTATTATAATTCTTGTTCATGATAAAGTTTATATTCCATGCTAGAATTGTATTAAGAAACTTTAATACTTGTGTGGTTTGTGAACAACACCGTGTCCCTAGTACGCCTATGGACTAGCTCATTGATCAATGATGGTTAAGGTTTCCTAACCATAGACATGAGTTGTCAATTGATAATGAGATCATATCATTGGAGAATGATATGGTGGATAGACCCAAACTAAGCGAAGCAATTAGATCGTGTCATCGTGTTCGCTCTTTTGAAGTTTTTCTTATGTCAAATATTGTATTCCTTAGACCATGAGATAATACAACTCCGGTATCGAAGAAAGCTTTGAGGTCATCAAACGTCATCCTATGAGAGGGTGATCATAAAGGTGTCTCTCGTAATCGGAAAGTATCATTGGGTTATATGTATCGAGATGGGATTTGTCCTCCCAAGTGAGAGATATACTTCGGGCCCACTCGGTAATCGATATCAACACCGCTTGCAAGCATGTGGTTAAGGAGTTAATCACAAAGTGATATCGGATTACGAACGAGTAAAGTACTTTGCTGTGAACGAGATTGAACTAGGTATGACGATACCGACGATCGAATCTCGGCAAGTAAAATATCGCGAGATGAAGGGAATATATATATGGGATTGATTGAATCTGGCATCGTGGTTCATCCGATATGATCATCGATGAATGTGTGGAGTCAATATGGGTGCCTGCACTTCTGTTGATTATTGATAGAAGATCATGTCTGCATATTCTCGAACTCAGGTCACACACTTAACGTGTCTCGACGCTAGGATAGATTGGATAATTGGTTTATGAATTTTGTTCGAGTCGGATGGGATCCGGGACATCACGAGAGGTTCCGGAATGGTCCGGAGAATAAGATTCATATAAGGCAGTGCAGTTTTTGGAGTTCGGAATTGTTCCGGATTAATCGGTATTGTACCAGAAGCTTCTAGAACCTTCCGGAAGGGGACCAACGTGGCCCCACATTCTGGGAGGGGGCATGGGCCTATGAGGGAGTGTCCTGGCCGCATTGGGCCAGGGGCACAAGGCCCCATAGGGCCCAGCCGATCCTAGATAAGTTTAAATCGTTTAAACTAGAGATAAGATAGGGTTTCTAGAAGGGAGAGTTTAAATCGTTTAAACTAGAGATAGGCTTGGAGGATGGGCAAGGGCTGGCCACACCCCCCCTCTATATATAGAGGGCTGGTGCACCCCCTCCCCCCAACCTACACCTTTCTCCAAACCCTAGTTGCCCTGCTGCCCTCCTCTCTCCCTCCCGACTGTTTGTGGGCGAAGCCCTGCTGCAGAAATTCTCCACCATATACACCACGCTGTCGTGTTGTAGATCCAATCTATCTCTCCACCATACTTGCTGGTCCGAGGAAGGAGGAGACGTCGAGGTGCCGCACGTGTGCATCTCACGGAGGCACCGCCACTTGTGGTGCTAGATCGGATCGGATCGCGAGGAGGAGAAGCGAGTACGACTACATCACCCACGCTCGATTTAACGTTCCGCATGCGAATCTTCAAGGGTATGAAGATCTAATCCAATCTCTCTCGTTGTTTGCATCTCCTAGATTAGATCTTGGCTTTCCCTCTGTTCGCTTCCGTAGAAAATTTTGATTTACTATGCTGCGAAACCCTTCATGGCGCTCTGCCTTGCTTGCTTCCCGATCTGCAATGAGATTCTGCAGGATATGCAGCATTGGGTCTTGCGATGAGATGCTCCCTCCTTGGTTTCCACGAGTCATCTGAAGATTGAGATAGATAAAGGGGTAATAGGGAAAGTTCTAAGGTTCATGGTTTTGATTTCAAAGCTAAAACTTTGAGTTGGACTCAGGTTTTTGCAACTAACTTCTTTTCATTCCTTTAAACAAAGCACACGATACAGACACACACGCACCACAACATCAAAGGGAAAACATATGGTTTTAATAACCATTCTGTAGCTACGATATAATGGGACCAATACTCCTCATGCTACGATAGTGCTCTAGTGCATCTACTCATCGTCGATGAAGTCAGAGTCATCATCGTCGGTGTAGAAGTCCACGACATCTTCCTCCAGAAAGTCATCATCATTGCTGAGGTAGGAGTCAATATCCCCTTGGATATCTTCACCTTCCTCTTCCTCTTCCTTTACGGCAAGATGAGCTTCTTGCTCCTTGATGGTCTTCTCGAGGTCGGCCACTGATGCACTCGACGATCGACGTAGAGCTCGTTGGGAACCCCAAGAGGAAGGTATGATGAGCACATCAGCAAGTTTTTCCTTAGTTATGAGACCAAGGTTTAATCGAACTAGTAGGAGCAAGGAAACACCCCAAAGGTGTTACTAGCTGAGCTTTGGCAGGGCGCACTACCAGTGCTAGTAGAAACTTGGAGACCTGCACAACACAACCACAGAACTTTGTCCCCAACTTGCGATGAGGTTGTCAATCTCACCGTGTTTTGCGGAAAACAAAGGATTAAACGTATCGAATGGAAAGAAGTAAAAGTTTGCAGAAAGTAAACACAAAGTTTGCAGAAAGTAAACACAAAGTTAGAGATTTCTATCACTTCCCCAGATTACCAGAGGCATGAACCTACTATCGAGCATAAATACTAACTCTTGGAGTTGCTTGCATCTACTTGGCCAAGATAGCTACTAACAACGGAAAGCATGCAAGATCTCAAATAACAAAGACATGATAGAATCAATAATCAATCTGAAATAGCATCTCAATATCCATCGGATCCCCGCAAACACAACATGTATGAATTACAAATAGATGATCTTGATCATGAACGGAGCTCACAAGATCTAAACATGAAATCACAAAGGAGGAGAAACCAGCCATCTAGCTACTACATGGATCCGTAGTCCAAGGATGAACTACTCACGCATCACACCAGAGGCTTGCATGGTGATGAAGAAGGCCTCTGGTGAATTCTCTCCGCAGGTGCCGGAAGAGCTTCAGATCCCTCCCGATCTAGGGATGGAGATGACGGCTACAGACTCTTTCGTGGATTTTTGATCTGGTACTTAGGGTTTTCGTCCCGAGGGCATCTTATAGGCGGAAGGAGAGGCCGAGGGGTCGGCTGGACCACCCCTAGCAGGCAGGCCTGGCCACATGACCAGTGGTGTGGCGGACCCCTCAGCCCTTCTCCGTCCTGATTCGGCACTTGATCCCTTCGGAAAAATAGGCACTTTGGCTTTTGTCCCGTCCAATTCGAGAATATTCATTTTCCGACTTTCCCGAACCAAAAACAGCAGAAATGTGTACCGCAATCGTGGCTCTTGTTAATAGGTTAGTCCAAGAAATCATAATAAAAGTACTCCAAAGTTGGAACAAAACACAAGAAAGCGGATAAAACCAAGCATGGAACATCAAAAATTATAGATACATTTGAAATGTATCAACATCCCCAAGCTTAACTCCTGCTCGTCCTCGAGTAGGTAAGTGATAAAAAGAAATAATTTTTGAGGTGACATGCACCATCAAAGACTTGATCAAAGTATTTGCAAAACATTCAAAGTTGGGATCATAGTACTTCAATCATAACATGAAAGACAAAGTTCTAGCAATAAGCAAAGAAACTATGATGCAACATGAAAAGGCACAAACAAAAGATTCATGAATAACAATGCTTTGCAAGACGTTTGTTTGTTTCACATAAAGAAAACATAGCATAAAAGTATTCAGCTTGTCCCTCAATAGAGTAGCAAATATAAATGCATGGGACACCTTCAAAGTTCATAAGAGTGACTAGATACAATAGTTTCAAACAAGCAATAACAAGTTATGCATCAATCAACTAGTCTTGGGACAATGCACATAGAACTAAGAATGGCCACTATGCTCTCAAAGTAAGTGCATAAAGATAGAAGGTGGAGACTCAATATAATGGTGGAAGAAAGGCCTTTGTAAAAGGAAGTAGGGATTCAAGTCTCATAAAGAGCTTCCAAAAATTATGGTACTTGTAGTTTTCAGCTCTCATTGCCCCTATCATAAGCATCTTTAAGGTGATTAAGGTTAAAGTGACACAACTAAGAGGATATGCTTGACAAGTTATAAACCGAAATCTCATGCCCCTTACTTACGAATACCGATCCTCATGCTACTCAACTTCAGTCACGAGTAAGCTCTTGTCATTGTAAGTATATGTGTATCATTAAGAACCGCCAACGGGGTACCCCTTGCACATGATATGGGAGCTTTCCCATAATCAAAATGACAAGGCAAGCAGACAATGAGCATCTCAGCAATCTTTTTATTTGCTATTTGCATAGGTTTTTATTGAGGATGCTTCATAGAGTTCTCATTATGGTGATGCTGCAAGTTTCCACCATGATTAGGCATGGATTAGTTTAGCGGCCCAGGCGTTTCTCTAACACATATACAAACTCCATGATCTTACAAGTTCCACATTTATTTCACACCGCCGGGATTCGCAAGCAAAAGAACATAATATCAACGGGGTATAAAGTACAAGTGCAATGTTGAAAGCGTTCCCCATGAAACATGGTTCTGCTAATTTCAACTTATAAAGCGCAAGCATATACGTAACAAAGAAGGACCCAATTGTTCAAGTTTATTAGAGGCAAAAAGTAAAGTGTGCCATCAAGTTCGTGAGAGCTTTAATCACTAGTTTTCTCATAACAGGTGGAAGGTAAACAAAAGCATGAATATACTTGGAATATCATAAGCTAGTAGGTAGGTATGGTGGACTCTTTGGAATAACTTGGTTTAGGGAGTTGGATACATGAGTGGAACTCATACTTTGTTGTGGAGGCTAGCAAAAGACTGGGAGCGACAAACTAAGAGAGCAATAATGGCCATAATCATGGAGAGCGACAAAACATCATTGATCAAAGCATAAAGTGATACTACAAGTTGAAAAATAAAGAATAATAGAGGCTATGGTGACTTGAGATGTCATAACATAGTGTGAGCATGTGCCAAGTCAACCCAAATAAAGCATCAAAGGAGAATACCACTATACTATGCTTTAATATGCTAAAACAACGCATGATTCATCCAAGGCACATTAAGCAATCTCAATTGTTTATAACAAGTCATGCTACAACAAAGAATACTAAGCATAAAGCCAAAACAATATCAAGCATGGCATGACAAAGCATAGCCATAGTCAAAAACAAGCTCTTTTTACCACATAAGCATGAACTTTCCTACTCTTTTCCAAACCAAACCAAACTAATTGCAAACCAATGTATGAAAGAGGGGGTCCAACCAATTTATTCAGAAAACTAAGCAAACAAAAGCAAACGAAAACCAACACGAAAACGAAAAAGGGGATGCCTTGGGCATCCCCAAGCTTTGACGCTTGTACTTATTGGATATCTCTTGGGGTGACACGCTTGGCATCCCCAAGCTTGAGCTTTAGTCCATCCTTCATCTCATTACTCATTTCTTCCATACACCTGAAAATTTTCCTTCATACAAAACTTCACACAATCTCATTATTAGCAACATTAGTGCACTCAAGATAGATAAGTATCAAGCTTCAGTTCTAACACCAAATAAACTTCCATTAGAACACTAGCTACTGTAGCACTTCCCCCAAAAAGCTCAATTCCCCAAAGGAATTCACGAAGGAACTAACAAGAAGCAAATGTAGAAAATGGCAGAAATCTGTTAAAACAGACCAGCAGGTAAAGACGAATTTTTTAGAAGACCTTCTATTGCTCAAATAAAAAAGTGTTGAACTAACGAAAGTTAGATAACAACCTAGGACAGAAGCACAAACAATTACAGCTAAATCCGACATACAGAGCTCTCTCAGGAATTTTTACGGTGAAGCACAAAAATCTGTTTCGGGACAGCAACTTTCCCAATCATTACTTCACTATCATTAGAGGTTACTCTTGGCACAAAAAGCAAATAAAAAGGATAAGGAGAGGTTATTACAGAGGTAATAACTTCCAAGACTCATCTAAAACTCTTGGGTTATCTCCCAACAAGTACTTTTCTTTAACGCCTTTAAGTTAGGCATAAGAAGCAAAGAAAGAATCAAGTGTTCTCAAATGAAGAAGCATTAAGACCAAATTTTGTTTTCATAGGAGAAGCAAAATAAATCTTTTCTCTCTTTTTAGGGAAGTGTTCTATACCTTCCTTGAGTGGGAGTTGATATTTAATGGTGCCTTCTTTCATATCAATGATGGCACCAACAGTTCTAAGAAAAGGTCTTCCTAAAGTAATAGGACAAGAAGCATTGTATTCAACATCCAAAACATATAAATCAACAGGGACATAGGAATCATTAACCATAATAAGAACATCATTAAGACTCCCCATGAGTTTATTTTTAGCATTAGCATCAAGTGGGACATTCAAATAACAATCTTCAAGAGGAGGCAAATCAAGCATATCATAAATCCTTCTAGGCATAATAGAAACACTACTATCAAGATCACACAAAGCTTTGAAATCAAAGTCATTCACTTTCATATCAATGATGGGTTCCCAACCATCTTCTTGCTTTATAGGAATAGAAGCTTTATGTTTCATCTTTTCTTCTTTAATCTTTATGAGAGCATCAGTAATGTGTTTTGTAAAAGCCATGTTCATAGCACTAGCATTAGGACTTTTAGCAAGCTTTTGTAGGAACTTAATAACTTTAGAGATATTGCAACCATCAAGATCAAAATCAACTTTATCATCTAAAGTAGTAGAACTATTACTAGCCTCAACACTAGTGGTGGTGATAGTAGAAACACTAATGTTTCTAGCAATTTCATCTTCTCTTTCCCACTTAGCATGTAATTAAGCTTAGTCTAACATTTTCATCAATTCTTACTTGTATGGCATTAGTAGCTGCAAAGGGATTGTCATTAGTTTCAGGTTTACCAACCATTTTATTAATCAATGAAGATTGAGCTTCAGACAAAGATGATATGTTTCTTTCAGCATTAGAGAGTTTCAATTGTAAACTAGGAATTTCCCTATTTAGACTCTCAAGTTGATGGCTAATGTTCTTCAAAATTATAGATTGTTCCTCCATTGTTTTAGTAAATAGTTTATTTTGCTCATATTTCATTTGCATGAAGTTTTTAGTGGCTCTTTCAACTTCCAAAATTCTACCTTCACTAGGTAATTCAGATCTACCATTGTTGGGAGGATAAGGTTTATAATTGTTGTTACCAAAATTGTTCCTATAAGCATTATTACCATAAGCATTGTTGTCAAAGTTGTTATTTCTTATGAAGTTCACATCAACTTGCTCTTCTTGAGCAACCAAAGAGGCTAAAGGAACATTATATGGATCAATATGGGCTTTCCCATTAACAAGCATAGACATAATTATATCAATCTTATCACTCAAGGAGGAGGTTTCTTCAATAGAATTTACCTTCTTACCTTGTGGAGCTCTCTTAGTATGCCATTCAGAATAATTAACCATCATATTATCCAATAGTTTTGTCGCAGCACCCAAAGTGATGGTCATAAAGGTACCTCCAGCAGCTGAATCCAATAGGTTCCTTGAAGAATAGTTCAATCCTGCATAAAAAGTTTGGATGATCATCCAAGCAGTCAGTCCATGCGTGGGACAATTCTTTACCAAAGATTTCATTCTTTCCCAAGCTTGAGCAACATGCTCATTATCAAGTTGTTTAAACTTCATTATTTCACTTCTCATGGATATAATCTTAGCAGGAGGATAGTATTTTCCAATAAAAGCATCTTTGCACTTAGTCCAAGAATCAATACTATTCCTAGTTAAGGAATTCAACCATTCTTTAGCTTTTCCTCTCAAAGAGAAAGGAAACAATTTCAGCTTAATAATATCACCATCTATATCCCTATGCTTTTGCATCTCACAAAGTTCAACAAAGTTATTTAGATGGGAAGCAGCATCTTCATTACCAATACTAGAAAATTGTTCTCTCATAACAAGATTGAGCAAAGCAGGTTTTATATCAAAGAAAGTATTTTCAGCCACAGGTGGAGCAATAGGTGTGCTCATAAAATCATTGTTGTTGGTGCTAGTGAAGTCACACAACTTAGTGTTTTCAAGAGTATTCATTTTTTTTTGGGTTTTCAAATAAAAAAGAAAACAAGTAAAACTATTTTTTTGTATTTTTTTTGAAGAACAAAACAAGCAAATAAAGCAAAAAGAAAACTAAGCAAAACAAAAACAACAAAGTAAAGAGATTGGTTATGAGGGACTCCCCTTGTGAAGATGTCCTTGACTCCCCGGCAACGGCGCCAGAAAATACTTGCTGGCGCGTGGTTGACATGGGAGCTTCTTCTTCTTTAGTCCCTGGCAACGGCGCCAGAAAATAGCTTAATGCACTCGACGATCGACGTAGAGCTCGTTGGGAACCCCAAGAGGAAGGTATGGTGAGCACAACAGCAAGTTTTCCCTCAGTTATGAGACCAAGGTTTAATCGAACCAGTAGGAGCAAGGAAACACCCCAAAGGTGTTACTAGCTGAGCTTTGCGTAGCGCACTACCGGTGCTAGTAGCAACATGGAGACCTGGACAACACAACCACAGAACTTTGTCCCCAACTTGCGATGAGGTTGTCAATCTCACCGTGTTTTGCGGAAAACAAAGGATTAAACGTATCGAATGGAAAGAAGTAAAAGTTTGCAGAAAGTAAACACAAAGCAGTAAAAGATGGTAGATTGTATGTAAAGTAAAGGACCGGGATCCATAGTTTACTAGAGGTGGCTCTCCTTAGATAGATAACATGCTAGGTGAACAAATTACAGCGGGGCAATTGACAAACACCGAGAAAGCAATACATGCATATACTAATCATCTTGACTCCTTTGAGACTTGATTGGGCATTACAACATAATACATAGACCGCCATCCAACTGCATCTATGACTAATAATCCACCTTCAGGTTATCATCCGAACCCCCTCCAGTATTAAGTTGCAAGCAACAGATTATTGCTTTACAAACAGCGTGTAAAGTAAACAATACAATTGTTCTATGAACAAAGGATCATTGTTTTCTCCCTAGTAGCAACAGCACATCTAGTACCTTAGAGATTTCTGTCACTTCCCCAGATTACCAGAGGCATGAACCCACTATCGAGCATAAATACTAACTCTTGGAGTTGCTAGCATCTACTTGGCCAAGATAGCTACTAACAACGGAAAGCATGCAAGATCTCAAATAACAAAGACATGATAGAATCAATAATCAATCTGAAATAGCATCTCAATATCCATGAATCCCATAAACACAACATGTATGAATTCCAAATAGATGATCTTGATCATGAACGGAGCTCACAAGATCTAAACATGAAAGCACAAAGGAGGAGAAACTAGCCATCTAGCTACTACATGGATCCGTAGTCCAAGGATGAACTACTCACGCATCACACCGGAGGCTTGCATGGTGATGAAGAAGGCCTCCAGGGTGAATTCCCCTCTCCGGCAGGGTGCCAGGAAGAGCTTCATATCCCTCCCGATCTAGGGATGGAGATGACGTGACTGAGACTCTTCGTGGATTTTGATGGTACTTAGGATTTTCGTCCCGAGGGCATCTTATAGGCGGAAGGAGAGGCCGAGGTGTTGGTCGGCGGACCACCACCTGGCGTGGGGCCTGGCCGCAGCCGTGTGGTGTGGCCGCCCCTATACCTTCTCCGTCTTGTATTCGGCACTTGATCCTTCGAAAAAATAGGCACTTTGGCTTTTGTCCGTCTAATTCCGAGAATATTCATTTTGACTTTCTGGAACCAAAAACAACAGAAAAGCAGGCACTGCACTGTGGCTCTTGTTAATAGGTTAGTCCAAGAAATCATAATAAAAGTACTCCAAAGTTGGAACAAAACACAAGAAAGTGGATAAAACCAAGCATGGAACATCAAAAATTATAGATACATTTGCAATGTATCAGCCACCTTCTTGCAAAGACGGTCGATGGTGCGATCCTTCTTGGCGCGCTGACGGAGAGACGGCGATCTGGACTAGCGGAGAAAGTGCAGGGCCTTCTGGGCTGCAATGGCGAGGTTGTGGTTGGCTAGCTCCCTTGCATTGTCCAACTCCTTCTGGCGGTCGTACAACAGGAAGTCGAGGTTCTCCACTTGACGCTTCAGTATTGGGTGACTTGGCATCTCTAGCGGCATTCCCATGGAATCACGCCTTGCATAGTGAACAAAGCGGGTTCCTTGGATGAGGTTGACACTGAGGGCACACAGAAGTGTGAGAGCTTCATGCATTGCCCTGGCCAATCCATCTAGCCAGTTGTTCTCCCTCACCGAGAACTGAATCCTCCCACATACTGGTGCTTCTATCTTGCCACGAAGATCAGCAGTCACTAGCCATTGCAAATCTCCTCCTGGTGGACCCGGGAGTTGAGCTCCAAGGAATTCCGAATGAGGACGCTCCAAGAACTCAGATAGTGCATCCAAATCCCTCTCGAAGATCAGTTGGCCTCCGTTGCCCATTTGGTAGAACTTGCTGTATTGGGCTTCCATCTATAAGAATTTAGGATGAGAAAGTTAGTGAAGTGATCAAGTGTGTCAAATTTTGATGTAGTAATGTAAGAATTTGAAGGAACATGAATTTTTTTTGAAAGAAAGAATTCCCAAGGGTAAGAGAGGAAATAGTTTTCATAAGTACTCACTTTGCTTTTGAAACTAAGTTTTTGTTTGGACTTCCATTCTAACTAGGGTCTCCTATGGTCAGGATGGCTCTGATAACAATTTGTCAACACCCAGATTTTTAATCCCAGAGGCCAGTTATGCCATACATCGCAATAGCAGGATTACCATTTTTGCGAGACATAACAGATTTGGATATCATAGTACATCATCCATTACAAACCATAATAAGGTCTTACACAAATAAAGGATCTCATGATATAGTCTTAGCACAATCAAGTAGCAGAATAAATAGCGTAGCGGTGGGGTCCATCTTCAGAGTCACATGCAATGCTGACGATGGAAGATAGTGCTAGTTATCATAGCCGTCCTACTGTCCTTCATCTTGGCAGTCTCCTTCATAGTCTGGCCATAGGAATAGCCAGGGACAAAAGCCATGAGTACTCTTTAGGTACTCGCAAACTACCACTAACAAGTGGTATAGTTCTAGTATGAATGCTAACTCTAAGTCTATTTGTAAAGTTAAGTTTGAAACCTAAGCTGAGTTCTGAAAAAAATATAGATAAAATAAGTTTGAAAACACTTAAGTGGGAACTTAATTGTCCTAGTCACAACTCTGTTGTGGTCAAGTCATGTCACAATTCATTTCATAAGTTGTTTTGAAAACATCTGACAACGGAATAGTCTGGCCACTCCAACTGTCCATAACCGCGGACGCAGCTATTCGAATAGTTTGACACTCTGCAGAGGTGGTACACTTTCACCACAATATTCGATACATCTATCAGGGATAACCCTGAATCATCATACTTAGTATGCAGATAATCAAACATAACCTTTCCTTTACACACCCTAGTATAAGCACCTCTCCTATGAGCATGGCCTCCCAACCATGACCATCTGTTATCTTGGGCACCGCATAGGTGGACAACATTGAGAGATAGCCTCAGCTCAAGCCTCTCCTGCGAGGGAACTAATACTAACGCATATAAACTTCCGGCTAAGCCTTACCCAATTCAGGTATTGTAGTTGTACGGTAAAATTGGAATGGTATCGCATCCGAACCCAACCACCAGTTTGTAAAAGGGATAAGGCTCATGCCTCAACATTTTCATCATCATAAACCATCTGTGTTTCCCAACACATGTCAAAACATCTCAATAGAATGACTCATCATTCCAAGGTTTTCACAAGTCATTTTCACCAAGTATTCCCATCTAGAGTAAATCAAGTTTTGGTTTAGCTCCAAACTAAGTTAAGAATGTTCACTAATGTAGGATGCTAATCTCAATCTCATGCCATGGAATGACATCTAAGTCTAACTAGATAGGTCTAGTTTTATACTCTTTATGCTACCTTCAAACAAGTAAAGGACTTTAGTAAAGTAAAGAAAGTGAAACTTTGTAAATAAAACTAGGAGTAAGTATAAGTCAACATGGTATAACCAAAGCATGCCTAATGCATCTTGCTTAGGTTATCTTGTTTAATTCTAGCTTTCTAACAATAGCTTGCCTTGGTTGGTGCAGTGGTTGAAGTTTTCTTCCTCCTCCTCTTGGTAGAACTCCTCCTCCTCAAGAGCTTGGTCGGTACTATCGTCTATAAATACATACGGAATACACAATCACCAAACAATACTTAACTAGTCTACTTAGCACACTAAGGCACCCATTTGATGATCTAGTATCATCACAAACATCACAAGGTTTAATAAACTAGCTTCATTCTTTTTATTTGAGAAAAGTAATTTCTACTCATTGAAATTAACTAAGATTTAATATTCTCCATTTAAAATATGGGATCATGTGTAAACATGTCATCACCACATATTCTAACATATGGGAATGTGATTTAAGGGTTGGATCACATTTTAATAAGTTTAAGTTTAATAATTAATGATTTAAAGTGACTAGAAATGCCTATATAGCATTATTTTGGTATTAGTCCAAAGTCACTGCATGTAAACCTTAATATTATTACATATTCATATAGGTATGGTTAAATGTGATTTTTGAGAGTTGGAATCAACTCAAAAGCTATTATGGTTGATTTTATAAAAATGTTTGAATGTGCAAAAACTTCTGTTTTGTTATTTGAACTAGGAGATATTTCTAACTCTAAATGATTTAAATCCAACGGGCTTGGATAGATTTTTTCAGTAGCTTTCTAAAAAAATTGGAATCACTCAATTTTGTTTAGTAAATCTTTCTGAATTGATTTTTAAACTAAGGGACAGAACTAGGTTTGAATTAAAATAGCAAAACCTATTTTTGAATCTACGGGCTTAGGCGGGAAACTAAATGGGCCGGCCTAGTGGTGCTCCACGGCCCAGATGGCTGCTGACAGGGGGTCCCGCCTGTTAGTGACTCTTTAAACGCGAAGCGGTACGAGACGATCTGGGCGCTACGATTAAAACATAGATCAACGATCCACAGTCGTCGTCGATGACGGACTCGTTGCCGGTGAGACCGAACCCTAAACGACCGGTGGGGGTCTACTTGGGACGTATCAAGGCTCTAGCTAGTGCAGCGAGGTGGGCGATCGATCTGGACAGCGACGACAAGCTCAAGCGAAGTCGCGGCAGGGGCTGCGGTGGACGGAATTGACGGCAGCGTGTCTTCCTCTGCAGCGGCCTCCTCCGGTGCAATTCCGGTGAACAACAACTCGAGCGGCTCCGGCGAGAGAGGGGAAATGGTCAGTGGAGAGAGGGGAGTGGAATGGTGTGAAGAAAGGCCTGCTTATATAGGCTCGACGAGGAGACCGAGAGGCATGGGAGCGGCTCGTCGGTGACGGTGAAACAGGGGGGCTACCGGCATGGTGAGGTAGGCGGACGGTGGGCGGTGTGTTGGCGGTCAGCTATGGCGCAATGGCATGGCTAGGGGCGATGTCGAACTGTTGGGGGCTTCACGCGCTCTAGGGGACAGAGGCGATGCTCGACGGTGATCATGGAGGTTGTGGGTCGCGTGGCGTTGCACGACTGTGTCTGGTGGGTTGCTGGGGTCGAGGCGGAGCGGCATGCGCGATATGGTGTCAAGGCGCGGTCTGCTGCGTGCAGGCGACAATCGCGCTCTGACGCGCTCTGGCTTGCTCGCAGAGAGAAAGGGTGGCGCGGTGCTGAGGTGGTCCAGGGCCTGGCTGGGCTTGGGGAAGGGGCAGTGAGGTGCGGTAGGGTTGGGCGGAGCTAGAATGGTGCGGCTCGGTCTCTGGCGTGCTGCCCGTGTTCGGCCGGCAGTGACCTCATTTGGGCGGCGCTGCACTAGCGTTGCGGGGAAGGGGGGTGCTGGTCTGGGCTTGGTTAGATGCTAGGGGGACAGGGGAGTGCAGAGAGGGCTAAGAGGGGGACAAGGGCTTAACTAGCAACAGTAATAGTTAGGCCACTTTTTATCTGCCTGCCAGGTGTTCGACACAATGGCCGCATGAAGAAAATATTTGAATTTTTGGGAGATTTTTGGTGGAGTGATTCATCTTATGCTTAAACATCTAGGTTTGCTTGGGATTTAAAAATGGAGTTCATTTGAGTGGTTTTTGAATAAGTGTGATCTATGCATATGAACTACATTCAATTTTCAAATGTCATTTAAATTTAGTGTTTGAAAGTTTTTGGGATGAAACAAAGTGGGCCTTGGCACATCACTACTTGTACTAGCAAGGGCTGCAAAGAATCACAATTGTTTTTGTTAAGATTTGAGTTCTAGGAATAGCTAAAGTAGGCTATGTGATTAAAATGGCAAAAGTGACCATTGACTTAATTAATTCTTTTTGATTTCTTTTTCTTTGGGATTTGTTTGGGAATGATCTAGATGATGTTTAATTCACCTTAGAATCATTTTACAATCAATAGATCACTCAAACATTGCATTTCAAACAACTCCTATTTTAAATGCATACACATATGAATGCTTAAAGTTTTTTAAATAGAAAAAGTTTTTGTTAACCCTAAATTGGGTGGATTGGATCTTGCTCACTTGGATTAGAGTTTTGGGATGTTACAAACCTTCCCCCCTTAAACAAAATCTCGTCCTGAGATTTACGAAAGAAAACTAGGAACAAAAGAGATCTGGGAACTCCGTCCTAATGTAATCTTCTCGCTCTCAAGTGGCTTCTTCTTCGGTATGGTTGCTCCATTGAATCTTGAGAAACTTGATACTCCTGGTCCTGGTGGTTCTGTAGGCTTCCTCCAAGATACGTATAGGCACTTCACGATACGCCAGGTCCTTGTTGATCTCAACAGCTCGGTGATCGATATTCTTGAAAACTTCGGTCTTCTCCGGCACTTCTAAGCATTTGCGAAGTAACGAGATATGGAACACATTATGGATGGCAGACATCTCTTCAGGCAGTTCCAGTTGATAAGATACTTCTCCTCGACGATTCAGAATCTTGAAAGGCCTGATATATCTGGGGGCTAACTTTCCTTTCAGACTAAAACGTTGGGTTCCCTTCAATGGTGAAACCTTGAGATATACAAAATCTCCGACATTGAAAGTCAGGTCTCTCCTTCTCTTGTCTGCATAACTTTTCTGTCTGGATTGGCGGTCTTGAGGTGCTCACGGACCTTGTGAACCTTCTCTTCGGCTTCTCAGAGAATGTCGGGTCCAAAGATCTGACTCTCTCCTACTTGAGACCAATTCAAAGGGGTGCAACACTTTCTTTCGTATAGGAAATCAAATGGTGCCATTTGTAAACTAGCTTGATAACTGTTATTATATGAGAATTCTGCGAAATGCAGACAATCTTCCCATTTTCATCCGTACTCCAACACACAAGCTCTCAACATATCCTCTAGGATTTGGTTGAGTCTCTCAGTCTGTCCATCAGTTTGCGGGTGATAAGCTGTGCTGAAATTCAACTTGGTTCCTAATCCTTCTTGGACTTTCTACCAAAATCTTGAGGTGAATTGGGTTCCTCGATCTGATACTCTGGTCTTGGGGGTTCCATGTAGACTAACAATTCTAGCAATATACAGCTCTGCTAGCTTCGAACTCTGGTAAGTTGTCTTGACAGGTATAAAATGAGCTACCTTGGACAGTCTATCAACGATGACCCAGATTGAGTCATTTCCCCTACTCAAAGTAGGCAATCGGTGATAAAGTCCATTCTGATTGAGCATTATGTTGTATTTTCGTAGATTGGCGAACGTTTCCTCCAAGTCGGAAATTAGTGTTTCCTTCTTTTTGGACATCACCGCAATATCATCCACATATGCATGTACGTTGCGTCCGATTTGGTCGTGGAGGCAACGCTGCATTTTGCGTTGGTACGTAGCTCCTGCGTTGTTCAACTCAAAGGGCATCGTAACAAAACAGAAGGTTCTGAAGGGGGTTATGAATGAAGTTTTGACTTTGCCAGATTCCTTCATCCGGATTTGGTGATAACCGGAATATGCGTCGAGAAAACAGAGGAGTTCCGAGCCTGCCGTAGAATCGATAACTTGATCAATCCTAGGCAGAGCGAACGGATCTTTGGGACAAGCCTTGTTCAAGGCGGTATAATCAACACACATCCTTAAATCTGTGGTGTCCTTTTTAGGAACCCTTACAGGATTGGCCGACCACTCAGTGTGGATGACCTCTTCTATGAATCCGGCTAACTCGAGCCGTGCTAGTTCCTTAGCTATTGCCTTATGCTTTTCATCCTTGAAACATCGTAAGGACTGTTTGACGGGTTTAGAGTTCGGGTTTACAATTAAAGAGTGCTCGGCAAGTTCCCTAGGTACTCCAGTCATGTCAGATGTCTGCCATGCGAAGATATCTTGATTTGCTTTGAGGAACTTGACGAGCGCGCTTTCCTATGCGCTATCTACGCCTATGCCTATCTGGGTCACCTTGGAGGGGTCATCATCCTACAATGGCGTCTTCTTCGTCTCTTTTGATGCCTTGAACTCCGGATTCGGCTTTGTCACCTCCTTCTTCGTTGCAGGCATCTCGGACAGATCTATGCTCTTCTTGATCTCCTGGTACTCCTGGGCGTGCGGGCTTTGACAAAAGACGGCATTGATTTCCATCCTTGCACTCTCGCGCTTTCTTCGAGTCTCCCCTGATGGTGATCATGCCGTTGGGACCTAGAATTTTCATCATATTGTAAATGTAACACGGACGAGCCATAAAAGCCCAGTAAGCCGAACGTTCGAATATAGCATGGTACGCGCTCTTGAATGGGACCACTTTGAAGGAAAGTGCCTCCGTTTGGTAGTTCTTTGGAGTTCCAAAGGTAACATCCAAAGTGATTTCTCTTAGGGAATTTGCTTGTCTTCCTGGGATAACCCCGTGAAAGATCACATAGCTGTGGTTCAGCTGGGTCTCCGAGATCTTCATCCGGCATAGCGTTTCGACATACAAAATATTAATACTGCTACCACCGTCCATGAGAGTCTTGGAGAAACCATAACTGTCAATAAGTGGATTGACGATTAAGGTGTATTTTCCTCGCCTGTGCAACTTAGGCAGATGATCAGCGCGGTCAAATGTGATTGCCACTTCCGACCAGTCCAAGAATTGGGGGACAGCCGGAACTATTGCATTGAGCTCATGTAGCACTGCCTTTTTGACCTTTGCTGGTTGAGATCCGAGGAAGGTGACATAAGTGTCTTTCTTGGTCGGAAATTTTTTCTTCCCTTCCGGCTGGGATTTGAAGCATCAGCTTCCTCCATGTCGGAATCTTCCTTGGTCTCCTTATCTTTTTCGGGATTCTTCTTTACCTTCTTCCGCTTAGCTTTGTAGCCAGCGGTATCATCTCTCTTAATGTCGTCATTGAAACGACACTCGGTGTTTGTGTGGGACGAGCCCCCATTGGCGTCTAAAGGATGCACACATGGGTTATTGGCAATGTCGGCCCAAGAGTAGGTTTTTCCGGGTTGCTGTTCCCCTCTACCCTGGACTCTTGATGTCCCATGACCGTGGCCGCGGCCACCGCCACGTCCTCCTCGTCCTCTAGACCCGAAAGTAGCAGTGACCACTGCCGTTTCTGTGTTGGGTTTCTCTTTCGAGGTATTGTTGCGCTTCTGAGCTTGTTTCTTTGGTTGTTTTGTCGACTGTGGCACAACCAAGGCGTTGAGTAATCCCTCTACATCATCGTCAGCATCTGCATACTTGATCGCTGTTTCTATCATCTCTCCCAAATCAGTGACCTTGTCACACTTCAAACGATGACGCAGTAAACCAATTGGGAGACCTACGATGAAAGCTTCAATCGTAGTTTGGTTGTTTACTCCTTCACAGGAGTTCTTGGTGTCGATCCATCGTCCGAGATAATCCCAGCAAGTTTCTCCGGCTTTCTGGGTGCAACGCTGTAGGTATCCAACCGTACAGGGCCTCCGGTATGTGCCCTCGAAATTCCGAAAGAATGCACTTTGCATGTCATACCAATTGTGGATGGTGTTCTCCGGAAGTTCATTGAGACATGATCGTGCCGTCTTCCGCAACATGAGTGGGAGATATCGGGTTGTGACCAGGCTGTTTCCGCCTTTGGCGATGCAGCAAGCTTGGAAGAAATCATGTAGCCAAGTATCTGGCCGAGCTATACCGTCGTAGACTTGAATATGTCTTGAGATAGCAAATCCTTCCGGGAACCTTGTAGCTCTTATGCATGGTCCGAAGCACTTTGGGCCCACGTATATGTCATCATTTTCATAGCGCCGCGCTTCTATATTGGAGTTGATCCTGTGCCTTGCGTCATCCGGGGATAGAGATCGTCTTGAGTGTCGGCTGTGGCTGCGGTGCCTTGGAGCCAGACTTTGGCTTCTTCCACCACCTCCTCCACCACGACGCCCTCCTTGGCCTCCTTGGGAGCCGTTGTGATGGCTACTTGGCGGAGAGGGTGGAGCAGCTGGGTTATTTCTGGCTGATCACCGGCCTCCATCCGGACCGTCATTATTCCGGTTCCGGGGAGGGTCTTCATTGTGACGAGCCCCCTGCCGGCTTGTCTCGGCACGGTGTCCGTCGTTCCTTCATCCGTCATCCGGACGACTTGCATGTCTAGGAGGTGGCATTCTTTGTCGGTCCTCCACCCAACGTTTCTCTTTATCTTCTTCCCTGCGGTCTTTTGACTCTCGTCAGGGAGGGTTCCTCGGATTCAGTGCAGCGATTGTCT
Source organism: Avena insularis (assembly GCA_023614405.1). NCBI lineage: Eukaryota > Viridiplantae > Streptophyta > Magnoliopsida > Poales > Poaceae > Avena > Avena insularis. Next base: position 316,875,040 of record CM042694.1, on the reverse strand, counting down.
CTTGCTCTGCAACTGGGTTAACGTTACGCCAGTCACGAGCAACTTTGTGGTGCTGTCCTGAAGATCCGGTTCTTGAGTGGTTGTCTTCCCGACAGTCAGAACAATGTGGCTGTTCCGGAACATGTTGGGGTCTTACGTCAGCCCATGCCGGATCTGTGCGACATTGGTCGGAATTTGAGACTAGTTTTTGACTTCCGGACAGGGCGACCTTTTGCTACTCTAGTCCTTTGTTGAGTAGTTTGATTCCCAACCGGATCTGCTCCGGGCCTGGATTAGCCGATAGGATTTCCCGAGCCGCAACGGTGTTCTATACTGGCGTTGGATACACCTAATCCCGTTGCTGTCGCGTCAAGACATCCCAAGTTCTCATCCGAAAAGGACTTTGTGAATCTGCGGGAATTGGTTGTCATCAGTATGACGTTTCCTGGTCTTCTAGTGTTGCCTAGAGTTGTACTTCTCCGCAGATGCCATGCGTTTCTTTTCCTCCTCAATGTTTTTTGCTTCATCGAGGAGTACTTGACGACGCGCTTCTAGGGCTTGTGCCCTCTTGTCCAGCTCTTCAGCAGTAAGTTCTGCAGCTGTAGGAATAGGTGTGGTTAATGCAACATTGATGAGTTTACACGCACCTTCAGTGATCACGTGTCCATCCACCGACTCTTATTTTTTGGGATCCTCTGGGATAAGTGCTCCATCCGAGTCTTCCTCGTATTCTTCAGCGATCACCTCCTTTGCCGGAGGGTCTTTCGCCGGGGTCTTGTTCTTCTTGTTCTTCTTCTTTGCCTTCTTGGCAGCGCCGGTAGCAAAGACGGCTTTGGGTCCGTTTCCCGGAGTCAAGCTCTGATCGGTACTTTTGGACATCTGGACCTCGGGATTATCTCCGATTTCCATGTTATCCTGCGCGTTGGGAGAGTTTTCCCTGGATCCTTCATCCATGGCTTCTCCTTTCTCTACAGCTTTGGAGTTATACTCCTCTTCATATTCCACGGAGAACTTTCAGAAATCTGCTGACGTCATCGATTCATCCGAGGATGCGGGTACGTCAGCGTTTGTTCCGATCGCCTCCAGCACAGAGTCGGTGTTGTCTCTAGCATCGGCAGAGCCGGATCCAGATCCCACATATCTGACGAAGTGCGACGCGTGCCTCCTGAGATAGTTGCGGCTCTCGCAACCGACCTCCTTGAAATGCCTGATGGTCTCGAGAATATCGTCTATGTTTGCATCTTGCATCATCATGCGTCTTAGTGTGTATCTCAGGAAAGGCCTGCCTGTCCTGGCGTCATCAGAGTCGGAACCAATGTCGTTGCTATGCTCCTCCTGGATTTCGACTTCAGCGGGTGGGTTGATCTGGGATTCGGACTCTCCTGGGAGATCCACTCCAGATTCAACTTGGACCACCCGGTCTGCTTCAGGTTCGGATTTCTCCACTATCTCTGCAACTGGTGCGGGCTGGGTGGGATTAGGGTTTTCTGAGATCCGAAACTCTACCGCCTCCGCAGACAAAGGGGATCCAGAGATTTCTTCTGCCTCTATCATCACTGCTGGGGTGGGTGGGGCAGGTTCAGCAAAGCCGATGTAAACATCGATCTCACTAAAAGACATAATGGTGTAGGCAGTCACAACCTCCCTAGCCAGAATCCAGGTCTCGTCGAGAACGATGAGAGGGACGTCGCTGGTGTAGAGGATGCGACCAACGGCGATGGTCTCGCTGATTCCGATTCTTGCAGATTCCGCTCGGAACGCAGATCCGAAGCTCACTTGCCCCACGGTGGGCGCCAACTATCATCGGATTGCTGACAAGTACACCATGAGGGGGTCCTCGAGGCGTGCGGAAGAGAGGGGTGTGAGACGTACGGTGTTCCGGGATGGTGAGCACACAAGTTTATCCAGGTTCGAATCCGCCGGCTTTGGACACATCCTACTCCTGCTAGCAATTGGCAGAGCCGGAATATGGGTTACAAGGGTTCGCCTGTGCGAGTTGAGATTGTGATTGTAAGGGGTGCCCTAAAGGCTCTCCCTAGGACGGCTTATATAGATATCCGGCCTAGGGTTTACAGGAGAGATCTATCTGGCTACGACTAAGAGTCGGTTACAGAGTACATCTTGAACTACAAGTAACACTATGGGCCTAAGTCAGTAAGTCTTCTAGGCCTTCCCGTAGCCGGACTGGACTCTGTTTCTTCTCCCTGACTGGGCCGCCCGTGAAACAAAGCTCTAACCCGAAGTGGGCCACCCTGGTCAGTGAGGAACTATGAGGATACCCGGAAAGTATATCCCCAACACCCATTTAAGCCTCTGCCATGCTGGGAGCACGACGGAGCGCCACAGCCGCCTCGTGCACACATGCCGCGCCTCACTCTCTTCGCTCGTACCCATAGTCGCCGTGGCACCAGTGACCTCCCAGACATGATGGTTCACCGCCACGCGCCCCGTGACCATTGTACTGAGTGACGAACACCTACGTACCTGAACAGAGCGCCGACGTCGCCCAACCGACTGAGATCGCCCCTTGCCATGCCGTCACGCGCGTGACGATCGCCGTAGTACCCCGCATCGACCCATGCCATATGCCAAGCTTAGCTCGGCCTGTAGCAGCGTCGCCGGAGAAGCCTGACCATGCCACTCTGCCTCCACCGCTGGGGTATAAATAGAGGCCATCCCAAACCTCATTTTGCACACCATTCCACTCCCCACTCACCCAGGAACCTCACCGACCTTTCCCCGGAGCAAGGCGAGCACCATGACGCCAGAATTTGGCTGGTGTCCGCCGCTGCAGCCGAGGAAGGAAGCCATCGATTGGAGCCACCCCAGGAGCCACCCCAGGAGCCACCGTGACCACCCCTCGAACCGCCATCGATGACAAGCCCGTTTGCCCCCATCGCCGACCCTAGCTGGAGACCGGTGAGTCCCTAGCGACCCCCACCGTCGTGTTAGGGTTCGTATCTCGCCGGAGCAGTTCGCCGGAGACGACGAACCTCAGCCGTAGATCCTGTTCTAATCGTAGGGCTAGTATTGATCGATACTATTTCGGGTTAGAGGAGTCGCTGACGCGTGGGACCGTTCTGTCAGTAGCCCGCTGCGCCAACGCTGTACAGTTGGGCCGGCCCATTTATTTTCCCACGCGGAGCCCAGCAGTTCAAATAGAATTTTGTCTATTTAGTTAAAATCATATTCAGTAGCTATATTCACAATTGAATTCAAGGAGTTGTACTGGTCCAAAATGCATGATTCCAATTTTTCTAGAAAGGTATTAAAATTATCTAGTCACTCTTGTTGGATTCAAACCAATTGAAACTATAGATCACCTATACCAAAAATAACAAGACAGAGGTTTTTCTCACTTCAAACATTTTTATAAAATAAACTATAAATGCTTTTGAGTTGATTCCAACTCTCAAAAATCACATTTGCCATGCTATACATGAATATGTAAAAAAGAATTGGTTTTACAGATATTAAAAATGGACTAGTATTAAAAGAATGCTATATTGGTATTTCTAGTCACTTTAATATTATTAAACAGTAATATTACATCTTGTAATATATGATCACCATTTGAAATCCCATTCCCAAGTATTGTAATATGTGGTGATGACATGTGTCAACATGATCCCCTATTTTAATTAGAGAATATTAAATCTTAAGGATTTAAAATGAGTAAAAATTCTTTTTCTAAGATAAGAAGAATAAGAAAATGTTAATATTCCATATGATGATTGAGATGATACTAGATCATTTACTGTGAGCCCTCGTGTGCTAAATAGAAGTAGTGAAGTGTTGTTTGGTGATTGTGTACCTTGTGTGCATTTATAGACGCTAGTACCGACCCGGGCTATGACGAGGAGGAGTACTTCGAGGAAGAAGAAGAGAACTTCAACAACTGCACTGCTCAAGGCAAGCTAGAACTATGCATGCTATATGTGCAAGCCCCCTATACCAGATGCCTTAGGCATGCTTGGTTATGCAACTTTGATTATACCATTCCTAGTTTTACTCCAAGCTTTACTTCTTCTTTTACTGAAGTTCTTATCTAGTTAATGAATTGTGATTAGTGGAAAAGTAGGATGGATACCATCCAGATTATAACATTAGTCTTGGATACTTGTACTTGATTAGCACCCCATAGTGATACCCTCAACATTAGTGGCTAGTGCTAAGCTAAAACTTGATTACTTTAGATGGGAATACTTGGTGAAAATGATTATGAAAACCTTGGAATGATAATTCATTCTATTAAAACATTTTGACATGTGTTATGATACATAATGGTTTGATGGAAATGATTGAGGCATGAGCCTTGACTTTAATAAAAACTGATGGTTGTGTTCGGATGCAATACCATTCCAATTTTACCGTACAACCACAATACCTGAGTTGGGTAGGGCTTGACCGAAAGTTTATATGTCTTAGTATGGGTTGCCTTGCGGAAGAGGTTGAGCCGAGGCTACCTCGTGATGAATGTCCACCTATGTAGTGCCCAGGATGGCAGATGGCCATGGCTAGGAGGCTAAGCTCATAGGGGAGGTGCCTATACTAGGGTGTGTAATTCAAAGGTTATGATTGATTATCCGCATACCAAGTATGATGATTTAGGGTTATCCCTGACGGATGTATCGAATTTTATGGTGAAAGTGTACCACCTCTGCAGAGTGTCAAACTATTCGAATAGCCGCGTCCGCGGTTATGGACAGTTGGAGTGGCCATACTATTCTGTTGTCAGATGTTTTCAAAATGATTTGTGACTTGAAGGATGACTTTGACTTGACCATAATAGAGTTGTGGACATGAAATCTAAGTTCCCACTTAAGTAATATAGAGAACTAAACTTAGGTCTTTACTCTTAAGGCTTTATGAATTAAACCTGGCTTTTTGCAAACAAACCTAGAACTTATAACTCCTACTAGTTTTACCTTACTTATGCTAGTGATAGTTTGCGAGTACTTAAAAGAGTACTCATGGCTTTGTCTCTGGCTATTACCATGGCCATACTATGAGGAGGATTACTCGAAAGATGGACAGCAGGAGGTCTATGACAATTAGGATCTTCTCCCATCGTCAGCATTGTCTGTGATCATGAAGAAGGAGCCTACTACGTTTACTTTCCGCTGCTTTGATTGTATTAAGACTGGATCATGAGATCCTTTATTTGTAAGACCTTTAATATGGTTTGTAATGGATGATGTACTGTGGTATCACTTCTGTTATGTCTCGCAAAAATAGTAATGCTAGGATTGCAATGTATGGCATAACAGACATCTGGAGTTAAAAATCCGGGTGTTGGCAGTACACCTTTTTATTGGAATAATTTTGTTGTTGACAAATGTGTGAATTCATGTCGAGAATATTACATGTGAATCATATATAACTTTCTTATCAATGATAATCTCACGTAATCATCTCTACTATTGTACAAAAGACCATCCAGAAGATCTAATTGGGTCTTATCTTGTTCGCTCGTGTACATGGAGAGACAAGGAAACAATTCATGCGTTTGGGTACCGGAGACCAGTTGCGGCTACAGAAGCACGGGGCAGATCCAATTTCAGGAGGTTGGAGACCAGCTGCGGCTGCACGAACACGTCGATCTGCGGAGGTTGGAGACGAGCGGCTACACGAACACCTCGATCTGCGGTGGTTGGAGACCAACTGAGGCTGCACGGACACGTCGATCTGTGGAGGTTGGAGATGAGCGGCTACACGAACACCTCGATCTGCGGGGGTTGGTGGCGAGCTTGAACCAGGAGGAAGCGGCAGGCAATTTGGGGAGGCCGGGAATGGAGCAGGGGGGGAGTACTTGGAAGGCCGCGGTGGCCAGGCAGTAAAATCCTAGCCCTACCCTGCCATGGAATAGGACATGAAGGAGGGGGATGTGTGGGGGTCATCGAGGCAGAGTGGAGGTTGCAAAGATGGGCCGGAATGGCAATGTTTCCGTAAATAGTGCGAGGTTATTGGGGATATTTTGGTCCGGTACAGCCCGGGAAGCAGGAGAAGCAGCGGGAAGCACCTCGCAACTAGCTTCAGCCTCGCAATTCATTTCTAGGCCGCGCTTCTCGGAAGCACTTTACCATTTGGTGTTGTTTGTTTGGCCAGCTGCTTTTAGACTCCAAAAGCCCCAGAAGCAGAAGCAGAAGTCCAAACAAACACAATCTTAGTCCGTTGGGTGTGACATCATGGGTAGTTTTTGACTGCGGTTCCGTTTCCTAGAGTTACTGAATCTGAGTATTGCTCACAATGCTACTTGTGAATATGCGAACAACTTACATCATAGTTTGATTATGTACTGCACATATACCTTCTACGATTTGATAGCAATGATGATTTATACTCACCAACAGTATACTAACATAATGTAAATCCGCACCACACTACCCTGCTCCTCTCCGTAGTTGGAGTCGTTCTGAAAAATTCTCCACATGGTCTTGCTTTTATATGGCTGACTGTTACAATCGTTTGTTTGTAGTACCAAGTAACAAAAGAGGTCTAATTTGCTAGCTTTCTCTGCTTAGACAGGTAATTGGCTAAATCATATCCAAGGAGTGAAGAAGTAAATTACTGGTCTTGTAAGAATAACGATAAATTATACCTACTGGCTAATTATATCCTATGGCTATGTTTTATTTGTTCAGTCTAACAAGTACTTATATTGATGTAAGAAGGTATGTTATATGTAAATTAGACCTGTTTTATAACTATTATGAACTGGTTAGTATGTAAAGCAACCAAATGAGATACAGTTTGTGTGAAACTTACTACACAACCCACATGTCTTTAGTTAATTGATTTTGATGAAGGGAATGATTCAAATTAAGGCAAATAATGCTATGTTGTCTAACTGTAATATCCTCTATATATTATACCTGTGATCTCTGATCCAAGAAGAATATCACAGGCCTAGAATTTCTCAAATGGACCAGCAGCCTCTTCGATAGAGACATGCTTCGGAATGACTTCTTTGGTACCCGTGTATGCGTGAGTTCTTGGTTGTCTACTATTTTTTTTGAGAAACTTGATATATTTCTTTGCATGTATTGACAAGAGGAAACGAGCGAGAGATAGAGAGGATTGGTAGTGTGTTTGTGTTGATTTTTTGCTAATGATTGTTGGGTCTTGTTTGGATTATTTGCACATGGAAGCAAATAAAAGAAATAAATGATTTCCAATACCAACATTTTGCATGACCTAGCGTGCCTAATAGCGAAGTGCATCGTGGATGTGCCGAAGATGTTTGATTTTAGATGGTTGATTTTTCAACACACAATGACTATCAAAAAAAACATATTTTGTGTCTCGGTGACACAGAATTTTCTCTCCCGTTGCAACGTACGGACATGTTTCCTAGTTATAATATAGATTAGTAAGTATTTCGTTCAAAACATCCCGTGCTCATATGTTTCCCTGCTATAACAAGCGATGTGCGGTGGCAATATGTTATTTTCCTCACCGGTGACCAGGATGTCTCCGCGCGTAGCAAGTCAGCGAGGTATAGATCGTGGCAGACCTGGTCAGCGACCAAGTAGGTCCTGGGGCGATCACGCCAGCTAGCAGAGACAAACACCGTGGTGGGGCCTTGTCCCTGTCGCCATTCCTTTGCCGGCCGCCGTCGTTGAGAGGTCGTGCTAGCTAGGGTCACGATTCCTTTGCCGGCCGCCATCGCTGAGAGTCTGAGATTGTGCTAGCTAGGGTTCACCCGTGACGACGTGATTTGAACGGTGGGAGGGCTTCTTTGGTGGGGCATCCACTGGGAGACCGTTACAATCCCCATCAATATGCTCCACGGTTCGTTCACCCACCACACTGAACATCTCATAATCACTTTTTTGATGGGTAACATCTCATTAACTCAATACCAATTTATTACTCCCTCCATCTTAAATTAGATGTCTAAAATTTGTTAAAATTTAGATGTATCTATATACTAAATAGTGTCTAGATTCATTTAATTTTTTTACAAATCTGCAACATCTATTTCAAAACAGAGAGAGTAAATGAAAATCATTGTTAGTCCAGCTGCATGCTACAAATAATGCAGCTGGAAAATATGAGACAAAAGGCAACAACTGCGATCCTTATCTGAGGAGCCTTACCACATTTTTTTTGAGGGAAGGCGCCTTACCACATTAGTTACATACTAGACACAAAGACTGTTTATTCATTCCATCCGAATTTATACCAGCTGCTCTTGCACGTTAAACTCTGCGGCTCTAAATTTACGTGACCTAAAGGGCACAAAAATAAACTGCCCGCTGGGCAAACATTCATTCCTATTCAAGATTTACCAAGATAGAAATCACTTTTTTCTACACAAGCCCAAGTAAATAAAAGTTTTTTCTTCCAAAGAAAGTAACGAAAAATTGGTTAGTTAATTTCTAGGGTTAGTTAAGCTAGTCACACAGACTGAACCAGATGAACATATCCGAACAAAAAATAAAGGATTCATGATGGACATGCATCTGGTAGTACTAAAAATCGATTTTTTTATATTAACTAAGCAACGCATGGTGCTCACCTCGAGAGGAGGCTGGGCATTTTTCTACCGCGAAGTCAGCGAGCTCTAGGTCGCATGGATATGGTTGCTTCCTCGCTGGGATTGGCAGTGAGGCTGATGGTTGTTCCCGGTGTCGCTGCTGACGGACGGACGTGGCGGGAGCTTCATATTAACCAACCAATGCATGGTGCTCACCTCGAGAGGAGGCTGGGCAGTTTTCTGCCATGAAGTCAGCGAGCTCGAAGTCGCATGGATATGGTTGCTTCCTTGCTGGGATCGGCAGTGAGGCTGATGGTCGTCCCCAGCGTCGCTGCTGACAGACGGACGTGGCGGGAGCTTCATATTAACCAAGGAATGCATGGTGCTCACCTCAAGAGGAGGCTGGGCAGTTTTCTGCCATGAAGTCAGCGTGCTCTAGTCGCATGGATATGGTTGCTTTGTTGCTAGGATCGGCAGTGAGGCTGATGGTCGTCCCCGGTGTCGCTGCTGATGGACGGACGTGACATGAGCTTCATATTAACCAAGCAACGCATGGTGCTCACCTCGAGAGGAGGCTAGGCAGTTTTCTGTCATGAAGTCAGCGAGCTCCAGGTCGCATGGATATGGTTGCTTCCTTGCTAGGATCGGCAGTGAGGTTGATGGTCATCCCCGGCATCGCTGCTAACGAACGGACGTGGTGGGAGCTTCATATTAACCAAGCAACGCACGGTGCTCGAGGCTGGGCAGTTTTCTACCATGAAGTCAGCGAGCTCCAGGTCGCAAGAATATGGTTGGTTCCTCGCTGGGATCGGCAGTAAGGCTGATGGTCGTCCCCAGCATCGCTGCTGATGGACGTACATGGCGGGAGCTTCATATTAACCAAGCAACACATGGTGCTCACCTCGAGAGGAGGCTGGGCAGTTTTCTGCCATGAAGTCAGCGAGCTCTAGGTCGCATGGATATGGCTGCTTCCTCGCTGGGATCGACAGTGAGGCTGATGGTCGTCCCCGGCGTCGTTGCTAGCAGACGGACGTGGCGGGAGCTTCATATTAACCAAGCAATGCATGATGCTCACCTGGAGAGGAGGCTGAGCAGTTTTCTGCCATGAAGTCAGCGAGCTCCAGGTCGCATAGATATGGTTGCTTCCTCGCTGGGATCGGTAGTGAGGCTGATGGTCGTCCGGCGTCGCTGCTGATAGACGGACGTGGTGGGAGCTTCGAGGAGGTGGACTCACTTGGCCGCGGTAGGGGCCACTCCGGAGGCAGATCGAAGTCACGCCTGGCGGTGGGAGGTGGGCTCACTCGCCCTTGGCAGGGAGAATATCATTTCACGGCCCAAAAGTTGAGGCGCCCAGGCAACGCGGTACCCAAGTTGCTTGTAATCAGCCGCGTTGCCCAAAGTTGGCGTGCCAAATACTCAGAGAGCCTTTTCAGCACGAATTCAACTTTATGTTTCAATACAAAATATCAGGCTAACGCCCGTCAAGTTGGGCCCACCTGTCAGTTTTTGTTGTTATGTCGCTGCCATTGTGGCTACCATGTAGGCTTGTAGCGTTGGTGCCTGCATTCTTTACGCATCTTCTTCTTCCCCGGAGCGGCAATCTGTGGTCGCGGCCATGGCACGTATCTGGGACATGGACGAACCTACTCGGCCCTGCTCTCCTCCCCATCCCGAATCGGAGCTCGCCCTCACCATGACCACACCCATGGTACGTCGCGGGGACGAGAATTCATTCCCGGGTGAGATCTATCACCATGCCGACCATGCTCGGTCCTGTTGTCCTCGTCTAGAATCCGAGCTCGCTGTCACCATGGTTGCACACGCACCAGCCACGGCGCCTTCCTCTCCGAACCCCAAAGCCACATCCACTCAGTTCGGCACAATGCCAACAAGGTGAAAATGCATCCAATTTTCTTCTTATGATTGTAGAAGAACATGTATGTACCGTGTCCGTATCATACTCTAACAATGTACACATATGTTGTTTACTAGATTTTCATTTGAAATTAGTAGCATAGAGAACCTAATTGGAATGACGATGAAGACCATGTTCTGTACTCCCTCTGTTCCAAAATATAAGATGTTTTAGCTTTGTGAAATGAGTGTATCTAGACCACTTTTAGTGTGTAGGTTCACTCCAAACATAGATGAATCTACAAACTAAAAGTGGTCTAGATACACTCTATTCACAAAGCTAAAACATCTTATATTTTGAAACGGAGGGAGTACTTTGCATTGCATCAACAAGGGATCATTGACGAAGCATGTTACTAAGAGAGTGGAGTTCATCAGCCATTGCCAAAAATATGTGAACAAATCAATGAGCGATTTAATGCAAATACGCGTAGAAAAGCGAGATCCATGTCATCAATCATCAATAGGTGGAACATTCTAGTGATGCGTTCAAATGCGTACACCATGTATCATTTACTTAAAGTGGTTGTTATCCTGAGAAAAATGCCTAGTATGCACATTACCTTTGTCTATTCTATGCTGCAATTTTGCTGTTATGGGCGTGGAAAGAAAAGCTGGGCTTCACTAAATATTACGCATTTATGCGTAACTTAGTCTTACACAAATAAGCAAAGCTTAGTCTTACACAAATAAGCGTAACTGAGTCTTGACCAAAGAATCATTTACTTCGTAGAACTAGAGGGAAATTAAAGATAAAGAGAAAGACAAATAGTTCATCAGATCTCTCAGTATGAGCACTAGGTCCCTAGAGCTGGTGGTATCGTCGGAATGAACCAAAATGCTGTGTTTGGACGTCTCTCATTCTCCATCAAATAGTACGACCCCACTGATGAGCCAATTGTAGGCCCCCTCCCCCCGACGTGGATTCAGCTCCAGGTCGGATCTGAAGTGTCAACATGATAGGCGCGTGAAAGTGCATCAAACACACAGTCTGCTATCAACACTGGAAGTGCTGGCACCTCAGCAACAACACCAACATGTTCTTCCTGGACTCCGGTAGATCCCTCAGCAAGTATTTCGTCAGCTTCACCAGCAGCAGCCTTAGCAGGTATTTCGTCAGCTTCACTAGCAACAGCATTAGCAAGTATTTCGTCAGCTTCACCAGCAGCAACATCACCAAGTATTTTGCTAGCTTCACCAAGAGCAGCAGCTGCTAGTTCTTCGTCAGCTCCACCAGCAGGAGCATCAGGAGCCGGGGTTGCCTAAGCAATTACAGGTTCAACATCTCCAGGGGCTCTGACAAAGAAAGGGTAGTTGATCCCAAGAAACACAAATTGTCCCTTCAGATTGTCGACTCTGCTCTAGGCTTGCTCTACTGGGTCTTTGGATGGACATGCAGACCTCGAGAAAACGTGACACCGCAGCGATGGGTATGAAGAAACGTGTTTCTTACAGTCAGTAAGCAGAATTTTGAATGGGATTTTACATGCTATATGACACCATGAATCACCCCAGATGAACGGCTCCCAAACACGCACGTCGCCGCTAGGTTCAGTGACCACATAAATGTGTTGCGGTTTGGTGGAATAGTAGCTGGAGGTGAAGACACCATCGACATACTTGTCCAGCCGCAGGAAGTTGTCGTGCAAGACTGTCCATTCCTTATCTTCTAGGCATCTAATGAATGCGGTTTCCTTGTCGAACACCGCTAAGAGGTCGTACTCCCAGGTCTTCCACTGCTCCCGAGGTCTATGTGGGAGTTGTACCTTCAGGAGCTCAAGTTCTGCCATGTTGAAACTGTAAGCGAATTCGGAAATGGGCGGTAGCCACCCGTTGTTGAATGCAGTAATGCCGACACCCTCCAAAGATGGCAATGTAAATGTCAATGATCTGTAGCCATTTTTGAGACTCCAAGTACTCCCATCCTGGGATAAAAGGACCAGCCACTCGCCGTTACCACCCACCTAGTTCTGGTCATCTCCCATTTCCATCTCTTCTTCTTCCTTGATATTCACCACTACTGATTCCGACCACTTATCCATCAACATCATTTTTGCATGAATATTCTGCAGAGTTTGTTGTATGTTGGTAGAATCACCTAGCATGGATTCCATTGCAAATACAATTTTACAACTAGACCTTCAGATTAAAGTAATATGTACGAGTGTCTCCTCAGATATCACCTAAATTGTGCATGTGTCACTACGAAAATACCCAAAATATCGAGTAGGAGTAGAGCTCCCCCGAACAAACTCCTAACGATGATCATAAATAGCTAGGGGCATAATATCCTTAAATCGTGTAATCTATTTATTTATTTAGGAAACAGAATATCACCTAGCAGGCATTCCATTGCAAATTAAAATTGACAACTCATCTATCACCTAAATTAAGACTGTGTCACTATGAAAATACCAGAATATCAAGTACGAGCAGAGCTTCCGCTATACATAATAGTCTTAAATGGTTCAATTTGTTCAAAGCGCGCGTGCACACAACACATTTGATGGAAGGAACATAGGATTTCAACGAAAGTTCAACACATATAAATCAACGATATGACTGAACCATAAGCAAGATACTGGAACTTACGTGGCCATTGCGGTCGTTTGGCCATTTGCTGGTATCGGGGTAAAGAAGGCCGGGCATGCCGAATAGTTGTTTGTCCATGTCCCGCATCGTGAAACGGTAGCCAGGGATACAGCGAGCGAGGCGACCGGCAGAGATGATGTCCAACCCCGTGGCAATCCTGTGCACGTTCGCGGCGCTGAGGTTCGACCATCCCCAATCCTCGCGGTGGCGGTCACCATGGCCAGCTGCGTCGTCATCGCCTGCCTTTTGCTTCAGCCTGCTGCTACCCCAAGCTCTACCCACAGCGGCAAATGGAGTCTAGAATCCGGCAGATTAATGGAGGCGTTGTGATAAGGAGGCGGATGGATTCGAGAGGGGATGGAATCAGGGAGGGGGAAGTTTTCCGAGTAGGGAGTGAACCAGTGAGGAACCGCCACTGCCAGTTCTCGTCCGCGTGGAAGACAAGGAAGGGGGGCTGTAACGCCCTAGTTTTAGATAATGTTTAATTAGGGTTTGTTTGTGCATTCCTGAGCATCATCTTTTAAAATTGCATGCAAAAGAAATAACGCAAAACCCTAAAACCCTAATCTGCCCCTCTCTTTGAAAATCCTTCCAAATGGTTTTGAAGGTTTTGAAAACTACCAAAAATAGTGGAGCCCAAGTGGATTAAAGGGCCCTGCAATATTTTCTATAGTTTACACAATTCTCTGATATCTATAATAACTAAATAGGTGATCCCCACTAACATATTTTTCAAGTCTCTGGTATCTATAGTTTACACAAGTCTCTGGTATTTTTCAAATGGTTCAAAACATATTTTTCTATAGTTTTTCAAGTCTCTGGTAACATATTTTTCAAGTCTCTGGTATCTATAGTTTACACAAGTCTCTTGTATTTTTCAAATGGTTCAAAACATAAAAGTATTTGAAAATACAAATAGAAAAGAGAGGAAACAGAAAAAGAAAAAGGTTTTGTTATAAAAACAAAACGCAACAGAGCTCCCTGGGTCGCAACCCATCTTCCCTCTTCCCTCTGCCTGCCGCTCGTGCACAAGCCAGCAGCCCAAAGAATGACCCATCTTGGCCCACCTGGCCAGACAGGTTCGGACGCTCGCTCGCGTCGCTGCCGCAGCAGACGACGGAGCAGCTGTCATGTCACGCTTGGCGTCGTCGATCCTCCCGGTGCCAAGATCCCCGCTTCGCCGCTGTTCTGGAGGTGATAAGACCGCCTCGTGTCGTAGCCCTCTTCTCCTCACCCTCTCACTCTTTCCCCGCGCCCTCTCGCCCTCTCCCTCGTGATCCCCTCTGCCCGAACCCTAGCCCCGACTAGAGCCGCCCATCGCTGTCGTTCTGGACCTCCCCGTAAGAAATGGAGGACGCCACCGCGCTCGTCATGCCCTCCTTGGTCCTCCTCGTCAATCCAATCAAGCCAACAAGCTCTCCATCAAGCTAATCGGACCCTCCTTCCCTGACTCTGGTCGTCGCCTCCGCCACCGATTCCGGTAGCACCCAACCTCGCCTCGCCTCTACGACCTCACCACGAGCATTAAGGTGAGCTGGCGGTTCTCCAGAGCCTCTCCATCCTCTCCCTCCCTCTCTGTACCGTGCTCCCGCTGTTGCTCCGTCATGCGCCGCCGCAGTAATCGGTCCCGCCGTCGCTCCGGTGACCCAATCCGGGTGGCGCCGCCGCTAGATAGCTCGCCTTGCTCCCCTCTTTCGAGCGCACACCTGCACGAAGCCCCGCACGCTCTCTGTTGCCGTCTCCCGCCACCGTCTAGCCGTTTGCCAGCAAGGTGACATCATGGAGATGTCACGCCTACGTGGCGCTGGCGTGGCTGTGGGTCCCGCCTTGACTGGTGACCGCCAGCGTGGCCAGCTGACCTGGCCCTGGTCCTAGTCATCAGTGGGTATGGCTAGCCCACTCTCAGTGTTAAATAACCCAGCGTCTGTGCTGATGTCAACCTGACGTCAGCCTGACGCAATAAAGCCTTTATTTTGGTTTAATAATTTTAGAAAAGGATTTAATCTTGTAAATTCAATAAATATTTATTTATAAGTCAGAAAAATACAAACAATATATCAAAATGTTCAGAAAAATGAGATCTACACAATAGACTCATAAGCATGCATTGTTAAGCAACTTTAATTACAAGTTTAATTAGAGAACAAAATCAACCCCTTGTAGGTGATTCCGAGGTCTCCCCTATATTAGGGTTTGCACCCTTCGGATCCCGCTTAAATTGCCAAGCATGGATTAGGGTTACATTTAAACTCTATTCAACTTGTCATATCATCATTCTTGCTTGAGCATTGCATCGATGCCATATGTTGATTGTTTTCCTTTCTTTCCGGTGTTTGCTTCTTCCCGGTAGAATATGATATCGAGATAGAGATCGAAGATCGAGATCAACACCATCGAAGACCGAAGATCAATACTTGACCAACTGTAATCAAGTCAAGTACAAGGCTCTCGAAGATCTATATCTGGGTATCAACAAACAAGGCAAGCATAGCCCCACCATGATACAATCCTATGCTTTCAAAGTATTTTACTTCTCGCCATGATGCATACGATTCTACTGTGGTCTTTTATCGATAGATAGAGTATCCTATCTGTTGCATTACTCACTTTGAGCTTATATTACCTGATCCACTGCTCCTAACATAACTAGGTCTGGCTTGTGTGCACTGCTAGAGCTTTTATCTGTGTCTTTCTTAGCCATGCTTAGCCGTCAGTGCTGGTTCATCCAGAAGATGTACCAAATGCAAAGAATCTAGTATGACAGGAGAACGAGGTATACTGATGAGGTAAGATCAGTGGTAAAGGTTAAACATGCTAAGGCTTGTATGGGAAGCCACGGTGGGATGTGGTTTTTATAGTCCCATGCTCGCCACCACTAGGAACCGAGTTCTTGCCTTTGGACCAAGACGAGCGTACAGCCACACGGGGCTTGGGAACCCTCCACTGATTAACTTTCCTAGTAGATTCCATGAGTCACATAGTTCGGGCGTTCCATTCGACATGCATTCTGGATCTTCTGAAAGGCGGTGAAGGAGGTGCTTTCATACAGGTAGGTAAGCGTGGACGGGGTTGCTTGGGGTAGATAGCGCCCCTGGTAAACCAACCTCGCCTCACATCTCTAGGGACCGGCTTCGGTATTTGACCCGTTACGGTGAAACCATCCTTAGGGCGTGACTCAGGGTCTCGCCGAAAGCAAGGTAAAGGTCGCGGCCAACCACCCTTTGCCGGCCTTCCAAGGAAGAGGGCTAAAACTTTGGCATTAAGAGTCGGTAAGCAGAATCTATGGGCTGGGACGTCTTTGTTATGCTTTAGGCCTCTTAGGCCATTTGTTAAGTTTTCTATACTTAATAGCATAATTTTTTTGAGGTGAAACAGTAGGGAAAAATCCCCACTGCAATTTTTTTTATTATATGTGTATGATACAATGAGAAAATGATCTAAGGTAGATCATAAACAGTTACATCTAAATTTGAAACAATCTATTATATCCCTGATCTAATTGCTGACTAAGCCAGGCTTTGAATTTCTCCTTGTATTTTCCTTTGATTCTGAATTGTATCCATCTCATTTCCTAGTAGAAAATTGCTTTCCATCTATCTAAAGTGGGTCTTTTGTCATTAAAAATCTTCTCATTTTGGCAAATCCAGATACCCCAGGAAGTCATGATAATGATTTCCATTGCAAATGGTAGATGTAACTTTTCTTTGATGTTTGTGGTTAGTGACCTCTGCTTGTAATATTTTGGTTCTTTGCTCAGTTATGAGCTTGCTGTAATAATTTTTGTGTCGCAGGGTTACTGTTGTGTTACCGATTTCTCATTGGATATCCTCGAGATCTAGGTTAAGCTTATGTCAGGCTAAGGTCTGGATTTGTTTAACCCTGATCCGGTGTTCTGATTCTTGGTATCGAGCAAGATTCACCGTAGGAAAACCTTGCTACTGGTCGATGTTGAGTCTAGTTCTTGTGAAAACTATTTCAAAGATGAAAAGTATTTGTGAAAACTCTGTTATGCTTCTTTTTCTCCTCATATGGTATCGCTCTAACTCTAGGTCATCTCATCTTGTGTTGATTTGGAAAAGTTTTGATATCTCTTCTAGTCTTTCAAAGCTTAGGTGCCTTTTGGGCATGTCGTTTCTCAACCAGTTGACCTAGTGTAGAGTTCTCTAAAGTTGTGTGTGTTGTGTATTCCTTGTTTCCCTTTGCTCTACTTCGTCCGAGAGATTCCTTTCCATCATCATCTCTCTACCTTATGGGCCCACCATATTATATTGGAGGATCCATAGTGTTCCATTCTAGGCTTCGAGGTTTCTTTTCGCCTCGTGCGCCTCCTTTATGTTTGTTTGGGTACTTCAAAAGTTCTTTCTTCTCTTGGAAGATACCTCATGATTACTACATTGCAGTGTACGATGTGTCACTCTAGTTGTAATTACTTCTTTCTCGT
This sequence comes from Avena insularis, assembly GCA_023614405.1. Classification (NCBI taxonomy): domain Eukaryota; kingdom Viridiplantae; phylum Streptophyta; class Magnoliopsida; order Poales; family Poaceae; genus Avena; species Avena insularis. The sequence continues at coordinate 316,857,632 of CM042694.1, read as the reverse complement.
GTTTTAACCCTTGGACTTGAACCGAAGATCCCGGATTGTGCTGGATTCTAGTGTTATGAATCTTGTACATGAAGCTGATCTTTAACCCAAGATCCATTCCATTGTCCCCTGTTGTTAATGTGCCAACATTACCTTAGGATGGCTGGTACTACAATTCTAGCCTTCAAGCTTGTGGATATTGTCGTGATTGAATTTCGACAAATAAGGACTTCCCCTACCACTAGCTATGGAAGATGTTCTTTAATGGAACCAAATAGATCACAAAAATAGTACTCCTCGTGAGTCTCACATCTATACTCATGACTATGCCACACCCTCCCTTCTATGCATTGGTTTTCGGAAGATTGATAAACTATGCATCTACATCTCGGGATTCTATCCTGAGCATGTTCTTTTTCCCCTTGTTGTTTCTGACCTTTGTCTATCAGTTGGTAGCCAAGTGGTATTGTGCACTGGTGCCTTCTGATGCAAGATACTCTTGTGGTCCGTCATGACAAACCATTTCGGGATGTCAGGAGAAACAAACTCCAGTACCTCGTCATATCTAGGACCAGGTCAAAGTGTTGTAATCTGTAGATTAAGAGGCGTTGATTAGCGCCTGTTCTATTCCATTTTAAGGCATCACACCCCTTTATATCAAGAGGTAGTGCTGAGTTTTGATACATTGCAAATGTATCTATAATTTTTGATGTTCCATGCTTGGTTTTATCTACTTTCTTGTGTTTTGTCCACACTTTGGAGTACTTTTCATATGATTTCTTGGACTAACCTATTAACAAGAGACACAGTGCCAGCTGCCTATTTTCTGTTGTTTTTGGTTCCAGGAAAGTCAAAAAATGAATATTCTTGGAATTGGACGGGACAAAAGCCATAGTGCCTATTTTTCTGGAAGACATCTGATGCCAGAATACGAGACAAAGAAGGGCTGGGCCGGCTGCACCACCTGGCCGCGCGGCCAGGCTTGGCCCGCGCCAGGGGGTGGTCTGGCCGACCCAGCACCCCCTCGGCCTCTCCTTCCGCCTATATATTCCCTTAGGACCAAAACCCTAAGTACCCGATCAAAAATCCACGAAAGAGTCTGTAGCCGCCGTCATCTCCATCCCTAGATCGGGAGGGATCTGAAGCTCTTCCCGACACCCTGCCGGAGAGGGGAATTCACCCTAGAGGCCTTCTTCATCATCATACAAGCCTCCAGTGTGATGCGTGAGTAGTTAATCTCTGGACTACGGGTCCATGTAGTAGCTAGATGGCTGGTTCTCCTCCTTTGTGCTTTAATGTCTAGATCTTGTGAGCTCTGTTCATGATCAAGATCATCTATTCGTAATTCTACATGTTGTGTTTGCGAGAATCCAATGGATATTGAGATGCTATTTCAGATTTATTATTGATTTTATCATGTCTTTGTTATTTGTGATCTTGCATGCTTTCCGTTGTTAGTAGCTATCTTGGCTAAGTAGATGCTAGCAACTCCAAGAGTTAGTATTTATGCTCGATAGTGGGTTCATGCCTCCGTAACTGGGAAGTGATGAAATCTCTAAGGTACTAGATGTGCTGTTGCTACTAGGGAGAAAACAACAATCCTTTGTTCATAGAACAATCGTATTGTTTACATTACACGCAATTCGTAAAGCAATAATCTGTTGCTTACAACTTAATACTGGAGGGGGTTCGGATGATAACCTGAAGGTGGATTATTAGTCATAGATGCAGTTGGATGGTGGTATATGTATAATGTTGTAATGCCAAATCAAGTTCCAAAGGAGTCAAGATGATTAGTATATGCATGTATTCCTTTCTCGATGTTTGTCAATTGCCCCGCTGTAATTTTTTCACCCAACATGTTATCTATCTTAAGGTGAGTCACCTCTAGTGAACTATGGATCCCGGTCCTTTCTTTTACATACAATCTACAAAGTGTTTACTGCTTTGTGTTTACTTTCTGCAAACTATTACTTCCTTCCATTCTATACACTTAATCCTTTGTTTTCAGCAAAACCGGTGAGATTGACAACCTCATCGCAAGTTGGGATAGAGTTCTATGGTTGTGTTGTGCAGGTCTCCACGTTGCTACTAGCACCGGTAGTGCGCCCTGCCAAGGCTCAGCTAGCAACACCTTTGGGGTGTTTCCTTGCTCCTACTGGTTCGATTAAACCTTGGTTTCTTACTGAGGGAAAACTTACTGTTGTGCTCATCATACCTTCCTCTTGGGGTTCCCCAACGAGCTCCACATCAACACTGAGCCGTCAAGTACTTTTTCTAGTGAACTATGGATCCCGGTCATTTCTTTTACATACAATCTACAAAGTGTTTACTGCTTTGTGTTTACTTTCTGCAAACTATTACTTCCTTCCATTCTATACACTTAATCCTTTGTTTTCAGCAAAACCGGTGAGATTGACAACCTCATCGCAAGTTGGGGTAGAGTTCTGTGGTTGTGTTGTGCAGGTCTCCACGTTGCTACTAGCACCGGTAGTGCGCCTTGCCAAGGCTCAGCTAGCAACACCTTTGGGGTGTTTCCTTGCTCCTACTGGTTCGATTAAACCTTGGTTTCTTACTGAGGGAAAACTTACTGTTGTGCTCATCATACCTTCCTCTTGGGGTTCCCCAACGAGCTCCACATCAACACCGAGCCGTCAAGTACTTTTTTTGGCATCGTTGCTGGGGAGTCAAGGACATCCTCTGAACTTGAAGTTATGCTTAAATACTTTATTAGTAAGCAAACTGCTTTCAATAAAACTATTGAGGAAAAACTCTCTAATGCTGAAAGAAATATAGAATCTTTGGTTGAATCTCAATCTTCTTTGAATAAATGGCTGCTAAACCTGAAACTAATGATAATCCCTTTGTAGCTACTAATGCTATACAAGTAAGAATTGATGAAAATGTCAGACTATTAGCTGAATTACATGCTAAGTGGGAAAGAGAAGATGAAATTTTTAGAAACATTAGTGTTTCTACTATCACCACCACTAGTGTTGACGCTAGTAATAGTTCTACTACTTTAGATGATAAAATTGATTTTGATCTTGATGGTTGCAATATCTCTGAAGTTCTTAAGTTCCTACAAAAGCTTGCTAAAATTCCTAATGCTAGTGCTATGAACATGGCCTTTACAAAACACATTACTGATGCTCTCATAAAGATTAAAGAAGAAAAGATGAAACATAAAGCTTCTATTCCTATAAAACAAGAAGATGGTTGGGAACCCATCATTAATATGAAAGTGAATGACTTTGATTTCAAGGCTTTATGTGATCTTGATAGTAGTGTTTCTATTATGCCTAGAAGGATTTATGATATGCTTGATTTGCCACCACTTGAAGATTGTTATTTGAATGTCCCACTTGATGATAATGCTAAAAAGAAACTCATGGGGAGTATTAATTGAAGGGAATATGCCCGAGAGGCAATAATAAAGTGGTTATTATCTTATTCCATGTTTATGATAAATGTTTATTTTACATGCTAGAATTGTATTGATCGGAAACATCAATACATGTGTGTTTAATAAACAATAAGGGTTCCTAGTTATGCCTCTCTTATAGACTAGCTTGTTGATTAACAAGATGATCAAGGTTTCCTGATCATGGACATTGGATGTTGTTAATAACAAGGTCACACCATTGGTGGAACGATGTGATGAACATTCATCCGAAGTATAGCATTACGATCAAAGTCATTATGTTTATATTGCTATAACATCATACAAAGTAATCTTTATCCTTAGACCATGAGATCATGTTAATTGCTAACACCGGAAGAGTATCTTGATAACATCAAACGTCACACCGTAACAGGGTGACTATAAAGGTGGTTCAGTGCTACGAAGGTGTTATGTTGAGGCTCATGGATCAAGAGTGGGATTTGTCCATCCCGATGACGGATAGATATACTCTAGGCCCTCTCGGTGATATCACATTGAAATAGCTTGCAAGCAAGTGATGTGATCACTAGAATGTTATATCACGGGAACAAGAAAAGAGTGCATGTCGGTAACGAGATCAAACTAGGTATGGAGATATCGATGATCGAATCTCGGACATGTAATATATCGCGGGACAAAGGGATTTAGTTACTAGCGTTAAAGGTTCTCACGATCACAGAAGTCATCGTTGAATGTGTAGGAGTCAGTATGGATCTCCAGGTCCCGCTGCTGATTATTGATCGGAGAGGGGTCTCGATCATGTCTGCATTATTCACGAACCGTAGGGTGACACACTTAAGGTATACTGACACCATTTGGAGCAACTATGTTTCAGATAAAGATTTAAGAAAGCGCTAGAATTATTTCAATAGACACCAAAACTGTTTCGGTGAAATTGCTAAAATTGGTTCTGCATGTAATATTGAAATGTTGCAGGGGGTTTTATGTGAATGTTTGTTAATTAAATTAATTAACAAAATTCTGAATAAAAATAATAAAAGAGTTTTATTAAATGAGAGAGCATTAAATTTGGAGAAATTTAATGCATTTAAAGTGGAGACTTTAAAACAGAATGTGAAGGGGCATTTTAATGTGGAGGGGTTACCACCACATGAATGGAGGAGGTGAAGGGTCACCCCCTCCATGCGCCGGCCATGAAGGAGGGGCACCCCATCCTCCTATAAAAGGCCACCCCTCCTCACTTCTCACACACACCTCCTTGTGAAGGATCTCTCTCCCCGTCTAGTATTATTTCCCCATGGTCTCGGATTAGCGAGATACATGTTCCCAGTGGCTTTATCTGGAAAGGAGTTGCTGCTTCTGCTGCTTTGCTGGAGCGAGGGACGGAGGTTGTCGGGGTACCGGACGTGTGTGCAATCACGGATGCACCGCTGCTTTGCGGTGCTGGACTTGGTGGTGCTGGAGCTGGATCTGATGGACGTGCTGGAGCCGGACCTGCTGGACTTCATCACGATCTTGAGATCGGCAAGTGTACGACTACATCAACCACGAGTTCCTACTCGTTAACAAAGCTCGTTGTCTACGAGGGTAAGTTCTTGTTGGATGTATGTCCACCCGTTTCTTTGTACCTAGTAGATAGATCTTGGCGTGTAGTTCACACCGTAGGAAATTTTTTGTTTTCTATGCTGCGGACCCAACAGTGGTATCATAGCCTGATCTATGCGTAGGTGCTTAGCACGGGTAGTACACATATGTTGATATGTGGGCGATGATGATCATGTTATTGCATCTTCTATGTATTTTGGATATTGGTGGCATAGTGGGATGAAGCGGCCCGGACCAACCTTACATGTCATCGTACATGAGACCGGTTCCACGACTGACATGCAACTTGTTTTGCATAAGTGGCTGGCGGGTGTCTGTCTCTCCTACTATAGTCAATATCTGATTTACAACGAGTTTCTAATAACTTAGTTATCCTCGTTGTGGTTCATGTTTGTAGGTAAGAACGGTTCTATCTCCGAAAGCCTAAGCCACGTAAAACTTGCAATTGATAAATTAGAGGCGTCTAGTTTAGATCGTTGCTGTGCTAGTGTATTGATATGGTATTGTTGTAAGTAGATGTATGATAGATACTCTTACAACACACTCAACGTGTAAGTTCCATAGACCTTGGCCTTACACACAAAGGAATGATAGAGATCATACCACGATGCAAGTGATAGAGATCAAATGCATGGACCATATCATCTCACTTTACACATTAGATGTTAGCATCTTATACTGCTAGTTTGACGCTTTCTGTAGCATTGTAAGATGATCCCTCTTTTAGATATCAAGATAAAAATGTGTTCTTCCTTAAGTATGCATCGTTTTGTGGATCGTATTTCGAGACATCACGTGATGATCGGGTGTACTCGACTCTACGCTTTCATACAAACGGGTGTAAGACAGTTTTACACATGCGAGTACTAAGGTTCTTACTTGGCGAGCCTATCATGTACAGACATGGCCTCGGAACACGGACCGAAAGGTTAAGCATGAGTCATATAGTTGATATGATGCCCATATAGATGCTCGCCTTTGAAGCTACATCAACTCACGTGATGATCGGACTTGGTGTAGTGGATTTGGTTCATGTAATCACCAAAAAGGCACGAGGGATGTCGTTTTTGAGTGGGAGTTCATTTCTAATTTGGATTAGTCGAACCAAATTTGTCATAAATTAAATCAAAGTGAATTTGCATAGTTTGTTGTAGTCATTGGCATTCGTTTTCTACCTTCTTAGTTTTTATTTGAGATAATAGAACTATAGAATTCTGGATATTTACTTTACGAACTGGTATCGTATTGTTTCGAACGTCAATTTAAAGTTTATAAGTCCTATTGCAAACTTTCAGCAAACTCTATTTACTCCATGAAGTTTAATAAGTAGTATTAAATCAAGAGTAAGAATTCCAATGTTAGTATCTAAGGTATCATGTTTTCCTCCATGATTATTGATATTCAAAAAGTTGTTTTAATATCAAGATTATATTGGAGCTAGAAATTGTTTCAAAAACCATCATGTGTGAAAGATATTGTGATATCTGAAACAATGTTTTTGGTTGCATTATGATAGAGTATAATTTAGCAAAATACATGTTCTCATATTGTATGAGAATTTGTGAAGGATGGAGATGCTAGGCATCCGAATCTACTAAAAAGGTTTTGGGAACTGATATTATACTCGTGATTCTTCCTTATAAGCTATAGTAGCTTGATCATGAAAGTTGTCATGATAAGGATGAATAGAAGATGTAAGTAAAATGTTTACTACACTAATAGATTACTAAAGAATGGATTTTTGAAAGAATGCCAAACATTTGATGATGGTGATCCACTTCAAAGTGCAAGTCCAAAGGTATTAGTATTTGACTATATACGCTTTGTACTATGTGTCATGTGAATGACACCAATATTGATGTTGATAGATTCTTTTAAAAGAAAAAGGAATTGCTGAAAGAGAATCTATAAAATATTTGGCAGAAAATAAAAGGTTGGAGATGTCCAACTTAGGTATATATAAGATATACATGTTATGGCTATATTCCTTGCTTGTTAAACAATGTGGTTCTTAGGTATTGCATACCGGTATTGGATACCGAATTGGTTGGTATGAAGTGTCATACAAGACAACGCAATTCATGAACTACAATGGCCTAAGTAACCAGCAAGAGAATGAGTGATGATATTCATCGAAAACAAATAAATTGTTATTGTGTTTTTCGTTGTCATCAAACCAAGCCTTCAAGATTTGTTTAAATAATTGTTATTTTGTTCCGGTATCATGAGAACAATGGCTGTTCAAATAATTACCATATTCTATAAAGGATGGATGAACTTTTACAAGTCTAGTTGGAGAAATCACATCCATAAACACTATTGCTAAAATGTCGCAAGACAAATGATTGAAAGATCACTTATGAAGTGACATCGCTGTTTAAATTATATTTGAAATAAAACATGAAGAAACTCCATGTTGATGGATTTTTGGAGTCTTTGATTTTGATCAATTGACGCATGTGAGACTTTCCTCGAGATAATTGAAACTCCGTCCATAGGCCAGAGAGGAACGGATTACTAGCTTATTGGAAATTGTGCATGCTGATGTGCATAGTCCATTATGTGTAGCCATATGCGATGGATCCTTTTGCTTCATATGCTTTCTCCGAAAATTTGAGTGAATCTATCTGTATATTTACTTAACAAGGAAGAAGTATGAAACATTTGAAAATTGTTCAAAGACTTTCAAGATGAAGTGGAAAATCATTGTAACAAGAAAATAAAGAGTTTATGATTCGATCATAAAGGAAGATATTTGAGTTACATGTTTAGCAAAAACACCTAAGACTTGAGGAATTGCTCCATGATTTGTGTTTCTCGATAAACCATATGAGTATGGCATATTTGAGAGATAAAATCAAACCATGTTTGACATGGTAAGATCAAGGGTGTCATTTATAAAACTGCCATTATGTTTTAAGGATTGAAGCTTTAGAGACTACCGCTTTTACACGGAAAAGAGCACCATCGTGATCCATTGAAATGACACCATATGAGTTATGGTTTGAGATAAAACCCGAATTGTCTTTTCTTAAATTTTGGTATGCTATGCATAAGTAAAATGTTTACAACCAAAGTCGGATAAGCACATATTTCTAGGTTATCCCAAAGAATTTGTTGGGAATTTCTCCATAACACCAAGGACAAAAGAGTTTATTACTTGGAATGTCAAGTTTCTTGAGAAGGAATTTTTCGTGAAACGTTAAGTGGGAGGACAATAGAACTTCGATAAGGTTGTTTAACCTTAGCTATATGTGCTAAGTAGCGCAGCGCTGGAAAGTGTCCCGGTGGCGGCCACAATGCTCATGGCTCTCGTGATTACAAAAGGTGTGATCTCGGAGATTAGAGTTCCTATAGAACCGTGTGGGTCGGTAAGAATCAAATAGTAAGATTTGATAAGCAAGTCGTTATTGTTTTGACAATGATGAACCAACTACATGCAAAGAAGCGATGATGGGCCCTGACTCCATAAAATGACTAGAAGTCATAGAATCCGTGATAGTATCCATACACGAGAAAACAAGTTTCTGAACTTGGAAGACCCTCTGGAAAGGCGTGATGCCTATCGGTCGTGTTTGGATCTATAAAGAAATAAGACATGGATGTTTAACATCTATGAAATAGTCGACATGTCGGAAAGAAGTTTACGACAATGTTCAAGGAGTTGACTATGACAAGATTTGATCTTTCATAGCGATATATAGTCTTGACGGATTAATGTAGCAACCACTACATATAATTTGGTATATGGTAGTTGAATAAACAAAACAAGGTTCTTATAATAGAACGGTAACCTAGGACATGTACATGACATGGTCCGAAGGGTTTTGTTAATTCAAAGGGTGCTAAAAGGGCATGTAAACTTCAATAGTTGAAGTAAGCATAGCGGAGTTGGAATCTTCACCATGATGAAACTGTTAAAAGAGTTTAAATTCATCGGAGATGATGAAGATGCTTGCATTTGCAAGAAATTAAGTGGGAGCGCTGAGACATATTTCTAAAACATTATGTAGAGGACATATTGTTGATTGGAAATGATGTATCTTGTATTGACACAAGTTAAGAATTTCATTAAAATAAGATTTCGATGAAAGACTTGGGCAAACCCGGAATATTAGGCATCAATATTTATATGGATAGATTAAGGCGCTAATATGGTTGTGCCAGACGTACATATATGAGATATTGAAAGGGTTCAATATGGAAACAACAAGAAAGGTTCTTGCTGCATGGAAAGGATTGTATCAAAATTCAAGTGTTTCAACACTTGGTGAGTAAAATCACATGAAGATTTTGATCGATTATACCATGATATGTATATATCCAGAATGTCATTTGCTCTAAATGTTATGAGCATATACCAGAATGATTCATAAGATGATCATTGGACAATAGTAAAGATATTCTTATGAGCTTTGGAAGAACTAAGAATATATAATGTATAAGTGACAAATAGTTAAAGGTAGTTCATTGTAAAGTGTTAGATTGATACTAGTTTTGTCACAAGATACAAATTAAATTTATCTCAATTTAGACTATGGGTGGCACAATGTAATGTAAAGGATGTTGCATGATGGATTTGGATGAGTTCCAAAGTTGAGACATTGTGACGGATACTACAACAAAAGGCTAAGTATATGACTGCTATAGTAGCAGCAAAGGAGGGCATTTGTGTTAAGTAGTTTGTTATCAAACTAGGTGTGGTTCAAAGTGGGCTAATACTATGAAGATATATTGTGTGACAATAATATCAACATATTTTGAGCCGAACGAACTAAAGGTCTCACCAAAGGACCAAATCTATACAATGCCATCTCATTTGAGAATGAGTGATGCGTAGAGACGCAGGGACATGCAAATACACACGGACCTGAAACTGTCAGATCCAGAGATTATGTTAACCACTAGCAATAGCGTATATGGAACACCAGAAAGCCATAGGTGTTCAATACGCAAAGTTTTTCAAACTAGATTATTGACTCTAGTGCAAGTGGGAGACTGAAGGGAATATGCCCGAGAGGCAATAATAAAGTGGTTATTATCTTATTCCATGTTTATGATAAATGTTTATTTTACATGCTAGAATTGTATTGATCGGAAACATCAATACATGTGTTTTTAATAAACAAAAAGGGTTCCTAGTTATGCCTCTCTTATAGACTAGCTTGTTGATTAACAAGATGATCAAGGTTTCCTGATCATGGATATTGGATGTTGTTAATAACAAGGTCACACCATTGGTGGAATGATGTGATGAACATTCATCCGAAGTATAGCATTATGTTCAAAGTCATTATGTTTATATTGCTATAACATCATACGAAGTAATCTTTATCCTTAGACCATGAGATCATGTTAATTGCTAACACCGGAAGAGTATCTTGATAACATCAAACGTCACACCGTAACAGGGTGACTATAAAGGTGGGTTCAGTGCTACGAAGGTGTTACGTTGAGTCTCATGGATCAAGAGTGGGATTTGTCCATCCCGATGACGGATATATATACTCTGGGACCTCTCGGTGATATCACATTGAAATAGCTTGCAAGCAAGTGATGTGATCACTAGAATGTTATATCACGGGAACAAGAAAAGAGTGCATGTCGGTAACGAGATCAAACTAGGCATGGAGATACCGATGATCGAATCTCGGACATGTAATATATCGCGGGACAAAGGGATTTAGTTACTAGCGTTAAAGGTTCTCACGATCACAGAAGTCATCGTTGAATGTGTAGGAGTCAGTATGGATCTCCAGGTCCCGCTGCTGATTATTGATCGGAGAGGGGTCTCGATCATGTCTGCATTATTCACGAACCGTAGGGTGACACACTTAAGGGATACCGACACCATTTAGAGCAAATATGTTTCAGATAAAGATTTAAGAAAGCACTGGAATTATTTCAATAGACACCGAAACTGTTTCGGGTGAAATTGCTGAAATTGGTTCTGCATTAAATTTGGAGAGCATTAAATTTTGAGAAATTTAATGCATTTAAAGTGGATACTTTAAAAGAGAATGTGAAGGGGCATTTTAATGTGGAGGGGTTACCACCACATGAATGGAGGAGGTGAAGGGTCACCTCCTCCATGCGCCGGCCATGAAGGAGGGGTACCCCCCTCCTCCTATAAAAGGACACCCCTCCTCACTTCTCACACACACCTCCTTGTGAAGGATCTCTCTCTCCCCTGTAGTATTATTTCCACATGGTCTCGGATTAGCGAGATACATGTTCCCAGTGGCTTTATATGGAAAGGAGATGCTGCTTCTGCTGCTTTGCTGGAGCGAGGGATAGAGGTTGTCGGGGTACTAGACGTGTGTGCGATCACGGATGCACCGCTGCTTTGCGGTGCTGGACTTGGTGGTGCTGGAGCTAGATCTGATGGACGTGCTGGAGCCGGACCTGCTGGACTTCATCATGATCTTGAGATCGGCAAGTGTACGACTACATCAACCACGAGTTCCTACTCGTTAACAAAGCTCGTTGTCTACGAGGGTAAGTTCTCGTTGGATGTATGTCCACCCGTTGCTTTGTACCTAGTAGATAGATCTTGGCGTGTAGTTCACATCGTAGGAATTTTTTTGTTTTCTATGCTGCAGACCCAACATTAATGATATTCTTATTATTGTTAACAATGCCTATGTCCCCGTTGATTTCTATGTTTTGGATGTTGAATGCAATGCTTCTTGTCCTATTACTTTGGGAAGACCTTTTCTTAGAACTATTGGTGCCATTATTGACATGAAAGAAGGCACCATTAAATATCAACTCCCACTCAAGAAAGGTATAGAACACTTCCCTATGAAGAGAGAGAAGATTTCTTTTGCCTCTCCTATGAAAACAAAATTTGGTCTTAATGCTTCTTCATTTGAGAACACTTGATTCTTTTTCTTGCTTCTTATGCCTAACTTAAAGGCGTTAAAGAAAAGTACTTATTGGGAGATAACCCAAAAGTTTTAGATGAGTCTTGGAAGTTATTACTTTAGTAATAACTGCTTCTTATCCTTTTTATTTGCTTTTTGTGCCAAGAGTAACCTCTAATGAGAGAGAAGTAATGATTGGTAAAGTTGCTGTCCCGAAACAGATTTCTGTGCTTCACCATAAAAGTTCGTGTAAAATCTCTGAACGTCTTTTTGAGGCGTGAATTTTTGTGATTCTGCCCCAGGTTGTTATCTAACTTTCGTTAGTTCAACACCTTTTGATTTGAGCAACAGAATGTGTTCTAAAAAAATCGTCTTTACCTGCTGGTCTGGTTTGACAAATTTCCGCCATTTTCTGCATTTGCTTCTTGTTGGTTCCTATTTGAGTTCTTTTGGGGAATTGAGCTTTTTGAGGGAAGTGCTTCAGTAGCTAGTGTTCTAATGGAAGTTTATTGGTGTTAGAACTGAACCTTAAGACCTATTATCTTGAGTGCACTAATGTTGCTAATAAAGATTGTGTGAAGTTTTGTATAAAGGAAAAATTTCAGGTGTATGGAAGGAATGAGTAATGAGATGAAGGATGGACTAAAGCTCAAGCTTGGGGATGCCACGCGTGTCACCCCAAGAAATATCCAAGAAGTACAAGCGTCAAAGTTTGGGGATGCCCAAGGCATCCCCCTCTTCATCAATAAAAATCCCAGGTTTCTTCCAAACACTTCATTTTTATTGTTTCATGCACAGTTGTGTTGTTCTTGGAGCGTCTTCTTTTTTGTTTTCGTTTTGGTTTTTAATTTGCTTGGTTTTCTTAGTTTGATGAATAAATTTGTTGGACCCCCTATTTCATACATTTGTTTTCAAATAGTTTGGTTTGGTTTGGAAAAGAGTAGGAAAGTTCATGCTTAAGTGGTAAAGAGAGCTCGTTTTTGACTGTGGCCTATGCTTTCTCATGCCATGCTCGATATTGTTTTGGCTTTATGCTTAGTATTCTTTGTTGTAGCATGACTTGTTATAAACAATTGAGATTGCTTAAAGTGCCTTGGATGAATCATGCGTTGTTTTATCATATTAAAGCATTGTATAGTGGTATTCTCCTTTGATGCTTTATTTGGGTTGACTTGGCGCATGCTCACACCATGTTATGACTATCTCAAGTCACCATAGCCTTTATGATCCTTTAGTTTTAAACTTGTAGTATCACTTTATGCTTTGATCAATGATGTTTTGTCGCTCTGCATGATTATGTCCATTATTGCTCTCTTAGTTTGTCGCTCCCAGTCTTTTGCTAACCTCCACAACCAAGTATGAGTTCCACTCATCCATCCAACTCCTTAAACCAAGTTATTCCAAAGAGTCCACCATACCTACCTACTAGCTTATGCTATTCCAAGTATATTCATGTTTTTGTTTACCTTCCAATTTAAACTTGTTATGAGAAAACTAGTGATTAAAGCTCTCACGAACTTGATGGCACACTTTACTTTTCTTGCCCTTAATAAACTTGAACCATTGTGTCGTCTATGTTGTATATGCTTGCACTTATTTGTTGGGAATTAGCAGAACCATGCTGTCATGGGGAACGCTTTCAAGATTGCACGGGTACTTTGTACCTAGTTGATATCATGCTCTTTTGTATATGGATGTCGTCGGTGTGAAATGAAAGAGGAGCTTGTAAGTCCATGGAGTTATGTATATGTGTTAGAGAAACGCTTGGGCCGCTGGTCTAATCCATGCTGACATGGTGGAAACCTGCAGCGTAACCATAATGAGCTGTCTATGAAGCATTCTTCTTATAAAAAAAGAGTCCTATATTGAGAAAAAAAGAGAAAAAAAGAGATTATGAAAAGAGGAAAGAGAGAAAAAAGCACCATATTCCCATGGTAAATAAGAAGATTCCTGAGATGCTCGTTGTCTGCTTGCCTTGTCATTTTGATATGGGGATTCTTCCATATCATCGGGCAAGGGGTACCCCGTTGGCGGTTCTCTATGATACACATGTACTTACGATGAAAAGAACTTACCGGTGGCTAAACTTGAGTAGCATGAGGAGCGGCCCTCGTATTCAAGGGACATGAGGTTTCTAACTTATACTTCGTCAAGCATGTACACCATAGTTTGTTCACTTTAACCTTAATCACTTCAAGATGCTTATGATAGGGCAATGAGAGCTGAAAGCTATAAGTACCATAATTTTTGGAAGCTCTTTATGAGACTTGAATCCCTGCTTCCTTCTATGAAGGCCTTTCTTCCACCATTATATTGAGTCTCCACCTTCTACCTTTATGCACTTAGTTTGAGAGCATAGTGGCCATTCTTAGTTCTTTGTGCATTGTCCCAAGACTAGTTGATTGATGCATAACTTGATATTTCTTGTTTTAAACTATTTGTATCTAGTCACTCTTATGAACTTTGAAGGTGTCCTATGCATTTATGTTTGCTACTCTATGAGGGACAAGCGGAATACTATTATGCTATGTTTTCATTATGTGAAACAAACAAACATCAGAATTGGACGGGACAAAAGCCAAAGTGCCTATTTTTCTGGAAGACATTTGATGCCAGAATACGGGACGGGGAAGGGCTGGGGGCTGGCCACACCACCTGGCCACGCGACTAGGCCTGGCCCGTGCTAGGGGGTGTTCTGGCCGACACCAGCACCCCCTCGGCCTCTCCTTTCGCCTATATATTGCCCTTAGGACCAAAACCCTAAGTACCTGATCAAAAATCCACGAAAGAGTCTGTAGCCGCCGTCATCTCCATCCCTAGATTGGGAGGATCAAGCTCTTCCCAAGACCTCACGGAGAGGGGAATTCACCCTGGAGGCCTTCTTCATCATTATGCAAGCCTCCGGTGTGATGCGTGAATAGTTCATCTATGGACTACGGGTCCATGTAGTAGCTAGATGGCTGGTTCTCCTCCTTTGTGCTTTCATGTCTAGATCTTGTGAGCTCCGTTCATGATCAAGATCATCTATTTGTAATTCTGCATGTTGTGTTTGCGGGGATCCGATGGATATTGAGATGCTATGTCAGATTGATTATTGATTTTATCATGTCTATGTTATTTGTGATCTTGCATGCTTTCCGTTGTTAGTAGCTATCTTGGCCAAGTAGATGCTAGCAACTCCAAGAGTTAGTATTTATGCTCGATAGTGGGTTCATGCCTCCGTAACTGGGAAGTGATGAAATCTCTAAGGTACTAGATGTGTTGTTTCTACTAGGGAGAAAACAACAATCCTTTGTTAATAGAACAATCGCATTGTTTACATTACACGCAATTCATAAAGCAATAATCTGTTGCTTGCAACTTAATACTGGAGGGGGTTCGGATGATAACCTGAAGGTGGATTATTAGTCATAGATGCAGTTGGATGGCGGTCTATGTATAATGTTGTAATGCCCAATCAAGTTCAAAGGAGTCAAGATGATTAGTATATGCATGTATTGCTTTCTTGATGTTTGTCAATTGCCCTGCTGTAATTTGTTCACCCAACATGTTATCTATCTTAAGGAGAGCCACCTCTGGTGAACTATGGATCTCGGTCCTTTCTTTTACATACAATCTACAAACTTTTTACTGCTTTGTGTTTACTTTCTGCAAACTATTACTTCCTTCCATTCGATACGCTTAATCCTTTGTTTTCAGCAAAACCGGTGAGATTGACAACCTCATCGCAAGTTGGGGGCAGAGTTCTGTGGTTGTGTTGTGCAGGTCTCCATGTTGCTACTAGCACCGGTAGTGCGCCCTGCCAAGGATCAGCTAGCAACACCTTTGGAGTGTTTCCTTGCTCCTACTGGTTCGATTAAACCTTGGTTTCTTACTGAGGGAAAACTTACTACTGTGCTCATCATACCTTCCTCTTGGGGTTCCCCAACAAGCTCCACATCAACACCGAGCCATCAAGTTTCACGACCCTCTTAATGAAGTGATGCTTTTACACATATTTACCCACCCTTCCTCCGAGCATTCGAGCTCGTGAATGATGCGTGTGTGTAATAATGTGGCGATCTGAGATTCTTAGCAATCATTATTGCTTTGAACTCCAAGGACATTTGTGTCATTCTTAGCGTGATTGGTTAACCCTATCACTAAGCAACGGATGATTGTGTTACCAAGTCCGCTACTCTGGTACACTTTCTTCAGTCAAGGAGTTAGGCTCATGCCGAAACTCTGAGATTATGTCCTCTTGCCTTACCAAGCAAGTTTCCTCTCGAACTAAGTGACATATCGATGGTTCGTGATATTCTAGATGTCTTTCTAGAAGTATCGCAGATATGGGGTGGCCCGATCTTCTCAGTAAGCGGATGGCGATGATGATGGTGGATGATAGATAACTAGTGCTTAGCTATGATCTCTCCCGATCGATCCCTGATGCCAGCGCAACAGATCTCGAACCTTGTAGGATATTCACAACACCACACTCTTGCGTACGCAGCCGTGACCACGAACGGTAGTCTGCAATCTACTAATTCCCAATGGAACAATAGATCACACTCAATTATAGTTGGTAGATTCGAACACAGGGTAATTCTAGAGTTTCTATGAAAGAAACAACTCCAAAATATTTTAACGTGGTCTAAACCCTAACTTGTGACGGCTACGGAGGTTTATATGAGGGCTGGGGCGTCCTCCCCTCTAAACGGGCCTAAAAACAGCCATAACTTGGCCCAAACTGACTCGGTTCGACTCAAACTGATACATACCGACCCATATATGGGTTCGGCGTTATTGGCACGCAGTCCAAACGTCGTGAACACCTCAAACATGTAATTCTTGGTGCGCCATCTCTCACTCTTGCTCATACATGATTTCCTCATTGCCTCCTAGTGCGCATGCCTCCCGCTCCTCCCTCGCGCACTTGTTGATATTGGAAATCAGCGCTTGTCCTTCTTGCTGCAACTCTCCTCCTCATTGCGCAACGCTTGTGTTATCAATAAACCTGATCATACAAAGATGCATAGACTTAGGTAGTATAAAGTTCTCATTAAGTAAAACATCAGGTTCAATTAGGAATGAATTCACCTGATAGTCATTATTGATTTGACTCAATATTTCCTTCCAGCTCAGCAAATGTAATCATCATAATCCCTGTATATATCCTCATCATCCTCCCTTTCTTCATGAAAAGCCGTCCTTGGCTTTAGGTAAGCTGAAAGTGGGAGAAACAAAAAGAACAACATGTACGCAAAGTATATGTATATATAACATATTGTATTATTGTTGTTCACATGAAAAGTATGTCCAGTATACATCAAGCAACTTAAATTGCAAGTATAAGTGAAGTATAAAGAATCATGATCATGGTGAAAAACAACTAAATAGATAGTCTTGTTCTTCAATATTAAATTTAGTTTTCTTAAAGAAGATCTATGATCAAATTTGTGGACAAGATCTAACCAATTCAATATGTGTGAAAACCAAATTGATTCACACCATGCTTCAACTGCGCTACTCTGATTAATATGAACATGATCATGTTGTCCAGTATGGAAGATGCAACTCCATTTGCAAATATAAGTGAAGTATAGAGCAATAGCACAGCTAGACAAAGACTTTTGGGACAAACACAAAGGATATGAAAACTTGGGTTCTATTCTAGCAAGATTACAACGATCCAACATAGGTAAAATTACTTGTGTTGGCTGCATTATATCAACTAGATTTGACTTTAGTTTCATACTATCACAAATTTCAGCATATGTCCCACAACAAGTCATCGACACACAACAAGTATGGCTGAAAACAGCATGTTTCAGTTCAGCGATTCTATCACAAGTAATGCATATGTGATCCACAAGAAAATTTTCATGCATGCTATATTCACCAATTAGATTGAAAGTGAAACAAGGAGAATATGTGCTAGAATTTAGACATGAAATTTCAGAAATCTTGTCCATAGCACAACTCATACTCATAGTTTCATTTAGCATGATGGAAAACACAATATTAGCAGGTGGTATTCGAACAAGTATTTCTTTATGTGTAATTAGTACCACATGATTAAAATTGGAATTTGGTAAACTATCACATGGTGCTGAAACAGTAGTGTAAGGCAAATCACAAGGAGGCTTCAGTAAAGGAATAGACTCACAATATGTCGCACATGTTGGCTGAAGCTCCAAATTAGTACCAATGTCATCAACAATCTTCTGAGCTGTAGTAGGTACTACGACATCCTCCTCAAGTGACAATACCAGATCATGTGATGCAGGTTGTAAAATAGGCGGCTCCCTTTTTTCAAAAGCAACATGTACATCACAAGATACAACACTAGGAGTAGACATGATTACGTTAGTAGACAACTCACATGTCTCATTAGTGTCCACTCTCAAAATTTCTGGAATAGGCCATTTGTAGTTGTTCAAAAACATAGAACGTAGAAATTGCTTGAAATCTTCCCAAAGGATTTTTTTACCCATGACACCATACACAATCCTTGCGTCCTTCCACCAATGAGCTACCTCTTCATCCACACGTCGGTGAGCAAGAATGTATTCTATATGGCCATTAAACTTGCTATCGAAAGTACGACATCTCTCAAAACCAAATCCCATATCAATTTCCCAAATCTGATATTCTGCGGGTGTGGCGGAACTTTCCAATCGCCACTTGATTGTAGTTGGATCATATGCCATGCCAACCACAATAGCTAAATAGTCATCATAAACATCATCTGATTTCTGCATCACATCAACACTAGTAGAAATCATGATTAGTATGTTAGTGCAAAAACACAAAATATTTTTGGTGGCACACTCACAACTCACTCAAAAACTGACAAGAAAGCAGATCTTACCGTTCCAAAGTGAATAGTGATGCTTACCAATTTGAAATCAAAGACCGATGCACTGATGTGATGAAGTGAATACCAAAGGTATAGAGAACGATCGCATGGCACACAGGTTATTTATGGTGGAGCTGTAGGTATGGTATCCTAACTACACCGCAAACAAGTCCTAGTGCTGATTGTATGACAAAGACCCACAGAAACACACACGGTGGAGATAAATGGGGCAATTGCAACTATGAAAATGAGCTTCAATAAAGTGAGGTATGTCGGAGGAACGCTCGTTTTGCAACGCACAAGGAGATACGCTAGCAATGTCTCAACGAAACGGGCACAAGATTGCTAAACTGAGCAGCCCACAGAGCACTAAGCACACTAGTCTCGTAGGATAGTTTTAGACACAAAGAAAGGCTTACTAAGGCTCACAAGGATAGGTACGCTATGTGGACTCAGTAAAAAAATAAACAAAAAAAGAAAACTTTTTGACCTGAGAATTGGTCTCTGCCACGGCAGAAAAACGACATAAAATCCTGCCGCGGCAGGATGGCGGCAGATTTTTTTTTTCTCGTACGAGGACAGACCTGTCTGTGGTAAGGCGACGGTCCGATTATTATTATTTTTTTTGGATTTTTTTTTGGCTTTCATGCTGGAGCACAGACCCGTCTGCGGTCAGGCGTGAGGCAGCGATCCGATTTTTTTTTACTTCAATGTGAAGCAAATTCAGTACAAGTCTAGATCCGATCGGTTTGCCTTTTTTTCTCTCTTTCTTTCAAACGGATCTACAACCTGAGACTAAAAGAAAACAGATCTACTAGATCTAAGACTCAAGAACACGACGAACAGTCTAGAAATAGTCCAGGGACTCCGACAACAGATCAAAAACAATCGAAAACTAGACAAAAACTACGACTCAGATTTAGAAGAAAGGCTACACAAAAGGAGTACAATCAGCAACCAGAACTCACGAACAGTGTTATCTAGGCTATGACAGTGAACTATGAACCCTAATATTTTTGTGTGGCTTTTTCTGTATAGGACAAAAACAACTAATCTATGGATGGATTTGTGGATGCTTACCGAGGTAACACTGGAAATCTGATACCAAGATGATATGGGGTGGCCCGATCTTCTCAGTAAGCGGATGGCGATGATGATGGTGGATGATAGATAACTAGTGCGTAGCTATGATCTCTCCCGATCGATCCCTGATGCCAGCGCAACAGATCTCGAACCTTGTAGGATATTCACAACACCACACTCTTGCGCACGCAGCCGTGACCACGAACGGTAGTCTGCAATCTACTAATTCTCAATGGAACAACAGATCACACTCAATTGTAGTTGGTAGATTCGAACACAGGGTAATTCCCAAGGTTCTATGAAAGAAACAACTCCAAAATATTTTAACGTGGTCTAAACCCTAACTTGTGATGGCTACGGAGGTTTATATGAGGGCTAGGGCGTCCTCCCCTCTAAACGGGCCTAAAAACAGCCATAACTTGGCCCAAACTGATTCGGTTCGACTCAAACTGATACATACCGACCCATATATGGGTTCGGTGTTATTGGCACGCAGTCCAAACGTCATGGAACACCTCAAACATGTAATTCTTGGTGCGCCATCTCTCACTCTTGCTCATACGTGATTTCCTTATTGCCTCCTAGTGCGCATGCCTCCCGCTCCTCCCTCGTGCACTTGTTGATATTGGAAATCAGCGCTTGTCCTTCTTGCTGCAACTTTCCTCCTCCTCGCGCAACGCTTGTGTTATCAATAAACCTGATCATACAAAGATGCATAGACTTAGGTAGTATAAAGTTCTCATTAAGTAAAACATTAGGTTCAATTAGGAATGAATTCACCTGATAGTCATTATTGATTTGACTCAATATTTCCTTCCAGTTCAGGCAGTCAGAATTATCATAATCCCTGTATATATCCTCATCAATCTCCATGTCGCCACATGACCGTGTTGTCAAGTTCTCTGAACTACTCCTTTCTCCAAGGATCCGTACTGGATACCCTGAACTAGTTGGTTGAGCTTAAACAACAACTTGGAGAGTTGTAAGACGAAAGTTCTATCCGACTTAGTTCATCTTAAAGGGATGTCTAGTTTTGTTCATGCTGAAGAAGGATAGTATCTCCTTCATGGATATGTTATCTTCCCCCGCATTTGATTTGATTTGGATTATCGTCAAATCAAACTCAGTTCCAAGGACTATCTTGATGATGTTGCTACTCGTGATGTTTCACTTGAGTACATCTTCATGTACTTTGGTCTGACCAATACGTATGCCTTGTTTATGCAACATATGAGTTCATCTCCATGGATTATCTCGATGAGTTTGTTATTGAGCCCATCGATAACATCCTTATCTTCTCCAAGCTAGACTAGATTCATATGGAACATTTGGCATTAATGTTGGGAACTTTTGAGAACCATCTTCGGGTTATCTCGAAGTATGTGTTCTGGATGTTGGAAGTGACCTTCTCCAATTCACGTACAAATGTTGAAAGATGTCGCCGTGGATTTGAGTAGAGTTATCTTTGCCTCCTTAAGGATACAATTGTGTTTTGTTGCAAGTATTTGATGTATGAGCAGTTGTCTTTCGACAAATTGCTAATACATAGTCTAGCAACATAGCTCCATTGTTTGGACCTTCACATTGTAGTCCATGTCTTGAGAATCTAGTAACTTTACCTTGTGGTAAATGTTGCAAGCTTTCTATTCGGATATTCTGAGTCTGAAGCATCATCTCACCTAACCAAATCTGAATCCTAAGCAGATATGATGTTTGGTGTTCTCCAAGGTTTTGACATAGGTATCTTTGCAAGTCCGACATGATTGATGTACTGGTTAACACAACTAGTCGGGATGACTATCGTCAAATTCTCTTGAATCAGCAAATAACAACCACTCTTCATGAGGCTTCGTCTATGATTTATAATAGGAGTTGCGCTTATGGTTTCCTTTGTATCTGAAGTCCGACCTATACTAAATGTTTGGTGTCTCGAACATCAAGGAGAACATTTAAAGTAGTGTTGCTAAATGTCTCTCGGTCGATCCTCCAGACCCTTTATGTTGGCAAGCATCTTGTTGTGCCAATTAACTAAAGTCTGAGAATGAAGTTTCTTTTTCCTTGTGTCATCAGGAATCTTCTTACCTATTCATCTAGTGGTGTAAAGTGATATCACGATCTTTGGCAGAGACTTTGATAAACCTGGATGAATAAAGAGTTTCCTTCGGTTCCTCTAACATGTTCGAAGAGCTACTATGGTTTTGGTAATCAGAAATTTCTTTTGCTACATGTTCCTTGTCACTCTTACGAGTCCTCTCTACAAAACACCTTTCCGTCTTAACCTTCTATTGAACGAAGAGTGATCCTTCTGTATGAAAAGTAGATCAACAACTTGGTTATCTGTATCTTTGTATTCCTGGAATCTCTACTTAAGCCGTCTAGTAGAGTTTTGTCTTTCGAAGTCTGTGGTGTTGTTCTTTCTGTTGTAAGCATTCCTTTTGAGAAGCTTAAATCCTTCTGAAACTCTATGGTCTCAATCCCTATGAAGACCAGCTATCTAACAACTTGAAACCTATCTCGTTTTGTTTCCTCCGTTACATTGATGTGTTTCATATTCGTTACCTCAGAGTTGTTCTGAAAACTCATTCATGAGTTGACCATGAGATACTCGGTGTGTTGTTTAGTGTGTTTCCCTCTTATCCTTAGAAGTGACCCTGTTTCTCTTCCTTCTTCCTACCTGCGGAATCTCGGGTCGAGATTCTTGTAAGGGGGATAGAGCTGTAATGCCCCAGTTTTAGCTAATGTTTAATTAGGGTTTGTTTGTGCATTCATGAGCATCATCTTTTAAAATTGCATGCAAAAGAAATAATGCAAAACCCTAAAACCCTAACCTTCCCCCTCTTTGAAAATCCTTCCAAATGGTTTTGAAGATTTTGAAAACTACCAAAAATAGTGGAGCCCAAATTAATTAAAGGGCCCTGCAATATTTTCTATAGTTTACACAAGTCTCTGGTATCTATAATAACTAAATAGGTGATCCCCACTAACATATTTCTCTAAACATGCAGCTATGCCACCTCACCGGTCCCACCACATCACCTTACCAGTCCACGTCATCCATGCGGACTAAGCACGTTTGCAAGTTCCTGTAGCGACGATTTCCCTGTTTCCAACCCGATCACTTCCCCTTCCGATTCCCTCGACAGAAACGCCCCTCGCAATTACATAAGCCGATGATGTCCTCCCGATCCAATCTCACTTCGGTTGCAGCGCCCATCGCCATTCCCTCACCCCTCCTGCTTCATCTTTCGGTCGCTGCTCGTGGTAGATCGCTGCGAGGAACACCACGAGTGCCCTCCATGGTAGTTGTGCAATTTCTCACGGTCCATGTTTGTGCCAATCCCGGTTCATTCTGTTTTTTAACAGCTCTTTCCTCCTTTGGTTCCAACTCAGACGGTTGTCGCTACACCACGATGCTGCTATGCAAAGAACCTTTAATTGCTACCATGTCCTGGTCTCATGGCATATGAGAGAGCTCATTAACCTGACGATATGTTTATTAATCTCGGATCTGTCCATGTAGGTACCGGCGCTCTTGCTTTTTCATTTTCTCACCCATGGCACCTGGGCCATCGTCTTCTTCTCCTCGGCAGCATGGATCCACAACCATCTCTCTCTTTCTCTCCTCATGTATTTTGGCCATCCGATGAATCATCCACAATAAGCTGCGGTCAGAAGATATATTCAATTGTGAGATCCAAAAACAGATTTACTGGTGTTGAGGTTCACGATTATCTATGCACACATGAGATCTTTAAAAATCAATTAAGTTGTGCAAAAGTTCTATCGGTTGATCTGATCTGTTTTTCTCTTATTGATTATGTCTCTGCGAAATTATAGATTTTATCACGAATGGTATCATCCATATAAAACAGAATTTACACAAATGGTGCCAGCAGATGTGTTTGTCTGGAAGAGGTAGAGGCAACCATGGTGGTGGCGTAGGATCAAGGCAGGTGGCCCTCCCCTCAGGTCTCTTCTCTCTGTCTACCTTATGTCCTCACACAGGTACTACCTCTATCTCAATACTATTCTTCCCACTGGTTGGTAATTCACAGGTTCAGATGTATATTTGTCCTCCGGGTCTCCGGCCATCTGCATACTCCTTGGTTCATTTCTGTTCGGTCAAACTAAGGATTGCAATTTCCATAGGATGATCTAATTTAGCAATTTTGTATGATTTCTGCAGATCATTTCGATTTTAGTAGGCTATTTCTCCCGGTCTAAGCTACTTGAAAAAGGCTACATTTTACTGATTTGCGCGGCTTATGACGGCCTTTTGTTCCATCAAGTTTCTCTGTTGCTCATAGAATATTACTACTCCCTCCGTCCCAAAATAAGTGACGTGAGTTTGTCTAGATTCGAATGTATCTAGACACGTTTTAGTATATAGGTACATGCGAATCTACACAAATTCAAGTCACTTATTTTAGGACGGAGGGAGTACATTTTTTCTGGTTGACTCACATGGTTACATGCAGATTCATGCAGTATTTTGCAGGTATGATTCTCATGTTCTCCACCAATCCGGGTATGAAACTTGAGGGTGATTTGTTCAATAGTGGAACAATTCCAATGCAGGATCATCAAGTGCTGGCCACTAGTATGTATGTCATTTTTATATATTTATATATCCTCTTACCTATTTGTTTGTGCAAAGCCACGAGTTTATCTCCCTAACCGAGTGTGCATGTGGGGAGGTGGTGGGTGGGTGGGTGGGGGGGGTGATTTAGGCATCTGCGTATGCACTATGTCTTGATCTTCTCACAAATCAAGTCTATACTCTTATTTTGTTGATAACTCATTCCCTCTACTAATTCTGCAGATTGAAGGGAAAATTCTACATCTGATCGCTAGGCTGATTCTACATCTGTCCGGTTTCCATCTCATGGAAGCTACCCTTCTAATTACTTTGCCCTGATGAGTTATTTACATATGGTGAGTAAATATCAGAACAAACTTCTGCATGACAATATATTATATACGCCTCTTTCACTAGATCCACATTTTCGTGACTGAAGATAATTGTTCAGCATATTCTCTCATTGGTTCCATTCTTTCAGATGAGTATGCCTTCCATATACACGTTTAAGGGAATTTCTTACGATCAACATAATTTCTAGATGCATTATTTTGTACCTTCAGTGTTCTTCTGCTGAATGCTATATCAACCATACATAAAACATGCTCAGGAATCCCATTCCTTCTGTTTTTATGAGCTTTGGTTGATTCTACTGAAGTATGGTGCCCCCTATATTAGATGTGCATTGTGTATGTATGATGGAGCCTGCAAGTCCAAATTTTGTTCGAGCATTCTCTTGCTGCCCCTTTTCATTTTTTGTTCACGAGTAGAACAAAAGTATGGAGTTAAGTGGTTACATAGATTGATACATAGGGAACCTTGGTTGTTCGGTATATTCAAAAGTTTTTCTACATCATGATCTTTCATGGCTTGGCATACTGAAAATGGAGATCTGGAGAAGAGCTTCACGAGGAGAACAATCTCGATGAACTTCCAATGGTGTTTCTTGCCATACTTATTTATAGTGAGGACACACTTTTATTTGGGCATCTTAATTATTGAGTAATGGGGCTTTAGTTGGTTAACACGATCCGTTGTAATATATTGCACAAGTCTCGTCTATAAATCACAGTCTACGAAGTCATTCAATCTTATTTACACAAATATCCCGCAACAATGTGCGGGGTATCATCTAGTTTTTTAAATGCTTCAAAACATAAAAGTATTTGAAAATACAAATAGAAAAGAGAAAACAGGAAACAGAAAAAGAAAAAGGTTTTGTTATAAAAAAATACGCAGCAGAGCTCCCTAGGCCGCAACCCAACTTCCCTCTTCCCTCTGTCTACCGCTCGTGCACAAGCCAGCAGCCCAGCAGCGGCCCATCTTGGCCCACCCGGCCCGTACCGGTTCGACGCGTCTCGCTCGTCGTCTTCGCAGATGATGGCGAGCAGCTCGTTGTCGCTGCCCGTGCCGTCGATCCTCCCGGCGCCAAGATCCCCGCTCCGCCACTGTTCTGGAGGAGATAAGACCGCCTCGTGTCATAGCCCTCTTCTCCTCACCCTCTCACTCTTTCCCTGCGCCCTCTCGCCCTCTCCCTCGCGATCCCCTCTGCCCGAACCCAAGCCCTGACCAGAGCCGCCCATCGCCGTCGTTCTGGACCTCCCTGCAAGAAATTGAGGACGCCACCATGCTCGTCGCACCCTCCTTGGTCCTCCTCGTCGATCCAATCAAGCCAACGAGCTCTCCATCAAGCCAATCGGACCCTCCTTCCCCGACTCCGGCCGTCGCCTCCGCCACCGATTCCGGTAGCACTCGACCTCGCCCCACCTCTACGACCTCACCACGAGCATTAAGGTGAGCTGGCGGTTCTCCAGAGCCTATCCATCCTCTCTCTCCCTCTCTGTACCGCGCTCTCGTTGTTGCTCCGCCGTGCGCCGCCGCAGTAGTTGGTCCCGCCATCGCTCCGGTGACCCAATCTGGGCGCTGCCGCCACTAGATAGCTCGCCTTGCTCCCCTCTTTCGAGTGCGAACCTGCACGAAGCCCCGCACACTCTCTGTCGCCGTCCCCCGCCACCGTCTGGCCGTTTGCCGGCAAGGTGACGTCATGGCGATGTCACGCCTACGTGGCGCTGGCGTGGCTATGGGTCCCGCGTTGACTGCTGACCGCCAACGTGGCCAGCTGACCTGGCCCTGGTTCCAGTCGTCAGTGGGTGCAGCTAGCTCACTCTCAGTGGTAAATAACCCAGCGTCTGTGCTGATATCAACCTGACGTCAACATGACGCAATAAAGCCTTTATTTTGGTTTAATAATTTTAGAAAAGGATTTAATCTTGTAAATTCAATAACTATTTATTTATAAGTCAGAAAAATACAAATAATATATCAAAATGTTTAGAAAAATGAGATCTACACAATAGACTCATAAGCATGCATTGTTAAGAACCTTTAATTACAAGTTTAATTAGAGAACAAAATCAACCCCTCATAGGGTGATTCTGAGGTCTCCCCTGTATTAGGGTTTGCACCCTTCGGATCCCGCTTAAATTGCCAAGCATGTATTAGGGTTACATTTCAACTCTATTCAACTTATAATATCATCATTCTTGCTTGAGCATTGCATCGATGCCATGTGTTGATTGTTTTCCTTTCTTTCCGGTGTTTGCTTCTTCCCAGTAGAATATGATATCGAGATCGAGATCGAAGATTGAGATCAACACCATCAAAGACCGAAGATCAATACTTGACCAACTGTAATCAAGTTAAGTACAAGGCTCCTGAAGATCTATATCTAGGTATCAACAAACAAGGCAAGCATAGCCCCACCATGATACAATCCTATGCTTTCAAAGTATTTTACTTCTCGCCATGATGCATACGATTCTACTGTGGTACTTTATCGATAGATAGAGTATCCTATCTGTTGCATTACTCCCTTTGATCTTATATTACCTGATCCACTTCTCCTAGCATAACTAGGTCTGGCTTGTGTGCACTGCTAGAGCTTTTATCTGTGTCTTGCTTAGCCATGCTTAGCCGTCAGTGCTGGTTCATACAGAAGATGTACCAAATGCAAAAAATCTTGTATGGGAAGCCACAGTGGGATGTGGTTTTTATAGTCCCATGCTCGCCACCACTAGGAACCGAGTTCTTGACTTTGGACCAAGACGAGCGTACAACCACACGGGGCTTGGGAACACTCCACTGATTAACTTGCCTAGTAGATTCCATGAGTCACATAGTTCGGGCGTTCCATTCGACATGCATTCTGGATCTTCTCAAAGGCGGTGAAGGAGGTGCATTCATACAGGTAGGTAAGCGTGGACGGGGTTGCTTGGGGTAGATAGCGCCCCTGGTAAACCAACCTCGCCTCACATCTCTAGGGACCGGCTTCGGTATTTGACCAGTTACGACGAAACCATCCTTAGGGCGTGACTCATGGTCTCGGCGAAAGCAAGGTAAAGGTCGTGGCCAACCACCCTCTGCCGGTCTTCCAAGGAAGAGGGCTAAAACTTTGGCATTAAGAGTCGGTTGGTTCGTGTGGGTAAAGTTGTACACCTCTGCAGGGTTAAATCTTTTCGAAAAGCCGTGTTCACGGTTATGAACGCTTGGTGACCGAATTCTAAGATCATAGAGAACTATAACCTAATCGTAAAACTTGGTAGATCAACGTGTGCTTAAGGATGCTTCCTCATGGGTACGAGGGGGTGATCCTAGTTGTGAGATGAGGATTACTTTGGTCGATATCAAAAGATGATGATCAATTCTTTGGAGATGACGCTCTCTTATCCCCTTTTATAATATTCTGATTAGACGAGCTTCCTCTCCCTCTTGTTTTACAAAACAAAGATGACTTTATGAAAAATAACCCCACCAGTCATAAGTCTTGCGGAGTACACCCCGTAGTCACCCTTGCTTTGTTGATACTTTCAGAGTAAGTGTTCCCTAAAGACGAGTTCCGTACGACATCGACACTGACGAGTAGCTTGGGGTTCCCAGCCAGCAGCCTGGAATCTATGGGCTGGGACGTCATCGTTATGCTTCAGGCCTCTTAGGCCATTTGTTAAGTTTGCTATACTTAATAGCATAATTTGCCTTCCGTTGTTTGATGTTTGTGGTCAGTGACCTCTGCTTGTAATATTTTGGTTCTTCGCTCAGTTATGAGCTTGCTGTAATAATTTTTGTGTCGCAGGGTTACTGTTGTGTTATCGATTTCTCACTGGATATCCTCGAGATCTAGGTTAAGCTTATGTGAGGCTAAGGTCTAGATTTGTTTAACCCTGATCCCGGGGGTGTTACATGGGCATAATTATTGAGGGCGCGCACCGGAACCGTCTAGAGGAAGTGAAAGTATAAATCGTAAGAGAGAAAAATGAGGGGCCCACCTGTTAGTGAGTGAAGGTCAGCACATGGAAACGTGACTACGTTTGACTTGGATCGTGGATGGCAGACCTTGATTCCACTGCATGCAAGTGGCATAGAACCAATTTCAGGCAGCGCTAGGGTCGACATGTAAAACCGCCGTTTTCTCCACCTACACCCTACGACGAACGGTCGTGCACCATTCCAGATATTAGTAAGGCGGTTCCAATCTTGCAGTAAGTAGTTTCACTTCTCTGTCTCCTTTCCTCCTCCATGGCCTCATCGTCTTTCTCCTCCACAGCCTCATCCATTTCCTCCGCCATGGCATCACCCTCTTCCTCCGTATCCTTTCCCTCTTGCATGTATTCATGGACTTGTCGGATGTAACACCCTCCAATCGGTCCTATGCAAGTTTTAGCCCTTTCCGCCAAACCCGCATAGAAACGATTCAAGGACGCCCACCAGGCACTTTCGTGTGGGTGGAAAACGAAGTAATACCATTACACAACAGTCCTTGATGGGACCCACCGAACATATATATATACAACAGCGACTCAACAAGTCAAGAATACAGATATACAATACAAAGACCCAAATCACCTTGAAAACGTTACGGCGTCCGAGTACGGACAAGATGCAAATGGGGCTAAGAGCCCTGAAGAATAACCAATGGCGTCCATAACCCTGCCCAGGCCAAGCTGGAAGGGTAACCCTGCTAACGACGTCGATCTTAAACCTGCTAAAACAAAAGGGGGCCGACAAAGGGCAAAGGAAAAAGAGGAGCGTCAGTACTGAGGCCAGTACACGACGAGGCTAGAATTCGGCGGCTCTCGCCTATATAGGTATGGTGGACTGAAGCGGCAGCTCAGCAGCACTAAACAACCTATAGAGACTCAGTAAAACTGGCGGCTATTAGAGAGGGATAAGAAAGACCTATTCGGTTCCAACCTGATACTAACACCAAGCATACCCATCCTGGTATATCCCCCTCAAGACCAAACGAGGAAGTCGGACCAAGGAACTCACACAGTTGGCAATTTTACTCATTCTGTTATAGTTGCAGCAATTACTAATCAGATATAGATAGCATGAGTCATCCTGATAGCATAAGTAGTGGGAAGTTTTAGTTAACATTCCGTTGTAATTGGAACATTTACTAGTCAGATATATTTGTCCCGAGGAATCCCAAAACCCAGCAGTTGTTGGCACTTTTATCACATTCCATTGGAGTTGCAATACTTACTAGGCAGGTATAGTGTGACACAGATCACCACAGATCCACCAGTTGTTGGTATTTTTATTTTCCATTCCATTATAGTGAAGCTGAATTACTAGTCACATATTAAGTCAAATTTATAACACTACTTTAGTTATGCTTGTCTATGATCGAGATACTGTGCTCCAAGTCGTCCATAACCGCGGACATGGCTTTCAGAAAGTTTTACCCTGTAGGGGTGCACAAATAGCAACACACACTCGATCAACCTCGGAAAAACCAACTCAAAACCCAACGAGGCTTTCACGACAAAGCAATCACAGGATTCATAAATATTTCAGGGGGCCACCCCACTAAGCTACCCTCAACGAAGTTGGCCAGCTATGAAATGGACTCAGGGTTTGTGTGGAGGATGTAAACGACTAGGAACCCGAAAGTGTGACTGGGCTTGTCGATACAGCGAAAATGTGTCACGATCCTAAACAGTACAGGTGCTCCACGCACAATCGTAAATAAAGCAGTAAAGCATGGCATAAGTACAGGATAGTAATAAAGCCCCAAACTAGTTTGTGGCCCCAAGAAATAGAAATGAATCAAGCTCTGGCTCAGGGGGGTCCATAAGGCCTCCCGGATGTGGATAGTGCGAAAATCAAGGAACAAGTATCAAGTACTCGGGGCCTACGGGACACAAGTGGGCAGAAAAACCAAATAGCATATATTGCCCACCGGTGCCTCTTTCATTAGTTGTCCCAGCAATTTATTAGTTGTACTTAAGGTCATGATCAACTCCACCGCAAACATCTGCCAGCATTCTAACAACTGTGGTACTTGACAACACGAGATTGCACCTGAGCAAGCAACTACGACTCGCAAGGCCAGCTATCTACCAAACACAGGTAATAGGAGGTGTCCAAGGCAATATAGAGGCTGCACGGGATATAACTGGTGTACGGAAACTAAAGCATCGCGACACGGATAGCAATAGATCAACAGGAGGAAATAAAGACTATAAATGCAAAATAGGTAGAAAGAGGGAGAATGCTCGCCTGGGAAACACTACCGAAGGTTCATATCCGAAGAACTTGTCGATACTCGCATCCACTCAACGGTCTAATCCGCGAAGAAGCAAATCACTAAAAGAAACACCGGATGCACTATTTAATACTACGGCAGAAGATCCGGCATGATTATGATATGATGAATGACATGACATAGATGCGGTGCAATTAGGCAGTATTAAGCGGAACTGGGGTCTCGACAATTAATTAAACGGTTCAAGTTATTTAGCTACCCCGCAATTTAATTTTTGTATTAACAAGGCAAAGTATGGCATCGGTTCGCTACACAAATTTAAATGGAGCCGATATAAGACTAGAATAACCCACATATAGACTCCATATTTAATTTAGGTGAATCATCGAAATACCCCCAAAGACCCACAATATGTATGCAAGCATGTTCGTTTTAATATGCAACAAGTATATATCATTATAAAAATAGGGGTCTCGGAAAGGGAATCACATTAGGGTATCGGCGATCTTGGGGTCGATGGGGTTCGGTCTTGGCGGAATCGGCCTTCGGGTTCCATGTCGACGGTCTTGTCATCGATGAATAACTTGACGTTAGCCGATTCTCGTGGTTGTTGGAAAAACCGAACATCACCCACCCGCATCGCACCTCACTGCCTTATTTCCTTCTCCAAGACAGCCAAGTAGAAGCAACGGCAACAGGTGCACGAGCAGCAGGACACAAACCCAACGAAGACACAGGGGCAGTACACAGGCCCATGTCCATTCGGACATTAGCTCGAGCACCCTGCGGGAACCCCCGAAGCGAACATCAATGCACGCAGGGGAGGGAGACGGAGGAGCGCCGAGGCGAGCAGGAACAGGGGACGTGCGGCCGCGGATGACGGAAGATAAAACTTGGTGGCGATGCAGCGAATCAAGTACACTGGAAGAAGAGAAACCGGTACCGAAGATCTTGTTAGCATTTTGCCAAACACTTGTAGGGAAGCAAACCCATGCACGAAAAGAAGTAGCGGCCGACGAGAACAAACAGGAGCGTTGTTGCACAACTCACAATTCAAGCAGCGCAGGAAGATTTCGAGGTGGCGCCTCCGGTCGCTCGGCTGGTGGTGGTGTTGAACGGAGGATACCCAAGGCCCTCCTGGCACGGGGATCTAGTGCTGCACGCATGTGGCCATGAGGGCACGCGGCTCGAGCGTCTGTCGTCGAGGGGAATATGGAGGAACAGAGGACCAGGCATCGACCGACGGAAGCTTTGCAGATGACAAGGCTTTGCTGGCTGTCCCACGCGCCTGTGCGGCTCTGGGCTGTGTCGAAGGGTCAAGCAGTGCAAGGACTAAGGAAGATGGCAAGCAGCAGTGGTATATGGCGGTGGTGATTTTTGGTGGTGATGGGACATGCTGATTTGAGGCTGATCGATTTGATCGATGCGAGCAGGGAAGCAGGGGCTTTGTTCATCAGTGGGAAGTGGAGCAGAGAGCAGCCCGATGCTATTGCGGCAATGGGTTCTGGTGTGCGCACGCAGCCAAGCAGCATGGAAGCAAGGCTGGCGGCGACCACCTGCTCTGCTAGCTAGTCACATCATTGCAGCCTGGTGGTGGAGAGGCAGAGTAAAAACACAGGAGGAGGAGATGGTGGCGTGTGGAGCTGGTTTTGGTGGAGATCGATTGGAGAAGGGATTAGATCAGGGGTTATTAGCTCAAGAATTAAGACAAGAAGGCCACGATCGGATTTGTGCTCGTTTCTGCTGACTACTGTCTCGCATGCGGACTAAGAGGATGAGGCGACGACAGAATTATTTTCAGATCTATATCTCTAATTTGGGGCTAGGGTTTGGGAAGGAGAAAGGAGATTGAGATATTATCTAGTCCAAAGTAGACTAGATGGGACTAGTTTTGGGCTAGAACTTTAGACGAGCTTTTGTCTATTTTTATTATTAGTAAAATAAGAAAAACTCTTTTGTAGTCTTATAACCACCGAAAATATTATTTTCTTTAATTTTAAATTTAAAAAAAGAAGGATGGCTTTATGTATATTAAAGACTTTATATATATGAAACTGTACGACTATTTTATTAAAAGAAAACATGTTTAGATAGGAGGAGTGTGGTGGCATGGCTAGCAAAGATGTCATATGGCAAGATATGGTATGATGGCATGGGTATGCATGAATGTGGTTTTAGAAAAAGCTTAGACGTATGGCAGGAACTAGATGATCAAGTGGGACCAAAAGATAGATAAGGAGGTCACAAGACACCATTTGGTTGATATAGACAATAGATATAGAGAAGATCAAATAGTTACAAGAAATAGATATCATCAAGATTGAATAAGAGGGAGACCAAACACAAAGAAAGAGTAGATAAAATAGGAGGGATATGGAATAGAGGAAGGACACATGATCACATGAATTTAGAAAGAGAGGTAGAATGGCAAGATTAAGATCACAAGTTAGACATAGAAGGAATGGATTGAAGAGATGATGCCCCCAACTCAATTTGGGCATTTTAGCAAATAGAAAAAGTAGCAAGACTCAAATAAAAAAACAACTCGGACATTATGGTTCCATCACACATGGCACCAACTAGAATATAAAAGAGAGAGGCTGAAATAGAGGGAGGTAAATAGAAAACAAGATAGGCTTTTAGAAAATAGTTTTAAACAAACATATGCATGCAGACATGAAGATGCTCAAATGCAATGTGGCATGATGACATGAGCATGCAGTCATGATGATGCACAAAACAAAAACATAGCGATTTTCTAGTAGTGGTTTTTGCGGGATGCTACATTGGATGTCCGAAATGACGGCAGGCAAGCAACTGCGTACTTCGACATAGAAGTACATGGAGGGAAGAAGATCAATTTTGTCTACACCACTGACCCTCGGACCGTGATGAACACTCTAAATAATTACAAGAGTTGGCTGCGGTTCGAAGAAAGCAGGTTCGTAGGTCTCGACCTTGAGTACAACCGCGATCAGCATAGGATCGCCGTGGTGCAACTCTCCATGAAGGGGAACGTCCTCGTATACTAGCCTTTTTGCAAGATGGGGGCTGATGGGAACAAGTAGACTTTGCTCTCTTTTTATTCCTAAACCGCCTGTTTGCAAAAGTTCTTGCTATATTATTTGTCTGAATTCATTTTCATGCAGGTGGGGCGAAAGAATTAGGTCGCTCTTTCATGACTTTCTCGTGAACCACCAGATAACATTTACTAGTGTTGACATCACAAATAACACTAGACTTCTTGAAAGCCCGACTGTCAACATTAAAATCCCAAAGGAGTGCAGAGTGGACATCTAGAAAGTTTATTGGATCCTAGGGACAAGGGGCAGCAGGACTGAGATGGCTGATCTTGCCACTGAACTCATTGACCCGTGGTACGCTGACATGAAGGGAAAATTGCCGAAATGTTGGTGGAGGCATTTAGGGCATGATTACTGGGAGGATAAGCCGCTTTCTGAACCTAATCTGAAGTATGTTGCAATTGACGGGTATATTAGCCACGAGTTGTACCACCAGATTGTAAATTTTTGTTCCAGGCATCACACCATTGAACCACCACCAAGGAAAGTTGTTTGCCCCAGATGCCAGAGTGTAGAGGAATCTATAAGCCGGGGCAAGCGACCGAAGGCATCCTGGGATCGATTGCCTTCTCCAACAAGCTGGGATGTAGAATTTTAGTGCATGATTGTTGAGTTTGTATGGGGCTTGTTATGTTTATGAAAACATGTTATTTCAGAAGTACTATGTGTGATAGCTATGTGTGAGAAATTCTGAACTGTTGTGTATTACCTTTGTCGAACTATAATCTAGGTTTGTTTGTTTATGACTGTATCCTTCGCTATAACAGAAATTGTGCCCTGTTGTGGACAACGGCATCTGATCTTGTGGATCCCAGCTTATGCATGGTAGTTCTGGATTCTGCCGCATGCAAAGGACACATACATAATTTGTAAGTATGAATGTTGAGCATACAAAAGGGGAGAATGTAATTCATACATGTTAACTACCTAATATCATAGGGATCATACGAGCTTAGTTCTTACACACATAATGCTTAGAAAATACATGCGAGATAAAATACATGCGAGATAAAATACAGGCGAGATAAAACTAGGAACAGAATGCGGAACTAGTAGTGGTAAACAGCACACTCACCCATCTGCCAGATCCTGTTGATCATCTCATGGCGTATATACGTCCTTGATCACAGCTCGTATTGATCACATCAGACAGGTGCCTCCACTCTCATCGCTCGTGCAGGTGCTTCGGGAACTCGACCTTCATGCCAGTGTACTCACGGTTGATGATGTCGGCAGCGAGTCTAGCCATGCTGGCTTTCCCCGTATCATCATCCGGGTACCTCCACAAACATTGGAGATCGACGTGATTGACGACATGAACGAGGAGATCCTACTCTAGCTTCGGAGTGTCGTTCTTGATGTCGACGCTGGCAAAGTAGATCTCCCTACTGCGTAGGAACTCGTGAAGCTCCGAGCATACACAGTTGGCCCTTCATACATGGTATAGGAGGCAGTGGTTGCGCATGACATCTACAAAAGCGCTGCCCTCTTCCTATCTCCGTTATACTCGAGGTCAAGGCCGACAATCTTGTACTTGTCCATCGGCTCCTGTAGCCACCACTCGTACATTGCGATGACCTTGGCCACCTCAGTTGACGCATTTGTGTGGATGACCGTCAGCTCAGTGGTGCGATGGGCGGTGACGGTGTACTCGTCGGTGAAGTCGCTCCCGTCACCGAACACGCCGTACTCTGCGTCCATGCCAGTAGCTAATGCAGCGGCGATGTCCTAGAGTTGGTAGCGGTGGCTGGGATTGGGCGTGGCGGTGGAGAGATCTGTTGTGGTGGTATGGCACAGCGGAGGCGGTGCCTGCGGCGGCGTCAATGGTTCTTGCGATGGCTGCGATGGCATCGGCGGAAGGAGTTGGGGATTTTTGCACAGTGCTGTGCTGTGGAGACGGAAGGCGATGCGTAAAAGGGGGTGTGCGCGCGTCGTAAATTGTGTTTACCAATATTCTGGTCATACCCAATTAGAAGCAAGTTTGACCGAGCAAGCACCGTTGGTTTCCAATCCTAGCGATTAAATTCGGCGGTCGTGCTTAGTAGGCAATGGGATGGGTGTGCGGCATGGATTTGGCGTGGCAGAGATCGGTCACGGAGACCACCGTCCCATTGCCGATCTGTAGCGGGTGCGCGGTGCTAACACAACGTAAGGTGACAGGACAGAAGGAAGTGTACATCTATTTGTGATTATTATTCCTAGCAAGTTTAAGGGACGTGTAAGCATAGATGGGGACCTAGCATCCCTACACCCCGGGCAGCCGCTCAGGCCTACCGATTGCGCAAAGCTTGCAATTTTCCTTTCTTTAATTTGGTGATTTTGTCCAAAATTTGCCAAATTGAAGCTCGTTTACCTAGGCTTCTAGAAGTTTCTGGGTAGACCACTAGTGTAAGCATGCACGATCAAGCAACTTTGCAACACACATGTCGGTGGAAAAGCATGAGGTTTCAACACACCACATAGTTTAAGGGTCTAGAAATGGTAATAGAATTAAACATTATTAGTGGCCGGTCCAGCATAGTGACGGGTTGGTCGGCTAGAAGTTGTTGATTCCTAAGTAAGGGGACACCAGGCCGGTCTTGACATACTCCCTCAGGAATTTGCCATAAGCAGCGTGCTTAGCCTTGGTTGCTGACTTGCGTTTACTAGCCGGGCTTTACCGATGCCAACCGCATGCGGAATCAAGCTGGCAATCCTCGGGTTGACTCCTTTCTTATAGAAAGGGCACCTGAGCTCCCCAAAGCGAGTGCGGAAAGGGATTCTCCTACTCTTGAGCTTCTCCATGACATGGCGGCTCTTGTTGTCCATGTTCTCCTTGTCAGAGTCCATCTCCTTTGAATCTACCTGTAA
Organism: Avena insularis; assembly: GCA_023614405.1. Taxonomy (NCBI): domain Eukaryota; kingdom Viridiplantae; phylum Streptophyta; class Magnoliopsida; order Poales; family Poaceae; genus Avena; species Avena insularis. The sequence continues at coordinate 316,820,796 of CM042694.1, read as the reverse complement.
TGTATGAAATGCAATCACAAATGAGCAAAACAAAAAATATATATTCATCACACCATTCCAAGTTACTTTCAATACAATAACATATTTATACAGGTTCAGCAGTTACTCCCCAACTCGCTCCTAAATTAATATGGTTTGTGTTCTTGATAACTTATTAGTAAATAAATAATGTGGATTCATTCAGAACAGACTAGATCTCTCCATGTATTGGTTTGTACGGTGCATCTAATCATCAGGACTAGATTTTTTTATGAAACCAGGACTAGATTAAGCTTGAGCAAAAAATATGAAACATGTAGAAATAGATGTACCTCCGGGTACACGAGCGGAGCGTGTTCGTCGAACTCCACGCCCTCATCGGGGCCTCCAAAGTCGTCAGCACCAGCGAGCACATAGTCCCCCAAGGGGTTGAACTGCACATCCTCCTCGCATTGTGCTGCATGATGCTCCTCCAAATCTACCGTAGGAAGCACCATCCCGGCGGTGATGCCCGCACACTCACCCCCACACACTAGTTTCATGGAGAAGGTTCATGGCTGTAAGTTGAGTATTGTGGGGTTTTGCTAGATAGGGAAGAGAGAGAGGAGTGGATGAGTGCGAATGGAGGACCCGATAGGCTACATTTTTAATGCGGGGACATTTAGGCCTCCTCGAGGGCCCTGGTAGGTAGCTCTTCTGGCTGCGGCTACCACGTGGACGGTTCGTGCGGTGGGGGCCTGTCGGAAGTGAGAGTGTAGGCACGCTGCGTAGTAAAAATGGTATAGCCCGTGGGCCGTGGATGACCAGTTGCCGTGTAGTAGACTTGTAGCCTTTGTAGAATAGATTAAACATGACATGACCACTCGATGAATTTTTCCATGGATGGCTTCGTGTTCCTTCTTGTATAAGTCTCGCTGAGGGAGACGTCCATGCTATCTCACACTGTACTGTTAAGGGCACGACGTGTGCAACGATCCTCGTTGGATCACACAGGATCAACGGTTGGTGCGCACGATTTGCGTGACAACTGTTTCAACCAATCAGGGTGTAACAGACAGAGTGAGCACAGGTTTGGGCTTCTATGAAAGAGAGAGAGGGCAAAACTGAGTAGTATCAAAAAACCAAGGGCAACACTGAGTAGTATAAAAATGTAAAGTGAGTGTCTTGTACAATGAAATATATCGTGGCATACATCAAATTATGCCAAGATGCATCCACTAGATTTCATTGGATGTGTGTTCTTCTCATAAACCACATGGATCCACTAGAGTTCATTACAAGTGTGTTATTCTCATAAACCACGTGGACCACTAGAGTTCATTGCATGTGTGTTATTCTCAGAAACCACATGGATCCACTAGAGTTCATTGGATGTGTGTTAGTGTCATAAACCACATGGATCCACTAGAGTTCATTGGATGTGTGTTCTTCTCATAAACCACATGGATCCACTAGAGTGATTGCATGTGTGTTCTTTTCATTAACCACAGCTAGAGTCATTGCATGCCTGTTCTTTTCATAAACCACATGGATCCACTAGAATCATTGCATGTGTTTTCTTTTCACAAACCACATATGGATCCACTAGAGTCGTTGCATGTGTGTTCTTATCCTACACCAGCACTAGAGTCATTGCATGTGTGTTCTTTTCATTAACCATGGCTAGAGTCATTGCATGTTTGTTCTTTTCATAAACCACATGGATTCACTAGAGTCATTGCATGTGTGTTCTTATCCTAAACCAACACTAGAGTCATTGCATGTGTGTTCTTTTCATAAACCACAGCTAGAGTCATTGCATGTCTGTTCTTTTCATAAACCAATGGATCCACTAGTGTCATTGCATGTGTGTTCTTTTCACCAACCACATATGGATCCACTTGAGTCATTGCATGGGCGTTCTTATCCTACCAGCACTAGAGTCATTGCATGTGTGTTCTTTTCATAAACCACATATGGATCCACTAGAGTCATTGCATGTCTATTATTTTCATAAACCACATGGATCCACCAGTGTCATTGCATGTGTGTTCTTTCCATGAACCACAACTAGAGTCATTGAATGTGTGTTCTTTTCACAAACCACATATGGATCCACAAGAGTCATTGCATGTCTGTTCTTTTCATAAACCACATGGAGCCACCAGTGTCATTGAATGCGCGTTCTTTTCACAAACCACATATGGATCCACCAGTGTCATTGCATGTGTGTTCTTTTCACAAACCACATATGGATCCACTAGAGTTATTGCATGTGTGTTCTTATCCTAAATCACAGCTAGAGTCATTGCATGTGTGTTCTTTTCATAAACCACATATGGATCCACCAGAGTCATTGCATGTGTGTTATTTTCATAAACCACATGGATCCACCAGTGTCATTGCATGTGTGTTCTTTCAATGAACCACAACTAGAGTCATTGAATGTATGTTCTTTTCACAAACCACATATGGATCCACCAGAGTCATTACATGTCTGTTCTTTTCATAAACCACATGGATGCACTAGTGTCATTGAATGTGTGTTCTTTTCACAAACCACATATGGATCCACCAGTGTCATTGCATGTGTGTTCTTTTCATTAACCACATATGGATCCACTATAGTCATTCCATGTGTGTTCTTTTCATTAACCACAACTTGTGTTATTGCATGTTTGTTCGTTTCATAAACCACATGGATCCAAAGAGTCATTGCATGTGTGTTCTTTTCATGAATCACAACTAGAGTCATTGAATGTGTGTTGTTTTCACTAACCACATATGGATCCACCAGAGTCATTGCATGTCTGTTCCTTTCATTAACCACATGGATCCGCCAGTGTCATTAAATGTGTGTTATTTTCATAAACCACATATGGATCCACCAGTGTCATTGCATGTGTGTTCTTTTAATTAACCACATATCGATCCACTAGAGTCATTGCATGTGTGTTCTTTTCATTAACCACAACTAGTGTCATTGCATGTCTGTTCTTTTCATAAACCACATGGATCCACCAGTGTCATTGCATGTGTGTTCTTTTCACAAACCACATATGGATCCACCAGAGTCATTGCATGTGTGTTATTTTCATAAACCACATGGATCCACCAGTGTCATTGCATGCATGTTATTTTTATGAACCAAAGCTAGAGTCATTGCATGTCTGTTCTTTTCACAAACCACATATGGATCCACTAGAGTCATTGCATGTGTGTTCTTTTCACAAACCACATATGGATCCACTAGAGTCATTGCATGTGTGTTCTTATCCTACACCAGCACTAGAGTCATTGCATGTGTGTTCTTTTCATTAACCACGGCTAGAGTCATTGCATGTTTGTTCTTTTCATCACCCACATGGATTCACTAGAGTCATTGCATGTGTGTTCTTATCCTAAACCAGCACTAGAGTCATTGCATGTGTGTTCTTTTCATAAAGCACAGCTAGAGTCATTGCATGTCTGTTCTTTTCATATAACAATGGATCCACTAGTGTCATTGCATGTGTGTTATTTTCACAAACCACATATGGATCCACTCGATTTATTGCATGTGCGTTCTTATCCTACCAGCACTAGAGTCATTGCATGTGTGTTCTTTTCATAAACCACATATGGATCCACTAGAGTCATTGCATGTCTATTATTTTCATAAACCACATGGATACACCAGTGTCATTGCATGTGTGTCCTTTCCATGAACCACAACTAGAGTCATTGAATGTGTGTTCTTTTCACAAACCACATATGGATCCACAAGAGTCATTGCATGTCTGTTCTTTTCATAAACCACATGGAGCCACCAGTGTCATTGAATGCGCGTTCTTTTCACAAACCACATATGGATCCACCAGTGTCATTGCATGTGTGTTCTTTTCACAAACCACATATGGATCCACTAGAGTTATTGCATGTGTGTTCTTATCCTAAACCACAGCTAGAGTCATTGCATGTGTGTTCTTTTCATAAACCACATATGGATCCACCAGAGTCATTGCATGTGTGTTATTTTCATAAACCACATGGATCCACCAGTGTCATTGCATGTGTGTTCTTTCAATGAACCACAACTAGAGTCATTGAATGTATGTTCTTTTCACAAACCACATATGGATCCACCAGAGTCATTGCATGTCTGTTCTTTTCATAAACCACATGCAACCACACCATCTCGGCCTTGGGCCAAGCTTCACCTTGGGCCAGCCAGCCCGAGAGGATGGTGTGGCCAACTTAGGCACCCCCTCGACCTCCCCTTCCACCTATATATTGCCCTCGGGACGAAAACCCTAAGTGCCCGATAAAAAATCCACGAAAGAGACTGTAGCCGCTGTCATCTCCATCCCTAGATCAGGAGGGATCTGAAGGTCTTCCCGGCACCCTGCCGGAGAGGGGAATTTACCCTGGAGGCCTTCTTCATCATCATGCAAGACTCCGGTGTGATGCGTGAGTAGTTCATCCTTGGACTACGGATCCATGTAGTAGCTAGATGGCTGGTTCTCCTTCTTTGTGCGTTCATGTTTAGATCTTGTGAGCTCTGTTCATGATCAAGATCATCTATTTGTAATTCTACATGTTGTGTTTGCGGGGATTCGATGGATATTGAGATGCTATTTCAGATTGATTATTGATTCTATCATGTCTTTGTTATTTGTGATCTTGCATGCTTTCCGTTGTTAGTAGCTATCTTGGCCAAGTAGATGCTAGCAACTCCAAGAGTTAGTATTTATGCTCGATAGTGGGTTCATGCCTCTGGTAATCTGGGGAAGTGACAGAAATCTCTAAGGTACTAGATGTGTTGTTTCTACTAGCGAGAAAACAACTCCTTTGTTCATAGAACAATCATATTGTTTACTTTATACGTAGTTCGTAAAGCAATAATCTATTGATTACAACTTAATACTGGAGGGGGTTCGGATGATAACCTGAAGGTGGATTATTAGTCATAGATGCAGTTGGATGGCGGTTTATGTATAATGTTGTAATGCCCAATCAAAACTCAAAGGAGTCAAGATGATTAGTATATGCATGTATTGCTTTCTCGATGTTTGTCAATTGCCCCGCTATAATTTGTTCACCTAGCATGTTATCTATCTAAGGAGAGCCACCTCTAGTGAACTATGGATCCCGGTCCTTGCCTTTTTCTTCACATACAATCTATAAACTGTTTACTGCTTTGTGTTTACTTTCTGCAAACTATTACTTCCTTCCATTCGATACGTTTAATCCTTTGTTTTCCGCAAAACACGGTGAGATTGACAACCTCATCGCAAGTTGGGGAAAAAGTTCTGTGGTTGTGTTGTGCAGGTCTCCACGTTGCTACTAGAACCGGTAGTGCGCCCTGCCAAGGCTCAGCTAGCAACACCTTTGGGGTGTTTCCTTGCTCCTACTGGTTCGATTAAACCTTGGTTTCATAACTGAGGGAAACTTGCTGCTGTGCTCATCATACCTTCCTCTTGGGGTTCCCAACGAGCTCTACATCAACACTGCACCAGCACTTTTCTAGCGCCGTACACTGAGCCATCATGCATTTTTCTAGCGCCGTTGCCGGGGAGTCAAGGACATCTTCACAAGGGGAGTCCCTCATAACCAATCTCTTTACTTTGTTATTTTTGTTTTTCTTAGTTTATTTTTGTTTTGTTTTCTTGTTTCTTTATCAAAAACACAAAAAAATTAGTTCTACTAGTTTTCTTTCTTATTTGGAAACCCAAAAAAATGACTACTCTTGAAAACACTAAATTGTGTGACTTCACTAGCACCAACAACAATGATTTTATGAGCACACCTATTGCTCCACCTGTGCCTGAAGATACTTTCTTTGAGATAATACCTACTTTGCTCAATCTTGTTATGAGAGAACAATTTTCTGGTATTGGTAATGAAGATGCTGCTTCCCATCTAAATAACTTTGTTGAACTTTGTGAGATGCAAAAGCATAGGGATGTAGATGGTGATATTATTAAGCTAAAATTGTTTCCTTTAGTATTGATTCTTGGACTAAGTGCAAAGATGCTTTCATTGGAAAGTACTATCCTCCTGCTAAGTTATATCTATGAGAAGTGAAATAATGAAGTTTAAACAACTTGATAATGAACATGTTGCTCAAGCTTCGGAAAGAATGAAATCTTTGGTAAAGAATTGTCCCACTCATGGACTGACTGCTTGGATGATCATCCAAACTTTTTATGCAGGATTGAACTATTCTTCGAGGAACCTATTGGATTCTGCTGCTGGAGGTACCTTTATGACCATCACTTTGGGTGCTGCAACAAAACTTCTGGACAATATGATGGTTAATTATTCTGAATGGCATACTGAGAGAGCTCCACAAGGTAAGAAGGTAAATTATGTTGAGGAAACCTCCTCCTTGAGTGATAAGATTGATATTATTATGTCTATGCTTGTTAATGGGAAAGCCCATATTGATCCAAATAATGTTCCTTTAGCCTCTTTGGTAGCTCAAGAAGAGCAAGTTGATGTGAACTTCATAAGAAATAATAATTTTGGCAACAATGCTTTTGGTAATAACAATTATAGGCCCTACCCTCCTAGTAATACTTATGGTTATAGTGGTAAACCTAGATTACCTAGTGAAGGAAGAATTTTAGAAGTTGAAAGAGCCACTAAAAACTTCATGCAAATGCAATATGAGAAAAATAAACTATTTACTAAAACAATGGAGGAACAATCTGCCATCTTGAAGAACATTAGCCATCAACTTGAGGGTCTAAATAGGGAAATTCCTAGATTACAATTGAAACTCTCTAATGCTGAAAGGAATATATTATCTCTATCTGAAGCTCAATCTTCATTGATTAATAAAATGGCTGCTAAACCTGAAACTAATGAGAATACCTTTGCAGCTACTAATGCTATACAAGTAAGAATTGATGAAAATGTTAGACTATTAGCTGAATTACATGCTAAGTGGGAAAGAGAAGATGAAATTGCTAGAAACATTAGTGTTTCTACTATCACCACCACTAGTGTTGAGGCTAGTAATAGTTCTACTACTCTAGATGATAAGTATGGTTTTGATCTTGATGGTTGCAATATCTCTGAAGTTATTAAGTTCCTACAAAAGCTTGCTAAAATTCCTAATGCTAGTGCTATGAACATGGGCTTTACAAAACACATTACTGATGCTCTCATAAAGGTTAAAGAAGAAAAGATGAAACATAAAGCTTCTATTCCTATAAAACAAGAAGATGGTTGGGAACCCATCATTAATATGAAAGTGAATGACTTTGATTTCAAAGCTTTATGTGATCTTGATAGTAGTGTTTCTATTATGCCTAGAAGGATTTATGATATGCTTGATTTGCCTCCACTTGAAAATTGTTATTTGAATGTCCCACTTGATGATAATGCTAAAAAGAAAATCATGGGGAGTATTAATGATGTTCTAATTATGGTTAACAATGCCTATGTCCCCGTTGATTTCTATGTTTTGGATGTTGAATACAATGCTTCTTGTCCTATTACTTTGGGAAGACCTTTTCTTAGAACTGTTGGTGCCATAATTGATATGAAAGAAGGCACCATTAAATATCAACTCCCACTCAACAAAGGTATAGAACACTTCCCTAAGAATAGAGAGAAGATTTCTTTTGCCTCTCCTATGAAAACAAAATTTGTTCTTAATGCTTTTTCATTTGAGAACACTTGATTCTTTTTCTTGCTTCTTATGCCTAACTTAAAGGCGTTAAAGAAAAGTACTTATTGGGAGATAACCCAAAAGTTTTAGATGAGTCTTGGAAGTTATTACTTCAGTAATAACTGCTCCTTATCCTTTTTATTTGCTTTTTGTGCCAAGAGTAACCTCTAATGAAAGAGAAGTAATGATTGGGAAAGTTACTGTCCCGAAACAGATTTCTGTGCTTCACCGTAAAAATTTGTGTAAAATATCTGAACGTCTTTTTGAGGCGTGAATTTTTGTGCTTCTGCCCCAGTTTGTTATCTAACTTTCGTTAGTTCAACACTTTCTAATTTGAGTAACATAAGGTCTTCTAAAAAATTCGTCTTTACCTGCTGGTCTGTTTTGACAGATTTCTGCCATTTTCTGCATTTGCTTCTTGTTGGTTCCTTTTTGAGTTCTTTTGGGGAATTGAGCTTTTTGAGGGAAGTGCTACAGTAGCTATTGTTCTAATGGAATTTTATTTGGTGTTAGAACTGAACCTTAAGACTTATTTATCTTAAGTGCACTAATGTTGCTAATGAGATTGTGTGAAGTTTTGTATGAAGGAAAATTTTCAGGTGTATGGAAGGAATGAGTAATGAGATGAAGGATGGACTAAAGCTCAAGCTTGGGGATGCCACACGTGTCACCCCAAGAAATATCCAAGAAGTACAAGCGTCAAAGCTTGGGGATGCCCAAGGCATCCCCCTCTTCATCAATAAAAATCCCAGGTTTCTTCCAAACGCTTCATTTTTATTGTTTCATGCACAGTTGTGTTGTTCTTGGAGCGTCTTCTTTTTTGTTTTTGTTTTGGTTTTTCGTTTGCTTTTGTTTGCTTAGTCTTCTGAATAAAAGGACCCCCTCTTTCATACATTGGTTTGCAAATAGGTTGGTTTGGATTGGAAAAGAGTAGGAAAGTTCATGCTTATGTGGTAAAAAGAGCTCGTTTTTGACTGTGGCCTATGCTTTGTCATGCCATGCTTGATATTGTTTTGGCTTTATGCTTAGTATTCTTTGCTGTAGCATGACTTATTATAAACAATTGAGATTGCTTAATGTGCTTTGGATGAATCATGCGTTGTTTTAGCATATTAAAGCATAGCATAGTGGTATTCTCCTTTGATGCTTTATTTGGGTTGACTTGGCGCATGCTCACACCATGTTATGACTATATCAAGTCACCATAAGCCTTTATGATCCTTTAGTTTTCAACTTGTAGTATCACTTTATGCTTTGATCAATGATGTTTTGTCGTCTGCATGATTATGGCCATTATTGCTCTCTTAGTTTGTCGCTCCCAGTCTTTTGCTAGCCTCCACAACCAAGTATGAGTTCCACTCATGCATCCAACTCCCTAAACCAAGTTATTCCAAAGATTCCACCATACCTACCTACTAGCTTATGCTATTCCAAGTATATTCATGCTTTTGTTTACCTTCCAAATTAAACTTGTTATGAGAAAACTAGTGATTAAAGCTCTCACGAACTTGATGGCACACTTTACTTTTCTTGCCCTTAATAAACTTGAACCATTGTGTCGTCTATGTTGTATATTCTTGCACTTATTTGTTGGGAATTAGCAGAACCATGCTTTCATGGGGAACGCTTTCAACATTGCACTTGGTACTTGTACCTAGTTGATATCATGCTCTTTTGTGTATGGATGTCGTCAGTGTGAAATGAAAGGGGAGCTTGTAAGTCCATGGAGTTATGTATATGTGTTAGAAAGCGCTTTGGGCATGGTCTAATCCATGCTGACATGGTGGAAACCTGCAGCGTAACCATAATGAGCTGTCTATGAAGCATTCTTCTTATAAAAAAAGAGTCCTATATTGAGAAAAAGAGAAAAAAAGAGATATTATGAAAAGAGGAAAGAAGGACCATATTCCCATGGTAAATAAGAAGATTGCTGAGATGCTCGTTGTCTGCTTGCCTTATCATTTTGATATGGGGATTCTTCCGTATCATCGGGCAAGGGGTACCCCGTTGGCGGTTCTCTATGATACACATGTACTTACAATGACAAGAACTTACCGGTGACTAAACTTGAGTAGCATGAGGAGCGGCCCTGGTATACAAGGGACATGAGATTTCTAACTTATACTTCGTCAAGCATGTACAACATAGTTTGTTCACTTTAACCTTAATCACTACAAGATGCTTATGATAGGGGCAATAAGAGCTGAAAGCTATAAGTACCATAATTTTTGGAAGCTCTTTATGAGACTTGAATCCCTACTTCCTTTTATAAAAAGGCATTTCTTCCACCATTATATTGAGTCTCCACCTTCTACCTTTATGCACCTACTTTGAGAGCATAGTGGCCATTCTTAGTTCTATGTGCATTGTCCCAAGACTAGTTGATTGATGCATAACTTGATATTGCTTGTTTTAAACTTTTGTATCTAGTCACTCTTATGAACTTTGAAGGTGTCCTATGCATTTATATTTGCTACTCTATGAGGGACAAGCTGAATACTATTATGCTATGTTTTCTTTATGTGAAACAAACAAACTTTTTGCAAAGCATTGTTATTCATGAATCTTTTGTTTGTGCCTTTTCATGTTGCATCATAGTTTCTTTGTCTTATTGCTAGAACCTTGTCTTTCATGATTATGATTGAAGTACTATGATCCCAGCCTTGAATGTTACTTTGATCAAGTCTTTGACGGTGCATGTCACTTCAAAAATTATTCTTTCTTTTTATCACTTACCTACTCTAGGACGAGAAGGAGTTAAGCTTGGGGCTGTTGATACATTGCAAATGTATCTATAATTTTTGATGTTCCATGCTTAGTTTTATCCACTTTCTTGTGTTTTGTTCCAACTTTGGAGTACTTTTCATATGATTTCTTGGACTAACCTATTAACAAGAGCCACAGTGCCAGCTGCCTGTTTTCTACTATTTTTGGTTCCAGGAAAGTCAGAAAATGAATATGCTCGGAATTGGACAGGACAAAAGCCAAAGTGCCTATTTTTCCGGAAGTCATCAGATGCCAGAATACGATACAGAGAGGAGCTAGGGGGCCACCACACCACCTGGCCGCGCGGGACAGGCCTGGTCGTGCCATGGGGTGGTTTGGCCAGCCTAGGCACCCCCTCGGCCTCCCCTTCCTCCTATATATTGCTCTTGGGACGAAAACCCTAAGTGCCCGATCAAAAATCCACGAAAGAGTCTGTAGCCGCCGTCATCTCCATCCCTAGATCGGGAGGGATCTGAAGCTCTTCCCTGCACCCTGCCAGAGAGGGGAATTCACCCTGGAGGCCTTCTTCATCATCATGCAAGCCTCCAGTGTGATGCGTGAGTAGTTCATCCTTGGACTACGGATCCATGTAGTAGCTAGATGGCTGGTTCTCCTCCTTTGTGCTTTCATGTTTAGATCTTGTGAGCTCCGTTCATGATCAAGATCATCTATTTGTAATTCTACATGTTGTGTTTGCGGGGATCTGATGGATATTGAGATGCTATTTCAGATTGATTATTGATTCTATCATGTCTTTGTTATTTGTGATCTTGCATGCTTTCCGTTGTTAGTAGCTATCTTGGCCAAGTAGATGCTAGCAACTCCAAGAGTTAGTATTTATGCTCGATAGTGGGTTCATGCCTCTGGTAATCTGGGGAAGTGACAGAAATCTCTAAGGTACTAGATGTGTTGTTGCTACTAGGGAGAAAACAACAATCCTTTGTTCATAGAATAATCGTATTGTTTACTTTACACGTAGTTCGTAAAGCAATAATCTGTTGCTTGCAACTTAATACTGGAGGGGGTTCAGATGATAACCTGACGGTGGATGTTAGTCATAGATGAAGTTGGATGGCGGTCTATGTATAATGTTGTAATGCCCAATCGAATCTCAGAGAGTTAAGATGATTAGTATATGCATGTATTGCTTTCTCGATGTTTGTCAATTGCCCCGTTGTAATTTGTTCACCCAGCATGTTATCTATCTAAGGAGAGCCACCTCTCATGAACTATGGATCCCGGTCCTTGCCTTTTTCTTCACATACAATCTATAAACTGTTTACTGCTTTGTGTTTACTTTTTGCAAACTATTACTTCCTTCCATTCGATACGTTTAATCCTTTGTTTTCTGCAAAACACGGTGAGATTGACAACCTCATCGCAAGTTGGGGACAAAGTTCTGTGGTTGTGTTGTGCAGGTCTCCACGTTGCTACTAGAACCGGTAGTGCATACCCAAGGCTCAGCTAGCAACACCTTTGGGGTGTTTCCTTGCTCCTACTGGTTCGATTAAACCTTGGTTTCATAACTGAGGGAAACTTGCTTCTGTGCTCATCATACCTTCCTCTTGGGGTTCCCAACAAGCTCTACATCAACACCGCACCAGCACTTTTCTGGCGCCGTACACTGAGCCATCATCATTGCATGTGTGTTCTTTTCACAAACCACATATGGATCCAATAGAGTTATTTCATGTGTGTTCTTATCCTAAACCACAGCTAGAGTCATTGCATGTGTGTTCTTTTCATAAACCACATATGAATCCACCAGAGTCATTGCACGTGTGTTATTTTCATGAACCACATGGATCCACCAGTTTCATTGCATGTGTGTTCTTTCAATGAACCACAACTAGAGTCATTGAATGTATGTTCTTTTCACAAACCACATATGGATCCACCAGAGTCATTGCATGTCTGTTCTTTTCATAAACCACATGGATCCACCAGTGTCATTGAATGTGTGTTCTTTTCACAAACCACATATGGATCCACCAGTGTCATTGCATGTGTGTTCTTTTCATTAACCACATATGGAACCACTAGATTCATTGCCTGTGTGTTCTTTTCATTAACCACAGCTTGTGTTATTGCATGTTTGTTCTTTTCATAAACCACATGGATCCAAAGAGTCATTACATGTGTGTTCTTTTCATGAACCACAACTAGAGTCGTTGAATGTGTGTTATTTTCACAAACCACATACGGATCCACCCGAGTCATTGCATGTATGTTCCTTTCATTAACCAGATGGATCCACCAGTGTCATTAAATGTGTGTTATTTTCACAAACCACATATGGATCCACCAATGTCATTGCATGTGTGTTCTTTTCATTAACCACATATGGATCCACTAGAGTCATTGCATGTCTGTTCTTTTCATTAACCACAGCTAGTGTCATTGCATGTCTTTTCTTTTCATAAACCACATGGATCCACTAGTGTTATTGCATGTGTGTTCTTTTCACAAACCACATACTGATCCACCAGAGTCATTGCATGTGTGTTATTTTCATAAACCACATGGATCCAACAGTGTCATTGCATGTATGTTCTTTTTATGAACCATAGCTAGAGTCATTGCATGTCTGTTATTTTCACAAACCACATATGGATCCACTAGAGTCATTGCAAATCAATTCTTCTCATAAACCACATGTGGATCCTCCAGTGTCATTGCATGTCTGTTCTTTTCACAAACCACATGTATCCATTAGAGTTCATTGAATGTGTGTTCTTTTCACAAACCACATATGGATCCACCAGTGTCATTGCATGTGTGTTATTTTCATAAACCACAGCTAGAGTCATTGCATGTGTGTTCTTTTCATAACCCACATATGGATCCAACAGAATCATTGGATGTGTGTTATATTCATGAACCACATGGATCCACCAGTGTTAATGCATGTGTGTTCTTTTCATTAAACACACCTAGAGTCATTGCATGTCTATTCTTTTCATAAACCACATATGGATCCACGAGAGTCATTGCATGTCTGTTCTTTTCACAACCCACATGGATCCACCAGTGTCATTGAATATGTGTTCCTTTCAGAAACCACATATGGATCCACCAGTGTCATTGCATGTGTGTTCTCTTCATTAACCACATATGGATCCACTAGATTCATTGCATGAGTGTTCTTTTCACTAACCATAGCTCGTGTTATTGCATGTTTATTCTTTTCATAAACCACATGGATCCACATAGTCATTGCATGTGTGTTCTTTTCATGAACCACAACTAGAGTCATTAGATGTGTGTTCTTTTGACAAACCACATATGGATCCACCAGAGTCATTGCATGTCTGTTCTTTTCATAAACCACCTGGATCCACCAGTGTCATTGCATGTGTGTTCTTTTCATGAACCATAGCTAGAGTCATTGCATGTCTATTCTTTTCACAAACCACATATGGATCCACTTAAGTCATTGCACGTCTATTCTTCTCATAAACCACATGTGGATCCACTAGTGTCATTGCATGTCTGTTCTTTTAACAAACCAGATGGATCCATTAGAGTTCATTGAATGTGTGTTCTTTTCACAAACCACATATGGATCCACTAGTGTCATTGCATGTGTGTTATTTTCATAAACCACAGCTAGAGTCATTGCATGTGTGTTCTTTTCATAAACCACATCTGGATCCACCAGAGTCATGGCATATTTGTTATTTTCATGAACCACATGGATCCACCAGTGTCATTGCATGTGTGTTCTTTTCATTAACCACAACTAGAGTCATTGCATGTCTGTTCTTTTCATAAACCACACATGGATCCACCAGAGTCATTGCATGTATTTTCTTTTCATAAACCACACGGGTCCACTAGTGTCATTGAATGTGTATTCATTTTACAAACCACATATGGATCCACCAATGTCATTGCATGTGTGTTCTTTTCATTAACCACATATGGATCCACTAGATTCATTGCATGTGTGTTCTTTTCATTAACCATAGCTAGTGTTATTGCATATTTATTCTTTTCATAAAGCACATGGATCCACAGAGTCATTGCGTGTGTGTTCTTTTCATGAACCACAACTAGAGTCATTGAATGTGTGTTCTTTTTAAAAACCACATATGGATCCACTAGAGTCATTGCATGTCTATTCTTTTCATAAAACACATGGATCCACCAATGTCATTAAATATGTGTTATTTTCACAAACCACATATGGATCCACCAGTGTCATTGCATGTGTGTTCTTTTCATTAACTACATACGGATCCACTAGAGTCATTGCATGTGTGTTCTTTTCATTAACCACAGCTAGTGTCATTGCATGCCTATTCTTTTAATAAACCACATGGATCCACCAGTGTCATTGCATGTGTGTTCTTTTCACAAACCACATATGGATCCACTAGAGTCATTGCATGTGTGTTATTTTCATGAACCACATGGATCCACCAGTGTCATTACATGTGTGTTCTTTTCATGAACCACAGCTAGAGTCATTGCATGTCTATTCTTTTCACGAACCACATATAGATCCACTAGAGCCATTGCACGTCTATTCATCTCATAAACCACATGTGGATCCACCAGTGTGATTGCATGTCTATTCTTTTAACAAACCAGATGGATCCATTAGAGTTCATTGAATGTGTGTTCTTGTCACAAACCACATATGGATCCAGCAGTGTCATTGCATGTGTGTTATTTTCATAAACCACAGCTAGAGTCATTGCATGTGTGTTCTTTTCCTAAACCACATATGGATCCACCAGAGTCATTGCATGTGTGTTATTTTCATGAACCACATGGATCCACCAGTGTCATTGCATGTATTTTCTTTTCATGAACCACAACTAGAGTCATTGCATGTCTATTCTTTTCACGAACCACATATGGATCCACTAGAGTCATTGCACGTCTATTCAACTCATAAACCACATGTGGATCCACCAGTGTCATTGCATGTCTATTATTTTAACAAACCAGATGGATCCATTAGAGTTCATTGAATGTGTGTTCTTTTCACAAACCACATATGGATCCACTAGTGTCATTGCATGTGTGTTATTTTAATAAACCACAGCTAGACTCATTGCATGTGTGTTCTTTTCATAAACCACATCTGGATCCACCAGAGTCACGGCATATTTGTTATTTTCATGAACCACATGGATCCACCAGTGTCATTGCATGTATTTTCTTTTCATGAACCACAACTAGAGTCATTGCATGTCTATTCTTTTCACGAACCACATATGGATCCACTAGAGTCATTGCACGTCTTTTTAACTCATAAACCACATGTGGATCCACCAGTGTCATTGCATGTCTATTCTTTTAACAAACCAGATGGATCCATTAGAGTTCATTGAATGTGTGTTCTTTTCACAAACCACATATGGATCCAGCAGTGTCATTGCATGTGTGTTATTTTCATAAACCACAGCTAGAGTCATTGCATGTGTGTTCTTTTCCTAAACCACATATGGATCCACCAGAGTCATTGCACGTGTGTTATTTTCATGAACCACATGGATCCACCAGTGTCATTGCATGTATTTTCTTTTCATGAACCACAACTAGAGTCATTGCATGTCTATTCTTTTCACGAACCACATATGGATCCACTAGAGTCATTGCACGTCTATTCAACTCATAAACCACATGTGGATCCACCAGTGTCATTGCATGTCTATTCTTTTAACAAACCAGATGGATCCATTAGAGTTCATTGAATGTGTGTTCTTTTCACAAACCACATATGGATCCAGCAGTGTCATTGCATGTGTGTTATTTTCATAAACCACAGCTAGAGTCATTGCATGTGTGTTCTTTTCCTAAACCACATATGGATCCACCAGAGTCACTGCATGTGTGTTATTTTCATGAACCACATGGATCCACCAGTGTCATTGCATGTATTTTCTTTTCATGAACCACAACTAGAGTCATTGCATGTCTATTCTTTTCACGAACCACATATGGATCCACTAGAGTCATTGCACGTCTATTCAACTCATAAACCACATGTGGATCCACCAGTGTCATTGCATGTCTCTTCTTTTAACAAACCAGATGGATCCATTAGAGTTCATTGAATGTGTGTTCTTTTCACAAACCACATATGGATCCACTAGTGTCATTGCATGTGTGTTATTTTCATAAACCACAGCTAGAGTCATTGCATGTGTGTTCTTTTCATAAACCACATCTAGATCCACCAGAGTCACGGCATATTTATTATTTTCATTAACCACATGGATCCACCAGTGTCATTGCATGTATTTTCTTTTCATGAACCACAACTAGAGTCATTGCATGTCTATTCTTTTCACGAACCACATATGGATCCACTAGAGTCATTGCACGTCTATTCAACTCATAAACCACATGTGGATCCACCAGTGTCATTGCATGTCTATTCTTTTAACAAACCAGATGGATCCATTAGAGTTCATTGAATGTGTGTTCTTTTCACAAACCACATATGGATCCAGCAGTGTCATTGCATGTGTGTTATTTTCATAAACCACAGCTAGAGTCATTGCATGTGTGTTCTTTTCCTAAACCACATATGGATCCACCAGAGTCATTGCATGTGTGTTATTTTCATGAACCACATGGATCCACCAGTGTCATTGCATGTATTTTCTTTTCATGAACCACAACTAGAGTCATTGCATGTCTATTCTTTTCACGAACCACATATGGATCCACTAGAGTCATTGCACGTCTATTCAACTCATAAACCACATGTGGATCCACCAGTGTCATTGCATGTCTCTTCTTTTAACAAACCAGATGGATCCATTAGAGTTCATTGAATGTGTGTTCTTTTCACAAACCACATATGGATCCACTAGTGTCATTGCATGTGTGTTATTTTCATAAACCACAGCTAGAGTCATTGCATGTGTGTTCTTTTCATAAACCACATCTGGATCCACCAGAGTCATGGCATATTTGTTATTTTCATAAACCACATGGATCCACCAGTGTCATTGCATGTGTGTTCTTTTCATTAACCACAACTCGAGTCATTGCATGTCTGTTCTTTTCATAAACCACATATGAATCCACCAGAGTCATTGCATGTATTTTGTTTTCATAAACCACATGGATCCACCAGTGTCATTGTATGTGTATTCTTTTTACAAACCACATATGGATCCACCAATGTCATTGCATGTGTGTTCTTTTCATTAACCACATATGGATCCACTAGTTTCATTGCATGTGTGTTCTTTTCATTAACCATAGCTAGTGTTATTGCATATTTATTCTTTTCATAAAGCACATGGATCCACAGAGTCATTGCATGTGTGTTCTTTTCATGAACCACAACTAGAGTCATTGAATGTGTGTTCTTTTGACAAACCACATATGGATCCACTAGAGTCATTGCATGTCTATTCTTTTCATAAAACACATGGATCCACCAATGTCATTAAATATGTGTTATTTTCACAAACCACATATGGATCCACCAGTGTCATTGCATGTCTGTTCTTTTCATTAACTACATATGGATCCACTAGAGTCATTGCATGTGTGTTCTTTTCATTAACCACAGCTAGTGTCATTGCATGCCTATTCTTTTCATAAACCACATGGATCCACCAGTGTCATTGCATGTGTGTTCTTTTCACAAACCACATATGGATCCACCAGGGTCATTGCATGTGTGTTATTTTCATGAACCACATGGATCCACCAATGTCATTGCATGTGTGTTCTTTTCATGAAACACAGCTAGAGTCATTGCATGTCTATTCTTTTCACGAACCACATATGGATCCACTAGAGTCATTGCACGTCTATTCATCTCATAAACCACATGTGGATCCACTAGTGTCATTGCATGTTTGTTCTTTTCACAAAGCACATGGAACCATTAAAGTTCATTGAATGTGTGTTCTTTTCACAAACCACATATGGATCTAGCAGTGTCATTGCATGTGTGTTATTTTCATAAACCATAGCTAGAGTCATTGCATGTGTGTTCTTTTCCTAAACCACATATGGATCCACCAGAGTCATTGCATGTGTGTTATTTTCATGAACCACATGGATCCACTAGTGTCATTGCATGTGCTTTATTTTCATTAACCACAACTAGAGTCATTGCATGTCTGTTCTATTCACAAACAACATATGGATCCACCACAGAGATTGCATGTCAGTTCTTTTCATAAACCACATGGACCCACCAGTCTCATTGAATGTGTGTTCTTTTCACAAACCACATATGGATCCACCACTATCATTCCATCTGTGTTCTTTTCATTAACCACATATGGATCCACTAGAGTCATTGCATGTGTGTTCTTTTCATTAACCACAGCTAGTGTCAGTGCATGTTTGTTCTTTTCATAAACCACATGGATCCACTAGTGTCATTGCATGTGTTTTCTTTTCACAAACCACACATGGACCCACCAGTGTCATTGAATGTGTGTTATTTTCATGAACCACAACTAGAGGCATTACATGTGTGTTATTTTCACAAACCACATATCGATCCACCAGAGTCATTGCATGTCTGTTCTTTTCATAAACCACATGGATCCACCACTGTCATTGCATGTATGTTCTTTTCATATGTGTTCTGATCCTAAACCACAGCTAGAGTCTTTGCATGTGTGTTCTTTTCATAACACACATATGGATCCACCAGAGTCATTGCATGTGTGTTATTTTTATGAACCACAGCTCGAGTCATTGCAGGTGTGTTCTTTCCATAAACCACATCTGGATCCACCAGAGTCACGGCATATTTGTTATTTTCATGAACCACATGGATCCACCAGTGTCATTACATGTATTTTCTTTTCATGAACCACAACTAGAGTCATTGCATGTCTATTCTTTTCACGAACCACATATGGATCCACTAGAGTCATTGCACGTCTATTCAACTCATAAACCACATGTGGATCCACCAGTGTCATTGCATGTCTATTCTTTTAACAAACCAGATGGATCCATTAGAGTTCATTGAATGTGTGTTCTTTTCACAAACCACATATGGATCCAGCAGTGTCATTGCATGTGTGTTATTTTCATAAACCACAGCTAGAGTCATTGCATGTGTGTTCTTTTCCTAAACCACATATGGATCCACCAGAGTCATTGCATGTGTGTTATTTTCATGAACCACATGGATCCACCAGTGTCATTGCATGTATTTTCTTTTCATGAACCACAACTAGAGTCATTGCATGTCTATTCTTTTCACGAACCACATATGGATCCACTAGAGTCATTGCACGTCTATTCAACTCATAAACCACATGTGGATCCACCAGTGTCATTGCATGTCTCTTCTTTTAACAAACCAGATGGATCCATTAGAGTTCATTGAATGTGTGTTCTTTTCACAAACCACATATGGATCCACTAGTGTCATTGCATGTGTGTTATTTTCATAAACCACAGCTAGAGTCATTGCATGTGTGTTCTTTTCATAAACCACATCTGGATCCACCAGAGTCACGGCATATTTATTATTTTCATTAACCACATGGATCCACCAGTGTCATTGCATGTATTTTCTTTTCATGAACCACAACTAGAGTCATTGCATGTCTATTCTTTTCACGAACCACATATGGATCCACTAGAGTCATTGCACGTCTATTCAACTCATAAACCACATGTGGATCCACCAGTGTCATTGCATGTCTATTCTTTTAACAAACCAGATGGATCCATTAGAGTTCATTGAATGTGTGTTCTTTTCACAAACCACATATGGATCCAGCAGTGTCATTGCATGTGTGTTATTTTCATAAACCACAGCTAGAGTCATTGCATGTCTGTTCTTTTCCTAAACCACATATGGATCCACCAGAGTCATTGCATGTGTGTTATTTTCATGAACCACATGGATCCACCAGTGTCATTGCATGTATTTTCTTTTCATGAACCACAACTAGAGTCATTGCATGTCTATTCTTTTCACGAACCACATATGGATCCACTAGAGTCATTGCACGTCTATTCAACTCATAAACCACATGTGGATCCACCAGTGTCATTGCATGTCTCTTCTTTTAACAAACCAGATGGATCCATTAGAGTTCATTGAATGTGTGTTCTTTTCACAAACCACATATGGATCCACTAGTGTCATTGCATGTGTGTTATTTTCATAAACCACAGCTAGAGTCATTGCATGTGTGTTCTTTTCATAAACCACATCTGGATCCACCAGAGTCACGGCATATTTGTTATTTTCATAAACCACATGGATCCACCAGTGTCATTGCATGTGTGTTCTTTTCATTAACCACAACTCGAGTCATTGCATGTCTGTTCTTTTCATAAACCACATATGAATCCACCAGAGTCATTGCATGTATTTTGTTTTCATAAACCACATGGATCCACCAGTGTCATTGTATGTGTATTCTTTTTACAAACCACATATGGATGCACCAATGTCATTGCATGTGTGTTTTTTTCATTAACCACATATGGATCCACTAGTTTCATTGCATGTGTGTTCTTTTCATTAACCATAGCTAGTGTTATTGCATATTTATTCTTTTCATAAAGCACATGGATCCACAGAGTCATTGCATGTGTGTTCTTTTCATGAACCACAACTAGAGTCATTGAATGTGTGTTCTTTTGACAAACCACATATGGATCCACTAGAGTCATTGCATGTCTATTCTTTTTATAAAACACATGGATCCACCAATGTCATTAAATATGTGTTATTTTCACAAACCACATCTGGATCCACCAGTGTCATTGCATGTCTGTTCTTTTCATTAACTACATATGGATCCACTAGAGTCATTGCATGTGTGTTCTTTTCATTAACCACAGCTAGTGTCATTGCATGCCTATTCTTTTCATAAACCACATGGATCCACCAGTGTCATTGCATGTGTGTTCTTTTCACAAACCACATATGGATCCACCAGAGTCATTGCATGTGTGTTATTTTCATGAACCACATGGATCCACCAATGTCATTGCATGTGTGTTCTTTTCATGAAACACAGCTAGAGTCATTGCATGTCTATTCTTTTCACGAACCACATATGGATCCACTAGAGTCATTGCACGTCTATTCATCTCATAAACCACATGTGGATCCACTAGTGTCATTGCATGTTTGTTCTTTTCACAAAGCACATGGAACCATTAAAGTTCATTGAATGTGTGTTCTTTTCACAAACCACATATGGATCTAGCAGTGTCATTGCATGTGTGTTATTTTCATAAACCATAGCTAGAGTCATTGCATGTGTGTTCTTTTCCTAAACCACATATGGATCCACCAGAGTCATTGCATGTGTGTTATTTTCATGAACCACATGGATCCACCAGTGTCATTGCATGTATTTTCTTTTCATGAACCACAACTAGAGTCATTGCATGTCTATTCTTTTCACGAACCACATATGGATCCACTAGAGTCATTGCACGTCTATTCAACTCATAAACCACATGTGGATCCACCAGTGTCATTGCATGTCTCTTCTTTTAACAAACCAGATGGATCCATTAGAGTTCATTGAATGTGTGTTCTTTTCACAAACCACATATGGATCTAGCAGTGTCATTGCATGTGTGTTATTTTCATAAACCATAGCTAGAGTCATTGCATGTGTGTTCTTTTCCTAAACCACATATGGATCCACCAGAGTCATTGCATGTGTGTTATTTTCATGAACCACATGGATCCACCAGTGTCATTGCATGTGCTTTATTTTCATTAACCACAACTAGAGTCATTGCATGTCTGTTCTATTCACAAACAACATATGGATCCACCACAGAGATTGCATGTCAGTTCTTTTCATAAACCACATGGACCCACCAGTGTCATTGAATGTGTGTTATTTTCACAAACCACATATGGATCCACCACTATCATTCCATCTGTGTTCTTTTCATTAACCACATATGGATCCACTAGAGTCATTGCATGTGTGTTCTTTTCATTAACCACAGCTAGTGTCATTGCATGTTTGTTCTTTTCATAAACCACATGGATCCACTAGTGTCATTGCATGTGTGTTCTTTTCACAAACCACACATGGACCCACCAGTGTCATTGAATGTGTGTTATTTTCATGAACCACAACTAGAGGCATTACATGTGTGTTATTTTCACAAACCACATATCGATCCACCAGAGTCATTGCATGTCTGTTCTTTTCATAAACCACATGGATCCACCACTGTCATTGCATGTATATTCTTTTCATATGTGTTCTGATCCTAAACCACAGCTAGAGTCATTGCATGTGTGTTCTTTTCATAACACACATATGGATCCACCAGAGTCATTGCATGTGTGTTATTTTTATGAACCACATGGATCCACCAGTGTCATTGTATGTGTGTTCTTTTCATGAACCACAATAGGAGTCATTGAATGTGTGTTCTTTTCACAAACCACATATAGATCCACCAGAGTCATTGCATGTCTTTTCTTTTCATAAACCACATGGATCCACCAGTGTCATTGAAAGTGTGTTCTTTTCACAAACCACATATGGATCCACCAGTGTCATTGCATGTGTGTTCTTTTCATTAACCACATATTGATCTACTAGAGTCATTGCATGTGTGTTCTTTTCATTAACCACAGCTAGTGTCATTGCATGTTTGTTCTTTTCATAAACCACATGGATGTAACATCCCAATTTCAGCAACCCTGATTAGTTGTCCAGAATGCAAAAATCAGGGGGAACAAAAACTTTTTCTTGTTCATTGGTGCAGTGTTTGCTTGTGGTCTGTTTGTGCTTGTGCATGTGACTGTATACCATATGATACTCCTTACCTCACCATCAGTTGACAAAGGCTATTTAACAAAACTATCCTGGCTCATCTTACTTATTCTCAAATGTTCTGGCATCTCAAAACCTGAGCCAAGATGCTTATGTGACCAAAACTATTTTAGTAGCTTCTATTGACAAAACTATGGAGATATATATAACATAATCTCCTTATGTTTTCAAGACAGAACCTTCAACTACTCTTACCTCTAGCATCCCCAAAACCTTTTAGTAAGCTTTTGAATTCTACCCTTGGTAGAGATACCAAGAGACCCTCATCTTATTCCAAACTACAACCTTTTCAAATACCCATCCTCACCTCAAGCTAGGTTGGAGGGTAACCCTAGTAGTAGTTGATTTGTTTGTAAGATGAGTTGTCTTGATCTGTTGCTTGATTTGTCTGCTTAGGAGATAGTATGAGGTACTCCAGGAGCTCATCACTAGGATCAAGATGTTTCCAAATCACCACACCCTAAGCAAGAATACAAAGCTGAATCCAATCTCTAGCCACCAGGTGATCCTCTAAAACCCTTAACTAGATCAATTCTGCAGTGATCCATTCCAGAAGTCTCCAAGTCAATGAAGACTAATATCAAGCATGGATCCCTTATACTAAATCTACTCTTCAACATCATCCACTTGATGATGCTTTGGTACCTTGCAACCCAGCAAATCATCACCACCCACATTCTAGTCAAAAACGATAAATCTGCCAAATTTGACTGTCTGGAAAACTATTCCCAACATCACCCCTTTGGATGTCCCCCTTTCTCAACCCTTGTGCACTATTGGTAATGCACTTGAACCATCTTGTTAACCATCCTAAGGACTACCAAGGCCAACATTTTCCCTTGGTTAGATCATCCTTCAACCCACTTGTTCTTGATGGTTTTGCAGGCAAGAAAATAACTTTTCCTGCAAATCTTATCAACATGCCTACTTTGACAGAAGCTCACACCATCATCCAACCTTCTATGGACCAACTCTTTGCATGGTTGTGTTCTACTCATATAGGTCTATCAACATCTACTTCACTGGTTCCAAGTGGATCTTTGTGCTTTTTAAACCCACAAGGTTTTGTAGGCTAGTTGATAATCTGCTTTGGCAAGCTTATTTTATTCAAAGTTTGAAATCAATTCTTGGTGAACTCAAGCAAGATCAAGCTCAAAACTCTATACCATGTTCATGTACATGACTTGGTCTAACAATCCATATATACCTTGTATCAAGGTGAGCTCTGAGCTCCAAGATCCAACAAGGTTTTGGTGGTATAAAAATAACATCACCCTAGATCCACAACCCCTTGTTTTCCATCTAATTCAAGTTGGATTTCCAATTCCCAAGGTTGCAACTGCTTGCTAAACCTTGCCTACATCATCTACCTTGATCATCAAGATTTATCAAATATTATCCATAATTATTATGCTCAAATATTATCCACCTTGGTTTTTGCCCAGAAACCGCTGCTCCGGATGGCACCGTCGAGCTCCGGCGAAGCCCGCCTCGGACGCCATCGCACGATCGAGATCCCGGCGTGAACCCTGCCTTCCCCCCTCTTTGGACTCGGCTCGATGCACTGCGTCGCCTCCATGCCTTCCCTGTCGTCGGCGTGGCCTCAGGTGAGCCTCCTACATCGCCCCCGTCGCCCTAGGGTTCCTGCTGCGCCGCCTCTGTCTTAGCGGAGACGACGGCCTCGAGCCATCGATCTCGCCTAAAATAGACGGCCCTGGAGCCTCCATACCCTTTCGCCCCTCAACGCCACTAACGCGCAGGCCCTGTTGCCAGGATTTCAAACCCCTTCCCGCGTGCCGCCTGCCCGGCTAGGCCACCTTCTTGCCGCCCGGCCCAACTACTCCCAGACCCCAGCCCAGTAGCCCCTGCCCCTGTTCTTTTTAAATTCTTTTTCCAGATCTGTTAAATACCTGTTTGGTTTAATTCAAAATGAAAATGGAAAACAAGTTGTATTGTCCCGATCTAATTTTTACCAAGTACCCAAGTGTTTTGTACAACATGCAGACCCAGTCCCTTGCCAAAAATAATCCTTATTATTTTCTGGCATTTAATCTTCTAAAGAGTATATTTTACACTAAATAATTTCCTATGGGAATTGTACATATCCATTTGGGATGAATCAAAGTTCTCCTGGAAGGTAATTGCTATACCACTCAATTACCATATGCTTATGTCAAGGTGAACCCTGGTTTTATCCCAGTAAAAATAACAAAATCCATCCATATCTTTCATTAGAAAATTCCCTAGGCATATATCTAAAACACCTTTGAGTCAAATTCCAAGCCCCAGAGAAGTGGAACATCAATACCTATCTAAAATCAGGAGATAAGGATTTATTGAACCCCTGTTAAATTTTAGTGAATTAAATACTTCTGTAAGGGGTATTATCACTAGATAAATCATTCCAGGAGTTTGACAACTCCAAAAAGAGTGAATCCAATTCCTACAGAAAGGTCTTCTAAATGCCTACCATTTTCCCTTGGAATCAAATCAAAAGCCTCTATAGATTAAATCTGGTAACAAAGACAAGTTATCTACAGAACTGCCTTTGGGAATTTCTTGACGACATTCTGGTAAATATTTTGGCATGATTCCAACTCTCAGTGAACAAGTACATCAAGACCTACCTAACCCTCCAAGGAATTAAAATTTTGGAGCTCCAGAACTTTTCTGGTGAATTCTTTCCTAAAACTAGAGCTTTTATCACTAAAATGTTCATAAGAAATTAAAGAAAAAGGATAAATTAGTGAAACCACTTTTGTTGGCTTCATTTTATCAACACCTATCTGGTGGTATCATTGGTACACAATGGTATCATACTGAATAGGTCATTAGTCCAAAAACCCCTCTTAGGTAGTTCCTCAACAATAAACCCTATGGGGTGTTCATTCCCTTCTCTAAGGCCATCTTAATCTCCTAAATCCAATCCTCTCAAAACCTACTGAATTGAGTAATGTGTGGTATGTTCTTATTGCTGTATGGTTTTGATGCTTGAATGCTTTGTTTGATTGTGGACTTGTTTGTTTGCATGTATACTCGATGACGATGATAGTTGCGCTTGTATTGACGCCGAGAAGAATAGATCTTATTATTGGTATTGGTATTCTTGGTTTTATAAAGAAGAAGTCCCGGGACATTATGCCATTTTCTGATCTTAGGCAAGCCAGCTTCTTGCTCATAAGCCTTGTCCTACTGTTCTACTTATGCATGTTTTATCTACCGTCTATTTAAAACTGCATTGTTTTACTATATGTTGATGTATATATGGTAGTGGTTTGGCTCCTCCAAACCATTACTCTTTTGTACTATTAAGTACAACCCACTTTGGTGACACCTACTTGTACCTAGTAGAATAGACGGTGTATTATGCCATACCCTTTGGAGAACTTGTTTTAGCCGAAGCAAAAAAACTAGAGGATGGGAAGACCCCGGAAAAAGTTTTACCAAATGTTTTATGATAAAACCTTAGTGAGGTGGGACCTCCCAAGAGTTGTTGAGAAAGAAAAAGGTTTTGTTTTACAAAATGCTGAAGGAAAGATGGAGGAAAAAGGTTTATGAAAACGCACCCGGTTCTTTGCAGTTTTGCTTGAACAATTAACCTTGTGGAACCACATTACTCTGGAATGGGACAGGGCTAGATTTGATGGTTGTCTATTCTGGTATAAGCCGCCTCGTAACTACTACAGGGGATCGTGATCCCTGGAGGGTGGGCCTTCTCACATAAGGGTCCATGTGGGACATCGACCTGGAGAAGGAACAAAGGGTCTGCTGGCCTCCACGCGTTACTATGAGCCCCTCATTGAAAAAAGCGCACACTCGATAAGTGGAAAAAGCGCTCCGGTTGGTCCTAGGTACCCGACGTCCCGGTGTTGAGGGGAATAACACTCATAGGGTAGGCACTTCTATTTGAGTGGGCATCCGGAGAGTCTTGATCGGTTACTCGACCCACGATCGGTGAAGATTAGTGTAGTGTACCCGGATGGTGTGGGTAAAGTGTATAACCTCTACAGAGTGTAAATCTATTCGAATAGCCGTGTCCGTGGTCATGGACGGTTGGGAAGGTTGCTATAGAGCGGTGCTGGTTTTGTTTTCAAAAAGGATTTTGGAAAAAGCAAAGGCTTTAAAAAAATTTGACCATGGGATGGTCGGAAAGGAGAAAGGTTTTGACCATGGGATGGTCAGAAAGGAATGAAAGGAGTTTGGTTGTGGGACGACCGGGAGAAAGGAACAAAGGGGTGACCCAGTCCTGATGTTTTCCAAAACTTTTCAAAAAGGTTTCCAAAATGTTTTACAAAAGTTTTTAGCAAAGATATGTAGATGCTATATCTACAAGAGAAAATAATTGAGAAAAGAACCTCTCTTGGAGACCTCCTACTACCATAGCCATAATACATATCCTCTTGTTATTACTATTGTCTTAAGGTGGTTTGCGAGTACTTTCAAAGTACTCACTAGCATTGTCCCTGGCTATTAACTTGGTCAGATATCAAGAAGAGGTGAAGTGGACGACTACACGAGCTAGGACGTTCTCCCAGTCAGTTGCTTGTAGGTTAAGGCATGGATCAGGCTCTACGCTTGATGAAGTTCTGCTGATGATTATTGATGTAGCCATAATGGCACCTATGTAAGTCTTGTATTTTGGTATGTTTTGGATGTTGTAATGATACTTTTCGATTATGTGCCACGACTAATTGATCATGGGATCGTGGTTATATGCGTAACAGGGATTCTCGGAGGATTAATCCGGGGGCCCCACAGACTTAGTATCAGAGCCATCCTGACTATAGGAGAACCTTAGTTAGCATGGTCGTTAGACAGGAACCTTATTTTGAAAACCCCGGTTTTCGAAAACTAGTTTCTCAATGAGTTTCAAAAAGTTCGACTTCTTCTCTTACTCTAAGTAAATGCTTTCGAAAATGGTTTCCTCTAACTCTCGCCCAAACTTCAAACCTATGGATTTTAAATAACTAGGATCTGGAACCCGGTGAAGACAATGAGAACAAAATAAAGACAAGCAACTACCAGGAAACACAAGTAGACTCCAATATCGCTCTACCCGCAGAATCCTCACCATCAGAAGACATCGGGTGTTGCACTATCAAGAAATGTCCAAAATATGACGAAGGCTTCATCTGCAAGATAGTGACTCCGACTTGAAGAAATACGATATCTAGGGTCAATAGTCCTAAGAATAGGATTCCCCTACATCGCGAGTAGTTAACTCCTTGGTCCCTAGCGTTGACCGTGTTTGCTTGCCTAAGTGCATCATGTGTTGCTTGATGTGTGCTGTTTGCCGAGGACATTGCGATCCCCTCGCTCTGTTCACCTTGTTTGTATGCTCTGGTTTGCTTTGACCTCCTTGAAAATGTGACTCGAGGATCGATAACCCACCTAGTAACTCAGGAAACCCCTGTGTTAGATGTCGGTAATGAGACCCAGACTAACCTCGAGAGTATATGAGAGGAAAAGCATCGCAAGAACCAGGAGTTAGACACCGTCAAGTCAGAATCAACTCGAAGATATCACCTCAACAGGACAGCATACCTCGTCAAACTCACCTCACAAGACTCGTCAATAGCACCACACTCCCTTGTTCCTCATTCTACTCCAGCAAGAATTCCGTTGGAGCTGGAAGTCGATCACCGAAGGATCCTCAATATCCATAAGAAACCACCTGATAAGTCAACCAAGACAAGAACCTAACCACACTAACCTTTAGTGTATTAGAGCTTCTAACCGCCTCAGTAGACTAACTAATCTAGACGACCCTACCCAAAATAACGGAATGTTCCTCCCTAGAAGGTCAGAGCTACCCCTGAAGTCAGATGATTAGGAAGTGTGAAGACAACGAGTCTACTTCACCAGCAAGTAGAAGCAATGCAAGAAATGCCAATGAAGACAGCATACTCGACGCTGACTACTTCTACCATGCCTAACTACTAGCAAGAGAGTCGTAAACCGCTAGCTTGCCCTGAGCTAACTCCATAAGGATTCGTTAGGAAACCACCCCTGCCAAGGTTTATAGAATAGGGCATCACTTGTCGACCTTAGCTCAAGACTCCAGGAAGATACAACCTTCCGCTAACATCAGTTCGGCACTCCAAGACAGAAGATCCGCACCCCTCCCGAAGCACCTTAGTGAAGCTCTAAGGTGGAAAGACTCCGTCTTTCCACTAAATCTTTAGAAGACTGTCTACCAGAATATACTTCAGAAAATATCTCCGGCTCCGAAGTCTTCCCGCCAAGCAACAACCCGTGAGTTATCCGGAGAGAAACTAACTGAAGATTCTACAAAGTCCCTCCGCTACCTCAGCTGAAGACCCACCCGAAGGACTGCCGAACCGCTAACCCCTAGGTCCTTAATGCTTAGAGGACATGAGACTCCAATGACTCCACCAGGCTAAGTATGAATAATAGTAGTATATATGCCCGGTAGGCCATACCTTCACTGACACCTTCTGAAGACCTCGACTCCAGGAGAAGGATGGACGACAGTCTTCCAAACTTCATCCAATTACTCCAAGAAGGAAGGGTTACCTCCACTCCTAGAATTCTATCCTAGTTTAACCCAGTCTTTCCCACCAAAATAGAGTAACCCTTCACTAGAAGCAAACTCAGGAGTCTCGACCGTAAAGCCGGCAACCAGGATACGCTACGACCATAAGGAAAAGCTGTGAATCTCTAGAGAGAGGTACACCTAGCTGTAGAATTCTATCCTCAGACGAGTACTCCTTGAAGTTTAGAATCCCAATAGTCCGCCTAGTCTAAGCCCTCGAGATATCGATCCCTGAAGGAATACAAGATGATTCCCTGAAATCAAGGCCGGACTCTGCTCAACTCTCTGTGCATCCCGGAAGACCGAAGCCCAACTTCATCGATAGAGTAGTCAATTTCAAAGACGGAGTCTATAAGATAGTACGCGTAAGACACCTAGTATCAACGCGGCACAACATCCCCTAACCCTACTCTCCTGAATCTCGGGACGAGATTCTTTTAAGGGGGAAAGGTCTAAAATATCCCAATTTCAGCAACCCTGATTAGTTGTCCAGAATGCAAAAATTAGGGGGAACAAAAACTTTTTCTTGTTCATTGGTGTAGTGTTTGCTTGTGTTCTGTTTGTGCTTGTGCATGTGAGTGTATACCATATGATACTCCTTACCTCACCATCAGTTGACAAAGGCTATTTAACAAAACTATCCTGGCTCATCTTACTTATTCTCAAATGTTCTGGCATCTCAAAACCTGAGCCAAGATGCTTATGTGACCAAAACTATTTTAGTAGATTCTATTGACAAAACTATGGAGAGATATATAACATAATCTCCTTATGTTTTCAAGACAGAACCTTCAACTACTCTTACCTCTAGGATCTCCAAAACATTTTAGTAAGCTTTTGAATTCTATCCTTGGTAGAGATACCAAGAGACCCTCATCTTATTCCAAACTACAACCTTTTCAAATACCCATCCTTACCTCAAGCTAGGTTGGAGGGTAACCCTAGTAGTAGTTGATTTGTTTGTAAGATGAGTTGTCTTGATCTGCTGCTTGATTTGTCTATTTAAGACATAGTATGAGGTACTCAAGGAGATCATCACTAGGATCAAGATGTTTCCAAATCACCACACCCTAAGCAAGAATACAAAGCTGAATCCAATCTCTAGCCACCAGGTGATCCTCTAAAACCCTTAACTAGATCAATTCTGCAGTGATCCATTCCAGAAGTCTCCAAGTCAATGAAGACCAATATCAAGCATGGATCCCTTATACTCAATCTACTCTTCAACATCATCCACTTGATGATGCTTTAGTACCTTGCAACCCAGCAAATCATCACCACCCACATTCTAGTCAAAAATGATAAATCTGCCAAATTTGACTGTCTGGAAAACTATTCCCAACATCACCCCTTTGGATGTCCCCCTTTCTCAACCCTTGTGCACTATTGGCAATGCACTTGAACCATATTGTTAACCATACTAAGGACTACCAAGGCCAACATTTTCCCTTGGTTAGATCATCCTTCAACCCACTTGTTCTTGATGGTTTTGCAGGCAAGAAAATAACTTTTCCTGCAAATCTTATCAACATGCCTACTTTGACAGAAGCTCACACCATCATCCAACCTTATATGGACCAAATCTTTGCATGGTTGTGTTCTACTCATATAGGTCTATCAACATCTACTTCACTTGTTCCAAGTGGATCTTTGTGCTTCTTAAACCCACAAGGTTTTGAAGGCTAGTTGATAATCTGCTTTGGGAAGCTTATTTTATTCAAAGTTTGAAATCAATTCTTGGTGAACTCAAGCAAGATCAAGCTCAAAACTCTATACTATGTTGATGTACATGACTTGGTCTAACAATCCATCTATCCCTTGCATCAAGGTGAGCTCTAAGCTCCAAGATCCAACAAGGTTTTGGTGGTATAAAAATAACATCACCCTAGATCCACAACCCCTTGTTTTCCATCTAATTCAAGTTGGATTTCCAATTCCCAAGGTTGCAACTGCTTGATACACCTTGTCTAAATCATCTACCTTAATCATCAAGATTTGTCAAATATTATCCATAATTATTATGGCTCCAAATCTAATAAATCTCCTTATTAGTCAAAATCTCTAAAACTCCTTTCCCAAAGGAAAGTTTGGTTTTTGCCAAAACACTTCCCCAATTCTAAGCTCTTTTGAGGCCCATATATCATACCCTATCTTCCCACTTCAAAAATAAATATTTTTGAAGAGCTTTATTATTTCTTTTTTCCCATTTTCTTAAATGGCTGAATTGGAATAATAATTGTTTTAAATACTTTTATCTTCCAATAAATCTTGGGAGAATTCCCCTAAGTGTGTATTCACATTTGGGACCATCCCCAACAAAAAATCAACCTTGTCCAATGTAAAATTATCAAATGATCTTCTGGAAACTACTTCTGCACTTTTTGGATAAATGATTCTAAGTGGAATTAAAATCCTCTGAAAAATTCCAAATAATTCCTAGAGAGGTCCCTTAACCTCATCTATCTCCCAGTACCATTTCCTCATATTGTCCAATGCAAGTTTTTGAACTTTCTTTATAACCCCCTATTTGATCAAAATTGCCAACTAATCAAATCCACTACTCAAACCCACTCAAATCCTTATCAAAAGCTTGACCAGAACCTCTCTCAAGCACCCATCTCACTCCTGGTCAAAATCCCAGTAGTACACCCCTCTCCCTTGTCCCATGTGCTTGGAAGAGAGACAGAGACAAACAAGTGGGACCAATTAATTGCAGCAGCCTCCACCACTCTTTCCCTATCTCTATGCCGACCAGATGACCCACACCACCCCTCCACCGCCCTCCTTGACCAATCCCAAGCCAGCTCCACCCCTCCTCCATGTCCAAAATGGACATTGCCTATCCCCAACTCCCTTTCCCTTTTAAATAGGCCAGAGGCCACCCCGTGCCTCCCTTGCCCCTTATTTGCATCCTCTCCCCCTCACCTACAATCCACTCCCCCTCCCTCGCTCTGTACTGACCAGGGGGCGAGAAGAAAGGCCTCCTCGGCCATCGGCAAGATCTGAGCCCCGAGCTCTCTCCCTAGCCTCCTAGCTTCTGCATGTCATTGTACATCAACCCCTTCGTCCTCCTGCATCTAATCCACCTAGGATTTTTCCAAGAAACTGATGCTCCGGACGGCACCGTCGAGCTCCGGCGAAGCCCGCCTCAGACGCCATCGCACAAGCGAGATCCCGGCATGAACCCTGCCTTCCCACCCCTCTTCGGACTCGGCTCGATGCACCACGTCGCCTCCACACCTCCCCCGTTGTCGGCACGGCCTTAGGTGAGCACCCTGCGTCGCCCCGTCGCCCTAGGGGTCCCGCTGCGCCGCCTCTGTCTCAGCGGACACGATGGCCTCGAGCCATCGATCTTGCCTAAAACGGACGGCCCTGGAGCCTCCATACCCCTTCTCCCTCCACATCGACGACGGGCCTCGTGCCAGGATTTCAAACCCGTCCCGCCTGCCTTTGCCTGGCTCACGCCTTCTGCCACCCACCTTCTCCCGGCCCAGAGCTAGCCCCGAGCTTTTTCTTTTTAAATTCTTTTTCCAGATCCGTTAAATACCTGTTTGGTTTAATTCAAAATGAAAATGGAAAACAAGTTGTATTATCCCGATCTAATTTTTACCAAGTACCCAAGTGTTTTGTACAACATGTAGACCCAGTCCCTTGCCAAAACTAATCCTTATTATTTTCTGGCATTTAATCTTCTAAAGAGTATATTTTACACTAAATAATTTCCTATGGGAATTGTGCATATCCATTTGGGATGAATCAAAGTTCTCCTGGAAGGTAATTGCTATACCAATTAATTACCATATGTCTTATGTCAAGGTGAACCCTGGTTTTATCCCAGTAAAAATAACAAAATCCATCTATATCTACCATTAGAAAATTCCCTAGGCATATCGACAACACCTTTGAGTCAAATTCCAACCCCCAGAGAAGTGGAACATCAATACCTATCTAAAACCAGGAGATAAGGATTTATTGAACCCCTGTTAAATTTTAGTGAATTAAATACTTCTATAAGGGGTATTATCACTAGATAAATCATTCCAGGAGTTTGACAACTCCAAAAAGAGTGAATCCAGTTCCTACAGAAAGGTCTTCTAAATGCCTACCATGTGCCCTTGGAATCAAATCAAAAGCCTCTATAGATTAAATCTGGTGACAAAGAAAAGTTATCTACAGAACTGCATTTGGGAATTTCCTGAGGGCATTCTGGTAAATATTTTGGCATGATTCCAACTCTCAGTGAACAAGTACATCAAGACCTACCTAACCATCCAAGGAATTAAAATTCTGGAGCTCCAGAACTTTTCTGGTGCATTCTTTCCTAAAACTAGAGCTTTTATCACTAAAATATTCATAAGAAATTAAAGGGATAAATTAGTGAAACCACTTTTGTTGGCTTCATTTTATCAACAACTATATGTTGGTATCATTGGTACACAATGGTATCATACTGAATAGGTCATTGGTCCAAAAACCCCTCTTAGGTAGTTCCTCGACAATAAACCCTAAGGGGTGTTCATTCCCTTCTCCAAGGCCATCTCAATCTCCTAAATCCAATCCTCTCAAAACCTACAGAATTGAGTAATGTGTGGTATGTTCTTGTTGCTGTATGGTTTTGATGAATGCCTTGTTTGATTGTGGACTTGTTTGTTTGCATGTATACTCGATGACGATGATAGTTGCGCTTGTATTGACACCGAGAAGAAGAGATCTTATTATTGGTATTGGTATTCTTGGTTTTATAAAGAAGAAGTCCAGGGACATTATGCCATATTGCTGATCTCAGGCAAGCCACCTACTTGATCATAAGCCTTGTCCTATTGTTCTACTTATGCATGTTTTATCTACCGTCTATTTAAAACTGCATTGTTTTACTATATGTTGATGTATATATGGTAGTGGTTTGGCTCCTCCGAACCATTACTCTTTTGTACTATTAAGTACAACCCCCTTTGGTGACACCTACTTGTCCCTAGTAGAATAGACGGTGTATTATACCATACCCTTTGGAGACCCTGTTTTAGCCGAAGCAAAAAACTAGAGGATGGGAAGACCCCGGAAAAAGTTTTACCAAATGTTTTATGATAAAACCTTAGTGGGGTGGGACCTCCCAAGAGTTGTTGAGAAATAAAAAGGTTTTGTTTTACAAAATGCTGAAGGAAAGATGGAGGAAAAAGGTTTACCAAAACGCACCTGGTTCTTTGCAGTTTTGCTAGAACAATTAACCCTGTGCAACCACATTACTCTGGAATGGGACAGGGCTAGATTTGATGGTTGTCTATTCTGGTATAAGCCGCCTCGTAACTACTACAGGGGATTGCGATACCTGGAGGGTGGGCCTGCTCACGTAAGGGTCCATGTGGGACATCGACCTAGAGAAGGAACGAAGGGTCTGCTGGCCTCTACGCGTTACTATGAGCCCCTCATTGAAAGCGCACACTCGATAAGTGGAAAAAGCGCTCCGGTTGGTCCTAGGTACCCGACGTCCTGGTGTTGAGGGGAATAACACTCATAGGGTAGGCACTTCTATTTGAGTGGGCATCCGGAGAGTCTTGATCGGTTACTCGACGCACGATCGGTGAAGATCAGGGTAGTGTACCCGGATGGTGTGGGTAAAGTTACAACCTTTGAAGAGTGTAAATCTATTCGAATAGCCATGTCCACGGTCATGGACGGTTGGGAAGGTTGCTGTAGAGCGGTACTGGTTTTGTTATCAAAAAGGATTTCAGAAAAGCAAAGGCTTTAAAAAAAATTTCACCATGGGATGGTCGGAAAGGAGAAAGGTTTTGACCATGGGATGGTCAGAAAGGAATGAAAGGAGTTTGGTTGTGGGACGACCGGGAGAAAGAAACAAAGGGGTGACCCAGTCCTGATGTTTTCCAAAACTTATCAAAAAGGTTTCCAAAATGTTTTACAAAAGTTTTCAGCAAAGATATGTAGATGCTATATCTACAAGAGAAACTAATTGAGAAAAGAACCTCTCTTGGAGCCCTCCTACTACCATAGCCATAATGCATATCCTCTTATTATTACTGTTATCTTAAGGTTGTTTTGCGAGTACATTCAAAGTACTCACTGTCATTGTCCCTGGCTATTAACTTGGTCAGATATCAAGAAGAGGTGAAGTGGACGACTATGCGAGCTAGGACGTTCTCCCAGTCAGTTGCCTGTAGGTTAAGGCATGGATTGGGCTCTACGCTTGATGAAGTTCCGCTGATGATTATTCATGTAGCCATAATGGCACCTATGTAAGTATTGTATTTCAGTATGTTTCGGATGTTGTAATGATACTTGTCGGTTATGTGCCATGACTAACTAATCATGGGATTGTGGTTGTATGCATAACAGGGATTCTTGGAGGATTAATCCGGGGCCCCACAATGGATCCACCAGAGTCATTTCATGTTTGTTCTTTTCACAAGCCACATTTGGATCCACCAGAGTCCACTACAAGAAAAGTTTCCTTCCGCAACAAATTGGCGCGACGGTTGTTGTAGAAGGCGCATCTTCCGTGATGAAATTCTTGGCTCGATCGTGGCTGATGGAAAACTTTTTTTCCCGGTTTCGCGGCCCTCTACTATGACAGATCTGCTAAAAACATGGAGGAACCTCGGCTGGCGCATGGCAGAAGCAAGATTTTCGTTTCCTCATGCGGTGTTGACTTGCCGAAGTCTTTTGAGGCGTGTGGGTCCCGGACGTCAGTGTCTCTAGCAGACCATACTTTTTGGTCATGCCTCCCTGATTTGAACTCGATAATGTTGCTCGAGGCGTCTATCGTTTAGTCAGGCTACTAGGTCCCACATGTCAGCCTCTCATTAGAAGGATCACGTGTATGATGGAATTTTTTTCCTTCGCTCGCGCTACCCTGTTCCGAAGTTGATAGCACTGCTCAATGCATCTACTGTTTAATCAACCTCCTGGGACCCACATGTCATCCTCTCATTAGAAGAAACATGTGTATGATGGAATTTTTTCCTTCGCTGGCGCTACCCCGTTCCGAAGTTGATAGCACTGCTCGACGCATCTACAGTTGAACCAACCTCCTGAGCCCCACATGTCATCCTCTTATTAGAAGAA
The DNA here is from genome assembly GCA_023614405.1 of Avena insularis. Taxonomy (NCBI): domain Eukaryota; kingdom Viridiplantae; phylum Streptophyta; class Magnoliopsida; order Poales; family Poaceae; genus Avena; species Avena insularis. The sequence goes on along the minus strand of CM042694.1, from coordinate 316,783,991 downwards.
ACGTGTGTATGATGGATCTTTTTCCTTCGCTTGCGCTACCTTGTTCCGAATTTGATAGCGATGTTCGATACATCTATCATTTAATCACGATGCTGGGCCCCACATGTCATCCTCTCATTAGAAGAAATGTGTGTATGATGGATTTTTTACCCTCTGTTGCGCCTTCGTGTTCCGAACTTGATAGCGTTGCTCGCTGCTTCAGCCGTTTATACAGGATGGTGGGCCCGATGTGTCAACCTCCTCTGTGTAGGAAACATGTGCATGCTAGAATTTTTTTTCTTCTCTCGCGCCTTCCCGTTTGGAACTTGGCAACGTTGCTCGATGCAACATCCGTATAATGTCTCCCTGCTGGGTCCACATGTCAGCCGCCTATGTAGAGGAAATGTGTGTATGTTGGACATTTGTTTTGGTCGCGTCCGCCGGTTTGACCTTGGTAACGTTGTTCCATGCGGCAGGCGTGTATGGTCTTGATGCTGGGGCCCATGTGTCAGCCTCTCTCGACAAGAAATTTTTCGATCTTGGTCTTCCTTTTTTCGATCGAGACTGTTGTACAAGTACTTTTTAAACGAGCTTGTTAAACTTGATCTCTTGTATGGTAAGGTTGATGGGCGCTAGCTGCAGGCAGGTGGGTCTTCCATGTCAGCCTCTCAGTACAAAAATATTGCTACAGATAAACTGCATGCCTTGCCACTACACAAGAAAATTGTTATCCTTTTATAAAACGTAAAAAATGTATACTAACATCGTATATAACTTATTTATTTTTCTTCTTAAAAAATTGCTTCTCCATTTTCTACGCGTGATTGCTAGCTGCTCAACTAAAAAATGTTAAGTATAAATAATGTAGTAGGTAGTACTTAAAAACATGGATAGGTGGCGTTTTTTTAGGGGTGGGTGGACGGTGCCCAAAAAAGGCTGAATTGAAGAAAAATAGGCCAGGAAGGGATTTATGGGATATTTTTCATGGGATCTCACCCAATCTAACTAGGCTATTTGCGCGGCCGAATGACCCAAAACATGGCCGAGTTAGAAGGTCTTGAGCTATAATGAGGCCGGATGGGCTAATTTCTTGGGCTCGATAGTTAAAATCCCAATGTACGTGCCGGGGCTCGGCCGGATTCGAAACAAAGCCGTCAACAAGGGGAAATAAAGGTATAAAATATGGGCGCCTAAATTCCAAGCGTCTGAGAACTTGTTTTGTTAAGGAGCTGACGTCACCCTACTAATTGTGCTAATACTCAGTTGTAACCTAGTAGTTGCAACTCATTAAATTCCTAGTTACAAGCTGTTGCAACAAATGTGTAACCCTCACGTTGCACCAATCGCGAGGTAAATCCAATGGCGAGAGAGGTGACTCTTGAGAACTAGCAAATCCGATAAAATATTCACAGATATTTCTGTGAAAATTGTGGATAAACACCCCGCGCCCGCCAAAACTTTCCGCCGAAACCCCAAACTTTCCTAAGCCAACTCTCAATCGAGCGACCAGCCCCTGTCTCTTCAAATTTTGCGCCGTTGTTATGGGAGATGTACTGGATTAGAACCAGGCCACAAACTTCTCTACGCCTTAAAAAAATTTCTCGACGCCTTTCTATCAACAGTGCCGGCCTACCACCATTGGCCGCACTGTTCTTCACGAGACGCACCATCCGGCAGTCAGCTGGGCGATCCCCACGCTTCGCCTGCTAGATTCAGGCACTAGACATTCTTCTTGGCTTTGGTTTGTTCTCCACCTCTCCTAGAAACAGTTAAATCTTGTGACCATCTAGATTTACAAGGTGCTTGCAGATTTGGGTAGGTACGTTCTTTAGGTAAATCTATAGTAAAGCTCTAGACAGAAGAGTTCGAAAACATCTTAAAAAGGACTTGGCAGAGATCCTGTGCAAGCTTTTGACCTGATATATTCCCCATCCTTCTTTGATACGATGGAGCATTTGGCTGTTGATGTAAATGATGAGGAAGTACTTAGAGGTACAATACAATATAGATGGATGTACCCTATAGAACGTCGACTTCGCATTTCCAAGGAGCGGTAAGATATCCGTAGACAGTTTGATAAGTGAGTGTTATGCAAAGATATCTTCACATATAGGACTGTAGAAAAGTTCGATATATTCAGATGTCTGACTTTGCTATGTTTTATAGGTTCTTCGCAGAAATAAAAGTACGAGCAAATTTCGTTCCACCAATAAAAAGACCGGATGGACTAAGATCTAAGGATCATGTAAGGCGCTCAAATTGCACTGTGAATTGTCTATGAATTGTCTAGATGGGGTAGCCTCTTGTCTATTTTGTAATGCTAGATTTCGGAGCTTGAATTTCTGGCCCTTATTTGTTGTCCTGATAGGAGTATAACAAAAGCTTCAGCTTGCATTTCCAACGGTGTCTGCCATAGTGCTGATGTACCTTCTATGGAGACTAACGCAGCTGGAGGTTGTCCTGATGAACCTGCACTTGATTGCGTTTAGATTCGAAATCTTGCACTTGACATTGTCGTCCCAAGAAAAAGAAGGTTGTGGATCTGGTAATAGCGCCTTCTGTAGAACAAGATGCTGGAGGTGATGATTTATGAATTGCATGTCCCTCTCTATCAATGAAAATAGCATATCGTTTGCCTTGTTTTCAAAAATAAATAAATATTTGCATGTCTCCTTGTGTTAGTCGATGCAAAGAAGATACTTTTTTCTGTTCAAGTCATGTGAACAAATATGTTTGTATGTAGAGACATAAATGCGGATTGGGTGACAAAATCAGCATAAAATTTCCAGATCAATAACACAAGCATAATGGCATTGCAAGAAAAGGAACAAAACCATCTTTTCACCGTGCTTGTGAAAAGGAGATGAGCCAAGAACCACGCCTGCAAGTGGCAGAGTCCAATTCTCGTGCAGCTCAGCTAGCATTGGTTTATCATCGATAATACTCAGCATCCGAATATTATGATTACATACTAGGAGTAGTTCTAGTTCCACACTATAGTTCAACAGGAAAAAGTGTAAGAAATGTGTAAGGTAGCTCCATAATATAGGTTCCAGAGAAAAGCATACAAATCATAAGAAAGAAAGCTCAGCATCACAGTTCACCACCTTTAGGTGCAATAGTTTCTACAGATTGTAAACCCAAATCACCGCCTCCTTCAGGTGGCACGATAATTTCGGGAGTAGGATCAGCATCACCAACAGCAGTGCCAGCACCGTTAGCATGAGTCTCCACAATAGGTGAACTATCGAGCACCACAATGTCCTCTGAAGGCTCTTCACTGCCAGCTCCAGCCGCACAAGTCTCCGTGGATGGTAAAACCAATCCACCACCTCCATCATCTGGCATGACGATGGCAGGTGCAGGCTCATTAGTACCAGCTAGAGCTACAGCTGCATCAGTCTCCACAGAAGGTAAACAAGGAGGCGTCTTAGGTGTAGTGATCTGACATCCATTTTCTACTCCGTCGTCAGGAAACTGAGAGTCTTCTTCAACTTTGTGCTTCTGCGGTTACAAGATAAACAGAGATTACAACGAAAGCATCTACGTGCAACAACAAGAACATATATCATTCAATTGATTTACCTTGTCATCTGGGATAGCAGAAGTCACACGATTGGAACCTATTTCATTGAGAATCCTCTTTTTTGCTCCTTCCCCTATTTCCTTCTGCAGCAAGTTGTAATATTGATTACATGATGTTGATTGACAAATATATGCAAATGTTCAAAAGTTTGCGTTGTCGAACTACCAACTTCGAACGGATCCCCACTATTCTTAGTTATGGGATCTAGCCTAAAAACAAGCTTCTATGGAATCCTAGTCTACAAAAAAAGGATGCATACCCGGGATAAGAACTACTCTACACATGACAATGCTGCGCAATCGACAATAAAAATTTAACCGCATCATGAACTCTATCATGTAAGTTCAGAGTGAATCTAGATACACTCGTTTCACATCAGCTAAAACATCCTATATTATGAAACGGAGTGAATAGGTACGAGTGTTCTAGTATTTCACAAACCGCCATTGCTGCCGCAGGACAGAGATGACGGATGCTCCACCACCCTACAAAAGGTTGCCGCGCCGATCTCGCTGCCACCTATAGAGGATGGAGCCGAGGAGCTAGTGAGAAACAATATGGAGCGAGAGGAGCCGAGGATCTGGTCAGCAAAACTCCCTTCCTCTCTCTTCTGCGGTAGCTACTGACAGTAGTACTCCAGCTAGCTTCATCGAGTTCTCTGGTACTCCTACTAGTAGACCTTTACTACTACTACTAGGTAGACAAGGAGTCCTTGTTCCGAAGAATAAAAAACTAGACTAGCACACCGTCTACAGTATTGCCTTGTCAAATCACTGGTGATGCCATGATGAGCGACATGTTTTTCCTGGTAAACCTGGAAACATCGTGTTGCTTCCACCGCGATTCTCGACGAAGTACTTACCAACACGTCCAACTTAGGCTTACGGGACCCAAACCGCAGTGAAAAAGAAACAAAACTACGGACTGCAAGGAGTAATACTAATACTACTATTATACAACATTCGGAAGAAATTATGTATGGAATAGTAGTAGAGTACAACCACTCCTAATAAGGTTCTTTACAAGCTTGGTGAAATATACATACTGGAAACTACCAAGCAACAAAAGGGTTTTTTTTTGGTCATATTAGTATTTTACAAACCGGACCGGGTGCGAAACTAAATGCTGAGTACTCGTACATCATCTAAAAACCAGCCAAAAGAAAGAGTTCAACAGAAGGCCGAGACCAAATGAGCTATCCTTGAATTTGCTCGTTCCACTCCAAGGCGTTTGAGAAGCTTGGGATGAACCAAAATGGAGTATCCGACCAAGTCCAGCGAGTGTTGGTGTGGAAACCAACAGCCGCATCACCATTCAGACTGAAGCAGCAAATTTCAGGACGCGGCCTGTACTCGTAGCCAATTTCTTAGTGTGATGTGTAAACACAGTTCCTTCTCGTAAGATGTCCCGGCGAATCATTTGCATCACCTACTGCAATGATAATCGAATAGTTCACACCAAGGAAAATAGAATATGATCCAAGGTTAGTAACCCTTTTCTATTGGTTAGCTGCAGTTAACTGGCTTGTGTCCATCGAGAATACCATGCACTCAAACCCAGAAGGATAGGTGCGAACGGTGCAACCATAGTGAACAACACTAGTATCATCAGCAATTGCATTGCCTGAGACACCATATGTATAGACCAGAAGAAGTCTTGAACCAACGACAGATCTTGCTAACCACCACCTACCAGGGTCATTCTCCTCATCATCCTCAACAAACCCATGTGTCAGGTACAACACATCACGTGGCAACAGAATAAGGATAGGACCTTCAAAGGGAAAGGAAATGTAACATGGAAATAATATTGATATTGATCTGACATTGTAGAAGTTGATATAAAGTACTATTTTCAAAAATCTTGATTATACTTAAGATGTTTGATTGCATAAAAAAAATACCAACCTAGGGATGCCCGCCACTTCGAAGCAGTCTTTGGATTCCCTCTCACCATCGGGTGAGAATGAAGAACACATGGGAGGCCAAACGGATGAGAAGAAGGCGTAGTTCCGCTCTCTTTTGCTGATTGAAGAATATGTTTGGACGAACCGACGAGCTCGTGGTGGTAGTGGCGTTGCAATGGTAGATGAGTACTTGAAGAGGGCCTTCGGTGAACACCTTCTGAAACTGCTTAGGATCTTTAGAGACCTTGCTCGATCTCACCATGGAAGGAGGCTACGGATGGTGTTTTGGGGGCTTTCTTTGGGGTGGGGTGGGGTGGGCGGAGGGAAGATCATTGGCGCCAGCTGGCGGCCGGGGTGCGATGGAGAAGACAAAGGCTGGTGGTGCGTAGTACTAGTACTCTACTACTAGTAGTACTTCAGAAGGTGGGCGAGTGGGAGTGGGGCTCCAATTGAGGCTAGTTGCACAAACCTCCAACAATTAGAGCCGTAGTTGCAAAGAGATCCAACTGGTGAGCCCTGGGTATGTAAGAAATAATGCTAAGAGGGCTAATCAAGAATTTTGTGCTATGTGCAGCATTTGTACCCAAAAGTAATTGTAGTACAGTAGTTTCTTGCAACTAGACTATCCTGATTATCTGGAGTTCCCTGCAATTTCGAATCCAATTGATGGAGGTTTGTGCAATTTCCACTCTCCTCGTGTTCCGAGGAAGCTCTATGACCCTATGTTCAAACAAAAAAATGATCAAAGACAAAAAAAAAGACCATCTCTCAGGGCTCGTTTGATTTGCAGGATTCTCAAAACATAAGAAGAGGAAACTACAGGAATTTGGATCAAGTATGTGTTTGAATCACAGGGAAAGCAAAGCAATTATACCATGAGGTTGGAGTGGACAGAAATTTTCCAAAAAATTGAGGGCAAAGGAAAACTTTGAAGGAATCTCAATTCCTGTGTTTTTCCTATTCCTACATATTTCCTATCCTGCGTTCCAAACGGGACATAATTCCTACAGATTGGAATCCTATGAATCAATCAAAACAGTGTAGGATTATTTCCTAAGGGACAAGATCCTTCACAAAACCTTTGAATTTTCTTTGAATCAAAGAAGGAATAAAAAAAGGTTTCCTCTCTCAGGAAAAAAGGAACTCCACCTCTTGGAGAAAAAAAAGGAACTCCACCTCTTGGATAATTCACTATGACGAGAGTAGCTACTAAAATCTATGTCTAGTACTAGTTGTAGGACCTAACCGTAACACGTTATTTACAAGTAGTACTACTAGTACAGTACAGTATCAGTCTTTGCAGGTGCCTCAAAGGAAACAAAATAAAGCTCTGCAGGTAATAAATGGCCTTGGCAATTTACAAGATACACAATCTTTTGCTTGTTCATTTTGATCTAGCGACGGCCGGAGGACAGAGGAGTACTAGCTGCTTCGTGTCTTGAGCCATCAAGCTGGAGTAGAAATTTGGATATCTAAAAACCTAAATTGTCCTGTCAAACCAATGCTCGTTGCATGCAGTTTGACCAAATAGACTTACTGCACTACTTTACCGCGCGTCCGAAAAACTAGGGAGTACAAGAAGTACTAGTACACTAATGTTACACAGAGAGTTTTTTTTTTGAACGGACATAGAGAGTTCCACATTCATCTTGTAGCGCCAAAAGAGGAAGTTGTGCCAATATAGTACTGTAGTAGTCACGTCCAGGTTGCCTTACAGGGAAAAAATAGTACGATGAGCAACAAAATCTATATATTCTTGTACTCCTATTTGCGTATACTAGTAGTACTACTATGTACTTAGGAACGGCATAAGCGTGTGCTCTACTAGGGCGCCTCCACACGTAGGGTAATCCAGTATAGAGTAGATCGCCACCGCATGGTCGCATGATTATTATGCATTGGTCCATGCTCTTGTCATGGACACGTGCCATAGCAGTAAATTTTTTGTGAAAAATAGATTACTCATAAATAATTACTCCCTCCATCCGAAAATAGTAGTTACTGACTTGGCTTTGTCTAGATACACATGTATTTCGATGCATTTTAGTGCTTAGATGCTCCCTCATTTCCAAATTAAAAAGCATACTAGGTTTTGTCGAAGTCAATATTTATAAAGTTTGACAAACTATATGTACAAACATACTAACTTACATAATGTCAAACGTATATAATATGAAAACATTGTTCGTGATGATTCTGATAACATTGAGTTGATGTCGTAGATGTCCATATTATTTTCTAGATATTTAGGCTAAATTCCAGGGTAACCTATCCTGCACGCTGGACCCACGGTGATGCGTCGTCCACACCAGCGCAATTTCGACGGCAATCTTGGTTCAAGACTTAAATCAAGTTGAATTGACAAGTTTGGATATAAAATTCCATAATCACTGAGTTAGATGAGTAAAATCGAAGCACCGTAAGAACAGTTAGTGTGTTTATCTCTGGTCCATGTCATAGAAGTGAAGAATTACATAAAAGTCGTACTAAACCCCTAAATACTCTGTAATAACATTAGCAGCAAACTTAGTTTGCATCCAAAATGCATCCTTCCTAGTACCAAAAGAGAACCTACATGCGACTACTACTAGTAAACTGGAGTAGTAAAATAGTACTACTAGTAGTACTATTTATCTGCTAATACACCATTACAGCCTCGATCATCAGCCGTAGTTTAAGATCATTTTTCCTGTCGATGCAAATCCAAAAATATACATGGGTGGACTATCCAACCTTCATCAGGAACTGTGACGGCACCCCGAGGTACGTCCTGAGCTTGTCGGACGGGAGGTTGGCCGGCGACGAGCTACTCGGCAGCTCGATTACCGCATTAAGGCTCTCGACCATCAACAAGTCCGCCGACTTCCGGCCAGGTATAAGCCACGATTTCACCATGTACCGACCACAAGCACTCCCGCTGATGCACACCAAGGACATGACGGCGGCCGGGCCGAGCGCGCTGATGGTCAGGCCGAACATGGCACCGTCATCCCCGCAGAGGAAGCGCGTGAATCCCCTCGTGCTTGTTGGTCGTGGAGTCGGGATGAGACAAAAGAAGGCGCTGCCATAGATGGCCCTGGTTACTATGACCCCGTGGGCCTCCTTCATGTGGGAAAGGAGTCCTGCCGGCGAGGTAATGAAATCACAGGAGGAATCAATGCAGGAGCATGGGATGTGCAAGCACACGATCTTGTGCTCGTCGAGCTTGTCGAAGGCGACAAAGCTAAAGCAGCCGTTATAGGGGAACTCAATCATCGCCTCAGACTGGACGACGTCCATAGCAGCCGGCTCACGGTCGAATCCACCGACGTGGTACACAAACTTGTGGGAGTAGTTACAAAGGAAAGATCAGCTTGCCGACATAGTGCCTGCCGGCCAGAAACCCGGGTTGGGTGGGTATACTGAAGAGTATACTGATTGAGTTTCGTACTATACTGGTACGATTGTATAGGAATACGCTAGACATGGGTGCACCAGCGGCAGCTGCACTTGGCCACTTTTTTCTTAGACAATGTCCACACGATGTACATGCTTCGTCAAAACAAAAAGACTACAGAAAGTTGACAGGTGAGTAATAAAGCATGTGTCACCCTTTACTGTAGCAGACAGTACAGTATAGACAGAGGGAGAGACCGAAGCAAGAAGATCCAGGTGAGTGAGAGGCAAGAAGATCTACTCCTAGAGAGAGACGAAAAGCCTGCGGCCTGATGCAGGGTGTATAGTGCTGTAGGGGAGAGACCGAGGACTGCATGCATGTCTTCGACACCAACCTGTAATTAACTTTTTTGGTCTTATCAAATTTAAATGGCCTTAATAATCCCAGACAGAGGGAGTACTAGTAATAGTAGTAGTACTACATCTTAGAACAAATCAGACAAACCAGTACTGCATTTATTAGTGGTACTTTTTTTTGAGAAATTATAATTTGTAATCGTACTTAGATATGTGAAAAACCAATCCAAGTTACTACTCCAATAGAGAGTACGATCACTCTAGTTTATTGATTCTTGTTTACTATACGTACTAGTAGTAAATGCTAGAATGTTGATTGTTTCAAAACAAATTTTAGCTCTACAATATCTAGCATACGCGCAAACCTCAAAAGACACTTAATTTCTTAGTTTTAGGGATCTTGTACTAAATGCATGGACTTGGATGTAATTTTCATTTTTATGAGGTCCTTGATGTAACTTGTACTTCCATCGACCGCGTGTTAACTAATAAAGCACCTCACTCCTATGGGACCTACCACAATTAAAAAATAATTACACTGTCCCGATTATCAGACAAAGTGGAACATGGTTTCTTATAATTCCAAAGTTTTTAGAAATAAGATGTTTCAAGCTTCCCAGCTAACTTTGCACACTTTAGTGACTTTTTGCTGATTTAACAAAATTAGGTCAAACATTTTCTACACAAGTAAGGGCAATTGATTGCTAGTGAATTAAATGTATTTTTAGAGGTAGATGGGTGATGTAGTAAACAATGTCGTTGGTGTTAGTTTGCAACTATCACGAAAGAACATTTAATTCTCAATTTTTCAAGTGATGACGAGATTGTTCTTTTACGTAAAGAAACTCTGAAGAATATGGATCTGCATACCACAAGACAAGTTTTCAGACATAAAGAGTGGACCAACATGTTGTGCTAACGATACCCATGTTTTATGAGCTTTCAAACTTCCAAGCTAACTCCGCCAACTTGAATGACTTGATGCCAATTATTTATCAAATTTAGGTCAAATTTGAACTACAAGTAAATTGTAGGTTACTTTGAAAGTTTTATGAAAACTCTTCTGAAGGTACATATTGAGGGGAAAATTAATATATCATAAACCACCGAGAGTTTTGACGACACGTTCAACTTCATGCTAAGATTTTGCATCTCAACAGTTTAACAAAAATAGGTTAAACTTGAGCTACAAGTAAGCGTGAAAGATCACTCTTGAATTAAATGTTTGTCGATATTTGAATGACTTCCTAGCTAACTCTGCCCATTTGAATGACATTATGTCAATTTATCGAAATTAGGTCAAATTTGAACCTACGAGTAAATTGTAGGTTGCTTTGAAAGTTCTACGAAAAAGCTTTTGGGGGGCACCCATCGAGGGGTCACAATCAATATGTCAGAAACCACCGAGAGTTTTGACGATAGTTTCAACTTTTTCTAAGATTTTGCATCCTGACTATTTAACGAAATTAGGTTAAACTTGAGCTACAAGCAAGTAAGTGTGATAGATTTCTCTTGAATTAAATGTCTGTTCTAGGATAGATGGTGCATCTTCTTGTAGTAAACAATACTGTCAGTGTGAGTTTCCAACTATCGGGAAAGAACATTCTCAATTTTTTGAGTGATATCGAGATTATTCTCTCCTATAAAGGAAGTCCGAAGAATAAGGATCTAAATGCCACAAGCCAAGTTTTCACACATATATAGTGGACCAACATATTGTACTTATGATTTCCCGTGTTTTATGAGTTCTCAAACTTCCTATAGCTTATCGCTCTGCCCACTTGAATGACTTTATATGTCGATTAATCAAAATAAGGTCAAATTTGAGAGAATATCATTTTACGGCCCGAAAGTTGGGGTGGACAGGAAACGCGGTACCCAAGTTGATTTTTATCAGCGCGATTCGAAAAGTTGGGGCGCCAATTGCTGAGAGGGGTCTTTCGAGTGAATGATGGCCAAACCCAATATTTTCAAATCGCCCCCGTTAAGTCAGGATATTCCATTACATTAGTTCCTGCTGTGCCGCTCCTTCGCCGATCACTCTTCTTAGCCACCCTGCACGTGTCGTAGGGGCAAATCCATTACTATACTTTCCTAACTCTCGACACTGAATCTTGCTGCGGCGGCAGTCCCTTTTCTTCCCTTCCCCGACCCTAAATCTGTCGGCGGTGGAGGACCTTTTTTCTCCCTCCCCCGACACTGAATCCGGCGGTGGCGGCCCAACATGTCGTGCAAGGCGAAGGTTGTAGCTACGTCGCCGACTGAAAAGGGTCCGTCGGGGCCCAAGTCTGGGGCTCAACGCGTAGCTGTGGCGAGGTATTCAGCCCTGGTTAGCAAGGAGGCCAGCAAGGATTCTGCTCCCAAGGTACCTACGAGCAGCGGGTTGAAGAGAAAAGCAAGGCCAGCGAAAGATTGTTCGGCTCCGGTGCGCAGATAAGAAAAAAACCCGGGAGAAGAGCGAGAGGTGAATTTTTCTTATCTGTGCCTTATCTTGCAAGTAGATTAGTTATTGCATAATAGAATCGAATGAACTGAAATGTTCCCCTTTTTAATCAAATTAGGCACTGCTTTGATACAAGGGACCTATATGAGTTCACAGTTCATGTTCGGCAGTACACTGCAAAGCTTGATTTTGGTTGCGAGAGGGTTGTGTTCGGGCAAGATGTGCATCTTCTTGTGAATTGCAAAGAGGTTGTGTCTGTTTTGTAGCTGGTAGATATGCTTGCCGCTAGAATTCCCTGGGGTTCTAGAAAGAGGACAAAATTGGTGTGGTCCAACATGAATGATACCTATCAGCAAATTGAGAACTCCCATGAGCTTCAGATGGTTTGGGAGTGTTTTGCAGCTAATCGTAAGGTGAAACTTGAAGCGATGATTGATGATATGTATGCAGATGCTGGAGATCTTGCTGCCAGAGCTTCTGCTCCTAGAGAATACGGACCAATAGATGTTGATCTAGATAAGTTCAGTATACGCATAGAGGTGGATTCATACATGGAAAAACTTGACGAGGGAGTTAATAAACCAGTTTCGTCATGTACTGCGGAGATCACTATCGATTCCAAAAACATAACTCTTGATGAAATGAGAGAGATGATCGGTAAGTGACGAGGTTTAATCTCGTCAATGCCCATTGTTATGGACTTGGGTTTTGGAGAAGATGGGGATGCTGGAGATCGTGGCACGGTTAACAGACAAGCAACCAGGGGACACGAGATTTACAGAGTTCAGTTCCGGAGGGAAAAACCCCTCTCCTTGTCTGCTCTTTGATTACGGCGGAACCGAAGGTTACAGGGTGCGCAGATTCGATCTGGCGTGGATGCGTGTGCGAAAGTATGAGTCTGATCCTTGTGGCTAGATCTGTAGATCTTTCTATTGTGTACGTGCGTGTAGTCGTGATCTCTGTCCTCCTCGTTGGACCCTCCTAGCCTTTATATATGGGGAGGCTAGGTCTCGGGTGCCAATACGAGTAGGTTACAAGTTGTATTCAAACTCTAGTCTTGAGATATCCTTGTCTTGTGTGCTTTGGAGTCCGTGTCCATATGTGCTTTGTGCAGCCGAAACGTCTTGGGCGTCCTGGGCCCTGGCAGGTCGTCGAGTGGGACTTCCGTCGGGCTGGACCAGGTATGCTAACATCGGGTACCCGTAGGGCATATACATGTCAGTAGCCCCCAAGTGTCCATCCGAAACATAGATTCGGGTGGAGACTTAGTTGTCTTGAACCTTGTATTTGGATGTCGGAGTCGAAAGTTGTGTCCAGTGCGAAGCACTTCACCTGGAAGTTCATCGGGTCAGCTGAATTTGTTCGGCTGTTGTAAAGGAATCGACATCATGGACGTAGTCAACACAATGGACTATAGGGTGCGCGACCAGCGCTCCCTATGGGAATAGCCCCCGGGTGTCTGTTCGAATCGTAGACTCGAGGAGAGACTTTAATTCAGCCGTTGTTTGCTTCAGGTCCGTAGGACACAATTTTTTTTTCGGATGCTTGAATCAATCCTCCTTATGAGAGTAGCCCCCGAGTCTATAGTGGAGTCGAGACTTCGTGAGACTTCGAAGATCTTGTGTGTGTGACCGCTCTGATAGGATTTAGTGTAGTGTCGAGTGTGAACTTCCTCATAGGAGTAGCCCCCGAGTGTCTAGTCGAGTCGCAGACTCGAGTGGAGACTCATGCGAGGACAAATCACTGACCCGGAAGTGCATCGAGTCAGCATCTCATGCATAAGGAGCCAAGAATCGATGATGCAGTCGGAGTTGACATGGCGGAGTCGTGCGGCGTTTAGCCGGAAGGACTCGACGTTGCGGATGAAGTCAACACCGTTGCTTCTGTCGGGTGAGCGACCAATGTCGTGTCTTCGTAGCATCAAGCGATGCAACCATCCGAGGAGGGTTTCGACTCGGGCCTTGAGTTTATGGCGTAGCCAGTTGTTTCGTCGACTCCTGTTGGAGGACCCGATAGAATAGCTTCGGCAATGACGCCCTTGTATAAGCTGCATAAAACATAAAGAATTGTGAAGTACTTGTATCTTGTAAAGAATACTTGCTCGACATGCAGTGTAAGATCGGTGCCGATCGAGTCGATACTTTTGCTGTATGCTAGGCCTTTTCGTTAGCCTGATTACCCTTAGTCTCGATTACCTTGAGGCACTCGGAGTTCAAGATTCGACGATCGTGCGAATCAGCTACTCGGGCTATCGCGTTCGAGGTGCTCGAGTGCGTGGAGCCGATGGCACATTAGGTTACTCGAAGAGGGCGCAGCCCCCGAGTGTTTCGACTGCGAGTTAAAAATAAAAGAAATCAGCTCTAAGTAGAGGGAAACTTAGCTTTGTTGGTTGTCATGAAGTTGATGCGGAAGCGTCACCTTGGGCGTAGTCGACGCCGGCGGATCACGATCATAGCAGCGGCGGGTTCCAGGGGTCGATGGCGGCAGCGAATTCGCATCCGAAGATTGTCGCGGTCGAAGACCGCGAAGGGTCGCCACATCCGGCGATGTATCGGGTCATCGCAGCGAAAACCGCATTGGGTCGCGTCGAGGGAGCCCAGGAGCCCGTCGTGGTCGCTGAAGCCGCGATGCGGTTGCATGCAATCAAAGATTGCGTCGAATTCGATCCCACGGATGACCGCGCGCATGATAGCGCCGCAGATTGGTTATTGCCGCAGCTTTCGGATCCGGAACCATAGGTCCCTTCATCCGAAGGTGGATCGCACAGATCGGAGTTGCAGCTGCTGCTGCCGTAGAACTCATCTGTTGATGGTGACGTGCGTAGCACGGGGTGTGGAGCCCATGAAGCGGGCCTGATTGACGGCACGGGCACCCGCTCAGGGAGGCGGAGGGTGCCAGTTTGTCCCACCTAGAAGCAGAAGCTCCCGAACAAGATTTCGAGTCCGTCGCCTACGGGCTCGAAATCCTTCATGGTATCCGGCGAGTGGGCGGTGAAGTCAAAAGCGCAAGAGGAGGTGATTCTCCGTCGCCGGAGTTGTAGATCGATCGGTCGGAACCGTCACGACATTAATCAGCAGCCCCAATTCCACAGACGGGCGCCAATTGACGAGGTTTAATCTCCAATGCCCATTGTTATGGACTTGGGTTTTGGAGAAGATGGGGATCTTTGGAGATCGTGGCACGGTTAATAGACAAGCAACCTGTGGGACACGAGATTTACCAGTTGCCCGAGGGAAAACCCTACTCCTGCTTGCGCTCTTTGATTACGGTGAACCGAAGGTTACTCTGGTGCGCAGATTCGATGCGTGGATGCGCAAAGTAAAAGTATGAGTCTGGTCCTTGTGGCTAGATCTGTAGATCTGTCTATTGTGTACGTGCATGTAGTCGTGATCTCTGTCCTCCTCGTTGGACCCTCCTAGCCTTTATATATGGGGAGGCTAGGTCTCGGGTGCCAATACGAGTAGGTTACAAGTTGTATTCAAACTCTAGTCTTGAGATATCCTCGTCTTGTGCGCTTTGGAGTCCGTGTCCATATGTGCTTCGTGCAGCCGAAACGTCTTGGGCGTCCTGGGCCCTGGCAGGTCGTCGAGTGGGCCTTCCGTCGGGCTGGACCAGGTATGCTAACATCGGGTACCCGTAGGGCATATCCATGTCAGTAAGGAAATCAGTATTGGCCCTGAGCAGATGGCAAAAATCCGGTGGTGGCATCATAAGAAGCAGCAATTCATAGATGTTTTGGATACTGAAGATCTTATGCAGATTATGCGGTGAAAGAAGCGAACCAGGAAGGTGTTCTTCCTTGGTACCATTTCTGATGTTGTTGAACAGGTTATAGTGGATGTAGATGCCCCTGTAGTGGCTCAAAAGAATGAGGTGGTCGACGTTGATGAGATCTGATGAGAGCTGCTACCCTGGGCTTGTCATATGGACCACGGGGTTCCCCTGCCTGTATTTGTAATATTGACTGCTGTTGCATTTAGAGCGTGCTTCTGTGATTATGTTTGTTGAGAGATTGTGATATAATGATGTGCGAGCTATTGAGATTTTCGGACATGTCACTCACTGAAACAATCGTTGTTGTAATAAGACATAAGTACATTGTAGTTGACATGATTATGTTTCTTAAGATGACGTACCATACTTGTTTCTGTTATTATGTTTGTTGGGACATTGTAATGTAATGTTTTGTGAAACCATGACTGGACTAGTGATGCATAAATACATTGTAGTTGACATGATTATATTTCTTGATATGATGTACTGTACTTGTTTTTGTTATTTTGTTTGTTGAGAGACTGTAATGTAATGTTTTGCGAAACCATGACAGGACAAGTGATGTGTAAGTACCTTGTAGTCGACATGATTTTGTTTCTTGAGTTGATGTAATATACTTGTTTCTGTGATTATGTTTGTTGAGAGATTGTAATGTGATGTTTTGTGAAACCATGTTGTGGTTATGTTTGTTGGGAGATTATAATGTAATGTTTTGTGAAACCATGACTGAAGAAGTGATGCATAAGTACCTTGTAGTTGACATGATTTTGTTTCTTTGGATGATGTAATATACTGGTATGTTTTCGTTAGGCAATGAAATTGGGATGGAGGGAGTGCAGGTTTAATATTTGAAATGAGAATGTGTGAAGAGAATCCATATCAGGCAGGAGACAGTAATCCAGGGAAAGGGCATGGTATCCATTAAACTATTGTAACATGCCAATTTAGTCATCATTACAGCGGTAGAAGGGCTGCTCTCTCTCTCTCTCTCTCTCTCTCTCTCTCTCTCTCTCTCTCTCTCTCTCTCTCTCTCGCCGACATCGACGCCGTCGCCGTCGCATTCTCCATGTTGTCCTTGAACGGCGAGGACGACCAGTCGAGCAGCGACAGCCTTCTCTCCAACATCGAGTATTCCTTCCATGATGTGAGTTCCTCTGTTTTCTCAGGCTAGGGTTAGGCAATGGTAAATCTCTTGATCTGAGCTCCATATGTGCATGCAATCGTGTTCGATTTCAGCTTTGCGTTTACCTATAGGTACCAAGGACGATCTACGACTCCGAATGGGAGGGCCTAGATCTCGATGGAGAAGTGCCATGTGACCATGGGCTAAAACTAAGGAGATATGTTGCATTCGAAGGCAGTAACATTGGGAGAAGGTTTTTGGGTTGTACAAATCAGGTTTGTTTACATTATGTGCAAATGTGACATGAAGTAAAATGAATTGTGCATGTTCATAACACTATAGTGTGTGTGTTTTTAGGTTGGCCCGGTGTGTAAAGAAGTAGAGTGGGTGGATCTTGAGTGGCCAGATGCACTTAAGAAATGTTTGGCACAGTTATGGGAGATGTATGAGTTGGAAAGGTCGGGGAGATTTACTGATGTAAGTGATGCAGCTGAAAAAATTACAAGCTGTTTGCATTTAAATAAGGAGCTGGAACAAGAAATCGAGAATTTGCAGTCAAAGCTAACTGACGGAATCGATGGGAGCTTGGTTGTTGGAACTGCAAAGAAGCTTCAGGATAGTCACAGGTTGCTGATTCATAATGTAGAAAAGGAGAGGGATCAACTCAGGGAAGACAAGAAGAAGCTAGAGTACTGCATTGCGGATCTGTTGAAGGAACTGAAGAAGGCACGCGAGGGTGAACAAGGACAGACTATAGAGGATAAAGGAAATTCGAGATGAATAATTTATGTTGAACCAATGCCTAAAACTAGTTAACTGTAAGACTTGCAGTTGCGCTTTTCGAACTAAGCCAAACTCAATCCTCGAGCAAACTAATTTCAGACGAACACACATATCGTGCATAGAGTTAAGTTCACTCTTACAAAATCACCACTACAGAGGATAAACCAGGCAGTTCAGTACTAAATAGACATATGTTGTGTTCAAGCAAGCCTGGCCCGGAGCTCCCTGTTTTCCTCCCTAAGATTGGCCAGCTCCTTCAGTACTATGTCGTGCTTCAAAGAGGTTCCAGCGCCCGTCACGGATTGGAGAATTTTGTCCAGTAGCCATACGATTTTCCTTCAAGATCCCTTTCATGATCTCATCGCTTCCTAGCCGAGGCGCGACCTTCACTGTGTCGCTTCGCCCAGTCGGTGTTTAACTCCTTCAGTTTCTGGCACTTGTCAGAAAGGACCACGAATTCATCGCGCAGTTGGTCAAAGGCCAGTTTCTTGGAATTCCGCTTCTCCCTTTGGATTGCTATCTTGTCATTTATCCAGGTCGCTAGGTCCTGGTCGATCTTTCGCCTCTTTCCCTGCAACAAAAATACATAGTATGGTTTGTTCAGTTCACCAGGACAAGCTGGTTAGTTTCCATAATTAACTGAATTGACTAGTGGCACTGTCATAATTTCAAGGAAGAAGCAATCTAGGACTAATCAACATTTTATGAATCGACTAGTGGCACTATCATAATTTCAATTTCAAAGACAAATAAGATTTATCAGCAGTTTAGTGTGCTGTGGGTTTTTCCCAATATCACCAAATAGTAGTGGGAGAGTGACAAACTCATAATGCAGAAACCCATGTCCAGATACATAATGGAGAGAGAACATGGTGTCCATTCATGAACATGAACACCAACACATGTCCAGATAGATAAGGAGTTGCCCGAGGATTCTTATTGCACCCTATAATGGGAAGCAAACATGGGCATTGCTCTCTGAACCCTAAACATTAAAAAAGGAGAGGAGGACGAACTAGTATTCGTGTCCCCGCTAACGGGAATTAGAGTTGGGCATTGCTGCGATACGCCTCCAGACATGCCCTTAGCTCCTCGTTCTCTTTTCGAACACCCTCGAGTACGGTGATCCCTCTGCTCATGTCCGCCTTCATCTCCTTGACTGCATCTAGGCAACGGTTCCTGTCAGGGTAGGCTCGGATGGTAGCCTTGGTTTCCTCGATGCATCCTCTGAGTGCCTCGCTGACTTCGTCCTGCAGGAGAATGCACCTTTCCATGAGATTCTTCTTCTCCTCCATGAGCTCATTGATTATCTTGATGGCCTGTTTTGCCTGATCAAGTTACGGTCGAGCACTTTCTGCAGCCTAATGACGTCACGTGCAAAATCTAGCGAGATCTCCTTCTGCATAGACAATTGCTTGCATACGCTCTCATTAGCTTGGGTGAGGGAGCGTGCAAGCTCATGTTGGTTGGCAATCTTGGAACTGATCGCGACCACCTTCTCACGGTACTCGGCCTTCGATCGCTGCATCGTTCATGTTAATTGAAATAGGAATTCTACAATTACACTCTAGGTCCCAAGTGAATACTAATACAGATCAAAAAAATCCCCGTTGAATCTATTGGCCACAGTGTTAAAAAATGGACCCGGAGATCTATTCATGACCACGATAAACTAATCCTAATCACAAAAAATCCATAGTGAATCTATGAACAGTGGTATTAAGGAAAGACCAAGAGATCTAGTCATATTCATGAAAACAAATACAACTCACAAAAAAAGAACAAAAACCAATGCGGGGCGGACAACATCTAAGAAATCCACATCATAACTCAGAGAAATAATAGCGTGGAGATTTGCTACCTCGTTGAGACATGGAACGGGGCCGAACGGGTCCTGCAACGCCTCCGTCGTGGTGGATTCGGGCTCCACGGCCAACCTGTAATACGTAGAAGAGGAAGAGCCAGAAGAAGAAGAAAAAACAAGAAGAAGCTAATTAAGATCATGATGGAGAGGGAGATGGAGAAGAAGTAGAATAAGGAGACCGTACCGGGAGGAGCCCTCGCCTGCTAGAACATTCGACGCCATTGTCGGGGAGATTGGGCCTCGATGAGAGGGTGGGCTTGAGCGGCTGGTAGAGCAAGAAGTGCCTCGCGGCGATTTCTCTCCCTTTTCTCCACGAGGATCATCGACCGGCCTCTCCTCCTCCTCAGTGGAGCCATGGTTTGCAGGGTGAGTGTGGCGGCGGCAGGAGGAAGGAGATAGTGATTATTAGTGTGGGAGAAGAGTAAGAGTACAGGCCGTGGTCCAGTAGTACTAGTACTATTATACAAGACCACCGTGTACGGTCTACCTTCTCAAAGAAGCCAAGGAGGCAGGGGTAGGGAATCGATGGGACTTGTCTTTATTGCGATGGACACTTCAATGGTCTTCGGCGCTGCCCAAAATCCAGTATATAATAAGGGGAGTGCGAGCCGGGTGGTCATCACGGGAATCAGCATGCACATCCCGCGTGCGTGTGTCACGTGTTGATGGGGCAATGACGCGCGCAACTGCTGCACGATCACGTCGGCACGTCCAACTTCGTCGAACTCCACGTGACAGGCACGCACAGGATATTTACGAGTCTAGAATACGCTGTGCCACTTTTGTTGTGATCAAATTATGTTTAGTACGCGAGATATTACTTTTCTTTTTGATAATCGACAAATGCATGCGTGGACACGACGCACGAAACCGCTGCTCGTCCTTGATCAGATCGACACCCCACTCTGTGTACCTGCCATCGACCATTCGGAGCAACTACCTCGAGAACGATGCCCCCTCGCTGTGGCAATGGCAGGTCCAAGCCGTCCACTGACCGTCCTGCGTCCCCGGCTCTTTGCTGCATCGTCCGCGCTCGCAATTCGCCTACTGAGGCAGCACGTCGTGTCCGACCGCGCCAGGATCCATCGACATCGGCACTCGAGGACACCGTGACGTCGAAGCTCGTACCGGCCGCACAGGAGGAGCGTGGGGTACCTGTAGCGTCGGACGAGCGCAAAGTAGCAGCCAGGACGGGGGCGCGTGTTGCACCGGCGAGTACTGACAAGAAGAGAAACAAGAAGAAGACCAGGAATAAGAGAGGAGATAGCTATTTGGATGAGTCCGACTCGGCCAACAAGGAGGCGTTCATCGATCAGTTGGAGGCAGAAGCGGAGGAGAGTGACGTGGACCCGTGGGACTACGAAGAGGAGGAGGAGGACTCCGACGAGGAGATAGCGTGCTTATTCGAGGAGGGCACCGACGACGGCGATGGTGGGGACCGTGGCGTTGACGAAGACAAGGACGGACCGAAAGACGAAGACGATGGCTTCTTCGAAATATGATCATTTTTTTAACCAGATAGATGGATTTTCACTTGTTTATGGGGGTAAAGTATCGGTGGCACGGATAGATAGGTGGCACGGATTGACCATGCATAAAAAAGTGGAGAAGGGAGGGGTTATACTACCCGTTGGATCACATGGGTCAACGGTTGGTGGAGACGATCCGCGTGACATTTGTGTCAGCCAATCAGGGCATAGCACCCACAGTGAGCACAAGTTTGGGATCTCCACATGTTTGGGCTTTTGTGAGATTTTTGACAGAGAGAGAGGGAAAATCTCTTTTCACAATCCGCCTACGGATCCAGCAGTACCATTCAAATATCATTGCATTTGTGCTCTTTTCACAATCCACCTATGGATCCACTAGTGTCATTGCATGTGTGTTCTTTTTACTAACAACAACCAGAGTCATTCCATGTGTGTTCTTTTCACATACCACATATGCATCAACTAGTGTCATTGCATGTGTGCTCTTTTCACAATCCACCTAAGGATCCACCAGTGTCATTGCAGGTGTGTTCTTTTCACTAACAACAACAGGAGTCATTGCATGTGTGTTCTTTTCACAATCCACCTATGGATCCACCAGTGTCATTGCATGTGTGTTCTTTTCACTAACAACAACCAGAGTCATTGAAATATGTGCTCTTTTCACATACCACCTATGGATCCACCAGTGTCATTGCATGTGTGTTCTTTTTACTAACAACAACCAGAGTCATTTCATGGATGTTCTTCTCACATACCACCTATGGATCCACCAGTGTCATTGCATCTGTGTTCTCTTAACAATCCACACATGGATCCACCCATGGATCCACCAGTGTCATTGCATGTGTGTTCTTTGTACTAACAACAAATAGAGTCATTTCCTGGCTGTTCTTCTCACATACCACCTATGGATCCACCAGTGTCATTGCATGTGTGTTCTTTTTAGTAACCACAACCAGAGTCATTGCATGTGTGTTCTTTTTAGTAACAACAACCAGTGTCATTGCATGTGTGTTCATTTCACTAATAACAACCAGAGTCATTGCATGTGTGTTCTTTTTAGTAACAACAACTAGAGTCATTGAAATGTGTGTTCTTCTCACATACCACCTATGGATCCACCAGTGTCATTGCATGTGTGTTCATTTCACTAACAACAACCAGAGTCATCGCATGTGTGTTCGTTTTAGTAACAACAACCAGAGTCATTGAAATGTGTTTTTTTTCACATACCACCTATGGATCCACCAGTGTCATTGCATGTGTGTTCTTTTCACAATCCACTCATGGATCCATCAGTGTCATTGCATGTGTGTTCTTTTTAGTAACAACAACCCGAGTCATTGAAATGTGTGTTCTTTTCACATACCACCTATGGATCCACCAGTGTCATTGCATGTGTGTTCTTTTCACATGGATCCACCAGAGTCATTGCATGTGTGTTCTTTTTAGTAACAACAACCAGTGCATGTGTGTTCTTTTCACATACCACCTATGGATCCACCAGTGTCATTGCATGTGTGTTCTTTTCACTAACAACAACCAGAGTCATTGCATGTGTGTTCTTTTCACATACCACATATGGATCCAACAGTGTCATTGAAATGTGTGTTCTCTATAGAGACCACACATGGATCCACCGGTGTCAGTGTATGTGTGTTCTTTTCACTAACAACAACTGGAGTCATTCCATGTGTGTTCTCTTCACAATCCACACATTGAAATGTGTGTTCTTCTCACATACCACCTATGGATCCACCAGTGTCATTGCATGTGTGTTCATTTCACTAACAACAACCAGAGTCATTGCATGTGTGTTCTTTTCACATACAACAACCAGAGTCATTGCATGTGTGTTCTTTTCACATACCACATATGGATCCACCAGTGTCATTGCATGTGTGCTCTTTTCACAATCCACCCACGGATCCACCAGTGTCATTGCATGTGTGTTCTTTTTAGTAACAACAACCAGAGTAATTTTGCATGTGTGTTCTTTTCACATACCACCTATGGATCCACCAGTGTCATTGCATGTGTGTTCTTTTCACTAACAACAACTAGAGTCATTGCATGTGTGTTCTTTTCACATACCACATATGGATCCACCAATGTCATTGAAATGTGTGTTCTCCACAGAGACCACACATGGATCCACCAGTGTCATTGCATGTGTGTTCTTTTTAGTAACAACAACCAGAGTCATTGAAATGTGTGTTCTTTTCACATACCACCTATGGATCCACCAGTGTCATTGCATGTGTGTTCTTTTCAATAACAACAACCAGAGTCATTGCATGTGTGTTCTTTTCACATACCACATATGGATCCACCAGTGTCATTGCATGTGTGCTCTTTTCACAGTCCACCCATGGATCCACTAGTGTCATTCCTTGTGTGTCCTTTTTAGTAACAACAACCAGAGTCATTGAAATGTGTGTTCTTTTCACATACCACTTATGGATCCACCAGTGTCATTACATGTGTGTTCTTTTCACTAACAACAACCAGAGTCATTGCATGTGTGTTCTTTTCACATACCACAGATGGATCCACCAATGTCATTGAAATGTGTGTTCTCTACAGAGACCACACATGGATCCACCAGTGGCATTGCATTTGTGTTCTTTTTAGTAACAACAACGAGAGTCATTGAAAATGAGTGTTCTTTTCACATACCACCTATGGATCCACCAGTGTCATTGCATGTGTGTTCTTTTCACTAACAACAACCAGAGTCATTGCATGTGTGCTCTTTTCACATACCACATCTGGATCCACCAGAGTCATTGAAATGTGTGCTCTTTTCACAATCTACCCATGGATCCACCAGTGTCATTGCATGTGTGTTCTTTTTAGTAACAACAACCAGAGTCATTTTGCATGTGTGTTCTTTTCACATACCACCTATGGATCCACCAGTGTCATTGCATGTGTCTTCATTTCACTAACAACAACCAGAGTCATTGCATGTGTGTTCTTTTCACATACAACAACCAGAGTCATTGCATGTGTGTTCTTTTCACATATCACATATGGATCCACCAGTGTCATTGCATGTGTGCTCTTTTCACAATCCACCCATGGATGCACCAGTGTCATTGCATGTGTGTTCTTTTTAGTAACAACAACGAGAGTCATTTTGCATGTGTGTTCTTTTCACATACCACCTATGGATCCACCAGTGTCATTGCATGTGTGTTCTTTTCACTAACAACAACCAGAGTCATTGCATGTGTGTTCTTTTTAGTAACAACAACCAAAGTCATATTGCATGTGTGTTCTTTTCACATACCACCTATGGATCCACCAGTGTGATTGGATGTGTGTTCATTTCACTAACAACAACCAGAGTCATTGCATGTGTGTTCTTTTCACATACAACAACCAGAGTAATTGCATGTGTGTTCTTTTCACATATCACATATGGATCCACTAGTGTCATTGCATGTGTGCTCTTTTCACAATCCACCCATGGATCCACCAGTGTCATTGCATGGGTGTTCTTTTTAGTAACAACAAGTCATTTATGGATCCACCAGTGTCATTGCATGTGTGTTCTTTTCAGTAACAACAACCAGCGTCATTGCATGTGTGTTCTTTTCAGTAACAACAACCAGAGTCATTGCATGTGTGTTCTTTTCACATACCACATATGGATCCACAGTGTCATTTCATGTGTGCTCTTTTCAGTAACAACAACCAGAGTCATTGCATGTGTGTTCTTTTCACATACCACATATGGATCCACAGTGTCATTGAAATGTGTGTTCTTTCACATACCACACATGGATCCACAGTGTCATTGCATGTGTGTTCTTTTCACTAACAACAACCAGAGTCATTGCATGTGTGTTCTTTTGTCATTGCATGGGTGTTCTTTTCACATACCACCTATGGATCCACCAGTGTCATTGCATGTGTGTTCTTTTCACTAACAACAACCAGAGTCATTGCATGTGTGTTCTTTTCACATACCACATGTGGATCCACTGTCATTGAAATGTGTGTTCTCTCAGAGACCACACATGGATCCACAGTGTCATTGCATGTGTGTTCTTTTCACTATGGACAACAGTCATTGCATGTGTGTTCTTTTTAACAACAACACATTGAATGTGTGTTCTTTTCATAAACCACCTATGGATCCACCGGTGTCATTGCATGTGTGTTCTTTTCACAATCAACATGGATCCACCAGTGTCATTGCGTGTTTGTTCTTTTTAGTAACAACAACCAGAGTCATTGCATGTGTGTTCTTTTCACATACCACATATGGATCCACAGTGTCATTGCATGTGTTCTTTTCACTAACCACATGGATCCACCGTGTCATTGCATGTGTGTTCTTTTAGTAACAACAACCAGAGTCATTTTGCATGTGTGTTCTTTTCACATACCACCTATGGATCCACCAGTGTCATTGCATGTGTGTTCTTTTCACTAACAACAACTAGAGTCATTGCATGTGTGTTCTTTTCACATACCACATATGGATCCACCAGTGTCATTGAAATGTGTGTTCTTTACAGAGACCACACATGGATCCACCAGTGTCATTGCATGTGTGTTCTTTTAAGTAACAACAACCAGTCAGATTGCATGTGTGTTCTTTTCACATACCACCTATGGATCCACCAGTGTCATTGCATGTGTGTCTTTCAATCCACCCATGGATAGTGTCATTGCATGTGTGTTCTTTTCACTAACAACAACCAGAGTCATTGCATGTGTGTTCTTTTCACATACCACATATGGATCCACCAGTGTCATTGAAATGTGTGTTCTTTTCATACCACACATGGATCCAGAGTGTCATTGCATGTGTGTTCTTTTCAGTAACAACAATGGAGTCATTGAAATGTGTGTTCTTTTCACATACCACTTATGGATCCACTGGTGTCATTGCATGTGTGTTCTTTTCAGTAACAACAACCAGAGTCATTGCATGTGTTCTTTTCACATACCACCTATGGATCCACAGTGTCATTGCATGTGTGTTCTTTTCACTAAACAACCAGAGTCATTGCATGTGTGTTCTTTTCACATACCACATCTGGATCCACAGAGTCATTGAATGTGTGCTCTTTTCACAATCCACACATGGATCCACTAGTGTCATTGCGTCTGTGTTCTTTTTAGTAACAACAACTAGTCATTTTGCATGTGTGTTCTTTTCACATACCACCTATGGATCCACCAGTGTCATTGCATGTGTGTTCTTTTCACTAACAACAACCAGAGTCATTGCATGTGTGTTCTTTTCAGTAACAACAACCAGAGTCATTGCATGTGTGTTCTTTTCACATACCACATATGGATCCACCAGTGTCATTGCATGTGTGTTCTTTTCACTAACCACCGATGCACCAGAGTCATTGCATGTGTGTTCTTTCACATACCACATATGGATCCACCAGAGTCATTTGCATGTGTGTTCTTTTCACACCATATGGATCCACCAGTGTCATTGCATGTGTGTTCTTTTCACTAACAACAAGAGTCATTGCATGTGTGTTCTTTTAGTAACAACAACCAGAGTCATTTTGCATGTGTGTTCTTTTCATACCACCTATGGATCCACCAGTGTGATTGCATGTGTGATCTTTTCACATACCACCTATGGATCCAGCAGTGTCATTGCATGTGTGTTCTTTTCACTAACAACAACTTGAGTCATTGCATGTGTGTTCTTTTCACATACCACATATGGATCCACTAGTGTCATTGCATGTGTGCTCTTTTTCACAGACCACACATGGATCCACCAGTGTCATTGCATGTGTGTTCTTTTTAGTAACAACAAAGAGTCATTTTTGCATGTGTTCTTTTCACATACCACCTATACCCTATGGATCCACAGTCATTGCATGTGTGTTCTTTTCACTAACAACAACTGAGTCATTCCATGTGTGTTCTTTTCACATACCACATATGGATCCACCAATGTCATTGCATGTGTGTTCTCTTCACAATCCACACATGGATCCACCGGTGTCATTTCATGTATGCTCTTTTCACTAACAACAACTGGAGTCATTGCATGTGTGTTCTTTTCACATACCACATATGGATCCACCAGTGTCATTGCATGTGTGACCTTTTCACTAACAACAACCAGAGTAATTGCATGTGTGTTCTTTTAGTAACAACAACCAGAGTCATTGAATGTGTGTTCTTTCACATACCACACATGGATCCACAGTGTCATTGCATGTATGTTCTTTTCACTAACAACAATTGGAGTCATTGCATGTGTGTTCTTTTCACATACCACAAATGGATCCACAGTGTCATTGCAATGTGTGTTCTCTTCACAATCCACCCATGGATGCACAGTGTCATTGCATGTGTGTTCTTTTAGTAACAACAACGAGTCATTTTGCATCTGTGTTCTTTTCACATACCACCTATGGATCCACCAGTGTCATTGCATGTGTGTTCATTGCATGTGTGTTCTTTTCACTAACAACAACCAGAGTCATTCCATGTGTGTTCTTTTCACATACCACATATGGATCCACCAATGTCATTGAAATGTGTGTTCTCTCAGAGACCACACATGGATCCACAGTGTCATTGCATGTGTGTTCATTTCACTAACAACCACCAGAGTCATTGCATGTGTGTTCTTTTTAGTAACAACCAGAGTCATTTGCATGTGTGTTCTTTTCAGTAACAATGATCCACCAGTGTCATTGCATGTGTGTCCTTTTCACATACCACCTATGGATCCACAGTGTCATTGCATGTGTGTTCTTTTCAGTAACAACAATCCAGAGTCATTGAAATGTGTGTTCTTTCACATACCACCTATGGATCCACCAGTGTTATTGCATGTGTGTTCTTTTCACTAAGATCAACCAGTGTCATTGCATGTGTGTTCTTTTTAGTAACAACAACCAGTCATTTTGCATGTGTGTTCTTTTCACATACAACCTATGGATCCACCAGTGTCATTGCATGTGTGTTCTTTTCACTAACAACAACCAGAGTCATTGCATGTGTGTTCTTTTCACATACCACCTATGGATCCACCAGTGTCATTGAAATGTGTGTGTTCTCTACAGAGACCGCACATGGATCCACCAGTGTCATTGCATGTGTGTTCTTTTTAGTAACAACAACCAGAGTCATTTTGCATGTGTGTTCTTTTCACATACCACCTATGGATCCACCAGTGTCATTGCATGTGTGTTCTTTTCACATACCACATATGGAGCCACCAGTGTTATTGCATGTGTGTTCTTTTCACATACCACCTATGGATCCACCAGTGTCATTGCATGTGTGTTCTTTTCACTAACAACAACTTGAGTCATTGCATGTGTGTTCTTTTCACATACCACATATGGATCCACCAGTGTCATTGCATGTGTGCTCTCTCTGAGACCACACATGGATCCTGATGTCATTGCATGTGTGTTATTTTCACATGGATCCACAGAGTCATTGCATGTGTGTTCTTTTTAGTAACAACAACCAGAGTCATTTTGCATGTGTGTTCTTTTCACATACCACCTATGGATCCACTAGTGTCATTGCATGTGTGTTCTTTTCACAATCCACCCATGGATCCACCAGTGTCATTGCATGTGTGTTCTTTTAGTAACAACTACGAGTCATTGAAATGTGTGTTCTTTTCACATACCACCTATGGATCCACCAGTGTCATTGCATGTGTGTTTTTCACTAACAACAACGAGTCATTGCATGTGTGTTCTTTTTAGTAACAACAACCAGAGTCATTTTCAATGTGTGTTCTGTTCACATACCACCTATGGATCCACCAGTGTAATTGCATGTGTGTTGTTTTCACTAACAACAACCAGAGTCATTGCATGTGTGTTCTTTTCACATACCACATATGGATCCACCAGTGTCATTGCATGTGTGTTCTCTTCAGAGACCACACATGGATCCACCAGTGTCATTGCATGTGTTTCTTTTTACTAACAATTGCATGCGTGTTCTTTTCAGTAACAACAACCAGAGTCATTGCATGTGTGTTCTTTTCACATACCACCTATGGATCCGCCAGTGTCATTGCATGTGTGTTCTTTTCACAATCCACCCATGGATCCACCAGTGTCATTGCATGTGTGTTCTTTTCAGTAACAACAACCAGAGTCATTGCATGTGTGTTCTGTTCACATACCACCTATGGATCCACCAGTGTCATTGCATGTGTGTTCTTTTCACTAACAACAACTAGAGTCATTGCATGTGTGTTCTTTTCACATACCACAACAGAGTCATTTTGCATGTGTGTTCTTTTCACATACCACCTATGGATCCACTAGTGTCATTGCATGTGTTCTTTTCACAATCCACCCATGGATCCACCAGTGTCATTGCATGTGTGTTGTTTTAGTAACAACAACCAGAGTCATTTTGCATGTGTGTTCTTTTCACATACCACCTATGGATCCACCAGTGTCATTGCATGTGTGTTCTTTTCACTAACAACAACCAGAGTCATTGCATGTGTGTTCTTTTCACATACCACATATGGATCCACTAGTGTCATTGCATGTGTGTTCTTTTCACAATCCACACATGGATCCACCAGTGTCATTGCATATTGTTCTTTTGAGTAACAACAACCAGAGTCATTTTGCATGTGTGTTATTTTTAGTAACAACAACGAGAGTCATTGCATGTGTGTTCTTTTCATACCACCTATGGATCCACCAGTGTCATTGCATGTGTGTTCTTTTCACAATCCACTCATGGATCCACCAGTGTCATTGCATGTGTGTTCTTTTTAGTAACAACAACCAGAGTCATTGAAATGTGTGTTCTTTTCACATACCACCTATGGATCCACCAGTGTCATTGCATGTGTGTTCTTTTCACTAACAACAACCAGAGTCATTTTGCATGTGTGTTCTTTTCACATACCACCTATGGATCCACAAGTGTCATTGCATGTGTGTTCTTTTCACATACCACATGGATCCGGTGTCATTGAATGTGTGTTCTTTTAGAACCACATGGATCCACCAGTCATTGCATGTGTGTTCTTTTCACTAACAACAACTTGAGTCATTTTGCATGTGTGTTCTTTCACAATCCACATGAAATGTGTTTTTTCACATACCACCTATGGATCCACCAGTGTCATTGCATGTGTGTTCATTTCACTAACAACAACCAGAGTCATTGAATATGTGTTCTCTTCACATACCACCTATGGATCCACCAGTGTCATTGCATGTGTGTTCTTTTCACATACCACATATGGATCCACAAGTGTCATTGCATGTGTGTTCTTTCTGAGACCACATGGATCCACCAGTGTCATTGCATGTGTGTTCTTTTTAGTAACAACAACCAGAGTCATTTTGCATGTGTGTTCTTTTCACATACCACCTATGGATCCACCAGTGTCATTGCATGTGTGTTCTTTTCACTAACAACAACCAGAGTCATTCCATGTGTGGTCTTTTCACATACCACATATGGATCCACCAGTGTGTCATTGAAATGTGTGTTCTTCACAGAGACCACACATGGATCCTGATGTCATTGCATGTGTGTTCTTTTAGTAACAAAAACGAGAGTCATTTTGCATGTGTTCATTTACCATACCACCTATGGATCCACCAGTGTCATTGCATGTGTGTTCTTTTCACAATCCACCCATGGATCCACCAGTGTCATTGCATGTGTTTTATTTTCACAATCCACCATGGATCCACTAGTGTCATTGCATGTGTGTTCTTTTTAGTAACAACAACCAGGGTCATTTTGCATGTGTGTTCTTTTCACATACCACCTATGGATCCACAGTGTCATTGCATGTGTGTTCTTTTCACTAACAACAACCAGAGTCATTCCATGTGTGTTCTTTTCACATACCACATCCATGGATCCAATGTCATTGAAATGTGTGTTCTCTCAGAGACCACACATGGATCCACCAGTGTCATTGCATTTGTGTTCTTTAGTAACAACAACGAGTGTCATTGCATGTGTGTTCTTTTCACTAACAAGAACCAGAGTCATTGCATGTGTGCTCGTTTCACATACCACATCTGGATCCACCAGAGTCATTGAAATGTGTGCTCTTTTCACAATCTACCCATGGATCCACCAGTGTCATTGCATGTGTGTTCTTTTTAGTAACAACAACCAGAGTCATTTTGCATGTGTGTTCTTTTCACATACCACCTATGGATCCACCAGTGTCATTGCATGTGTCTTCATTTCACTAACAACAACCAGAGTCATTGCATGTGTGTTCTTTTCACATACAACAACCAGAGTCATTGCATGTGTGTTCTTTTCACATATCACATATGGATCCACCAGTGTCATTGCATGTGTGCTCTTTTCAGTAACACCATGGATGCACCAGTGTCATTGCATGTGTGTTCTTTTTAGTAACAACAACCAGAGTCATTTTGCATGTGTGTTCTTTTCACATACCACCTATGGATCCACCAGTGTCATTGCATGTGTGTTCTTTTCACTAACAACAACCAGAGTCATTGCATGTGTGTTCTTTTTAGTAACAACAACCAGAGTCATATTGCATGTGTGTTCTTTTCACATACCACCTATGGATCCACCAGTGTGATTGGATGTGTGTTCATTTCACTAACAACAACCAGAGTCATTGCATGTGTGTTCTTTTCACATACAACAACCAGAGTCATTGCATGTGTGTTCTTTTCACATATCACATATGGATCCACTAGTGTCATTGCATGTGTGCTCTTTTCACAATCCACCCATGGATCCACCAGTGTCATTGCATGGGTGTTCTTTTTAGTAACAACAACCAAAGTCATTTTGCATGTGTGTTCTTTTCACATACCACCTATGGATCCACCAGTGTCATTGCATGTGGGTTCTTTTCACTAACAACAACCAGAGTCATTCCATGTGTGTTCTTTTCACATACCACATATGGATCCACCAATGTCATTGAAATGTGTGTTCTCTACAAAGACCACACATGGATCCACCGGTGTCATTGCATGTATGTTCTTTTCACTAACAACAATTGGAGTCATTGCATGTGTGTTCTCTTCACAATCCACACATGGATCCACCAGTGTCATTGCATGTGTGTCCTTTTCACTAACAACAACCAGAGTCATTCCATGTGTGTTCTTTTCACATACCACATATGGATCCAACAATGTCATTGAAATGTGTGTTCTCTACAGAGACCACACATGGATCCACCGGTGTCATTGCATGTATGTTCTTTTCACTAACAACAATTGGAGTCATTGCATGTGTGTTCTCTTCACAATCCACAAATGGATCCACCAGTTTCATTGCATGTGTACTCTTTTCACAATCCACCCATGGATGCACCAGTGTCATTGCATGTGTGTTCTTTTTAGTAACAACAACCAGAGTCATTTTGCATGTGTGTTCTTTTCACATACCACCTATGGATCCACCAGTGTCATTGCATGTGTGTTCTTTTCACTAACAACAACCAGAGTCATTCCATGTGTGTTCTTTTCACATACCACATATGGATCCACCAATGTCATTGAAATGTGTGTTCTCTACAGAGACCACACATGGATCCACCGGTGTCACTGCATGTGTGTTCTTTTCACATGGATCCACCAGAGGCATTGCATGTGTGTTCTTTTTAGTAACAAAAACCAGAGTCATTTTGCATGTGTGTTCTTTTCACATACCACCTATGGATCCACCAGTGTCATTGCATGTGTGTCCTTTTCACAATCCCCCATGGATCCACCAGTGTCATTGCATGTGTGTTCTTTTTAGTAACAACAACCAGAGTCATTGAAATGTGTGTTCTTTTCACATACCACCTATGGATCCACCAGTGTCATTGCATGTGTGTTCTTTTCACTAACAACAACCAGAGTCATTGCATGTGTGTTCTTTTTAGTAACAACAACCGGAGTCATTTTGCATGTGTGTTCTTTTCACATACAACCTATGGATCCACCAGTGTCATTGTATGTGTGTTCTTTTCACTAGCAGAAACCAGAGTCATTGCATGTGTGTTCTTTTCACATACCATATATGGATCCACCAGTGTCATTGAAATGTGTGTTCTCTACAGAGACCACACATGGATCCACCAGTGTCATTGCATGTGTGTTCTTTTTAGTAACAACAACCAGAGTCATTTTGCATGTGTGTTCTTTTTAGTAACAACAACCAGAGTCATTTTGCATGTGTTTTTTTTGACATACCACCTATGGATCCACCAGTGTCATTGCATGTGTGTTCTTTTCACATACCACCTATGGATCCACCAGTGTCATTGCATGTGTGTTCTTTTCACTAACAACAACTAGAGTCATTGCATGTGTGTTCTTTTCACATACCACGTATGGATCCACCAATGTCATTGAAATGTGTGTTCTCTACAGAGACCACACATGGATCCACCAGTGTCATTGCATGTGTGTTCTTTTCACATGGATCCACCAGAGTCATTGCATGTGTGTTCTTTTTAGTAACAACAACCAGAGTCATTTTGCATGTGTGTTCTTTTCACATACCACCTATGGATCCACTAGTGTCATTGCATGTGTGTTCTTTTCACAATCCACCCATGGATCCACCAGTGTGATTGGATGTGTGTTCATTTCACTAACAACAACCAGAGTCATTGCATGTGTGTTCTTTTCACATATCACATATGGATCCACTAGTGTCATTGCATGTGTGCTCTTTTCACAATCCACCCATGGATCCACCAGTGTCATTGCATGTGTGTTCTTTTTAGTAACAACAACCAAAGTCATTTTGCATGTGTGTTCTTTTCACATACCACCTATGGATCCACCAGTGTCATTGCATGTGTGTTCTTTTCACTAACAACAACCAGAGTCGTTCCATGTGTGTTCTTTTCACATACCACATATGGATCCACCCATGTCATTGAAATGTGTGTTCTCTATAGAGACCACACATGGATCCACCAGTTTCATTGCATGTGTGTTCTTTTTAGTAACAACAACCAGAGTCATTTTGCATGTGTGTTCTTTTCACATACCACCTATGGATCCACCAGTGTCATTGCATGTGTGTTATTTTCACAATCCCCCCATGGATCCACCAATGTCATTGCATTTGTGTTCTTTTTAGTAACAACAACCAGAGTCATTGAAATGTGTGTTCTTTTCACATACCACCTATGGATGCACCAGTGTCATTGCATGTGTGTTCTTTTCAGACCACACATGGATCCACCAGAGTCATTGCATGTGTGTTCTTTTCAGTAACAACAACTGGAGTCATTTTGCATGTGTTCTTTTCACATACACCTATGGATCCACAGTGTCATTGCATGTGTGTTCTTTTCACTAACAACAACCAGAGTCATTCCATGTGTGTTCTTTTCACATACCACCTATGGATCCACCAGTGTCATTGCATGTGTGTTCTTTTAACAATCCACATGGATCCACAGTGTCATTGCAATGTGGGTTCTTTTCACATACCACCTATGGATCCACTAGTGTCATTGCATGTGTGTTCTTTCACAATCCACACATGGATCCACGGTGTCATTGAATGTGTGTTCTTTTCAGTAACAACAACCAGAGTCATTTTGCATGTGTGTTCTTTTCACATACCACCTATGGATCCACCAGTGTCATTGCATGTGTGTTCTTTTCACTAACAACAACCAGAGTCATTGCATTTGTGTTCTTTTTAGTAACAACAAGAGTCATTTTGCATGTGTGTTCTTTTCACATACCACCTATGGATCCACCAGTGTCATTGCATGTGTGTTCTTTTTAGTAACAACAACCAGAGTCATTTTGCATGTGTGTTCTTTTCACATACCACCTATGGATCCACGAGTGTCATTGCATGTGTGTTCTTTTCACAATCCACCCATGGATCCACCAGTGTCATTGCATGTGTGTTCTTTTCACAATCCACCCATGGATCCACCAGTGTCATTGCATGTGTGTTCTTTTTAGTAACAACAACCAGAGTCATTTTGCATGTGTGTTCTTTTCACATACCACCTATGGATCCACCAGTGTCATTGCATGTGTGTTCTTTTCACTAACAACAACCAGAGTCATTCCATGTGTGTTCTTTTCACATACCACATATGGATCCACCAATGTCATTGAAATGTGTGTTCTCTACAGAGACCACACATGGATCCACCAGTGGCATTGCATTTGTGTTCTTTTTAGTAACAACAACGAGAGTCATTGAAAATGAGTGTTCTTTTCACATACCACCTATGGATCCACCAGTGTCATTGCATGTGTGTTCTTTTCACATACCACATATGGATCCACCAGTGTCATTGCATGTGTGCTCTTTTCACAATCCACCCATGGATCCACCAGTGTCATTGCATGTGTGTTCTTTTTAGTAACAACAACCAGAGTCATTTTGCATGTGTGTTCTTTTCACATACCACCTATGGATCCACCAGTGTCATTGCATGTGTCTTCATTTCACTAACAACAACCAGAGTCATTTCATGTGTGTTCTTTTCACATACCCCCTATGGATACACGAGTGTCATTGCATGTGTGTTCTTTTCACATATCACATATGGATCCACCAGTGTCATTGCATGTGTGCTCTTTTCACAATCCACCCATGGATGCACCAGTGTCATTGCATGTGTGTTCTTTTTAGTAACAACAACCAGAGTCATTTTGCATGTGTGTTCTTTTCACATACCACCTATGGATCCACCAGTGTCATTGCATGTGTGTTCTTTTCACTAACAACAACCAGAGTCATTGCATGTGTGTTCTTTTTAGTAACAACAACCAGAGTCATATTGCATGTGTGTTCTTTTCAAATACCACCTATGGATCCACCAGTGTGATTGGATGTGTGTTCATTTCACTAACAACAACCAGAGTCATTGCATGTGTGTTCTTTTCACATACAACAACCAGAGTCATTGCATGTATGTTCTTTTCACATATCACATATGGATCCACTAGTGTCATTGCATGTGTGCTCTTTTCACAATCCACCCATGGATCCACCAGTGTCATTGCATGGGTGTTCTTTTTAGTAACAACAACCAAAGTCATTTTGCATGTGTGTTCTTTTCACATACCACCTATGGATCCACCAGTGTCATTGCATGTGTGTTCTTTTCACTAACAACAACCAGAGTCATACCATGTGTGTTCTTTTCACATACCACATATGGATCCACCAATATCATTGAAATGTGTGTTCTCTACAAAGACCACACATGGATCCACCGGTGTCATTGCATGTATGTTCTTTTCACTAACAACAATTGGAGTCATTGCATGTGTGTTCTCTTCACAATCCACACATGGATCCACCAGTGTCATTGCATGTGTGTTCTTTTCACTAACAACAACCAGAGTCATTCCATGTGTGTTCTTTTCACATACCACATATGGATCCAACAATGTCATTGAAATGTGTGTTCTCTACAGAGACCACACATGGATCCACCGGTGTCATTGCATGTATGTTCTTTTCACTAACAACAATTGGAGTCATTGCTTGTGTGTTCTCTTCAAAATCCACACATGGATCCACCAGTTTCATTGCATGTGTACTCTTTTCACAATCCACCCATGGATGCACCAGTGTCATTGCATGTGTGTTCTTTTTAGTAACAACAATCAGAGTCATTTTGCATGTGTGTTCTTTTCACATACCACCTATGGATCCACCAGTGTCATTGCATGTGTGTTCTTTTCACTAACAACAACCAGAGTCATTCCATGTGTTTTCTTTTCACATACCACATATGGATCCACCAATGTCATTGAAATGTGTGTTCTCTACAGAGACCACACAAGGATCCACCGGTGTCATTGCATGTGTGTTCTTTTCACATGGATCCACCAGAGTCATTGCATGTGTGTTCTTTTTAGTAACAACAACCAGAGTCATTTTGCATGTGTGTTCTTTTCACATACCACCTATGGATCCACCAGTGTCATTGCATGTGTGTCCTTTTCACAATCCCCCATGGATCCACCAGTGTCATTGCATGTGTGTTATTTTTAGTAACAACAACCAGAGTCATTGAAATGTGTGTTCTTTTCACATACCACCTATGGATCCACCAGTGTCATTGCATGTGTGTTCTTTTAACTAACAACAACCAGAGTCATTGCATGTGTGTTCTTTTTAGTAACAACAACCGGAGTCATTTTGCATGTGTGTTCTTTTCACATACAACCTATGGATCCACCAGTGTCATTGTATGTGTGTTCTTTTCACTAGCAGAAACCAGAGTCATTGCATGTGTGTTCTTTTCACATACCATATATGGATCCACCAGTGTCATTGAAATGTGTGTTCTCTACAGAGACCACACATGGATCCACCAGTGTCATTGCATGTGTGTTCTTTTTAGTAACAACAACCAGAGTCATTTTGCATGTGTGTTCTTTTTAGTAACAACAACCAGAGTCATTTTGCATGTGTTTTTTTTGACATACCACCTATGGATCCACCAGTGTCATTGCATGTGTGTTCTTTTCACATACCACCTATGGATCCACCAGTGTCATTGCATGTGTGTTCTTTTCACTAACAACAACTAGAGTCATTGCATGTGTGTTCTTTTCACATACCACGTATGGATCCACCAATGTCATTGAAATGTGTGTTCTCTACAGAGACCACATGGATCCTGATGTCATTGCATGTGTGTTCTTTTCACATGGATCCACCAGAGTCATTGCATGTGTGTTCTTTTTAGTAACAACAACCAGAGTCATT
This sequence comes from Avena insularis, assembly GCA_023614405.1. Lineage (NCBI taxonomy): Eukaryota > Viridiplantae > Streptophyta > Magnoliopsida > Poales > Poaceae > Avena > Avena insularis. The sequence goes on along the minus strand of CM042694.1, from coordinate 316,746,586 downwards.
TTGCATGTGTGTTCTTTTCACATACCACCTATGGATCCACTAGTGTCATTGCATGTGTGTTCTTTTCACAATCCACCCATGGATCCACCAGTGGCATTGCATGTGTGTTCTTTTTAGTAACAACTACCAGAGTCATTGAAATGTGTGTTCTTTTCACATACCACCTATGGATCCACCAGTGTCATTGCATGCGTGTTATTTTCACTAACAAGAACCAGAGTCATTGCATGTGTGTTCTTTTTAGTAACAACAACCAGAGTCATTTTTCATGTGTGTTCTTTTCACATACCACCTATGGATCCACCAGTTTCATTGCATGTGTGTTGTTTTCACTAATAACAACCAGAGTCATTGCATGTGTGTTCTTTTCACATACCACACATGGATCCACAAGTGTCATTGAAATGTGTGTTCTCTACAGAGACCACACATGGATCCACCAGTGTCATTGCATGTGTGTTCTTTTTAGTAACAACAATCCGAGTCATTTTGCATTTGTGTTCTTTTCACATACCACCTATGGATCCACCAGTGTCATTGCATGTGTGTTATTTTCGCAATCCACCCATGGATCCACCAGTGTCATTGCATGTGTGTTCTATTTAGTAACAACAACTAGAGTCATTGCATGTGTGTTCTTTTCACATAGCACATATGGATCCACAAGTGTCATTGAAATGTGTGTTCTCTACAGAGACCACACAGGGATCCACCGGTGTCATTGCAAGTATGTTCTTTTCACTAACAACAACTGGAGTCATTGCATGTGTGCTCTTTTCACCAACAAACACTTGAGTCTTTGCATGTGTAGTCTTTTTACTAACAACAACCAGAGTCATTTCATGGCTGTTCTTCTCACATACCACCTATGGATCCACCAGTGTCATTGCATGTGTGTTCTCTTCACAATCCACACATGGATCCACCAGTGTCATTGAAATGTGTGTTCTTCTCACATACCACCTATGGATCCACTAGTGTCATTGCATGTGTGTTCATTTCATAATCCTCATATGGATCCACCAGTGTCATTCAATGTGTGTTCTTTTTAGTAACAACAACCAGAGTCATTTTGCATGTGTGTTCTTTTCACATACCACCTATGGATCCACCAGTGTCATTGCATGTGTGTTCTTTTCACTACCAACAACCAGAGTCATTGCATGTGTGTTCTTTTTAGTAACAACAACCGGAGTCATTTTGCATGTGTGTTCTTTTCACATACAACCTATGGATCCACCAGTGTCATTGTATGTGTGTTCTTTTCACTAGAAGAAACCAGAGTCATTGCATGTGTGTTCTTTTCACATACCATATATGGATCCACCAGTGTCATTGAAATGTGTGTTCTCTACAGAGACCACACATGGATCCACCAGTGTCATTGCATGTGTGTTCTTTTTAGTAACAACAACCAGAGTCATTTTGCATGTGTGTTCTTTTTAGTAACAACAACCAGAGTCATTTTGCATGTGTTTTTTTTGTCATACCACCTATGGATCCACCAGTGTCATTGCATGTGTGTTCTTTTCACATACCACCTATGGATCCACCAGTGTCATTGCATGTGTGTTCTTTTCACTAACAACAACTAGAGTCATTGCATGTGTGTTCTTTTCACATACCACGTATGGATCCACCAATGTCATTGAAATGTGTGTTCTCAATAAGAGACCACACATGGATCCACCAGTGTCATTGCATGTGTGTTCTTTTCACATGGATCCACCAGAGTCATTGCATGTGTGTTCTTTTTAGTAACAACAACCAGAGTCATTTTGCATGTGTGTTCTTTTCACATACCACCTATGGATCCACTAGTGTCATTGCATGTGTGTTCTTTTCACAATCCACCCATGGATCCACCAGTGGCATTGCATGTGTGTTCTTTTTAGTAACAACTACCAGAGTCATTGAAATGTGTGTTCTTTTCACATACCACCTATGGATCCACCAGTGTCATTGCATGCGTGTTATTTTCACTAACAACAACCAGAGTCATTGCATGTGTGTTCTTTTTAGTAACAACAACCAGAGTCATTTTTCATGTGTGTTCTTTTCACATACCACCTATGGATCCACCAGTTTCATTGCATGTGTGTTGTTTTCACTAATAACAACCAGAGTCATTGCATGTGTGTTCTTTTCACATACCACACATGGATCCACCAGTGTCATTGAAATGTGTGTTCTCTACAGAGACCACACATGGATCCACCAGTGTCATTGCATGTGTGTTCTTTTTAGTAACAACAATCAGAGTCATTTTGCATGTGTGTTCTTTTCACATACCACCTATGGATCCACCAGTGTCATTGCATGTGTGTTATTTTCGCAATCCACCCATGGATCCACCAGTGTCATTGCATGTGTGTTCTATTTAGTAACAACAACTAGAGTCATTGCATGTGTGTTCTTTTCACATAGCACATATGGATCCACAAGTGTCATTGAAATGTGTGTTCTCTACAGAGACCACACAGGGATCCACCGGTGTCATTGCAAGTATGTTCTTTTCACTAACAACAACTGGAATCATTGCATGTGTGCTCTTTTCACCAACAAACACTTGAGTCTTTGCATGTGTGTTCTTTTTACTAACAACAACCAGAGTCATTTCATGGCTGTTCTTCTCACATACCACCTATGGATCCACCAGTGTCATTGCATGTGTGTTCTCTTCACAATCCACACATGGATCCACCAGTGTCATTGAAATGTGTGTTCTTCTCACATACCACCTATGGATCGACTAGTGTCATTGCATGTGTGTTCATTTCATAATCCACATATGGATCCACCAGTGTCATTCAATGTGTGTTCTTTTTAGTAACAACAACCAGAGTCATTTTGCATGTGTGTTCTTTTCACATACCGCCTATGGATCCACCAGTGTCATTGCATGTGTGTTCTTTTCACTAACAACAACCAGAGTCATTGCATGTGTGTTCTTTTCACATACCACATATGGATCCACCAGTGTCATTGAAATGTGTGTTCTCTACAGAGACCACACATGGATCCACTAGATTCATTGCGTGTGTGTTCTTTTTAGTAACAACAACGAGAGTCATTTTGCATGTGTGTTATTTTCACATACCACCTATGGATCCACCAGTGTCATTGCATGTGTGTTATTTTCACAATCCCCACATGGATCCACAAGTGTCATTGCATGTGTGTTCTTTTCAGATACAACCTATGGATCCACCAGTGTCATTGCATGTGTGTTATTTTCACTAACAAAAACCAGAGTCATTGGATGTGTGTTCTTTTCACATACCACATATGGATCCACTAGTGTCATTGAAATGTGTGTTCTCTACAGAGACCACACATGGATCCACCAGGGTCATTGCATGTGTGTTCTTTTCACATGGATACACTAGAGTCATTGCATCTGTGTTCTTTTTAGTAACAACAACCAGAGTCATTTTGCATGTGTGTTCTTTTCACATACCACCTATGGATCCACTAGTGTCATTGCATGTGTGTTCTTTTCACAATCCACCCATGGATCCACCAGTGTCATCTCATGTGTGTTCTTTTTAGTAACAACTACCAGAGTTATTGAAATGTGTGTTCTTTTCACATACCACCTATGGATCCACCAGTGTCATTGCATGTGTGTTTTTTTCACTAACAACAACCAGAGTCATTGCATGTGTGTTCTTTTTAGTAACAACAACCGGAGTCATTTTGCATGTGTGTTCTTTTCACATACAACCTATGGATCCACCAGTGTCATTGCATGTGTGCTATTTTCACTAACAAAAACTAGAGTCATTGCATGTGTGTTCTTTTCACATACGACATATGGATCCACCAGTGCCATTGAAATGTGTGTTCTCTACAGAGACCACACATGGATCCACCAGTGTCATTGCATGTGTGTTCTTTTTAGTAACAACAACCAGAGTCATTTTGCATGTGTGTTCTTTTTAGTAACAACAACCAGAGTCATTTTGCATGTGTGTTCTTTTCACATACCACCTATGGATCCACCAGTGTCATTGCATGTGTGTTCTTTTCACAATCCACCCATGGATCCACCAGTGTCATTGCATGTGTGTTCTTTTTAGTAACAGCAACCAGAGTCATTTTGCATGTGTGTTCTTTTTACATACCACCTATGGATCCACCAGTGTCATTGCATGTGTGTTCATTTCACTAACAACAACCAGAGTCATTGCATGTGTGTTCTTTTCACATACAACAAGCAGAGTCATTGCATGTGTGTTCTTTTCACATATCACATATGGATCCACCAGTGTCATTGCATGTGTGCTCTTTTCACAATCCACCCATGGATCCACCAGTGTCATTGCATGTGTGTTCTTTTTAGTAACAACTACCAGAGTCATTGAAATGTGTGTTCTTTTCACATACCACCTATGGATCCACCAGTGTCATTGCATGTGTGTTCTTTTCACTAACAACAACCAGAATCATTGCATGTGTGTTCTTTTCACATACCACATATGGATCCACCAGTGTCATTGAAATGTGTGTTCTCTACAGAGACCACACATGGATCCACCAGTGTCATTGCATGTGTGTTCTTTTTAGTAACAACAACCAGAGTCATTTTGCATGTGTGTTCTTTTTAGTAACAACAACCAGAGTCATTTTGCATGTGTGTTCTTTTCAGATACCACCTATGGATCCACCAGTGTCATTGCATGTGTGTTCTTTTCACAATCCACCCATGGATCCACCAGTGTCATTGCATGTGTGTTCTTTTTAGTAACAGCAACCAGAGTCATTTTGCATGTGTGTTCTTTTCACATACCACCTATGGATCCACCAGTGTCATTGCATGTGTGTTCTTTTCACTAACAACAACCAGAGTCATTCCATGTGTGTTCTTTTCACATACCACATATGGATCCACCCATGTCATTGAAATGTGTGTTCTCTATAGAGACCACACATGGATCCACCAGTGTCATTGCATGTGTGCTCTTTTCACATGGATCCACCAGAGTCATTGCATGTGTGTTCTTTTTAGTAACAACAACCGGAGTCATTTTGCATGTGTGTTCTTTTCACAATCCACCCATGGATCCACCAGTGTCATTCAATGTGTATTCTTTTTAGTAACAACAACCAGAGTCATTGAAATGTGTGTTCTCTTCACATACCACCTATGGATCCACTAGTGTCATTGCATGTGTGTTCTTTTCACATACCACATATGGATCCACCAGTGTCATTGAAATGTTTGTTCTCTACAGAGACCACACATGGATCCACCGGTGTCATTGTATGTATGTTCTTTTCACTAACAACAATTGGAGTCATTGCATGTGTGTTCTCTTCACAATCCACACATGGATCCACCAGTGTCATTGCATGTGTGTTATTTTTAGTAACAAAAACTTATGTCATTGCATGTGTGTTCTCTTCAGAGACCACACATGGATCCACCAGTGTCATTGCATGTGTGTTCTTGTTACTAACAACAACAGTCATTGAAATGTGTGCTCCCTTTAGAGACCACACATGGATCCACCAGTGTCATTGCATGTGTGTTCTTTTTAGTAACAACAACCAGAGTCATTTTGCATGTGTGTTCTTCTCACATACCACCTATGGATCCACCAGTGTCATTGCATGTGTGTTCTTTTCAAAATCCACCCATGGATCCACCAGTGTCATTGCATGTGTGTCCTTTTCACAATCCACCCATGGATCCACCAGTGTCATTGCATGTGTTTTCTTTTTAGTAACAACAACCAGAGTCATTGAAATGTGTGTTCTTTTCACATACCTACTATGGATCAACAAGTGTCATTGCATGTGTGTTATTTTCACTAACAACAACCAGAGTCATTGCATGTGTGTTCGTTTTAGTAACAACAACCAGAGTCATATTGCATGTGTGTTATTTTCACATACCACCTATGGATCCACCAGTGTTATTGCATGTGTGTTCATTTCACTAACAACAACCAGAGTCATTGCATGTGTGTTCTTTTCACATACAACAAGCAGAGTCATTGCATGTGTGTTCTTTTCACATATCACATATGGATCCACCGGTGTTATTGCATGTGTGCTCTTTTCACAATCCACCCATGGAACCACCAGTGTCATTGCATGTGTGTTATTTTTAGTAACAACAACCAGAGTCATTTTGCATGTGTGTTATTTTCACAATCCCCCCATGGATCCACCAATGTCATTGCATTTGTGTTCTTTTTAGTAACAACAACCAGAGTCATTGAAATGTGTGTTCTTTTCACATACCACATATGGATCCACCCTTGTCATTGAAATGTGTGTTCTCTACAGAGACCACACATGGATCCACCAATGTCATTGCATGTGTGGTCTTTTCACATGGATCCACCAGAGTCATTGCATGTGTGTTCTTTTTAGTAACAACAACCAGAGTCATTTTGCATGTGTGTTCTTTTCACATACCACCTATGGATCCACCAGTGTCATTGCATGTGTGTTATTTTCACAATCCCCCCATGGATCCACCAATTTCATTGCATTTGTGTTCTTTTTAGTAACAACAACCAGAGTCATTGAAATGTGTGTTCTTTTCACATACCACCTATGGATCCACCAGTGTCATTGCATGTGTGTTCTTTTCACTAACAACAACCAGAGTCATTGCATGTGTTCTTTTTAGTAACAACAACCGAAGTCATTTTGCATGTGTGTTCTTTTCACATACAACCTATGGATCCACCAGTGTCATTGCATGTGTGTTCTTTTCACTAACAAAAACCAGAGTCATTGGATGTGTGTTCTTTTCACATACCACATATGGATCCACCAGTGTCATTGAAATGTGTGTTCTCTATAGAGACCACACTTGGATCCACCAGGGTCATTGCATGTGTGTTCTTTTCACATGGATCCACCGGAGTCATTGCATGTGTGTTCTTTTTAGTAACAACAACCAGAGTCATTTTGCATTTGTGTTCTTTTCACATACCACCTATGGATCCACTAGTGTCATTGCATGTGTGTTCTTTTCACAATCCACCCATGGATCCACCAGTGTCATCGCATGTGTGTTCTTTTTAGTAACAACAACCAGAGTCATTTTGCATGTGTGTTCTTTTCACATACCACCTATGGATCCACCAGTGTCATTGCATGTTTGTTATTTTCACAATCCCCCCATGGATCCACCAATGTCATTGCATTTGTGTTCTTTTTAGTAACAACAACTAGAGTCATTGAAATGTGTGTTCTTTTCACATACCACCTATGGATCCACCAGTGTCATTGCATGTGTGTTCTTTTCACTAACAACAACAGAGTCATTGCATGTGTGTTCTTTTTAGTAACAACAACAGTCATTTTGCATGTGTTCTTTTCACATACAACCTATGGATCCACCAGTGTCATTGCATGTGTCTTCTTTTCACTAACAAAATCCAGAGTCATTGGATGTGTGTTCTTTTCACATACCACATATGGATCCACCAGTGTCATTGAAATGTGTGTTCTCTTTCACAGAGCACATGGTTCCAGTGTCATTGCATGTGTGTTCTTTTTAAACAACAACCAGAGTTATTTTGCATGTGTGTTCTTTTCACATACCACCTATGGATCCACCAGTGTCATTGCATGTGTGTTCTTTTCACAATCCACCCATGGATCCACCAGTTTCATTGAATGTGTATTCTTTTTAGTAACAACAACCAGAGTCATTGAAATGTGTGTTCTCTTCACATACTACCTATGGATCCACCAGTGTCATTGCATGTGTGTTCTTTTCACATACCACATATGGATCCACCAGTGTCATTGAAATGTGTGTTCTCTATAGAGACCACACATGGATCCACCGGTGTCATTGCATGTATGTTCTTTTCACTAACAACAATTGGAGTCATTGCATGTGTGTTCTCTTCACAATCCACACATGGATCCACCAGTATCATTGCATGTGTGTTATTTTCAGTAACAAAAACTTGTGTCATTGCATGTGTGTTCTCTTCAAAGACCACACATGGATCCACCAGTGTCATTGCATCTGTGTTCTTTTTACTAACAACAACCAGACTCATTGAAATGTGTGTTCTTCAGAGACCACACATGGATCCACCAGTGTCATTGCATGTGTGTTCTTTTTAGTAACAACAACCATAGTCATTTTGCATGTGTGTTCTTTTCACATACCACCTATGGATCCACCAGTGTCATTGCATGTGTGTTCTTTTCAAAATCCACCCATGGATCCACCAGTGTCATTGCATGTGTGTTCTTTTCACAATCCACCCATGGATCCACCAGTGTCATTGCATGTGTTTTCTTTTTAGTAACAACAACCAGAGTCATTTTGCATGTGTGTTCTTTTCACAATCCACCCATGGATCCACCAGTGTCATTGAATGTGTATTCTTTTTAGTAACAACAACCAGAGTCATTGAAATATGTGTTCTTTTTAGTAACAACAACCAGAGTCATATTGCATGTGTGTTCTTTTCACATACCACCTATGGATCCACCAGTGTCATTGCATGTGTGTTCATTTCACTAACAACAACCAGAGTCATTGCATGTGTGTTCTTTTCACATACAACAAGTAGAGTCATTGCATGTGTGTTCTTTTCACATATCACATATGGATCCACCAGTGTCATTGCATGTGTGCTCTTTTCACAATCCACCCATGGATCCACCAGTGTCATTGCATGTGTGTTCTTTTTAGTAACAACAACCAGAGTCATTTTGCATGTGTGTTCTTTTCACATACCACCTATGGATCCACCAGTGTCATTGCATGTGTGTTATTTTCACAATCCCCCCATGGATCCACCAATTTCATTGCATTTGTGTTCTTTTTAGTAACAACAACCAGAGTCATATTGCATGTGTGTTCTTTTCACATACCACCTATGGATCCACCAGTGTCATTGCATGTGTGTTCTTTTCACTAACAACAACCAGAGTCATTGCATGTGTTCTTTTTAGTAACAACAACCGAAGTCATTTTGCATGTGTGTTCTTTTCACATACAACCTATGGATCCACCAGTGTCATTGCATGTGTGTTCTTTTCACTAACAAAAACCAGAGTCATTGGATGTGTGTTCTTTTCACATACCACATATGGATCCACCAGTGTCATTGAAATGTGTGTTCTCTATAGAGACCACACATGGATCCACCAGGGTCATTGCATATGTGTTCTTTTCACATGGATCCACCAGAGTCATTGCATGTGTGTTCTTTTTAGTAACAACAACCAGAGTCATTTTGCATTTGTGTTCTTTTCACATACCACCTATGGATCCACCAGTGTCATTGCATGTGTGTTCTCTTCAGAGACCACACATGGATCCACCAGTGTCATTGCATCTGTCTTCTTTTTACTAACAACAACCAGAGTCATTGAAATGTGTGCTCTCTTCAGAGACCACACATGGATCCACCAGTGTCATTGCATGTGTGTTCTTTTTAGTAACAACAACCATAGTCATTTTGCATGTCTGTTCTTTTCACATACCACCTATGGATCCACCAGTGTCATTGCATGTGTGTTCTTTTCAAAATCCACCCATGGATCCACCAGTGTCATTGCATGTGTGTTCTTTTCACAATCCACCCATGGATCCACCAGTGTCATCGCATGTGTGTTCTTTTTAGTAACAACAACCAGAGTCATTTTGCATGTGTGTTCTTTTCACATACCACCTATGGATCGACTAGTGTCATTGCATGTGTGTTATTTTCACAATCCCCCCATGGATCCACCAATGTCATTGCATTTGTGTTCTTTTTAGTAACAACAACCAGAGTCATTGAAATGTGTGTTCTTTTCACATACCACCTATGGATCCACCAGTGTCATTGCATGTGTGTTCTTTTCACTAACAACAACAGATTCATTGCATGTGTGTTCTTTTTAGTAACAACAACCGGAGTCATTTTGCATGTGTGTTCTTTTCACATACAACCTATGGATCCACCAGTGTCATTGCATGTGTCTTCTTTTCATTAACAAAAACCAGAGTCATTGGATGTGTGTTCTTTTCACATACCACATATGGATCCAGCAGTGTCATTGAAATATGTGTTCTCTACAGAGACCACACATGGTTCCACTAGTGTCATTGCATGTGTGTTCTTTTTAAAAACAACAACCAGAGTTATTTTGCATGTGTGTTCTTTTCACATACCACCTATGGATCCACCAGTGTCATTGCATGTGTGTTCTTTTCACAATCCACCCATGGATCCACCAGTTTCATTGAATGTGTATTCTTTTTAGTAACAACAACCAGAGTCATTGAAATGTGTGTTCTCTTCACATACCACCTATGGATCCACCAGTGTCATTGCATGTGTGTTCTTTTCACATACCACATATGGATCCACCAGTGTCATTGAAATGTGTGTTCTCTATAGAGACCACACATGGATCCACCGGTGTCATTGCATGTATGTTCTTTTCACTAACAACAATTGGAGTCATTGCATGTGTGTTCTCTTCACAATCCACACATGTATCCACCAGTGTCATTGCATGTGTGTTATTTTCAGTAACAAAAACTTGTGTCATTGCATGTGTGTTCTCTTCAAAGACCACACATGGATCCACCAGTGTCATTGCATCTGTGTTCTTTTTACTAACAACAACCAGACTCATTGAAATGTGTGCTCTCTTCAGAGACCACACATGGATCCACTAGTGTCATTGCATGTGTGTTCTTTTTAGTAACAACAACCATAGTCATTTTGCATGTCTGTTCTTTTCACATACCACCTATGGATCCACCAGTGTCATTGCATGTGTGTTCTTTTCAAAATCCACCCATGGATCCACCAGTGTCATTGCATGTGTGTTCTTTTCACAATCCACCCATGGATCCACCAGTGTCATTGCATGTGTTTTCTTTTTAGTAACAACAACCAGAGTCATTTTGCATGTGTGTTCTTTTCACAATCCACCCATGGATCCACCAGTGTCATTGAATGTGTATTCTTTTTAGTAACAACAACCAGAGTCATTGAAATGTGTGTTCTTTTTAGTAACAACAACCAGAGTCATATTGCATGTGTGTTCTTTTCACATACCACCTATGGATCCACCAGTGTCATTGCATGTGTGTTCTTTTCACTAACAACAACCAGAGTCATTGCATGTGTTCTTTTTAGTCACAACAACCGAAGTCATTTTGCATGTGTGTTCTTTTCACATACAACCTATGGATCCACCAGTGTCATTGCATGTGTGTTCTTTTCACTAACAAAAACCAGAGTCATTGGATGTGTGTTCTTTTCACATACCACATATGGATCCACCAGTGTCATTGAAATGTGTGTTCTCTATAGAGACCACACATGGATCCACCAGGGTCATTGCATGTGTGTTATTTTCACATGGATCCACCAGAGTCATTGCATGTGTGTTCTTTTTAGTAACAACAACCAGAGTCATTTTGCATTTGTGTTCTTTTCACATACCACCTATGGATCCACTAGTGTCATTGCATGTGTGTTCTTTTCACAATCCACCCATGGATCCACCAGTGTCATCGCATGTGTGTTCTTTTTAGTAACAACAACCAGAGTCATTTTGCATGTGTGTTCTTTTCACATACCACCTATGGATCCACTAGTGTCATTGCATGTCTGTTATTTTCACAATCCCCCCATGGATCCACCAATGTCATTGCATTTGTGTTCTTTTTAGTAACAACAACCAGAGTCATTGAAATGTGTGTTCTTTTCACATACCACCTATGGATCCACCAGTGTCATTGCATGTGTGTTCATTTCACTAACAACAACCAGAGTCATTGCATGTGTGTTCTTTTCACATACAACAAGGAGAGTCATTGCATGTGTGTTCTTTTCACATATCACATATGGATCCACCAGTGTCATTGCATGTGTGCTCTTTTCACAATCCACCCATGGATCCACCAGTGTCATTGCATGTGTGTTCTTTTTAGTAACAACAACCAGAGTCATTTTGCATGTGTGTTCTTTTCACATACCACCTATGGATCCACCAGTGTCATTGCATGTGTGTTATTTTCACAATCCCCCCATGGATCCACCAATTTCATTGCATTTGTGTTCTTTTTAGTAACAACAACCAGAGTCATATTGCATGTGTGTTCTTTTCACATACCACCTATGGATCCACCAGTGTCATTGCATGTGTGTTCTTTTCACTAACAACAACCAGAGTCATTGCATGTGTTCTTTTTAGTAACAACAACCGAAGTCATTTTGCATGTGTGTTCTTTTCACATACAACCTATGGATCCACCAGTGTCATTGCATGTGTGTTCTTTTCACTAACAAAAACCAGAGTCATTGGATGTGTGTTCTTTTCACATACCACATATGGATCCACCAGTGTCATTGAAATGTGTGTTCTCTATAGAGACCACACATGGATCCACCAGGGTCATTGCATGTGTGTTCTTTTCACATGGATCCACCAGAGTCATTGCATGTGTGTTCTTTTTAGTAACAACAACCAGAGTCATTTTGCATTTGTGTTCTTTTCACATACCACCTATGGATCCACTAGTGTCATTGCATGTGTGTTCTTTTCACAATCCACCCATGGATCCACCAGTGTCATCGCATGTGTGTTCTTTTTAGTAACAACAACCAGAGTCATTTTGCATGTGTGTTCTTTTCACATACCACCTATGGATCCACTAGTGTCATTGCATGTGTGTTATTTTCACAATCCCCCCATGGATCCACCAATGTCATTGCATTTGTGTTCTTTTTAGTAACAACAACCAGAGTCATTGAAATGTGTGTTCTTTTCACATACCACCTATGGATCCACCAGTGTCATTGCATGTGTGTTCTTTTCACTAACAACAACAGATTCATTGCATGTGTGTTCTTTTTAGTAACAACAACCGGAGTCATTTTGCATGTGTGTTCTTTTCACATACAACCTATGGATCCACCAGTGTCATTGCATGTGTCTTCTTTTCATTAACAAAAACCAGAGTCATTGGATGTGTGTTCTTTTCACATACCACATATGGATCCAGCAGTGTCATTGAAATATGTGTTCTCTACAGAGACCACACATGGTTCCACTAGTGTCATTGCATGTGTGTTCTTTTTAAAAACAACAACCAGAGTTATTTTGCATGTGTGTTCTTTTCACATACCACCTATGGATCCACCAGTGTCATTGCATGTGTGTTCTTTTCACAATCCACCCATGGATCCACCAGTTTCATTGAATGTGTATTCTTTTTAGTAACAACAACCAGAGTCATTAAAATGTGTGTTCTCTTCACATACCACCTATGGATCCACCAGTGTCATTGCATGTGTGTTCTTTTCACATACCACATATGGATCCACCAGTGTCATTGAAATGTGTGTTCTCTATAGAGACCACACATGGATCCACCGGTGTCATTGCATGTATGTTCTTTTCACTAACAACAATTGGAGTCATTGCATGTGTGTTCTCTTCACAATCCACACATGTATCCACCAGTGTCATTGCATGTGTGTTATTTTCAGTAACAAAAACTTGTGTCATTGCATGTGTGTTCTCTTCAAAGACCACACATGGATCCACTATTGTCATTGCATGTGTGTTCTTTTTAGTAACAACAACCATAGTCATTTTGCATGTCTGTTCTTTTCACATACCACCTATGGATCCACCAGTGTCATTGCATGTGTGTTCTTTTCAAAATCCACCCATGGATCCACCAGTGTCATTGCATGTGTGTTCTTTTCACAATCCACCCATGGATCCACCAGTGTCATTGCATGTGTTTTCTTTTTAGTAACAACAACCAGAGTCATTTTGCATGTGTGTTCTTTTCACAATCCACCCATGGATCCACCAGTGTCATTGAATGTGTATTCTTTTTAGTAACAACAACCAGAGTCATTGAAATGTGTGTTCTTTTTAGTAACAACAACCAGAGTCATATTGCATGTGTGTTCTTTTCACATACCACCTATGGATCCACCAGTGTCATTGCATGTGTGTTCTTTTCACTAACAACAACCAGAGTCATTGCATGTGTTCTTTTTAGTCACAACAACCGAAGTCATTTTGCATGTGTGTTCTTTTCACATACAACCTATGGATCCACCAGTGTCATTGCATGTGTGTTCTTTTCACTAACAAAAACCAGAGTCATTGGATGTGTGTTCTTTTCACATACCACATATGGATCCACCAGTGTCATTGAAATGTGTGTTCTCTATAGAGACCACACATGGATCCACCAGGGTCATTGCATGTGTGTTATTTTCACATGGATCCACCAGAGTCATTGCATGTGTGTTCTTTTTAGTAACAACAACCAGAGTCATTTTGCATTTGTGTTCTTTTCACATACCACCTATGGATCCACTAGTGTCATTGCATGTGTGTTCTTTTCACAATCCACCCATGGATCCACCAGTGTCATCGCATGTGTGTTCTTTTTAGTAACAACAACCAGAGTCATTTTGCATGTGTGTTCTTTTCACATACCACCTATGGATCCACTAGTGTCATTGCATGTCTGTTATTTTCACAATCCCCCCATGGATCCACCAATGTCATTGCATTTGTGTTCTTTTTAGTAACAACAACCAGAGTCATTGAAATGTGTGTTCTTTTCACATACCACCTATGGATCCACCAGTGTCATTGCATGTGTGTTCTTTTCACTAACAACAACAGAGTCATTGCATGTGTGTTCTTTTTAGTAACAACAACCGGAGTCATTTTGCATGTGTGTTCTTTTCACATACAACCTATGGATCCACCAGTGTCATTGCATGTGTCTTCTTTTCACTAACAAAATCCAGAGTCATTGGATGTGTGTTCTTTTCACATACCACATATGGATCCACCAGTGTCATTGAAATGTGTGTTCTCTACAGAGAGCACACATGGTTCCACTAGTGTCATTGCATGTGTGTTCTTTTTAAAAACAACAACCAGAGTTATTTTGCATGTGTGTTCTTTTCACATACCACCTATGGATCCACCAGTGTCATTGCATGTGTGTTCTTTTCACAATCCACCCATGGATCCACCAGTTTCATTGAATGTGTATTCTTTTTAGTAACAACAACCAGAGTCATTGAAATGTGTGTTCTCTTCACATACCACCTATGGATCCACCAGTGTCATTGCATGTGTGTTCTTTTCACATACCACATATGGATCCACCAGTGTCATTGAAATGTGTGTTCTCTATAGAGACCACACATGGATCCACCGGTGTCATTGCATGTATGTTCTTTTCACTAACAACAATTGGAGTCATTGCATGTGTGTTCTCTTCACAATCCATACATGGATCCACCAGTGTCATTGCATGTGTGTTATTTTCAGTAACAAAAACTTGTGTCATTGCATGTGTGTTCTCTTCAAAGACCACACATGGATCCACCAGTGTCATTGCATCTGTGTTCTTTTTACTAACAACAACCAGACTCATTGAAATGTGTGCTCTCTTCAGAGACCACACATGGATCCACCAGTGTCATTGCATGTGTGTTCTTTTTAGTAACAACAACCATAGTCATTTTGCATGTCTGTTCTTTTCAAATACCACCTATGGATCCACCAGTGTCATTGGATGTGTGTTCATTTCACTAACAACAACCAGAGTCCTTGCATGTGTGTTCTTTTCACATACAACAACCAGAGTCATTGCATGTGTGTTCTTTTCACATATCACATATGGATCCACTAGTGTCATTCCATGTGTGCTCTTTTCACAATCCACCCATGGATCCACCAGTGTCATTGCATGTGTGTTATTTTTAGTAACACCAACCAGAGTCATTTTGCATGTGTGTTCTTTTCACATACCACCTATGGATCCACCAGTGTCATTGCATGTGTGTTCTTTTCACTAACAACAACCAGAGTCATTCCATGTGTGTTCTTTTCACATACCACATATGGATCCACCCATGTCATTGAAATGTGTGTTCTCTACAAAGACCACACATGGATCCACCAGTGTCATTGCATGTGTGCTCTTTTCACATGGATCCACCAGAGTCATTGCATCTGTGTTCTTTTTAGTAACAACAAGCAGAGTCATTTTGCATGTGTGTTCTTTTCACATACCACCTATGGATCCACCAGTGTCATTGCATGTGTGTTATTTTCACAATCCCCCCATGGATCCACCAATGTCATTGCATTTGTGTTCTTTTTAGTAACAACAACCAGAGTCATTGAAATGTGTGTTCTTTTCACATACCACCTATGGATCCACTACTGTCATTGCATGTGTGTTCTTTTCACTAACAACAACCAGAGTCATTGCATGTGTTTTCTTTTTAGTAACAACAAACGGAGTCATTTTGCATGTGTGTTCTTTTCACATACAACCTATGGATCCACCAGTGTCATTGCATGTGTGTTCTTTTCACTAACAAAAACCAGAGTCATTGGATGTGTGTTCTTTTCACATACCACATATGGATCCACTAGTGTCATTGAAATGTGTGTTCTCTACAGAGACCACACATGGATCCACCAGGGTCATTGCATGTGTGTTCTTTTCACATGGATCCACTAGAGTCATTGCATGTGTGTTCTTTTTAGTAACAACAACCAGAGTCATTTTGCATGTGTGTTCTTTTCACATACCACCTATGGATCCACTAATGTCATTGCATGTGTGTTCTTTTCACAATCCACCCATGGATCCACCAGTGTCATCGCATGTGTGTTCTTTTTAGTAACAACTACCAGAGTTATTGAAATGTGTGTTCTTTTCACATACCACCTATGGATCCACCAGTGTCATTGCATGTGTGTTCTTTTCACTAACAACAACCAGAGTCATTCCATGTGTGTTCTTTTTAGTAACAAGAACCGGAGTCATTTTGCATGTGTGTTCTTTTCACAAACAACCTATGGATCCACCAGTGTCATTGCATGTGTGCTCTTTTCACTAACAAAAACTAGAGTCATTGCATGTGTGTTCTTTTCACATACGGCATATAGATCCACCAGTGTCATTGAAATGTGTGTTCTCTACAGAGACCACACATTGATCCACCAGTGTCATTGCATGTGTGTTCTTTTTAGTAACAACAACCAGAGTCATTTTGCATGTGTGTTCTTTTTAGTAACAACAACCAGAGTCATTTTGCATGTGTGTTCTTTTCACATACCACCTATGGATCCACCAGTGTCATTGCATGTGTGTTCTTTTCACAATCCACCCATGGATCCACCAGTGTCATTGCATGTGTGTTCTTTTTAGTAACAACAACCAGAGTCATTTTGCATGTGTGTTCTTTTCACATACCACCTATGGATCCACCAGTGTCATTGCATGTGTGTTCATTTCACTAACAACAACCAGAGTCATTGCATGTGTGTTCTTTTCACATACAACAAGCAGAGTCATTTTGCATGTCTGTTCTTTTCACATACCACCTATGGATACACGAGTGTCATTGCATGTGTGTTCTTTTCACAATCCACCCATGGATCCACCAGTGTCATTGCATGTGTGTTCTTTTTAGTAACAACAACCAGAGTCATTGAAATGTGTGTTCTTTTCACATACCACCTATGGATCCACAGTGTCATTGCATGTGTGTTCTATTCACTAACAACAACGAGTCATTGCATGTTTGTTCTTTTCACATCACACATCTGGATCCACCAGTGTCATTGAAATGTGTGTTCTCTATAGAGACCACACATGGATCCACCAGTGTCATTGCATGTGTGTTCTTTTTAGTAACAACAAGAGTCATTTTGCATGTGTGTTCTTTTTAGTAACAACAACCAGAGTCATTTTGCATGTGTGTTCTTTTCACATACCACCTATGGATCCACCGGTGTCATTGCATGTTTGTTCTTTTCACAATCCACCCATGGATCCACCAGTGTCATTGCATGTGTGTTCTTTTTAGTAACAGCAACCAGAGTCATTTTGCATGTGTGTTCTTTTCACATTCCACCTATGGATCCACCAGTGTCATTGCATGTGTGTTCTTTTCACTAACAACAACCAGAGTCATTCCATGTGTGTTCTTTTCACATACCACATATGGATCCACCCATGTCATTGAAATGTGTGTTCTCTACAGAGACCACACATGGATCCACCAGTGTCATTGCATGTGTGCTCTTTTCACATGGATCCACCAGAGTCATTGCATGTGTGTTCTTTTTAGTAACAACAACCAGAGTCATTTTGCATGTGTGTTCTTTTCACATACCACCTATGGATCCACCAGTGTCATTGCATGTGTGTTATTTTCACAATCCCCCCATGGATCCACCAATGTCATTGCATTTGTGTTCTTTTTAGTAACAACAACCAGAGTCATTGAAATGTGTGTTCTTTTCACATACCACATATGGATCCACCAATGTCATTGAAATGTGTGTTCTTTTCACTAACAACAACCAGAGTCATTGCATGTGTGTTCTTTTTAGTAACAACAACCGGAGTCATTTTGCATGTGTGTTCTTTTCACATACAACCTATGGATCCACCAGTGTCATTGCATGTGTGTTCTTTTCACTAACAACAACCAGAGTCATTGGATGTGTGTTCTTTTCACATACCACATATGGATCCACCAGTGTCATTGAAATGTGTGTTCTCTACAACGACCACACATGGATCCACTAGTGTCATTGCATGTGTGTTATTTTTAGAAACAACAACCAGAGTTATTTTGCATGTGTGTTCTTTTCACATACCACCTATGGATCCACCAGTGTCATTGCATGTGTGTTCTTTTCACAATCCACCCATGGATCCACCAGTGTCATTGAATGTGTATTCTTTTTAGTAACAACAACCAGAGTCATTGAAATGTGTGTTCTCTTCACATACCACCTATGGATCCACCAGTGTCATTGCATGTGTGTTCTTTTCACATACCACATATGGATCCACCAGTGTCATTGAAATGTGTGTTCTCTACAGAGACCACACATGGATCCACCGGTGTCATTGCGTGTATGTTCTTTTCACTAACAACAATTGGAGTCATTGCATGTGTGTTCTCTTTACAATCCACACATGTATCCACCAGTGTCATTGCATGTGTGTTATTTTTACTAACAAAAACTTGTGTCATTGCATGTGTGTTCTCTTCAGAGACCACACATGGATCCACCAGTGTCATTGCATCTGTGTTCTTTTTACTAACAACAACCAGAGTCATTGAAATGTGTGCTCTCTTCAGAGACCACACATGGATCCACCAGTGTCATTGCATGTGTGTTCTTTTTAGTAACAACAACCATAGTCATTTTGCATGTCTGTTCTTTTCACATACCACCTATGGATACACGAGTGTCATTGCATGTGTGTTCTTTTCACAATCCACCCATGGATCCACCAGTGTCATTGCATGTGTGTTCTTTTCACAATCCACCCATGGATCCACCAGTGTCATTGCATGTGTTTTCTTTTTAGTAACAACAACCAGAGTCATTGAAATGTGTGTTCTTTTCACATACCACCTATGGATCAACAAGTGTCATTGCATGTGTGTTCTTTTCACTAACAACAACCAGAGTCATTGCATGTGTGTTCTTTTTAGTAACAACAACCAGAGTCATATTGCATGTGTGTTCTTTTCACATACCACCTATGGATCCACCAGTGTCATTGCATGTGTGTTCATTTCACTAACAACAACCAGAGTCATTGCATGTGTGTTCTTTTCACATACAACAAGCAGAGTCATTGCATGTGTGTTCTTTTCACATATCACATATGGATCCACCAGTGTCATTGCATGTGTGCTCTTTTCACAATCCACCCATGGATCCACCAGTGTCATTGCATGTGTGTTATTTTTAGTAACAACAACCAGAGTCATTTTGCATGTGTGTTCTTTTCACATACCACCTATGGATCCACCAGTGTCATTGCATGTGTGTTCTTTTCACTAACAACAACCAGAGTCATTCCATGTGTGTTCTTTTCACATACCACATATGGATCCACCCATGTCATTGAAATGTGTGTTCTCTACAGAGACCACACATGGATCCACCAGTGTCATTGCATGTGTGCTCTTTTCACATGGATCCACCAGAGTCATTGCATTAGTGTTCTTTTTAGTAACAACAACCAGAGTCATTTTGCATGTGTGTTCTTTTCACATACCACCTATGGATCCACCAGTGTCATTGCATGTGTGTTATTTTCACAATCCCCCCATGGATCCACCAATGTCATTGCATTTGTGTTCTTTTTAGTAAAAACAACCAGGGTCATTGAAATGTGTGTTCTTTTCACAAACCACCTATGGATCCACCAGTGCCATTGCATGTGTGTTCATTTCACTAACAACAACCAGAGTCATTGCATGTGTGTTCTTTTTAGTAACAACAACCGGAGTCATTTTGCATGTGTGTTCTTTTCACATATAACCTATGGATCCACCAGTGTCATTGCATGTGTGTGTTGTTTTCACTAACAAAAACTAGAGTCATTGGATGTGTGTTCTTTTCACATACCACATATGGATCCACTAGTGTCATTGAAATGTGTGTTCTCTACAGAGACCACACATGGATCCACCAGGGTCATTGCATGTGTGTTCTTTTCACATGGATCCACCAGAGTCATTGCATGTGTGTTCTTTTTAGTAACAACAACCAGAGTCATTTTGCATGTGTGTTCTTTTCACATACCACCTATGGATCCACTAGTGTCATTGCATGTGTGTTCTTTTCACAATCCACCCATGGATCCACTAGTGTCATCGCATGTGTGTTCTTTTTAGTAACAACTACCAGAGTCATTGAAATGTGTGTTCTTTTCACATACCACCTATGGATCCACCAGTGTCATTGCATGTGTGTTCTTTTCACTAACAATAACCAGAGTCATTGCATGCGTGTTCCTTTTAGTAACAACAACCAGAGTCATTTTGCATGTGCGTTCTTTTCACATACCACCTATGGATCCACCAGTGTCATTGCATGTGTGTTCTTTTCACTGACAACAACCAGAGTCATTGCATGTGTGTTCTTCTCACATACCACATATGGATCCACTAGTGTCATTGAAATGTGTGTTCTCTATAGAGACCACACATGGATCCACCAGTGTCATTGCATGTGTGTTCTTTTTAGTAACAAAAACCAGAGTCATTTTGCATGTGTGTTCTTTTCACATACCACCTATGGATCCACCAGTGTCATTGCGTGTGTGTTCTTTTCATTAACAACAACGAGAGTCATTGCATGTGTGTTCTTTTCACATACCACATATGGATCCACCAGTGTCATTGAAATGTGTGTTCTCTACAGAGACCACACATGGATACACCAGTGTCATTGCATGTGTGTTCTTTTTAGTAACAACAACCAGAGTCATTTTGCATGAGTGTTCTTTTCACATACCACCTATGGATCCACCAGTGTCATTGCATGTGTGTTCTTTTCACAATCTACCCATGGATCCACCAGTGTCATTGCATGTGTGTTCTTTTTAGTAAAAACAACCAGAGTCATTGAAATGTGTGTTCTTTTCACATACCACCTATGGATCCACCATTGTCATTGCATGTGTGTTCTTTTTAGTAACAACAACCAGAGTCATTTTGCATGTGTGTTCTTTTCACATACCACCTATGGATCCACCAGTGTCATTGCATGTGTGTTCTTTTCACTAACAACAACTAGAGTCATTGGATGTGTGTTCTTTTCACATACCACATATGGATCCACCTATGTCATTGAAATGTGTGTTATGTCCAGAGACCACACATGGATCCACCAGTGTCATTGTATGTGTGTTCTTTTTAGTAACAACAAACAGAGTCATTTTGCATGTGTGTTCTTTTCACATAGCACCTATGGATCCACCAGTGTCATTGCATGTGTGTTCTTTTCACTGACAACAACCAGAGTCATTGAAATGTGTGTTCTTTTCACATACCACCTATGGATCCACTAGTGTCATTGCATGTGTGTTCTTTTCACTAACAACAACCAGAGTCATTGCATGTATGTTCTTTTCACATACCACATATGGATCCACCAATGTCATTGAAATGTGTGTTCTCTACAGAGACCACACATGGACCCACCAGTGTCATTGCATGTGTGTCCTTTTTAGTAACAACAACCAGAGTTGTTGAAATGTGTGTTCTTTTCACATACCACCTATGGATCCACCAGTGTCATTGCATGTGTGTTCTTTTCACTAACAACAACCAGAGTCATTGCATGTGTGTTCTTTTTAGTAATGACAACCAAAGTCATTTTGCATGTGTGTTCTTTTCGCATACCACCTATGGATCCACCAGTGTCATTGCATGTGTGTTCTCTTTAGAGATCACACATGGATTGACCAGTGTCATTGCATGTGTGTTCTTTTCACTAACAACAACTGGATTCATTGCATGCGTGTTCTTTTCACATACCACATATGGATCCACCAGTGTCATTGCATGTGTGTTCTTTTTACTAACGACAACCAGAGTGATTGGATGTGCGTTCTCTTTAGAGACCACACATGGATCCACCAGTGTCATTGAAATGTGTATTCTTTTCAACTACCGCCGTTGGCCACAAACAATCGATACGCAGAACTAACCAGCAACCGCTCTGGGCTTCTAGAAGACCCGATCCCCGATTGTTAGGCGCCGTTGGATCGGGGTGCGTGGACGACAGTGATGTCCTTCGCGAGGGCGATCCGCGAGAAGTCTGTTCTGCGAACTGATTGGCCATGGCAACTACGCTGGGCCTACATCCTTGCCCCTATCCCCTTGACCTCGGGGCCGAAAATCATATCGTGTTCCTTCATCGCCATGGAGAGGGAGAGGCCCAAACTCAGCTTGCACGAGGCTCAAATGTTCGCCCACTACGACATACTCGCGCCGCCGTTAGCGAGGCTTCCGCTCGGCTTCGAGCTCAGCTACGCCGGGGTTCCTGTCGTGCCGCTCTTGCGCGACAACGCGTTGGCGAGGCAGATCGAGGAGCGCTGCCGCCAGCTGTCGGAGCGGAAGAGGGCAATGGCGCGGTACTCACGTACGAGCGCATACGGGCGAAAGTTGTTCAAGAAGGCGCAGGCTGCGTTGATTGAGCTGTGCGGAACCCACCGGCGGGAGATCCACCCGGATCTGCGCAACAACGAAGGGAGGCAACGCTTCTAGGAAGTGCCTAGCCGTACGACCTCCACCGTTATCGATGCAGCGCGCCGTGAAGAATCCATGAGGAGGAGGAACGCTGTCGGGAACGTCGACATCGATTCCGACACGGAGGAGGCTGGCGGCGACGCGGACAACGTCGTCAATGATGGAGACTGCGGGAGCGTCATAGTCGATTAGGGCCACTTAAGCATAAATTAAATCTATGTACGGTATCTTAATGCGCTCTTTGGATCTGGGTCACCTGAGTCATGGTCGATTATCGTCATAATCTATATATGTTGGCCATGTTTTAGTTGTCTTTGTCTTTGAAACTAGTCGATCGAAACTCGTCCGATCCTGAAAATAAAGTTCGCGTTCACGGCATATCTGATGGGACAATACGCTGACTCTGCTCCCAGCACTTGATGGCACAGCCATAATTTGGAGTGCGCCTGAGGAGAAGGGATCGAGCGTGTTGTAATAGTGTACTACTCCTGTCCAGATATAACTGACTTAGATTTTTTAGATATTTAATAAATGTGTCTATATCCAAAACATGTCTAGATACATGTTTTAGGTTTCTCTGCCTTTCAAACTAATCAAAATTCGTTAAATTCTGAACAAACTAAGTCATTGCGTTCACACCTGATGGGACAATACGCTGACTCTCTGCTACTTGATCGCACAGCCATAATTCTGGAGTGTGCCAGAGGAGATGGGAATGCAAGGGAGATGGGAACTAGTAGCCGCGTCCAAACGCAGGTAAAAAATTAATGTAATAATATTTTTAAAAATGTAATCTGGTCCACATGACCCCATCACAGATGCGTTGCACGCGCCAGATATAAATAAAGACGACACGGCTAGTTTAGTTTCAATGATATAATTCAACATAGGACGTTACTGTGCCCGCATCTTTCTGCTCCTCTTATTAGTCTGCTAGCCCACGCTGCATTAAGCATCAGTTGATAAGGATAAAAAAATGATAAAATGGCAAATAAAACAATTTTTAAGCTTACCTTTCATTCCGAGAATCGTACAAATATGAAATTGGCAGGGATTTATTATTTCTCCTGCAGTTAGCCGAAAGATCCTCAAGAACATCCTCAATCACCCCTGCAACTTCTTCATATTCTAATACACCTCCATTATTTGCCCTTTCCTCTCCGTTCTGCTTACCCTTTTGTTTCTTTTCACACCCTTTTCTCGTCGGCACCTCCACTTCTTCATAAATTGGCTGCTTACGTACGTTTTCCTCTGAGTGCTCATCACCGTCTTCGTGCTGCTCTTCCGCTAGTTCTAGCTGAGAAGCCTCATTTTCTGCCACCGGGGTGTGAACAGGGACAATAGCATGTGTAACTGGGTTTTTGCACAACATCTTGATATGGCCGAATCCGCCACAACGTCCGCATTTCCTTTTCCTAGCAGCAAGCCTTGGACCTTTATCGGTGGAGGCTTTGATCCTTAGCTTTCTAGGCCTCCCAGGTGGCCTCCTAAGAACTGGTGGTTGAAGTTTGAACCCTGGATTGACAATCTCCCAATCATTTTCATCGGCCATAGGTGATACGTTTTCTGCATAAGTTGCAGCAAACTTGTCCACGGAGAAATAGTTGTCGACATAGTTCTCTATTTCAGCTCCGTTACCTCTAAGCTTTAAGATGAAGTAAATTGCATGGTGACATGGCAGACGATGTCTGCCACTTTGCATGAACAAGTCTTGTTTCCAATGTCTCTGATGTACCTCCATTCACTTCCATGCTTGTATTGCGCATAAACCTCGGCCAATGTTACGGAACTTCTTACCACCCTCATCTTTATCGTTCTCATTGCCCTGGTTCTTGCATTCAGTAACATAACCACCTTTGGAACTATTTTATGGCCTAAAAATTTTCTTGCACAAATTCTTTGCCTTAAATCTATCTTCACCATTATGCATTGTCTTATTGCATCCAACCAAATAACAATTCCAAGTGTCTTCATGCCCGAAATCTTATCATTGAAACTCTCTGCCAAATTATTGCATACAAAATCCACCTTGCTTAACTCACCAAACTTGCTTCTGGCCCATAGCTTGGTGTGATGTTCCTCAAGGTATTTTTCACCTTTGGCACTACATACATGTTCTGCAAGTAAGTAGCATGCGTGCTTGGGATGTATGTGTATGTTGATCGCCACAAGTCCTCTTCAAAGATCTTTCCTTTGAACTTCTTCGTGAAGTTAGTAGCAAGGTGCCGCATGCATTCCCTATGCTCAACCCCAGGAAACACAGCATCAACAGCATTCTCAAGACCCTCAGATGCACCGGTGCATATCACCAAGCCTTCAGGGTGACCAATTACTTCCCGTAGTCTCTGCATGAACCATATCCATCTTTCATTTTATTCACTCTCAAGAACAGCATAAGCTACGGGTAGAAGCCAATTATGCGCGTCCAAAGCACAAGCAGAAGCAACATGTCCCCTGAACTTCCCTGTTAAAGAAGTTGCGCCTATTGCCAAGTATGGCCTGCAGCCGTCTAGGAACCCCTTCCAGCATGCCTTCAGGCAGACAAAACATCTCCTGAAGCATATCTTATCTGCCTGCTTATACCTGACCCCCCTCGAGACCTTTTCTCTCCCTTTCACAACCTCGTAATCGATGTCAACAACACTACCAGGTGATGTTTTCTCTACCTGAGCTTTGAAACTATACAACATATGAAAACTATCATTACACTTGCCTTGAATGAAGTCTAGAGCCATCTCCTTCCCATCAAAGACTCTGTGATAAGGAATCAGAATGTTAAACTTTTTGCTAATATTTGCTCTGAGTTCAGCTAGTCCATTGTTATGATCCTGCCTCACCTAGTCAAATCTGATGGCAATCCACTTGGTAGTCGGTCTAATTTTACAAATTAAAGTTTTATTAGGGCAGTTGTGTTCCTTCGTGTTTACTTTGATCTGCATTCGATAAGAATCCAAATAATTCAGAGCTAGTTATCAGCAGAATAAATATGAGAAAGACTGAAACTAAATGTAGCTATTGCAACCTGAAATGGGTGTCCATCCCGCATTGGAGATGCATGTAATCTCCATTTACACACATTACTTTCCCTAAAGTGCACCCTAAATCTCTTTTGGTCGCTCTTTTCAATGATAAATTCGAACCCAACTCTGATTGCATAGGTTGCAACTGCATATCTGCAGCCCTCCACATTATCAAAGACAGTCCCCTCATCAATTGTAGGATTGTCCCTGTCAAAGTGTATCACTGGCCTATCCACGTCTTCGTCGTTGTATCTACATCCCATTTCCACATCTTCACATTCCTCTTCCTCATCAGTCCCATAGTCAGGCTCAAACTTCGAATCAACCAAATATTCCCTACTCTCCATCCTATCAGGGTCAACAGCCATGTCTGGATATGCTTTCTCATCATCATCTGCACCGCCACACATTTCAGTGCCTTCATGCTCGCTTGACAAAGCATCATGCTCAAGGACAAGATGTACAGACGTCCTGTGGTTACCAACACATATCCTTGCCATCACCACGGGACTAGAAATGCTAATTGGGGTATGCAGATAAGGAATCACAGTTCTTACCTTTCCATGTGGACGCACGGCACCTTCTCCGGGCTCCATACCTCCAAAGCTCTGCACCCTTCTTCCTCTCCCCCCGTTTCGTTGTCCTCTATGCTCTCCAGACTTGAAGGAGATTCCGTGCTCTCCAACTGCGCAGGACCCATATCCGTGCTCTCAAGCCTCGCAGGATCCATCTCCGAGCGGGATCCGGATCACCAGCGTCGTTGGGCCCCTAACCTAACGGCCGACTCTCGGTTTTCGTTTCCAGACGCGCCTGGGCGGTGGGCGGCGGCAAGGAGACAGGGCAGGGAGGGGAGGGGACGTGAGGGGATGGCAGGGAGGGGAGGGCGGGAGGACGAAGGCCCAAGGGGACAATGAGAGCGGTGCACGACTGAGCGGAGTGGCGGCGGTAGGAGCAGAGGAGAGGAGCGGAGCTGGTTGCGACAAAGCATGTAAAATTGCACAATAATGTGTTGGTGGGCGGCACCAGCCCTCGTACCTAGGACGCGCGCCGTCGTAGGTGGAGGAGGCGGGCCCGCCTGTCAGAAAACATGCCACCTGTCAGCGCACTATGCACGGGGAGCACTTCACGGAATTTTTAGCAGGTCCCACATGTCAGTCTGTTTGATCAAAACTTGCACGCAGTGCATGGCTAGTTCACGCGCTAGTTCCGAAAAAATCCCGTTGATCCAAACTTGAATTGGCAGTTACGCTTCTTCTCCCCCGTCTCATTGTCTCCTCGCAGTGGCAGTTCCGCTTCTTCTCCCCTGTCTCATCGTCTCGGCCGATTGCATGACCGCTTCGTCTCCCTAAATGCATTATATATCCTCTTCTTCTTCTCCTCGTAGTGGTAGTTCTTCTTTCTTCCTCGATCAAAACATTCCCGCACGTAAGACATGGCGATGGCGGATGAAGAGGAACTAGGCGATCTCGGCCGACCCGCCATAAAGATCGCCGACTATTTGCTGGAGAAAGAGGAGTACGTCGACACCTATGCTGCTTGTCGGGAAGTCTGCACCGATTGGAGCCACACTTTAAAGGTGCCCAAATTCCATGTCAACAACTGGATCATGATAAATCACACACTTCCAGACGTTGGCAACTTCACCTTCCTCAACCTCGCCACTGGTCGTTGCTTCAGGACAAATCTAATGGACGTCCATCGCAGGTTCACATTCACATCCGATATTTATTGGTATTTTCCATTGTAAACATTTTAGTGCTAACTGATACCCTCTTCTTCCAAAAGATTCTACTTCATCGGTGTTTCTCGTGGCGTCATCGTACTTGCTCAGAGGGTTGAGCCGTACCAGATTCAGCTTCTGAATCCAACCACTCATAAGTCTAACACTGAGTTTCAAGCACGCATACCATCTGATCTTCTGCAATCTGTCGTTGTGACGAAGTCCTCGACGATGGTGTTCGTTTGCACTGATTATCCAGATCATATTGCATGGGCCGATGAGAGCACCCCAACAGGGCAAATCAATGGATCATTTGGAGAAGGATTGCATTCGCCACCTCCCCGACACGCTTACAGTGCGCATGACGACATTCCGAGGGGAAGTATATGCATTACATGAGAATGGAGCCATCTTGTCGACCAACATCCAGTTAGAGCAGCGCGCGAGCACTATCACGATGGCCAAAATAATTTCGGCCCTAGTCTTTTAACAGGTACGTGGAACTTACAAATTTTACCTTGTGGAGTCAGATGGTGATCTGCTGCTTGTGTTGAACGGGGATTTCGCCAAAGGGCAACCGGTGTTGTACCGGGTGGACACGGAGAACCGCTCTCTCGAGGTTGTCAGTGACATTGGAAGTCGTGCCCTCTTCGTTGGTTACAATCGTTCTATCTCCATTGACACCAGGTTACACCCCACAGTCAAACCCGGTTGCATATACTACAGGAATTTTATCAGACTGTACGATCATGAGGTTCAAGCCTGGGAAGAGGAACCAACAATGGTAATGTATGGCTTAAGTCTGGAACATCCATCGAGGCCTTACCCTCTGGACGAGATACTGGCAGCACACTACAGATGGAGAGAGTTCTCTGAACATGTGTTGCAGCACGCGTTAGCCGCCGCCGAAGAAATATATAGGGGAGAATGAATCCTATATTCATCCTAGGTTATTTGGTAGCATTTTCAGGTCTATTTTTTGAAGTAGAAATTTGTACTGTATTTTTATATTATTTCGATGAGCAGTATGCGTATTATTTGCTAGCTTCTTTTAGAATTCTCTGTGTTCGACTTGGGCATCAGCTCAGCGCCAGAATTCAGGTCCCACATGGAAAATTCCACAATACTGTGTCGGTGGGCGGCACCACCCCTCAAACCTAGGATGGGCGCTGTCGAAGGTGGAGGGGCGGGCTCGCCAGTCAGATAACATGCCACGTCAGCATCCCCTATTTCTGATGCCCTTTAAAAACATAAAACATGCCACGTCGTTATCCCCTGTTTCTGTTGGTGTTGCTACACTCGACGGTACATGGTGGCATATAAATAATATCGTATAAACATAAGGGCACAGTCGTTAACATTTCTAAAATGAAACCCGGTCCCGTCTCCTACCTGTCCTGGTACATTGCCCGATGAGGTGGATAGCCACGACCGATCTTTTTAATACGTTCGCACTCTTATGCTGAGAAGGGAAATAAAGATTGAGCTATTAATCCAACGAGTGTCGAATTATTACCCTCTAAGGAAATGGGAAATGGTTATTTTCACGCGTGCTCGTAGTCCAAACCTACTGTCAGTCTTTCAATCCCCTTCTCCGACTAACCAGAGTTCACCTTGCGTAGCTCCTCCACGCCGCACCAACTAGGGTAACATGGCCCCGCCTAAGCCGGCGCCGCCGCCGCGACAGCCGCCGAAACTAGGGTATTTAGCCCCTCTAAGGCACGCCATGAAGCTCTACTTCAAGGCCGGTCTCCCATTGCCCTGCCAGGCGGATGATTTCCCCGAATGTGCCGAATTGGCTGCGGCGGCGACTGCGCCGTTGTCGGCGCCAGATGCCGCAAGCAGGGCCAAGAGAGCGATGTGGAGAAATCGCGCGGCGGCATTACGGCATGCTCTAGGCAGTGGGAACAAGGTACATATCAAATCGTTCATGAGAGCATGCCGCCGCCGAGGGTACACACCCTCGAACAGGGCAGCGCCAAGGTCTAGGAACTCTCGCGTCCACGCTTCGGCGTGGACTACCTTACCTCAGTGGGGTAGGCTCGGAGCACGTCGTCTGCGGCAAAGACGCTCCATCCAACACAACGTCAAAGGTCATACCGTGGCTGCGACCAAGCGTCTACACTCAGCATGCTGGATTGTTCGACAGCCGGAGCCGGCGGCGGGCATCAGCTCAGCCCCGGAATTCAGGTTCGAGTTCACACGGACCTACAATCCCGAGAAGGAGATGACGAGTCAGTTTCGAAGAAATCGTTGTGGTGGCGTGGATGGTCCAACTGAACCGGGACTAGCGCACGCAAATCGCTCGTGCATGAACGATGAAGATTTCTTGTAGTTTGGCAGGAAGGCAATAGATCAGTTTGGGTTAAATGATCAAAGAACTTATGTCCTCTCAAGGCAATTGGCCAGCCAACTTTTCTGGTGGAGATCTATAGTTTCTTCAGTGTAGAATAGTTAAGTTCAGACTGAAGAATGGCTTTTGTAGATGAAATGCTGACGAATTGTTCTATAAACTAGTAGGAAGTTTAGCCCACTTTTGTGCAGGTATAAGACCCTTTTGTATGGAAGTACTACTGTTGTAAGCAAATACTATCAAGTACCTATTTCCTTCAATTACTAGTCATGGTTCAATCCAGTTAACTGTCATCTTTTTATCCTAGACTACAGATTTTGCATCTGTTGTCTCTGCTGTGAAACGTTTTTCCTTTGTCTTGTGTTGCCTGCAAAATGGTCCTGCAGTTCAACGTGTTACAAATGTAGCTACCTTGTACTCCCTCCGTTTCAAAATATAAGATGTTTAGCTTTGTGAATGAAGTGTATCTAGTCCCCGTTTAGTATGTAGGTTCATCTAGGTTTAGAAAGCACCATCACTAAAAGATGTCTAGATACGCTCCATTCACAAAGCTAAAACATCTTATATTTTTAAACGAAGGGAGTACTTGAAGAGGATATGGACTACATTTTCCTGGCATCCACAGAATTGACATTGCTTATTGCCAGACCACCCTCTTTTCATGTGGTTGTCCTTGGTTATTCACAGAAATTATAAAGCACGGTGTTCAACTACATCGATTCAAACTATTACACACACACACACTACATCAAATTCATTACCCACACATACTACATCGATTCAAACTATTACACACACATACTACTTCAAACTATTACACACACATACTACATTGATTCAAACTATTACACATTTTTAGTCGATGCTAACTTCCCGCTACGCTCTCCATACTACAAATTCATTAGCCACACATACCACGGCAATTCACTAGAGCTCTGTCTTCACTCGAGGGAAATAAGAACCACCAGCTCGTCCAAGCCTAATCCCCCCACCGAAACCGTGTCCCCCGTGGCAAAACGGTGGCGGTCCTGTGCCATCGATCCTTCTAGGCCAACACTGCAGGCAACGAGGGCGCTTTCTGGCAGCCTCTTCGGGGCCCTGAATGCCATGTACCGAGTCTAGAATCTCCTCCAGGTGGATGATGACCGGGTGCTTCCAGCAAAGCTGTCGCCCTGCCCTGCTTGGAATCTGCACCTCGTACATCTTAGGAACGGTGTTAGGATCTTTCAGCCACGCCTTTACCTCGATAACCCATCTGTCGCTCGGTGGCATGATTTCCACCAGCTCGCCGCCAAGGCTACTGGCGACCTGCTTGAGGGCCTCCGGCTCCCAAGCATCCAATGGGAGGCTGTCAAAGCCGAGTTTGGAGAAGAAACAAAGCTGCCCCAAGCGATCGTCCCACCCACAGGCACGATGCCAACGCATGAAGCTCATTTTCTCCCTACAACACTTGAATGAACGGGAAGAATGCAGAACACGCTCGGTGTCTGAGCTGTGCTCGAACCGGACGAAAAAATCGAATGGCAGCGCGCATACCTCAATGTTGACCTCATTTCGTCAGATCCCAAAACGAGACCTAAAAGCTGACAGCAACTCTGCCGGTGACACGACGGGACGGACGCCCGGCATGGTGGCCATGAGAGCATGGTCGTCGAACTGCTGTGCCATGGCTACCATCCCTGGGGTGCACGTTAGCATGCAACTTCCCGAGGCCGGTCACCGGCCTGGATTGCCCGACGGGACGCGCTCCGCCGTGCGAGAAGGACTAGCCAGAGGCGAGATATTAGTCCGGGGACGCGAAGCTCGTCTGGCCGGACGATGCAACGGCGACGGCGGCGAGCTTCGATTAGAGGCGTGGGAGGTTGACCGGACATGGCGGAGACGCAAATTAGAGCAAGTGCGAGCTCTGATCTGAGACGAGCAGCCGGAGCTGAGCAAATGTTATGGGGAGGGGAGCAGGGGAGAAGACCAGAGCAGAGCAAAGAAATAGATCTCGTCCACTCAGGGATCTGGTCCACGCAGGGGTAAGCTAGTCCACGACCCCAAAAGATAACGGGGAATACTGACATGGCAGTCCAAGAAGGGTTGAGCTAACGGCGGTATTTTAGTTCAACCGTTTTTCGTCTGGTTCAAACGACCGTTTGGCTGTTAGATTTGTATTCACCCCCATTTGGCCCTTCTGGATAATTGGCGAATCTACTACGGCCCCTCCGCGCGATTGATGGCAACTCGGGTACCGCGGTGCGCTCACCCACCAAGTTTGGTACCGCAAACGAACATTCCCCAAATTTGAACTATATACTACAAGTTTTGTAGGTTTCTCTGAAAGTTATACGAAAAAGCTTTTGGAGGTACCCATCAGGGGGTCACAATCAATATATGAGAAACAACCGAGAGTTTTGACAACTGGTTTGACTTTATGCTAAGATTTTGCATCATGACACTACTTAATGAAATTGGGTCAAACTTGAGCTACAAAGTAAGCGCCATAGATTGCTCTTGAAATATATGACTTTTCAGATATAGATGGGTGTATTTTCCTATAGTAAATAATGTCGTCGGTGTGATTTTCCAACTATCAGGAAAGAACATTCAATTCTCAATTTTTCGAGTGAAGACGAGCGAGGTTGTTCTTTTCCATAAAGAAATGTCCGAAGAATATTGGAACTGAATGCTAGAAGCCAAGTTTATAGACATATATAGTGGACCAACATGTTGTACCAACGATTCCCATGTTTTATTTATGAGTTTTCAAACTTCCTAGCTAACTATGCCCATTTGACCGAATGACTATATGTCGATTTATCGAAATTAGATCAAATTTGAAACTACAAGTAAATTGTAGGTTGCTTTGAAAGTTTTAAGAAAAATCTTTTGGAGGTACCCATCGAGGGGTCACAATTAATATATTTTAAAACAATGAGAGTTTTGACGATAGGTTCAACTTCTTGCTAAGATTTTGCATCTTGACAATTTAACGAAATTAATTAGGTCAAACTTGAGCTACAAGTAAGCATGATATATAACTCTTGAATTAAATGTCATTTGAGAGGTAGATGGGTGCATTTTCTATTAGTAGGCAGTGCCGTGGGTGTGAGTGTCCAACTACCAAAAAAGAACATTGAATTCTATGTTTTCCGAGTGAAGAAGAACGGGGTTAGTTGTTCTTTTCCGTAACGAGAAGTCCACAGAATATTGGATGTGGATGCCACAAGCCAAGTTGACAGACATATATATATAGTGGATCGACAACATGTTGTACTTGTGATTCCCATGTTTTATGTGTTTTGAAGCTTCCTATAGCTAACCCCACACATTTGAATAAATTTATGTCGATATCTCAGAATTAGGTCAAATTTGAAACTACAAGTAAATTGTAGGTTTTGCTTTGATAGATTTACGAAAAAGCTTTTGGACGTACCCATCGAGGGTTCAAAATTAATATACTAGAAACCAGCGAGAGTTTCGACAATAAGTTCAACTTCTTGCTAAGATTTTGCATATTGGTAATTTAACGAAACTAGGTCAAACTTGAGCTAGCTACAAGTAAATGCCATAGATTGCTCTTGAATTAAATGTATTTTCATAGGTAGACCATCGGTGCATCTTCTTGTAGTAAACAGTGTCGTCGGTGTGAGTTTCCAACTATCAAGAAAGAGCATACAATTCTAAGTTTTCCGAGTGAAGAATACGAGCGAGTATGTTCTTTTTCCTAAAGAAAAGTCCGAAGAATATTGGATCTGAATGCCACAAGCCAAGTTTATATACATATATATTGGACCAACATGTTGTACCAATAATTCCCATGTTTTATGAGTTTTCAAACTTCCCAGCTAACTCTGCCCATTAGAATGACTTTATGTCGATTTATCGAAATTAGGTCAAATTTGAAACTACAAGTACTAGTAAATTGCACGTCATGCAGAACAAGCATGTGACTAGGTCACGAAATGCAATGACATGGGAATGAGTAAACAAGTTCATCAGAAACAAGATGGAACAAAGGTATGGAGATACCGAAGATCAAATCTCGGATGAACTAGGTATCAAGTGGCAAAGGGAATGGTAAACGACATTAACGGTTCAAGCGATAAGATTCATGAAATGCACGGGGATCATCATGGGCATCCAGGTCCCGCTGATGAACATTGATACGAGAGAGGTCTCGATCATGTCCGAAGTATTTCCAAACCGAAGGTGACACGTTTAAGGGTGGGGACGCATAGGGATCGATATAGCACTGTAGGAGAAATGAGAGAGAGAAACCAGAATAGTTCCATGTAACACCCGATGTTGATCGGAGGTGTCCGGAAGGAGTTCTAAAATGAAGGAATATAATAATAT
This sequence comes from Avena insularis, assembly GCA_023614405.1. Taxonomy (NCBI): domain Eukaryota; kingdom Viridiplantae; phylum Streptophyta; class Magnoliopsida; order Poales; family Poaceae; genus Avena; species Avena insularis. The sequence continues at coordinate 316,712,068 of CM042694.1, read as the reverse complement.
ATGTATTTAATATTAATTGGTTCAATTAATATTAAATATATATTTTTATTTTGCTGAAGGAAGCCCTTTTGCTAATAATATATATATTTTGCTGAAGGAGAGGTCTCGATCATGAAATGAAGGAAGCCCTTTTGCTAATGGGCCTCAGCCGGAGGGGAGGCCCAAAGGGGCAAGGCGCCTAGGGAGGAGGGCCAGCCGGCTAGGCCCTAGTCGGATCCCCACGTGGGGCCCACCTAGGCCGGATCCCCACGTGGGGCCCACCTTGATAGCCGACGGCTGTGGAAATAGTCCTACTGAAGGGAATATGCTCGTGAGGCAACAATAAAGTGGTTATTATCTTATTCCATGTTTATGATAACTGTTTATTTTGCATGCTATGATTGTATTAATTGGAAACGTTACTACATGTGTGTTTAATAAACAAAATACAAAGTTCCTAGTAATGCCTCTCATATAAACTAGCTCGTTGATTAACAAGATGATCAAGGTTTCCTGATCATGGACATTGGATGTTGTTAATAACGAGGTCACAACATTGGTGGAATGATGTGATGAACATTCATCCGAAGTATAGCATTACGATCAAAGTCATTATGTTTATATTGCTATAACATCATACGAAGTACTCTTAGTCCTTAGACCATGAGATCATGTTAATTGCTGACACCGGAAGAGTATCTTGATAACATCAAACGTCACACCGTAACAGGGTGACTATAAAGGTGGGTTCAGTGCTACAAAGGTGTTATGTTGAGGCTCATGGATCAGGAGTGGGATTTGTCCAACCCGATGACGGATAGATATACTTTGGGCCCTCTCGGTGATATCACATTAAGATAGCTTGCAAGCAAGTGATGTGATCACTAGAATGTTATATCACGGGAACGAGAAAGGAGTGCATGACGGTAACGAGATCAAACTAGGTATTTGGATGCCAATGATCGAATCTCGGACATGTAATATATCGCGCGACAAAGGGATTTAGTTACGACGTTAAAGGTTCACACGATCACAAGGGTCATTGTTGAATATGTGGGAGTCAGTACGGATCTCCAGGTCTCGATCATGTCTGCATTATTCGCGAACTGTAGGGTGACACACTTAAGGGATACCGACACCATTTAGGAGCAAATATGTTTCAGATAAAGATTAAGAAAGCGATGGAATTATTTCAATAGACACCGAAACTGTTTCGGGTGAAATTGCTAAAATTGGTTCTGCATGTAATATTGAAATGTTGCAGGGGGTTTTATGTGAATGTATGTTAATTAAAGTAATTAACAAAATTCTGAATAAAATTAATAAAAGAATTTTATTAAATGAGAGACCGTTAAATTTGGAGAAATTTAATGCATTTAAAGTGGAGACTTTAAAAGAGAATGTGAAGGGGCATTTTAATGTGGAGGGGGTTACCACCACATGAATGGGGGAGGTGAAGGGACACCCTCCCCTCCTCCTATAAAAGCCCCCCTCTCACTCCTTCTTCCTCACACCTCCTCGTGAAGGATCACTCTCCCCTCTAGTATTATTCCCCCATGGTCTTGGATTAGCGAGATACATGTTCTCGGTGGCTTTATCTGGAAAGGAGTTGCTACTTCCGCTTCTTTGCTGGAGCGAGGGACAGAGGTTGTCGGGGTACCGGACGTGTGTGCGATCACGGATGCACCGCTGCTTTGCGGTGCTGGACTTGGTGGTGCTAGACTTGCTGGAGCTGGATCTGAAGGACATGCTGGAGCCAGACCTGCTGGACTTCATCACGATCTTGAGATCGGCAAGTGTACAACTACATCATCCACGAGTTCCACCTCGTTAACAAAGCTTTGTTGTCTTCGAGGGTAAGTTCTCCATGGATGTATATCCACACGTTGCTTGTATCTAGTAGATAGATCTTGGCGTATAGTTCCCATCGTAGGAAATTTTTTGTTTTCTATGCTGCGAACCCCAACAGTGGTATCAGAGCCTAATCTATGCATAGGTGCTTTGCACGGGTAGTACACATATGTTTATATGGTGGCAATGATGATTATGTTATTGCATCTTCTGTGTATTTTGGATATTGGTGGCATAGTGGGATGAAGCGGCCCGGACCAACCTTATAGGTCATCGCACATGAGACCGGTTCCACGACTGACATGCAACTAGTTTTGCATAAGTGGCTGGCGGGTGTCTGTCTCTCCTACTATAGTCAATATCTGATTTACAACGAGTTGCTAATAATGTTCATAGGTAAGACCGGTTCTATCTCCGAAAGCCCTAAGCCACGTAAAACTTGCAATGGATCAATTAGAGGCATCTAGATTAGATCGTTGCTGGGCTAGTGTCATGATATGGTAATGTTGTAAGTAGATGTATGATAGATACTCTTACAACACACCTAACGTGTAAGTTCCATAGACCTTCGCCTTACACACAAAGGAATGATAGAGATCATACCATGATGCATATGATAGAGATCAAATGCATGGACCATATCATCTCACTTTACACATTAGATGTTTGCATCTTATATTGCTAGTTTGGCGTTTTAGTAGCATTATAATATGATCCCTCATTTAGATATCAAGATAAAAATGTGTTCTTCCTTAAGTATGCACCGTTCTATGGATCGTGTTTCGAGACATCACGTGATGATCGGGTGTACTCGACTCTACGCTTTCATATAACGGGTGTAAGACAATTTTACACACGCGATTACTAAGGTTCTTACTTGGCGAGCCTAGCATGTACAGACATGGCCTCGGAACACGGACCGAAAGGTTAAGCATGAGTCATATAGTTCATGTGATGCCCATATTGATGCTCACCTTTGAAGCTACACCGACTCAGGTGATGATCGGACTTGGTGTAGTGGATTTGGTTCATGTAATCACCAAAAAGGCACGAGGGATGTCGTTTTTGAGTGGGAGTTCATTTCTAATATGGATTAGTCGAACTCAATTTGTCATAAACTAAATCGAAGTGAATTTGCATAATTTGTTGTAGTCATTGGCATCTGCTCACTACCTTATGCTTAGTTTTAATTGAGATAATGGAACTATAGAATTCTGGATATTTACTTTACGAACTGGTATCGTATTGTTTTGAATGTCAATTTAAAGTTTAGAAGTCCTATTACAAACTTTCAGCAAACTCTATTTACTCTGTGAAGTTTAATAAGTAGTATTAAATCAAGAGTAAGAATTCCAATGTTAGTATCTAAAGTATCATGTTTGCCTCCATGATTCTTGATATTCAAAAGTTGTTTTAATATCGAGGTTATCTAGGAGCTGAAAGAATTGTTTCATAAACCATCATGTGTGAAAGATATTGTGATATCTGAAACAAAGTTTTTGGTTGCATTATGATAGAGTGTAATTTAGCAAAATACATGTTCTCATATTGTATGAGAATTTGTGAAGGATGGAGATGCTAGGCATCCAAATCTCCCAAAAGGTTTCGGGAACTAAAATTATACTCGTCATTCTTCCTTATAGGCTATAGTAGCTTGATCATGAAAGTTGTCATGATAAGGATGAATAGAAGATGTAAGTAAAATGTTTACTACACTAAAAGATAACTAAAGAATGGATTTTTGAAAGTATACCAAACATTTGATGATAGTGATCCACTTCAAAGTGCAAGTCCAAAGGTATTAGTATTTGACTATACACGCTTTGTACTATGTGTCATGTGAACGACACCACTATTGATGTTGATAGATTCTTTTAAAAGAAAAGGAATTGCTGAAAGAGAATCTATAAAATATTTGGCAGAAAAGAAAAGGTTGGAAATGTCCAACTTAGGTATATAGAAGATATACATGTTATGGCAGTATTCTTTGCTTGTTAAACAATTTGGTTCTTAGGTACTAGATACCGAATTTGGTTCTTAGGTACTAGAACAACACAATTCATGAACTGCAACGGCCAAAGTGACTAGCAAAAGAATATGTAATGATGTTCATCGAAAACAAATAAAGTGTTATTGTGTTTTTCATTGTCGTCAAACCTAGCCTTCAAGATTTGTTTTTAATAATTGTTATTTTGTTCCGGTATTACGAGAACAATGGTTGTTCAAATAATTACCGTATTCCATAAAGGATGGATGAACTTTTACATGTCTAGTTGGAGAAATCACATCCATAAACATTGTTGCTAAAATGTCGCAAGACAAATGATTGAAAGATCACTTATGAAGTGACATCGCTGTTTAAATTATATTAGAAAGAAAACATGAAGAAACTCCATGTTGATGGATTTTTTTGGAGTCGTTTGATTTTGATCAATTGACGCTTGTGAGACTTTCCTCGAGATAATTGAAACTCCGTCCATAGGCCAAAGAGGAACGGATGACTAGCTTATTGGAAATTGTGCATGCTGATGTGCATAGTCTATTATGTGTAGCCATATGCGATGGATCATTTTGCTTCATATGCTTTTTCCGAAAATTTGAGTGAATATATCTGTATATTTACTTAATAAGGAAGAAGTATGAAACATTTGAAAATTGTTCAAAGACTTTGAAGATGAAGTGGAAAATCATTGTAACAAGAAAATAAAGAGTTTATGATTCGATCATAAAATAAGATATTTTAGTTACAGGTTTAGCAAAACACCTAAGATTTGAGAAATTGTTCCATGATTTGTGTTTCCCGATAAACCATAGGAGTATGGCATATTCGAGAGATGAAATCAAACCATGTTTGACATGGTAGGATCAAAGGTGTCATTTATGAAACTGCCATTATGTTTTAAGGATTAAAGCTTTAGAGACTACCGCTTTTTTCACTGAAAAGAGCACCATCGTGATCCGTTGAAATGACATCATATAAGTTATGGTTTGGGATAAAACCCGAATTGTCTTTTCTTAAATTTTGGTATGCTATGCATAAGTAAAATGTTTACAACAAAAGTAGGATAAGCACATCTTTGTAGGTTATCCCAAAGAATTTGTTGGGAATTTCTCCATAACACCTAGGACAAAAGAGTTTGTTACTTGGAACGTCAAGTTTCTTGAGAAGGAATTTTCGCAAAAAGTTAAGTGGGAGGACAATAGAACTTTTATAAGGTTGTTGAACCTTAGCTATATGTGCTAAGTAGCGCAGCGCCGGAAAGTGTCCTGGTGGCGGCCACAATGCTCATGGCTCCCGTGATTACAAAGGTTGTGATCTCAGAGATTAGAGTTCCTATTGAACCGTGTGGGTCGATAAGAATCAAATAGTGTGATTTGATAAGCAAGTCGTTATTGTTTTGACAATGATGAACCGACTACATGCAAAGAAGCAATGATGGGCCCTGACTAGAAGTCATAGAATCCGTGATAGTATCCATACACGAGAATCAAGTTTCTGAACTTGGAAGACCCTCTGAAAAGGTGTAAAGCCTATCGGTCGTGTTTGGATCTATAAAGAAATAGACATGGATGTTTAACATCTATGAAATAGTCGACATGTCAGAAATAGTTTATGGCAATGTTCAAGGAGTTGACTATGACAAGATTTGATCTTTCATAGCGATATATAGTCTTGACGGATTAATGTAGCAACCACTACATATAATTTGGTATATGGTAGTTGAATAAACAAAACAAGGTTCTTCTAATAGAACAGTTACTTAGGACGTGTACATGACATGGTCTGAAGGTTTTTGTTAATTCAAAGGGTGCTAAAAGGGCATGCAAACTTCAATAGTTGAAGTAAGCATAGAGAAGTTGGAATCTTCACCATGATGAAACTGTTAAAAGAGTTTAAATTCATCGGAGATGATGAAGATGCTTGCATTTGCAAGAAATTAAGTGGGAGCGCTGAGACATATTTCTAATACATTATGTAGAGGACATATTGTTGATTGGAAATGATGTATCTTGTATCGACACAATTTAAGAGTTTCATTAAAATAAGATTTCAATGAAAGACTTGGGCCAAACCAGAATATTTGGCATCAATATTTATATGGATAGATTGAGGCGCTAATATGGTTGTGCTAGACATACATATATGAGACATTGAAAGGTTTCAATATGGAAACAACAAGAAAGGTTCTTGCTGCATGGAAAGGATTGTATCAAGATTCAAGTGTTTCAACACTTGGTGAGTAAAATCACATGAAGATTTTCATCGATTATACCGTGATATGTATATATCCAGAATGTCCTATGCTCTAAATGTTATGAGCACATACCAGAATGATTCATAAGATGATCATAGGACGATAGTAAAGATATTCTTATGAGCTTTGGAAGAACTAAGAATATATCATGTATAAGTGACAAATAGTTAAAGGTAGTTCATTGTAAAGTGTTACATTGATACTAGTTTTGTCACAAGATACAAATTAAAATTTATCTCAATTTAGACTATGGGTGGCACAATATAATGGAAAGGATGTTCCATGATGTATTTGGATGAGTTCCAAAGTTGAGACATTGTGACGGATACTACAACGAAAGGCTAAGTATATGACTGCCATAGTAGCAGCAAAGGAGGGCATTTGTGTTAAGAAGTTTGTTATCAAACTAGGTGTGGTTCAAAGTGGGCTAATACTATGAAGATATATTGTATGACAATAATATCAACATATTTTAACCCAAACGAACTAAAGGTCTCACCAAAGGACCAAATTTATACAATGCCATCTCATTTGAGAATGAGTGATGCATTGAGACGCAAAGACATGCAAATACACACGGACCTGAAAGTTCCAGATCCGGAGATTATGTTAACCACTAGAAAGCGTGTATATTCAACACCTAGGTGTTGTATATAAAAGTTTACAAACTAGATTATTGACTCTAGTGCAAGTGGGAGACTGAAGGGAATATGCCCGAGAGGCAATAATAAAGTGGTTATTATCTTATTCCATGTTTATGATAAATGTTTATTTTGCATGCTATAATTGTATTAATTGGAAACGTTAATACATGTGTGTTTAATAAGCAAAATACAAAGTTCCTAGTAATGCCTCTCATATAAACTAGCTCGTTGATTAACAAGATGATCAAGGTTTCCTTATCATGGACATTGGATGTTGTTAATAACGAGGTCACAACATTGGTGGAATGATGTGATGAACATTCATCCGAAGTATAGCATTACGATCAAAGTCATTATGTTTATATTGCTATAACATCATACGAAGTAATCTTAGTCCTTAGACCATGAGATAATGTTAATTGCTGACACCGGAAGAGTATGTTGATAACATCAAACGTCACACCGTAACAGGGTGACTATAAAGGTGAGTTTAGTGATACAAAGGTGTTATGTTGAGGCTCATGGATCAATAGTGGGATTTGTCCATCCCGATGACGGATATATATACTCTGGGCCCTTGATACATTGGAGATGTATCTATAATTTTTTATGTTCCATGCTTAGTTTTATCCACTTTCTTGTGTTTTGTTCCAACTTTGGCGTACTTTTCATATGATTTCTTGGACTAACCTATTAACAAGAGCCACAGTGTCAGCTGCCTGTTTTCTGCTGTTTATGGTTCCAGGAAAGTCAGAAAATGAATATTCTCGGAATTGGACGGGACAAAATCCAAAGTGCCTATTTTTCCGGAAGGGATCAAGTGCTAGAATACGAGACGGAGAGGGGCCAGGGGCTGGCCACACCACCTGGCCACGCAGCCAGGCCTGGCCCGTGCCAGGGGGTGGTGTGGTGGCTCCCGGCACCCCCTCGGCCTCTCCTTCCGCCTATATATTGCCCTCGGGACGAAAACCCTAAGTACCCGTTCAAAAATCCACGAAAGAGTCTGTAGCCGCCGTCATCTCCATCCCTAGATCGGGAGGGATCTGAAGCTCTTCTCGGCACCCTGCGGAGAGGGGAATTCACCCTGGAGGCCTTCTTCATCACCATGCAAGCCTCCGGTGTGATGCGTGAGTAGTTCATCCTTGCACTATGGATCCATGTAGTAGCTAGATGGCTGATTTCTCCTCCTTTGTGCTTTCATGTTTAGATCTTGTGAGCTCCGTTCATGATCAAGATCATCTATTTGTAATTCATACATGTTGTGTTTGTGGGGATCCGATGGATATTGAGATGCTATTTCAGATTGATTATTGATTCTATCATGTCTTTGTTATTTGAGATCTTGCATGCTTTCCGTTGTTAGTAGCTATCTTGGCCAAGTAGATGCTAGCAACTCCAAGAGTTAGTATTTATGCTTGATAGTGGGTTCATGCCTCTAGTAATCTGGGAAGTGATAGAAATCTCTAAGGTACTAGATGTGCTGTTGCTACTAGGGAGAAAACAACAATTGTTTGTTCATGGAACAATCGTATTGTTTACCTTACACGCAGTTCGTAAAGCAATAATCTATTGCTTGCAACTTAATACTGGAGGGGGTTCGGATGATAACCTGAAGGTGGATTATTAGTCATAGATGCAGTTGGATGGCGGTCTATGTATTATGTTTTATTGCCCAATCAAGTCTCAAAGGAGTCAAGATGATTAGTATATGCATGTATTGCTTCCTCGGTGTTTGTCAATTGCCCCGCTGTAATTTGTTTACCCAGCATGTTATCTATCTTAAGGAGAGCCACCTCTAGTGAACTATGGATCCCGGTCCTTGTCTTTTACATACAATCTATAAACTGTTTCTGCTTTGTGTTTACTTCTTTCCATTCGATACGTTTAATCCTTTGTTTTCCGCAAAACACGGTGAGATTGACAACCTCATCGCAAGTTGGGGACAAAGTTCTGTGGTTGTGTTGTGCAGGTCTCCAAGTTGCTACTAGCACCGGTAGTGCGCCCTGCCAAAGATCAGCTAGTAACACCTTTGGGGTGTTTCCTTGCTCCTACTAGTTCGATTAAACCTTGGTTTCATAACTGAGGGAAACTTGCTGCTGTGCTCATCATACCTTCCTCTTGGGGTTCCCAACGAGCTCTACATCAACCACGAGCCATCAACACTTTTCTGGGCGCCGTGCATTGAGCCATCAGCCCTCTCGGTGATATCACATTAAGATAGCTTGCAAGCAAGTGATGTGATCACTAGAATGTTATATCACGGGAACGAGAAAAGAGTGCATGTCGATAATGAGATCAAACTAGGTATTTGGATGCCAATAATCGAATCTTGGACATGTAATATATCGCGAGACAAAGGGATTTAGTTACGACGTTAAAGGTTCACATGGTCACAAGGTTCATCATTGAATATGTGGGAGTCAGTACGGATCTCCAGGTCCCGCTGCAAATTATTGATCAGAGAGGGGTCTCGATCATGTCTGCATTATTTGCGAACCGTAGGGTGACACACTTAAGGGATACCGACACCATTTTGGAGAAAATATGTTTCAGATAAATATTAAGAAAGCGATGGAACTATTTCAATAGACACTGAAACTGTTTCGGGTGAAATTGCTGAAATTGGTTCTGCATGTAATATTGAAATGTTGCAGGGGTTTTATGTGAATGTTTGTTAATTAAAGTAATTAACAAAATTCTGAATAAAATTAATAAAAGAGTTTTATTCAATGAGAGACCATTAAATTTGGAGAAATTTAATGCATTTAAAGTGGAGACTTTAAAAGAGAATGTGAAGGGGCATTTTAATGTGGAGGGGGTTACCACCACATGAATGGGGAGGTGAAGGGACACCCTCCCCTACTCCTATAAAAGTCCCCCCTCTCACTCCTTCCTCACACCTCCTCGTGAAGGATCTCTCTCCCCCTCTAGTATTATTCCCCCATGGTCTCGGATTAGTGAGATACATGTTCCCAGTGGCTTTATCTGGAAAGGAGTTGCTGCTTCCGCTGCTTTGCTAGAGTGAGGGATGGAGGTCGTCGGGATACCGGACGTGTGTGCGATCACGGATGTACCGCTGCTTTGCAGTGCTGGACTTGGTGGTGCTGGACTTGCTGGAGCTGGATCTGAAGGACGTGCTGGAGCCGGACCTGCTGGACTTCATCACGATCTTGAGATTGGCAAGTGTACGACTACATCATCCACGAGTTCCATCTTGTTAACAAAGCTTTGTTGTCTTCGAGGGTAAGTTCTCCATGGATGTATATCCACCCGTTGCTTGTATCTAGTAGATAGATCTTGTCGTATATTTCCCATCGTAGGAATTTTTTTGTTTTCTATGCTGCGAACCCCAACACCCACACCGCCTGCCTCTTAGGTGATGCCCCTCCCCTCCCACTATATATAGGGGTCACACCCTCCCTTGGAATCATCCCATTCTCTTTTCTCTCTCTCATTTTCTTTGAGGATTTCTCTTTAATATTGGATAGGACTTAGGGGGGTTTGAGTCTCCACCTTCACACTACCATTGTTTGATCTTCCCACTCCCATCTTTCTTCTTCCGCTGCTCGACTGGATCACAGCACGGGAGACGTTGCCTACACCGAACGTGCGCAGAACTTCGGAGGCACCACATTTGGGGTGCTTGTCTTTGCTCATAGTCATCAATATACGCCTTCCTGCTAAGGAGTTCCTCAGTCTTCAAGGGTATAAATAATGTCTTCCTTTTCCATTACTTATGTCTACATAGTATAGATCCTGGTAATAGTGTTCATGTAGTTAGAATTTTTTTGTTTTCTTCTCCGGAACCCTACATTGGTATCAGAGACGGTCTATGGGTAGGCATGTCATACAGATAGAACACATAGAAATATGTGGGAATTGATTTTCTAGCTTCTACCCTCTTTGTGTACCTATTTATATCGTGGTACTGTTTGATGAAGTGGCCCCCAATCGACATTACGTGGTGATTCACGAGACTGGTCCACAAGTAAGTGGCTTTAGGGGGGTGACTGTCTCTCTATAGTAGTTGATATGGAATTTGCATCGGAGGGCCCTAAAAAGGGAAGAAAAACAGACATCATTGAATCCATGTTGTGGCTCTACGTTTGTAGGTGGGAAGGGATTCTACTGCGAAAGCCCTAAAGCCTCGTAAAAATTGCAATAGATAAAGTAGAGGCGTCTAACTTTATTTTTCAAAGGGGCATGTGTCGTGACATGGCAATGAAAATTTTATGAAATGTTTCATTGGAGCTCTCGATGGCAAACAAGATGCTGCAACCATATCATGACACCATACTTTTGAAGTATTCCTTTTTGCATCTTATCATGCTAGTGTATTAGGATATATGACGGTAGCATCATAGGATGATCCCTAACATAATTCCATTTATAACATTCCACTTGTGTGTCCACCACCAAGAAAGTTCTCCGTTATGAGGCAGGCCATGATGACCGGGTGTCAGACATATCTGCATTCGCGTATTGTGGGTGTAAGACATGTTGCACTGCGAATACACATAAGTTAGGATTAGCGATCCTAGCATGTGTAGACATGGCCTCGAAATGCAAGAGATCGAAAGGTTGAGCAAGAATCACATGAGATGTGATGGGCATTGAGAATGTCTACCTTTTAAACTTCACTGCAGGCCATGAAGATCGGGGGTGGTGTAGCGGATTAGGATCATGTGATCATTAATGAATTGAGGGATGTTTGTCTGAGCGAGAGTTACTTTTGTATTAGTTTAAAATCATACATTAAAACTTGAACTCAATATTATGAACATGGTATAAACACTTTAAATATCCATTGTAGATGTCTCGCCCACCCACCTTCAACTTTAGCACGTACCTAGACAAGGAAAATCTGAAAACTGATGGAACCAACTTCACCGCATGGTTCCGCAATCTGAGGATCCTCCTAGTCCCCTACAAGTTGACTTATGTCATCAAGGTTGTGCTCCCTGCTAAGCCTACAAAAACCTCCCCTGAGGACGAAAAGAATGTTTGGCAGTCCAAGGCGGATGATTTCTCCCTCATCCAAAGTGGAATGCTCTATGCCATGGAGCTGGAGCTTCAAAAGAGTTTTGATAAGATGAATGCTTTTGAGATCATTGAAGATCTTAAGGCTAACTTTGCTCCATAGGCTCGGGCAGGGAGGTATGATGCTTCCGAGCTCTTCTTCTCTACCAAGATGGAAGAGCACAATAGTATAAGCGAGCACGCAGTCAAAATGTCTGGCTACGTTAAGCGCTTGAATGCCCTGGATTGCAGAATCCCGGAAGAACTCGTGATTGATAGGGTGATGCACTCACTGCCCCTAGCTACAAGAGATTTTTGATGAACTACAACATGCAAGCGATTACTAAAACCCTTGTTAAAGTGTTCGCCATGCTCAAAACTGCTGAGGTTGAAATCAAGAAGGAGCACACGGTATTGATGGTCATAAGATCACCAACATTAAGAAGCCGGGACAAAAGGGCAAGGGCAAGAAGCCTAAGAAGGAAGGGAAACCTATTTCCAACACCTCTGAGGCTTCTAGGCCCGATCCTAGGCCCGGCATCACATGCTACTACTACAAAGGGGATGAGCACTAGAAGCGCAACTGCCCCAAGTACCTTGAGGACAAGAAAGCTGGCAAGATAGCCACCAAAGATAAAGGTATATTTGATATACAAGTTATAGATGTGTTCCTTACTAGCGCCAGGAGTAACACCTGGGTATTTGATACTAGTTTTGTTGCTCACATTTGTAACTCTCAGCAGCAGCTGCGGAGTAAGAGGCGCCTGGGGAAGGACGAGCTGACGATGCGCGTCGGCAATAGCTCTAGAGTCGACATAGTGGCCGTCAGCACTTTACCTCTATGTCTACCGTCAGGATTGATTTTAGTTTTTCATAAATGCTACTATTTACCCACATTAGGTATGAATATTGTGAGTTGATCTTACTTGTTACAATATTGTTATTCATTAAAATCCAGAACAAGTGGTTATTTTATTTATGTGAATGATGTTTTCTATGTTCATGCTCCTACGCGTAATGGTTTATTCTTGCTGAATCTTAATTGCAATAATCACATCCACAATTTTGATGCTAAATGTTATAAACACAATGATGATAATACCATGTATTTATGGCATTGTCGTCTTGGTCATATTAGCGTAAAGCGCATGAAGAAGCTCCATTTGGATGGACTCTTGGAATCATTGGAATTTGAATCCCTTGATACGTGCGAGTCTTGCCTCATGTGCAAGATGACTAGGACACCCTTCACCGACACAATGGAGAGGGATATGGACCTATTGGGAATCATACATATAGTTGTGTGTGGACCAATGAGCGTCTCAACGCGCAATGGTTATCATTATTTTGTTACCTTTACTGACGGTTTGTGTAGATATGGATATATCTACTTAATGAAACACAAATCTGAAACCTTTGAAAAGATCAAGGAATTTCGGAAGGAATTAGATAATCAACTTAACAACAAAATCAAGCATCTTCGATCCGATCAGGGAGGCGAGTATTTGAGTTATGAGTTTGGCATGCGCTTGAAGGAACATGTCATTATACCATATCTTACGTAAGCCGAAACACCTCAGTGTAACGGTGTGTCGGAATGGCATAACCATACTCTATTAGATAATGTGCGGTCCATGATGTCTTGGACTGATTTTTCCATATCGTTTTGGGGATATGTGCTAGAAACCACCACTTTATACCGTCCAAATCCATGGAGACAACCCCATATGAGATATGGAGTGGCAAGAAGCCAATGATGTCATTTCTAAAAGTTTGGGGATGTGAGGCTTACGTCAAGAAACTACAGCCTGACAAACTCGAACCCAAGGCAGAAAAATGTATCTTTGTGGGATACCCAAGGTAAATCATTGGGTATACCTTCTACAACAAGGCTGAAGGCAAAACGTTTGTCGCGAAAAGTGGCACCTTTCTTGAGAAAGAGTTTCTCGCTAAAGGAGTTAGTGGAAGAAAAATTGAGCTAGATGAGGTTGTTGACCCTTCTCTCCAAATACCAAGTAGTGCAATGGAAGTTGTTCCGGAACCACCCTCCAACATGGAGAGAGAATAAAATGATAATGATCAAAGCAACCACATCGAAGCTCCTGCAGTTCACAAGTCTGCAGGAATACGTACCACTCCAGAGTAGTACAGTAGTCTTATGATGACTTTCATTTTGAATGAACAAGAGGAATGTACAAACTACAAAGAAGCTATGGAAAGTGTTGACTCTAAGAAATGTGGCTGGAAGCCATGAAATCCGAAATAGGATCCATGTACGAAAACCAAGTTTGGCCCTTGGTGGATCTTCTAGAAGGCCGCAAGGCCGTAGAAACTAAATGGATTTTTAAGAAAAAGACAAATGCGGATGGTAATGTTACCATCCACAAGGCTCTACTTGTCGCAAAAGGGTTTAGACATATTCAAGGAGTTAACTACGATGAGACCTTCTCTCTGTAGCGATGCTAAAATCTGTCCGGATTCTACTAGCAATTGCTGCTCATTTTGACTATGAAATATGGCAAATAGATGTCAAAACCACAATCCTGACTGGACACATTGATGAAGAATTGTATATGATGCAACCAAAAGGTTTGGTGATCCTAAGGATGCTGGGAAATTATGCAAACTTCAGCAATCCATTTATGAACTAAAGCATGCATCTCAGAGCTAGAAATAACCTTTTGATCAAGTGATCAAGAGTTTTGGATTTGTCCAAAATCAACAAGATTTCTGTATTTACAATAAAGTGAGTGGGAGCTCAGTGCTTTTCCTAGTAGTATATGTGGACGACATATTACTCAAGGGGAATAATGTGGAACTTCTGGAAAGCATAAAAGCATATCTGAGTAGTCATTTTTCCATGAAGGACTTAGGTGAAGCTACATACATATTAGGCATCAAGATATATAGAGATAGATCGAGACGCTTGATTGCATTAAATCAAAGTACTTACCTTGAGAAGATTTTGAAGGGGTTCAAAATGGAGAATGCCAAAAGGGGTTTTGTGTTTATAACGAAAGGTAGCACACTGACTTTGACTCAATGTCCGACAATGGATGCTGATAGAGAAAGGATGTCTTACATTCCCTATGCCTTAGCCATAGTCTCTATCATGTATGCAATTCTTAGTACTCGACCAGATGTGGCATTGGCTCTTAGTTTGGCGAGCCAATACCAAAGTAATCTAGGTATGGATATGTTCCTAGTATATGGAGGTAGTGACAAAGCTCTAAGCGTAACTGGTTACGTGGATGCGAGCTGGCACACGGATCCTAATGACTCAAAGTCTCAGACAGGATTTGTGTTTATGGTGAATGGTGGGGCGGTAATCTAGAAGAGAAGGAAGCAACTAGTAGTAGCACAATCTACAATGGAGCCGGAGTACATCGCAGCTGCTGACATAGTGAATGAAGATGTTTGGCTAAGGAATTTTGTCATCGAACTAGGAGTTATTCCAAGTGTGCAATACCCCATGACGATTAGTTGTGACAACATGGGTGCAATTTCTAATTCAAAGGAACCAAGAACTCATTCCACGGCCAAATATATCAAGCTACATTTTCACGTCATCCGACAAAATATTGATGAAGGTGAAATCAAGATTTGCAGAGTGAACATGGATCTGAATGTTGCAGATCCTTTGACTAAAGCTCTTCTACAATCTAAGCATGAGCAACACCAGGATGTCATAGGTATTAGGTTCTTTCCTATTGTAAACTAGATTAATTTGTACTATAGTGCAAGTGGGAAACTGAAGAAGATATGCCCTACATGCAAATATTAAAGTGTTTTATTTGATATATCTCCTGTATGTTCATAATACGTTTCATATTGTGTTATAACTGTGTTAATACGAAATGTTAATACACATGTGGTATGTAAAAAAACGGTGTAACTAGTTACCTCTAGCGAACTAGCTCATTGGTCACGAGGATGCTCTAGGGTTTCGAGATCATGGGCCTTTATGCCAATTGACAATGAGGTTATATCATTGGTTGAATGATGTGATAGAAAAACACCCAACAGTTATATCAATGAGATCTAGTTACAAATGTCCATCATTAATGATAAGCAAAGGAAACCTCACAACCCGATCCTTAAACTGTGAGATAATACAAATCACTGTTCTAGTGGGAGCTTAGATGTATCAAGTATCAAGCCCTAAAAGGGTGATCAGAAAGGTGCCACTCAGGTTTCCCAAAGGGACGCGTAGAGGAGTACATATCAAGACCAGGATTTGCCAATCCATGTAACGGATAGATACATGTGGCTATCTCGGTGACGTTGCATTAACAAAGCTTGCAAGCATGTGACTAGGTCACGGAATGCAACGACATGGGAACGAGTAAACAATTTCATCAGAAACAAGATCGAACTAAGGTATGGAGATACCTAAGATCAAATCTTAGATGAACTAGGTATCAAGTGGCAAAGGGAATGGGAAATGATGTTAACGGTTCAAGCGATAAGATTTGTGAAATGCATGGGGGTCATCATGGCCATCCAGGTCCCGCTGATGATCATTGATACGAGAGAGGTCTCGATCATGTCTGGAGTGTTTCCAAACCGAAGGGTGACATGCTTAAGGGTGGGTATGGATTCGGATCGATACAACACCGTAGGAGAAATGAGAGAGAGAAACCGGAATAGTTCCGTGTAACACCTGATGTTGATGGGAGGGGTCCGTAAGGAGTTCTGGAATGAAGGAATATAATAATATCTTCATTTTACATTAAATGGTTGAATTAATATTAAATATATATTTTTATTTTATTTTAGACGCAACCCTTTTGCTAATGAGCCTCACCCGGAGGGGAGGCCCAAAGGGGCAAGGCGCCTAGGGAGGAGGGCCAACTGGCTAGTCCCTAGTGGGCTCCCCACATGGGGTCCACCTAGGCCGGTGGCTCCCCCTTTGTGGCCAGCGGTTGTGGGAATAGTCCCACACCACCTGCCCCTTGGGGGTGCCCCTCCCCTCCCACTATATATATGGGTCACCCCCTCCCCTTGGAATCATCCCATTCTCTCTTCTCTCTCTCTCATTTCATTTGAGGATTTCTCCATAATAATGGAGAGAACCTCGGGGTTTTTGAGTTCTCCACCTTCACACTACCACCGTGTGATCTTTAGTCCGCCATCTTTCTTCTTCCGCTACTCGGCTCGATCGGAGCCCGGGAGACGTCGCCTACACCGAACGTGTGTAGAACATTGGAGGCACCACACTTGGGGTGCTTGGAGCTGCTCATCTTCATCAACATACGCCTTCCTACGTAAGGAGTTCCTCGGTCTTCAAAGTTATGAATACCCTCTTCCTTTTCTGTTACTTATCTCTACATAGTATAGATCCTAGTATTATTGTTCACGTAGTTAGAAATTTTTTGTTTTCTGCTCCGAAACCTTACAGGTGGTGAGGACCTTCTCCTTTGAGAGCAGATCACGTGGAGGCAATCCGTTGGTGATGTGGAGTCTGGCTGTTTTCGCTGGGTCGACGGAGTCTGTGAACCCGATGAAGATGTGGATGGTGCCGACTGGCATCACCACAGCATGGGTGACAGGGTGCATCACCGGTATGTAGCTACTCGACAGGATATGGAGGAATCCACCGCTAGCAACCATGCAACCAGTGGCGATCAGCGGATCGATTCGAGTGTAGGGTCTCACCGCAGATCTCAGGCTTGACTGGCCAAGCACCACGGTGGGCGCCACAGTCGTGGTAATGGCCACGGTAGTCACTACCATGGTAGAAATTGAGTCGATTGGGGGCAAGAGCGAGTCGCCATCTGCAGGTCGAGATTGAGGGAAGACATAAGGGTTTACCTAGGTTCGGCCCCTCGTAGGGTAAAGACCTACTTCCTACTAGATTGTGTTGTTGGTGAGTGGATTACAAGATCGGCGAGCTTGGTGGCTAGGCAGCGAGTCGCTTGTAAGGGGTAGCTAATAGCATGTAAGTATAACAAGTACCCTAGGGAGGCTTATATAGGGCCACCTTGCTTGGTTTTACAAGATTACAACTAAATCAGTTTAGGTTTTAGAGGGTTTGACCTAATCCGACTGGACGTAGCTAAAGTCTTGGGCCTTCAGCTTCCACTCGCTGGCTTCATTCAAAGTCTCCTTGTAGTCGTCGTACCATTAGGCCTACTCTCCATGTTCCTGGGCTAGTCAAATTTCCCTTCTCGGCATACCCCGATTGGCATATCCACATCAATACCCAAGCTTATGCTTTTACCTTCCTCCTCCTGCAAAACATTAGTGCCCTCTTTGGCAGTAATGCCCCTCCTATTGAAGTCAACAACATAAATATTTTCTATGAAGTTGGTTATGCAATAATCAATGATAATAGTGATCATACATTTAAACTTACTAGCTATGGTGATATTTGCATGTTCATCAATGAAGGTTTCTAATCCATAAGCTCCCATAAAAGTAACAACTTGCTCTGCTCGTTCCATCCCTAAATGAGCATAATCACCTCTATGGTAAGATCCTATAACATATTCTTCATGGAGCTTACACTAAACTTCAAAGCATCTACCACAATTTTTACAGAGACAAGTTTGATCATAATATTCAAGCAACTCACTAGCAATAGAATCTAGTTTGTTCATGAAACATTCTAGTATTAGCCCTTCTATTTATTCTCTATTTTTGTTAGCAATTTCAGCAGCATTCAAGTACTTAGGCAAAGTGTCAATTATATCCATACTTCTGCTCATAAAATGATTATTTTTGGTATTTTTCCATTATCTATTTTTTATGATTTTTAGTTTTATATGTTAGTTGCTAAAATAAACTAGGAATGCAAACAAGAATAGAAGCTTAGCACAATGCTCCTCGGCAACGGTGCCAGAAAAGTACTTGATAATCCCCAAGAGCAGGGAACCACTATTGTACAATTTTACTAAGTATTTGAGTGTCGAACTCATGAGGACCTGAAGGTAAACTATCTATTCTCTAAAGCCCTATAATCCACTTATATGGCCTTCTATGCAAAGCAATGAACTAGATCACGTAAGGTACTTTTTACTTCTAACTAGAAACTTTAAAGTGTTGAAAGTAAAGATAGGAAGTGAACTATTACAAGTAAAGTAAAAGCAAGTAAAAGAAACAACAAGTAAACTAGAAGCAGGTAACTCAAGGGAGCAAGTGTTTAGGCAAATTTTTGTTTCATTCATTAGGTTTTCACAATTAGTGAAGCATGTGAATAGTCATTTTAGTGTTTATTCTAGAGAGGATCCATAAATAGGTGTAGCGAAGTTACTGAGAAAATACACCACTGGTGATTTATCCCAAGGCCAGTTAAGAATAAGCAAGGCAGTTATAAAGACATAAAGTCTATCCACCACTGTAAGTTTCATGGTCCCCATAAATTATCCCTCCACTAGCTAACCATGAATTAACATAGCCTGCAATTTAAGACTTGGGATGCAATTTCATTCAATCTCCGGTTGTCCCTCCTCCTATCAGTATGCAACGGTGAAAAACTTATGCATCCCCAACATATGTGTGAACTCATATATTAGTAAATAATATCATCATGGAAGATAACATATACCTGTATGCAACCAACAACGAACTACTTCACCATAGCCATAAATAGATCACTACTCAAACATAGCCATAGAAATATAATAGATCATGGGAAACAATAGATTGTATCACATATCATGTTTGCTAAGATATTATAGTAGAGGGATGGATAATATCTGGCTGTAGATGTGGATGCTGACCATGTTGGAGGGGGTGGAGGTAATCGGAGGCGATTCCAACAGCGTTCACCCCCCTCCAATCTCCACCGATGATGTCCTGCAGACTCTCTATTTCGTGGTTTTTGATCTCCAGCTCCCTATGTTATGAGATTGCATCGATGACCATTTAATTGAAGGTTTTAGGTTAACACGAAGAGACTGGCGGTGGAATTGATGACATCCGAGCAACAGGGTGGAAATGAAGGGTGGTGGCGCGGTATCAGAGTGGGCCCGCACCACTGGGCCTCTTTGTAAGTCCATGAGGTTTCCGTGACCTCCTGGTGCTCCAGCTACCTCTCTTCGCGAAAAAAGCCATCGAAAAATCCCTAGTCCATTTGACTTTTTTTAGGTCCCTAATACGCAAAATAGAGTTTTCCTGTCCTACAGAGTTAGAACCAAAGGAGAGGGGGTTGTCTAGAAAATCCCCCAAATCAATGTAAAACATGGATATAACATTCTATAAGATCTAATTATATGGGAATATTTGTCAATAAACTGAAAAGTTCATGTATGCATTTTATATGTATCGCATGCCCCTCCCCTCTCTTATATAGGCCCAGGGGGAGGGGGTATTGCCCCTCCGACAAATCCCTATGTGGCCGGCGGCGAAGGGAGGGGATATGATAACCATCCCCCTCCCTTGATCCTTATCCATTCGCCTTTTTCCTTATCCGACTAGGCATTTGCCTTATCTATCTACATGGGCCTAGTGGTTGTGGTGCCTTGGAACACTAGGGCTAAGGTACCCCCTTTGGGCCCATGTGGCCCCACCTCATACGTGTGCCCACCCTCAGGAACCTTCTAAAATGTTCCATCTCATGAAAACATTCGAACTGTTCCCAAAATCAAAATTTGGACTTCCCATACTTCTCTTTATCTCTGAACCATTCTGAAGCTCCTTGTGATATCTGTTGGGTTCGCAGCATAGAAAACAAAAAATTTCCTACGGTGGGAACTATTATACGCCAAGATCTATCTATTAGATACAAACAACGGGTGGATATACATCCATATATAACATACCCTCTAAGAAAACAAAGCTTTGTTAACAAGATGGAACTTGTGGATGATGTAGTCGTACACTTGCCGATCTCAAGATCATGATGAAGTCCAGCAAGTCCAGCTCTAGCACGTCCATCAGATCCAGCTCCAACAAGTCTAGCACCACCAAGTCCAGCACCGCAAAGCAGCGGTGCATCCGTGATCGCACACACGTCCGGTACCCCGACAACCTCCGTCCCTCGCTCCAACAAAGCATCGGAAGCAGCAACTCCTTTCTAGATAAAGCCACCAGGAACATGTATCTCGCTAATCCGAGACCATGGGGAATAACTAGATGGGGAGAGAGATCCTTCACGAGGAGGTGTGCATTGGGAGGAGGAGAGGGGGCCTTTTATAGGGAAGAGGGGGGCAACCAAGGGCCATGGCGTGGCAGCCATGGTGGTTCCCCCACCTCTTCCATCATTCATGTGGTGGATGCTCCACTCACATAAATATGCCTCCACTCACACTTCCACTCACATGCATTAAATTTCCACCAAATTTAATGCAAGCTCTCATTAAATAAAACTATTTTATTTATTTTATTCAGAATTTTGTTAATTACTTTAATTAATAAACATTCACATAAAACCCCCTCCAACATTTCAATATCACATGCAGAACCAGTTTCTGCAATTTCACCCGAAACAATTTCGGTTTCCATCAAAATGATTCCAGCGCTTTCTTAAATCTTTATCTGAAACATATTTGCTCCAAATGGTGACAGTATCCCTTAAGTGTGTCACCCTATGGTTTGCGAATAATGCATACATGATCGAGACCCCTCTCCGATCAATAATCAGTAGCGGGACCTAGAGATCCATACTGAATCCCACACATTCAATGATGACTCTTGTGTCCTGTGAACCTTTAACATTGTAACTAAATCCCTTTGTCTCGCGATATATTACATGTCCAAGATTCGATCATCGGTATCCAAATAACTAGTTTGATCTCGTTACCGACATGCACTCTTTTCTCGTTCAAGTGATATAACATTCTAGTGATCACATCACTTGCTTGCAAGCTATTTCAATGTGATATCACCGAGAGGGCCCCGAGTATATCTATCTGTCATCAGGATGGACAAATACCACTCTTGATCCATGAGCCTCTACATAACACCTTCGTAGCACTGAACCCACCTTTATAGTCACCCTGTTACGGTGTGATGTTTGATGTTATCAAGATACTCTTCCAGTGTTAGTGATTAACATGATCTCATGGTCGAAGGACTAGGATTACTTCGTATGATGTTATAGAAATATAAACATAAAGACTTTAATCGTAATGCTATACTTCGGATGAATGTCCATCACATCATTCCACAAATGTCGTGACCTTGTTATTAACAACATCCAATGTCCATGATCAGGAAACCTTGATCATCTTGTTAATCGACGAGCTAGTTTATATGAGAGGCATCAATAGGAACTTTGTATTTTGTTTATTAAACACACATGTATTAACGTTTCCAACTAATGCAATTATAGAATGCAAAATAAACATTTATCATAAACATGGAATACGATCAAAACCATTTTATTATTGTCTCTCGGGCATATTCCCTTTAGTCTCCCACTTGCACTAGATTCAATAATCTAGTTTGTAAACTTGTATATACAACACCTAGGTGTTGAATATACACGTTTGCTAGTGGTTAACATAATCTCTAGATCTGGCACTTTCAGGTCCATGTGTATTTGCATGTCTTTATGTCTCTACGCATCACTCATTCTCTAATGAGATGGCTTTGTATAAATTTGGTCCTTTGGTGAGACCTTTAGTTCTTTTTGGGTTAAAATATGTAGATAGTATTGTTGTACAATATATCTTCATAGTATTATCCCACTGTGAACCACACCTAGTTTGATAACAAACTACTTGACAAAAATTCCCTCCTTTGCTGCTACTATGGCAGTCATATACTTAGCCTTTTTGTGGGTCCCCCGAATTAATCCTCTGAGAATCCTTGTTATGTATACACCATGATCCCATGATTAGTTTGTCATGGCACATAACCAACAAGTATCAAAGTAAACATCCATTAATTACACGGATACAAGTCATACCTTAATTTGCCATTATGGCTACATCAACATTATTAGCGGAACTTCATCAAGCATAGAGCCAAAGCCATGCCTTTACCTACAGGCAACTGACTGGGAGAACATCCTAGCTCGCATGGCCATCTTCATCACCTTCCTGTTGATGTACTTCTCGAATCTGACCAAGTTAATGCCCAGAGACAATGCCAGTGAGTACTATGAATGTACTCACAAACCACCTTAAGATAATCACAATAAGAGGATATGCAATATAGCTGTGGTAGTAGGAGGGCTCTAAGAGAAGTTCTTTTCTCAAATAGTTTCTCTTGTAGATATAGCATCTACATATCTTTGTTGAAAACTTTTGTAAACATTTTGGAATCCTTTTTCAAAAGTTTTGGAAAGCACTAGGATTGGGTCACCCATTTGTTTCATCCTTCTGGTCATCCCATGACCAACTCCTTTCCTTCCTTTCTGACCATCCCATGGTCAAAACATGTATCCTTTTCGACCGTCCCATGGTCAAAACCTTTCCAAATCCATTGCTTTTCCAAAATCATTTTTGCAATCAAAACCA
Organism: Avena insularis; assembly: GCA_023614405.1. Classification (NCBI taxonomy): domain Eukaryota; kingdom Viridiplantae; phylum Streptophyta; class Magnoliopsida; order Poales; family Poaceae; genus Avena; species Avena insularis. The sequence goes on along the minus strand of CM042694.1, from coordinate 316,688,911 downwards.
GCACTGCTCTACAGTAGTTTGTCCAACCCGTCCATAACCACGGACATGGCTATTTGAATAGATTTACACTCTGCAGAGGTTGTACGCTTTACCCACACCATCCGGGTACCCTACCCTGATCTACACCGATCGTGGGTCGAGTAACCGATCAAGACTCTCCGGATGCTCACTCCAATATAAGTGCCTACCCTATGAGTGTTGTTCCCCTCAACACCGGGATGCCCTATATAGTTCCCAAGCCAACCGGAGCGCTTTTTGCACTGCACAAAGTGTGCGCTTTCAATGAGGGGCTCATAGTAACGTGTGGAGGCCCGTAGACCCTTTGTTCCTTCTCCAGGTCGATGTCTCACATGGACCTTTACAGGAGAAGGCCCACCATCCAGGATTTTAAATCCCATGTAGTAGTTGTAGGCAGCTTATACTAGATTAAACAAACATCAAGCCCAGCCCTGTCCCATTCTAGAGTAATGTGGTTGCACAAATTAAGTTGTTATAGCTAAAGCTGCAAAGAACCGGGTGTGTTTTGGTCAACATTTTACCTCCTCTTTCCTTCAGCATCTTTTGTGAAACGAAAACATTTTTCTTTCTCAAACTTCTCTTGGTAGGTCAAACCTCACCAAGGTTTGATCATAAAACTCTTTGTAAAACTTTTTCGAGGTCTTCCCATCCTATAGCTTTGCTTCGGCTAAAACAGGGTCTCCAAAGGGTTATGGTGTTATGCACCATCTATTCTACTAGGGGATAGTAGGTGTCATCAAGGGGGTTGTACCTAATAGTACAAAAGTGTATTAGTTCGGAGGAGCCAAACCACTACCATATATACATCAACATATAGTAAAACAGTGTAGTTTTCATAAACAGTAGATAAAACATGCATAAGTAAAACAGCAAGACAAGGCTTATGAGCAAGAAGGTGGCTTGCCTATGATCAGCTATATGGCATATATGTCATTGGACTTCTTCTTTACATAACCAAGAATACCAATACCAATAATAATAAGATCTCTTCTTCTTGACGTCAATATAAGCGCAACTATCGTCGTCATCGAGTATATATGCAAACCAGCAAGGCCACAATCAAAACAAGGCATACAAGTTGGCATACATAGAACAATAAAGTGGACAATACAAGTTTACAATTCCGTAGGTTTTGAGAAGAGTGGATTTAGAAGATTGAAATTGTCTTTGAAGCATTTGAAGGAAATCCTATAGGATTTATAGTCTAGAAAATTATTTAGGAGATGGCATTTAGAGCAAGGCCATATTCTATATGGTACCATTGTATAAAAACGATACCAATAGATAGGTGTTCATAAAATGAAACCAACAAAACTGGTTTCACTATTTTATCAAAATCCATTGATTTACTATGCATTTCCTAGTGAATAAAACTCTAGTTTTAGGAAATAATTCATCAGAAAGGTTCTGTGAGTCCAAAAATTATTTCCTTGGATGGTTAAGGATGGTTTGATGGAATGGTTCACGGAGAGTTTGAACCATGTCAAATTATTTACCAGAATGCCCTCAGGAAATTTCCAAAGGCAGTTCTGGAAGGTTTTTGTCTTTTTAACCAGATTTAATTTACAGGTAATTTTGATATGATTCCAAATACACAGGTTAGGTAATTTTAATACCTTTCTGTAGGAATTGGAATCAACCTTTTTGGAGTTACAGAACTACTGAGGTGATTTTATTAGTGAATTAACTCTACATAGAACAGATTAATTCCTAATAAATCAATCATGGCTCATAAAATTGTGGGGCTAGGGGGACATGAAAGGTATAACTATTACCTTTCAGAACCAAAAGGTCTCGACTTAATTAGAGTTATAAAACTTACAGAAAAATTTAATTAGTGAAAGTAATACATGTAGGTAGGGGATTTATTATATTTAATCTGGACAAAAGCTTGGGGGAAATTATGATACTTTATGTCGAATAAAACATCCAGGAGCAACAGGAAATCTAAATCTAGGATTTTGGAGGTGTTTTACATTTTTATTTGAATTTAAACCAACTGCATGCAATCAGATCTGGAATAATAAAAAAATGATTAAAAGAAAGGAAGGATTAGCAGACGGGCCAGTTTCTGACGGAGCAGGGCCTTACTGGGGGGAATCTGGCCCACCCAAGGCGCATTGAGCGGGAGAGAGCGCGCGGGCGCGCATTTGAATCCGGACATGCAGGGCCAGCCTGTCAGCGAGGGGAGGCAGCGAAGGGGTAGCAGGCGATACCATCCATATGATTAGAATGAAACCGACAGTCACCGACCCTCGCCTACCTTCCGACTGGCCCGCCCACGCAGAAACCCTAGTGGCGGCTGATGGCTCAGTGCACGGCACCCAGAAAAGTGTTGGTGCGTGGTTGATGTAGAGCTCGTTGGGAACCCCAAGAGGAAGGTATGATGAGCACAACAGCAAGTTTCCCTCAGTATGAAACCAAGGTTTAATCGAACCAGTAGGAGCAAGGAAACACCCCAAAGGTGTTACTAGCTGAGCTTTGCAGGGCGCACTACCGGTGCTAGTAGCAACGTGGAGACCTGCACAACACAACCACAGAACTTTCCCCAACTTGCGATGAGGTTGTCAATCTCACCGTGTTTTGCGGAAAACAAAGGATTAAACGTATCGAATGGAAAGAAGTAATAGTTTGCAGAAAGTAAACAGAAAGAGGTAAACAATTGTAGATTGTATGTAAAGAAAAGGACCGGGATCCATAGTTCACTAGAGGTGGCTATCCTTAGATAGATAACATGCTGGGTGGACAAATTACAGCGGGGCAATTGACAAACACCGAGAAAGCAATACATGCATATACTAATCATCTTGACTCCTTTGAGACTTGATTGGGCATTACAACATCATACATAGACCGCCATCCAACTGCATCTATGACTAATAATCCACCTTCAGGTTATCATCCGAACCCGTATTAAGTTGCAAGCAACAGATTATTGCTTTACGAACTGCGTGTAATGTAAACAATACGATTGTTCTATGAACAAAGGATTGTTGTTTTCTCCCTAGTAGCAACAGCACATCTAGTACCTTAGAGATTTCTGTCACTTCCCCAGATTACCAGAGGCATGAACCCACTATCGAGCATAACTACTAACTCTTGGAGTTGCTAGCATCTACTTGGCCAAGATAGCTACTAACAACGGAAAGAATGCAAGATCACAAATAACAAAGACATGGTAGAATCAATAATCAATCTGAAATAGCATCTCAATATCCATCAGATCCCCGCAAACACAACATGCAGAATTACAAATAGATGATCTTGATCATGAACGGAGCTCACAAGATCTAGACATGAAAGCACAAAGGAGGAGAACCGGCCATCTAGCTACTACATGGATCCGTAGTCCAAGGATGAACTACTCACGCATCACACCGGAGGCCTGCATGGTGATGAAGAAGGCCTCCAGGGTGAATTCCCCTCTCCGGCGGGGTGCCGAGAGGAGCTTCAGATCCCTAACGATCTAGGGATGGAGATGACGGCGGCTACAGACTCTTTCATGGATTTTTGATCGGGCACTTAGGGTTTTCGTCCCGAGGGCAATATATAGTCGGAAGGAGAGGCCGAGGGGGTGCCTGGGCTGGCTACACCACCCCCTGGCGCGGGCCAGGTGGTGTGGCCGCCCTCTGGCCCCTCTCCGTCTCGTATTCTAGCACTTGATGACTTCCGGAAAAATAGGCACTTTGGCTTTTGTCCCGTCCAATTCCGAGAATATTCATTTTCTGACTTTCCTGGAACCAAAAACAGCAGAAAACAGGCAGCTGGCACTGTGGGTCTTGTTAATAGGTTAGTCCAAGAAATCATATGAAAAGTACTCCAAAGTTGGAACAAAACACAAGAAAGTGGATAAAACCAAGCATGGAACATCAAAAATTATAGATACATTTGCAATGTATCAACATCCCCAAGCTTAACTCCTGCTCGTCCTCGAGTAGGTAAGTGATAAAAAGAAAAAATAATTTTTGAGGTGACATGCACCATCAAAGACTTGATCAAAGTATTTGTAAAACATTCGAAGCTGGGATCATAGTACTTCAATCATAACATGAAAGGCAAAATTCTAGCAATAAGCAAAGAAACTATGATGCAACATGAAAAGGCACAAACAAAAGATTCATGAATAACAATGCTTTGCAATACGTTTGTTTGTTTCACATAAAGAAAACATAGCATAATAGTATTCAGCTTGTCCCTCAATAGAGTAGCAAATATAAATGCATAGGACACCTTCAAAGTTCATAAGAGTGACTAGACACAATAGTTTAAAACAAGCAATATCAAGTTATGCATCAATCAACTAGTCTTGGGACAATGCACATAGAACTAAGAATGGCCACTATGCTCTCAAAGTAGGTGCATAAAGATAGAAGATGGGGACTCAGTATAATGGTGGAAGAAAGACCTTTAAAAGGAAGTAGGGATTCAAGTCTCATAAAGAGCTTCCAAAAATTATGGTACTTATAGCTTTCAACTCTCATTTCCCCTATCATAAGCATCTTTAAGGTGATTAAGGTTAAAGTGACACAACTAAGAGGATATGCTTGACAAGTTATAAACTGAAATCTCATGCCCTTACTGACCGATCCTCATGCTACTCAACTTCAGTCACGAGTAAGCTCTTGTCATTGTAAGTACATGTGTATCATTAAGAACCGCCAACAGGGTACCCCTTGCACATGATACAGGAGCTTTCCCATAATCAAAATGACAAGGCAAGCAGACAATGAGCATCTCAGTGATCTTTTTATTTGCTATTTGCATAAGTTTTTATTGAGGATGCTTCATAGAATGCTCATTATGGTGATGCTGCAAGTTTCCACCATGATTAGGCATGGCTTAGGCTAGCGTCCCAGGCGTTTCTCTAACACACATACAAACTCCATGATCTTACAAGTTCCACTTTTATTTCACACCGCCGGGATCCGTAAGCAAAAGAACATGATATCAACGGGGTACAAAGTACAAGTGCAATGTTGAAAGCGTTCCCCATGAAACATGGTTCTGCTAATTTCAAGTTATAAAGCGCAAGCATATACGCAACAAAGAAGGACCCAATGGTTCAAGTTTATTAGATGCAAAAAGTAAAGTGTGCCATCAAGTTCGTGAGAGCTTTAATCACTAGTTTTATCATAACAAGTTTAATTTGGAAGGTAAACAAAAGCATGAATATACTTGGAATAGCATAAGCTAGTAGGTAGGTATGGTGGACTCTTTGGAATACTTGGTTTAGGGAGTTTGATGCATGAGTGGAACTCATACTTTGTTGTGGAGGCTAGCAAAAGACTGGGAGCGACAAACTAAGAGAGCAATAATGGCCATAATCATGGAGAGCGACAAAACATCATTGATCAAAGCATAAAGTGATACTACAAGTTGAAAACTAAAGGATCACAAAGGCTATGGTGACTTTGGATAGTCATAACATGGTGTGAGCATGTGCCAAGTCAACCCAAATAAATCATCAAAGGAGAATACCACTATACTATGATTTAATATGCTAAAACAACGCATGATTCATCCAAGGCATATTAAGCAATCTCAATTGTTTATAACAAGTCATGATACAGCAAAGAATACTAAGCATAAAGCCAAAACAATATCAAGCATGGCATGACAAAGCATAGGCCACAGTCAAAAACGAGCTCTTTTTACCACATAAGCATGAACTTTCCTACTCTTTTCCAAACCAAACCAAACTATTTGCAAACCAATGTATGAAAGAGGGGGTCCAACCAATTTATTCAGAAAACTAAGCAAACCAAGAAAATGAAAAACCAAAACAAAAACGAAAAGAAGACGCTCCAAGAACAACACAACTGTGCATGAAACAATAAAAATGAAGCGTTTGAAAGAAACCCGGGATTTTTATTGATGAAGAAGGGGATGCCTTGGGCATCCCCAAGCTTTGACGCTTGTACTTCTTGGATATTTCTTGGGGTGACACACGTGGAATCCCCAAGCTTGAGCTTTAGTCCATCCTTCATCTCATTACTCATTCATTCCATACACCTGAAATTTTTCTTCATACAAAACTTCACACAATCTTTATTAGCAACATTAGTGCACTTAAGATAAATAAGTCTTAAGGTTCAGTTCTAACACCAAATAAAATTCCATTAGAACACTAGCTACTGTAGAACTTCCCTCAAAAAGCTCAATTCCCCAAAAGAACTCAAAAGGGAACCAACAAGAAGGAAATGCAGAAAATGGCAGAAATCTGTCAAAACAGACCAGAAGGTAAAGACGAATTTTTTCGAATATCTTCTGTTTCTCAAATCAAAAAGTGTTGAACTAACGAAAGTTATATAACAACCTGGGGCAGAATCACAGAAAATTACAGCTCAATCCGACATAAAGAGATCTCTCACGAATTTTTACGGTGAAGCACAAATATCTGTTTCGAGACAGCAACTTTCTCAATCATTACTTCTCTCTCATTAGAGGTTACTTTTGGCACAAAAAGCAAATAAAAAGGATAAGGAGCGGTTATTACAGAGTTAATAACTTCCAAGACTCATCTAAAATTTTTGGCTTATCTCCCAATAAGTATTTTTCTTTAACGCCTTTAAGTTAGGCATAAGAAGCAAAGAAAGAATCAAGTGTTCTCAAATGAAGAAGCATTAAGACCAAATTTTGTTTTCATAGGAGAAGCAAAAGAAATCTTTTCTCTCTTTTTAGGGAAGTGTTCTATACCTTTATTGAGTAGGAGTTGATATTTAATGGTGCCTTCTTTCATATCAATGATGGCACCAACAGTTCTAAGAAAAGATCTTCCCAAAGTAATAGGACAAGAAGCATTGTATTCAACATCCAAAACATAGAAATCAACGGAGACATAGGAATCGTTAACCATAATAAGAACATTATTAAGACTCCCCATGAGTTTCTTTTTAGCATTGTCATCAAGTGGGACATTCAAATAACAATCTTCAAGAGGAGGCAAATCAAGCATATCATAAATCCTTCTAGGCATAATAGAAACACTACTATCAAGATCATAAAGCTTTGAAATCAAAGTCATTCACTTTCATATTACGATGGCTTCCCAGCCATCTTCTTGTTTTATAGGAATAGAAGCTTTATGTTTCATCTTTTCTTCTTTAATCTTTATGAGAGCATCAGTAATATGTTTTGTAAAAGCCATGTTCATAGCACTAGCATTAGGACTTTTAGCAAGCTTTTGTAGGAACTTAATAACTTCAGAGATATTGCAACCATCAAGATCAAAACCATACTTATCATCTAAAGTAGTAGAACTATTACTAGCCTCAACACTAGTGGTGGTAATAGTAGAAACACTAATGTTTCTAGCAATTTCATCTTATCTTTCCCACTTAGCATGTAATTCAGCTAATAGTCTAACATTTTCATTAATTCTTACTTGTATAGCATTAGTAGCTGCAAAGGGATTCTCATTACTTTCAGGTTTAGCGGCCATTTTATTCAAAGAAGATTGAGCTTCAGCCAAATATGCTATATTTCTTTCTGCATTAGAGAGTTTTTCCTCAATAGTTTTATTGAAAGCAGTTTGTTTACTAATAAACTCTTTAAGCATAACTTCAAGTTCAGAGGGAGCACTCTTATTATTGTTGTAAGAATTTCCATAAGCATTACCATTGTTGGGAGGGAATGGCTTATAATTGTTGTAACCAAAATTGTTCCTATAAGCATTATTACCATAAACATTGTTGCCAAAATTGTTATTTCTTATGAAGTTCACATCAACTTTCTCTTCTTGAGCAGCCAAAGAGGCTAAAGGAACATTATTTGGATCAATGGGCTTTCCCATTAACAAGCATGGACATAATAATATCAATCTTATCACTCAAGGAGGAAGTTTCCTCAACAGAATTTACCTTCCTACCTTGTGGAGCTCTCTCAGTATGCCATTCAGAATAATTAACCATCATATTCTCCAGAAGTTTTGTTGCAGCACCCAAAGTGATGGTCATAAAGGTACCTCCAGCAACAGAATCCAATAGGTTCCTTGAAGAATAGTTCAATCCTGCATAAAAAGTTTGGATGATCATCCAAGCGGTCAGTCCATGAGTGGGACAATTCTTTACCAAAGATTTCATTCTTTCCCAAGCTTGAGCAACATGTTCATTATCAAGTTGTTTAAACTTCATTATTTCACTTCTCATAGATATAGTCTTAGCAGGAGGATAGTATTTTCTAATGAAAGCATCTTTGCATTTAGTCCAAGAATCAATACTATTCCTAGTTAAGGAATTCAACCATTCTTTAACTTTTCCTCTCAAAGAGAAAGGAAACAATTTCAGCTTAATAATATCACCATCTATATCCCTATGCTTTTGCATCTCACAAAGTTCAACAAAGTTATTTAGATGGGAAGCAACATCTTCATTACCAATACCAGAAAATTGCTCTCTCATAACAAGATTGAGTAAAGCAGGTTTTATCTCAAAGAAAGTATTTTCAGGCATAGGTGGAGCAATAGGTGTGCTCATAAAATCAGTGTTGTTGGTGCTAGTGAAGTCACAAAACTTAGTGTTCTCAAGAGTAGTCATTTTTTTGAGTTTTCAAATAAGAAAGCAAACTAGTAAAACTAATTTTTTTGTGTTTTTGATAATAAAACAAGAAAACAAAGCAAAAAGAAACTAAGCAAAACAAAAACAACAAAGTAAAGAGATTGGTTATGAGGGACTCCCCTTGTGAAGATGTCCTTGACTCCCCGGCAACGGCGCCAGAAAAATGCTTGATGGATCAGTGCACGGTGCCCAGAAAAGTGCTGGTGCGTGGATGATGTAGAGCTCGTTGGGAACCCCAAGAGGAAGGTATGATGAGCACAGCAGCAAGTTTCCCTCAGTATGAAACCAAGGTTTAATCGAACTAGTAGGAGCAAGGAAACACCCCAAAGGTGTTACTAGCTGAGCTTTGGCAGGGCGCACTACCGGTGCTAGTAGCAACGTGGAGACCTGCACAACACAACCACAGAACTTTGTCCCCAACTTGCGATGAGGTTGTCAATCTCACCGTGTTTTGCGGTAAACAAAGGATTAAACGTATCGAATGGAAAGAAGTAATAGTTTGCAGAAAGTAAACACAAAGAGGTAAACAATTGTAGATTGTATGTAAAGAAAAGGACCGGGATCCATAGTTCACTAGAGTTGGCTCTCCTTAGATAGATAACATGCTGGGTGGACAAATTACAGCGGGGCAATTGACAAACACCGAGGAAGAAATACATGCATATACTAATCATCTTGACTCCTTTGAGACTTGATTGGGCATTACAACATTATACATAGACCGCCATCCAACTGAATCTATGACTAATAATCCACCTTCAGGTTATCATCCGAACCCCCTCTAGTATTAAGTTGCAAGCAACAGATTATTGCTTTACGAACTGCGTGTAAAGTAAACAATACGATTGTTCTATGAACAAAGGATTGTTGTTTTCTCCCTAGTAGCAACAGCACATCTAGTACCTTAGAGATTTCTGTCACTTCCCAGTTACGGAGGCATGAACCCACTATCGAGCATAAGTACTAACTCTTGGAGTTGCTAGCATCTACTTGGCCAAGATAGCTACTAACAACGGAAAGCATGCAAGATCACAAATAACAAAGACATGATAGAATCAATAATCAATCTGAAATAGCATCTCAATATCCATCGGATCCCCACAAACACAACATGCAGAATTACAAATAGATGATCTTGATCATGAACGGAGCTCACAAGATCTAGACATGAAAGCACAAAGGAGGAGAACCAGCCATCTAGCTACTACATGGATCTGCAGTCAAAGGATGAACTACGCACGCATCACACCGGAGGCTTGCATGGTGATGAAGAAGGCCTCCAGGGTGAATTCCCCTCTCTGGCAGGGTGCCGGGAAGAGCTTCAGATCCCTCCCGATCTAGGGATGGAGATGACGGCGGCTACATACTCTTTCGTGGATTTTTGATCGGGCACTTAGGGTTTTCATCCCGAGGGCAATATATAGTCGGAAGGAGAGGCCGAGGGGGTGCCTGGGCTAGCCACACCACCCCCTGGCGCGGGCCAGGCCTAGCCACGCTACCAGGTGGTGTGGCGGCCCTCTGGCCCCTCTCCATCTCGTATTCTGGCACTTGATGACTTCCGGAAAAATAGGCACTTTGGCTTTTGTCCCGTCCAATTCTGAGAATATTCATTTTCTGACTTTCCTGGAACCAAAAACAACAGAAAACAGGCAACTAGCACTGTGGCTCATGTTAATAAGTTAGTCCAAGAAATCATATGAAAAGTACTCCAAAGTTGGAACAAAACACAAGAAAGTGGATAAAACCAAGCATGGAACATAAAAAATTATAGATACATTTGCAATGTATCAGCGGCAAAGGCTCGTCGGGAAGGGCTCACCGAGGCGCGCTGGCATTGGAGGAGTGGCGGAGGAGGAGCGGCGTGACATGGCGGTCTAGGAGAGGGGCAGCAGAGGCAGGTACGGCACCAGAAAAAGTCTTGCGGGATGACAAGCATGACGACCTCGTCGGAGCTCCCTGGCGGCGGTGGTAGAGAGGGTCCTGGGCAACAAGAAGATTATGGTTAGGTAGCCCGTGCTCGGGCGGGTTCAGGGAGATGACATGCAGGAGGGAAAGAGTAGAGGTGGGAGCACTACAAGCAGATCTTGAACAAGGCCGAGAAGCTCTCCTTTCCTCTTCCTGGGTAGGACAGAACATGAAGGAGGAAGTGGTGCTCGAGATTGTGGTGGTTGAGGGGTGAGGGAATGAAATGAGGCAGAGGGAGGCTCGGGTGTGGACTTTGGCCTTATTATCCCGAGGGGGTGTGTTTCTTGGTAGACTTTGCTCATGGAGCTTGGGAAGGGGTGCTGGCAGGGGATTGGCCCGGAGGGATGGTGCTGTCGGGATGTGTGGGGTACTAGGGTCGAGCAATGAGTGGAGAGGGGGGTGGCTGCTGCTTCCTTTAAACATTAAATGTTTTTCATCCTACTCTCTCTCTCTTATTTTCTACAAGAGTTAAAGGACAAGAGTTAGGGGGTTTGCTACAGTGCATGGTCGACTAGGAGGAGATGGGTTTCTATGGTGATCAAGTGGGAGGGGTTTGGTGAGGGTTTGGTTGGGGTTTGAAGCAAATGTTTGAAGATTATTTTTTTGGCTAGATAGATGTTTAGGAAGCAAGTCAAGGAATTTAGTCTTGACAAGGTGGGCCAAAGGTACTGGTAGGTAGATGAAGTCAATAAATAACCCTAGGAATTGTTTGGGAATTTTCCAAGGTTTAAAAGTCCACTTATTATCATTTATTCAAAATGTGCTGAAGTGGTTTTTAGAAGTTGTTTTGATATTTTTGAATTGGGCAAGATGAGGTTTTGAGGTGATATGGTCATAAATATGAATCCATACCTTGAGGAATTTTCTCATGATTTATTTATGAATAAAAGTATTTAAAACAATTATTATTCCATTTCTTCCATTTAAGAAAATGGACAAAAATAAATAATAAAGCTCTTCAAAAATATTTATTTTTGAAGTTGTAAGATAGGGTATGATAATTATACTTCAAAAGAGCTTAAAGTTGGAGGTGTGATTTGGAGAAAGACAAACTTGCCTATAAGGATTAAGTTTTGGAGTTTTTGTCAATTTAAGACATTAAATAGGTTTTCATCCATAATAATTATGGATAATATTTTATAAATACTTGTAATCATGGTAAATGATGTAAAAAAGGTTTATATAGCATTTTCAAACTTAGGATTTGAACATCCAACTTGATTTTGCTAAGAAACAAGGAATAAAGGATCTAGGGTGATGTTATTTTCATACCCTCAAAACCTTATTGGATCTTGGAGCTTAGAGCTCCTCTTTGGTATCCGGCTATATGAATAGATAGACCAGGTTAGGTAGATCACCATGGTACAGGGGTTTAAGGTTGATCATTGTTGAGCTCTCCAAAGATTGATTCCAAACTTTGAAGAAAATAAGCCTGCCAAAGTAGATTATCAAATGGCCCTCAAAACTTTGTGGGTTTTGGAAGCACAAGGAACCAATTGGAACAAGTGAAGTAGAGAGTGATAGAATTTTATGAGTAGAAAACAATCATGCAAAGAGTTGGTCCAAAGAAGGTAGGATGAAGGTGTGAGCTTCTGACCAAGTAGGCTAGTTGATAAGATTTGCAGAAAATATTATTTTCTTGCCTACAAAACCATCAAGAACAAGTGGGTTAAAAGGTGATCTAGCCAAGGCAAAGAGTGGACCTTGGTAGTCCTTAGGATGGTTTACAAGATGGTTCAAGTGCATTTCCAAAAATGCACTAGGGCTGCAAATGATGGTGACCCAAAGATGGGATATTGTTAACGGTTTTACAGACAGCCATTTTTGGCAGTTTGAGGTTTTTGACTAGAATATAAGAGGGGATGTTTTTGATTGGTTTCAGAGTACCAAAGCATCATCAAATGGATGATGTTGAATTGAAGATTGAGTAGAAAGGAATCCATGCTTGATATTGGTCTTCATTGACTTGGGAAACTTCTAGAATGAATGAGTTTAGAGGTGATATGGTTAAAGGGTTTAAGATGGTCACTTAGTGACTAGAGATCAGATCCAGCTTAGTAAGCTTGGTTAGGCATGTATTCTTAATTTATCTTGCTCCTAGAGGATGAGCTCCTAGGTGGGTCATACTACTTCCTAGCAAGCTAGTCAGACAGCAGATCAAGGCAATTAATCTTCTAAGCCAATCACTCTACTTCTATGGACACCATCAAGCATAGCTTGAGGTAGAGGTGGATATTTATAAAAGGTTGTATTTTGAAGTAGATGAGAGTCCCTTGGTATTTCTACCAAAAGTAGAGTTCAAAAGTTTATGAAAGGTCTTGGAAAAACCTAGGGATAAGAGTAGTTGAAAGTTCTGTCTTGGAAACATAAGGAGATTATATCTTATAGATCTCCATAGTTTTGTCAATAGAAGTTACTAAAATAGTTTGGTTTGCAAAATGCATCTTGGCTCGGGTGTTGGAAATGCCAAAACATTTGAGAATATGTAAAATGAGCCAAGACTGTTTTGTTAAATAGCTTTTGTCAACTGATGGTGAGGTAAGGAGTATATCATATGGTATACATTCATACGCACAAGCACAAGCAAACAATAAGCAAACAATGCATTACTAAACAAGAAAAAGTTTTTGTTCCCCCTGATTTTTACATTCCGGACAACTAATCAGGGTTGCTGAAATTGGGGATGTTACACTTTTGTTGTAGTATCCATCACAATGTCTTAACTTTGGAACTCATCCAAAGCCATCATGGAATTTCCTTTCCATAATATTGTGCCACCCATAGTTTAAATTGAGATAAATTCAATTTGTATCTTGTGACAAACTAGTAACAATGTAATATATTACAATGAACTATTATTCACTATTTGTCACTTATACATGATATATTCTTAGTTCTTGCAAAGCTCATAAGAATATCTTTACTATAGTCCAATGATGATCTTATGAATCATTCTGGTATATGCTCATAACATTTAGAGCATTGGACATATCTACATATGTAGATATCATGGTATTATTCATCAAAATCTTCATGTGATTTTACTCACCAAGTGTTGAAACACTTGAATCTTGATACAATCATTTCCATGCAACAAGAACCTTTCTTGTTGTTTCCATATTGAACCCTTTTCAATATCTCATATATGTACGTCTGGCACAACCATATTAGCGCCTCAATCTATCCATATAGACATTGATGCCAAATATTCCAGTTTTGCCCAAGTCTTTCATCAAAATCTAATTTTAATGAAATTCTTAACCCGTGTCAATAAAACATACGTCATTTCCAATCAACAATACGTACTCTGCATAATGTATTGGAAATTTTTCTCAGCGCTCCCACTTAATTTCTTGCAAATGCAAGCATCTTCATCATATCCGATGAAATTAAACTCCTTTAACATTTTCATCACGGTGAAGATTCCAACTCCGGTATGCTTACTTCAACTATTGAAGTTTGCATGCCCTTTTAGCATCCTTTGAATTAATAAAACCCTTTGGACCGTGTCATGTACACGTCATAGGTAACCATTCTATTAGAAGAACATTTTTTTGTTTGTTCAACTACCATATACCAAATTATATGTAGTGGTTGCTAGATTAATCCGTTAAGACTAAATATCACTATGAAAGATCAAATCTTGTCATAGTCAACTCCTTGAACATAGTCGTAAATTCCTTTCCGACACGTCGATTATTTCATAGATGTCAAACATTCATGTGTATTTCTTTATAGATCCAAACACGACTGATAGGCTTCATGCCTTTTTGGAGGGTCTTCCAAGTTCAACAGCTTGATTTCTCGTGTATGGAAACTATCACGGATTTTATGACTTCTAGTCATTCTATGGAGTCAGGGCCCATCATCTTTCTTTGATTGTTACCGAGTGCATATGGTTCAAATAGGAACTCTAATCTCCAAGATCACAACCTTTATAATCACGGGAGCCATGAGCATTGTGGCCGCCACTGGAACACTTTCCAGCGCTGCGCTACTTAGCACATATAGCTAAGGTTCAATAACCTTATCAAAGTTCTATTGTCCTCCCACTTAAGTTTTCACGAAAAATTCTTTTTTCAAGAAACTTAACGTTCCAAGCGACCAAACACTTTTGTTCTCGCTGTTATGGAGGAATACCCAACAAATTATTTGGGATAACCTACAAAGATGAGCTTATCTGACTTTGGTTGTAAACATTTACTTATGCATATCAAACAAAAATTTAAGAAAAGACAATTCGGGTTTAATCCCAAGCCATAATTCATATGGTGTCATTTCAATGTATCACGATGGTGCTCTTTTTAGTGTAAAAGCAGTAGTCTCTAAATCTTTAATCTTTAAAACATAATGGCAGTTTTATAAATTACACCTTTGATCTTACCATGTCAAACAAGGTTTGATTTGATCTCTCAAACATACCATATTCCTGTGGTTTATCAGGAAATGCAAATTTCATGGAACAATTCCTGAAATCTTAGGTGGTTTGCTAAACATGTAACTCAAATACCTTCCATTATGATCAAATCATAAACTCTTTTATTTTCTTGTTACAATGATTTTTCCGTTCATCTTGAAACTCTTTGAACAATTTTCAAATGTTTCATACTTCTTCCTTATTAAGTAAATATATAGATATATTCACTCAAATTTCTGGAGAAAGCATATGAAGTTGAAAGATGCACCGCACATAGCTACACATAATGGACTACACACATCAACATGCAAAATTTCCAATAAGTTAGTCATCAAAGCATGGTTCATGAATTGCGTTGATGTGCTAGTTGTTTTCAATGCTTAGCAAAATGAATTTGTTTTCAATGAACATCATCACATATTCTTTTGCTAGTTACTTAGGCCATTGTAGTTCATGAATTGCGTTGTTCTGTATGATATTTCATACCACCCAAATCGGTATCCAATACCCAAGAACCACATTGTTTAACAAGCAAAGAATACAACCATAACATGCATATCTTCTATATACCTTAGCTGGACATTTCCAGTCTTTTATTTTCTGCCAAATATTTTATAGATTCTCTTTTAGCATTTCCTTTTCCTCTTAAAAGAATCCATCATCATCAACAGTGGCGCCATACATGTGACACATATAGTCCAAAGCATGTATAGTAAAATACTAATACCTTTGGACTTTCACTTTGAAGTTGATCACCATCATCAAATGTTTGATGTTCTTTCAAAAATCCATTCTTTAGTAATCTTTTAGTGTAGTAAACATTTTTTACTTACATATTCTATTCATCCTTATCATGACAACTTTAATTATAAAGCTACTATGGCTACATCTAGCGTCTCCAACCTTCACAAATTCTCATACAATGTGAGAACATGTATTTTGCCAAATTCTACTCTATCATATTGCAACCATAAACATTGTTTTAGATATCAAAATATCTTCCACTCATGATGGCTTCTGAAACAATTCTTTCATCTCCTAGATAACCTCAATATTAAAAATAACTTTTGAATATCAAGAATCATGGAGGCAGACATGATACTTTAGATACTAACATTGGAATTCTTACTCTCTATTTAATATTACTTTTTAAACTTCATGGAGTAAATAGAGTTTTCTGAAAGTTTGCAATAGGACATCTAAAATTGACATTCAAGACAATATGATACCAGTTCATAAAGTAAATATCCAGAATTCTATAGTTCTATTATCTCAATTAAAACTAAGCATAAGGTAGTAAACAGATGCCAATGACTACAAAAAATTATAAAAATTCACTTTGATTTAGTTTATGAAAAATTGAGTTCGACTAATCCAAATTAGAAATGAACTCCCACTCAAAAACGACATCCCTTGTGTCTTTTTGGGGATTACATGAACCAAATCCACTACAGCAAGTCCGATCATCACATGAGTCGGTGTAGCTTCAAAGACGAGCATCAATATGGGCATCATATCAACTATATGACTCATGCTTAACCTTTTGGTCCGTGTTCCGAGGCCATGTCTGTACATGCTAGGCTCGCCAAGTAAGAACCTTAGTACTGTTGGAAATATACCCTAGAGATAAATAGTAGTAAGGACTATTATCATATTTCATATAGTTTATGATTAAGTTTTATATCATTCTGTAACTGTATTGAATGGAAACATCAATACACGTGTGATATACAAACAACCAGAGGTTCCTAGTGAAACTCTAGTCACTGGTTCATTGGTCAACAGATGATCATGTTTCCTGATCATGTGGCATTTATGCTAGTTGGAAATGGAGTCATCTCATTCTGGGAATGAGATGATGAACCAATACCCAACCTAAACATCGTGACCCGATCATGTCACGAAGTTCAAGTTACGATGATTAGAAATGGATCCTCGTAGACTATTCTTTAGACTATGAGGCTATATCAATCACTGTCTCCCGAGAGTGCTTAGATAGCATCAAACGCCATCTGGTAATACGCTGGTTATAAAGATGTGTTCAGGTATTCGGAGGAAACCGTAGAGGCAATATATGTCAAGAGCAGGATTTGTCCGTCCATGTGACGGGAAGATACTTAAGGGCCCACTCAGAGAAGTTATATCCAATAGCTGCGCAGCGTGTGATTTGATCACGGGGATATCACTTGTCAAAATGAGTCAAGTAGCATTGTTCAGTAACGAGATTGAACACGACATGGTGATGTCATTGATCAGATCTCGGGCAATGTAAGTATCGAGAGACAAAATGAATAAGACACGACTGTCCTAGTTCAAACGACGAAAGATCTTCGTGGAACACACATGGGTCACATGGACATCCAGGTCCCTCTATCAATCATTGGTGCGGGAGTGTCCCGACCATGTCTGGAGTGTTCCCGGACCGTGGGGTATCACGCTTAAGGGCTTGATGATGCTTAGATAGTTTTATAGGATCGGTGGAATCGCCGAAGAATAGTAGAGAGAAAATCGGAAGGGTTCGGTAAGTCCGGAGGATGTCCGGAGTGGAGGTGGAAGGTGTTCCATGGCCACGGAGATTGAATATTGTGTGAATGAATGTTAAATGTTGACTTAATCATTTATTCATAATTATTTAATAAAGAGAAAATCAATTAAAATGGTCAAAGGATTAATGGGCCAATTTCCGGAGGGAGAGGGCCCATTAGGGGAAAGGAAAGAGGGAGAAGGGGCAAGGGGGTGGCTGGCTGGGCCTAGCCCCCCGCATGGGGCCCACTAGGTGGCCGGCGGCCTCCCCTCCCCCTTCCTCTCCTATAGTCCCACCCGGGACTTTGAGGAAGGTAGTACCTCCCCTCCCCTATATATAGTGGGGGTATTTGGCCAAATTAAATACATCAATAATCAATAAAGGTCTTCTCACTTTTGGGAGGACCTCCAATTGATATTTTCTCTCTCCCCCTCTCTCTCATGACCGTGGTCCCAAGTCTGGACTGCGCGAGCGAGAGACATCTTCACCGGAGCGCTGCTGCCAGGGATTCGGATCTGAGCTCTACTTCCATCGCTGCTTTGGATCAGGGAAGCGGGAGTCATCGTCAGGCACCGGACGTGTGTAACTCCCCGCGAGGTGTCGCACTTGAGGCACTCAAGTCGTTGGAGCCAAGGAGCGCAAGGACTTCATCACGACCTTGAGGTCGGCTTCGGCTCGTCTACATCAACCACGCTCTCCAAAGCGTTGACAACGCTTTTCGGTCTTCAAGGGTAAGTTTGCGAAAAGCCCTTCCCGTTACTGTATTACTAATAGATAGGTCCTGGCAGCTTCAGGGGTTCAGGGGCATAGGGTAAAATTTTATTATTTTCATACGCGTAACCCCTACAAGTACTCCCGTGTGTAAAACTGTCTTACACCCAAAATATGATCGTGGATTCAAGTACACCCGATCATCACGTGATGTCTTGAAGCGGCGAAACATAAACGGTGCATACTTAAGGGAGAACACATTTTTATCTTCATATCTAAATGAGTGATCATCTTATAATGCTACTAAAACGCCAAACTAGCAATATAAGATGCAAACATCATATGTGTAAAGTGGAATGATATGGTTCATGCATTTGATCACCATCACGTGCATCGTGGTATGATCTCTATCATTCCTTTTTGTGTAAGGCCAAGGTATATGGAACTTACACGTTATGTGTATTGTTAGATTATAAACTATACATTAACTTACAACATTACCATATCATGACACTAGCCCAACAACAATCTAAACTAAACGCCTCTAATTTATCCATTGCAAGTTTTACGTGGCTTAGGGATTTCGAAGATAGAACCGGTCTTACCTACGAACATGGAACCATAACGATGATAACTAAGTTATTAGCAACTCGTTCTAAATCAGATATTGACTATAGTAGGAGAGACAGACACCCGCTAGCCACTTATGCAAAACTAGTTGCATGTCAGTCATGGAACCGGTCTCATGTGCGAGGACATGTAAGTTGGTCCAGGACACTTCATCCCACTATGCCACCAATATCCAAAATACATGAAAGAAGCAATAACATGATCATCATCACCCACATATAAACATATGTGTACTGCCCGTGCAAAGCACCTACGCATAGATCAGGCTCTGATACCACTATTGGGTTCGCAGCATAGAAAACAAAAAAAATCCTACGATGGGAACTATTATGCGCCAAGATCTATCTATTAGATACAAGCAACAGGTGGATATACATCCATATAGAACATACCCTCGAAGACAACAAAGCTAAGTTACTAAGATGGAACTCGTGGATGATGTAGACGTACACTTGCTGATCTCAAGATCGTGATGAAGTCCAGCAGGTCCATCTCCAGCACGTCCATCAGATCCAGCTCTAGCAAGTCTAACACCACCAAGGAGCGGTGCATCCGTGCTCACACACACGTCCGGCACCCCGACAACCTCCGTCCCTCGCTCCAGCAAAGCAGCGGAAGCAGGAACTCCTTTCCAGATAAAGCCACTGGGAACATGTATCTCGCTAATCCGAGACCATGCGGAATAACTAGAGGGGGAGAGAGATCCTTAACGAGGAGGTGTGCATTGTGAGGAGGATAGGGGGCAGCCTAGGGCCATGGCATGGCAGCCATGGTGGTGCCCCCACCTCTTCCATCATTAATATGGTGGATGCTCTACTCACATAAATATGCCTCCACTCACACTTCCACTCACATGCATTAAATTTCCACCAAATTTAATGCAAGCTCTTATTAAATAAAACTATTTTTTTATTAGAATTTTTTTAATTACTTTAATTAACAAACATTCACATAAAACCCCCTGCAACATTTCAATATCACATGCAGAACCAGTTTCTTCAATTTCACCCGAAACAATTCCGATTTCCATCGAAATGATTCCAGCGCTTTCTTAAATCCTTATCTGAAACATATTTTTCCAAATGGTGTTGGTATCCCTTAAGTGTGTCACCCTATGGTTCACGAATAATGCAGACATGATCGAGACCCCTCTCCGATCAATAATCAGCAGCGGGACCTGGAGATCCGTACTGACTCCCACACATTCAATGATGACTCTTGTTATCGTGTGAACCTTTAACGTTGTAACTAAATCCCTTTGTATCATGATATATTCATGTCCGAGATTCGATCAACGGTATCCAAATACCTAGTTTGATCTCGTTACCGACATGCACTTTTTTCTCGTTCCCGTGATATAACATTCTAGTGATCACATCACTTGCTTGCAAGCTATTTCAATGTGATATCACCGAGAGGGCCCCGAGTATATCTATCCGTCATCGGGATGGACAAATCCCACTCTTGATCCATGAGCCTCTACATAACACCTTTATAGCACTGAAGCCACCTTTATAGTCACCCTGTTATAGCATGACGTTTGATGTTATCAAGATACTCTTCCAGTGTTAGTGATTAACATGATCTCATGGTCTAAGGACTAGGATTACCTCGTATGATGTTATAGAAATATAAACATAAATACTTCAATCGTAATGATATACTTCGGATGAATGTTCATCACATCATTCCACCAATGTTGTGACCTTGTTATAACAACATCCAATGTCCATGATCAGGAAACCTTGATCATCTTGTTAATCAACGAGCTAGTTTATATGAGAGGCATTACTAGGAACATTGAATTTTGTTTATTAAACACACATGTATTAATGTTTCCAATTAATACAATTATAGAATGCAAAATAAACATTTATCATAAACATGGAATAAGATAGTAACCATTTTATTATTGCCTCTCGGGCATATTCCCTCAGTCGCCCACTTGCACTAGAGTCAATAATCTAGTTTGTAAACTTGTATATACAACACCTAGGTGTTGAATATACGCGTTTGCTAGTGGTTAACATAATCTCTGGATCTGGCTTTGTATAAATTTGGTCCTTTGGTGAGACCTTTAGTTCTTTTTGGGTTAAAATATGTCGATACTATTGTCATACAATATATCTTCATAGTATTATCCTACTGTGAACCACACCTAGTTTGATAACAAACTACTTGACACAAATGCCCTCCTTTGATGCTACTATGGCAGTCATATACTTAGCCTTTTGTTGTGGTATCCATCACAATGTCTTAACTTTGGAACTCATCCAAATCCATCATGGAATTTCCTTTCCATAATATTGTGCCACCCATAGTTTAAATTGAGATAAATTCAATTTGTGTCTTGTGACAAACTAGTATCTATGTAACATATTACAATGAACTATTATTCACTATTTGTCACTTATACATGATATATTCTTAGTCCTTGCAAAGCTCATAAGAATATTTTTCCTATCGTCCAATGATCATCTTATGAATCATTCTGGTATATGCTCATAACATTTAGAGCATTCGACATATATGGATATGTACATATCATGGTATTATTGATCAAAATCTTCATGTGATTTTACTCACCAAGTGTTGAAACACTTGAATCTTGATACAATCCTTTCCATGTAGCAAGAACCTTTCTTGTTGTTTCCATATTGAACCCTTTTCAATATCTCATATATGTATGTCTGGCACAACCATATTAGCACCTCAATCTATCCATATAGACATTGATGCTAGATATTCCGGTTTTGCCCAAGTCTTTCATCAAAATATAAGTTTAATGAAATTCTTAACCCGTGTCAATAAAAGATACATCATTTCCAATCAATAATATGTACTCTGCACAATGTATTGGAAATTTGTCTCGGCGCTCCCACTTAATTTCTTGCAAATGCAAGCATCTTCATCATCTCCGATGAAATTAAACTCCATTAACATTTTCATCACGGTGAAGATTCCAACTCTGCTATGCTTACTTCAACTATTGAAGTTTGCATGCCCGTTTAGCACCCTTTGAATTAATAAAACCCTTCAGACCGTGTCATGTACACATCCTAGGTAACCATTATATTAGAAGAGCATTGTTTTGTTTGTTCAACAACCATATACCATATTATATGTAGTGGTTGCTAGATTAATCCGTTAAGACTAAATATCACTACGAAAGATCAAATCTTGTCATAGTCAACTCCTTGAACATAGTCGTAAATTCCTTTCCGACATGTCGATTATTTTATAGATTTCAAACATCCATGTCTATTTCTTTATAGATCCAAACACGACCGATAGGCTTGATGCCTTTTCGGAGGGTCTTCCAAGTTCAAAAGCTTGATTTCTCGTGTACGGAAAATATCATAGATTTTATGACTTCTAGTCATTCTATGGATTCGGGGCCCATCATTGCTTCTTTGCATGGAGTCGGTTCACTATTGTCAAAACAATAACGACTTGTTTATCAAATCTCATTATTTGATTGTTACCCGATGCATATGGTTCAAATAGGAACTCTAATCTCTAAGATCACAACCTTTGTAATCACGGGAGCCATGAGCATTGTGTCCACCACTGGAACACTTACTGGCACTGCGCTACTTAGCACATATATCTAAGGTTCAATAACCTTATCAAAGTTCTATTGTCCTCCCACTTAACTTTTCACGGAAAATTCTTTTTTCAAGAAACTTAATGTTCCAAGCGACAAACTCTTGTGTTCTCGGTGTTATGGAGGAATACCCAACAAATTCTTTGGGATAACCTACAAAGATGTGCTTATCCGACTTTGGTTGTAAACATTTACTAATGCATAGCAAACCAAAATTTAAGAAAAGATAATTCGGGTTTTATCCCAAACCATAATTCATATGCTGTCATTTCAACGGATCATGATGGTGCTCTTTTCAGTGTAAAAGTGGTAGTCTCTAAAGCTTTAATCTTTAAAACATAATGTCAGTTTTATAAATTACACCTTTGATCTTACCATGCCAAACAAGGTTTGATTTGATCTCTCGAACATACCATACTCCTGTGGTTTATCGGGAAATGGAAATTTCATGGAACAATTCCTGAAATCTTAGGTGGTTTGCTAAACCTGTAACTCAAATACCTTCCTTTATGATCAAATTATACTCTATTATTTTCTTGTTACAATGATTTTTCACTTCACCTTGAAAGTCTTTGAACAATTTTCAAATGTTTCATACTTCTTCCTTATTAAGTAAATATATAGATATATTCACTAAAATTTCTGGAGAAAGCATATGATGTGGAAATATGCACCGCACATAGCTACACATAATGGACTATGCACATCAACATGCACAATTTCCAATAAGTTAGTCATCCGTTCCTCTTTGGCCTATGAACAGAGTTTCAATTATCTCGAGGAAAGTTTCACAAGCGTCAATTGATCAAAATCAAAAGACTCCAAAAATTCCATCAACATGGAGTCTCTTCATGTTTTCTTTCCAATATAATTTAATCAGCGATGTCACTTCATAAGTGATCTTTCAATCATTTGTCTTGCAACATTTTAGCATAAGTTTTATGGACATGATTTCTCCAACTAGACTTGTAAAAGTTCATCCATCTTTTATGTAATACGGTAATTGTCTGAACAACCAATGTTCTCATAATACCGGAACAAAATAACAATTATTTAAACAAATCTTGAAGGCAAGCTTTGATGTCAACGAGAAATACAATAACACTTTATTTGTTTTCAATGAACATCATCACATATTCTTTTGCTAGTTACTTAGGCCATTGTAGTTCATGAATTGCGTCGTTCTGTATGATATTTCATACCAACCAAATTGGTATCCAACACCCAAGAACCACATTGTTTAACAAGCAAAGAATACAACCATAACATGCATATCTTCTATATACCTTAGCTGGACATTTCCAGTCTTTTATTTTCTGCCAAATATTTTATAGATTCTCTTTCAGCATTTCCTTTTCCTTTTAAAAGAATCCATCAGCATCAACAGTGGCGCCATACATGTCACACATATAGTCCAAAGCATGTATAGTAAAATACTAATACATTTGGACTTGCACTTTGAAGTTGATCACCATCATCAAATGTTTGGTGTTCTTTCAAAAATCCATTCTTTAGTAATATTTTAGTGTAGTAAACATTTTTTACTTACATCTTCTATTCATCCTTATCATGACAACTTTCATTATCAAGCTACTATGGCTTATAAGGACGAATCGTAAGTATAATGTCAGTTCCCAAAGCCTGTTTGGGAGAGTAGGACGTCTAGCGTCTCCAACCTTCACAAATTCTCATACAATGTGAGAACATGTATTTTGCCAAATTATACTCTATCATATTGCAACCATAAACATTGTTTTAGATATCAAAATATCTTCCTCGAATGATGGCTTCTGAAACAATTATTTCAGCTCCTAGAAAATCTCGATATTAAAAATAAGTTTTGAATATCAAGAATCATGGAGGCAGACATGATACTTTAGATACTAACATTGGAATTCTTACTCTCGATTTAATATTACTTATTAAACTTCATGGATTAAATAGAGTTTGCTGAAAGTTTGCAATAGGACTTCTAAAATTGACATTCAAAACAATATGATACCAGTTCATAAAGTAAATATCTAGAATTCTATAGTTCTATTATCTCAATTAAAACTAAGCATAAGGTAGTAAACAGATGCCTATGACTACAACAAATTATGCAAATTCACTTTGATTTAGTTTATGACAAACTGAGTTCGACTAATCCTAATTAGAAATGAACTCCCACTCAAAAACGACATCTCTCGTGTCTTTTTGGTGAATACATGAACCAAATCCACTACACCAAGTCTGATCATCACGCGAGTCGGTGTAGCTTCAAAGATGAGCATCAATATGGGCATCATATCAACTATATGACTCATGCTTAATATTTCGGTCCGTGTTCCGAGGCCATGTCTATACATGCTAGGCTCACCAAGTAAGAACTTTAGTACTCGCGTGTGTAATACTGTCTTACACCCGAAATATGATCGTAGATTCAAGTACACCCGATCATCACGTGATGTCTTGAAGCACAAAACATAAACAGTGTGTACTTAAGGGAGAACACATTTTTATCTTGATATCTAAATGAGGGATCATCTTATAATGCTACTAAAATACCAAACTAGCAATATAAGATGCAAACATCATATGTGTAAAGTGGAATGATATGGTCCATGCATTTGATCACCATCACGTGCATCATGGTATGATCTCTATCATTCCTTTGTGTGTAAGTCCAAGGTCTATGGAACTTACACGTTAGGTGTATTGTTAGAGTATAAACTATACATTAACTTACAACATTACCATATCATGACACTAGCCCAACAACAATCTAAACTAAACGCCTCTAATTTATCCATTTCAAGTTTTACGTGTCTTAGGGCAGATAGAACCGGTCTTACCTATGAACATGGAATCACAACGATGATAACTAAGTTATTAGTAACTCATTGTAAATCAGATATTGACTATAGAAGGAGAGATAGACACCCGGTAGCCACTTATGCAAAACTAGTTGCATGTCAGTCGTGGAACCGGTCTCATGTGCAAGCACATGTAAAGTTGGTCTGGGCCGCTTCATCCTACTATGCCACCAATATACAAAATACATGAAAGAAGCAATAACATGATCATCATCGCTCACATATAAACATATGTGTACTACCTGTGCAAAGCACCTACGCATAGATCAGGTTCTGATACCACTGTTGGGTTTGCAGCATAGAAATCAAAAAAATTCCTATGGTGGGAACTATTATACGCCAAGATCTATCTATTAGATACAAGCAATGGGTGGATATACATCCATATAGAACATACCCTCCAAGACAACAAAGCTTTGTTAACGAGATGGAACTCGTGGATGATGTAGTCGTACACTTGCTGATCTCAAGATCGTGATGAACTCCAGCAGGTCCTGCAGGTCCAGCTCCAGCACGTCCATCAGATCTAGCTCCAGCAAGTCTAGCACCACCAAGTCCAGCACCACAAAGCAGCGATGCATCCGTGATCGCACACACGTCCGGTACCCCGACAACCTCCATCCCTTGCTCTAGCAAAGAAGCGGAAGTAGCAACTCCTTTCCAGATAAAGCCACCGGGAACATGTATCTCGCTAATCCGAGACCATGGGGAATAACTAGATGGGGAGAGAGATTCTTCACAGGGAGGTGTGCATTGTGAGGAGAAGAGGAGGGCCTTTTATAGGGAAGAGGGGGTAACCAAGGTCCATGGCATGGCTGCCATGGTGGTGTGCCCACCTCTTCCATCATTCATGCGGTGGATGCTTCACTCACATAAATATGCCTCCACTCACACCTCCACTCACATACATTAAATTTCAACCAAATTTAATGCAAGCTCTCATTAAATAAAACTATTTTATTTATTTTATTAAGAATTTTTTTAATTACTTTAATTAACAAACATTCACATAAAACCCCCTGCAACATTTCAATATCACATGCAGAACCAGTTTCTTCAATTTCACCCGAAACAATTCCGATTTCCATCGAAATGATTCCAGCGCTTTCTTAAATCCTTATCTGAAACATATTTGTTCCAAATGGTGTTGGTATCCCGTAAGTGTGTTACCCTATGGTTCACGAATAATGCAGACATGATCGAGACCCCTCTCCGATCAATAATCAGCAGCGGGACCTGGAGATCCGTACTGACTCCCACACATTCAATGATGACTCTTGTTATCGTGTGAACCTTTAACGTTGTAACTAAATCCCTTTGTCTCACGATATATTCATGTCCGAGATTCGATCATCGGTATCCAAATACCTAGTTTGATCTTGTTACCGACATACACTCTTTTCTCGTTCCCGTGATATAACATTCTAGTGATCACATCACTTGCTTGCAAGCTATTTCAATGTGATATCACCGAGAGGGCCCCGAGTATATCTATCCGTCATCGGTATGGACAAATCCCACTCTTTATCCATGAGCCTCTACATAACACCTTCGTAGCACTGAAGCCACCTTTATAGTCACCCTGTTATAGCATGACGTTTGATGTTATCAAGATACTCTTCCAGTGTTAGTGATTAACATGATCTCATGGTCTAAGGACTAGGATTACTTTGTATGATGTTATAGAAATATAAACATAATGACTTTGATCATAATGCTATACTTCAAATGAATGTTCATCACATCATTCCACCAATGTTATGACCTCATTATTAACAACATCAAATGTCCATGATCAGGAAACCTTGATCATCTTGTTAACCAACGAGCTAGTTTGTAAACATTTATCATAAACATGGAATAAGATAATAACCATTTTATTACTAGGAACTTTGTATTTTGGTTATTAAACACACATGTATTAACGTTTCCAATTAATAAAATTATAACATGCAAAATAAACATTTATCATAAACATGGAATTAGATAATAACCATTTTATTATTGCCTCTCGGGCATATTCCCTTCAGTATCAAGGATCTCATCCAATACTCCGAAACAAAATTTGATTCACACCATACATATTCTCAGCGAAGACTAGTGACACTATTTCTTAAGTGTGTGACCAGATGGGTTTGATAACATGTCGACATGACTGAGACAACTCTCTGACAAATAACCATCAGCAGGACAAAGAGTCCCATAATGGTTCCTACACATTAAACGCGGTTCTTTTCAGTTGAACCACAATGGCAAAGATTCAAAAAATCTGGTATACGATTCCTTTTGTACCACAATATATATAGCTTGCACGAGATTCGATCGTTGCTATTGTTGTACCTAGTTCAATCTCATTACCAGCAAAGTCTCTTTACTCACACTATGTTGTAGGATCCATGTGACCAACTACTTTAGTCACTGAGATCTTGGATACATTACTATCGAGAGGGCCCAGAGATATCTTAGCCTCCATCATACAAAAGAATGAATCGCAATCTTGATTCATGCAACCCAACAGACACCATCGGAGATATTTTAAATACACCTTTATAATCACCCTTATACAGAGTGACATTCTTGTCCACAAGGTATTCCTCTAATGCCCGAGAGTAACATGATCACATGGTCTGAGAAAACTATACTTGACATGTTCATAAAGTGATAGAAAACAAACTAGACACTACAATCAGAAGCTATGCTTATTAAATTAAGGGTCTTTTCCATCACATCATTCTCTAATGAAGTGATCCCATTATCAAGTGACATC
Organism: Avena insularis; assembly: GCA_023614405.1. Classification (NCBI taxonomy): domain Eukaryota; kingdom Viridiplantae; phylum Streptophyta; class Magnoliopsida; order Poales; family Poaceae; genus Avena; species Avena insularis. The sequence goes on along the minus strand of CM042694.1, from coordinate 316,660,862 downwards.
CATGTCCATGGTATATGAAACCTTAACCATCGCTTGACTAACAAACTACTAGAAGAGGCTCACTAGGGACTTTGTGTTGTTTATTTACCCACGCGTGTATTTTGTTTCCAATACATAGAATTATATCATGGACGATAACAATATCATGAAAAAAGAAATATGAATAATAACAACTTTATTATTGCCTCTATGGAATATTTCCAATAGTCTCCCACTTGCACTATAGTCAATAATCTATTTTACATTGTGTAAGTATCTAACACCCATGTAGTCTTTGTGTGATATCTCGAACAATAGGAAAGGGATAAAGGGCTGATACTGAAAATATGCATTTCATTTTAGGACATGAAATTGAGGGGGAATTTGAACTTTTTGTGTTTTGAATGTTAACATTTGAAAATTGAAGCTAGAGTTGAGTTTGACTCAAGTCAACCCCAGGATTTGAATTCAAATTCAAATGTGCATTGTTTGAGAGTTCTTGAGAGAGTATTTCACCAAACTTAAAAGAAATGTGCAAATCACAGACTGACTTATGAACAAGAAACAAAACAAGACAATTCACATAGTTACTTGGAATTCAAAATTGAGGTTTGAATTATTCAAATTTTATTTCAGCAGATTATGTATACAACAATTAAAGAAAACATCATCACCAGTTAAATCACATAAAACTTGAGTAAATTTGAACTTTATTCGTAATCTAAGTGAGTACAAGTTTGAAAGTTACAATGTTTGATACAAAGGAAGAATAAAACAACCCTAAAAGCTAAACCTATCTACTTCTTATCCATCTTCTCATCTTCTTATTGTCATTCTACTCTTCATTCTCATCTTAATCTTCCAAACCTACAAAGAAAAACACACAAAAGAACCTTTTAGCAAGGTTAAAATGTAGGTTTTTCCTTAGGGAAAAACCAAGTTAATATTGAATCCAAAACTAGGACTCGGGAAGAAGTCCTAAATCCCAGTAGCTTGAGTTGAGAAAATAGAAAACCTAGGAATGACAACAAAATTAAATAATAGTGAATAACATGGCCCAAAACCAAGTTAGGGGGGATTAACTACTCATAGTATAAAATAGCCAACCAACACTAGAGCACTAGGAAAGAGCCTGAAGGAAATAAACAGTAGTAACTAGGATTTATTCCAATACAAGTAAGCCAACAGAATGAATACTAGAACAAAATGGAAATACTTTCAATCAAATCAAACACCAAAGCCATGGATTCATGTAAGAAGCATCAAATTTTGGAGGATGAACACTTGACAATTCACCACTCCAAATTGCAACTCAAGAGAATTAGAGTAAACAGACAAGATATCCCAAAACCCAACTAGAATGTCACCAAATAGGATCTTAGAACACAATCATCTCACAACACACTAGCAGAACCCCACAATTGACCAAAACCTCAAGATTAGTAAGTTATCCTAGAAATTTCAAACACAACAAGTAGAAATTCCAAACCAATAGGAATCATAGCAACCCAAATACAAGACTATTAACCAAAGGAATAGTCTAGGATCAGGATTCTACCAAGAACAACTAGATCCCATAAATTTAAATCATAAGAAAAGAAACATATGAACTAATAGAAGTAATAGTGACCACAATACAAGATCAAAGACCAAAGGATATACCCAGACTTTAGATTCTATCAAGAACCCAAGAACTATAGAAATTTAAAACATCAGATAAAATAAAAGTAAACCAATCAAAGTTCACAGTAAGGAGTACTAAGAACAATCATCTAATTAGAATTGCAAGAGCTCATGGATGAAAACCAAGCTAAAATCACAATTAATAAAATGAATATACACTTGCAATTGTCCAATACTAGTACATGACAAAAATTAAAGCAACATGCTTGTTTAGGCATATCCAGATACTCACCCCTTGCATATAAAAACAAAAAAGCTTATATGCCAAGTTTGGCAAACACACATAAGTTAAAAGCAGCATGGGCTTAACCACCGCAAGTACCACGCCACCTGCACATATGTTAGGCAACATAGACGGTTTCACACATACCCTAGCAGGCGAATCACAAAAATGCATGTCATAGGTGTCATCACCACATCCATTTAGGAACACTAAAAATAACTGACTGCTTGAGACCCTCGAGCTCACAACTCACTTTTCTAGCTTAGACCAAACACACATACACACTTGTTAGAGAGAGATCTGAGAGGAACAAAAGGAAAAAAGGAGGAGAGGAACTTGAAGAACACTTCAAGAACTAGAGGAACTATAAGGAAGGATTACTATAGATCTTCTTCAAGCATATTTAGGAATCTACAAATGTTCAGCTTAGAACTCTTAGATGTGTAGAAAAACAGTTAAATTGGTAGCTAGGGATCATATGGATCCAGGGAGGGGTAGGATTATAGATATAGCACTAATATTTAGCACCAGCAGAGTATGATAATGATCTTTTTGTTAGGAAGCAAGCACAAGCACATAAAGTTGATTACCATTGGTGTACACTCAATTAAGAGGCATCACAGAGCGTAACCAAGTATCTATCCCCTATGCACAACCATAAGGTAACAATGACTGAGTGATTGATTGAATATGAAATAATTTATTGAATTTCTAAAACAACAATGAAAGGATATATTAAATAAGTAAACACACTTTTCCACTAACTACAATTTCACTAGGAAAATGAATGTTTGCCAATTGAAACACTAGCTAGGTGAAAAGCATGGATACTAAGATAATGTATCAATCAACCATACTAAACAACTCCTTAAAGCCACCTACACAAACATTAATCTATAATGGACTCTGACTACTATATAACAATGCCATCTATCAAGAGAAGTATGAAATGAAATCCTAAACAGTATCATCCTCATGCCTTGAGAATTGTAAGTTAAGAAGATGGGGAATACACTGTATAAGATATCATGTCAGACATATATATCAGCATTAGAAAGTAAAAACTAAATAAGAAGTAATGTTAAGCCATCAACTCAATTGAGTTGTGGACTTTGACTATAAGAAAATAAGGAAACAATTAAGTCATCGTCACTTAATAGAATTAACAAAAAACCCTAAACATGATCATCATAGTTTTGATCATTTATATGAAAGGATTAGTACTAAGAACCTAGGAATTAACCTATAATATACACACACCAAGTCATCGCTAACATAAGAACATGATTAAATACTTAACCGTATGAAACTGTAGAATCCTAGACTAAGGAACATGAGCAGAACTTGAACCTAGGCAGTGGCAAGGATTAGACAAATTTTAGAACACACTAGAACATCCTAGAACCATATAGAAACTACCAGGAAACCTAGAATCGAGACTACTAAGAAAGAACAGATGAGGAACCCTAGAAATTGGGGGAAATTCCCAGATGAACAAGTAGTAGAAATACTTCTAGAAAAAGGGGGAGAGAGAGAGAAGATTACCTTCGAAGAATGGGAGCCTAGCTCACCACTAATTGAGAACAAGAATAAGAACACTAGATGTGGTGACCAGCGACACATGGAGGACCTTGGGGTTTCTCGACCTATGCATGTCGTAGAAGCCAAGGGAGGTTAGGTAGCCGACGTAGGTGTCCATCTTCACATCGTGGAGGATGCCTAAGTTGTGCGAGAGGATACCACATAGCCATCACCAAAACCCTAGCTAGGGTTAGGGTTGCGAGCGACCATGAGAGAAGAATTTGATCGGTAGTATTGTAGAGCTAGAGAAGGGGAGTATTTGGACCAGAAGCACATCAATGGAGGAGGACGGAGGTGGCTAGAGCAGCCAGGCGATGCGGTGGTGATGCGGATTTGCGTGAGTGACCGTGAGCGCGTGGAGGAGAAGGAGAAGGAGGTGGACCAGACCTATGTGGGAGCTGGTTTTGACCCTAGGGTCTAACTAGTGGGCCCAGGAACCCTTGGGGAATTTTAGTCATTTCACGATTTAGAAAATACCCCAATTAACCAAAAACAACCCTAGGCATTTTATAAAAAAATAAAAATACTTATAGAAAGATAAAAATGAGTAGAATCCAAAAAGTAAGTTTCGAGGATTTTTAAAAATATATAAAAGTTAATGAAAAATAAAACCATTTAATAAAGGATTAAGCCATAAAAGAAAATGCAAATTCCAATAAAACAAAATAAAAACAATTCTAAATAGGTAAAAATATATGGAAGGATTCATGTTTTCTAGAATGATCGAAATACTATACTTGAAAAGTCTCTAATGAAACCTAATAGTAAATATTAATAATTCTAAAAGGGAGGGGAAATACTCTAAAAATATTGGAAAAACAATTATTAATATGAATCTATATATATTCATTTTTATTGAGTATTAAATAAATTCCAAATAATGATACTATCCAAAATCATTAATAATTAAAAGAAAACCCTAAAGGATGTATGAAATACTTAAGAAAACCCTTCGAGCTCCGTGTACCGAATCGACGACACCTCCACACTATCCACACATTCCTCTATGAAGTCATATCCTCCTTCTTTATCATGCAAGAGTGGTGGAAGAACTCCGCGAGAATCCGGTAGCACAACTATAACACTAATATGGTGGCAGGGCTTTGCCGTACTTTTCTGTGAGGAGGGGAACATATTTAGGAGGAAGAGAGGGGAAACGAGCAACGATCAAGTGGATGCGGGTCTTGCCCCTCCACTAAGCCCCTATGTGGTCGGTGGCCAAGGGAGGGGATATGATAACCATACCATTCCTTGATCCTTATTCATTTGCCTTTTTCCATATCCAACAAGATCTTTGCCTTATATGGACGCATGGGCCAAGGGGCTATGGAACCTTGGCCAACTAGGGCCATGGTGCCCCGTTCATGCCCATGTGGCCCCACCTCCAGGAAACTTCTATAAAGTTCCGTCTCACGAAAACATCCGAACTTTTGCTGAAACCCTAATTTGGACTTCCGGTATACTTTTATTTATCTCCGAACATTTCCAAAGCTACTTTTGATATCAAGGATCTCATCCGAGACTCCTAAACAACATTTTATTCTCACCATACATATTCAGAACTAAGACTAGCGACATCGTAGGTTAAGTGTGTGACCCGACAGGTTTGAGAACGTTCATACATGATCGAGATAGCTCTTCGATAAATAACTATCAGCAGGATCGGGATGCCCATAATGGTTCGTACACATTCAACAAGGTTATTTTTGGTTTAAACACGATGTTATGATTCCTTTTGTGTCATGATGTATATATGGCTTGCCCGTTACTCGCTTGTTGATATCACTATACCTAGTACAATCTCGTTAACGGAAAGTTCTCTTTACTCGCATCGTGGTATAGGATCCATGTGACCAACTACTTTAGTCACTGATCTCTTAGATTCTATACTACCGAGAAGGACTAGATTTATCTTACAATTCTTCACACAAAGGAAAAAATCCTACACTTGATTCACACAACCCAACATACACCATCTGAGATATATGAAAGCCACCTTTATAATCACCTAGTTATCGTGTGATGTTTGGTGTCTACAAGCACTACAAGAAATGTGTCAACCTATGAACTTTTGATAGTGACTGCGTACAAAATCGTCATAGTGTTATGACGATTTTACACAAGATCGTCGTAAGCCATTAGAGAGGGACAAAACCGTATTAAACTATGACGATGTATCTCAAATAGGTCATAATTTCTATTGACGAAATCGTCATAATTGCTAGGGAGATCGAGATATAAGAGAAGGACAATATCGACCGTTGGATGTGAATAGGTTGAATGGATGAGATGATGACTTGTGGAAACCTGTTGTGGATCGATGACCTGGCACCCACCGTGTGCACACCTGGCACCCTTCTCTAAACCTAACCCTTATCGCTCGCCCCCTTCCCCGCTCCCGCTGCCACACCGCACACATATCCGCTCGCCCCATTCTCCGCCCCCGCCGCCACACCGCGCCCATCTCCGCTCGGCCCATTCTCTGCCCCAAGTGTAAGTGGCGGCGCTCACGAGCTAGTGTCTCTTTCAGCTCACAACCGCGACCCATCTCGGATCCACAGATACTACGGCCACCATGTTCCCTGGCGCTAGTCGGATTCATCTTCTCTAGAGCTTGGTGTTAGGAGGCGCTCCCGCTCACCCGACGACTCAACGCATCTCCTCCCTCTTTTACAAGTACTTCGGCACCTGCAGACCTGTGGCGGGAACCAAATCCTGGACTTGCACGCACCTCAGGAGCCATGTCCACCGGAATACTACGTCCCCTCCTGCTGGGTCTTCTTCAACGAAGCCCGTGGGTGCACCGGCCTGACTTCTATGGCAACAGCGATGCAGCACCAGGAGCGTTGTGAGGATGCTGGAGGGCTAAAGTGCTATGACATGTGGTCGCAGGAGGCGGATCTCGCAGGTCTCGAGATGGACAAGATGGCTGCCGCGATGATCTTCTAGAGTTAGCGCTGGCCGGAGGTGTGTTGTCCACTTCTGTCTCGTTTCAGTGATTATAATTTGTGGTATGTGTGTGTAGTTCCGTCAGCGCGTGCTTTATCTAGGGTTTCACCCCTTTTTATTATTTGCCTCATGAATTTCTGGATCACTCATAACATTTTTGTCTCTTCGTTTTTATTAAAATCATGCAGGGGTACGCGGTGCGGGAGTTCCTGGAGCAGGTAGTGTAGCTAGGGGATCTCTACATCATCTCCAAGTAGGCTGTATGCTCCCTCCCTCCCCTCTCTGATGTAGTTAATTCTATGTGGTGTTACCGTTTGTGATTCTATCTAGAATTTTGTCCAACTCTCACGTTGCTAAGATTTTGACTAATGTGTACATTAAGGTGAACTTTCTCATAATGACACTGACATGCAGAATTATTAAAGCATAAATGGTGTCATGGAGTTGGGACTTGGGATAGCCTGATATAGGAACTAAAACAAGTTATCGGGTTTAATAGATTCTCATACACCGGTAGGGATGTAGGTGGATTTCCGCTAGATTGTTCATGCATGTCTGCCTAATTCGACTCAGTATGTTAATCACTTAATCACATACTCACTAATCATTCCATGCAGTAACTAGCGGGCTATTCGCCTTGTCCGCCGGACGGGTGGCTTGCATGTATATACACTGGACTTGCTAGTATATATGCTGGTCTTGCTGTACTAAAAATTTCACCGCAAGGATTCTATTTAGAATAAACTTGGTGTGTTATTCACTCATGTTACCTGTATGATTCAATCATTTATTTTGCCTTGCAGACCGTGATGACATTAAGAGATTCACCTCTGACCATGCCACAGTAATGGACGTGCTCCAGTAGAGTCGCTGCCATGTCCCTTGACCTCCCCAATCACGATGACCCACCTCCTTATTCAGAACATGGTAAGTCCATGCTAATCACACCATTACATTACAGTAATATGGCACTAATGAAATGTAGATACCTTTAGTGAAATGGCAATGGTAGTAGTGAAATGCAGATAGCAGTAGACATAAAAATAGTAAAATGCAAGTGCAGATGTTGTTTTAAACAAATTGAGCAATTGCAACCCTGGTGGGCTATTACTAGCGAGTTGTGGGTAGTACACAAGGGATCAATGTTCTATGCAATTTCTTTTCAATAATTTTATGCTGATGCAAGTGCTAGTTCTGGACAACAAAAATTGTGTGTTTATGTCTCTTAACACCCAACTTTCTGTTAGCATAGTTGTTTCGAACTTTTGGTTCAGTGTTTGATATGCTTGTCGCAAGCTTCTAAATTTTTTCCGCAGATTTATTTCTATGAAATTTACAGAATTTTAGGTTCCAATTTAACTGATTCTAGTTCTACAGATTTTAATGTGTGCTGCTATTGCCTTCAGTTTTTATCTGTTCTAAACACTTTGGAGTAATCTATTATTTCTTTGGTTTATGCAATCACTCAAGACACATCAAGCATGTGTTGCAAATTGCAATATCTGCCCCTTTCGAGGGGCTAGATGATCATGAGATGAGTTGTGCAAGAATGGACTCTACTTGGGAGCTCCACTTCTCATACAGCAAGAATGTGACAAATGTTCATTAACTCTGTTGCTAAGCCCCAAGGTTCGTCCCTTTCCTCCCTCGTTCCAGACCAAGCGTCAATTGGGCATGGATCTAGTGGGGAAATGCTATGCTAGGGTAGTATCGTGGCTTGATTTCTCGACTGAGTTTCTGTGTCTACTGCTTCCTTGTTCTGGATTGTTCTGTAGCGGTGCAATGTGATTATTGAGAGAGCGAATAAATCTCCCAAAGTCACCAAGGACAGGGTCACCGTTGCCAAAAGCATCGAGTTCGATACTTCTGTCAACAAGAGTAGTGTTAATTTTGATGCTCTTACCTTCTCGATCATGTGTTATTGATACTTCTGTTAGCTAGTAAAGAACTGTTGTGTTATCAGGACAGGTTTTTTATTCTCTATCAGTGTTTAATTGTTAATGTTTGTTGCGATACGATATTTAGTAATTGGTAGCTCTAGCGAATGGTAGATGAATATCAATAGCTTGTGGTTTGAGTATGGTTTTGGATGTTGTAGTTATTCTTGGGCGTCACATTTGCCTCTGGCCTCTGCCTTCGTGATGAACTTAGTTTGTTCCAGTTCATTATCTCGGTTCATATGTTGTCTTTATATGAATTGACATACTTTAGTTTAGGTCCTGATTTGAAAGCAGATATATCTCAAGCTAAAGTGTTGTTACTGTAGTTTCGGACAATAGCATTGCCTATGTCTCGCTGACACCGAGGGCCTAATCTTCTCTGTCACACAAGTATCAGTCATCGGCAGCTCTACCTGCTTGCATCCCCCTTGTAAGCTCGACTCTCCATTCCTCGAGACATTCCCTACTTTTTGCCAACTACTAGTTGTGTGATCAAAATGGCTGGCTCTTCGTAGTTGTGTGGTTGGTTAGATCAACTGTTTTGTCTATTATTTTCGTTGGATTAGCTCTGTACAATTATTTATGAATGATCACTACTGTTCCTTCTGAACATCAAATGCTATTAAATATCAATGAAAAGTTCAATGGACAATTGCTCATGCTGGTGAAAGATTCACTACTGCTAAATTCTGGTGAGCACATAGGTCGTGAATATATTCCAGATAGTATTTGTCTATTTAGGATGAATATAAATGAACCTATTTTTTTAATGCTTTCTTACTCCTTTTAATTTTTGTGAATAATTTCATAGGCTGATATGGAGGCCTTTATTGAGATGACCAAGACACACGTTATGGATGGTACCATTGAAGCTTAGATGGAAGAAGCGCCCTATGCAACTCTGTTTTGTGAACTAAATTTTATTTTGATGTAAATGAGTGCAAATAGTATCGCTATTCCAAAGTCTGGTTCATTTGTATGTTGTGATAGGAATATTCGTTTAGTAATATTAAGCATGACTGGGTGACTGTAAATCTGTAATATTCTGTATCAAATGTTATAACAAGGCCACGGACCATTCTTAGTGTTGGGTCGGAATTATAATTTTTTGGAAATGGAATAACGAAGAAGGCTGAAATCTAAAAATAAATAGTTAGTACCAAATAATAAAAGGATTGTAAAAAGGCCATGGCCCAAACAATATTGGGAATAAAAAGGCTAAAAATTATAACAAAAAAGATCGTTCAAAGGTGTAGGCCCAAAAAGAAATGCATTGTAAAAGACCATGACCTAGAAAAGAAAAATGTTGTATTATTGGGCTTGTCCCTTATAAGTGACTAATGGATCGGGCTAAATTTGCATTACGACGATCTCATTTAGTCATAGTTTTGCCATGTCGGATCGGCCATGTATGATCTGAGCTGGTGAGGCAACACTTCCCGTGACGATATTGGATCGTCATAAAGCTTATGATGATTCAATATCGTCATAGATGGTTATGACGATTTCACCAAAAGCGTCGTTATAGTTCATTAGCAACGCCCATCTTTTGACGATCTCAAAATCGTCATAGAATCGTCATAACCGGACTATTGTGACGATTCTGTTACGAGAATAGAGGGTCATATATAGTCATATTCCTTGTAGTGAAGGTATTCCTCCGATGCCCGGGAGTAACATGATCTCATGGTCTGAGGAAACTATACTTGACAAGTTCATAAAACGGTAGCAAACAAACTAGACACCACGATCAGAAGCTATGCTTATTATTAAGGGTCTTGTCCATCACATCATTCTCTAATGAAGTGATCCCATTATCAAGTGACATACATGTCCATGGTATAGTAAACCTTAACCATCGCTTAACTAATGAACCAGTAGACGAGGCTCACTAGGGACTATGTGTTGTTTATTTATCCACATGTGTATTTAGTTTTCAATACATATAGATTTAGAATGGACGATAAATAATATAATGAATAAGGAAATATGAATAACAACAATTTTATTATTACCTCTAGGGATATTTCCAATACTCCACCGACCCACTCTTCAATCTCCGCCAACCCACACAGAGGAGCTCCTCCGCCAAATCCTCTCTTCATGGTGGCACTGACAGTAGATTGTGCCTTGCTACGGTGGAGGAAGGCCATGGAAGGATGGTGGAGTCAGGCAAGAAGAGATGGGAAGGAAAGGAGGAATGATAGAGAATGAGTGGAGGAGGATGACGCGTGAAGAGATAAGCCATAGTGGAGGGCCCCCAAATGCTCGTGACGGGACACACAACACACATAAGAGGTGGAGGCACCGTCCCTCTGTGTGATTTAGATCATGATCCATTTTTTAAACCTTGTTAAGAGTAAATTCAATACTTTTCTATATATGGTGAGGAAACATAGTGTCTTAGATCTATGACAAAAAATCCTTCATTTTGTCAAAAAAATTGCAAATGAAAATAAACCTGCAAGAAATAAGGGGAAACAACACCCTAACGTGAATATACATGAGAATTGAAAAACAGTACAAAGGGGGTTCATCAAAACAAATCCAAACCAAGCACCTCGGCAACCTCAACCTGGAGGGAATGAAATAGGCTGACAAGGTTAGGTGTCAATGTTACCAAATAACCTAAAATCAACCGATGCCATGTCGCAAAATCTAATGTTGTCATTTGTCAATCGCATGTAACCTGATCACAAAGTCGGGGCCTAACAACAGGAACAACTCTCTAAGGATGCGTTTGGTAGAGTACATTCCCCTTGGTTAGGCCCGTTGGCAATAAATTCCGTCCATTTGGATGCCTGTAGGACCCTCACGTCGCGGAGGACGTGATTATAAAAATAACCCAGAGGTAGGCCTGGTGACAATGGCCGAATCGGCCATTTTCCTAGAGCCTAGCTCAGGCGAGCGAAAAAGTCTCCCTGCTACACACGTGGGATACAGGAGGGAGACACAACGTCCATTTGGGAGATAGGCAACATAAATGCCCTCAACATCCACTCCTCTTCCTCTCACTCTAACATTGTTCTACTCAACGGTTCCACTGTCGGTGACGGATCTCCTGCGAACCCTCAACGGTGGCGGCCACAGGTGGAGTAGGAGATCCGGATGACCACAAGTTTTTATCTTCTCCGGGCGGCCATGGGCGATGCATCTGTTGGAGTTTCATCCAGTCAGCAATGGCGGTAATATGTCCCCCCTCACACTATTTTTTTCTAGCCATCTGTTGGTGCTTCATCTGTAGATCTACAAGAATATATTTAGGGTTACGCTTCTTGATGCCATGCAGTGTAGATCTGCAAAGAACTAGTCTATGTTTTTTTACGCTTCTTGATGCCATCAGTATTCTTAGTATGAGTAGTTTCGACAATGTGGAATGTTAGATTCATACTCTTCCTATGATTTAACGCTCGATGGTGTCTGGATGAAAACCTGTCGATGATTCAACTATCGGATATGCTCTTTCATGGACGAGTTATTGAAGCGAGTGTTTTGTGCATTGTTTAGCATTCTAGTGGCTTCATTGACTCCGCCTTTGAAAATGGCACCAGTACATTGCCACATGCAGTAAGTTTCTGAATCTGCAAGAAGGCACTATATGAGGCACATTTTGTACTTTCATCCAATTGCCAATTATGAGGACAATGCCACATAGAGTAATTTATTACGTAGTATTTTCCTAAAATGTGATGTGTATGTTCTTATGTGATGAGCCCATGATTGTAATGTTACACAACAATATCTATTCTGGGATGGGTTTCTGGAACCTAGTTATGTGTACAAACCATGTTGGTTGTGCCATTTACTTGGCTAACTCACAATGGCCCTGAAGATGATGTGTGTCCATTGCCACATGCATTAACTCTTTTGAACTCCATTGTTGCTATATATGAGGCAATGTAACTATTATGTGATGTGTTAAGTAGGACAATTGGATTAAATTTATGACATGCACTTTTTGGGAGGGGTAAGTGAACCCAATTGATTGTACATTGCTTTTGTATTCGACTTGGTTCGCTTACTCCACCTCTAAAAAAACTGTGTGTCCATTGCCACATATAGTAGATCTCCGGTAATGAAAAGTAGACAGTATATGAGGAAAAGCTTGTAATTTCATCCAACTAGCAATGAGTATAACTATGCCACCTACAATAATTTTCATGATAAGCATGCATTTCTTTCTCTTACATGCTTTTAAGATTGACAACATGGGAGAGGATGCTGAAAAGGGATCCAACAAGAGGGTCAAAACCAGTTCTGCAAGGTGATGGTAGCACCTGATTTGGGACTTCTTCCTATCCCAACTGCATTTAGGCCCAACTTGGACAATGTTCCGAACAAAATCACCCTCAAGACGACGAATTGCTATACATGGGACATAAGGATCAAGGATGTCAATGGAAAAGCTGGCTTTGATCAAGGGTGGCCGGCATTTTCTATAGCTCACAACTTGAAGATTAGGTACCTGCTGACCTTCAAGAAGATCCATCCAAAGGGTACAAGGTGTTCATCTATGACTATAGTCAAGCTGAGATGGTCAAGAGGTGCCCTGACCACCCTTAAGTATTCTGGAGGATTGACGATGAGGAGTTAGTGTTATCTTCTGGAATGTTGTTTGTTCTTATGCCATGATCCTAAACTTCAGCTATAATTCTATTGGGGGATGACCCCAGGTAGGGTAAAGCCGAGGTAAAAGGACAAGGTCCACCAAGGTAATGACAGGTCAAAGCATGGGCTGGCCGAATCATAGAAGGGTCGGCCGGATTATGGCCGGGTTACCCTAAGCCGGGAAGCACCGGCAAGACTCGGCTGACATACAAGGTATGTCGGCACAAGGAAGGAACATTTTTTCCCTTTAGAGGTACCATCTAGGCCAGGTTAACTATGCCCAGGCCGAGTCAGGAGATAACTTGTTCAAGAAGGAGCTAAGGGTTAGTGCTTTTCCTCTCCTAAGGGAATCTAGGGAGAGAAAAGCGCTAGCAACAAGGGTCAGGGAGTCAGAGACATCAGAGATCATCACGGACATGACAGTCTCTAGCGGCAATAGTCATAGCGTGTGGGCTCTACGCCATTGCCTAACAGAGGCTGTGGACAGGGGAAAGGAGCGTGCCACGTTACCTCTTTGGGACAAGCATATTCCAAGTATATATCAGGCCACATAAGCCCTAGATGTACCCTGGCCACCCCTTTATAAGGTGAGCCATGGCCTTAAAGGGAGGGGTCAATCTTTTTGCTAAGGGAAGAACCCTAGAGAGAGTAGAGAGCAGGAGCACTTCATCTCCTAACTCTCTATGATATAGCTCAAGGATCTTCTGTATTGGCTTTTGGATCATAATATAATATCTGTGAGTAGCTCATCGTGTGTGTCTTGTTCTATCTTTCGTGTGTAGAATCACTATGCCATCCCTCCCCGGATACCACTAGTACACATTGGCCCCATCTTTAGCCTACCCATGGCATCTGTCCTGACACCACCACGACAGTCGGTGCCCACCGCGGGGCTAGCAGAGGTGCTAGCTGGAGTCAAGATCTGGACGGGAAAATCCATCGTTGATAGGGAGCGCATTGTCTCCGTGTTGGTCCAACGCCGGGGCTCGCTAGACTTCATCAGCGACAACATGCGCAGCTTCGTCAACCGCCCGCCTCTGTGCAACAGGCTCTTCATCAACTTCAGTGTCCACAAAATCTACATCGGCGTCGACGAGTCCTGCGTCTACCCACGGCACATTGTCGAGGGAGGAGAACCCACTCTCTGTGTAGCTCACGGTCCGCATATCGCTCGCCCCACTAGCTGCATTTAGGTGATGATGATTGCACCAGATGTGGAAGCAAGAAAAGACCCGGTGGAAGATACAGTTATAACTTCGAATGCGCCTGGGGCTAGAGGTACACCGTTAGAAAGGCCATAGAACATCTTGCATCAGGCAATAGAGAGTCTCACTACTCCTATAGCTCCTATAGTAGATCTTGCTTAGGCACAGGCCGAGTTGGAAGAGACCCGACAGAAAATGTTAGCACGGGAAAGAAAGTAGCAGCGCTTCAGTAGGTGTTGAACATCACAGTGCGTGAATATGCAAAGGCAAACATGATTAGTCCCAACCACATGGACAATGTGAATATTATGGGGTAGAAACCTTATCAGTGAGATAGACAAGGAATATGTGCCTATCCCAAGGCAATCAGGAAACCCCATGTCAGCTGGTTTGCCGAGGTATAGCACCCAGGCAAAGAACCTCAGAGCCGCAGATGCGGCAGCATCCGAGTTACAGGGACTGACCGGTGAAGCCAGAGAAAGACAACAAGAAAGACTTATTGAGGTGGTAAAAACTGCTAACAAGCAGAATGAGGAATTGCTTAAGGCAAACCTAGCAAGGGCAGGAGGTTCCAGAGTCATTCATTTTGCTGGGGGTGCTCTAGCAAAATCCACTGGGGAGGCATCATCCCATCATGCAGGCCCAAGGAGAGAAGAGGTAGTAACATTTGGGAGAAAAAACTAGCAGATGGTCCCATATGACCTGGCAAGGGCAGGGAAAGGAAAAGCCATACAGTGTGATGAGGATCTCCACAGTGCTAGCCGAGGTGAAGGTGGACGAGGAAACCATGGCCAAGGAAATGCTGGATATGGCAATGCCGGATAGCGCAACTCAGTGCAAGCTTGGCAGAACTCACCTCGGCAGCATCAGCAACAGTACATACCTTGGCAAGAGCAAAGTGTCGGCCCAGCTATGCAATAGCAACATGTTCATCCATGTCAAGATAGGTATGATGATGGTTATTCAGCAATGGCCCACGTTGGGTTTCCCAAACTGGATCATCATGTGATAGGGTCGAGGCTAGAAATAGGAACCTACAGTCAGATGATGCAAGGTTGAAGTTGTACTGTATTTATTGGTCGGAAATGATGGAAGGACAAGGTCCTCCGGGTCCAGCGTGCTTTGGACCTCGTATTATGAGGGAACCACCTGTGTCGAACTTCCAGTTTGCCAGAGGAACAAAAACATATGGTGGAAGTACCAAGCCAGAAGATTGGCTAATTGACTATGCAAAGTGGTGAACATTGCCACAGGCAATTTGAGATGGTCAGTGAGGTATGTGCCTCAAATGCTATAAGGACCAGCAAGAGTCTGTCTTAATAATCTGCCAACAGGAAGTATCAACTGTTGGTTAGATTTTGAATAAATGTTTATCAACAATTTCACAAGCACATATAAGAGGCTAAAAAGGCCGCATCAACTAGCAATCTATAGGCAGAAGTCGGATGAGACAGACCGTGAGTTTCTGACTCGGTGGTGCAATATGCATAATTCATGCGAAGGAGTAATCGAGTCGCAAGCTATTTCCTAGTTTGCACAGGGGTGCGAGTATGGAAGTGTATTATGGCAAAGGCTAAAAAGAGATATGCCAACTATGTTGGCTGAAACGATTAGAATTGCCGACTCATATGCACTGGGTGATCCGACTCAACCTCAGCTTGTGTCAAATGAGTCAAATGAGGAATATTATCGTTGTGATGGAGCTGGGTTATCCCGGCGAAATGATTTCCTAGATAAGAGAAGAGAGGAGCGACCAGATTACAGTTATGGCTCGCACCATGTCGCTGCTATGGACCAAGATTAACTTGGAGCTAGGAGTAGCCATCGACAAAAGAGTGGAAACCAACAGTGTGCACAGAAGAATTATGGCAAAAAGCGTTGGACAAGTGAACATAAAAAGCAATGGCAAGAAACGAAGGACAGGCCAAGGTATACGTACGAAGTAATGCTATATCAACCATGCAAGTTCCAAACACCCAATCCAAGTAAGGCAGTGAATCATACAACTCAGCAATGTGAGTGGTTTCAGTGGGCAGGACAAGGTAACCCGGAGCAAGGTAACATGGGACCACCCAAACAACCTCGGCAACCGTAGCTCACGGGAGGGATTTCTCAGCAAATGATGTTGCCACTGCCTCTGCCGAGGTATGAAAATCATGATATAAGAGATGTAGTGCATCAGGTGAATGATCAGAACCAGCCAAACCAAAGACATCCCGACAATGACGGGAGAAATGAGTATAGGGTGCACCACAGAAGAAACTGACAGGAAGAGCATGCAGCAGCGACATATGGTGGTCAACGTAGTTATGCCAGCTGTGTCCAGATACATGGCTTGGTCTAATAAGGAAATCACATGGAGTATCAAGGATCACCCTAGGCTCATGCCGAGTCCTGGATCGTGTACATTGGTGCTTGATCCCACCTTCATCGGGCCAAACATCAACGTGAGGTTTACCAAGGTGTTGATTGATAATGGAAGGAGTATTAACATACTATATAAGGATACCATGCACAAGTTGGGAGTCTCGGAGAATATGCTCCAGGAAACAAATACAACTTTCCATGGCATTGTGTTGGGTTTGTCCTGCGAGCCTATTGGCAAGGTCCAAATTGACGTGTTATTCGGCACAAGGGAGAATTGTCGGACAGAGAACTTGAAGTTTGAGGTTGTGAACTTGGACAGCTCTTATCATGCATTACTCGGCAGGCCAGCTCTTTCAAAGTTCATGGCAACTGACCATATTAGTTACTTGAAGATTTAGATGCCAGGGACAAATGGAGTAATCACCATATCAGGAGATTTCAGGTGCTAAATGGAGTGTGCCTCAGCTAGGTAAAACCTGGCCTAGTCACTAGTGATAGCTCAGGAGAAGAAGAGGATTGAAGATGCTGTGGAATTGGCTCTGTCCGCACAGCTGAATATGCTGGCCCTGAGTAACCCACATGGGAGTGTCTCATTTCAGCCGACAAAGGACACAACGAAGGTGCCCATTGATGACCAGTTCCTAGAGCACACTGTGACTATTGGTGTCGGGCTTGGCAAAAAATAGGAAATCGAGCTCACCATCTTCCTCCATGAGAATCGGGATATCTTTGCTTGGTCTACACAGGATTTGCAAGGTGTACCGAGGGAGTTGGATGAGCACTCTTTGCACGTAAGACCCGGCGCAAATTCGGTGAAGCAACCTCTCCATCGCTTTGCCGAAGATAGGAGAAAAGTCATTGGTGATGAGATAGCTCGGCTCCTCGTAGTAGGGTTTATCATGGTAGTGCTTTACCAGGATTGGCTTTCCAATCCGGTGCTAGTGGAAAAGAAGAAAGATGATCTGAACGTAGCAGTGGTGCTGCATATGTGTATTGATTACACGAACCTGAATAAGGCGATTCCAAAAGATCCATCCCCACTATCGAGGATAGATCAGGTCATTGATTCAACCGCTAGGTGTGAGTTGTTGTCATTCATAGATGTGAATTCTGATTTCCACCAGATACCCTTGAACCAGGATGATCAAATTAAGACATCTTTCATTACCCCGTATGGGGCTTATTGCTTTCGTACCATGACATTTGGCTTACGTAATGCAGGAGCAACATATCAGAGATGCATGCAACAAATGCTTGCACGATCAAATTGGAAAAAATGTCCAAGTATATGTTGATGATGTTGTGATAAAAACAAAGGAGAGTCATACTCTCTTAGATGATATCCGGCAAACATCGCGAACTTAAGGAGGTTCCGAATGAAGCTTAACCTAGAGAAATGCACCTTCACTGTCCCGGTAGGAAAGTTACTCGGTCTCCTCGTGTTCAGCCGAGGTATCGAAGCTAATCCAACTGAAATCCGGGCTATAGAACGAATGTAATTGCCGAAGTGTCTTAATGATGTCGAGAAGTTCACTAGTTGCCTAGCATCATTAAGTCACTTCGTATGTCGGCCGGGGGAAAAGGCGTTGCCTCTCTATCAGCTGATGAAAAAATTGGATAAGTTTGTATGGACACTGCAAGCAGATTGTGCTTTTCACAAACTAAAAAAGATGCTAGCGTCTACACCTGTGTTAGCTTCGCCATTATCCAAAGAGCCGATGTTACTCTATATAGCAGCGACCAACCGAGTCGTAAGTGTTGTGATAGTGGTGGAGCATAACGAGGAAGGTAAGTCGGTGTAGAGGCCAGTATATTACCTAAGTGAAGTACTATCTACTTCGAAGCAGAATTACCCTCATTATCAAAAGATGGCATATGGCGTCTACATGGTGGCCAAAAAGCTCAAGCACTATTTTGAAGAGCACCCTATAAAGGTGATATGCGAAGCACCTATATCCGAGATAATGAGTAACAAAGATACAAGTGGCCGAATTGCCGAATGGGCAATTGAGCTAGACCCTTATGCCCCATAGTATGATAGAAGATACACGATCAAGTCTCAGGCAGTGGCTGACTTTTTCGTGGATTGGGCCAAAATGCAATACAAGCCCCCACCACCAGACTCAAACTACTAGAGAATGCACTTTGATGGATCAAAGTTGAAAGATGGATTAGGGGTCGGGGTAGTCCTTACCTCACCCAAGAAATACCAACTGAGATATGTACTTCAGATCCACTTCAGAGCATCCAATAATGTGACAGAATATGAGGCGCTATTACATGGGCTAAAAGTGGCAAAGGAAATTGGGATACATCGAATACAATGCTTCAGAGATTTGGATTTGGTGGTGCAGCAAGTTTCTGGTCATTGGGATGCGTGGGACGCAAATATGGCCCCATATAGGTTTCACGTCCAAAAGATATGTGTCTACTTTGAGGGATGCAAATTCCATCATGTGCCAAGAGCTAAAAATGATGCAGCCGATGTGTTATCTAAACTGGGTTCATCTCGGCAAGCCATCCCGCCAGGAGTTGCTTTGGAGCATCTGAGAAAACCATCTATCAACCCCTCACCATAATTCGAATCAATTTATATCCTAGAAAATCCAGGATCAGAAGCTGCCCCAATGGACATTGACTGGGGGAACACCTCGGCAAACCCGAAGACTACCTCGGGGAACCCGAGGAATGCCTTGCAGAACCCGGGGACTGTTCGACTCAGTCTGGTAGAAGTTATGTCAGTTGATCCTATGGAGGTTGATGAAGTGATTTTCCTGACCCACGCTGTACAAGCATGGGAGCAATAGATTTTTGAGTTCTTGAAAGATGGAGCTTTGCCAAGTGATGAGGTACTTTCCAGGCAAGTTCAAAGGAGAGCAAACGCATACACCATAATTAATGCCGAGTTATACAAGAGAAGTGTCACAAGTGTCTTGCAACAGTGTGTTGACCCAGAGGAAGGGATGGACATCCTCCGAGATATTCATCAGGGGGAATGTGGGCATCATGCCTCGTCCAAGGCTCTAGTGGCAAAATCTTTTAGGCATGGGTTTTACTAGCTCGGTGCCTTGCAACAAGCTGAGGAACTTGTGAGGAAATGTAATGGGTGTCAGAGGTACGCTAGCAAGACACATCTGCCAACTTCTAAACTCAAAACTATACCAATCACTTGGTCATTTGCTGTGTGGTGCTTGGATATAGTTGGACCGTTTGGACCGGCCCAAGGAAACATGACTCACATCCTAGTCATGGTAGACAAGTTCACTAAGTGGTTTGAGGTAAAGCCAATCAGAAAGTATGATGGAGCTACTACTGTATCATTCCTCATGGACATTATCTTGAGATACGGATACCCAGACAGCATCATAACAGATAATGGCACAAATTTGGCCAAAGGAGAAATTTCCTAGTTTTGCCAAGACAAAATAATACGGCTAGATGTTGCATCGATGTCACACCCCGCATCAAACGGTCAAGTAGACAGATCCAATGGACTAGTATTGTCCGAGATAAAACCCTGGTTCATTGAGCCGCTGCAAAGATCAGCAGGGTGCTAGATTGATGAGTGATGAGTGAATATTTGCATCATGTTTTACATTATTATTTTGCATTGTAGATGTAGGATTTTAGTATTTTACGGCGCTCGCGCACATGTTTTATGTTTGTTTTCACCAGGATCAGGACAGATAATGGATCCAATGGATACAATTATTGAAGCAGATGTACTAAGGAGAAAAGGAGTCAAAAACAACATAAATCGCTTATTTGGGAAATATTAATAATACCAGAAGAAAACCAGAAGCGAACAAGGGAGGCAGAGAGCGTAACGACCAACTATACGGTGGGAGAATTTCTTCCGCCCCTATAGCTCCGGCCGTATAGTTGGCGTCGCCTCCGCCTCATCAAATTATTTCACCATGTTCAATTGGTTTGGGGAGACGACATACAGAACACTGAGAAATGGCGAAAACCTCACCTCCGGAAGGCATCTGGAGGCGAACTCATCCGCCAGGGATCCATCTTCACCCTGCGCAAATCCGGGAGGCTAAGGCATCGATCTTCAACAACCACCGCTGCATCACCACCATCCTCATCCATCCCATCTACATCTTCTATAGATCTTGTTGTAATTCCTATACTCGCTGTGGATTTATACAAGTATTGTTCATCTATGATTGTTTCCATTACCATTGCCATGATGTTGATTGCCTCCATTTCTGAGTAGATCTTTAGTTCTTGAGGAGATGGAGAAACCCTATCATATGACTGAGATGAGATAGATATTATTATGTTATACATCATTATGCGTATGTGTTAATTGTCTTCATCTTGATATTAAGGAGAAGTGCACCTTCTTAATATTTGCCTCTTATGAGGACTCGATGGAGGGGATTACTTGTTAGTAGACGGAGGGATGACAGCGCTTGATGTGACTATAAAGCTATTGTTATTCCTTACGTACTAACTTGGGTAACCAACGCGAACTCATCAAGCCATGTCCATGCCACGGGAGATATCCCTTAATAGCGCGGTAATGCGATGGTTGTCGATTACTGTCTACTGTGGTTATGAGGATGATGTGTGCAGCGATTGCTGGCAAATCATCCATATATGGAGCTCCTCCCACATACATACACACTATGAGAATATTCTTTATAATACTCTCGATTATTTAGTCTACATTGCTAGTGGTGTATCCGCTACTCCCTGAGAATGCATTTTCTCTATTGTAATTCCAAAGTTCTATTACAAACGTGATTCTTACTTTCTGCATTTAGTTTTGCTTTACTTTAAATT
The DNA here is from genome assembly GCA_023614405.1 of Avena insularis. NCBI lineage: Eukaryota > Viridiplantae > Streptophyta > Magnoliopsida > Poales > Poaceae > Avena > Avena insularis. Next base: position 316,639,530 of record CM042694.1, on the reverse strand, counting down.
ACCTTGTTCAACCAAAGATCCAAAAACAACTCTACTTATCTTGCATCTTAAAGTTATTTCTCAAGTACTCCATTTAGTTATAGTTAAAAGTATTTTAGTCTTTCACCTACTACTCCCTGTGGGATCGATATCTTTATTTCGAAACAAGCTACAAACGATCTGTGCACTTCCAGTCATCAAGCTATTTTCTAGTGTCGTTGCCGGGGAGCTTAGCGCTATAAGTCACTTTACTTTTAGTTATTTATTTTCGTTGTACTAATTTTTACTTGAGTTGCAGGACCACAACAATGGACAATACTCACCATTTAAATTAGCTTGAGGTAGTAAGGAAAATGGGTCCTCCCATGGATGCTTTTATAACTGTCAACAAAAGCATAAATCCGGATGGATTCGAGATCCATCCTTTATTATTTGAGTTATTACATTCTAAGAAATTTGCAGGAACCAATGAAGAAAGTCCATATGGACACTTACAATTCTTTGAAGACATTCTGAGTTCCTTTATTTTCGATGATTGTAACCTTGATATGGTTAAAATCCAGTTGTTTAGACAAACTCTCTCTAATAATGTTTGCGACTAGTACAGATCTTTTTGTGCAGAAGCACCAAGGACTTGGGAGAAATTGACAACCAAGTTCCTATCAAAATATTATTCTGAAAGCAAAGCTCACAGGATGAGAGGTATTATTATCAGTTTCAAAAATAATCCTAGTGAGGGCTTATATGAAGGATATCTAAGGTATAAAAGTTACCTGGATAATTGCCCCCATCTTCGTTTACCTGATTGGTTAATCACCCATACATTTTATGGAGGGATAAATATTGAAAATAGGACGAATCTAGACACTGCTTCAAATGGCAGTTTTTAAGAATGAAAGAAGCAACTAAAAATTCTAAAGATAAGGAAAATATTACAAATAGTTTTTAAGAATATGCTTGTATTAACGATTTCCTTGCAAATGAGAGGACAGATACAATGATTAAAACCCTTGGTATTGATTCTTACTCAGTAAAGAAAATTATTGAGAATTATGCAGGGCATTTGCAGGTACCTACAGAATGGGAACCTCGTAAACCTCTCGAAGAAAAGAAGCTTGCAAGAGCACTAATGGAAGAGTTATCCTTGATACATATATGGGGAATCTTTGAAAAAAGACAAAGAGAGGAAGAACAAATAGAGAAGAGACTGAAGAAACCAGAAAGAAATTCCGAAGCTACAAATATAAATAATGTTATAATGAAAGACCTTATGGAGGCACGAATAGTGGAGGATGAAGTGGCTATGTTAGACCATCAAACTCCAAAATTCATCCAAGGTAAGGTTCGAGGTAACGAAACTTCAAAACCTATGACCCCTATATATTGAGGAGAAACTTTTATATGGAATTTGTGAACCAATTTCCACCATAAATACTATGCCGTCATCACTTTATCAAGAACTTCGCTACAACTTAAATAATCCAGATGTTGAACCGGTAGACACTATTATTAAAGTGTCTAATAGAACCAATATAAAACTGGAAGGGGTAATCAGAAATATCTATGTCTTTCTTGGCTCACTCATGTACCCCTTTGAAAGGATTATTTTCTCTCCGTATGTTTTTGGTGTTGATGACAACTCCTTTTGTGGTTTAACCATTTGTTCGAGTTTTAGGTTATCTTCGGACGTGTTCGTGGATGTTGTCTCTCAAGGAAGAGCTTGCAGTCGATAGCTTTTATTTTTCACTTTCTCTTGTTTTCTTTATAGGCTACCGTACTATCGAGAGGGAGTCCATCTAGGAAGGTTGTGGGAAATCAATATTTCATGCACAGACCATATATGCACATCCACAGCCATCCCAGTTTTCGAGTGAGAGAGAGTTTTCTGAGCTGTTGGAGGGCTTACCGACCGGTAGTATCATTCAGCGGCGGTAGTACCGCCCAGGGGTTTTCCCAGGGTTGTTCGAGCGGTACTTCCGATCGATGATCCGGTCATATTTCTGACGCTGGGCAGTGCGGGTCAGATAACCTTCTGCCTCGCACTGCCTATTTGGCGGAAATAACGTCGGATCTTGGACCGGTAGTACCGGCCTAACCAGCTCCTACCCCCTTGAGCGGTAGTACCGCTCCCTCACAGGAAGTACCGGCCAGGCGGCGGTAGTACCGCCCAGGGGTTTTCCCAGGGTTGTTCGAGCAGTACTTCCGATCAAAGATCCGGTCATATTTATGATGCTGGGCAGTGCGGGTCAGATAACCTTCTGCTTCACACTGCCTATTTGGCGGAAATAACGTCGGATCTTGGACCGGTAGTACCGGCCTGACCAGCTCCTACCCCCTTGAGCGGTAGTACCGCTCCCGCACCGGTAGTACCGGCCAGCTTCGAGGACCGGTAGTTCCGGGTCCAGTTCCGGTCATATTTCCGACACTGTGCAGTGCGGGTCAGATAACCTTTTGCCTCGCACTGCCTATTTGGCAGAAATAACGTCAGAACTTGGACCGGTACTACCGGCCAGCCCGTTTGGGTGCACCAACAGTCGTATGACCGTTACGTGGCCTGGGCTGGTCTGGTGTTTGAGTTTCTCAGACTACTGGGTTAGTCACCCAGTACCGACAGCATCGGGCCAGGGCATTTTCTGCCCGTTTGAAGGGGTGCTATTTAAAGCCCCCTTCTTCCTCCTCCAACCTTATCTCTTTGTTCTCTCTCTCCACCATTTTCACAAGAGCTTGACTTTGCTAGATCTCTCTCCCTACCCACTCAAATCTCTTGATCTTTTGAGGATTGGGAGAGGTGACCTAGATCTACACCTCCACCAAAGGAATTTTGATTTCCCCCACTCATCCTTCATGGATTTCATTTCTTGGGTTCTTCAAACCCTAGACGGTGTAGGGCATCCTCAGAGCTGGGGCATTTGTTGTAAATCTCCGGGGTGTCGTTGAGGGCCTTCAATTGAGTTGTGAAGCCTCCCCTCAACCTCGTTGTAAAGTTTTTCGGTTGGCGCCTTCAAGGTCACCGGTTAGTGGATTGTGAGGCCACCTTTGTGGTGGTGCTCACCGGAGAAGAAGGTGAGGCCTTTGTGGTGCTCAAGAGACCTTGTGTGGCCTCGACACCTCTCCAACGTAGACGTAGCTTCCTTGGAAGTGAACTACTAAAATTACATCCTCGTGTCCCCTTGCCGGTTCTTTCGCTCCACTCCTTTACTTCTTGCATTTACTCTCTTGTTTTCCTTTGTGCTCCTTGTCATTTAGGGTGTTCACGTAGTTGCATCTCTAGTGAACCTTACGTTGTGCTTAAGACTTAAAAGTGGGATAAAATAATAAAAATTGGTAGTCTCCTATTCACCCCCCCCCCCCTCTAGTCGACCTAAGTTGGGCCTTTCAATTGGTATCAGAGCCATGACTCTTACTTCGGGCTTAACCGCCTAAGAGACTATGGCCGACAAAGAGGGAAATGTGGGTGCAGCCCCCAAGAACTTGGCCTCCATGGATGACCTCAATTGGTTGGAGACATCCATGATGACCAAGTTTGAGGAAATGATGACTCTTCTGCAATCCCTTAAGCCTACCCTCATGCTAGAAACCCCTCATGCTGCATCTCGTGAGGCCGAAGCCCCCTCCGCTCCCGTGAAAGTGGTTGCCCCCGGGGTGATTCCTGCGGCAGCCCCAAAACACTTGGGTCTAGGCTTTGTGGCTCAAACCACCAAGCTCCCAAGCGAGAGCTCCGAGGGGCTAGGTGACTCCTCCTCCAAAGAGGGAGTCAAGGATTACTCGGCGATTCCACCACCGTTCAAATATACGTCGGATCCTCCTATTCCCATGCCGCACATCATACATCAAGGAGCACCTCCCATACTAGATACTTCTAACTTCGCCAATTGGCAATATCTAATGCAATCTCATATTTCCAGCTCCTCTATTGAATTGATGAGGATTGTAGAGGAAGGCTTCTCTCCATATGATGCTAAGAAGTTGACTCGGGCCGAGGTCGTGGACAAGCAACTCAATGCCACCGCCTTGGGTATGATTCAAAAGGCGTTGACCCCCAAGGACTTTGCTCACATTCCCCAATTCACCACCGCCAAAGAAGCTTGGGATCATCTCACCGAGTTGTATATTGGAAATGCGAGCATTCAAAGCTCCAAGTTTGATGAAGCCAACAATGAGTCCGATGGCTTTGCAATGCAAGATGATGAGACACCCGAAGACATGTATCATCGGCTCAAGGTTCTTTGTTGTACCTTGAGGGACCTTGGAGCTACCTATGTTGACGACAAGTTTATGAAGAGGAATCTTGTCCAAGCTCTTCTTCCCTTCGAGGAACAAAAACTCAACTCTATCAAGGTGAGAAGCAACTACCATACCATGTCCTCTCAAGAGGTGCTGAGTGAAGTCATTGCCATGACCATTGCCAAAATGAATGTGGAGTCAGCTCGTGCTCGTGCCTATGGGTCTCAAAAGCTGAACCTTGCCTTGAAAGCTCAAGTGGTGGAAGTTGATGAAGACGACAACTCAAGTGAGTGGTCTCAAGAGGACATCAAATATGCTTTCAATGAGCATTTGGCTCTAGCATCAAGGGAATTTTGGAACAAACCGGGCATGAAGTCAAGGTCAAGGGATAACCCAAGATTCAACTCAACCATGAAGGCTCCAAAGACTAGATCTTGTTACAATTGCAACGACAAGAGTCACTTTGTAACTCAATGCCCCTTCGAGAATAGAGAAGACAATGGAGGTCGCCTCATTCGCAAGAACAAGCCAAGACCTCCTCATCCTTTGAACAAGAACTTCCACAACAAGAACTCACCTAACAAGGAAAGGGTAATGGTGGTCCATGAAGAGTACTTTTCGGGCGATGATGATGATGTTGAGAATGAAGGTCAAGGTGGAGAGATCGTGGGGGTTGCCACTATTGCTACTTCATCTACTCCACGAGTGTCTCTCTTCGACTCCCCTAACGAGAACATCACCAACCGCAACCAAAAGTGTCTCATGGTTAAGTCCACCGAGGTAACTCCCGCTTCCAAGTCCTCCCCAAATGAACTTCCTTTGCATGATCTAGATGGTTTAGAGGTTAAGAAAGAGATGGTGAGCATGTGTGAATCCATGGAGCATCTAGATGATGATACTAGGATGTGCTTTGAAACTCTTGTAAACCAACTTGACCATGCTAGGGAAATGCTAGATGAGAAAGAGGAAGTTATTGACATGTTAGGTAAAACTGAGAGAGAGGTCGCCGATGAGATTGCCTCTCTATCCCAATCTCTTGAAGATGAACATAACATGAGAATAACTCTTGAGGAAAGTGTGGCTAAACTTGTTGATGACCATAATGGCTTTATATAGCAACTTGTTAAAGAACGAGATCATGCTATTGCTTCATTAAATGTCCTTAAAAATGAAAAGGTTGAGTTTGGGTTTGGTCATGAATGCCTCAAGGATTTCGAGAAACTCAAGAAGGAACATCATGCCTTGGAGAGTAAATTCTCAAGTATCTTTGAGGCTCATAAGCAACTCCAAATGCAACTAAATAATGAACATTTAAAGTCTTCTGCTACATGTATTGTGCATTTGTCTTGTTTGTCTAACCCTTGTTGCAAGCATGAGGATCTTGTTAAGGAGAACAAGACTTTGAAAGATCAACTTGCAAAAGGGCAAGCCACTATCAAGAGGAAGAACAAGAGAAGGAACAAGAAAAGGAAGAAGAGCAAGAACCTTGCTCTAGTATCCTATCATGATTCTATCCTTGTGCAAAGTGATAACTTTGCCGGGAAGAATAACCCTTCCTACATTCTTTGCAAATCTTTTGATGGTCATGTTTATGCTAAGTACATTGGAACATCTTACACTCATGATTATCATTGGAACATTTGGGTACCTAAGACCCTTGTGACTAACAAAAGGGGACCCATTGCAAAATGGGTACCTAAAACCAAAGCTTGATTTTCTTGTAGGACTTTGCTTCCAGAGGTGCAAAATGGGTGCTTGATAGTGGAGCTACAAGCCATATGACCGGAAGCAAGTCTATCATGTCGGAGATTAGGCCAAATTTTGCCAATACTTTAGTCTCCTATGGTGATAAAACAAGCTCTCAGGTATTGGGTTTTGGTAAGGTGGTAGTTGCCCCCGATGTATCCTTGGTAAATGTCATGCTTGTCAAAACCCTTGGCTACAATCTTCTTTCCGTCCGTGCTCTTGTTATCATGGGTCTTTCATCTTTCTTTAGTGAGCATTCTGTGGTCCTCATGTGGAGCAAGTCTCTCATGGTGGCTTTCATTGGATACGTACATCATGACTTATATGTAGTGGATTTCTCCGGAAAGCCATCTACACATGCTATATGTCTCTATGCGAAAGCCTACGTGGGCTGGTTGTGGCATCGCCGCCTAGCCCACGCTAACATGAAGGCTTTGCAAAGTCTCTACACGGGGGGCCACGTCCTTGGACTAAAAGACATTTCCTTTGCCAAAGATCATGTATGCAGGGCATGTATAGAAGGGAAGATGCATGAGAAGCCCCACAAGATTCTCAATCAAATCACCACTAAGCGGTGCCTGGAGCTTCTTCACATGGATATTTTTGGGCCTCCATCTCATGATAGTCTTGGTGGGAAGAAGTACTGTTTGGTGATTGTTGACGACTTTTCACGTTACACTTGGGTCTACATCTTCAAGTTCAAGAGTGAGACTCAACAAACTGTCATCGACTTTGCAAATCAAGTGCAACGGCAACTCAATTCCACCATCCTCACCATTAGAAGTGACAATGGCACCGAATTCAAGAACTACACTTTGGATGAGTTTCTTAGTGATGAGGGGATCAAACATCAATACTCTACCCCCTATACTCCTCAACAAAATGGTGTTGCCGAAAGGAAGAACCGTACTTTGATGGATGCGGCCCGGACCATGATGGCGGAATTCAAGTCGCCATATAACTTTTGGGCCGAAGCCATTTCTACCGCTTGTCATGCAACCAATCGCCTCTATTTACGCAAGAAGAAGAACAAGACTCCATATGAGCTTTCACCGGTCACAAGCCAAATGTCAAGTACTTCCGAGTGTTTGGGTGTAGATGCTTCCTCCTCAAGAAAGGTGTCCGCTTGTAAAAGTTTGAATCTAGGGCTCAAGAAGGGATTTTTGTTGGGTACTCAAATCAGTCCCATGCCTATCGAGTCTACAACAAAGCAACGGGAAGGGTTGAAGAATCTAGCAATGTCGAGTTTGATGAAGATCATGAGTCTCTTGTGCGGCAAGATGGTATTCGTGATCCAAGTGATGAAATTCGTCCCCAAGCCATAAGAAGAATGGGTGTGGGTTTCTTCCACCCCATTGAGGATCCCCTTGTGGCCAAAGGAGAAGGACCAAGCTCCACTCAAGCGGAGCCTTCACTCTCACAAGACCTTCTTCCTCCTCAAGGTCAACTTAATGCTTCTCCAGCTTCGACAAGCTCCTCTCAAGATCTTCATGCTCATGACTCTTCAAGTCCAAGTCAAGCTCAAGTTGATCAAGCTCCTCCCCTCCATGTTGTTGAAGCTCCTCATGTAAATGACTCTCAAGGTCAAGTTGAAGATTGTCAAGTTGACATTGACCAAGGCCAAGCAAGTGTCTCTCCGACAAATGATGATGTCTCTCCCTCGGTTGATGTTGATGAAGATAGTGATCAAGTTCATTCATATTGTCAAGGAGGGCTCTCGAATCGTGGTGATGATCAAGTGGTTGCTCAAGAATCTCATCTTGAGACCCAAGCTCGTCGTCAAGCATACCGCCTCGCCAAGCTCATCAAAGATGGACATATCCTTGATAATGTTTATGGAGACTTCAATAGGGGCTCCACTACTAGGAGACAACTAACCTCTTTTAGTTCTCATCATGCGTTTATTTCTCATGTTGAGCCCCAAAAGGTCTTCGAAGCTCTTGAAGATGATGATTGGCTCGATGCTATGAATGAAGAACTCCACAACTTCAAGAGAAACAAGGTGTGGACTCTTCTAAAAAGACCCAAAGATTGTCAAAACGTGATTGGGACCAAGTGGATCTTCAAGAACAAGAAGGATCCAAATGGTATAGTCGTCCGCAACAAAGCAAGGTTAGTTGCCCAAGGATACTCTCAAGTTGAGGGCATAGACTATGGTGAAACTTTTGCTCCCGTTGCTCGTCTAGAATCCATTCGCATGCTTCTTGCCTATGCTACCCATCATAATTTCAAGTTGCAACAAATGGATGTCAAGAGTGCTTTCCTTAATGGTCCTTTAAAAGAATTGGTGTATGTCAAGCAACCTCCAGGCTTTGAGGACCCCCTCTTCCCGGACCATGTCTACAAACTCGATAAGGCACTATATGGTCTCAAGCAAGCCCCTCGTGCTTGGTATGAGTGCCTTAGAGAGCTCTTGTGAGACCATGGTTTCGAAGTAGGCCTCATTGATCCCACTCTTTTTACTAAGAACGTTGGAGGAAACTTGTTCATTTGCCAAATCTATGTTGATGACATTATTTTTGGGTATACTAACAAAGCTTTCAATGAGGATTTTTCTAAGCTCATGACCGACCGCTTTGAGATGTCTATGATGGGGGAGTTGGAATTCTTTCTTGGCTTCGAAGTCAAACAATTGAAGAGAGGGAATTTTATCAACCAATCCAAATATGTCCAAGATATGCTCAAGAAGTTCAACCTTGATCAAGTAAATGGAGTCAAAACTCCCATGCCCACAAAGGTTAATCTTGATCTTGATCCCAAGGGTAAGGATGTGGATCAAAAGCTTTACCGCTTGATGATTGGTTCTCTACTCTATCTTTGTGCTTCTCGATCGGATATTATGTTGAGTGTGGGTATGTGTGTAAGATTTCAAGCCGCGCCAAAGGAAAGCCACATGGTAGCGGTCAAGAGAATCTTTCGATATTTGGTTCATACCCCTAACTTTGGGTTGTGGTACCCAAAGGGGGCTAGCTTTGATCTCATTGTTACACTGATTTAGATTGGGCAGAAGATAAAGTGGAGAGAAAGTCTACTTCTGGTGCTTGTCAATTTCTTGAGAGGTCCTTGGTGTGTTGGTCCTCGAAGAAGCAAAACTGCGTGTCCTTATCCACTGCCGAAGCTGAGTACATCTCCGCCGCGAGTTGTTGTGCTCAATTACTATGGATGAAGCAAACCTTGAAGGATCTTGGACTCTCTTTTGACAAGGTGCCACTTTTGTGTGACAATGAGAGTGCTATTGCTATTGCTCACAACCCAGTTCAACACAACAAGACCAAGCACATTGAGATTCGTCATCATTTCATTCGGGATCATGTTGCTAGAGGAGACATTTCTTTGGAGTATGTTCCTACCAAGGCCAATCTTGCGGATCTTTTCACGAAGCCTCTTGATGAAGCAAGGTTTCGGGAGTTGAGGCATGAACTAAATATCATTGATTCAAGCAACGTGACTTGAGTATCTTGCGCACATACCCGGGTCTCAAAGGATATCTTGTTTGGAAGTACGCATGGTTTTAGGGGTAGTGTGGTTCCTCCAATGAACCATCACTCCTCATATTATGCACACATTAATGTATTCATTCTCTATGGTCTCTCAAGGAGACAATTTGAGCTTAAATGATGAGTTTTGGTAATGAACCCAAGATACATCTTCGCGGTTTCAAGCCAAGTATACTCATATATGGTGGCCTAGGCCACCGACTTTCTGCTGTTTGACTCGCAGTCGTTGTTTTGAGTTTATTCTTTCGGGTGGTTCTGTTTCTTTTCAGTTTTTGCTCAAGGTCGTTTTTCCTTGCCAATTATAATCTGGAGTTTGCTTTCTGGGAATCATCGGTAGTTCCGGTATGAACCGGTACTACCGGTCAGGGCTAAATTTTCTCTGAGAAATTACGCCTTGATCGGTGGTATCTTCTCCCAGAACTACCGGTGTCGTCGGTAGTTCCGGCCTCTGGCCGGTACTACCGGTGAAAGGGGCTCCCATTAAGTGACGGGCCAAGGGGGCACGGGGTCATCTTCCCCACTTGCCTCCCCTTGACCCCATCTCAACACCCCAAGTTCTCAAGGAGCACTCCACGGTGACGCCGCCGGCCACACCGATTCCTGCCGTCCCTCATCAGATCGGCTCCGTGGGATTCTTCCCATCCTCGATTCCCTGCCATGGACCCTGGTATTTGCTCCTCTCGTGCTCCAATCATGGAGATCTAGTCACTTTTGTGCTTGAGTAGGACATGCCATGTCTAGGGCTATTCTTTGGCTAGAACTTCAATGGGGAGTCTTCGTAGGGATAGGATTCTACTTTAGATTGTTTTGCCTCAGTACATAGTCTAGATGTCATCGATTTGTGCATCGAGTTTCGTCGAATCTGGGATTTGGACCCAGTTTTTGAACTGCCCTGTTCGTGCCCTGATCGGTACTACCGGTGCGGATTCGCCGGTACTACTACCGGTGAGGCAGCGGTAGTACCGCCCAGGGGCAGGGCATGACCGGAACTTCTGGTGCATTCCATGCGACCGATAGTTCCGGCCGCCAGGCGGAACTTCCGATGCACCAAGTTTTGATATCTGTCTCTGTACCGTGTCAATACAGTCTAGTTGCTTTCGTTTTTCTTTGACCTTGTGCACTTATTCTCTAGTTCCTCCTTTCTATTTGCTTTTCTCTCAGGGCAAGGGGGTTCCCGTGGCAGATCCAAGCGGTCTCGTGCTCCTTCTCGTGGACCGTCAGAGCTTGATGACGATGATCTTGAGGTTGTGCGCCCTCCCAGTCAGACTGCTCGTCAGAAGGCTGCAGCTGAGCGTCGTGCTGCTGCTACGGAAGGCAAGAGGCCTGTTCTAGCAAGTCAGAAGAAGACCACCTCTGGGCCGGATTCTAGCAAGAAGAAGATTTCCTATTGGCCGCAGCTTGCTTATGAAGAGTTTCGCAAGATTGATCCCTACGTTGTTCCTCGAGACCGCCTGGCTCAGGATCCTTTCTTCCACACAGTGCGTCAACAGGAGATCTATTCTGAGGTTTATGCTACTAAGAAGAAGAATGTGTGTGCTCCTCAGAAGCACATCAACATTGCAAAGATGGAGAGCAACCCTGAGTACTTTGGTGAAGCTCTTGATATGTGCAGGAGGTTTGGACTCATCAAGCTGATGCAACACCGTGAGAACTTTGATGAGAGGGCCATTGCTCAGTTTTACTCCACTCTCTACTTTGATACCGACCCTGATGATCGAACCATGAACTGGATGACCCAAAACCACTATATGTCTGCTAAGTGGTCTGAGTTTGCCGCCCTTCTTGGCTACCCTATTCAGGAAGGAGGCCGTCGTGCCAATGGGTGGTGGGTGCATAGGGGGAAGGCCTCCGAGCCGGAAGTTCTTGAGCCTCTTTACATTGAGGGTCGTGGTGTTGCTGGAAATGTTGCCCATCTCCTTCCCACCTATGACATCATGCGCAAGGTCTATCAGAACACCATTGCTCCCAAGGTAGGTAACTTTGATCAGCTTCACGCCTTCCAGATTGATCTCATGTTTCAGACTTACCGCCACAGAAACTCTCATGAGCCCCTTGATGTTATGGATTACATCTTTGAAGAAATCTGGTCCGCTATGATTGAGAAGAGGTCTTGTCCATATGCTCCGTACATTCAGACTCTTATCAATGCCAAGTGGAGGGACGCGGCTGGCTCTATCTACCCTCAGGATGTTCTCACTATTCATGAGGAGAAGACTCTCCGTGTAATGAAGCACAAGCCACCTTGCTCTCAGGCTGAAGACGACGTTGCTGCTGGTAGGACTGCTTTGGATGCTAGCGATGGGGACCCTGCTGAGGCTTCTCCTCCACCCCGACTTGTGAGGCAGACCTCTTGGGCTAAAAAGCTGCTGAAGAAGGTGAAGAAGACTTTCTTCTTCATTCAGGACCATGAGTATCAGTCCTATGTTGCTCAGAGGCACAGTGTTCGCCGGGAGAAGGCCATCATGAGGAAGCTTGATATTCCTGTGTCACCTGAGTCTAGCTCCATCACCGTGCCCAAGGATGAGTGGATCAACACACATTGCAAATGGACTGATAGTGATGATGATGAGCCAGAGGTCTCCAGTCAGTTCCCGCCCGCTTGGAACACTGCCTCTTGGGACCGCGAGCCGCCTCCTCCGTTTGTTGGTGGGTGGGCCGCGTAGTTTGGCTTCTTTGTCCCTTTTTTGCGTCTTGATGCCAAAGGGGGAGGAAGTGCTCCGTTAGGATCTCGAGATTTGCATGGGTCGTGTCACGAGCTTGCTTTTTCTTTGATCCTTTTATGCTCGTGCACACTTTATTCCGTTTTGTAATGGTTGTGGACCTCCGTTATTGTCTGTGGACCTCTTGTATCTTGTGTGGTTGCTACCTTGTTGGTGAATCTATGTGGTAAGGTATCTCTATGGATTCTCCTAAGGTTTTGTGGTGGGCTATTCTTGATTGTCGAATCTTTGTCTCACCACAATTGTGTTGGTGCAAGGTATGAGCTCCACTCTTTTCTCGGTTGGGAGAGCTCCCTCCCATGCTTCTGGGGGAGCCTCTTTCACTTTTAGTTGTATTGCCTCTTTGTGCAAATCTTGTGGAATTGTCATCAAGCACCAAAAAGGGGGAGATTGAAAGGATTATTTTATCTCCGTATTTTTTTGGTGTTGATGACAACTCCTTTTGTGGTTTAACCGTTTGTCCGAGTTTCAGGTTATCTTCGGACGTGTTCGTGGATGTTGTCTCTCAAGGAAGAGCTTGTAGTCGATAGCTTTTATTTTTCACTTTCTCTTGTTTTCTTTATAGGCTACCGTACTATCAAGAGGGAGTCCATCTAGGAAGGTTGTGGGAAATCAATATTTCATGCACAGACCATATATGCACATCCACAGCCATCCCAGTTTTCGAGTGAGAGAGAGTTTTCTGAGCTGTTGGAGGGGCTTTTGCCCTGACCGGTAGTACCGGCCAGGCGGTGGTAGTACCGCCCAGGTGTTTTCCCAGGGTTGTTCGAGCAGTACTTCCGATCGATGATCTGGTCATATTTCTGACGCTGGGCAGTGCGGTTCAGATAACCTTCTGCCTCGCACTGCCTATTTGGCGGAAATAACGTCGGATCTTGGACCGGTAGTATCGGCCTGACCAGCTCCTACCCCCTTGAGCGGTAGTACCGCTCCCTCATTGGAAGTACCAGCCAGGCGGCAGTAGTACCGCCCAGGGATTTTCCCAGGGCTGTTCGAGCAGTACTTCCGATTGAAAATCCGGTCATATTTCCGACGCTGGGCAGTGCGGGTCAGATAACCTTCTGCCTCACACTGCCTATTTGGCGGAAATAATGTCGGATCTTGGACCGGTACGGCCTGACCAGCTCCTACCCCCTTGAGCGGTAGTACCGCTCCCACACCGGTAGTATCGGCCAGCTTCGGGGACCGGTAGTTCCGGTCGATTCGATCATATTTCCGCATTGGGCGGCGGGTCGATAACCTTCGCCTGACCGCCTATTTGTAAAATAACGCTTAACTTGGATCAGTACTACCGGCCCGTTTGGGTCCACCAACAGTCGTATGACCATTACGTGGCCTGGGCTGGTCCGGTGTTTGGTCGCTGTTTGCATACTACCAGTCGTCAACCGTTAAATGATGGCGCCGGGCCGGCATTTTCGCCTGCTTGAAGGGGTGCTATTTAAAGCCCCCTTCTTCCTCCTCCAACCTTCTCTCTTTGTTCTCTCTCTCCACCATTTTCACAAGAGCTTGACTTTGCTAGATCTCTCTCCCTACCCACTCAAATCTCTTGATCTTTTGAGGATTGGGAGAGGTGACCTAGATCTACACCTCCACCAAAGGAATTTTGATTTCCCCCACTCATCCTTCGTGGATTTCGTTTCTTGGGTTCTTGGAACTCTAGACGGTGTAGGGCGTCCTCGGAGCTGGGGCATTTGTTGTAAAGCTCCGAGCTGTCGTTGAGGGCCTTCAATTGAGTTGTGAAGCCTCCCCTCAACCTCGTTGTAAAGGTTTTCGGTTGGCGCCTTCAAGGTCACCGGTTAGTGGATTGTGAGGCCACCTTTGTGGTGGTGCTCACCGGGGAAGAAGGTGAGGCCTTTGTGGCGCTCGGGAGACCTTGTGTGGCCCCGACACCTCTCCAACATAGACATAGCTTCCTTGGAAGTAAACTACGGGAATTACATCCTCGTGTCCCCTTGCCGGTTCTTTCGCTCCACTCCTTTACTTCTTGCATTTACTCTCTTGTTTTCCTTTGTGCTCCTTGTCATTTAGGGTGTTCACGTAGTTGCATCTCTAGTGAACCTTACGTTGTGCTTAAGCCTTAAAAGTGGGATAAAATAATAAAAAATGGTAGTCTCCTATTCACCCCCCCCCCTCTAGTCGACCTAAGTTGGGCCTTTCACCCTTGATTTTCATATTGTTGATATGCCTCGAGATTCTTTTTGCCATATTCTTTTAGGTAGGCCTTTTATTTCCATCACCAAAGATCAAGTGGATAATCAGAAGGAAACCATTTCACTGAAGTTTGGAGAAGAAGAAATGACATTCCACTTTGCCAAACTAAAAAAGAGGCCATATGAAGTGGAGGATATCAAGGAAGAAAAGACGATTGTCGAGCTAGCGGCAATTCATTTCAGTACTCCACAAGATGAACTCGAAAGGAGTTTGATTAATTGGGAAGAAGCACTAGATGATGAGAAGAAAGAAGACATGGATGATTACCTTGATTCAATTCTGGAAGCACAAAATCCACATGACTATGAAGAACTGGCAAGAACAGGAGATGAAGAACCTCCACCAATAGAATTGAAAAAACTTCTAGACAATATCAGGTATGAATTTTTGGATAATGAAAATAAATGTCCTATTATTATTAGAAAGAATCTATCATAAAATGAAACGAATAAACTAATTTCAGTTTTGGTTAAGCATCGTGAAGCCTTTGGATATACATTGAGTGATATTAAAGGAATAGATTCATCTATTGTAACACATAAGATTACCATGCTTGATGATGCTGAACTTGTAGTAGATACACAAAGAAGGCTTAATCCTAAGATGAAGGAAGTAGTAAGAAAATAAGTTATACGCTTACTTGATGCTGGTATAATATATCCTATTTCTGACAGTAAGTGGGTTAGCCCGGTTCATTGCATACCAAGACAAGGTGGTCTTGATGCTGCGATGAATGAGCACGATGAGCTAGTTCCTGTGAGACCAATTGTAGATATCGTATGTGCATTGATTTTAGGAAACTAAATCGTGAGACACAAAAGAATCATAAGCCTATACTGTTCATGGATAAGATTCTAGAAAGACTTAGTAATAATTCTTATTTTTGTTTTCTTGATGGTTATTCTGGATATTCTCAAATTTCCATACAGCCGGAAGATCAAGAGAAAACAACTTTTACTTGTCCTTATGTCACATATGCTTATAGATTAATTCCATTTCGCTTATGTACTGCATCAGCAACTTTTCAGGAATGTGTTCTAAAGACTATGGATTTTGTTGAGAAGACTATGGAAGTTCTAACAAACGATTTTGTTGTTTGTGGAACAACTTTTGATAATTATCTCTACAATCTGACTAGAGTTTTGCAAAGATGCAGGCAATCAAACTTGGTTTTGAATTGGGAGCAATGCTGTTTCATGGAAAGAGAAGGGAAAGTTTTCGGGCACAAGGTTTTAGAGAAGGGAATAGAAATAGATAAAACTAATATAAATGCTATAGAAAATCTCCCTATACCTTAGGACATTAAAAGCTTAAAAATGTTTCTGGGACATGCAGGATTTTATAAGCGGTTTATAAAAGATTTTGCTAAACTAGCTATGCCCCTTACCAATCTTCTTGACAAAGAAACTCCATTCTATTTAGACCATGACTGCATTGCTGCTTTTGAGAACCTTAATGATAAACTAGTTTCCGCACCTATCATGCAACCTCCAAAGTGGGATGAACCATTCGAAATCATGTGTGATGCTAGTGATTATGATTTAGGGGTTATGTTAGGACAGCGAGATGGAAAGAATTTAAATGTTATTTACTATGCTAGTAGACCTCTTAATAAGATTCAGAAACATTATGCTACTATAGAAAAAGAGTTTCTAGCTATAATTTTTGCTTGTGACAAATTTAGATCTTACATAATTAATTCTAAGGTAATATTTATACGGATCACCAAGCTTTGTGTAACCTTCTTGTGAAAAAGGATGCTAAGCCCAGGTTGATTATGTGGGTTTTATTACTACAAGAATATGATTTGCAAATAGTAGATAGGAGGGGTAAGGATAATCCGGTAGCATATCATCTCTCTAGGATGGAGGGAATAATTAATGACCCCGTACCTATTAATGAATCATTTCCCGGAGAATATTTAGCAAAGGTAGAGATTGTTGATCCATGGTATGCAGATTATGCTAACTATCTAGTAACAAAATTTTTACCTCCTGGTTTGTCAAGAAATCAAAGAATGAAATTCTTTAATGAGCTTAAATATTACTTTTGGGATGATCCGTATCTATATCGTCATGGACTTGACGGAATGATTCAGAAGTGTGTTCCTAATCACGAAATGAATGCTATATTGAAGGCTTGTCATGACATTCCATATGGAGGGCATCATGCAGGTAAAAGAACTATTGCAAAGGTACTTCAATACGGATTTTGTTGGCCCACCTTGCTCAAGGATGCACAGAGGTATGTGGAATACTGTGATGCTTGCCAAAGAAGAGGTAATATAGGTAGGAGACAAGAAATGGCAATGAATTACAGTCTAATAATTGAACCCTTTGATGTATGGGGAAAGGATTACATGGGGCTATTTACAGAGTCAAACAGTTATACTCATATTCTTGTTGATGTTGACTATGTTACTAAGTGGGTTGAAGCTATCCCAACAAATCATGCAGATGCAGCTACCTTAGTGAATATGATTAAGGATGTCATATTCCCTAGGTTTGGAGTTCCTAGATTTTTAATTACTGACAGTGGTTCTCATTTTATGAAAGGGACTTTCAGGAAAATCCTCAGCAAGTATGGAGTAACTCACCGTGTTGCTTCGCTATATCATCCCCAAACAAGTGGTCAAGTGGAACTCTCAAATAGAGAACTGAAGACCATACTCGAGAAGACGATGGACAAATCAAGGAAGGATTGGTCATACAAGGTAAACAACACTCTATGGGCATACCGTACTGCATATAAAAATCCAATGGGTATGACACCTTATAAGATGGTGTATAGTAAGGCATGTCATTTACCATTAGAACTAGAACACCAAGCTTTTTGGGCAATCAAGAATCTAAATTACGATCTCAAAGCAGTAGGGGAAAAGCGTTTATTAGATATGCATGCTTTAGATGAGTTTAGAAGTGAATCCTATGATAATGCTAGGTTTTTTAAGGAAAAGATTAAAAGATGGTATGATAGAAAAATAGAGAATAAATTTTTTTAAAGTGGAGGCAAAGTGTTTGCTCTATAATTCTCGTCTTAAGTTGTTTCCAGGAAAACTCAGGTCAAAGTGGGAAGGTCCATATGTAGTTGAAGAAGCCTATTCGTCAGGAGCGGTGAAGCTCCAAGGAAAAACACCCTCTCTCGCATGGGTGGTAAATGGACAACGCTTGAAGCATTATCGGGTGAAAAAAGATATAAGTGCGATCACTATCGAATTGAGCACCCCCGAAGAAGTGATAAAGCGAAAATATACAAAGAACAACAATTACAAGAAGAATGGAGTCAAGACAGAATGAGCATTACTACGGTCAAGCTATTGACCATCAAAGAGCGCTTCATGGGAGACAACCCATGTCAAATAAAGGTTGAGTAAGTTTTTAAAATTCTCAGTTAAAGTCTAGATTAAGTATTGTTTTAATGAAAATTATTCATGCTCTAGCAATGAAGAAGGAAAATGGATGATGCCCAAATTCGTCGAAAGTCTAAGTTGACATTTCTCTGTCAAAACTCCATATTTTGTTAAGTTTGAGATTAATAAAGAATACTTGGAGAAGCAAAAAAAATTGGTGAACACAGAAAGTTTAACGACCAACTATACAGCGGGAATAAATATTCCAGCCATATAGTTTCGGCTGTATAGTTGTTGCGATAACAACACTTCCGTCCTCGAAAGGTACTGAGATTTTAACGACCAACTATATGGCCGGAATTAAAAATTCCGCCCATATAGTCGCGGTCGTATAGTTATCGGCCCTTCTCCAAATATTTTGTCGAGGAAACAGAGAGTTTAGCGACCAACTATACGGCCGGAATTAAAAATTCCGCCCCTATAGTTGCGGTCGTATAGTTGTGTACACCTTTTCCAAAATAATTTCTGGAATACTGATGTAACACCCCAGTTTTAGATAATCACATTTAGGGCATTGTCTGTGCATTCATGAGTATCATCCCTTAAATTGCATGCAAAGAAATAATGTAAAACCCTAAAACCCTAGCTATTTTCTCTCCCTCTTGAAATCAATTCAAAATGGGTTTGAATATTTTCAAAACCACCAAAATAGTGGAGCCCAAACTGAATAAAAGGGCCCTGCAATATCTTATATAGTTTACAAAAGTCTCTGGTATTTCAAAAGTATAGAAAACATATTTGAAATGAAAATACAAACTGAATAAGAGAAAACAGTTTTGGAAAATGTTTTCAGGAAAAAAATGGAGCCAACAGCTAAGCAGGCCGGCCCATCTCTCCTCCCTCTTTTATCTCGCTACCAACTGCAGCCTAAGAATCGCCACGGCCCAAGACACACCTGCTCAGTGGCCCATCCCTAGTCCTCGTCTTCCCGCCTCCAAGCTCTTTGGCGTCATGCCGACACTATCGATCTCTGCCAAGGTTTCTGCCGTCCGTCGAGATCCTGGAGGAGATAAGACCTCGCCGCGCACGTCTATTCCCCCTCGTCCTCATCCCCTCCCCCTCGCGTGCTCTCTTTCCCTCTCTGTACCGTGCCGGGCCGAACCCTAGCCGCCCCAGTCGCCGTCGAGCCCCGCCACTTCGAGCCTCCCCATGCCTCGCCGACGCCCTTTGGAGCTTTACCTCGTCGAGTTATTCTTCCTCACCAACGGAATCGAACTCGGGAGCCTCGAATCGCCTGCATCGCAGCCGTATCTCCCGTCTCCGACAAGCACCACCGTTGTTCATGTCGTCGCCCCTGTCCGCCTACGGCCTCACCGTCACGTTATTCAGCTTCAGGATGAGAACCCGATTCTCCTCGACCCCTTCTCCCGCTCTCTCGCGTGCTGTAACACTCCGCCACCATAGCTAGCTGAGCCTCGCCGTTGGACGTCGTCGTGCCCCTCGCTCCGGTGATCAAAACCCAGCCACGCCGCCCTTTCCTGGTTCACCCTGTCGTGCCGAGTCGGATGTGCCTACTCCCACAGTCCCACGTGCACCCTAGCACCGTTGCCGGTGACCACCTGACGGTGGCCACCGCGATGACATCACCGTGACATCGTGATGACATGGCCCGTGGGGCCGTTGACCGGTCTCTACCAACGTGGCACCTGACGTGGACAATACCCCACCTGTCTGTGCCTGAGTCTAGATCCAGTGGTGGTGTAAAAAGAGTTAATGCTCACGTTGACGTCAGCCATGGGTCATGCTGACGCAATAAAGCATTTATAATAGTTTAATAATTTCAAAAAAAAGGATAAATCTTATAAAATTAATAAGTAATTATTTATAACTCAGAAAAATGTGTATAATATAACAAAATGTTTAGAAATATAAGATCTATCTGTTTAAACTATAATCATGCATTGTTCAACAATTTTAATTGCAAGTTTAATTAGAGAACTAAATGAACCCCCGCGGGTGATTCCGGGGTCTCCCCTATTCTAGGGTTTGTGCCCCTAGGATCCCTTTTAAATTGCCAAGCATGTTTTAGGGTTACGTTTCAACTCTAAATAACTTGTCATATCATCATCCTTGCTTGAGCATTGCATCGATGCCATGTGTTGATTGTTTCCCTTTCTTTCCGGTGTTTGCTTCTTTTCGGTAGAATATGATATCGAAATCAAGATCAAAGACCGAGATCAACGCCATCAAAGACCGATGAACAATACTTGATCAACTGTAATCAAGTCAAGACCAAGTCTTCTGAAGATCTATATCTGGGTATCAACAAACAACGCAAGCATAGCCCCACCATTATACAATCCTATGGTTTCAAAAGCATTTCAATTCTTGCCATGATGCATACGATTATATTGTGGTCTTTTATCGATAGATAGAGTACCCTATATGTTGCATTACTCCCTTGAGATCATATTACCTGATCCACTGCTCCTGGCATAACTAGGTTTGGCTTGTGTGAATTGCTAGAGCTTTTATCTGTGTCTTTCTTAGCCATGCTTAGCTATTAGTGTTGGTCATCCAGATGATGTATCAGATGCAGAGAACCTAGTATGATAGGAGAACAAGGTATACTGATGAGGTAAGATCAGTGGTAAAGGTTAAATATGCTAAGGCTTGATGAGGTAAGATTTTGGAAATGCATGTGTTAATAAATGCCCATGGTCATTTACAATTGTTTTCACAATAATAAACATGGCATTTAATACCCATGCATGGGCCATGCAAATCTCACCATCATTCCCTCCTTTGGGTTTTTCATGTATTTTTGCAAGTGAAACATGGATCTTTGAGAGTTTGTTCATGTTGGCCCTATTCTTTTGCTTGTGACCTTAAAACCTCACCTTCCTCTCTTTTCCACCTCCTTCCAAGCTTAATCATTGGTGATCTTAGCTAAGCCCTACCCTAAACCCCCTTTCTCTATTTCTATCTCTAACCCTACCACCACCATGATCTACCCCAAACCTAAACCAAACCCTAAACCAAACCCTATCCCGAGCCCTCTCCTCTCACCATGCCGAGCCTCCCCTTGCAGGCCCCACCTGGCCACCCTGGCCCCACCTAGCTACCCGAAACCCTAGCCCTAGCTAAACCTAACCCGAGCCCCATCTAACCTAACCCGAGCCTCCTCTCTCTCTCTCTACTCTAACTCCCCTCCAGCCCGAGCCTCCCCACCGTCCCTGTCGTCCCCACCTGGCAGCCCTACCTGCCTGCCCTGGACCAGCCCCAGCCAGCTCGACCACGTGATCGAAGAGTAGAAAGAAAAGGGGCACCCGAGCCACCTTATCTACCCCTGCCTCGCCTCTCTCCTCTCTTTTCCTCCTTCCCCACGGCTCCTCTACATCGCCAGATCTACCCCAGATCGCTGCCTTCCTCTCCTTCCTCTCCCTGGCCCAGCTCTGCTGAAGTCGCTGCCTACCCTGCTCCTCGTTGCTCGGCCGGCGAGCGTCGAGGTGACCTGGAAGACCAAGGGACCCCTGCTTCGCCCTGCATCGCCCAATACACGCCTGCGAGGAGGAGGCGACCCCAGTACGCGGTATCACCAGCGCGCACTCTGCAAACCCTAGATCGCCGGAGCGTCTGCTTCCTCGTCGTTCCGACGAATCCCAAGCCGATTCACCACCATCAACCTCCCCTGGGTGAGTACCTCGTTCTAACGGACATCTCCTTTGTTGTTGCCATGGTCTATGCTCGCCGGAGTATTCGCCGAACGCCCTCCGTGCACGGCAGTGAAGTTGTTCATGAGTCGATCGCGCGCAGAGGCTTAGCTAGGCCTCGCCCGCTCCTCTGTCACCATCCTATAGCCATCCGCACTGGCTACCACCCCCAGCACTCGCCCCTCAGCCGAGTTTCACGCCACGGCGCTCCGCGCGGGCGGACACCGATCTGTCGCTCGGTGTAGAGAAGAACAACAGTACAGGGCCGTTGCCACTTTACACTTAGCCCCCCTTTTTTTTAATTCCTGAACCCGCGCTCCCTCTAGGCCCACTTGTTAGCCTCCCATGGCGTTTTTGCAAAAAGGGGCCGCAGCTTCGTTTCTCTCAACCCGCAGTCCCGCATGCGCCGCGTGGCACCCGCCTCTTCAACCACTGGCGTGTGGGTCCGTTTGACCACCGGCCCCATCTGTCGGTCTCACGGGCTAGCCGAACCTGCGGTAGGAAAAGCCCCGCGCAGCCTCTGCGTTCCACCTACTGCTGAGTCAGCGCAAGGCCCACCCGTCAGTGTCAGTGGCTGGTTTTGCCTGAGTACAAAATGTTTTCTGCTTGACTGTTTAATTTAAATCCTTTTCAAATTTGTTTTAAATTCAAAATTCAAATCTGTTTCCAAATAACTTTTGAAATATAATTCCAAATTAAACATGTGATATATGTTTTGAAATCAGAAAAATGTGAGGAATTCAAATCTTCCATTCAAAATATATTTTGAACACTTTAATTTTTGAGTTGATTAAAATTACAAATAAAATACCCTTTTCCTTAACTAATTAATAACTTTTGTTTTATAACTCCAAATTTGACAAATAATATGTCTAAAATGATTAGCTCGACGAGACCTTTCTGTTTATGCATTCCTTGTTCTGAATTGCAGCATGCATCATATAAATATAAAGTATACAGCAACTTATTTGAGTATAAAATGTGACTAAAACTCCATAAAATGCCTTATTCTTGTATTCCACACCTCACCCATGCCATGCTACTTTATTGCCATGCAAATTGTGCATCATTCATCATGGCATGATTGTTTGCTTGTCGCATTTTATTCATATGCTTGTGCACTTTATTTATGTTGGCCCTTGTTTGTTTGGTACTTCTTCGAATAGACGCTGAGCAGGGGATATATCAAGAAACCCAGGAGCACTACCCAGATCCATCCCTCGCTTCAACTGAGATGCCAGGCAAGCACTACCACATGCTTGCATATATATAGTACCTATTGCCTCTATCTTATTCTTGCAGCATTGAGTCGTGATTGCATTAAACTGAATCCCAAGTGCTGCATAGCCTTTACTTTTAAACCCCACCGAAGCTTGTTCCTCCATCCCATGAGCCATTACTACAGGAGTTGTTTGAGCCATGCGGGTCGTAGAACAGCATGTGTAGGGTATGTGAGTGTCTGATGGATAACGAGGTACCTAAACAACTTAACCTGAGTAGTAATGGGACAACTAATGAAAGTGGCATCGGTGAGCAATATCTGCTATTTGGTTTTTCATGCTCACTTGTGTCCCGTAGGACCCCAAGTACTGGATTCCTGTTCCTTGAATATTCGCGCTATCCACATCCGGGAGGCTTATGAACCCCCCTGAGCCAGAGCTTGATTCATTCTTATTTCTTGGGGCCACAATTAGTTTGGGGCTTTATTACTATCCTGTACTTATGCCATGCTTTACTGCGTTATTTAAGATTATGCGTGGATCACCTATCTTTGTTAGGTCCGTGACACGTTTTATTGTATCGACAAGCCCAGTCACACTTTCGGTTCCCGATCGTTTACTGACCATTCTAAACCTTGAGTCCGTCTCGGAGCCAACTTTGTTGCGGGTAGCTTAATGGGGTGGCCCTGAAATATTTATGAATCCTGTGATCGCTTTGTCGTGATCGCCTCGTTGGGTTTTGATTTGGTTTTTCCGAGGTTGATCAGTGTGTGTTGTTATTTGTGCACCCTGCGGTAAAACTGTCTGAAAGCCGTGTCCGCGGTTATGGACGACTTGGAGCACAGTTTCTCGATCATAGACAAGTATAACTAAAGTACCGCTTTTAATTTGACTAAGTACCTGACTAGTAATAGTGCAACACTCATGGAATGGATAATAAAACTGCCAACGGATAGGGTTGTTCGTCCGCTTCCTGCTGGTTAGGAGGAGGATGGATATGTTAATATTCGTTATAACTGTTGTTATTAATTCACGGACATCCGTCTATCTCTGGTTAGGCGGATGGTTAGCAGTATCTATAGAATTGTTAGGTATTATCTTTTCTCGCAATTCGTCACCCAGGTTGTGTCCCCTTTAGAGGCATAAAGACTTGCTGAGTACCCCTAGGGTCTCACACGATAAATTGTTTGATTCAGATGAGCAGTAAACTCGCAAGATGGATCTGGGTGGAAGAGACAGACGATGTTGGCAACGATCATTCGTGTAGAGATTCGAACGGGATCCGTGAGATCGTAGGCGGGATGTGTTTATTTATGGGGCATCTTATGCCGATTTGCTTCTTATCCGTACTCAGATCTTGTTTTCCGCTTCCGCCTGATACTCTGATGTTTGATGTATGAGGAGATATCCTAAACTATTATATCTATCTAGGATATTTGGATCTTGCCATATGGCGTTGCAATATTTCTATTTCTTTTAGATGGAATGGCTCTGAGGACTGTTGTATGGTGGCTTGCATACATACTCATTTGTGTATGTAGTTGATCCCTTCGCCGATTCGCCGCCCGTTCTTGTCCCGATGTTTGGAAATGGTTAGGACGGCGAAAGGTTCACTGTGAGTGGCATTTGGGCCCCATACTATTTTAACCATTTCCGCTCATCCAGGCTTGTAACTAGGAGCGTAATTCACCGAGGTAGTTACAATTGGTATCAGAGCCATCCCGCCCTTCAGGGTCTCAGCCAAATGGTCGTTGTCAGTCTAGCAAATATTTTGGTAGCTATGTATACTAGGGAAAAACAAAACGCGAGAGTAGGATTGCTTCCACTTTTCTTCTTACCCACCCACCCACCCTTTTCTGGTAAGGAAGTGTAACGTTTTCAATCCTCTTCTTAAAATTCAAACTAGGATTCACGTGTTCTGGGTTTCCGTAGTACCATAGAAAGTGTGTGTGTGTAATTCCTTGTCTATCTGTTGCATCCAATTTGTTATCAAAATATGCCTTTGGTTATCAACTTGGTATACTCCATCTTGTGCTTTTGAAAACCGGCGCGATCTATCTGACTCCTTGTTAACCGGTGCCATCTTCTTAAGGGTGTCCTTCCTTCTAGCAACTCCACATTCTGTGAAACCATCAGTTGCTAATCTCTACCTGATAAGTGATTTTGCGCATCTATTGGTATTTTAACGCCGAAAAATGCGGAACATTTTTCTTTCATACATCTGTGTTTCCACATTCCTTTTCAGTCATGTGTGAAACATTATCTATCTCCCTTTTATCAGCATGTCCATGCTAACTCATTCTTTTGTCACCGGCGCTTAATCCTGGAGTTTCTTTTCATCTCCAATTCTCTTGGGCTAATTACATAACATGTGTCGATCCGATGCTGGTGATTGTAATTTGGTTCTCGGCATAGCTATAGGACACTTATCATGAGTGGAATATGGAAAATGCTATCAACACTATCCTCCAAATGGTGACGGTTATCTCCTGTGATTTTGAGTACACCGTGATCATATCTATGCATATTCAAGCATCTTTGGCAATCCGGAGTTTCTCAAAGCACTACGGCGGTCTATCATCTGTCCATCATGCTGCACATCTTTTTGAACTCCATATCTGCAAAATTCTCTTTGAGACGAGGGAATTGCATCTTTTCGCCTCTGGTAGCTTTGCTTAAGGTTTGAGCTATCATCGGTTCTTATCCAAGATCTCTTTATCTTTGTAACCGGTGATCCAATCGACCATGTGAACCAGGTGACATCTCTTTTTCTTCCGAAGGACCAGATAATCTATTCTTCCAGTGCATCTTCTTCAACACGAACCCGTGCTCTTAATATTGATCTTTCTAAGAGCGTTGAGCTCAGGAAGTGTTCGAGCATTTGTTCGTTTCTCCCGCCTCTTGAACTTGATATTCTGGGAATATCCTGTTAATCCATGGTGGTATATGTTGATAATATGCTTGCCTATTCCATATCAATGGAAGGACATGGAAGATCATCTGTGTCTCTTTCTCTCAAGCTTCGTGAGCACTGCCTGTGTGTAAAGTCTCAAAGTGAGAACTCTGACTTTTTGAAGTCACCTATCTCGGCCACATCCTTCTGCTAAATAGATCGCTTCGATTCTGGAATCAGCAAGTTCATTGTTAATTTCATATTCTATCTTCAATCAAACCCGGAGTTTTCCTTGTTGGCAAGTTATCATCGTCGTTCCGCTAAAGATTTTCCTCAAGACCGCTAAATCTCTCTCAATCATTTCAAGAAGAACATGGAGTCCTTTTCACCTCGTTCTCGTCAAGTAATCTCTTGAAACCCTCTCGCTCTATCATCTATGCTCAATCCACCGGAGGCCATGAAGACCTTCCAGATCTTGTATTCCTTCCGTTCAAGTTGGTGCTACCTTTTTCTGTAGCTGTTGAATCTTGCAGTTCTTATCCGTAATCTTCCTTCAAATCTTTCCGGTGGCTTGGTACTTCAGACATGATGACAACATCATCATCTTTATTTATCTTTGAATCCGGCGAATCGTTTGCATCTATCCTTGTTTTCTAACGGAGTTCCATGAGCTCTTCTTATCAATACCTTCAGTCTGTTTCGGTAGTTGGGTTGCATGGTTTTCTTATTCATGTGCGGAGTAATGCTTTCAGTGCGGGATGGAGTAGCTACCATACCACTACTCTTATCATTCGCTCTTGTACATTGAATTGGTGAATCAATGTGATTTCACTCATTCCACGGAAGTTAGAAGTGGCCTTTATCCCTCGATATTTTTACTTCCGTCCTTGTTTTTCCGGAGTGCTCTCTCGAAGAAGGTAATCAATAATCTCTTGTTGGTGGTCTGTCTATTCTAGATGGAGCAAAATCTTCAATTATCTGGTGGAAACAAACGCAAACTCCTTTCGTTCCTCGTCTTTCTACCGATGCTCGGCATCCCCAAACAAGATGAAAGGAAACTATCTCTCTCTTTGTTTCATCAATTCTTTTCGGTGGTAAAGCCAATTATGGTTGAGGCCATCAGCCGCAAATCTATTGCGTTAGCCTCAAGGCTAAAGAAGCAATAAGTATCTCTACAACAAACTCCAGATCCTCCATATTCTTTGCTTCTCAGGATTCCACCACGTTCTGGCTTCACATCCGTTTCTGGAAGTTATATCCGCGCACCTCAATTGCGTGATCCTTGGTTCTTACCGGCGCAACAAGAATCTAATCTGACGATGTCTAACTAAATCTTTCTGTTGATATCAAGGGACTCTATTGTTTGAAGGCAATATTGTTTCTGAACTTCATTTCTCAAATCCGAGAGAAGATACGATGCTAGTGTCATAGTGGTTCAGACCTCTCCAATCTAGCTCTTTTTCTTCCGGCGAGATAAAGATTCATCCTCTCTCGTATCAGTAAATCTTTAATCTTAACGGTGTGTCTTTCTTTATCCATGATACATCATCTTTTCCTTTTCTTTCACAAGTGGTTCTACTCTTTTATCTTGTTTCTTGGGAAACCGGAGCTATGTCCATCCTATCCTTCTTGTCTCACGGCAATCCTTCAACTCTTCTAACCGTTGTTTCTCAAGCAAAACGCAAGACTCGCAACAAGTCTAGCGAGTTTTGCAAGGTGTAGCGGTCGCACCATTCTGTTGTTCATCAACTTGGGAACGTGAGGGTCACCTTCGTTCGAACAACCGCCTCTCCTTGTGTTGTTTTCCTTTTCCTAGGAATCTCGGGGCGAGATTCTTGTTTAGTGGGGGAGAGTTGTAGCATCCCAATTGTCTAACAATTGCAATGCTACTAGCCTAGTCTATATATGCTACCTTCCTATATATAATTGTTGCATCATCATTATATCATTCTCATATCATCATGCCTCCTTGCATTTGAGCATTATATAAAACCCTTTTTGTTTTGGTTCTTCTCTCATATGCATTATTAATTGTATTTGCCTCTTGATATTGTATTTGGTTATTGATATATTGTTTAATGCCCAAGTTGAGTTGGGGGCATATCTTTTATTCAACTCCATCACCTTTCCTTGTCACCACCTTATAATTCCACCATCCAACTAAATATGAGCTTTGCACTTTATTTGGTTTTACCTCTAGCTCATGTGGGTTGGGATGGATCCAACTCTATCTCCACATGCTCTCATATATGCACAATATTGTTTTCACATTATTGGTTTATAAGAGCCACATGGCCACCTTTGCATGCCTTGTGAGTGGAACCCTTTTCTAGCTTCCATATGGAATTGTTTTGGAATAGCAACTCATGTTGGAATATTGTTGTGGATAATAAACACCTAGTGGAATACACACACTAGAATGTCCAATTATATTCAAATATGAGCATATTTCATCCACTCCACATGGGACCCCAACACCACTCTTTTGGCTTGGCCTTATTTCCCTGTTTGGAAATGCATGTGTTAATAAATGCCCATGGTCATTTACAATTGTTTTCACAATAATAAACATGGCATTTAATACCCATGCATGGGCCATGCAAATCTCATCATCATTCCCTCCTTTGGGTTTTTCATGTATTTTTGCAAGTGAAACATGGATCTTTGAGAGTTTGTTCATGTTGGCCCTATTCTTTTGCTTGTGACCTTAAAACCTCACCTTCCTCTCTTTTCCACCTCCTTCCAAGCTTAATCATTGGTGATCTTAGCTAAGCCCTACCCTAAACCCCCTTTCTCTATTTCTATCTCTAACCCTACCACCACCATGATCTACCCCAAACCTAAACCAAACCCTAAACCAAACCCTATCCCGAGCCCTCTCCTCTCACCATGCCGAGCCTCCCCTTGCAGGCCCCACCTGGCCACCCTGGCCCCACCTAGCTACCCGAAACCCTAGCCCTAGCTAAACCTAACCCGAGCCCCATCTAACCTAACCCGAGCCTCCTCTCTCTCTCTCTACTCTAACTCCCCTCCAGCCCGAGCCTCCCACCTCCTCTGGTCCCCACTGGCAGCCCCTACTGCCGCCTGGACCGCCCAGCCCCAGCCAGCTCGACCACGTGATCGAAGAGTAGAAAGAAAAGGGGCACCCGAGCCACCTTATCTACCCTGCCACGGCTGCCTCGCCTCTCTCCCTCTCTTTTCCTCCTTCCCCACGGCTCCTCTACATCGCCAGATCTACCCCAGGATCGCTGCCTTCCTCTCCTTCCTCTCCCGACGACGCCCCTTTCTGCCATGAAGTCGCCATCTACCCCTGCTCCTCGTCGCTCGGCCAGCGTCAAGAGGTGACTGGAAGACCAAGGGACCCTCTGCCCGCCACGCCCGATACATGCCTGCGAGGAGGAGCAACCCAGACTGTGGTATCACCAGTGCGCACTCTGCAAACCCTAGATCGCCGGAGCGTCTGCATCCTCGTCTTTCCGACGAATCCCAAGCCGATCCACCACCATCAACCTCCCCTGGGTGAGTACCTCGTTCTAACGGGCATCTCCTTTGTCGTTGCATGTGCATGCTCGCGGAGTATTTGCGACGCCCTCCGTGCCGCGGCAGCCCGTAGTTGTCTGCAGTCGATGCGCCTCGCAGAGGCTTAGCTAGGCCTCGCCGCTCCTCTGTCACCATCCACAGCCATCCATGCTGCTACCACCCAGCCGCACCCTCGTCCCGATTCGAGCCCCGCGCGCCGCGCTCCGCGTGGGCGGACACCGATCTGTCGCTCGGTGCAGAGAAGAACAACAGTACAGGGCCGTTGCCACTTTACACTTAGCCCCCCTTTTTTTTAATTCCCTGAACCCGCGCTCCCTCTAGGCCCACTTGTTAGCCTCCCGTGGCGTTTTTGCAAAAAGGGGCCAACCCGTTCTCTCAACCGCAGTCTCCCGCGCGCCAAGGTGGCACCGCCTCTTTAACCAATTGGCGTGTGGGTTTGACCGGCCCCATCGCCCATCATGGGTCTGGCTAGCGAAGAAACTGCGGAGAAAAGCCCAGCGACTCTCTGCGTTCCACCTCACTGAGTCAGCGCAGGCCCACCCGTCCAGCGTCGGTGGCTGTTACGCTGAGTACAAAATGTTTTACCTTGTTGTTTAATTTAAATCCTTTTCAAATTTGTTTTAAATTCAAAATTCAAATCTGTTTCCAAATAACTTTTGAAATATAATTCCAAATTAAACATGTGATATATGTTTTGAAATCAGAAAAATGTGAGGAATTCAAATCTTCCATTCAAAATATATTTTGAACACTTTAATTTTTGAGTTGATTAAAATTACAAATAAAATACCCTTTTCCTTAACTAATTAATAACTTTTGTTTTATAATTCCAAATTTGACAAATAATATGTCTAAAATGATTAGCTCGACGAGACCTTTCTGTTTATGCATTCCTTGTTCTGAATTGCAGCATGCATCATATAAATATAAAGTATACAGCAACTTATTTGAGTATAAAATGTGACTAAAACTCCATAAAATGCCTTATTCTTGTATTCCACACCTCACCCATGCCATGCTACTTTATTGCCATGCAAATTGTGCATCATTCATCATGGCATGATTTTTTGCTTGTCGCATTTTATTCATATGCTTGTGCACTTTATTTATGTTGGCCCTTGTTTGTTTGGTACTTCTTCGAATAGACGCTGAGCAGGGGATATATCAAGAAATCCAGGAGCACTACCCAGATTCATCCCTCGCTTCAACTGAGCTGCCAGGCAAGCACTACCACATGCTTGCATACATATAGTACCTATTGCCTCTATCTTATTCTTGCAGCATTGAGTCGCGATTGCATTAAACTGAATCCCAAGTGCTGCATAGCCTTTACTTTTAAACCCACGAGCTTGTTCCTCCATCCCATGAGCCATTACTACGGAGTTGTTTGAGCCATGCGGATCGTAGAACAACATGTGTAGGGTATGTGAGTGTCGATGGATAACGAGGTACCTAAACAACTTAACACAGTAGTAATGGGACAACTAATGAAAGTGGCATCGGTGAGCAATATCTGCTATTTGGTTTTCATGCTCACTTGTGTCCCGTAGGACCCAGTACTTGATTCTGATCCTTGAATATTCGCTATCCACATCCGGAGGCTTATGAACCCCCGAGCGAGCTTGATTCATTCTTATTTCTTGGGGCCACAATTAGTTTGGGGCTTTATTACTATCTGTACTTATGCCATGCTTTCTTTGCGTTATTTAAGATTATCGTGGAGCACTGTACTATTTAGGTCCGTGACACGTTTGGCTGTGTCGACAAGCCCAGTCACACTTCGGGTTCCCGATCGTTCATTGCGTCCACACAAACCTTGAGTCCGTCTCGAGCCAACCGTTGCGGGTAGCTTAATGGGGTGGCCTGAAATATTTCTGAATCTGTGATCGCTTTGTCATGACCGCCTCGTTGGGTTTTGATTTGGTTTTCGAGGTTGATCGAGTGTGTGTTGCTATTTGTGCACCTCGCAGGTAAAACTTCTGAAAGCCGTGTCCGCGGTTATGGGCGACTTGGAGCACGTTTCTCGATCATAGACAAGTATAACTAAAGTACCGCTTTTAATTTGACTAAGTACGACTAGTAATAGTGCAACACTCATGGAATGGATAATAAAGCGCCAGCGGATGGGGGTTGTTAGTCCGCTTCCCGTTGGTAGCGAGGAGGAGGATGGATATGTTAATATTCTTTATAACTTGTTATTAATTCACGGACATCCGTCTATCTCTGGTTAGGCGGATGGTTAGCGTATCTATAGAATTGTTAGGTATTATCTTTTCTGCAATTCGTCACCCTGGTTGTGTCCCCTTTAGAGGCATAAAGACTTGCTGAGTACCCTAGGGTCTCACACGATAAATTGTTTGATTCGGATGAGCAGGTAAACTCGCAAGATGGAATCTTTGGGTGGAAGAGACGATGTTGGCAACGATCATTCGGTGTAGAGATTAGGGAGCGGGATCCGTGAGATCTGTGGGCGGGATGTGTTTATTTATGGGGCATCTTATGCCGATTTGCTTCTTATCCGTACTCGGATCTTGTTTTCCACTTCCGCCTGATACTCTGATGTTTGATGTATGAGGAGATATCCTAAACTATTATATCTATCTAGGATATTTGGATCTTGCCGTATGGCGTTGCAATATTTCTATTTCTTTTAGATGGAATGGCTCTGAGGACTGTTGTATGGTGGCTTGCATACATACTCATTTGTGTATGTAGTTGATCCTTCGCTTTTGCCGATTACGCCCGTTCTTGTCCCGATGTTTGGAAATGGTTAGGACGGCCGAAAGGTCTACCTGTGAGTGGCATTTGGGCCCCACCGTACTATTTTAACCATTTCCGCTCATCCAGGCTTGTAACTAGGAGCGTAATTCACCGAGGTAGTTACAATGAGTCACATAGTCTGGTGTTCCATTCGACATATGCATAGAAAACGTTTTGAAAGATTTGGCGGGTGAAGGTGCATCATAACAGGTAGGTAAGCATGGCCGGGGTTGCTTGGGGTAGATGGCGCCCCTGGTAAACCAACCTTGCCTCACATCTCTAGGGATCGGCTTCGGGATTTGACCCGTTACGGTGGAACCATCCTTAGGGTGTGACTCATGGTCTCGGCGAAAGCAAGGTAAAGGTCATGTCTAACCACCCTCTGCCGGCCTTCCAAGGAAGAGGGCTAATGATCTGGCATTAAGAGTCGGTTAGTACGTGTCGGTAAAGTTGTACACCCCTGCAGGGTTAAATCTTTTCAAAAAGTCGTGTTCACGGTTATGAACGCTTGGTGACCGAATTCTAAGATCATAGAGAACTTTAACCTAATCGTAAAACTTGGCAGATCAACGTGTGCTTAAGGATGCTTCCTCTTGGGTACGAGGGGGCGATCCTAATTGTGAGATGAGGATTACTTTGGTGGATATCAGAATGATGATCAATTCTTCAGAGATGTCGCTCTCTTATCCCTTTTTAAAATATTCTGATTAGACGAGCTTCTTCTACCTCTTGTTTTGTAAACAAAAATGACATTATGCAAAATAACCCCACCGGCCATAAGTCTTGCAGAGTACACCCTGTACTCACTCTTGCTTTGTTGATACTTTCAGAGTAATTGTTCCCCTAAAGACAAGTTTGGTACGACATCGACACAGACAAGTAGCTTGGGGTTCCCGGCTGGCAGCCTGGAATCTATGGGCTGGGACGTCATCATTATGCTTCAGGCCTCTTAAGCCATTTGTTAAGTTTCCTATACTTAATAGCATAATTTGCCTTCCGTTGTTTGATGTTTGTGGTCAGTGACCTCTGCTTGTAATATTTTGGTTCTTCACTCAGTTATGAGCTTGCTGAAATAATTTTTGTGTCACAGGGTTACTGTTGTGTTACCGATTTCCCACTAGATATCCTCGAGCTCTAGGTTAAGCTTATGTCAGACTAACGTTTGTTATTTGTTTAAGCCTGATCCCGGGGGTGTTACAACTGAGAGTTTAACGACCAACTATATGGCCGGAATTAAAAATTCTGCCCGTATAGTCGCGGTCGTACAGTTATTGACCCTTCTTCAAAAAATTCATCAGGAAACAGAGAGTTTAACGACCAACTATATGTCCAGAATTAAAAGTTCCGCCCGTATAGTTCTAGCCGTATAGTTAGGTTCTGTCGTAGATCTAATCTATAGTCGGTTCACAACTATACGGCGGGAGCTATACGGGTTGTGCCCGTATAGTTGCTCGTTACGCAAGACGGCTAGGGTTTTTAAGCCCTCCTTTTAAATCCTATCGCATCTAACCTTTTTCATTACGTTTTTGCAGAGATACAGCCTCCAACCTCGAAAAAATGCTCGCCATCCCTATACAAGCCCTCTAATAACATCATCGCAGTGAAGCCATGCAGCCCTTCCACGTCAACCAGGTATGGAAGAACAAAGATGAGAAAACCGTGAAGAGGATCAAGGTAGCAGAACCTATAGGATCATCGTCATCATCTGGCCTGGAGATCAAGCCTCTCCCAAATTGGGAGGGCCTGTTCCCACAGAGGATGGAGAGGATGAGACAAGCAGAGCAGGGAAGTAACAAGGATGAGTACCTCCCTAATCCTTATCATTACAACATAGGATCCTATTATAAACCTCCTCTTGGTCCATCACCTCTTAAATCTAAGAAGGTGCAGCAAGATGAGATTCATGACAAGATCTGTGAGTTAGAAAAGGCTTGTAAGGCATGCGTTGAAACAATTGGAGAAGGGATTGACTCCTACTAGATGATGAGAAAAGAGCTTGAGAAGAAGGTCGATGCAATCGATGGTAGAGTTGGTTTCTTGATTAAAACTGTCTTTGAATTAACAGATGAGAAGAAATTCCTCAAGAGGAAAATGTTGAAGCTCCAATACACATGGCCAAGATCAGCATTCGCTTTGAAAGCATAGTTAAAGCGGGCAACATAAAGGAAGAAGGCGAAGCTCTATCTACCCAAGAGGAGGAACAGGTATCCACAAGGAGTTATTTGATCCTGCCTAGCTTGATTCCAAGCTTGGGGAGATCTTTAAAGACCTTGTAATCTTTCTTATAAGTTTTATATTGCATTTTATGCATTAGTTCAAACTAGAAATAAAGTTTGCAGCATTAGAATTCCCTTCAGGAATAGCCAATCCCTTTTATGAAATTCTAAGTTTATTATTATACATGGAGCAATATTGAGTTTTCGTTTGCTTTGTTGATATATGAATAGCTTGAGTGTGATTTTACTTGCACTTGATGATAGCAATAGGAGTCTTCCACACCATTCTTATTAATGGAACACATAAAGATAATTTGGTCAATATGATGTAAGTCTATGGTTTGATTCATAAGAAAAATTATCTATACAATTAAGTTGAAAAAGAAACCTTGAACAAAGGAAAATGAAAGTGCTATCTAAATAGAGTGAGAACAAGTCGTGGTAGAATATCAAGTCATAAGAATGCTTCATATACAGTTGGAATTTGATAATTGAGATCGTTAAAACTTTGGATTCCTACATGAAGTGGAATATATGGCTAGCTCCTTTACACAACACTTAAAACAAAAGTGTGAGCATATATGCAAAGGAAAAGAAAAGAAAGAAGAAAAATAGCGAATGTGCAAAGAGCAAATAGGCATATACCACTATATTGTGGTATGACAAAGAGACACTTTTGAGATTTTGAATCCCAAGTGAATACGTTGATCCTAAAACACTTGGGACTACCTCGTTAGCTCATTCGGTTGAACCGAATTCTTTTACATTATGTTGAGATTCATCTTTTATGAACTATTAATAACTAAGGTGTGGAAGCCCTCTAATACTATTCATATGGTTCGACTAAGGTACTATTCATGAACTCATTCCCCTGTATCGTATATGATAAACACATGCTGCAATTACCTCATTTATTTTATCGACTCAACTTCATGAATATGAGGATGACATCCATTAAGCTAAAAACTTGCTCGGGACAAGCAAGAGTCTAAGCTTGGGGAAGTTGATGAGTGCATATTTGCATCATGTTTTACATTATTATTTTGCATTGTAGATGTAGGATTTTGATATTTTTCGGCGCTTGCGCGCATGTTTTATGTCTGTTTTCACCAGGATCAGGACATATGATGGATCCAATGGATACAATTATTGAAGCAGTTGTACCGAGGAGAGAAGGAGTCAAAAACAATGTAAATCGCTTATTTGGGAAATATTAATAATAACAGAAGAAAACCAGAAGCGAACAAGGGAGGCAGAGAGCATAACGACCAACTATACGGCGGGAGAATTTCTTCCGCCCGTATAGCTCCGGCCATATAGTTGGTGCCGCCTCCGCCTCGTCAAATAGTTTCACCCCGTGCAATTGGTTCAGGGAGACGACATACAGAACACCAAGAAATCTCGAAAACCTCACCTCCGAAAGGCATCTAGAGGGGGAACTCGTTCGCCAGGGATCCATCTTCACCCTACGCAGATCCGGGAGGCTAAGGCATCGATCTTCATCAACCACCACTGCATCACCACCATCCTCATCCATCTCATCTACATCTTGTCTAGATCTTGTTGGAATTCCTATACTCTCTGTGGATTTATACAAGTACTATTCATCTATGATTGTTTCCATTACCATTGCAATGATGTTAATTGCCTTCATGTCTGACTCGATCTTTAGTTCTTGGGGAGATGGAGAATCCCTAGCATATGACTGAGATGAGATAGAGATTATTATGTTATACATCATTATGCGTATGTGTTAATTGTCTTCATCTTGATATTAAGGAGAAGTGCAGCTTCTTAATATTTGTCTCTTATGAGGACTCAATGGAGGGGATTACTTGTTAGTAGACGGAGGGATGATAGCGCTTATATAAAGCTGTTGTTATTCCTTACGTACTAACTTGGGGAACCAAGGAGAACTCATCAAGCCATGTCCATGCCACGGGAGAAATCCCTTAATAGCGTGGTAATGTGATGGTTGTCGGTTACTGTCTGCTGTGGTTATGAGGACAATGTGTGCATCGGTTGCTGGAAAATCGTCCATATATGGATCTCCTCCCACATACATCTACACTATGAGAATATTCATTATAATACTCTCGATTACTTAGTCTACATTGCTAGTGGTGTATCCGCTACTCTCTAAGAACGCCTTTTCCCTATTGTAGTTCCAAAGTTCTATTACACACGCGATTCTTACTTTCTGCATTTAGTTTTGCTTTACTTTAAATTACCTTGTTCAACCAAAAACCCCAAAACAACTCTACTTATCTTGCATCTTAAAGTTATTTCTCAAGTACTCTGTTTAGTTATAGTTAAAAGCATTTTAGTCTTTCGCCTACTGCTCCATGTGGGATCAATATCTTTATTTCTAAACTAGCTATAAACGATTTGTGCACTTGCAGTCATCAATGAGCTCCTAGTAGTACTATGGAGCTTAAGAACAACTATGAATCGATCAACAGGCTATATGCTGTTTTTTCTAGTATATGGGGCATGAGCTATATTATGAGCTAACATAGAGCATGACTCGCCTAGGGTCACCCAATACACAGAAGTCGAAGTGCAAGAAGCCCAGCAAAATGATGTTGATCTGCTGGAAGAGGCAAGAGAGTAGGCACTGTCCAGATCCGGCATATATCAGCAAAACCTCCGACGCTACCATTGCCGGAAAGTGAGCCCCCGAGTTTTCCAGGAAGGAGATTTAGTACTTAGGCTAGTACAACGCATGGACGACATGCATAATCTCTCACCTCCATGGGAAGAACCATTCATCGTGAGAAAAGAATTGCACAATGATGTGTACTATCTTATAGATGCTCAACCACATGAGAAGAACAAGGCAGACAGGTCCGAGGAAGAATCAAAGCGTCCATGGAACATAGCACTACTTCGTTTGTTTTATAGTTAGAAAAAGTGTATGTATTCTGAACTCTCATATGACGGCCTGTATGTCGGCAATGAGCTTATCAATGAAATCTCGGCACCTTGAGCAGAAACTAGGGGACTGCCTTAGTAGTAATTGTCTTTTTCTGTATTTACCTTTTATATGTCGGTTGGCTTAAATTTCTTACCCCCTAGCCGAGTTAGTAGTGTGTTGGCACCAAACGCTAACTCTTCGACTTGCTGTTGTCAAAAAAGATTGGCTTCATGGCAAGCAAGAGAACAAGTTTGGAATTGCTATACACATGAAAAATGACTAAGGAAAGGGACGTAATCGAGCCGAAGTTTTTTGGACTAACCCCTATATTTACTTTCTTTAATTATTGTTATGCCAAATTATTTTGAGCTAATCCTCGCAATTTCAAAGTATTGTTACTTTAGTTTGATTAACCTCAGAATCGTAAGTCGAACGCCGAATAATGGTAAACGCAAGCCGAGTCATCAGATTGAGAGAACAAGAAAATGAAACTCGGGGACTTCACCCAAACTGATCCGGCATAAAAACATAAATAGTAGCAAAATAACTTCAAAGTGCATATTACATCTCGCACCTGGCATACAAGGGAATTAATAAAATTTAAAGTTCATGTGTTCAAGGAGCCATAGGGGCCGAATCGTCCATGGCAGGAGGTGGAATAGCAGCCTTGGGGTCAGCAACTCGGCCTCCTCCTCATTGTCTAAGTTTGCCTCGGCTTCTTTGACATATTCGGCGTCATCTGGATTCTCCTGCTTCTTGTCACCGCCCTCTTCAACGTACCCATCATCCACCTCGTGAAGGAAACTTGGCCCATCAGTCCAGACACAGCTGATAGGCACAGTCTTTGCATTGTTGGACAAGGGTTGGGTCATTAATCCACCAAGAGCCATCGCGCATGTTCTGAAGTGTGGCCAAGTTGAGTTTGTCATACCAAGACAACACGAAGGCTAAGGTGATCTGGGCCCCAACCCGCGCGGCGGACTCCTGCCATAGATTCAGCGTAGTCTTGCTCTCCATGAGTTTCTCTGCCAGCTAGGAGGGACTCTTGGGGGTAGTCTCGTTCGGCCAAAGGACATGGAAAACCTAGATGGCTACATCCAGAAGATCCACCCCAAATGACTTCATCACTTTGACTTGAGCCTAGAGGCTGACTAACGAGTTATCCATGTCAAACGTTGCGGCGGAATCAATGGGAACACCTTTCTGGGCTCAGGCTCTCTGGACAGCAGTAACGGCGTGAGCGTCGGATTTACGGAAGTTTTCTGAAAAGCAAATAAAAGGAAGTTAGTGCAAGAAACAAAGGGCGTATCGAAAACGTCGGCAAATGAAAAGAAACTCGGGAGAACTTACGGGTAATGACGTTGTTGATCCGGGTAATCTCCATCAGCCAAGCAACATCCTTCTTCCAGAAGTTTTGCAGCTCAGTATTCACCGAGTCAAATTTGACCTCGGTGTCTTTCAAAAAATCTCGCTCCTTATCAAGCTGAGTATTGAGCCGGTCCTTCTCCTCGGCAAAGGCCTGCTCCACCTTATCAAGTTCAAATTTCTGGAGAGTTTTTAATTTCTCAATCTCGGCTTGGAGACGAGAGATTTCTTGGTCCTTCTCCTTCATCTGAGCTTCGTGCTGGTCTTTTGTTTGAGAAAGTGAAGTGTTAATTCAGGCATTGGAACACAATCCTAAAGAGACACTAGAATTTGTTTGACCTGTCCGAGCCGAGGTATAATTACCTGTCGATCTAGAAAGAAGAAAGCCAAAGATAAAGAGCAAAGGGAAAAGTACCTTTCAGCTCAGCCACGTGCTTCTTCAGCTCCGTGTTCTGAACTCCCACATTGGCTGGAAAAATCCGAGTAACGAGTTAATTCGGCAGCATAAGATCGAGAAAAGTCAAGATGAAAACAACAAAGAGAAGATTTGACCTTTCTTCTTCAACTATGGCAGCAATGCCTTATTGTAACACCCTCGAATCGACCCTATGCAAGTTTTAGCGATTCCCGCCAAACCCGCATATAAACGATTCAAAGATGCCCACCAGGCACTTGCGTGCAGGTGGAAAACGAAGTAATGTCATTACACAATAGCCCTCGCTAGAACCCATAGAATATATATATATACAATAACGACTCCATGAGTCAAGAATACAGATATACAGTACAAAGATCCAAATCACCTTGGTAACGTTACAACATTCGAGTATGGATAAGATGCAAATGGGGCTAAGAGCCTTGAAGAATAACCAATGGCGTCCATAACCCTGCCCAGGCCAAGCCAGAAGGGTAACCCTGCTAACAACGATGAACTTATACCTGTGAAAACAAAAGGGATGCCGACAAAGGGAAAGGAAGAAAGGGAGCGGTCAGTACTGAGGCCAGTACATAGGGAGTCTAGGATTCGACGGCTCTCACCTACATATGTATGGTGGACTGAAGCGGCAGCGAAGCATGCACTAAACAATCTATAGAGACTCGATACATCCGTCGTCTATTAGAGAGAGGTAAGAAAGACCTATGCGAGACCAACCTGATACTAACACCAATCATACCCATCCTGGCATTTCCCCCTCAAGACTAAACGAGGAAGTCAAACCAAGGAACTCACACGGTTGGCAGTTTTATTCATTCCATTATAGTTGCAATACGTACTAGTCAGATACAATTTGCCAGATATATCCCAAATCCAGCAGTTGTAGGCACTTTTATTTACTCATTCTGTTGTAGTGAAATTGATGACTAGATAGGTCAAGTCAAAATTTATAGCACTACTTTAGTTATGGTTGTCTATGATCGAGATATTGTGCTCCCAGTCGTCCATAACTGTGGACACGGCTTTCAGAAAGTTTTAACCTGCAGGGGTCCACAAATAGAAACACACACACGATCAACCTTGGGAAGAACCAAATAAAAAGCAATGAGGCCTCACGATAATGCATTCACAAAATTCATAAATTATTTCAGGGGCCACCCCATTAAGCTACTTGCAACAAAGTTGGCTGGCTCCGAGACGGACCCAAGGTTTGTGCCAATGGCTGTAAATGACTGGGAACCCGAAAGTGTGACTGGGCTTGTTGATACCGCGAAAACATTCCACAATTCCTAAACAGTACAGGTGCTCCACGAACAATCGTAAATAAAGCAGTAAAGCATGACATAAGTACATGATAGTAATAAAGCCCCAAACTAGTTTATGGTCCCAAGAAATAAAGTACGAATCAAGCTCAGGCAAAGGGGTATCCATAGGGTCTCCCATATGTGGATAGTGCGAATAGTCAAGGAACAGGTATCGTGGAAGAACCAAATATTAGCTATTGCCCACCGGTGCCTCTATATTAGTTATATCTATTCCCAGCATTTTAATATCAAGTTGTAATTAAAGCCATGATCATCGCCACCATTAAGCATGTGTCAACCTCCCAACAACGGTGGAACATCGACGATGCGAAGCAGCACCTGAGCAAGCAACTACGACTCGCAAGGTCGACTGTCTATCAAACAACAGAATATAGGAGGTGTCCAAGGCAATTTAGGCTGCAGGGATATAAATGGTGCACGGAAACTAAAGCATCGTAACACAATAGCAATAGATCAACAAGAGGAAGTAAAGACTATAAATGCAAAATAGGTAGAAAGAGGGAGAATGCTCGCCTAGAAACAATGCCGAAGGTTCATGTCCGAAGAACTTGTCGAAGCTCACAACATCTCATCGTCCTATCCGGGAAGAAGTAAAACACTAAAAGGAACATCAGATGCACTATTTAATACTGCGATAGAAGATCGGGCATGATGCGTGTATGATGCATGACATGGCAAAGATGCGATGCAATTAGGCAATATTAAGCGGAACCGGGGTCCCAACATTTAATTAGGAGGTTCATGTTGTTTAGGTACCCCGTAATTTAAATGTTGTCTTAACAAGGCAAAATATGGCATCGGTTCGCTACACAAATTTAAATGGAGCCAAGATAAGACTAGAAAATCTCGCATATGGTCTCCATATTTAATTATTAGATGAGTCGACAAAATACCCCAAACAAAGGAATATGTATGTGAGTATGAACAATTTATATGCAACAAGTTGATATCATATATTATAAAAATAGGGGTCTCGGAAGGGGATCACACATCAAGGTCCGAAGATCTTAGGGGCTCGGAGGGAGTTCGGATCTGGTCTGAAGAGTTCGGTCTTTAGGGTTTGGTCTTCGGATCTTCGAGATCGGGACTTTGGGTCCAGCGGGATTGATCTTCGGATCTAGGTTCAAGGCTCCGGATCTAGGAAGGAGAGCTCGATGTTCGCGTTGGAGGTCTTGTCGATGGTCCAGCTGTTAAATACGACTTTGTAATGGATCTAGTCTAGATCTATCAGTAGCACTATACTTTACCTTTGTAGATCGAAACAGAGAGCGAGAGAGAGAGAGAGCTACCTGCTCCCTGGCTCGAGAAGCATGAGCCAGAGGGAATCCCCGAGCTGGTGCCGGAGCTAGCACTTCCGTCGTTGGCCATGGGAAAAGGGCGACGGCGTGAGCGTGGGTGGTTGAGAGCGGTGGCGGCGGAGCTTCCCGTCGGCCTAGTGCGAACCCTAATCGGTGGGTATGTTTGTGGGGGGCTGCGGCGCACGGTCAACCTCGTACCGTGTGCGTCCGGCCCCCCCACCTATTATATCTGCTTTGGCGGCGAGGGCCCACAACCATGGATAGGGTTGGCGCCCCGATTAAAGGCGATGAGGACTCCGTTCGGGCGTTGGGCTGACGTGGGAGAGATCTATCCAACATT
Organism: Avena insularis; assembly: GCA_023614405.1. Lineage (NCBI taxonomy): Eukaryota > Viridiplantae > Streptophyta > Magnoliopsida > Poales > Poaceae > Avena > Avena insularis. The sequence goes on along the minus strand of CM042694.1, from coordinate 316,597,781 downwards.
CTCCCCCTAGATCTCGACTTTACTGTTAACTTTGTTCTTTACTTATTTCATCACAGAATGACACATAGAGCATGTTTCATCGTCCCAGCTCAATTGCCGATAGAATCAGACAGCTACTATATACCTTCATGTTCTGAAACAAATTCTGTTACTTTTGGGCCTCTATGGTCCAGGAATCATAGGCTTGCCGTTAAACCCATGCCGGCTATGTGTTCCTTGAACACATTGGGTGGTAAGCCTTTCGTTAGCGGATCCGCAAGCATATCCTTTGTCCTTATATGCTCGAGACTTATAGTTTGATCCTGGACTTTGTCCTTCACAACATAATACTTTATATCTATAGACTTTGAAGCATTACTCGACTTGTTGTTGTGAGCATAGAATACTGCGGGCTCATTGTCACAGTACATCTTTAGTGGCTCTTGATGCGTCAACCACTTTCAAGTCGGGTAAGAATTTCTTTAACCATAACGCCTGTCCCATGGCCTCATAACATGCTATAAATTCTGCATACATCGTAGATGATGCAACTATCGACTGTTTGGCGCTTCTCCACGAAATAGCACCTCCTGCGAGAGTAAAGATATACCCTGTCGTGGACTTTCGGTCGTCTTTATCTCCCACAAAATCTGCATCTGAATACCCTTTTATCTCTAGGGAATCAGATCGTCTATATGTTAGCATGAGGCCTTTTGTGCCTTGCACATAACGCAAAGCTTTCTTTACCATCTTCCGGTTGCTCTATGCTGGATTCTCTTGATATCTACCGAGTACCGGTGATAAATGCTAAGTCGGTAGTGCACACTTGTGCATCTTGTAAGCTTCAACAGCGAAGCATATGGTGCGACTTCATTTAATCGATCTCATATTGATTCTTTGGACATTGGGATTTCCCAAAGCGTAAGCCCTTGACTATGGGAGCAGGTGTTGAATTACTCGCATGCATATTGTATTTCTTTAAAATCTTTTCACAATATGCTTTCTGCGGTCCTAACACTCCATTCTTTACATCTTGGTGAATTTCTATGCCCAAAACATAAGATGCTTCACCAAGGTCTTTCATGTCAAAGTTTGATGACGAGAACTTCGTTGTTTCTAGTAGTAGACTAACATCACGCTAGCAAGAATATCATCCACATATAGAATTAGGAAAATATATTTCCCACTTTTGAACTTTGCATAAATGCAATTGTCCTCAACATTTTCTTTGAATCCAAATCTTTTAATGGTATCATTAAACTTTAAATACCACTGCCTAGAGGCTTGCTTTAACCCATAAATGGATTTCTTTAGGCGGCATCCCATATGTTCCTTCCCCTCCATGAAAAAACCCTTGGGTTGTTTCATGTAAACATTTTCTTCTAAATCTCCATTTAGAAATGCCGTCTTGACATCCATTTGATGTAACTCTAAATCAAAATGTGCAACTAGTGCCATGATGATTCTGAAGGAGTCCTTACAGGAGACCGGAGAGAAAGTCTCATTGTAGTCTACGCCTTCTCTTTGCGTAAAGCCTTTTGCCACGAGTCTAGCTTTGTACTTTTCTACATTCCCATTGGAGTCATATTTTGTTTTGTAGACCCACTTGCATCCTACTGTTTTGGCTCCTTTGGGAATTTCCTCTAAGTCCCAAACATTGTTGGAACTCATCGATATCATTTCATCTTCCATTGCCTCCACCCACTTGGCTGAGTGAGGGCTACTCATGGCTTCTTCATATGTGGTAGGATCGCCCTCCATATGAACTACATTATAAACTTTGTAGATTTCTTTGGAAATGGCTGGTCTTCGTTCTCTTTTAGACCGTCTGAGTTCATCAGACTCTTGCTCATTCCTTGCCTCGTGTTCAGGCACATTTATACTAGGTGGCTGTTCTGGCTCCCTTTCGTGCTCAACAGTGGGTTCAGGTGGCTCCTGATGGACAGGTTCCGAACTTTCGCCCATTGTTGTCACGTGTGGAGTCACAACAGGTGCCGGCACCACAACCTCAGGGGTTGTAGATGGTGGCACAACAGGTAGCGAGAAAAATGGCTCCTGAGTCATCGGATTAGGTGCATGCACCCTCTTCTCCTCAAGATCAATTTTCCTAGCTACCGTGCTCCCCCTCATCAATTCGTCCTCCAAGAAGATTGCATGTCTTGTTTCTACAAACTTTGTATATCTGCCGGGACAGTAGAAACGATAGCCTTTGGACTTATCTGGATAGCCAATAAAATGGCAAGATACTGTTTTGGGGTCTAACTTTGCAATGTTTGGATTGAAAACTTTTGCCTCAGCTGGGCTCCCCCAGACCCTCAAGTGGTGCAGAGAGGACTCTGCATCCCACAATTCATGCAGTGTTTTGGGTACCAACTTACTTGGTACTGCTGAGAATGTGAATGGCGGTTTTAAGCGCCTCCATCCACAATCCCAATGGAAGGTGGAATAGCTCATCATCTTGCGCACCATATCCATAAGATGCAGTTGCCTTTCATACTCCGTTTCTTTGAGGTTCGCCCGACATAGAATCTTTGGCGACTATTCCATTTTCTTGCGAGGCAGGTGCAAAGGGTCCTGGTACTTGACCATATGGAGTATGCCGACCGTAGTACTCCCCCCCACGATCGGACCGAACTATTTTGATTCTTTTATCGTGCTGATTTTCTACTTCAGCTTTGAAAATTTTAAATTTATCCAACACTTTAGATCTTTCTTTTATTGGATAAATATAACCATATCGGGAGTGATCATCCGTGAATGTTATGAATGAATCATATCCATCCACACTTTTCACCGAAAACGGTCCACAAATATTCGTGTGGATTATTTCTAGTGTAGCTATGCTTCGGTTTGCACCCTTTTTAATTTGTTTGACATACTTTCCTTTGATGCAATCTATGCATTGTTCTATGTCGGAGAACTCTAACGGAGGAAGAATGTCATTTTTAACGAGGTTTTCTATTCTTCCCCTCGAAATATGGCCTAGTCTACAGTGCCATAATTTCGATGAGTCAAGAGTTCGCTTTCTTTTCTTTTGTTCTTTGTTCGACAAGGAAACTTTTTTATTCACATCACACACAGAAAAAACTTTCTCATGCAGGGATAACAAATATAACTTATCAAATAATGTAGCAACACCCACACATTTGTCTTTCAACCAAATGGCACACTTGCCATTTCCAAAATAACATTCGTAAGAATCTTTGTCCAAACAGGAAACACTTATTAAATTCCTATGTAATGAAGGAACGAAAAGCACATCTTTGAGCAAAAGCAAAGAGCCATCAGCTCGGAAGGGCGTCACCAATGGCCTCCACTTACGCTTCTATTCCATTCGCCACTTCAATGTGTCTTTCTCTTCTTGGCGTGGTCCTTGTCGAATGGAACCCTCAGAAGTTAGCGTGAACAGTTGCTCCAAAATCAATCCACCAAGTGGATCTAGTAAACTTTTCATACAAAGATTCATTAACAAAAGAAACAATACCTTTACCATTTTTGGCCATGATGTACTTTAGCCAAACTGGACAGTCCTTCTTGTAGTGCCTAGTCTTTTTACAGTGATGGCACTGATCCTTCTCCCGGTGGGTGGTGATCTTTGGTCTTGGTCTTGCATTGGACCCTTGCCATGGGGCTTGGAGGGTGAGCCACCATGGTTGCCACCTGTGAAGCCTCTCTTCCTGTTGTCCTTCACGAAGTTCAGAGAACCACCGTGAAGGGCTTTCAGCCTTTCCTCTTCCTAGGAGCACATCCCAATGGTCTTTTCTATGTCCCACTTTTCAGGGGACATATTATAGTTTATTACAAAGTTTTCAAAAGGCTGTGGAAGTGAGGCCATCACAAGGTGCACTAAGAGTGCTGGCTTTAGCTCGAGGTCCTCATCCATGGGCTTGAGCTTCGCTGCCATGTTTGACATCCTCAAGATGTGCTCTCTTATTCCATGGGGTCCTCCCGTGTACTTTTCGATAACCTGCTTTAACGGTGGGTCATCATCTTTGAAGAGCGATGGCGGCTCTTTATCTTGAGATACTGCACGGTACTTACACTCTCCAATTGAGCCCACTATTGCGTTCTCAATTGTGTTCTTTACGAAGGCCAAAGTCTTCTTGTTGGCATTCACCCATTTCTGGTTATCAATAGAGTAGGCCAGCTCCAATGGAGCATGGTCCCTCTTCCTTTTCTCAAAGTCAGCACTTTCCTCGGCCTCGACCGGGTCATCGGGCTTGATGGTTGCTTGGTGTCAACCACCCAATCCACTTCTTGCATCTGAGCCAAGTCAACTTTCTTCCTCCATTCGGAGTAGTTGTCCCCCCTTAGGAGCGGGATGTCCTTCAAACATGCCATGAGGTTGAGACCTCCTGAAAATCACAAAAGATGTGAGATCACCAATTAAAACAACTGTATGCGTTAATTCAACGTTGGTATAAATTAAGCATGCAATCGTTTCGTGTTATTTAAAATTACATCACCGTTGGCTAGAAATAAATTTAAAAGCACCTTTAATACTCAATGGAAAAGATTATGGCCATGATTATTAATAACGTTGGTCAATTAATAGCATGAGACATAATCACTTTAATCACATCTTTGTGTCAAGATTTAATCAACTTTTATTGCATTTGTTGCAATTTAAACCATACACTTGCAATTTAAAAAATGACTATTTGCAGCGGAAACTTTCATAATGACTTTCATAAAACTCATACTTTACAGAAAAAATTCTGCCTTTGCATATTCTCTAGTCAAATATTCTCTGAAATAAAGGACTAGAAAAAACTATGCTGAAAATATGCTTAAAACTAAGCAAAAACAGTAAAAAACAGCTCTGTAAAAATTAAAACAGAAAAAACTGGTTAACTGGGCCAAAACTGGCGGACGGACTGCCCGGCCTGCCCGCTTAACGCCAGCCCGCCGTGCAGTACATAGCAGACGCAGCGTGCTGGCAAGAACTGCCTGCCTCCGCCGATGGCCCACTGGCCATTTGCCGGCTCGCCCGCCACTCAAGGCCGCCCGCTCCAATCAATCTGGACCGTCCGTTCCGATCACCCTAGATCGGACGGCGGTCCGCGTGTCTCGGCCGGTTAAAAAGGGGGCCAGCCCGCACCCCCAGTAAAACCCTAAACACTCTCTCCTCACCCCCCCGCGTCCTCCCCGTGTGAGTCCGGTGGCAAGGCGCTGAAATCCCATGGGCACCCCGCGCCCCTCACGGCGATTCCTCCGTGTGCACGCCGCATGATGTTGAGGCGAGGCGGCCGCGTGCACCGCGCGCCCCTCCCTCTCCCTCGGCGCTGGCCAGATGGAGCAAGGGCGGCCGCCTCGCCTGTGCGGCCCAGCCCTTCCCACGGCGAGGTGGCCGCACCCCTCCCTTCGCGAGGTGGCCGAGCCCCTGCCTCGGGTGGCCCCCGGTGATACCCGCCGCCGAGGCGAGGCGACCGCCTAACGGCAAGCCCCTCCCTCTGGCTCCGGCGGCGCACCCCGCGCGAAGCCGAGGCGATGCGGCCTCCCTCCGGCGAGCCATGGCCCTCCCCGCCCTCCTTGCCGGCGGTGCGTCCACCCGAGGGTGGGCGCACCACCGTCAAGAGGGGTGGTGGTGGAGCCTCTAGCACTGCCGCGGAGCCCCCCCTTTTTTTTTGTTACTTTGTCAATGGGGAAACGGCGCCCCACCCTTGCTCCTTGCCGATGTGTGCATCCACCCGAGGGTGGGTGCACCGTCGTCAAATGTGCAGTGTGGCAGAACTTTCGGCGAGTGGCCGGAGTGATTCCCTTTTTTTTTGATTGACTCTTCTTTGGTGAACTATGGGGTCAGATCTGGGGTTTGGGATCCTTTTGGGGCTTAGATCTAGGGTTTTGCTTTGCCCCGAAGGGTATGTTCTTCTTCTAGATGTCTCCACTATGGATGCCCATCTAGATCGAGAGGAACGGCGCGGCCATAGGGCAGGCGCACTTTAGATCTAGTTCTTTTCTCTTCTTTTAGACTTTTGCTTTCTACCTTTGCACCGAAAAATCTAGCAACTAAAACTTGCTCTGATACCAATGTTAAATACGACTTTGTAATGGATCTAGTCTAGATCTATCAGTAGCACTATACTTTACCTTTGTAGATCGAAACAGAGAGCGAGAGAGAGAGAGAGCTACCTGCTCCCTGGCTCGAGAAGCATGAGCCAGAGGGAATCCCCGAGCTAGTGCCGGAGCTAGCACTTCCGTCGTTGGCCATGGGAAAAGGGCGACGGCGTGGGCGTGGGTGGTTGAGAGCGGTGGCGGCGGAGCTTCTCGTCGGCCTAGTGTGAACCCTAATCGGTGGGTATGTTTGTGGGGGGCTGCGGCGCACGGTCAACCTCGTACCGTGTGCGTCCGGCCCCCCCACCTATTTATATACGCACTGGCGACAGGGGCCCGCAACCATGGATAGGGTTGGGCGCCCCCGATTAGGGCGCGATGAGGGACTCCGTTAACGTTGGGCGACGTGGGAGAGATCTATCCAACATTCTCCCCCTAGATCTCGACTTTACTGTTAACTTTGTTCTTTACTTATTTCATCACAGAATGACACATAGAGCATGTTTCATCGTCCCAGCTCAATTGCCGATAGAATCAGACAGCTACTATATACCTTCATGTTCTGAAACAAATTCTGTTACTTTTGGACCTCTATGGTCCAGGAATCATAGGCTTGCCGTTAAACCCATGCCGGCTATGTGTTCCTTGAACACATTGGGTGATAAGCCTTTCGTTAGCGGATCCGCAAGCATATCATTTGTCCTTATATGCTCGAGACTTATAGTTTGATCCTGGACTTTGTCCTTCACAATATAATACTTTATATCTATAGACTTTGAAGCATTACTCGACTTGTTGTTGTGAGCATAGAATACTGCGGGCTCGTTGTCACAGTACATCTTTAGTGGCAAAATATGGCATCGGTTCGCTACACAAATTTAAATTGAGCCAAGATAAGACTAGAAAATCTCGCATATGGTCTCCATATTTAATTATTAGATGAGTCGACAAAATACCCCAAACAAAGGAATATGTATGTGAGTATGAACAATTTATATGCAACAAGTTGATATCATATATTATAAAAATAGGGGTCTCGGAAGGGGATTACACATCAAGGTCCGAAGATCTTAGGGGCTCGGAGGGAGTTCGGATCTGGTCTGAAGAGTTCGGTCTTTAGGGTTTGGTCTTCGGATCTTCGAGATCGGGACTTTGGGTCCAGCGGGATTGATCTTCGGATCTAGGTTCAAGGCTCCGGATCTAGGAAGGAGAGCTCGACGTTCGCGTTGGAGGTCTTGTCGATGGTCCAGCGACTGCCACTCAGTTCGGACTTCAGGTTACGGACAAACTTCAGGTCATCGATCCGTGATGGAGATCAACACCTACACACCACCATCACATTCAGAGCACTACATATGTGCCCAAGTCCAGGAAAAAAGGGGCAAACACTCGTTGCCGAGCCGAAGGACAAGGATCGGGTACCTACAGAGTTGGCAACCGCAGCACAACCACCGTCCACATTCACGCGTGCACTGCCGGAGGCAGAGAAGCACGCAGCAGCGCCGTGGCTTGAGGGCGATGCGACATGATCGTGCAGAGGCCAGGGCGAGCGAGGGAACGCGGGGTTACGACGGCCGCTGCCGAGATGCATGAGCCGGAGGGCGGGGTCGAGCGGACGACGGGGAGCGGCTCTGCGGTGGCACTTGGGACGAGGCAGGGAAGAGAGCGCCAAGGCGCCATGGCGGTTGGGGAGCAGACCAGGGTGGAGCGGCCAGGTGACCGAGGACGAGGAGAGGCGGCGGTGGGCGTGGGCTTGCTGGGTCATGCGGCTCAGCGACCGAGGAAGGAAGAGGAGCATCTGGGGTAGGTGGGGATCGGTCGCGCGACGTGTCAGTGGGGTGGGGTCCACGCGGGCGAGATCCTAAGGTAGGGTCATGGTTGGCGGGACCGGTGGATGGAGGCGAGCTGAGCGGTGCTACAGGGGTCGAGGAAGAGCGACGACCTGACAAGAGGTAGGACGGCACGCTCGCGGTCGTGTAGAAAGGGGCAGCGACCACCGCCGCTGGTGGCGGGCCGGAAGAGGATGGCACATAAGAGAGGGAGGACGGCCGCGGCGGTTGAAGGCGAAGAGGCAGCGTTGCACCGCTTGGGGAGGAAGGCGAGGTCGGCAGGGGCCCGCGGCCTGGGGATCTGGCGGCAGCGACAGGAAGTGAGGAGCGGAGCGAGCGGGGCTTGTGGATCGAGGACTGGAGAGAGTGGGGTTGGTTCGGAGCGGGCCACGCGGGGATGGTGGGGTCCGCTACGAGCAATAGGTGGCGGCTTGCGATGGTCTTCGTGGGGCGCACGGGCGGTTTCGGTGGTTGACCGCGGGGGTGGGAGCATGCGACGCAGGAGGTGGGTCTCCGCACGAGTGTGCAGGCACGAACGTGTCGGTGCGGTGCACTGCATGTGCGGGTGTGTGTGTGCTTGCGTGTAGTGTGTGTGTGCGTGCGCCGCTAGGGCTAGGGTGAGTGGGGGCGGCAGATGGAGGGTGTGGGTGTGTGGAGCTGGTGGTAGCTAGGGTTAGGGTATAGACTGGGCCGAGTGGTAGGCGGTTTGGCCAGTTGGGCCTCTGGCATGACCGGCTAGGCTGTCTCCTCGGAAAAAATATTTTATTTATTTTATTTTTAAAAGACGTTTGTAAATAGTTTTTTACAAAGCAAAGATGCGAAAAAGACGAGGGTTTTGATTTGATATAAAGACGAGGGAATATTTAGAAAACAAAGATAGGCTTTTATAAAATAGTTTTCTTCAAATAGATGCACGATGACATGACGATGCTCAAATGCAAGGTGGCATGAGACATGAGCATGCGGTCATGATGATGCACAAAACAGAAACGCCAAGCGATTTTCTAGTAGTGGTTTTACCCGGGGTGCTATACTTATGCTTTGTGGAAAGCTCTTTGTGGGCGTCAAAGAGCCGCTGAAACTCGGCGGTGTGACGGTTAGTGGTGATATGAAAATAACAAGTGTTAGTTCATGAATAATAAGGATATTTGAAGTTATTCAAGATCCGAGTCAAGTGGAACTTAACCTGGCTCTAGGTGATTGGATATTTGAAGTTATTCAAGATCCGAGTCAAGTGGAACCTAACACGGCTCTAGGTGATTGGATATTTGAAGTTATTCAAGATCCAAGTGAAGTGGAACTTAACCTGTCTCTAGGTGATTGGGTATTTGAAGTTATTCAAGATCCGAGTCAAGTGGCACTTAAACCGGCTCTAGGTGATTGGATATTTAAAGTTATTCAAGATCTGAGTCAAGTGCAACTTAACCCGGTTCTAGTCGATTGGATATTTGAAACTACTCAAGATTTGAACCGAGTAAAGCTCGATTCGAATCTATGTGGCTGGATAAAGGAACTATTGGTCTAAGTTCTAATGGCTAAGGCAAAATATTTGGGAAGAACTACGCAAGTTCACGGTTAAGAGCATCCGGCCGAGTAACATATTACTCCCCCGGATGCTTAGGGACTGGAGGATATATATACAATTACTTGCGCATATGTAAACAAGATGGCCAAAAAGTTTACCTCCATCATTTTGTCAGCATAAGCAATGGCTTTGCAAGCAGTATTCATCTGCACACCAATCTCTGCAGGGCTAAACTTTGCGGGGTTACCGGAGCTGACATCAATGTATTCAGCGTTATTCCAGTTCTCGGCATACTCAGCGAGCGAGCCGAGGCTCCAACCGCTAAGAGTCCGAGTCAGGACTAACCCCTTCCCATGTGCGGCGAAAGCACCCTTAGCCTGGGCCAGGGTCTGTGTGTAGTGTGAAGCTTGGTTGAGCAAATTTTTGGGGTGCATGTAGTGTGAGCTTCTTTATCGACGTAGGGCTTAAGGTGACTGCCTTGTTGCATCATTGAAGCAATGGTGTGCTTCTCGGACCTGTCCGTAGATCCTTGGGCATTGCCTTGACCACCTTGGCAGTTTTCTTGACCTTGGTCACTTCGGCAGTTTTCTTGGCCTTGGCTGTTGGCTTGGCATGCAGCTGCAAAGCTGAGGGTTGAGCTCCGGCCGAAGAAGCTGGCACGGAAGACTTGGCATGCAGGCTCTGCCAGGATTTTTCTTCTCGCTGGGTCTAGGGAGACTCGGGTGAGGCAGGAGGTGCTTGCTAGAGAGAACTTTAAGAAGGGGTCTGCTGAGGTTGAGGCGGAGCTTGAGTTGGAGGTGGTGTCAGGGTTTCCGGCACCACGGTAGAAACATTTCCGGTGCCGATGTTGCTGGCTCTGCAATCTTCTAGCTGGGCGGTGGAGGAATAACTCCACTGATCTATCATAGCCACATCCTCGGGGATCCTCCTCCACTAGTTCCGACATTGTCCCCCTCTCGCCGAGATGGACTACTATTCCGCACAGCGGGAGAATTCTCCTGGATAGGGCTGAGGACAGGAGTGTCGGCATGAGGAGAGGGCAGTCGCTCATGGATAGGAGAGGCGATGCTGGAGCCACTTTGGGAGATGTCCACAGTGGCTCTGTCGAATCAAACAATGAAAAGACCAAATCAAGTAAGAAAGAGAGAAACAAGAAAATAAGAGACATGAAACACCGAAGTAACTCGGAGAAAAGTGCTTACCCAGATACAAACGGGGCAGGTTTGGGCGTAGGAGCTTTCCGAATTGAGGGCTTCTTGTCGGCCTTCTTGAACCTCTTGTCGAGTCTGGCTCGATCGGCCGGGGGAGCCAAGGTAGCGGCTCGCTTCTTCACGGGGCCTTGGCCCCCCACCGCGACAGGAGGCACATTGTGCACCTAGCCAGCCGGGTTAGCTGGAGCGAGATCAGGCGGAAAGGCGTAAGAAATAGGCATCAGGTCAAGTACCTCGAGAACTTCACAGTCATCATCGTCCGTCCAATCCTTTAAGACAAAGGTCTTACCAGAGGATCGTCTAGATCTAGAGTTCAGAACATGCATGAAATCCTCGGAGTCCGGCTCCTCCGGGTCCGAGGTATCCTGATCCTTGCCCCAAGTGAGGGCTGGGTATAGGTATCCTCCAATGTATGCTGAAGGAATTTCTGAGCAAAGCAGTACAAAAAGGGTCAAATAGACAATAAGGGCCGACATAGAGAGGAACTCAGAAAACGGTCACACAAAAGACAGACCTGGGAACAGGCCTATCTCGGCTGAAATGCTCTAGCCCCCACTCCCAATCCTCGGTCAAGGGGGTCTTGAAAATGGATTTGACTCGGTGGAAGATCTGGGAATCGAAAAGCTCGACTAATGAAACTCGGTTAGGGTCAAGATGACCGCTCATGTAGCAGAGCTTGTGGGTGTGCTTCTGCAACGGGCAGATTCGGCTCTAGATGAAAGTGATCATTAGATCCTCACCGGTCAACCCGTCTACGATCAGCTCAAGGATGCGTTTCTCCACTAGATCAACCAAGGTACTGGACTTCTTGGGGACCTGTTCCCACTAACTCTTGTTGGGGACGTCGATAGAGAATGGAGGCAGCTGAATCTTGTCATCCAGGATGTCGTTCTTCACATAAAAGAATGTCTTGGACCACCCTTTGTAGGACTCTAAGCCCGTAACCCGGGGAAAAACGGAACCTTGCCAGGGAGAAATAGACGCCGCCCCCCATTGGGTTAGAGCCTTATCACTAGGAAAAATCTCCTTATTCAGAATGATGTTAGCCCAAAATCCGAAGAACTTGGCTCAAATGTGGATAGTGGGCCACAGGCCGAGATACCCCTAGATGCCGCAAGCAAAAGCCGAAAGAGAGGCAATGGCATTCGCAGGAAGATGGTGCGATTGGAGTTCGAAACTTGTGAGGAAATCATGGAAGAAGTCACTAATGGGAAGGCCAAAGCCGCGAGCGAAGTGGGAGAGGAAGACCACAAACTCACCGGCCTCGGGAGCAGGAACAAGCTTGTCGCCGGGGATGCGGTAGCTGAGCCCCGCGGGGACGTGGTGGGTGCAGATGAGCCAATCAATTTCATCCTGCGCCACCCAGGAGCCGGCCCAAGCACCGCGCTCATGGGTGGTGTGGCCCTCTTCGTACTCTTCCACGACGGAGACGTCTTGTAGCATCTCCAGATCTTCCTCCTCGAACGAGTAATATGAATTGGAGGAGAAGTGCTTAGACTGGCACGACCCCGTAGTGGCAGTGAGCAGCGGAGCTGCGATGAGGAGACAGGAACTGAGAGAAACAGCGGTGGTGCAATCGCTAGGCACAGAGCGGCAGAAGCGGTGACGATAGGAGGAAGAATAAGAAGTAGAGGCGAATAGGGGAAAGTGAACGAGGAACTCCCCCACTCCCCTATTTAACCATGCCCCTAGTTGGGGGTAGTGGGATCATGATTTGCACCGAACCACATAGTGCGGGAGTGTATTTCCCGAAGGAGCCTATCAGCAGCGAGCCACACAGGGGATCACACAACACAGAAGATCGAGCGATGCGACGTGGCTCTGCGGCTATCAAAGAGGTACCCCACGATGTGATGGGTATGCAGTAATCCCTAACAGTGCACGCAGTAATTGACATATTTTCCCTTAAAATGAGGCAAGAGTTATGATTACCCTCCACGTAGGACGCGGGGAAGTGTACATGAGAAGATAGGCATCTAAGAGGTATGACCCGAATGCAAAACTATGACTCAGCCAATGAGAGATAACTCAGAAAGAGCCAAATAAAGTCAAGGTGAAAACCGAATCACCAACAGGTAGTGCCGAGTTAAAATTGTTAGGGGCTGACGTATGTGTATGTCGGCAAGATGGACCAAGATTCGAATAATGTTGAACCTACTGTGGCCTTACCAGCTAAGGGTTGACGAGACCACACCAGCTTCGGGGACTAATGTTGGGGGGATGACCCCAGGTAGGGTAAAGCTGAGGTAAAAGGACAAGGTCCACTGAGGTGAAGATAGGTCAAAGCATGGGTTGGCCGAATCATAGAAGGGCCAGCCGGATTATGGCCGGGTTACCCTAAGCCAGGAAGCACCGGTGTCATGGTGGTGTCACGGCAGATGCCATGGATAGGCTAAAGGTGGGGACTAATACACGCTAGGGGAATCTAGGGAGGGATAGTGGAGTGATTCTCCACACAGAAGATTGTATTCCTTTCAAGTTTACAAGCGCTCCTAGAGCTGTATTGGCGAGAGGAGGAAGAAGAAGCTCTCTTACTCTCAACTATAGTTCACTCCTAGAACCTTAGCAAAATCTGTATTGAAGGAAGTCCAACCAAACTAGAGCTCAACCCCTTCTACTGGAACCCTAGCCCCCCTTATATAGAGGGGGCTCGGTCTCTGCCTAGGGCATACGTGGTGGCATATTCCTAAGAATATGCCTCCTCTCAAAGCAGTAACCCGACCGGGGTGCTTTTCCCCCGCGTCATACATGCTTTAGCTACATGAGCCTCTGCGGCGCCTGCGTCAACCGACACGGGCGTCGTCACCCTTGTCGGCTATGACCCAGTGGTCCTGCCCTTGCTTGCTTTCATGTAGTGCGTATCGGGCCTTCTTTTTGACTAGAGAGATTCCTTCCTTCTCCCAGAAGCTAAACGGGACCCGGATCATGGTAGATCCGGCCACACATGTTCTTGCATATAAGTTATACAAGCACTTCCGACTTACTCCTTAAGTCGGCTGAGACAATGTTAGGCGACTCCTCCCTGGTCCGGGTTACTCCGTGATCCGGCCTGCCTTGAGGTGACCCGGCCAGCATCCGCTTTGACCCTGCCGAACCTCGGCTAACTCGGCCTTTATACCCCGGAGTGACCCTACCCGGGGGTATCCCCCCAACATTAGTCCCCGAAGCTGGTGCGGTCTTAGCTGCCTTGGCCGCTAAGGCCACATCAGGTTCATTTATGTTCGAGCCTTGGACGTTTATTTCTGGGTTAGCTCTTTATCTCGGATTATATGGATTTACGTTCCCTTCGCACGTTCCAAGTTTTCACTTACCGGCCGGGTTACCACTATGACTCGAATCTCATGGTTTTACTTTCCCTCTGCACATTCTAAGTTTTTACTTGTGGTCCGGGTTACCATGGTTTGATCCGGGCCTTGCTTCCTTCTCTCATACGCCAACCCACGTGGAGGCTAATCATCACGTTGTCTTATTTTAAGGGCACCTGATGATAACCGCGATAATTGTCGATTATCACTGTGCGTGGGTCACGTCACGCCTGCCTCCTCGTTTACCGCATCTGCGCATCACGTCACGAGATCGTTTCTGCTCTGTGGCCCTCTGTGTGGCTCCTCTCCGATTGGTTGATGCAGATGATACATGACCACACCATGTGGCTCATTGGCATAGCGCGATCCCACTCATCCTCTCAAGAGGTGGTTAAGTAGCGGAGAGGCGCACCCCTTAGAATTTTTCCCTCTTCTACGCCCCTCTGCCTGTAGCTCTTCTTCTTCATCTTCCTCGCGACCGTGCCGCCGCCAGTGCCCCTAGCAGTAGCGCCGCCGCCGCACTTTTCCCCGTGCCTCTGCATCGCAGCCACCGCTGCGTAACTTCCTCGCCACGGGTCCTCACCAATCCAGGCCTCAGATCCCTGCCGCCGCCAGCGCCAGCGAGGGTAGCGAGCACGTGATGACGGAGGAGGAGCTCGTCATCGCCGAGCAAGAAATGGAGGAGGACGCCGCTGCGGCGGACCGTGGCGCGTGGGCCGGATCATGTGTCTGTCAAGATGACCTTGACTGGCTCTACCGGACCAGACGCATTCCTGCCGGCGTCGCCGTTCGTCTCTCCTCCGCCGAACTGGCCCCCTCACCCAATCCGGGTGAGTTCGTCGTGTTCTTGTCCCACTTTCAACGGGGATTCGGCCTGCCGATGAGCGATTTTTTCCGGGATTGGCTTAGCACCTACCACCTGCAGCCGCACCATCTCCTAGCTAATGCTATCACCTCTCTCTGCCTTTGCTTCTACGATCGAAGGCTACACCGGACTATGGCCCACGAAGGAGCTGTGGATCCGGTTCTTCGGCCTTCGTCGTAACGTCATCCCCAATATCCAAGTTGAATCTGAGGACAAGCAGCTCACCCAATTCGGAGCTGCGTCCATCTCACCCCGGAGGACTTCCGTTTTCCCCCGGGTCACCGGGCTTGACTCCTGCAAAGGATGGGCCCGGACCTTCTTCTATGTCCGAAACTTGGGTACTGAAGATTTGATTCGGTTGCTCCCCTACACTCCGGGTCCACCTGATCCGGAATTCTGGGAGGTCTCCAAGAAGCCCACGGCTCTGGCCAACCAAGTTAACAAGAGGTTCGCGGAACTGAAGAAACTCGGATTGCGCAACGAGGATGCTATGATCACGTTCGTGCGCAACCGAATCTCTCCCCTCCAGAAGCGCACCCACAAGGTGTGCCACATGAGTTTTGGCCGCGACCCCAACCGGACCTCCTCCTTCGAGCTGACCAACACGGAGATTTTTCGTCGGGTTAAGGCTCTCTTCACCACCCACAAGGATTTCTCCGCCGAATGGACGTGGGGAATTGAGCACTTCTGTCGTGACAGGCTCCCTCCCGCGGTAAGCTTCGCGGGGCAAACTTATTTCGGATCAAATATGTGTCGGTTTTTGTTGTATTTTTGACTCTGTTCTTCATGCTTTCTCTCAGCTGTTCCTTCAGCAAACTCTTGAGGATGGTACGGATCCAACCCTTAAGTGGGCGCCGGACCGAGAAATCCCGAATGAGGAGGAGCCGGACCGGGAGATGTTTCTCCCTATGACCGACGCTACAAAACGACCCAGCGGTAAATTCTCTTCTCTTTCTTTTGCCTTTCCGGCATCAGCTAACCCCGGTGGGCATATCCACGAGAAATCCCGGATGATGAGGATGACTCGAATGTCGACGTGATTGAAACTGTTGAGGCTGTCCCTCTTTCTTTTGCCTTTCCGGCATCAGCTAACCCCGGTGGGCATATCCATGAGGATCCTCCACTTGCTACGGGCGAGCCGGTTCCGGTGGCGTCGAAGAAGAAGCGGGCACGCAAGTTCCTCTCCGAACCTTCTCAGCCCACAAAAGGCGAAGAAGGCGGAGACAAGATCGCCTCAAGGCGGCAAAGCCACAACACGAAGGGCCCGGAAACCCAAGGAGGCCGAAACCTCTGATGCGTAAGTCATTTTTTGTTGCATACTTCACTTATCCTTGCATCGTGGTAATTTCTCTTCTGACATTATTCTCTTCTTCAGGGCTCCGGTGGAGGTCCCTCAGAGCGGATCAAGCATCTCTTCACCACTTCGATCTGGCCCTTCTCCTCCTCGTGACGACGAGTCACGTCCGTGAAACCCTATTCGGAGGGTTCTGCGGCTGCCGGGTTCCGCACTACCTCGTAGAGAGGAATGCGACCTCGGGCGGGAGGGGTCGATCCAGCCGAGGCGGCGTCCACCACTTGACATCGCCGCAACCTGACCCCGAGTCTATCTCAACACCGGCACCAGCAGTTCAGTTCGATTACCCATGGAACCAGCACCGGCACATTGTTCCGCACCAAGAAAACCAACAACTCCAAGTCCAGCTACAAGAGCTCCGGTGCCAAGTTCTTCGCCTCGTCCAAGTCATCTCAACCTCCGCGAGAACTACTCCAGCTTCTAAGGAGAAATCACGCTGATTACTTCTTCCCACAAGCTAAGGGCAAAAAGGCTCGGATGCTACCAAGTCGCATTTGTCGAGGCTGGGCGGTGAACCCTAGCGTGGATGCTTCCCAAAAGCTCCAGTGAAGGATGTTCTGCCGAGCCAAGATCTTGCGCGAGATGGTTACGCATACCAGCCAGCCCTTGCCTTGGTTGAGAGGAAAGAAGCGCCTGAAGGGCTTGGTGGCACCCCATATGCCCACCGGTGGCGGTACCCTCGAGCCTTATTGAGTTCGTCATGAACTGGAACAAGGCGGAGTTAAATCCCACAACTGATCTCCCGGAAAAGTTCGGCCCGAATTTTCCGCCCAAATGAATACGCCGCTAAGGCAATTAACCTCGCGGGGCGAATGATGGAGGTATGTCATTTCTCCTTTGCATGCTGTAGATAATAACCATTAGTCCCCAAGCCTCCGGTGGAGTAGCTTGTTACTCGGCCGGATGCTCATTAGAAAACTAACGTAGCTCCATGTGAACTTCGAATATGCACACACCTAGAGCGGGTTAAGTTCCACTTGGGCGGATCTTGTACACTCGAATATGCACACACCAAGAGCGGGTTAAGTTCCATGGCCCGGATCTTGTACACTTCGAATATGCACACACCTAGAGCTGGGTTAAGTTCCACTTGGCAGGATCTTGTACACTTGAATATGCACACACCTAGAGCGGGTTAAGTTCCACTTGGCGGATCTTGTACACGAATATGCACACACCTAGAGCGGGTTAAGTTCCACTTGGCGGATCTTGTACACTTGAATATGCACACACCTAGAGCGGGTTAAGTTCCACTTGGCCCGGATTTTGTACACGAATATGCACATACCTAGAGCGGGTTAAGTTCCACTTGGCCCGGATTTTGTACACTTGAATATGCACACACCTAGAGCGGGTTAAGTTCCACTTGGCACGGATCTTATACACTCAAATATGCACACACCTAGGCGGGTTAGGTTCCACTTGGCCCGGATCTTGTACACTCGAATATGCACCAAGCTAATTTTACGCTTACATGTACTTTTTCAGGTAACTACCAATCCGGAGTGCTGAATTCCAACGTCTGCTGGATACCCACAAGAAGCTACAGCATAAACACGTTGCACTTATTGCAGAACATGAAAAAGGGGTAAGTTTCTCCCTTGGCGCTTCTCGTTTTCTTCACCTTCTTCTGTCGAACTAATCTCCTCATTCGGTTCTGCGGTGGGGTGGAGGCTGAGAACAAGATCATCTTGGAAGAACTTGGAAATCAGGTATGTCCTCTTTTATCCGACCTCGTAGTGTTTTCCATTTCCTCTTCTCCTTGGCTTGCAAACATTCACTCCTCGGCTCTGCGGTCAACATACTATTTCAGCATCGCTTGAGGATAGTGTGCCCGTGCACGATATGATGCTGCATTTTCTCGAACAAGAAGGACAACATCAAGCCGAGCTGAAGAAAAAGGATGATGAGCTCGCTCTCCTCCGGACTAAGGACGACGAGATTGCCAAGCTCAAGGCTGAGATGGAGAGGATGAAGGCCCAGCACCAAACCGAGCTACAAAGGTTGGCGAACTTCACGAGAAGGCGTGGCGCCTTACTCTTCAGATCTCCAAGGACCGGGACCTACTTAAAGAATCCGACGTCCAACTTGGGTGACAAGCGCTGAGCTTGAGCAACCGCAAGAGAAGCGATGGCGCATCAAGGAGTTAACGGATCCTCACCACATATCACGTAAGTTCCTTCCGACCTACTTTTCGGGTTGCTTCATATGTCTTTTCTTTACCTTCTTCCCTTGTCTAGATTTCAGGGCAAATTTCACGAGCATCACTATTGCAAGCGCGGCGGTTGCGATTTTACCGTAGCGAGGGTACTCGGCCGCTCCTGCGGGTGAGGAGGTTCCTTATGACATGGAGGACCTGTTGGTCGACTTGTCATCTCGCGTGGAGATCATCAAGAATTACGGCAAGGATATCCTCGGCGTTGCAGTTCACATTTTCAACACGTTACGGCACGGAGAAAGTAGCGGAGACCACCGCGATTCTCGTCGAGAAGCTAATGGGCGAGACCAGCTCGATCTCCGGAGAGAATCTGCTGGGCGTGCCGCGGTGATACTATCCTTCACCACATACTCCGTGGTATGAGAAGATCGACCTCGGCCTCCTTACGTCGGTCTGCCGGATCGGATGGGTGACGACCGGGTGGGTAGCTCGGCGCAAGGCTTGCGCCTCTGACCTCGTCGAATATTCTCCTATCCATGGTAGGTTGAAGGACCAAGCTTCACGGAATCCCGGAGCGAAACG
Organism: Avena insularis; assembly: GCA_023614405.1. NCBI lineage: Eukaryota > Viridiplantae > Streptophyta > Magnoliopsida > Poales > Poaceae > Avena > Avena insularis. Next base: position 316,578,919 of record CM042694.1, on the reverse strand, counting down.
CTGAGAACGCTAAAGGCGGGTCGGATGAGGGCGGAGAAGATGATGCCTCGGATATTGAAGGCAATGACGCCGCCGAACTTCCTCCTGCAGCTCCTTAGGTCAAAAAACTTGAAAATTTATCAGATCCCCGGTATGCCGGGTGCAACTGTATGCTGTATATGTGATATTTTGCTACTACGTTTCTATGCCGGATTAACTTGGGGGTAGTCCCCGAGTTTCATTTTCTTGTTCGTCCAATCCTGTGGCTCGGTCCTTGTCTATCTTGATTCGGTTTTACGACTTACGAATCCGAGCTTCAAAAATTGTTTTAACAATACTTAGAAACTTTTAGGCTTAGCTCAAAATAATTTAGCATAATAACTTGAAATTAAATACAGGGTTAGTCCAAAAAACAAACGTTAGCTCGAATAAATTCGTTTCCTTAGTCGTTTTTCATGTGCTACGCAATTCCAAACTTGTTCTCTTGCTTGCCATGAAGCCAATTCTTATTGGACAGCAAGTCGAAGAGTTGGGTTTTTGGTGCTCACACATTACTAATCCGGGTTAAGTAGAACAACTTATTCCAGCTAACGCACAAGAGACAACAAAAAAAATTATTAAGGCAGTCCCCGAGTTACTGCTCGATGCGCTACTATTTCATTGATAAGCTCATTGCCGACATACATACCGACATATGAGACGACTCGGATACATACACTTCTTAACTAAGTGTAGAAGGGACGAAGTAGTGCTACATTCCACGGTCGCTTAGATTCCTCTCCGGACCTGTCCGCCTTGTTCTTTTCCTGTGGCTTTGCATGTATAAGATAGTAAGAATCATTGTGCAATGCTTTGCTCACAATGAATGGCCCTTCCCATGGGGGATAGTTTATGCATGCCGGTAGTACGTTGTACCAACCGGAGCACCAGATCGCCTTCCCGAAAGACTCGGGGGCACACTTTCCGGCTATGATAGCGTCGGAGATTTTGCTGATATATGGCGGATCTGGACAGTGCCAGTTCTCTCGCTTCTTCCAGCAAATCAACATCAGTTTGCCGGGCTTCTTACACTTTGGCTTCTGTGTATTGGGTGACCCTAGGCGAATCATGCTCTATGTCGGCTGGTAATCGACTTCGCCCCATATACGGAAAAAATGGTGTATAGCTTTGTTGATCGATTCGGAGTTGTTCTTAAACTCCATAGTACCGCTGGTAGTTCTTCTATCCAGCACCCGCTGATCTTTGGTGGCTCAATGAGCGGGTTTTATCCCGGATAATACTAATCCGTTGGATCTTTCCACTTGTCCGTTCGATGCAGGGTGGGCTACCGAGGCTACATCCAGCCGGATCTTCTTATCTCGGCAGAATCGTGCAAATGCTCCTTCAGCAAAATTTGTGCCATTATCAGTTATGATACTGTGAGGATAACCGTATCTTAAGATAATGTCTTTGAGAAATGTTACAGCCGTAGCTCCATCACATTTTCTTATAGGCTTCAGTTCAATCTATTTTGTAAACTTATCCACCATAACCAAAATGTGTGTCATGTTTCCCCTTGCTGGTCTGAACGGGCCAACCATATCCAAGCACCATACGGCAAATGGCCACGTAATTGGTATGGTCTTGAGTTCCGACATTGGCATATGTGTCTTAGTAGCATATCTTTGACAACCATTGCATTTTCTCACCAGATCTTCTGCTTGTTCTAAGGCACTTGGCCAGTAAAATCCATGCCGGAATGCTTTTGCCACTAAGGCTCTGGATGAAGCATGATGCCCGCAATCTCCTTGGTGTATATCTCGGAGGATGTCAAGCCCTTCTTTCGGGTCAACGCATCGCTGGAGGACGTTGGTTACACTCCGTTTGTACAGCTCGGAATTGATAATCGTGTATGCTTTTGCTCTCGTCTGTGTTTGCCTGGATAACACCTCCTCGGTAGTAACGTTAGTCTTTGAAATTGGAATATAGGTGCCCAAACTGGTATCGCTCGTGGAGAATATTTCCTCATCAATTTCCATCGATCTACCGGCATAACTTCAGCGGATCATCTTTGGCAGTCCCGGGTCAGCGAGGTAGTCCCGGGTTCTTGGCGGTCCTCGGGTTGGTGATCGATCCGGGTCTCGCGTACTACCTCCCACGTCAATGTCCATGGGCTCAGCTCCGGATTCCATATCTTCCGGGACATAGATCGAGTCGGTTCCTGGGGACGGCCTGATAGATGGTTTTCTGAGGTGTTCCAATGCTACACCCAGTGGAATTGCCTATCGGGTCGATCCAAGCTTCGACAACATGTCAGCAGTCTTGTTTTCCACTCGGGGTACATGGTGAAATTCACACCCCTCAAAGTAACCAGATATCTTCTGCACGTGAAATTTGTATAGTGCCATGTTTGGATCCAGGGCATCCCACACTCCGGACACTTGCTGCACCACCAAATCCGAGTTGCCAAAGCATATTATCCGACATATGTCAATCTCTTTTGCCACTTTGAGCCCATGCACAAGAGCCTCGTACTCAGCGACATTGTTCGATGCCGCGAAATGGATCTGCAATACGTATTTTAGCTGGTCCTTCTTTGGCGAGGTGAGCACAACCCCGGCGCCTAATCCGGTTTTGGTTTTCGACCCGTCAAAGTGCATCCTCCAGTAGTTCGGATCTGGTGGCGGTGGTTCGTATTGTACCTCGGCCCAATCTACAAAAAAAGTGCGCCACTTTGAGACTTGATTGCTTCTCTTCGTCAGATTAGGCGCATAAGGGGCTAACTCAATTGCCCATTTTGCAATTCTGCCACTCGCATCCTTGTTACCCATTATCTCGGATATGGGAGCTTCACATATCACTTTGATGGGGTGCTCCTCAAAGTAATGCTTTAACTTCTTTGCCGCCATATAGACACCATATGCCACCTTTTGAAAGTGCGGGTAGTTTTGTTTTGAGGCGCATAATACCGCTCAAGTAATATCTTGGCATACCGACTTACCCTCTTCATTGCGCTCTACTACAATCACTGCACTTACAACTCGGTTGGTTGCGGCTATGTAGAGCAACATTGGCTCCTTTGATAGTGGAGAGGCTAACACTGGTGCAGTGGCCAACATCTTTTTTAAGTGGGCAAAGGCTTCATCGGCCTGTGGTGTCCAAACGAACTTATCCGACTTTTTCATGAGTTGGTAGAGAGGCAATGCCTTTTCTCGCAACCGACATACAAACCGACTCAACGATGCTAGGCACCCAGTGAACTTATAGACATCGTTAAGACACTTCGGCAGCTCCATTCGCTCAATGGCCCGAATCTTAGTTGGATTAACTTCGATACCTCGGCTGGAGACGAGAAATCCAAGTAATTTTCCAGCCGGGACACCGAAGGTACATTTTTTCGGGTTAAGCTTCATCTGGAACCTTCTCAAGTTCGCGAATGTCTGCCTGATGTCGTCAAGGAGCGTTTTGCTTTCCTTGGTCTTGATAACCACATCATCCACGTACACCTGTACGTTTTGACCTATTTGGTCGTGCAAACATTTTTGCATACATCTTTGGTACATTGCACCTGCATTACGTAAACCGAACGGCATAGTGCGATAGCAGTAAGCCCCGTACGGGGTAATAAACGCAGTATTTATTTGATCATCCGGGTTCAGAGGTATCTGGTGGAAACCAGAATATGCATCAATGAATGACAATAGTTCACATCCCATGGTTGAGTCTATGACCTGATCTATCATCGGCAGTGGAAATGTATCTTTTGGACACGCCTTATTCAGGTTCGTGTAATCGATGCACATACGCCAAACCACTGCCACGTTCGGATCGTCCTTCTTCTTTTCTACCAGCACCGGATTTGAGAGCCAATCCGAATATAGCACCTCCATGATAAATCCTGCTGCTAGTAACCGAGCTATCTCGTCTCCAATGACTTTTCTCCTATCCTCGGCGAAGCGGCGGAGAGGTTGCTTCACCGGCCTTGCTCCGGGTCTTATGTTCAAAGAGTGCTCGGCCAACTCCCTCGGAACACCTTGCAAATCTTGTGTGGACCAAGCAAAAATGTCCCGATTCTCACGGAGGAAGTTGATGAGCTCGCTTTCCTATTTATCAGTTAACCCGGCAACAATTGTTACGGTGCGCTCCGGGAACATGTCATCAACTGGAACCTTCTTGGTATCCTTTGCGGCTTGGAATGAAACGCTACCATGCGGGTTACTCAACGCCGGCATATACTGCTGCGCGGATTGAGCTAATGCCGCCACCTCTTGGATTTTTCTTTTCTCTTGCGCAATCACGAGTGACTCGGCTAGGTTAGACCCGGCAGAGGCACACTCAATGGAACGTCGGAAATCTCCAGCGATGGTAATCACTCCATTTGGCCCGGCAACTTCATCTTCAGATAACTGATGTGGCAGCTTGCCATGAACTTGTTCAACACTGGTCTTCCGAGTAACGCGTGATACGCACTTTCCAAGTTCACCACCTCAAACTCCAGATTCTTAGTTCGGCAGTTATCCCTTGTGCCGAATAGCACGTCGACCCGGACTTTGCCTATGGGCTCACAAGAAATGCCTGGTACAATGCCGTGGAAAGTTGTCCTTGTAGCCTGGAGCATGTTCTCCGAGATACCCAACTTGCGCATTGTATCCGCATACATGATGTTAATGCTACTACCATTGTCAATCAGTACCTTGGAGAACCTCACATTGATGTTCTGTCCGATGAATGTCGGATCCAGCACTAGCGCATACAAGCCTGGACTCGGCATAAGCTTCGGATGATCTTTGATGTTCCAGGTGATTTCCTGGTCCGACCAAGGCATGTACCTCGTCACTGCTGGCATTACCACATTGACCTCCATATGTCGGCGCTGCAAGCTCTTTCGATCTGTTTCCTCAGTTGTGAACACACAATAGCTCTGGTGATGTTCTCTGTACTCATTTTTCCCCTCGTTTCCAGGGTACCTCTGATCCGGCTGGCGCTGATTTTCACTTGATGCACTACATCCCTTCTCTCATTGTTGTCATACCTCGGCGGAGGGGGAGGCAACATTAGCTGTTGCGTGTTCGCTCCGGAGAGCAATTGCTGCCGAGGTAATTCCTGCCGAGGTTGATCATTCCGGGGTGCCTGAGCATTCCCCGATCCACCTTGTTCTATCTTACGCATCCACTCACATTGCCTCGTTGTGTGACCCGCCGGGCTATTCGGATTTGGCGTGTGAAACTTACACGGCTGGTCCAACATCGACTCATAGGTATACCTCGGACGGTCTTTCTTTTCTTGCCATTTTTTCTTTTGCTCCGGGGTCCATGTTTTCTTGCCATCGTTTCTCGGAGTCCATTGCCCTCCCGTTTTCTGGCGTTGGTTGCTCCCTGCTCCGGGTTAATCTTGACTCATAGCTGCAACTTGTTGCGAACTGTAGCGATGATCCGGTCTATCATCTCTTCTTTTTCCTCTGTAATCGTTCCTCCGAGATGACCCGGCTCCGTCCCTCTGATAGTATTCCTCGTTTGACTCGTTTGACGCGAGCCTAGGTTGAGTCGGATCACCCAAAGCATACGAATCTGCAATCCAGATCATCTCTGCCAACGTAATTGGCATTTTGCTTTGCAACTTCATCCAGAGCTCGCTGCCATATCTGCACCCTTGCACAAACCATGCTATGGCTTGTGACTCTATGACACCCTCACACGAGTTTCTCACGGTACACCACCGGGTCAAGAATTCACGGTCCGTCTCATTAGGTCTTTGCTTGCACATTGCTAGGGTCTGCGGCCTATTCGGCCTCTGATATGTACTTGAGAAGTTGCTGATAAACATTTCTTCAAAATCTATCCAGCAGTTGATGCTTCCGGGTGGTAAATTATTCAGCCATACTCTGGCCGGACCTTCCAACATCTGGGGTACATATCGTACAGCCCATCTCAAGTTACCAGTGGCAATTTTCACAGCCGTAGCATAGTTTATCAGCCAATCCTCCGGCTTGGTACTGCCTTCATACGTCTTGGTGCCTCTGGGCAACTAGAAGTTGGGTACCAGTGGCTCCTTCATGATCAGGGGTCCAAAGCACGCTGGACCCGGGGGTCCTTGACATTCAATCTGTTCCGACCTATACAGGCGATCCAGTTTCAGTCTTGCATCATCCGGCATTAAATCCCTGCTTTCCAATCTTGACCCTATCACATGATAGTCCGGTCTCGGGTACCCCACATTCACCATCTCCGAATCACCGTCATTGTATCAGTTTTGCACTTGGGGTGCACCTTTCTGTTGCAAACCTCGGTCGGCGCTTTGCTCTTGCCTTGGTATATTCCGCTGCTGCGGTTGTCCTGCTCCTGTGGAGTTTCGCTGTCCGGCATTCCCATTGGCAGCGTTCCCTTGACCGGCATTGCCTTGGTCGTGGTTACCTCAGCCAGCTTCACCTCGGCTCACACTTCGTCGATCATCATTTTTCTGTGTTTCTTTTTCTTTTCCTGCACGCGTCGGGTCGTACGGGACGATCTGTTCGTTCCGTCTGGCCGAGATTACTACCTCTTGTCTCCTTGGACCACCATGAGGTGACGATGCGGCTCCAGCGGATTTCTCCGGGTTACCCATCGCCGAATGGACGATTTTGGAAGCTCCAGCTCTCTCCGGGTTAGCTCTGAGTAGCTCTTTGTTCTGTCTGTTCGCGATCCGAACTAACTCGTTAACCCTATCTTGCTGTCTTTGACGGGCCTCACCCGCCAGACCCTCCAACTCGGATGCAGCCGCATCCGCTGCTCTGAGGTTCTTCGCCGGGGTACTATACCTCGGCAACCCCACAGACAAATAGTTTTCCGACCCCTCGGCTCCATCATCACCTTCTTTGTTCATCTCGCTCATGAGATTTCTCCCTTTTACTTTTACCGTATCAACTTTGTTTGCCTTTGCATACTCACGCAGCGTCATGTTCAGCGACTACTGAGCCGCGGCTATTTTCTTTGTGCCCTCTAGTATCTTTTGCCTAGTTTCCTCTAGCTCGGCCTATGCCTGAGCCCGATCTACCACTGCTGCTACCGGGTTTGCCAAGATATCCATAGCTTCTCTCAGTACGTTCTCAGGCCTCTCTAGTGGAGGTCCTCTACCTTTCCTCGGTGCCTTAGGTGTTACCTCCGGGTCCGGTGCTGGATCCTTGCTTGCGCCTACCCCTGGCGCAGTCATCATCACTTCAGCACGGTTCGGGGAGCGAGTGATACGCGCCCTGTGAACCACGCTAAGGGGTGGTTCCCTGTTCGACGACAGCTGGTGAACGCATGATCGTCCACAAAGAACGTAGACCTTGTGTGCACCCAACTTGAAGAAGGCGTTGACCGGAAGTGGTAGCGTTGAAGCCAGCGTTGTCGCTGACGAAGTCCAGCGCTCCAAAGCACTGAACGAGCCCGAAGACAATGCGTTCGCCGGTGCCGATGAGGTTTCTCGTCCGGATCTTCACCCCTGCTAGCGCCGCTAGCCCCACGGTGGGCGCCAACTCTCGTGGTGGTGTCACGGCAGATGCCATGGATAGGCTAAAGGTGGGGACTAATACACGCTAGGGGAATCCAGGGAGGGATAGTGGAGTGATTCTCCACATAGAAGATTGTATTCCTTTCAAGTTTACAAGCGCTCCTAGAGCTGTATTGGCGAGAGGAGGAAGAAGAAGCTCTCTTACTCTCAACTACAGTTCACTCCTAGAACCTTAGCAAAATCTGTATTGAAGAAAGACCAACCAAACTAGAGCTCAACCCCTTCCACTGGAACCCTAGCCCCCCTTATATAGAGGGGGCTCGGTCTCTTCCTAGGGAGAATATGCCTCCACTCAAAGCGGTAACCCGACCGGGGTGCTTTTCCCCCTCGTCATACATGCTTTAGCTACGTGAGCCTCTACGGCACCTGCGTCAGCCGACACGGGCGTCGTCACCCTTGTCAGCTATGACCCGATGGTCCTGCCCTTGCTTCGCTCATGTAGTGCGTAGCGGGCCTTCTTTTTGACCAGAGAGATTCCTTCCTTCTCCTAGAAGCTAAACAGGACCCGGATCATGGTAGATCCGGCCACACCTGTTCCTGCATATAAGTTAGACAAGCACTTCCGACTTACTCCTTAAGTCGGCTGAGACAATGTTAGGCGACCCCCCTGGTCCTGGTTACTCCGTGATCCGGCCTGCCTTGAGGTGACCCGGCCAGCATCCGCTTTGACCCTGCCGAACCTCGGCTAACTCGGCCTTTATACCCCGGAGTGACCGTACCCCGGGGTATCCCCCCAACAACCAGCAAGACTCGGCCTACATACAAGGTATGTCGGCACGAGGAAGGAACCGTTTTCTCTTTGCAGGTACCATCTTGGTCGGGTTAACTACGCCCAGGGTGAGTCAGGAGATAACTTGTTCAAGAAGGAGCTAAGGTTCAGCGCTTTTCTCTCTCCTAAGGGAATCTAGGGAGAGACAAGTGCTAGCGACAAGGGTTAGGGAGTTAGAGATAGAAGAGATTGTTATGGACGTGATAGTCTCTAGCGGCAATGATCATAGCGCATGGGCTCTGCGCCATTTCCTAACAGAGCCCGTGGACAGGGGAAAGGAGCACGCTGAGTTACCTCTTTGGGACAAGCATATTCCAAGTATATACCAGGCCACGTAATCCTCAGATGTACCCTGGCCACCACTTTATAAGGTGAGCTAGGGACTCCAAGGGAGGGGTCGATCTTTTTGCTAAGAAAGAACCCTAGAGAGAGTAGAGAGCAGGAGCACTTCATCTCCTAACTCTCTATGATATAGCTCAAGGAGCTTCTGTATTGGCTTTTGGATAATAATATAAGATCTGTGATCAGCTCATCGTGTGTGTCTTGTTCTATCTTTCGTGTGTTGAGTCACTATGCTATCCCTCCCCGGATACCACTACATATTGGCCCCATCTTTAGCCTACCCATGGCATCTGCCGTGACACCACCACGACAAATTCCTATCTTGAACTATGTTCTATTGATATGTAGTGAACTTTAATACCGTCATCACCATCGTGAATGTATGATCTACTACAATTATTCTTGGTTCGTCAGATTAGTAACCTCACCTCTCTAAATAAGAGGTTACCGTAGAAGCAAAGCTATAGACAACCTAACACGTTGCAAGCTGCATTAGCAGTGATGGTGATGAAGGAGATATGCCCAAGAGGCAACTAATAAATAGGTTTATTATCATATCTCAAAATAGTTCACAACATTTAATACTATGCTATAACTGTATCAAGAGGAAACACGGGTACAAGTGTGGTATGTAAACAAACCAGGTCCCTAGTAGCCTCTATTAAACTAGTTCGTTGGGCAACAATGATCAAGGTTTCCTAATCATGGTTCATTCATGCTAGTTGAAAACGGAGTCATGTCATTAGAGAATGATATGATGGACATAACCCACTTAAGTATTACAATGTGATCTAGTCACATGGTTCATCATTGTACTAATTAGAAACAAAGTGACCTTCTCTTTAGACTATGAGATCATATTAAGCATTGTCTCTGGAGGAATGCTTTGATCTCACTAAACATCATGTCCGTAACTAGGTGACCATAAAAGTATGCATTGTGTATTCCAAAGAACAGTTGAGACCTATGCATCGAGATTGGGATTTTTCCACCTGCGTGATGGGAAGTTACACTTGGCCCACTCGGTGAAATTGCATCTAACAAGCTACATCATATGAATAGGTCATGGGGATACAATATCACAATAAAGAGTTAAGTAGACTTGTTGGTAACAAGATTAGTATAGTGAAACTAATGACCAAATCTCGGACAAGTCATGTATCGAAGAGACAAATGGAATATGACACAGATTATAAGCTTTGAGCACGACAGAATCTCGTGGAATGCATAGGGGTCAATATGGACATCTCGGTCCCACTATTGATCATTGATAGACAGAGATCTCAATCATGTCTATGGCATTCCTGAACTGTAGGGTAACATGCTTAAGGGTCTAACGAAGTTTAAGAATGCTATAGAAGCGAAGGGATCACCGATGAGAAAGATGAGATCCGAAATGTTCTGAAAAAGGATAATCGGAATAATTCCGAGAAGGGCCCGAAGATGTTCGGAAGAAGGAGAAAACCGAAAGGTGTTTCAGAATAAAAGGAGAGATTATAAATATGCATTTATATATATATTAATTATGAATTAATATAATAAATAAATATTTTAAATTATTAATTATGTGGCAACTTCATGCTTTGGGCCGAATCCCAGGAAGGAAATAGACCAAAAAGGAAGCCACCCGGAGAAAATGACAACCTTCATTTGGGCCACAGGCCCACGTGAAGCGGCGGAGTTAGTAGTTGCACGGCCCGTAGCTGTCTTGGCCGCCAGTGGCCAGAGCCTTGGCCACATCCCAAGTGGCCTCTCGCACAGGCGTAGGCTGGCCAGTGGCACACCCCGGGCCGTCCCCATCGCCTCACCTCGCTGCATGAGGCGGCCTACCAGACACCACCTTACTGCTCAAGGCCGCTTTGGGCGCCGCCTCCATGCACCGCCTCTCTGCAGCCGCTAGGCCGGGGCGCTGGTGGACCACCCAGCCATCGATTCAGCCCAGCCGGCTCCCTCCTCCTCCTTTGCCTTTTTTTCCTTTAGGCCCATATGGGGACTTGAGTGAAGGGAGTACCCCTTTTTTCCCTATATATAAAGGCCTATATTGAAGGGAAAAAGACACACAAAAATAAAAGGGGAATTTCCTAAGGCTGTGTGGTGACCCAACATAACACTGCATGATGTTGTACACTATATTCGTTGACATAACACCAATGAAACACCATTCACCAGTATTACATCCCTCAGAGTGGTACAACAGAAACACAGCAGGTCCAAGACATGACTATAGATTACAACTCGACTTTAAAAAAAAGATCTATAGAACACTCTAGGTCAAAGAGGAAGAAAGAAACTTCTTACAGAGAAGAACCGGATATAACAACTCAGAACTATCTAGTGACTAAGACTAGCATCTGAACTAATTGTCTTACAATTTCTGCTATTGTAATGGTCTACAGAAGTAGGTTTTATGGATAGAGAATCTACTCCTATCTAATCAGGAACTTCGTCTTCACTTAGGTTGATGTCTATGTTGAATTCACTGACTTTATTGAAGAACTTGAGCCATCGATGATTGGTTTCTTGAGCAGAAGTTGGTGTTGATGTCGTCTTCAATGGGTTCAGAATCTAGCAAGGGTTAAGAAGGTACGGGTGAGTACGAGCGTACTCAGCAAGTTCACTAAAAAGGAGTGTTTGATGCACTATCTATAGCCACATACCATAGGTCATAGGCAATGCAAGTTTTCATAAATATTTCTTCAAAGGTTGATTTTATTCTAAAAACTATGTTCGTCAGCCTTCACAGGTTTACCAGAACTTTTGTGGAGTTCCTTTCCTATCGCGTTCATAGCTCCTTCCTAGAACAGGGAGTAACATGTCACAGTTCTTACACTCTGCAGAGGTGCGTTGCTTTACCCATGAGAGACCAAATCCTTGTTGCATAGCCGGGTGAATCTTTCTCGTTCACAATTTCGTGATGTAGGGCCCAGTAGATGATCCAAGCCAATCAGTGGCCTTCTCCGTGACCCTAAATGAAGACATGACCTCCAGGATATGCCCCCCATCTGTTAAGCCCCTTATAGGACCAACTATAACTCTAGTAGGCACCTGAAGACTCCATGAGTAGGTAATGCCCTAGCAAGCTCCCTTAAGGACCGACTATACCACTAGCAGCCTCTCAAGATAGTATAGACACAAAAATCACGGGAAACTAAGGGGTTCCACCCATGTGCTAGGTTCTGAACGAGAAATCCATAGCCTCATGATCAGGTCACCTGTCCATGCGAAAGGAATAAGATCTAGCTGACTTCTCCGTCCCATTCCAAATCTCATGGTTAACACGTAATATACGGTGCTAGAATCACTAGCGAAATTAGTTGTTAAGTCCTAGATGATATATTCCTAGACAATGGTATCCCCATTGCCAGACTTAATAGATTAGTTGATCACCCTAGATTAGTAACCAATATTTTACATTATTATTGAAAATAGTGTTTTCTAATCTTTTTGAAATGCAGGTGATGACAACATTTGAATTACAAGTATTTAATAAAAAATAATCAAACGACATGACCAAGTTGTGAACATGCATGTTGTGATTACAAGAATATGCAATCACGGTCTTCAAGACAATAGAACATCCAAAATCTATGAAATAGCACCATTGGTCCGGTAAGGACGAATGTGTAAAGAAGCAAGATGCAGTTATGCATAAGTAATGTAATGCAATTTTGGATCAACACGAATTTCCAAAATAATCATATCTTCTCTAGGGTTCGGAAACTGGGGATGGTTTCTTTAGAATGTGTTTCACTTTTATACCAGCTTCACACATATGCTTCTTGTTAAGGCTTGTGAGAGTGTGTGAAACAATATGTACAAACAATAAGTAGCATACAATATTAAAGCACTCAAATGGGGCATGGTATCTAAAACATATATTAAGCAAGATTATTAATCAATTAGAGCCTTTATAAAACTGCTTAAGGATTACTTTTAATGTTTCTTAAAAGAATAACTTTTTAGGAAAAGATTACTTTACAAAGTAAAAGCATTTAATCTTAAAGCTAACACTTTAATGTTTTCTTATTAGTTATAAGTATTAAAGAAGAAAACAATTAGCATTTTTGCATAGCTATTCCACTAGCAAGTGGAGACTTATATATTTTTAATATGGCATCTTATTACGGGTGGTTCATTTCTTAACATTCCATGAAGGTGGTGTATAAGTGTTGTTGCTTTTACGGGGTGGTGCTTTAATAAAATTATAAGTGGATGGAATCACTTATGTATTTTAGAATTAATAGTTAGACTTTATAAACATGGAAAAGGCATTCCTTTAATTACTTAAAGCTTTGTTTAGACTTTTGAATGGATTCCTAAACTTGTAAAATAATTAGTACTAATATCTTGATGATTTTATAAATGAGGAGAATCCTCTAGACAAACAATATACTCTTTATTAATGATTTTATAATTGATAAAATATTTTTTAAGAAGCAAAATTTAATTACTTTGAATGGTAGTTGTAGGAACTACACTTTAAAATGGTTGGATCAACTTTGACTTCATATAAAAATCAATTGAATTTGTTATTACACTTTGAGACTTTAAATAATATATGTTAAACGCATAAGCAAAGATTTATATAATTTTTATGCATTAAAATAAAAGAAAAGAGTTTAAACAACATTTATTAAACATTTTCCTTTATTTTACTAAAAATGGGAAAGGTTATTATTTTTAATGTGTAGATTTTATTTTTGTGATCATTTTTGTATATTGTATGTATTCTTGTGATTTTTAAATAATAAGATATGACTTTTATAAGTTTTCTTACTTTATAAAGACTTAATAAATAATAATAATATTTAGTTAAGTGTCACAAAAATATATGAAACAATTCTACAAATGTATATTTTGTTTTTCTAAGACTTTTGATATATTATACCTATTTTTTATAAATTTTTAATAATAGAATATACTTATTTAAGATTTATCCTTAATAGGATATTTGCTAAATAATAATAACTATTTTATTTAAGTTGGAAAATAAAATATGATAATAAGTCTAAACTATAGAGTTTATTTTTCTGAACATTTTGATATATATAATATATATTTTTCTAATTTATAAAACAGAAGATATTGAATTAATAAGATTTAATCATTTTCTTAAATTCCTGGAAATTATTTATATTTGAATTTATATTGTTTTATCTATTTACTAAACATGCAATACCTTTCTATACCGAGCAGCCACCTAGACACACACACTGACCAGTGGGGTCAGGGCCACGTCAGTAGCCACGCGGGACGAAGGCCCAGTCAACCCACTAAGGTGGCCGGTGGTGATGCCAGCATGGCGTCATGCTGATGCAAGCACGGCCACCACCACCCGTTGGTGGTCGCCAGCGGCGAACTACAGCTTATTTGCTAGCGCACCTTGGTGTGCTAGAAAGAGGAGACGATGACGAGCACAATAGTGGCGGTGCCACCTAGAAACGGTCACCGCGAACAGTGACCTCGACGACGGACAGCAGCAGCGTCATCGGCTGCTCGTGGCAGGAATGACAGAGAGGAAGAGGAGGATGATGGAGATGTCCCTGAGGACCAGTGGCTCACCCCGGTTATCGTGGTGGAGTCGGTGAAGGCAGGCGCAACAAGAATCAGTGGAATCAACGGCGGTCGGCGTCGGGGCAGAGGTAGCAATCCCGATGCCTGGGGCTTCTTCGGCTTCCGCAGACAGGGGCAATCGAATGAGAAGAGCTCGGCGGTCATAGAATTGAGGGCACTGACTCACCTCTGAGCTAGGGTTTCCGGTGGGGAAGAAAATTCAGAGAGAGAGAGGGAGAATGGGAGGATGAGGATGAGAAGGGGCTTCGTGGCATTCTTATCTTCCCTGGTGACGGCGGCACGAATCTCTACGGATGCCTACGTCACGGCGTGACGGAAGATGGCGGTGATGCCGACAGCCAGCTGCTTGTGACGTTGGAAGGAAGACGATGACGAATATTTTGCGGAAAACCCCTGGACGTTTTCCAGCCTTAATATGCGGTCCATCTACTTCCCCACATGTCAGCGAGAGATAGGGAGACGAACCGGGCTGGTGTTGTTGGGCCTTGACTTAGTGAGCGGTTTTTTTCTTCTCCTGCTCGCGAGCTAGGAATAGAGGATGGGCCGTGGGCTGGACGGCTGGCTGTCTCCATTTCTTTTTCCATTTCTATTTTCTATTTTTTGTTTTTTCAAAACCATTTCAAATATGAATTTCATCAAGGATTTAAATATCCAGAGAATTTGTAGGTCAAGAATATTATTGTATAAAGCAAGTATGACCCTCTTCTCCTCCTTTCTTATTGTGTATAAAAACATTCATAACTATATGAAGTGTTCTTTTAATTTAGGAAATATTAATAGGAATTGGGGTTTTAGGAATTACTTCTTATTTAAGGATCCCTTATAGATGATTTGTTTTCACTTTATAATTTTAATGGTATTGGTTTGAAATGGTTAATGATGTATATAGAATCTTATTAATACTTAACCTCATAAAGGAATTATATAAATATACAATATAATGTATTAAACCTTGTGGTTCATAATATGATGATTTGAGTTTCATGGTTCTCCATATTTGGTGATTTATCCTATTCAAACTCTACTTAGTTTGTGGGGGTTTAGAACTACCATGGTACAATATTGGTTGAGTCATTAAGCATGAATAACAATCATTAATGGAGAAATGAAAATGTTCATTTCCAAATAATTACCATGAATTTTGGGAAGGTTTAATAGACTCATATTCTATTATGAATATGGATAAAGATTAGGAGCTAAGAGATATTTCCTTCTTGTTTTGTGATCATGAACAATATCTTACTTAGAATGAGATCTTGATATTTCTATTATTCTAGATTTCCATTAGGGTTTAAAATAATAAGGTGGACAAGGCTTCCATCAATAAACTCTCAACTGGAATTCTAATTATCTCTTAGAAACTTCATTTGACTAAGAGATACTATTATTTGGCTGCCTAAAAGTAGGATTTGATCCCACTACTAAATTCATTCTAGGGTTATGAATAATCACGTAAACATGGTTATGTTCATGGCTTGATAAGACCTTGGTTAAAGGTTTCTTAAGAATTTCTATCCTCACACTTCACTAAGTTTGGGTCATAGTTAAGGAATTCCTTTCCTAAATATATTTTATTTGAATCTCTCATCTGCTTCACTAGGATCTCCTTTCCCTTAATGAACTAGTCATCTGGCTCCACCATATCCATCATCATATGATGACATGGTCATGCCACTTCAACAATATTCCCCTACAATATTCTCTTAGTATATAACTTCCATTTCTAAACTACCTATGATGAATCCATCAGTGTAGCTATTTCTAACTCTATCCATTAATTCCTTTATATCCTTCTTGCATCTACTTCCAAGGCTTGCAAGATTAGAATGCTCACTATATCACATGTGATATCAATCCTCTAGAATAGGTATGGTACTACACTCCATAACACAAGTTTGTTCTTGTATTAGCTTGGTTAAACTACTATGCCTCCGACTACTCCATACCACTCGTATTATATACTTCATCATACTCTAGCTTGACTTCTCATGATCAAGCTAGATGATTCAAATTACTAAGGTTTTGCCTAATTTAGTATTCTCACAACACGTCTTCATCATATAATCATCTATTATCATGTGACTTGAGAACAATGACCACCATCCTTTGATCATGCTAAACTTAGGATTCTATTTGTCTGATCACGATCCATCATCAACTAAGGAATAGTCTTATACTAATCTCTTTATAGGGTCGATATTATTAAGGAAGCTTACTCCATATTTATATCTACTTGACTTAACAAGATTATTATTTGTTACTTTACTATTACTAGCTTTCTTATAACTCCTTAAGTATTAGTTAATTCTTAGGTTTAGATACTTCTTCTAGTTAACTCATGAGTGAGTTAACTCCTTCAACATCAGATGATTTGATCTCCACTGAGGATCACATCCCAAAGATGTTGGCATACTTTGTCATAACTAGTTCCTCCTTCTTATTAATTTACTTAAGGTCTTTGGAAGGTCAATCTAATAGGTCAAAGCTAAGATTCAATAAGTGATAGGTCAAGAATTGATTACTCAACATTGATAATCAATTGACACTAGGACTTGGTTAAATGGGAATGTCATCTCTTAATATAATAACAAAGATATGTGATGAATGGTCTTGGCTTGACTTCCTTTTCTACTCTATTTGTGCTAAGAGTTAATGTTTAAGAACTACCATGATGCTCATGGTAGGAACATCTATAGCAAGCAAGTGTATCAAGGTTTAGGTATTGAGTTTCTTTTCTTGGAGTTATATTCTTGATTGGGTATTCAAGAGTGATTGTAATGAATACCATGATATGATCTCTATAAGATCCTTTATTATTCATTAATTAATGTGTTATGGGTTTAGCTTGATTCCATTTGATCTACCCATAGATCAAATTATGTTACCCAAAAAATAGGGTTTTAGCAAAGGTCATATTCAAACTTATCGAAGTCAACTTGATGATCTACTTCAGTTCCACCAATCTAAGAGAAGCTTCAATCACTTTGACAAGTTTTATTTAAAAGCACGAAAATTATCCTGATTTTCTATGCATGAATGCAATACACACACCTGATCACAACTTTTTTCTAAGTTCTAATGTTGTGATGTTACAGGCTGTTTCCTTAGGGAATTTCTCCCCTCTTTCCCAGTTGCTTTCCACGAGTGCGGTGCCACGAAAAACTACGCATGAGGGACTCAACACCACTGGCACGTCGTCACTCTGCTGGATCCTGGTTCCAGAGTATCTGCTTCCGCATCCCGGCTGGATCAAGGAGAACGTGATTCGTTGCTAGACACCGTGCGTGTGCGAGTATTCGGACCGAACCACCAATGGTGGGGCCATGGCTATCGGACAAGGACCAGGAGGAGAAGGCAAGGAGCTTCGTGACATTGAGGTCGGCTACAATCGTCTACTTCATTCACGTTCCCCAGGGACGTTAACCGCATTGTGATCTACAAGGGTATGTAATCGTAACTTTCTCTGTTACTGCATTAACTAGTAGATAGATCTTGCGCTTTCGGGACGTTCTAGTTAGGAAATTTTTGTGTTTTCCGCTAAGCACCCTTTCAGGTGCATGCTACCAAGCATCACAAATCCTATCTTACTTAGATGCAAAAAAGTTAGTCGCTCTACCAAAATTACCGTGAGGCTGTTTTTGGCCAGCCCTGCTAGTCTTGGCACTACCAGATCGGGCCAGAAAATCAGCCCAACCTACCAAACACGTCCTAAGCAAACAGGTAGATACACCAACTTGAGGAGTCCAAGCCAAAAATATGATGCTTCTACAGTAGTTTTATCCCTAATTACCATGCTTTTAGGATTTAGTCAGAGTAAATCTTCATAAAATCTAACGAATTATATAGAAGAAGGTATCAACATCTGTAATGCGCAATGCATATAATGTGAAATGTATTTTTATGATGATTCTAATGATGTTTTCATATTACAGGGGTTAATATTTTTCATAGATGGTTGATCAAACTTTAAAAAAATTGTTTATTATTTAAGTATATTCTAAAACTAGTTAGTGCATCACATTAATAAACGTCACGTGTGGATAGTCACCTAATTTTCTGGTGCGTAAAGCGCTACTCCGTCCGTTTCATAACGATAAAAAAAGATGGAAAAGAAGGCATATATTTCCTATTTGAAAACACCCATCAATAAATCAGTTTAAACTTCATTATCTTTGGTGTTAAATTACTGATACCTACCTAGCCTCGGTTAGCAAGACGCCTCAAATCTTCTTAGAGTATCTCTAGCGGATCTCTTATATCACAGACTTTTAAAGCATGGATAATGGCTATGGAAAACGCGTTTTGCAAGCCTGCGCGGGCTGCGGCCGGGCCTATACCGCATATGCGAACGGTAATTCTCTTTTACATTATCATATGTGGTGTCTGCCTAGCCGCAGCCCGCGCGAGCCCTCAAATCTAAAACACGAAATAGAGAAATTTGACAGTTTTATCAGTTTTATTGCATATCGGATAGTTTTAAACATTCAAACATGACAATTAAGCAAGTTTTTATACAATTTCTCGCAACCATGTCGCATAGGACCGACACTATGAAACAAAGACGATCATCAAGCATCGGTGTTGTGCAAGCCAGAGTTATCAACACCGCCACCACCACTAGAAGGATCATCATACCTAGGCTGAGCATGGCCTCTTCCCCTCGCCGCTTCCCTCCATCTCTCAATGATATTCCTCCTTGCATCATCATGCCACTCTAGAGTGAGGATGTCCATGATGCTTCGATACATCCACATGATCTTGTTCTCGGCAAGTAGCTTTGCCACAGACATGTTTTCCTAGGCAATGTTTTTTCTCTCCTCGACAGCTACATTGTGCAACCCATCCTCTCGGAGTGCTTGCCACCTTGCTTGCTTCTCTTGATTTTTCTTCAAAACAATGCGGTATATCAAAACAATTACTCACAATGGTCAAATTGGAAACATTTACGAAGGTGGGCGAATAGTTCATACCTCACGGCCATAACATCCAACACTTGGCTTGCGACGGTGGAGGCATTCAAGGACGGAGCACGCTTCGCGGGAGTCGGTGTGGTGCCTGCTTCCGTTTTGCCACTGCCATCCTCACCTTTTTCTACGTCGGCGGCTTCTTGTTCAACGCGGTCGAACTAGGATCTGCAAAGGGCGTCGGTGGAGTTTTGATTGGCGTTGCCGCCATCCTGAATTACGATGTTACACAACCGCTTGTGCCAAGCGGAGCCTGTCGCGAGAACGAGCTCGGCAATGGCGACCCAATCGCCAGATTTGGTAGAGGATGAAACGGGGTCGCATGCACTGATGTGAATTCGGTAGCGCCTACTGATGGTTGCAGAACATCCATGGTGGCGCTGGAGGGGTGCGGGGAGGCCGGGCGGAGCAGAGGAAGGGAGATCGGCGGTGGCAGTGGCACGGGAAGCGGGAAATGGGGCGCCACCAAACCCAACACGCGATAGAAGGGCATCGTCGGATCGGCCTCAGAACCCTTGTATATGCGGGTTGGGGGTGTGTTTTTCCGCACCCCTCAATTCTTTTTAAAGGGCGGACTCCTTTGCGGTGTCTCGTCGGTCTACTTTTTTTCCTGAAATCTTAAAACTGCGGTTATTTTGACAATCCGCGCGCTATAAGGGAACTGCTAGAGATGCTATTGGCTTGGAGATGGTAAACACTTGTGGACGCTTATTCACAACGATCCGTCTAAAACGCCGTTCGAACGGAAATATGATACTCCCTCGAGTCCGTATTAATGCTTCAATTTTGTCTAAATTCGTATAAATCTAGTTAAGTATTTTGTCTAAATACATTCGTATCTATACAAAATTGAGGTCATTAATATGGACCGGAGGGAAGTATCCATTTTCAGTGTAGGAACACGTTAATTATTACGCGACTGTGAAAAAACCACATTATATTGCTACAGTGGCAGCGGAACTAAAACTGCTTGATGAACCTACACGACCTGATCGGCGCTGTCTATCGAACTGAACGCTGACAAAGGCGTCGAAAGACTTTGACGCCTTGGTGAGGAAGGATAGTAGTTAGAAAAAGTCAGACCGCGCTCCCACCGCCACCGGCGCGGTGTGTAAAAGCGAAAGCAATGCAGGATCTAGAACACTGTTTTGTTTAATGCGGCCGGCTCGATCATCAGGTCGACAAGTCGGCCCACCTAATTAAGAAGCGAGATGGGTCATGAGATGTGCTCCTCGCGTCCCAGCCGTCGTGGACGTCGGCGTGTCATTCGCAAGACTTTTTAAAAGAGGTTTTTTTGGATTGGAGCGGAAGTTGCTTTCAGGGTGGCTCGACTCGATAATTAGCATTTGTTTTTGGTCAGCGTCTGCCTTGCTATGTTACGTCAACAACAGGTGTTCACACGCGACAGAAGAAACTACGTCCAATAATTTGAACCGCCTTGGTTATTTCATAGAAAACGGTACTATAAAAAACTAGGGGCTATTTGTTTCAAAGGATTTTTGCAATTTTTTCAAACTATTTTAGTGGTTTGATTTACAGAATTAAATTCTACAGACGTATCTTTTTCCCAAGGATTGCTTTGCACTATTTTCTATGAACCGTTTGTTGAGTGAATATTTGTTGCACATGAGCACCAATAATCCTTTTTCTAACAAAATAAAAAAACATATTTTGGGAGTTCAATTTTTTTAGAAAATAGCCAATGACATATCTCACAAACGTGCAAAATATCAATTTTAAATACTTCTACTTTGAGCTACACAAAAATGACAAAAGTGTGGATATGACATGTGTATTTTTTATTATCCAAATTTTATCAGAATTCATCCTTTTTGTGTAGCCCGTAATATAAATAATACCGGGTTGTGCTTTTGCATGCTTATATTATACACAATTGACTATGCCAATAATTTATTTTCAGTTTTTTTGAAACCTTTAAATATGATTTTGATTTTTTTAATGACAGGAGCACTGGAGCTCGAGAGACAAAGAAACTTCCCTTTGTTCGCATCTAATCAAACTTGTTTGAAAGAATCATTTGATTTTCATGTGATACAATCCAAACCAAAACACTGTATATGATTCGATGGCCGTGGGATTGCAATGTTGTGGTTCTCCTATTCATGCCTTTTTTTTTGTAATCCTGCCAAAAGATAACCCTAAGAATTTTGTGTAGCTACCACAAGAAATATGAAAATCTTAGTCGCACTACTATCCATACCGACTGAGAAATATATAGCTGCTTGCTGGATGCATCCTATGCTTCAGGTACACTTGGAGACATATGAAGTTTCGTTGACAGCTTCAATCGTCATAAGGGAATGAGGGAGACTCATAGTATGCTTAGTTGGGAGGGGTGGAGGTAGAGAACACACACGAGAGGGATCCGACCGGGGGGTTGAGGGGTCCAGACGGAGGCAGGCCCAGTACAGGAGGGCAACTGTATATATGGAGGTTCTTGGTGAGGTAGGAGGGCGGCGTCGGCGTCCAAGCATGTAGGCATCGGTAGGATGCAACCGTGTGGAATTTGGGGAACACAAAACAAACAAACAAAAAGGTGAAAGAAAAATAAGAATTAAAGAAGAAGGAAATGAATAATTTGATTGTGTGAGAAAAAGGAGGGCGGCAGGTCAGAAACTCAGTTAGCCATGATAAATCGTAGCATTAGTTTGCAAATAACCTAATATTGGTAGTAGATATTTGCATAAATTAAAAAAAGGTGGTGGATCTAAAACTTCACGTGCAATTGTGGTGCTATTTCTTTTTGCATTTTTCTCTACCTTGAGTGGAACGTGCGGCTTCTTCCTTCTTGTTACTGAACCTCCTTGTTGTTCTACCTCACACTCAATGCTACTCCCATCTCACACAAATCCTCCTGTCCTTTGCTCGTGAGTCGTGACCCGTGTTACCAAGTTGTATTGCTAAGCGGTGTTGATTAATAACTAGCTGAATGGCCGTGTGTTGCTATGGCATCTCTAGATCGAATAGTTTAACTCTCTAGCAATGGTAATATAAAAGTCTTGATATAATGAGTTCACATCCTACACCTTTTGATTTTTTTTGAATCATCCACATAATATTTCTTTCAGATCGCTTTGCAATCCACAAAATTAATTCATAGATTTGAAATAATATAGCACATTTGTATGTGCGTTGCAATGGATTGAATTTTATTGAACTATTTTAGTATCTAACTACCGGATTGCAAGTTTGATCTCGGCCACTGGTGCTACAACTTCGATGTACCATGTTTTACTTTTAAATTTATTAGTCATGTTACCAAGTTTCTAAGAAAACACCTTGCATTAAAAACATTATAAGCCATCGATGGAGCTAAAGCTGCCTAGATTGGTTATATTACAAATCCCACCATTATATTTGTATTGAAAAGGAGGTACACACACCTTCGCAGTGAACTCACCTTTTTATAGGAATTTCAGCAGATATATATGTAATTATGCGGAGTTGCAAGTGTACTTTCTTTTAATTTTTGTAGTTGTTCAATTAGTTTTCCATCCATCGGATACTAAAAATGAAGACACATGCTCATTCGGAATAGGATGACTTCTCTCGGACCAATTCTATTGACACCCAGAAGAATCAGATCCTAACAGCGGAGTATAACGTGAGTAGTGTCGTATCTAAAACGGGTCATTTATTTTTCCACGCGTACTGATGGGATCAAATCAGTCAGGGGAATAAAACATCAGAAGCAAATGAAAGGAGTGGGATTGGTCGGGGCTTCACCTTCGAAGGGACGGGCCATCTTCGATGTGCCGCGGCATTTTCTGCCTTCATGCAGACCTTCACATGGAGATAAGGCGGCCACGACAACCGCTATGTCGTCCTCCTCCGATTCCCCACTCCAGTTCGTATCCTCCCTTCGCTCCCGTCACCACCGCATCGTGGCTCCGTTCCTCTCACCATTGAAGGAATAGAGCAGAGGTAAGGGACGCCTGATCCGGCCAGATCGAAGGACTGCCGCTCAAGTCCGGATCGGTGCTCGAGGCCCTCGATTTTGGCTGCCGCTGCGTTGGGCGTCTCCTCAGATGGTTTGGTGTTGGGGTGGGGGGGCGGGGGAGTTACGATGTGTGGCTGGCGGCAGGAGCTCGGCCGGCCGCTTCCTTTTCTCTCTCATGCTTTCTCGGCTCGATTTGTCTCCTCTCCGGTTTTTTGGTTCGGAGTAGATACAAAATGTAGAAGGATAGAGATTGGCGGAATATGATGCATATATTATTCAACTCATGGGCGAGTATATATAGGCGTACAGAGAATTATCTTGGAGTACGAGTCAAGTTAGGCTAGAGTCCTAACTATCCTAAACTACCATAATAACTCTGTTGTATCATACTCTAACATCCCCACAGTCGTAGCGGTAGCGTCGTGAACAACTGGAACGTCGCGGACGATCAGCCTAGAGATAAACCGAAGTAGCATCCAGTAGGCTGACATCCCCCTGCAGTCGTAGCGGGAACGTCGTGGACGGTATCGCGTCGCGGTTGCTTGAACTATAGAGGAAGTTGGTGATGCTCAAGCGAAGTGGTAGCCCTTGTGCCGATGTCGAGGGAGCCGAGAGCGTGAGGCGGTGCCATGGTCGAGGTAACCGTGCGAGGGGTCGCCGTGGTCAATGTCGTGGTCGGGGATGCCGGTGTCGAGGTAGCCGCACATGAAGCCGCATGCGCATGGTGCGCATGGAGGATGACGGAGACGCGTTCAGACAGTCATCGAGGGTGTCGATGCCTAAGTCGATGCAGTCCGAGCCGTCGAGGACAAGATGCGGCCATAGTTTTGCCAGAACTAAGCGCACGTTAAGGACGAACGCACACTCCGGTTTTGCCAGAACCGAGTATGCAGAGAAGAACTCGTCGGTGACGCGATCGAGGCAGTCGTAGAGGGTTCGATGTCGAAGAAGACATTGTCGAAGCCGATGAAGACGAGGCGCCGATCCGAGCTTGCCAGACTTAGGAACGCGTCGGGGACAAAGGCACCCCCGGTATTGCCAGTACCAGACGTGCAGAGGCAGGGACCATCATGAACTTTCGCCATGTCAGAAAGACTAGCAGAGGAAGCCTCCAGTGCGGTTGCGACGCGCAGAGCCGCGAAGGGAGAGATGCGGACGCTGTCCGCGGTAGTCAGAGTAGAGTAGCAGGTGGTGTAGTCGGGGACGAGGCGATGACGACACCGGGTAGTCATGCTGGATGCCTGGAGTGGCGATGGGGTAGTTGGCGGGACCTACGACAGCGAGAGGGCGCCCTGCAGGTTACCTTGTGAAGAGCGGCGGCGGTGCTCGAAGTAGGCGAGGAAGACCCGGCGACGTGACGAAGACCATGTGCAAACGGCGGCGATCCGTGTCGTAGGAGATGGTGCGGTGCAAGCCGAGGGTGTCGATGCACGAGGACAGCGAAGTAGACTGCGTGCAGCCACGCTACGACCGAGGGGATGACATAGCTACAGGACGCAAGTCGGTGCAGCGGCTGGGAGACCACCAGCGACGTACACGCCAAGGAAGGAGCGTTGGAAGCCGGTAGCGTGGACGAAAGCCGGCAGCGCTGCGGCCCGACGGGGCGACACAACGGCAGCCTGTAGCTCGATCTGTGGTAGGCGCGTGCTCGGGGACGTGCTTGGCGTAGACAGGCGCGGGATCGGTTGATCAGACGGACGGTGCACCGTATGCGTCATGGCGTGGACGACGTGTAAATCAGATTTGATGGCGGTGTTTTTGGTGAAGGCCCCGACGATGACGATGAAGAGGATCCGAGGGGGGACGGCCGTGGTAGCCTTCTGAGGAAGGCGTAGCAGCCGTCTGCGGTGCGCGACAGTCTGCTGAGGCAGGCGCAACAGCGAAGGAGGCAGGTGTACGGGCGCGGTGTAGATCCTCGATGCCAATGGTCGGAGTAGAGGCGCGACGACGGCGACGACGGTGGGCGACTCAATCCGATCTAAGATCGGCAAACCAAAAAAAACCGAGCAAGAGATCGGAAAAAAAGACTTATAGGGCAGCCGATCACGGATCGGCGGACGAACCCTACGTACGGATTACGGCCCGCTGCGGAGATCATGTAGCTCGACCTTCCGGGGAAGGCGCGGCGTGGAAGCGTGTGCGGCGGCTAGGTTAAGGATCTTGCCGCTCTGATACCATGTAGAAGCATAGAGATTGGCGGAATATGATGAATATATTATTGAGTCTCATGGACGAGTACATATATAGACGTACAGAGGATTATCTTGGAGTACGAGTCAAGTTAGACTAGAGTCCTAACTATCCTAAACTAGCATAATAACTGTATCTGTATCATATTTTAAAACGAACAGTAAAAGGAGCAGTCGGGTGTGCGAATTAGGAAGAGGACGGAAGACGGACCAAACAAATGAAAACCACCGTAGACAAAATTATATACTAATAGTAGTACAGATAGAGATGGAGGTTCGACAACTCAGAATTTGCAATTGTCCATCATCATGATCATGTGTAACCCATCCCAGATCTCCTGCTCCCTCGCCACCGGCCTTCCTTGCTCCGCCAGCCGCGGCACGTGCGCGGGCGACGACGCATTTGAACCGCAGTTCTCGCGATGGCTTTCCGACAAGTGTTGCGGCTGCGCAGCTGCCCAAGAAGAGCCCGATGCTGTTGAAGATGCGGCGGCGAAAGGGAAGTTGAGCTTGGCGCGGTGTCCGCGGAACTCGAGAGCCGCTACATCGTAGGCGCGAGCGGCCTCGGCGGCGGTGTCGAAGGTGCCGAGCCACTTACGCACGGCGCGGTGCGGGTCGCGGATCTCCGCCGCCCACTTGCCCCACGGCCGCTGCCGCACGCCTCTGAACTTGACTCCGTTCCGCGAGCGCCGCTTGCGCACACCGCCATCCTTGACGAAGATCGCGGCTGAGCACTCTTCGCCCTCGCTGCTAGAGCCGGTGGTCGCGGCGGAGGCGGCGACCACGGACCCACAGCCCACTGCACAGCCCAGGCACCCGTTCGCGCCGCACCTGGCGCACGCAGGAGCGGCGGCGGCAGCAGCAAAGGGTGATGTGGACGGCTCGAGGCGCAGCGTGGGGACAGCGGTGTCACCGGAGACGACGGAGATGAGGGCGCGGAGGAAGAGGGAGTTCTCATGCTCGGAGTTGGGGAGCTGGAACCCGCGCTCCAGCCTCGGCACCATGCCGGGAGCTCGTGTAGCTTGACGTACGCGGCTACGCGAGGTCGGTGTCGCAAGAAAGTTTAGCAGCTAGGCTGAGCGGGTTCTGGTGATTCGCCCAAATCGCACTGATGTTTCAGGTTGTCTTGCTTCCCTGGCTTTTATACTGGATCGTGCATGTCCACGCGCATAGAAAACACGTTTTTGTCCTGGAAACGGAAGAGGTGAGTGGGGAATTGCTGGACGGATGATTATCCCTTTTTTTTTCTTTTTTCTTTTGTTGCGGGTGGACGGATGATTATCCAGATCCACACAGCCCCCTAACGACTGGTTATGACCATATTTGAGCTGTTCACACACGTTAATTTGTAAGATTGGCCTGGCTTAGGCAGAAACCACTTCGGCAACATCCGGTGATTTTGACGTGTGAGGGCATAGTCAGGCAATCTTGCAAGAGCATATTATTCTTTTGCAAAAAATCCGTCAATTTATTAACTATAAAAATTTACAAATAGATCCAACCACCTAGCACGAGCCGATGACGTGCCACTGTCGTCGCTCCTTCATCATCGAACCCGGGCAAGTTTATCTTAGTGGAGCTTGTTGTAGTAGACAGAGAAGTCATCATCCTAAGGCCCTGTTTGTTTGTTTGTGATTTTGCTTCTCCTTTTGAGGTCAATAAGCGTAAACTGAAACAAACGGAAGCGGTACTCCAAAATGAACTGGGCTAGTCTCTCCGATCGAAAGCAGGACTGAGGCTGCCTCCCGAGTGACAGTGGATGGTGCTAGCCTTTAGAGTTTGCATTAATTACAAAAACTTGCGACTGCTCATAAACCAAACCATCCCGTGTGTTTCGACCCCTAAGCCCACAACCCCGAGTCCCCGACCCATTCCCCTTCATGTCCGATTCCAATGGCGTGCTAGGTTTCTCGCCGCCAGCGCCACCATCCTTCCCCGTCACCAGCGCTGCGGCCCTTCCCCGTCGCCAAGCTGCTCTCCCCTACTGTCACCGCCCTTCCCCACTGTCAAGTTGCCCTCCCGTACATCACCGTATCACCATCAGTGAGGATAACATGACTCTGCCTCATCCCTGTTCAGTGCCGGATAAGGAAGGAAGCTCTTTGAGCCGCCGCCGCCTTGTCCTTCCCATCCCCGTCAACTTCTCCGACAGTGACGCCCTACTGAACCTAGTTCTGCTCCAACCGCCCGCCCTCCCTGCTTCTGCAACGCCACCCTGCCGGCTGCCAAACGTGTGCAACGCCAATAATATCTTGACAGGAACGAGCTCATCTCCGGCAGACCCACCATCTCCCCTCTATTTCTTGAATTTTTGAGATGTATGTGTAGATCCGTATGTAAATCATGTCGATATGTCATGGAAATGTCTCGGTTGTTTGCCCGTTTGTTGTGACTGTGATCTTGAACATGTAATTATGTTAGAAGGAAAATCGTGTGGATCTGTTCCTTTCCGTTTGAGGTGTTTTGTGGTACCCTAAATAAATACCAACCATTTATTTTCGTGCATCTAATGGCCCATATCAGTTTATACTATGTAAAAAACATGACTAGTACAGTTTATACTAGTGTGGAAAATTGGAACCGCACACAAAAAGTCCCTTAATGTGCCCCGGCCCAAAAAGGCCTCCCAGCAAAAGACACACTATGGTCGACCAAGAAAAAACATCTAGTCCCTACTCTGCTATTCCCCTTCTACAGAACGGCACCGTGCACATCCTGCTGGGGCTGAAACTCGAGACGGAGGACAATTTCGATGCTCATTCCGCCACCGTCCATGGCTGGACCCGGCACTGGATCAATGTCCAAATCCAAATGGACCTTCGATCGTGCGGCCGCGCGTGTGGAGATTAGCTAGCACTAAACCACCTGTGGCTAACTGGCTATGAATAATTGAAGGAGAAAGCATGGGAGGTTGAGCAGTTTCTCATAGCCAGGCGGGACCGTACGATGCAAGACGACTGTTGCAGAAGCCCTTGCCCTCTGCTGATTTTCCCGTGACGACGGCGATGAAACTATGACGAGATAAGCACCTACGGAATTAAGCCAGCGAGGCGCGCACACGTAGTTTAGTAGCTCGACCTAGTTGATTGATTAGCAACACCGCACGTACACAACACCAAGCAAGATGAATTGCTCCCACTAGCAGATCGATTAAGCTCCTAGCTTAGCTTGCTGTGCGCCTGTACGTGCGTGTCGGCTGAAAATTTTGATCGAGACAATTAGAGCTAGCTTTGGTAGTCATCGGGTTATTCGATACGTTCCTCTCTCTCGCCAGAAGCTTCTTCGAGGCGGTCGCTCGGCGGCAATAATCGAACAAGGATAGGAGCCCAGGAGTTGCAAGGGACGGAGCACGAGGGCAAGATGGAGCAGTACAAGCTAGTACGTGGGGCACGCGGTAGAGGCGAACATCGACAGGACGGTGATATTCTGGCAGATGCTTGCGGCGGTAGCACCTGACGAGGCGCCGGCCAGCAACACGTGACACAGCGAGCTCAGTGGCTTACGACTTCCACGGTTAGCGCGTGATAATTACGGCTTCCTGGACCAGCTGGGCCTAGTCTCCGTAATTAAATCTGAGTCGTTTGTTTATTTTATACTATCTCTGAAGAGTAGTAAAACGTAGCTTAAAAATTGCCTTCCATTTTCTAGCCTACATAACTAATTCCACGAGAGGACGAGTTTTTCTATCTGGAATAATATTAACCCGTCCATGATAACTTGATGATTTACATAATATTGAATAATTCTTCTTCATCCTCTTTTGTTAGCTAGGTAGATATGTTTCTTCTTATTATTATTCTAGTAGTAGGTAGAATCGATTTGCACCAATTATAAACATTTTGTAAAGAATAAATTACATCAATTCTAAGAAAACAATCAAGGACTAATCAGATAATTAAGCAAAATTTACAATTATTACAAAAAGCCATCAATAAATTACATCATCCAGCCCTTGAATGTAGTATTTAAGTAAAAAAGTCAAAAACAACTAATTCATTTCAAACCAACACTTACACAACATCTTTAGCATTCGGGGGTAGGGGCCATTTCAGACATTTCAGTCCTAAACCCAGTAACAACAGTCATGAAAAGCACTCTTGCCAAACATCAAATCACTTATTAACAATTGCTTTTCTGCAACTGCTTTTCAACAGCTGCAGCCCAAACAAACAGATCCTAGATCATCATACTAATGGCACAAAGGACCAGCACACCAGACTATCAATCATCACAAATGATGACAATCGTAGGTTAGAAGAGAGTGACATGAAACCACACCAATGAACACAAAACCCTACCGGATTCCAGAAAATCCGCAGGACACAAGACTACACACGTCCTCTATCGCACTAGACGCACCACTAGAGCCAGGATAGAGTGTTGAGAAACTTAATTCGACTTTAGGATGTAGTCATCGTCTCACCATCAATTGTCTCACCATCAAAAAGAATGCACCGAAAAACAAGCTAAACAAATAACGTGAATCCTTATGCTGGGAGGGGCCGTGGCCTGCCACACCTCCAAGACCAAAGGACAAGGGAGGTGGAGCAGTTAACCGACATTTCCGACGAGGGGGACGAATGTTACACCCCCGGGAACATGGTTATAAAAATTCCAGACCTTAGTCTGATATATGTTTAACCTAAAGCTTGAGAGTTAGAGCGAGAGAATCGGTAACACAACAGTGACCCTATGACACAAAAATTATTATAGCAAGCTCATAACTAAGTAGAGAACAAAAATATTACAGGCAGAGGTCGGTAACCACAAACATCAAACAACAGAAGGAAAATTATCCTATTAAATATGGCAAACTTAATAAATGGCCTAAGAGTCCTAAAGCATAACGATGGCTTCCCAGCACATAGATTCTAGCCTGCCGGTCGGAACCCCAAGTTACTCGTTAGTATCAATGTCGTACCAAACTCATCTTCAAGGGAACACTTACTCTGCAGCAAAAGTATCAATGGAGAAAGGGTGAGTACATGGTGTACTCTGCAAGACTTATGGCTTGTGGAGTTATTTTGCATAAAGCTATCTTTGTTTGTAAAACAAGATGAAGTAGAAGCTTGGCTAATCAGAATATTTTAAAAGGGGATAAGAGAGCGACATCTCCAACTTACTGATGATCATCATTTGATATCCACCAAGTCATCATCATCATCAAAACCTCAACTTGGATCACCCCCTCGTACCCTAAGGAACCATCCTTAAGCACACATTGATCTCAAGTTTTACAAATAGGTTAATATTCTCTATGATCTTAGAATGTAGTCACCGAGTAGTTCATAACCGTGGACATGGCTTTTTGAAAAGATTTAACCATGTAGGGGTGTACAACTTTACCCACACGCGATGATCTTCTCTTAATGCTAGTTAACATTTAGCTCTCTTCCTTGGAGAGCCGACAGAGGGCGATTGACCAAAAACTTTACCCTACTTTCACGTAATACATGAGTCACCAATATGGGTAGTCCATCTGCTATAGTCGTCCGCACTTTCATCTCGGTCCCAATCTCTATGTCCAAGAATCTAGAATCTGGCCCCGCAGAGCCCTCCTCCTTTGACACGCCATGTATGATACACCATCTTCAACCCATCCAAAATGCAGATGACAACTCCAAATCCAAACTATGGACTCATGGATCAAGCTAGGAAAGTTAGTGTTAGGGGGTTCCCAAGCCCCCGCGTGGTTGTATTCCCGGTCTTGGTTCCAAAGGTAAGAACACAGATCCTAGGGGTGGCAAGTATGGGACTTCAAAAACCACATCCCTCTGTGTCCTCCCATACAAGCATTAGCATGTTTAGCCTTTATCACCTTCATACCATCTTCTCCTATCATACTAGATTCATTTGCATCTCTGATACATCTACTGGATGAACCAAACTCAACAGCTAAGACAAATAAGAAGGACACATATAAAAGCTTTGGCTATGATCACAAGCCAAACCTAGTTATGCTAAAAGAGTGGATCATGTAATATAGGCTTCAAAAGGGAGTAATGGAACATCTATGATACTATATCTATCGATAAAAGATCACAATAGAATCATATGTAACATGAAAAGAATTGAAATACTTTGAAAGCACGGGATTATGTAATGGTGGGGCTATGCTTTCCTTTGCCCGTTGATAACCAATAAGTAGATCTTTGGAAACCTTATAGTTTACTTGACAATAGTTGGTCAAGTATTGATCTTTGATCTTCGATGGTGTTGATATCTGGTTTCGATCTCAAACTCATTCTCGAATTCTACTGGGAAGAAGCAAAACATCGTAAAGAGAGGGAAACAATGAATTCATGGCATTGATGCAATGCTCAAGAAAGTATGATGATATGACAAGATTAATAGATGCTACAATGAAACCCTATTGCATGCTCGACATTTTAAACATGGTCTAAGGGTTGTAAACCCTAATACAGGCAATACCCAGGAACACCTATGAGGGGTGTATTTGTTTTTCTAATAAACTTGATAGTTGAAGTTGATTAACTGTTGGGTTAGAAACATAGAAAACAAAATTTCCTACAATATAAAAAACTAAGCAGTAAGATCTATCTACCTAGATACAATCAACGGGTGGATATACATCCATAGAGGTCTTACCCTCGAAGACCAAAAAGTTTTGTTAATGAACTATGATTTCGTGGATGATGTAGTTATACACATGCTGATATCAAGATCGAGTTGAAGTCCAGCGCTACAAAGTAGCAGCGATCCGTGATCGCACACATGTCCAGCACCCCGACAACCTCCGAGTCCTCGCTCCAGCAAAGCAGCCGAAGCAGTAGATCGTTCTAGAGAAACCACCGAGAACATGTACTTCACTAATCCGAAGCCATGAGGAATTTACTGAAGCGAGAGAGAGAGATCCTCCACGAGGAGGTGTGAGAGTGCAGGAGGAGGGGAGCTCCTTTTATAGGAGGAGGGGCACCCCCAAGGCCATGAACAGCGGCCAAGGTAGTTCCCCCACCTCTCCCTCATTCAGGTGGGTGGATGCTCCACTCACATCAATTTCACTCCATTCCCAATTCCACTCACATGCATTAAATTTCCACCAAAATTAATGTCATCTCTCATTTAATAAAACTATTTTATTTATTTTATTCTGAATTTTGTTAATTACTTGAATTAATAAACATCTGCATAAAATGCCTTACAATACTTCGACATCACATCTGAAACCATTTTCAGCAATTTGACCTGAAACAATTCTGGTGTCCATCGAAATAATCCCAGCTCTTTCAAATCCTTTCTTTGGTATTATATCTGCTCCATGTTGTGTCGGTATACCTTAAGTGTGTAACCCTATATTTCACGAATAATCCAGACATGATTGAGACCCTCTCCGATCAATAATCAGCAGTGGGACCTGGAGATCCATACTGACTCCCACACATTCAACGATGACTCTAGTGATCATGGGAACCTTTGACGTTGTAACTAAATCCCTTTGTCTCGCGATATATTACATATCTGAGATTCGATCATAGGTATACCCATACCTAGTTTTATATCGTTACCAACAAGTACTCTTTTACCATTCCCATGATATAGCATACTTAGTGATCTTATCATTTGCTTGCAATCTATGTCAATGTGATGTCACCAAGAGGGCCCTGAGTATATCTCTCCATCACCGGGATGGACAAATCCCACTCTTGATCCATGAGCCTCTACATAACACATTCGTAGTATCTGAACCCACCCTTGTTGTCATCATGTTATAGTGTGACGTTTGATGTTATCAAGTTACTATTCTAGTGTTAGTGATTAACATGATCTCATGGTCTAAGTACTAAAGTTATTTTGCATGATGTTATAGCAATGTAAACATAATGACTTTGATTATATTCCTATACTTCGGGCGAATGTTCATCACATCATTTCACTAATGTTGTGACCTCGTTATTAACAATATTCAACGTCCATGATCAGGAATCCTTAATCATCTTGTTAATCAATGAGCTAGTTTATGTCAACACCCGGGTATTTAATCCTAGATGCCTGTTATGCCATACCTCGCAATCCCAGGATTACCATTTTTTATAACATATTGGATATCACAGTACATCATCCATTACAAACCATAAATAAGGTCTTACACAAATAAGGATCTCATGATCCAGTCTTAGTACAATCAAGTAGCGGAATAAATAGCGTAGCGGTGGGGTCCATCTTCAGAGTCACAGGCAATGCTGACGATGGGAGATAATCCTAGTTATCGTAGCCGTCCTGTGGTCCTTCATCTTGGTAATCTCCTTCATAGTCTGGCCATAGGAATAGCCAGGGACAAAAGCCATGAGTACTTTTTAAGTACTCGCAAACTACCACTAACAAGTAGTATAGTTCTAGTGTAAATGCTAACTCTAAGTTTACTTGTAAAGTTAAGTTTGAAACCTAAGCTGAGTTCAGAAACAAAGAAAGATACAATAAAGTTTGAAAACACTTAAGTGGGAACTTAATTGTCATAGTCACAACTATGTTGTGGTCAAGTCATGTCACAAAACATTTCATAAGTTGTTTTGAAAACATCTGACAACAGAACAGTATGGCCACTCCAACTGTCCATAACCACGGACGCGGCTATTCGAATAGTTTGACACTCTGCAGAGGTGGTACACTTTCACCACAAGATTCGATACATCTGTCAGGGATAACCCTGAATCATCATACTTAGTATGTAGATAATCAAACATAACCTTTCCTTTACACACCCTAGTATAAGCACCTCTCCTATGAGCATGGCCCCCCAACCATGACCATCTGTCATCTTGGGCACTGCATAGGTGGACAACATTGAGAGGTAGCCTCAGCTCAAACCTCTCCCGCGAGGGAACTAATACTAATGCATATAAACTTCCGGCTAAGCCTTACCCAATTCAGGTATTGTGGTTGTACGGTAAAATTGGAATGGTATCGCATCCGAACCCAACCATCAGTTTTGTAAAAGAGCTAAGGCTCATGCCTCAACATTTTCATCATCATAAATCATTTGTGCTTCTCAACACATGTCAAAATATCTCAATAGAATGACTCATCATTCCAAGGTTTTCACAATTCATTTTCACCAAGTATTCCCATCTAAAGTGAATCAAGTTTTGAGTTTTGTTCCAACTACTAAGTTAAGAGTGTTCACTAAAGTGGGATGCTAATGTCAATCTCATGCCATAGAATGACATCTAAGTCTAACTATATAAGTCAAGTTTTATACTCTTTATGCTACCTTCAAACAAGTAAAGGACTTTGGTAAAGTAAAGGGAGTAAAGCTTGTAAAAAAACTTGGAAAAGATATAAGTCAAAGTGGTATAACCAAAGCATGCCTAATGCCTTTGCTTAGGTTATCTAGATTGCAAGGGTTAGCGTGCATTGTTAATGATGGCTTGCTAGTATAATACTTGCAAGTGTTAGCTTGCCTTGGGTAGTGCAGTGGTTGAAGTTTTCTTCCTCCTCCTCTTGGTAGAACACCTCCTCCTCGTAAGCTTGGTCGGTAGTATCGTCGATAAATACATATGGGGTACACAATCACCAAACCATGCTTAACTAGTCTACTTAGCACACTTAGGCACACATTTGATGATCTATTATCATCACAAGCATCACAAGGTTTAATGAACTAGTTTCATTTATTTTATTTGAGAAAAGTAATTTCTACTCATTGAAATTAACTAAGATTTAATATTCTCCAATTAAAATATGGGATCATGTGGACACATGTCATCACCACATATTCTAACATATGGGAATGTGATTTAAAGGTTGGATCACATCTTAATAAGTTTAAGTTTAATATTTAATGATTTAAAGTGACTAGAAATGCCTATATAGCATTATTTTGATAACTAGTCCTAAGATCGATCTTTGACAATACATTCGCTCCAGTCAACTGATCAAATAGATCCTCTATCTTTGGCAATGGGTACTTGTTTTTGATGGTGCCATCATTCAGCTTTCTCTAATCGGTGCACAGACGGTTGCCTCCATCTTTCTTGTCGATGAATAACACTAGCGATCTCCATGGCGATGCGCTTGGTTGAATCAAGCCTGTTGCCAACATAGCATCCAACTGCTTCTTCAATTCTACTAACTCTGAGAGGTTCATGCTATAGGGTCTCTGGGCTATGGGTCCGGTTCCGGGGATTAGTTCAATAATGAACTCAATATCCCTATCTAGGGGCATACCGGGAAATTCATCAGGGAATACGTCGGGGTATTCACAGACTACTCTGACTTGGTCAATGGTGGGTAGGGCTAGACTCTTGTTACACTTGAATTGACGGGGCAAGGTTTCAGATATATGCTCTACTGAGACTCCAGAGCTACTGGTCATGGTGATGGCTTTCTTAGCACAGTCTATCAGTCCTTTATGCTTTGACATCCAATCCATTCCTAGTACTACTTCCAAACCTTTGGTTCCAAGTACTATTAGATTAGCATAAAAATCTATCCCATGTATTCTGATAGGCACCACTTTGCAAATTTTTCTAGCTTTTGTGGTTGAACCAGGGATTTGAACTATCATGACATGCTTCAGGTTGGTTGGGTGAATCTTACTAGTGCATGCAAATTCTTCGGTGACAAATGAGTGCGATGCTCTAGAATCAAACAATACTCTTGCTAAAACTGAGTTGACAGAAAACATACCCAGCACTACATCTGGAGCTTCTTG
Organism: Avena insularis; assembly: GCA_023614405.1. NCBI lineage: Eukaryota > Viridiplantae > Streptophyta > Magnoliopsida > Poales > Poaceae > Avena > Avena insularis. Next base: position 316,542,963 of record CM042694.1, on the reverse strand, counting down.
GGCTTGTTTGGCATTCATGTTGAAGAGACGGCCGTTGCGGTTGTGAGGGTTCCCTAGGGAGAATCTTCTTCCTGGTTGAACACAACGCTGCTGTTGGGCTGGGACATTCACATTTGCAGTGGCGGCAACCTTCTTCGGGCACTCATTGGAATAGTGACCCTTCACTCCACACTCGAAACAAGTGATATGAGACTTTTCTTTAGCTGTGACCGGCACAACATTTCTTCCAGTTCGGGGTGCAGTGTTGTTGTTGTTGTTGCTCTTGGGAGGGGCACAGTTGAAATTGCTGGTGTTGCCGGAGTGATTGTTGTTTCCTCCGGACTTCACATTTCCTCCGCTACGGTTGGGGTAGCTTGGGCGAGACATTGGGGGTCGGTTATTCCTTGGTGCATATCCTGCTGAGGGGTTGGGCGGTACTTCTGGTGACTGTTGGATCCAGCTTGGTGCATCATATGATGTTTGCGGTTGTCGTTTACCTAGTTGACCTTCCCTTCCATCTGAATGGTAGAGTCGACTAGTTCTTCGAGATCCTCGAAGCGGATGTTGACGAGGACAGTCTACATCTCATCATGCAGTCCGTTCAGGAATCTCTCCTTCTTCTTGGCCTCCATGTTGATCTCATCAGGTGCATACCCGGCAAGGGACAGGAATCTATCACGGTACTCCACTACAGTCATTCTGCCTTGCTTCAACTCTCGGAATTCATCCCTCATTCTGGTGACAAGACCCTGCGGCATGTGGGTGCGGCTGAACTTGATTTTGAAGTCTTCCCATGTCATCACTTGACCATGGTTCATTGTGCGGACGTTGTTCCACCATGCTCTTGCATCTCCTACCAGATAGTGGGTGGCAAAAAGAACCTTCTCATTGGCATCTACTCCAGCTACTTCTAAGTTGTTTTCCATTGTCTGCAACCAGTCATCAGCATCCAGTGGGTTCTCTGAGGTACTAAAGATTGGGGGATTTGTATTCTGGAAGTTCTTGAGTTTGGATCCATGATGATCCTGATTTCCGTGGTTCTGGTTATTGAGAGCCATCTGGGCGATCTGTTGCAGTGTTGCTAGATTAGCTTGGTGCTCTGCCCTGCTTGCTTCCCGGTCTGCGATGAGATTCTGCAGGATTTGCAGCATTGGGTCTTGCGATGAGCTGCTCCCTCCCTGGTTTCCACGAGTCATCTGAAGATTGAGGTAGATAAAGGGGTAAGAGGGAAAGTTCTAAGGTTCATGGTTTTGATTTCAAAGCTAAAACTTTGAGCTTGACTCAGGTTTTTGCAACTAACTTCTTTTCATTCATTCAAGCAAAGCACACGATACAAATGCACACACACCACAACATCAAAGGGAAACAGATGGTTTTAGGAACCATTATGTAAGCTACGATACAATGGGACCGATACTCCTCATGCTACGATAGTGCTCTAGTGCATCTACTCATCATCGATGAAGTCGGCGTCGTCATCGTCGGTGTAGAAGTCCACAGCATCTTCCTCTAGAAAGTCATCATCATTGGTGAGGTAGGAGTCAATATCCCCTTGGATATCTTCACCTTCCTCTTCTTCTTCCTTTACGCCAAGCTGAGCTTCTTGCTCCTTGATGGTCTTCTCGAGGTAGGCCACCTTCTTGTGAAGACGGTCGATGGTGCGATCCTTCTTGGCGCGTTGACGGCACAGAGACTGATGATCCTGGACTAGCAGTGAGAAAGTCTGGGACTTCTGGGCAGGAATAGCGAGGTTGTGATTGGCTAGCTCTCTTGAATTATCCAACTCCTTCTGTCTATCGTATAGTAGGAAGTCAAGGTTCTCCACTTAACGCTTCAGTATTGGGTGACTTGGCATCTCTAGCGGCATTCCCATGGAATCACGCCTTGCATAGTGAACAAAGCGGGTTCCTTGGATTAGGTTGACACTGAGGGCACACAGACGTGCGAGAGCTTCATGCATTGCCCTGGCTAATCTATCTAGTCAGTTGTTCTCCCTCACCGAGAACTGAATCCTCCCAGATACTGATGCTTCTATCTTGCCTCGAAGATCAACAGTCACTAGCTATTGTAAATCTCCTCCTAGTGGACCCGGGAGTTGAGGTCCAAGGAATTCCGGATGAGGATGCTCCAAGAACTCAGACAGTGCATCCAAATCCCTCTCAAAGATAAGTTGGCCTCTGTTGCCCAACTGGTAGAACTTGCTGTATTATGCTTCCATCTATAAGAATTTAGGATGAGAGAGTTAGTGAAGTGATCAAATGTGTCAAAGTTTTATGTAGTAATGTAAGAATTTGGAGGAACATGAATTTTTTTGAGAGAAAGAATTCCCAAGGGTAAGAGAGGAAATAGTTTTCATAAATACTCACTTTGGTTTTTGAAACTAAGTTTTTGTTCGGACGTCCATTCTAACTAGGGTCTCCTATGGTCAGTATGACTCTGATACCAACTTGTCCACACCCGGGTATTTAATCCTAGATGCGTGTTATGCCATACCTCGCAATCCCAGGATTACCATTTTTGCGAGACATAACAGAATGGATATCATAGTACACCATCCATTACAAACCATAAATAAGGTCTTACACAAATAAGGATCTCATGATCCAGTCTTAGTATAATCAAGTAGCAAAATAAATAGCATAGCGGTGGGGTCCATCTTCAGAGTCATAGCCAATGCTGACGATGGGAGATAGTCCTAGTTATCATAGCCGTCCTGCGGTCCTTCATCTTGGTAATCTCCTTCATAGTATAGCCATAGGAATAGCCAGGGACAAAAGCCATGAGTACTTTTTAAGTACTCGCAAACTACCACTAACAAGTAGTATAGTTCTAGTGTAAATGCTAACTCTAAGTTTACTTGTAAAGTTAAGTTTGAAACCTAAGCTGAGTTCAAAAACAAACAAAGATAAAATAAAGTTTGAAAACACTTAAGTGGGAACTTAATTGTCATAGTCACAACTCTGTTGTGGTCAAGTCATGTCACAAATCATTTCATAAGTTGTTTTGACAACATCTGACAATGGAACAGTATGGCCACTCCAACTGTCCATAACCGTGGACGCGGCTATTCGAATAGTTTGACACTCTGCAGAGGTGGTACACTTTCACCACAAGATTCGATACATCTGTCAGGGATAACCCAGAGTCATCATACTTAGTATGCAGATAATCAAACATAACCTTTCCTTTGCACACCCTAATATAAGCACCTCTCCTATGAGCATGGCCCCCCCCAACCATGACCATCTGTCATCTTGGGCACTGCATAGGTGGACAACATTGAGAGGTAGCCTCAGCTCAAACCTCTCCCGTGAGGGAACTAATACTAATGCATATAAACTTCCGGCTAAGCCTTACCCAATTCAGGTATTGTGGTTGTACGATAAAATTGGAATGGTATCGCATCCGAACCCAACCATCAGTTTTGTAAAAGGGCCAAGGCTCATGCCTCAACATTTTCAACATCATAAACCATTTGTGCTTCTCAACACATGTCAAAACATCTCAATAGAATGACTCATCATTCCAAGGTTTTCACAATTCATTTTCACCAAGTATTCCCATCTAAAGTGAATCAATTTTTGAGTTTTGTTCCAACTACTAAGTTAAGAGTGTTCACTAAAGTGGGATGCTAATGTCAATCTCATGCCATAGAATGACATCTAAGTCTAACTATATAAGTCAAGTTTTATACTCTTTATGCTACCTTCAAACAATTAAAGGACTTTGGTAAAGTAAAGGGAGTAAAGCTTGTAAATAAAACTTGGAAAAGATATAAGTCAAAGTGGTATAACCAATGCATGCCTAATGCCTTTGCTTAGGTTATCTAGATTGCAAGGGTTAGCTTGCATTGTTAATGATGGCTTGCTAGTATAATACTTGCAAGTGTTAGCTTGCCTTGGGTAGTGCAGTGGTTGAATTTTTCCTCCTCCTCCTCTTGGTAGAACTCCTCCTCCTCGTAAGCTTGGTCGGTACTATCATCTATAAATACATACAGAGTACACAATCACCAAACCATGTTTAACTAGTCTACTTAGCACACTAAGGCACACATTTGATGATCTATTATCATCACAAGCATCACAAGGTTTAATGAACTAGTTTCATTTATTTTATTTGAGAAAAGTAATTTCTACTCATTGAAATTAACTAAGATTTAATATTCTACAATTAAAATATGGGATCATGTGGACACATGTTGTCACCACATATTCTAACATATGGGAATGTGATTTAAAGGTTGGATCACATCTTAATAAGTTTAAGTTTAATATTTAATGATTTAAAGTGACTAGAAAGGCCTATATAGCATTATTTTGGTACTAGTCCAAGTCACTGCATGCAAACCCTAATATTATTACATATTCAGATAGGTATGGTTAAATGTGATTTTTGAGAGTTGGAATCAACTCAAAAGCTATTATGGTTGATTTTATAAAAATGTTTGAATGTGCAAATGCTTCTGTCTTGTTATTTTTACTAGGAGAGATATCTAACTCTAAATGCAATAAATCCAACGGTCTTGGATAGATCTTTTCAGACGCTTTCCAACAAAATTGGAATCACTCAATTTGGTTTAGTAAATCTTCCTGAATTGATTTTTAAACTAAGAGACAAAACTAAGTTTAAGCCTAAATAGAAAAATCCTTATTTGAATTACTGGGTCAGCGCGGGAAATGAAATGGGCCAGCCCAGTGACGCTCAGCGGCGCAGAGGGCGGCTGACAGGTTGGTCCCGCTTGTCAGCGACACATAAAAACCGAAACTGTATGGGATGATCTGGGCGCTACGATTAGAATATAGATCAACAGTCCATAGTCGTCGTCGACGACGGACTCGTCGCCAGCGAGACCGAACCCTAAACGGCCGGTGGAGGTCTACTGGGGACATACCAGGGCTCCAGCTAGTGCGGTGACGACAGACTCAAGCGAGGTCTCGGCAGGGGCTGCGGTGGACGGAATCGACAGCAGCTTCTCCTCCTCAGCAGCGGCCTCCTCCGGTGCAATTCCGGTGAATGGCGGCTCGAGTGGCTCCGGCGAGAGGTGGGGAAGGACTGGGGGTGAGAGGGGAGTGTGAGAGTGTGAGGAATTCATGCTAGGGAGGCCTACTTATATAGGTGCGACGAGGTGACCGACGGGTGTGGGCAGGCGTCTCTAGCGAGGGCGGTACAGGGGGCTACCGGCGTGGGGGAGGTAGGCGGATGGTGGGCGGTTCCCTGGCGGTGCTCTATGGCATAATGACAATGCTAGGGGCGGTGGCATTTGGTCGGGGGCTTCCCGTGCTCTGGGAGACAGAGGCGGTGCTCGACGACGAGCATGGTGACTGTGGGTCGCGCGGCGGTGCACGGCCGTGTCTGGCGGGGTGCTGTGGTCGAGGCGGAGCGGCGTGCGTGATATGGTGTCAAGGCGCGGTCTGCTGCGTGCTGGCAGCGATCGCGCTCTGGCGCGCTCTGGCTACATGCAGAGAGAAAGGATGGCATGGTGCTGAGGTGGTCCAGGGGCTGGGGTTGATCGAGGGGTGGACCGTGGGCGGCGGTAGGGTGGCGCCTAACTTCCTGGAGGGGCAGAGAGGGGCTGGCGGTCTCCTGCGCCTTGTGCACACTTGGCCGACGAGCATGGCATCGGGGCGGCATGGCACTGGTGCCAGGGGCTAGAGATAGGGTTGGTTTTGGTATGGTTGGACTTGGGAGAGACAAGGATGATCAGTGCACCCCAATTGGCACGACAAGATTATCTCCAAAACAGTAATAGTTAGGCCATAATGATTCTGTTAACAAGGTGTTCGATCAAATGGCTGCAAGAAACTTTTGTTTGAATTTTTGGCTGATTTTTGGTGGAGTGATGTAACTTATGCTTAGGCATCTAGGTGTGCTTGGGATTTAAAAAATGGAGTTCATGTGAGTGGTTTTTGAATAAGTGTGATCTATACAGATGAATTACATTCAATTTTCAAATGTCATTTAAATTTAGTGTTTGAAAGTTTTTGGGATGAAACAAAGTGGGCCTTAGCACATCACTACTTGTACTAGCAAGGGGTGCAAAGAACCAGAATTGTTTCTGTTAAGATTTGAGTTCTAGGAATAGCCAAAGTAGGCTAGTTAGTTAAAATGGCACAAATGACCATTTCCTTATTTTATTCTTTTTGATTTCTTTTTCTTTGGGATTTGTTTGGGAATGATCTAGATGATGTTTAATTCACCTTAGAATCATTTTACAATCAATGGATCACTCAAACATGGCAATTCAAACAACTCCTATTTTATATGCACACACATATGAATGCTTAAAGATTTTTAAATAGAAAAAGTTTTTGTTAACCCTAAATTGGGTAGATTGGATCTTGATCACTTGGATTATAGTTTTGGGATGTTACAGTTTAGATGAGAGGCGTAACTAGGAACTCTTTATTTGTTTATGAAACACACATGTATTAATGTTTCCAATTAAAAACATATAGCATGAGAAATAAACTTGTATCATAAATATGGAATAAGATAATAACTACTTTATTATTGCCTCTCAGGCATATTCCCTTCAGTCTCCCACTTACGCTAGAGTCAATAATATAGTTTGTAAAACTTGCGCATTAGACACATATGGATTTCTAGTGTTGTATATACGTGTTTGCTAGTGGTAAGAATAATCTCCGGATCTGACACTTTCTGGTCCGTGTGTATTTGCATGTATTTGCGTCTCTATGCACCACTCATTCTTGAAATGAGATGGAATCGTATACATTTAGTCCTTTGGTGATACCTTTAGTTCCTTTGGGTTAAAACATGTTGATATTATTGTCGTACAATATATCTTCATAGTACTAGCCCGCTGTGAACCAAACCTAGTTTGATAACAAACTACTTGACACAAATTCTCTCCTTTGCTGCTACTATAGCAGTGTTATACTCAGCCTTTTGTTGTAGTATCCATCATAATGTCTTATCTTTGGAACTCATCCAAATCTATCATGGAACTTACTTTCCATTACATTGTGCCACCCATAGTCTAAGTTGAGATAAACTTAACTTGTATCTTGTGACAAAACTAGTATCAATGTAACACATTACAATGAACTATTTGTAACTATTTACAATTAATTATTTGTCACCTCATAACATATTCTTAGTTCTTTCAAAGCTCATAAGAATATCCTTACTATCATCCAGTGACCATCATATGAATCTCCTGGTAGGTGCTCATAACATTTAGAGCATGTGACATCTTGTGGTGACCCAGAATACCACTGCATGTTGAAGTATACTATAGTCATGACATAACACTTCTAGAACACCGTTCCGCAAATATTACATCCCTCAGAGTGGTACAGCAAAAACATTGCGGGTCCAAATTACAAACATACACATAATATTATTACAATACCAAAAGATCAATACTTTAGGTGATTCAAACTTACAAACCATACTCATCTTACTTCATATGTTTTCAACAGAAGAACGAAAGATTCAAATGCTATAACACAACTTGAGCTCAATAGCTTATTGTATAGGGTTCATGCCATTCGGCTCGGATTAAGTATTAATAACTATTGGTAACTACTCTGACTCGTTACCATCAGATCTATAGCGTATCTCGTAGTCCACCCCTTCAAATCCATCGGACAAGTCTGATTCCTCATAGTAGACCTCCTCCTGGCCTTCAGTAGCATACATAGGGGTTTCCTCTGGCTCCTCAGAGTCTAAGCAAGGGATCAAAGAAAAGGGTGAGTAACAGCGTTACCCAACAAGTTCATTTTATGCAAGGTGGGAAGTTTGATGCTCTATCTACCACCTCAGACTATATATCTTTGGCACTATGCAGTTTTCGTAAACATTTATTCAAATATTGATTTTAATATAAAAACTATGCCCATCAGCCTTCATAGTTTGACTAGAACTTCATGGAGTTCTTTTCCTACCGCGTCTGTAGCTCCTTCCCGGAATAGGGAGTAACATGTCACAATTCTTATACACTCTGCAGAGGTGCATTCCTCATAAGAGACCAAATCCTTGTTGCACAACCGGGCGTACTTTCCTGTCCACAATTCCTTGTGTGGGGCCTAGTTGATGATCCAAGCCAATCATTGCTCTCCAACGTGACCCCGCATGAAGACACGACCCCCAAGCAGAACGACCTTTGTTAACCCTCATCGCGGATATAACTATGGTTGGCTCCTTGAGGACTCTAGTGAGCAGAATGAGAACCTGGTCGCCCCATCAATATGAGGACCTACCTACGACCGTCTCTCACAGATAGTCTAGACATCAATATCACGGGAAGCTAAGGGGACCCACCCATGCTGAGCCTAAAAAGGTACACCAGCGCCACGAGATGGTCATGTGTCCATGCGAAAGGAAGAAAATCCAGCTGACTTCTTCGTCCCATTCCAAATCTTATGGTTAACGCATAATATACGGCACTAGAATCAATGATGTCATGGGTTATTAAGTCCTAATTGTCCTGCAATTGGAATCCTAGATTCCTTTGCAACTCTTAATATTTATCATCACTTAGGATGATAATAGCATTTCATTTTCTTAAGAAAATACTTCTGTTCGGTCTCTTTTAGAAGATAGGTGATAACACACGATTTGCAAATACTTTCTAAAAAACTCTTCAAAGGACATGAGCAAGTGATGAACTTGCCTTGTGACTATAAGGTAGTGAAGTTGGATGCTTCCACTCGACGTTGAGCTCCTGTTTATACAAAACACCATTATTGGATGATAAGGACAATATTTAGAGAAGCAATATGCTATGCATAGTAATGTCATGCAGTAATTTATTATTTCCCTTTTTGTGTTTTACCCACCTTCTAAAGGTTTTGCATTACTTTTAGTTAATAAAAAGAATGTAATAATTAAAGACTCTTAAAATCACACAATCATTATATTTAATATTTTTGTGATAACATATAATATTCTAAGAGTTTAAAAATTAATTTTATTTAATTTTAACTCTTGTTAATATTTTATTAAAATTCCATGAAGGAAATAAGATTTTATTTTAAGAAAACTTACTTTACTTAACTAAAATACAAATTAGTATTTTTTTACAAAATAGTATACCCATTTAGGATCTTAAAAGTAGATTTTATTCAATTTTAAGTATTTTATTTATTTTTATAAAATTCCATAAAGGAATTATGCTATAGAACTATTTAATCTATATTCGATTATCCAAAAATTCACTTCTTTATTTTTAACAAGTACTTCATATTTTTGTGAACTTCTAGATATTTTATTTGTATTTTTAGGAGTTTATTTATGTTTCTAGAGCTTATTTAATTCTAGGGGTATATTTATAATTAAATATTTCTAATAGGTTTTCTTTTAAAACCCGGGCCTAGCCCACTAGGCTGGCCTAGCCCGACTCGACCCAGTAGAACTGGTCAAACACCATAGGGATGTACTGGGCTGGCCTCAGCCGGCCCAGTACCCCGTCACTCTCTCCTTCCTCTCTCCTCTCTCGTGACACACTCATCTCTGCGACGAACCGATGTTGCCGCAGCTGCCGTGCTCGATCCCGACCGCTCCTGGCTGCCTCGACCACCGCCGAGGTGCTAAACGACGTGCACGACGATGCCGTGCCCTTCTATCTAGATCGGTTTGTCCTTCACACCCTCTACTGGTCGTGCCGACCCTACCCTGGCGGTTAGGGTTTGGACTCTACCACGGTTTCGACACTTAGGCGCCCCCTAACGCTTCTCTAGTGCCCATGGTGCTATCTTCTTCCCACGACCGCCACCGTCGCGGCTTGGCGCGGGTTGCAGCACCCCCTGGGGTGCTCCCCGTTCTGCCATGCACCTCCTCGCCGGCAATCTCTGCTTCCTCTTCAATTCCCTAGAGAGGACCTCAAGTAAGTAATTTCTCTCACCCCTCTTGCTCTCTGCTTCCCTTTGTTCCATGCTATGTGACTGCTACATTGAATTCCCATTAGGGTTCATCCCTAATTTTAGGGTTCATCCCCTGTAGTGATGATTAATAGTCTTACTTGGATTAGTTTCCTATGAAATATCCTTGCTGGTAGATTGTGGATGATAGGTTGCTGTGTGCTAGTGATTATGATCCTGATAATTGTTCATTGTTAGTACACACTTCCCTGGTGGCCAAATTAGCTTGGTGTGGATGCAAAGACTATTATCTTTGATTGGTATACTCCTATTGAGCCTGCTGGTTCTTGATAGCTTGATTATGAAGAGATCTTGTGGTTAATTACTTTACTCAAGTTTTGATCATGGGACTATATAGGAAGTGTGGTTAGGAATGTCTACTCTATTCTCTGTGTTTAATTCTTGTGATGATCTGAGAAGAAAGAATGATTCCTAAAACATTTAGGAAGATTATTTATTTATTTCCTTGAGTAGAGGTGTTTGAGATGGTAATGATCTGTTTAATATAGAGGTGCTACCCTCTATGGGGATGTGCCCTGTATGTTCATGTACTCTGATATGTTGCTATCTAGCTTAGGCTAGATAAGATGGTCAGTGATGCTAGGCTGAGACCATGTTTACTAAGAACAAAGGTTCTTCCTTTGTTCTCCCTTATCTTCTATGTTCAATGAACAATGTATTATTATTTTGCATTAAAATAGATATTGTAAAATGATTAATTGATAACTCTAGAGTTTGAGAAATACCATGATGCTAGATTTGATTATGGTAGCCTGTAGCTTGATGCTGGTGTTGCCTGCTCTTCTAGTTCCTGTGGTCGCTCTCCTCCTCAAACTGCTATCCTAGCTTGTTGCTACTGTTCCAAGCTTCAACTTGCCCTTGCTGTCCACCCGGACTACCCCCTCCTTCAAGTTACCAATTTGTTGATGATCTCCTTGGGGTTTATGTGGTGAAAGTTGGTTTGATCTAGTGGAATGTTGCAAGAACCAGTAGTGTTTTTGTGTGTGCCGGTGAAAGAACTATGGTTGGGCTTTGGAAGTGGTGAGCAAAGCTTTCTTTGCTAAGCTCAAATGTGGTTTTATCCTTTCCTTGCTCTCACTGCTGGTCGACAGCTCACTGCATGCAGTTTGGTGTGTGAGCTGCTTCACTATTGCCTTTATCTCTAGATCAGATCAAGCAATTTTGATTTACTGCCCCTTTCTTTTACTATTATCTCCTCTGGTCAAACTTTCCCCTTCTAGCTAATGATGTTGTCCTGAAGCTTTTGAATTTAAACAGAACCGATACTTCACTTGATGGAATTTGTCCCTTTGTTGAATTTTCTTAGTGATGTAATGAAAATAGAGCATCTCACTGTTTAAAACTTAGAGCACTACTAACACTAACCCCTCTTTGTTTACTTTGTTTTCTGTCTTTGTTTATAGGTACAAGTCTGAGGAATGAAGACTAAGAATATTTAGTATAGAATTAGTTTAGGATTAGCCTTTTATTTCCATTTGTAATCTTTCCCTTTTTCTTTTTTGTAAGAACAATGTAATATATATATGTTATTCAATAAAGCTCTCATTTTCCTTTATTTCATTTGTTTCTATGTTGTAATTTCTTATCTCTTCAGTAATTCTTGTATTATTATTGAATAACAAAAGAATATAAGAACCTAACTTTCCAATTTGAATTCTTTTATTTATATTTTTCCATTCCCCTTTTTCCTAAATAATTTAATATATGCTCATAAATTCATACTTTCAAACTTGAAATATTTTTCAAAAAAATGATCCGCAGTCAAATATGAATTCAATTTGTGTACCCAAAATCCTTATAATTCCTAAGGATCATGTCAAAATTTATAGAAAACACTACTAAGAGCTAAATCCTAACTCAAAGTAGTGAAAGAAACACTGATCTCCCCAGGATTTTGTTTGGCGAAATATTTACACCATTTTTACAGATGAATGCATGAAAATGCACAAATTCCAATTTCTACCCTTCGTTGGTTCCTAAATGTTGGAATGTTACAGTCTTCCCCCCTTAAATTAAACTTTGTCCCGAAGTTTCACCGATGTGTACCTGAATAGTTCTAGATACGCTTCTTGTAGTTCATCCTCTTTTTCCCAGGTTGCTTCTTGTTCAGGATGATGTTCCCACTGTACTTTGCAGTACTTAATAGCTCTATTCCTTAACCTTTTCCAGTTCTCTTCAAGAATCTTGCATGGCTTCTCGACATAAGTCAAATCAGCTTGTAACTCAATTTCTTGATGTGTAATTGTATCATCTTGAACTTTGAGACATCTCTAGAGTTGTGACACATGGAAAACATTGCGAACTTGAGCTAACCTTGTTGGTAACTCTAAAGCATAGGCTACAGTTCTATTCTGACTCAGTATCTTGAATGGTCCGATATACCTTGGACTCAATTTTCCTTTTACTCCGAATCTCTTTACTCTCTTCATTGGACTAACCTTGAGATATACCATATCTCCCACTTCTGGATGCCATGATCTATGACTTTGATCTGCATAACTCTTTTGATGACTTTGTGCTATCTTCAGACGATCTCTGATGATATCGATGATGTCTTTCTTTTAATTAATATAATGTGGTGCAAATCCTTTGCTAGTGCCAGGTTCATACCAACATATTGGGGATCGACACTTCCTACCATATAGTACTTGATATGGTGCTGCCTTCAGACTTCTCTGATAACTGTTGTTGTAAGAAAACTCTGCTAAAGGTAGATGATCTTCCCATGAACCCACGAAGTCTAAGGCACATGCTCTCAGCATATAAGATTTGGTTAGTTCTTTCTATTTGACCTCTTGTTTCTGGATGATAAGCTGCGCTGAGATCCAGTTTTGAACCAAGTGTTTCATGTAGTTGCTTCCAAAATGCCGAAGTAAACACAGACCCTCTATCTAATACAATATTCTTAGGTACTCCATGTTTACTAACAATCTCCTTAACATATATCTCTACTAGCTTCTCAGCATTGTCCATTTGGTTCACTAGAATGAAATGTGCACTTTTAGTAAGTCTATCGATAATCACCCAAATCATATCCTTGTGCTTTTTAGTCATTGGTAAACCTGTAATGAAATCCATTCCAATTCCTCCTATTTCCACTCTGGAATTTCTAGCGGTTGTAATGGTCCTGCTGGACTCTGATGTTCTACCTTCACTCTTGGGCAGGTATGGCATTTAGACACATACTTTTCAATGTCTCTCTTCATGTTGTTCCACCAAAATAATTCCTTAAGATCCATGTACATCTTTGTACTTCCAGGATGAATTGAATATGGTGTCTCATGTGCTTCTCAGAGTATTACCTCCCTAATCTCAGGAACATCTGGTACACAAAAACGACTTTGGAACCATAGAGATCTATAATCCCCTAGATGAAAAGCTGATGTTTGACCTTCGGAAATTCTTCAAATTTCTTTAGCAATGAATGAATCGTCAAGTTGATGTCGAAAGATCTCATGACGAAGATCACTACTTCGCTCTTCAACAACCCTCATGGTAGCCAAGCCTACATGAATCTCTGTTCTTGAGAACTGTATTTCTAATCTTTCCAAATCCATTTGTAACTCTTTCGGTAACTCCCTGTTGGTTGGTTGGGTACCGGCTTAAAGCATCTGCTACTACATTGGCTTTTCCTGGAGTATAGTTGATTGTAAGGTCATAATCTTTGGTCAACTGCAACCATATTTTCTTCCTCATGTTCAATTCCTTCTGAGTGAAGAAATATTTGAGACTTTTGTCATTGTTGTACAATTCACACCTTGCTCCATAGAGAAAACGTGTCCAACCTTTCAAAGCAAAGACTACTACCGCTAATTCCAAATCATGGGTTGGATAATTGACTTCATGAGGTTTGAGTTGTCTACAACCATAAGCAATTACCTTGCGATCCTACATTAAAACACAACCTAATCACTCCTTGGATGCATCACAATATACCATGTAATCCTTTCCTATCTCCGGTAATGCTAAGACTGGTGCTATGGTTAATCTGGTCTTCAATTCTTGAAAACCGGCTTCATACTTCTCATCCCATACGATTGGAGTATTCTTTCTTAACAATTTGTTCATTGGTCCGGCTATCTTGGAGAAACCTTCAAGGAATCTCTGATAGTATCCTGCCATTCCTAATAAACCTCTGATTTGTTTCACATTGGTCAGTGCATTCTAGTCCAGCACTGATTGAACTTTGTATGGATTGACAGCAATTCCATCCCTACTAATAACATGACTAAGGAATTCAACCTTTTCCAACCAAAATTCACACTTACTGAACTTAGCATATAATTTGTGTTCTCTCAGAACTTTCAATGCTATCCTCAAATGATAAGCATGCGCTTCTTTATCCTTTGAATATATCAAAATATCATCTATGAACACTATGACAAACTTGTCCAGATATGGCATAAAGATCTTGTTCATCAGATTCATACAAATTGCTGGTGCATTAGTCAATCCAAATGGTACGACTAGATACTCATGATGTCCATACCATGACATGAATGCGGTTTTTGGAACATCTTATGGTTTGATTTTGATTTGATGATATCCTGATCTCAGATCAATCTTGGAAAACATACCAGCTCCCTTGACTTGATCAAATAAATCCTAAATTCTTGGTAATGGATACTTGTTCTTGATGGCGACATTGTTGAGATTTCTGTAATCTCCACACATTCGTCGTCCTCCATCTTTTTTATCAACAAAAAGAACTGGAGTTCCCCATGGGGATACACTTTCTTGAATGAATCCTTTGCCTATTAACTCATCAATTTGCTCTTTAAACTCTCTTAGCTCTTTTGGACCCATCTTGTGTGGTTCTTGAGCAATAGGTGTTGTACCAGGTATCAGGTCAATGGTGAACTCTATCTCCCAATTGGGTGGCATTCCTGGTAGTTCTACTAGAAAAACCTCTTGAAACTCTTTCACTATAGGAATATCTTCTAACTTGACCTCCTTCATTGAGTTTAGTTGAAGATCTTCCATGATATGAGTGTGTTTTTCCGCCTAATAAACTATCCTTCCTCCACTTGGAGACTTGATTGAAACTGTTTATCCTCGCAGTTTATCTGGGCTCCATGTTCCATCATGCAATCCATTCCGAAGACTACCGCTATACCTTTTAACAGAATCACATATAGATCCGCAAAATAGGCACAACCACAAATTGAGGTAACATGGTTTAATTTAATGTGGCATTCCACTATGGTACCTCCGGCCGTGATTATGGTCATTGGTTTTTCTAACGTTGCCCTTCTAACCCCGAATTGATCACAAAATTGCTCAGATATGAATGAGGTAGTTGCACCAGTATCAAATAAAACTTTTCCAGGGTTGGTGAGAATGTTGAGCGTACCTATCACTGCATGCTCTAAGTTATCCACATCCTCCAAAGTTGCACAATTCAGCTTTCTGGAAGGCCTGCTCTGCTTGCCATTGTTGTTCTTAACATAATTCCCACCTCTTGTTGGAGGTCCTCTAGTTCCTTCAAAACTTCATCTCCCTTCGTTGGGCCATCCTCCTACCGGCTTTTGGGACAATCGGGCCTTATGTGTCCCTTTTGACCACATTCATGACATATCACCACAGGCTTCATGCATTCACTTTTAACATGTCCAGGTAAACCATAGTTGTGACAGAAAACATTCCTTCAGAATGCTGGTGCCCTCTGATTGGGATTATTGGAAGGTCTAACATAGGGTTTAAATTCTAGGTTTGGTTTAGGCTTACTTGCTTGAACTCTTTTAGTTTCTTGCTTCGCCCTCTTCCTTATATCTTCATGAACACTTTTGTAGTCATCTTCAAAAGTGATAGCTGCATCTAGCAACTATTGGAAAGTCTGCTTGTTGGCAAGCCTCAACTGCATCTTCACAAACAGATTCAATCCACGCATGAACCACTTCTTTCTTTTCTCCTTAGTGCTTACCTCCTCAGCAGCGTAACAAGATAAATTGCTAAACTCCCGGATGTACTTCAATGCACTGGAATAACCTTGCTGCAGTTCTTCGAACTCTCTGCGCTTCAACTCAATAACACTTTCCAGAACATGGTATTCATGGAATATTTGCTTGAACTCCTCCTAGGTATACTCCCTGCCTGGAGGTTGCATTTCTAGCTGATTCTCCCATCAAGATGTTGTAGGTCTAGTTAAAAGATATGTTGCAAACCTTAACTTATCCTCATCATTGCACCCTATAGTCTTAAGCTTCCTTTTCGTATCAGCCAACCAATCCTCAGCGTCCATTGGTTCTGGAGCTGATGCAAAAGGTAATGGCCTTGCATTCTAGAAATCAGAAATACTCACACCCCGACCTTTAGCTTCCCTCTGATGTCCAGCTCGATCCATTAACCCCTCCATAAACTTGTTTTATGATTCTTGCATCATCTGCATATACTACATGAAATTCTGCTCCATCAATGGCATCATTGTATTGGTGGTGGTAATTCTGCCTGAATTCTGGCGTCTTCATCCGCCTTTTCCTTTGCCTCGTGTTCCATGCACTGCTGGCCAGACTCGATTCCTACTCCCGTATCCATGACCCCCTAGTCCCATAACACAAAGTGAGATCTCATAATTACATCATCCCATGCTTTCTGAGCTCAACTTTATGCCCAGAACTAGTCACACAATGGAAATCAAGATCCAAGTCCGGATAAAAACCAAATATGCATCACATATTATACAATACAAGCACATAGTTGGTATATTATACATTACAAACCCCTACAATACGGTCTCATGTGAGCGCTACCTCACTTATTTACTTACATCAAGCTCTAAAATGCTACAATACGCATGGTTAAACTATGATAACTCCACCTCAAGTGGTATCCCTCCTCAGAAGCCACGATGGTTGTCGTACATGCCTAGAGTCCAACCGTGCTGACGTGCGGTGCGTCGCATAGTCTATGAAGCCACCGGTCTTCCGGTTGGAATGTACTCGGTATCTGAGGTATCTGGGCTCGAGTTATCACTCAGCCGAAGTGCATCAACTCCATCCAACTCATCTGAAGTGTCTTCAGAAACATACCCCTCACTAACTTCTCCAAACGTATCCTGCATCCCGACCCTAGAGTAATCAATAGAATATTCAGCTTGCGGTGCTCCCCAAGTACTTTGCTAGGTACGATAGTCCTCAGTGATAATTGGAAAGTGCACATTATCTGGGGTAGGATAATGCTCAGGTGACACCCTTTCTTTAGGATCTTCCTCCTCTTCCTCACCATCTACAAATACCGCATCACTGTTGTTAGCAGTATTACCTCTCTCACCCATCCAACTAGATTGTCCGACCTCCCCGTCAGGACCATCAACTGACATTTGAGTCCAACTAGATCCCATTTTCCATCCTTCTGAATTCTCAATTGGAAGTTTAGAGGAAGTCGCATCCCTAGATCTTGAGGGTAAGGGATGACTGGTTTCTTCATTAGGATATTGGGTAGGCTCTGGTATAGGTGAATAAGGACATGAGGTGAATGACTTGGGATCTATCGGGATATCCTTGGATATTGAACTAACCTCGCCTCCTGCTTCTTTCTCCAACTGAGTTGCCAAAATCTCCCTTGTTTGGGGATTAGTGAGATCCTCAACCATACTATCATTGTCTTCCACTATGAGACGATGAGCATTGTTGAAAGACTCCATTAACAACTGATATTGATCCATGTACTTAGAAGCTAACCTTGGATGCTCCTTGACTAGCTGAAGATGATCCACAACTAAGTCTGAGCCCATGGAATCATGAGGAATCATAGTATATGTGCTCCCTGCAAGTAATCCAGCCTTGTGCTCCCGAATAGTGGCTAGTGCATCAACTAGCATAATATTAAACGCCACTGACTGACTACGGCCTTCTCCATGTGGCATAGCGAGACTTGGCCTAAGCTTCTCAGGTAGATAGATATTGACTCGGTACTTCACTATCATTCGACCATCATAGTATGTGAAGGTCTTCACTGGAATACTGGCTTCACATCCAAATACTCCCAGAAGTTCTTGAAGATGTACCGTCAACTCTCCCTGATAATCATCAAGATTATCCTCCACCTTAGTCAAAGTCCATTTAGGAAACTTCGGCCCCACCTCTAGCTGTGTATAAAAGTATTTATAATTAGTACATTGCATCATAATAAAGAATTATCGCACCAAAAGATATAATGAAATATTCCCAAATGAATATTCATCATAAATTTTAGAGAACCCTTTACTGTTGCTCCTAGACTCCTACAGGTATTACCCTTTACTAGGTTTCCAACCTAAGGTCAAAGCAATTTCTATGATACCAGCTACGGTGACCTAGCATACCTCTGCATGTTGTAGTATACTATAGTCGTTGACATAACACTTCCGGAATACCGTTCCACAAATATTACATCCCTCAGAGGGGTAAAGCAGAAACATTGCATGTCCAAATTACAAACATACACATAATAATATTATAATACCAAAAGTTCCGTACTTTAGGTGATTCAAACATACAAACCATACTCATCTTACTTCATATGTTTTTAGCGGAAGAACGAAAGTTTCAAATGCTATAACACAACTTGAGCTCAATAGCTTATTGTATAGGGTTCATGTTGTTCGACTCGGATTAAGTATTAATAACTATTGGCAACTACTCTGACTCGTTGCCATCAGCTCCGTAGCGTATCTTGTAGTCCACCCCTTCAACTCCATCAGATAGGTCTGGTTCCTCGTAGTAGACGTTGATACCTTCGATCCGAATTATGGATGTAGTGTAGCTTCTTTTTCCCTAGTAGACCTAGGTTATCGAATCCTTGGGAAGCGAATGCGTAGTGAAGTTACTTTAACAGATCTTTGGGAGTATTAGAATTCTTTTTGTGTTTTTACCGGACCAATAGCTTGCGTCTTTTGGTTGTTGTCGATGATGGAGAGAGGGGGCCTAGGGCGTTCGGTTTCACCTGTAGCTGTGCAAAACATCTGATGGGAATAGAAGATAGAATAAAAGTATGCATGTACTTGTTAGAGCAAGATAAATTATGTGTGGGTAGTGCATCCATAATTTCTATTGCCTCCGCAACCGCTTATAGCAATAACCTACTAGTCTCATACATAGAACAAAGAGAACTAATGATATGCATAGTGATGTCATCGTTAGTCCCAAGTAAATCCCTCACATACAGCCGTACTACCCCTTCCGTTACTGGGGTTCCCAACCTGCAGATCAGTCATTACTCATACTCCCTATACCTAGATCAACCCTTAGGGTCTTGGGTACCTAATAAGTCCTTGGATTGAGGGAAGAGAGGATACAATAATCATCATGTCATACAAACTAATACATGATCCCATCTATGATAAATAACATGCACAATTGCTACATGGCTAGGCCAAAGCCCTTAGCCCAAAGAGAATTACTCACACATAGAGATGAGATCAACAATTACAAACATTGTAATGAAAATCATAAGATTGATAGAAATAGTGTTACAATGTCGCTAATCGAAGAAAAGATCTACTATTACAAGTGGTGGAATATGCCTATGGAGATGGAGAAGGGTTTTGAGATCTGGAGGCGGCTGGTGATCTGTGGTAGAGACTTTTTGGCGAGGTATGGCTTGTTTTCTCGTTTCCCGAGGCTTCTTTATATAGGGGTCCCTTCACGAAAGTTGTTCTTTTTTACCTAACGATGGCGGCGCCAACTATACGACCGGAGCTATACAACCGGGATTTTTGCTCTGGTTGTATAGTTGGTCGTTAAAGCGTCTGCCTCTGTTTTACGACTCCTGGTTTCTTCTGGTTGTTGGAAATCTCGTATCTTTGACTTTAATGTAGTGATTACCATCTTCAAATGACATTATCTGCGCAGGAAAAATAAAAAGAAAGGATTACATACCCCTATGAATATTAGGCATTAGTGGCAGGGTTTAGAGAGATATTTCATTAAAATTATGAATAACATCCAGTTTAAATGTGGACGTAGATGGCTATATATTAGATCCGTCAACCTCCCCAAGCTTAAACTTGATTGTCCCCGAGCAAGAAAACCAAAATCAAAATGGAACTTAGCATTTAAACTGAAATAACGAGATGGTGATATTACTCATGGTTGGTAGACTCATGTTTCCTCCACTTCATAAATATGAAAAACTTCAGCATAGATAGAGGTATGACAAGCATATCATACAGGTTTTATGCATCCTTATAGTGCAGCAAAATTATTTTTAGCATGGATGATTCAAAAGGAGTAAACTTTATTCCATGTCATGTAATCAACTCATAGGCTTGCCTTTGAACTATAAAATATAATCATGTAAATTAAGAGTGTGAGAGTTGTCATGAAAAGCATATACACTAGATTATCTCAATTCTCCCACATCAATAAATCAAGACTTTTCAGGGACTACTTTTCTATTCATTGTCCTTCAAGAATTTCAGTTTTTAAGTAACTAAGAGCATGCCAAAGATTTTTATTAGTTTATCGAGTTGTGATGGATACTCATGGCATCACTAAGGTTTTTGTTCCTTTTGCATAATGATTACTCATAATAGCCAGAGGAGTGATTCCATCATGATTATAGCTACCCGGGAGTGCCAAGAATCTTACCCACTATAGTGTTGCTGCTACAAGTGTTTAATCAACTCATAGCCGAAATCTAGGAGTTTCCTCCATGAAGATTGTTCGTAGGCTAGCGGAGTTGTTGGCATCCCATGAAGTTTGACACGCCTAAAGCTATATCATTCCTATGATTAACAAGTCAAACTTTGGCATGCTCACAAAAACCGCTAAACATTAATTCAATCGAACAAATCCTTTCAACGAGAGCTATCAAGTCAATCAACATTTTTTGTGGTGTTGAGTGTCTCTAGAAATAAACCTTCAAGAATAAGCACTACAACACCCAAGCCTTCAATTGGGATACCTTTTCTTATTACAATTGTTTAGCAATTTTTAGGCAAGACTTGGTTAGTTACGAGAGCTGGAACAAAATGTACCCAATTAAATACCCATGCAAATGAAAATTCTTACTACAATACAAAGACTCACTCCACCAATATAATATCTCAACATTTACTACTAACTAGCATGGGTTTCTCAAACTTCAAAAGTGGGGTGCCATAAGGCATACCTCTCATGTTTGGTTCCACTTCTCTCTTCCTTTTTTATTTGTGTCTTGCAAACTTGAAGTCGATCACTCTCCTGCAAACATATGAAGACCTCGAGGCGGAAAGAAAAGAAAGAGGGAAAATAAGGAAGGAGAAATCTTTTTGTGATTTTTCAAGAGAGAGAATTTAAAGAATAGAAGATTGGCGGCAAAACTCGGCTAGAAAATCTTGAAAGCAAACAGAAAGAACTAGAAAATAAAGTGTTGGGGAAACCAACACGAGTGCTTATAAAGTCAATCCTCTAAATAAATTAAATACACGCCAAATAAAGATACATGAGGAAACTTTACCAAGCTTAGGCTTTTGCAAGCCCTTCAAATCATTGTGGTGGTAGGAAAAAGTCATTACTCTAGTTCGCAAATTGAGTTGAGAGGTTATTAGTTGATTCTCGGTAGTTCAAAGAGAGGCTATGCATCCTCTCCACAGTCCCTCCAAGTCCTTGAAAATCTTGGTATGTGGCGAACCGGGTTTGTGGCTGCTCCTCTTGGTAAGGAACTTCTTGCTCCTCCTCTTGGTCCTCATCCTCCTTCGAAATCTCCTCCTCAGGTAGGTGTAGCTCAACATGCAAGTCATATAGCAAACGTCCTTCATCGATAGAGAAAAGACCATTAGGCAAAGGAGCGGGGTAGAGACGCCCAACTCCAGCAATATGCAGATAATAAACACCACCTCTCCTAGTGAGCATCCCATAGGCTCTCAAAGTGGAGAAACCAACACGTGTCTCACCTAGCACGGATTGCATCTCATCTAGGTTGATGCCTAGGGTAGTGGCAAGCACGATGAGGACGCCTCCACCTGTGATTGGCCCTTGGCTTTGGGAGGCTTGGTGCTCCAGGTAGCGCACAAGGATGGCGCCCAAGTTGAGTGATAGGTCGCAGTTCATGTAAGCAGCTTTTGCAAGGACTAAGATTTCCTCCTCATTGAGTCTCGTGAACTCATTACGTGCATGCAAGGTGTTAGCATAGAACAAATAGCGAATTGCAGGATGTTGAATATTCTTCCCCTTGTTCACTCTAGTAGTGAAACTCATTCCATTATAATATTGTTCAGGGGAAGGATTTAAGCCAGTAAACGATGCGCGTAAGGCATGACCATCATTGTTTGGCAAATTAAAACATTCGCACCATTCATCTAATGTTAAAGTGTAGTTGTTGTTCATCAGTCGGAAAGAAACAGTGTCCTCTCCTTGCCATTGTTTAACGGTGCTTTGCAACAAACTTAAAAATTCAATGGTTAAGCAGCGATAAGTAGGTACATCATTGTACACAAAGTGTTTTTCAGGCAAGCTCTATTGCAAAGTAAATTGAAGTCATCAAAAATACCAAGTTGGTTCAATATAATGGGGCAAGCCCACTTGGTAACATTCACTTCGCGGATCTTGATCCTGTTGAAGCGATCACGTTGGGGCTCATCCTTGAACTTGATCCCCATGCGTTCCTGAGCGGCAGCCCGAGAAGCGCTAGCGGTGGCACGAGCACGATTTTGGCTACTTGTGTTCATCATCTAAAACATTGAAGAAAGAAAAAATAAAACTTTTTGATCCAACAATAGTAAGTGCAATATATTCCTCATCATAGCACACTAAAGAATCTCCTAAAAATAATAATCTAGGCAAGAAAATTATGGTAATTGGTTCATAGTAGGTCTCACCCTAGATTGATAATGACAATAGATCGAAGATGAATTTGCAAAAAGTAATTAGAGGATCAGAGGAGAAACATACCGTAGATCACACGTGTGCGAGGAAATCAAATGAAATTGAGTAGAGATGAAGATCTCTTGAGGTTTTGAGAGAGTTTGGAGGTAGAAGAGAGAAAAGGATTGAAGTTTTGGAGTTGGAGGTACCTTCCCGTGCTATTTTTATGGTCGGACGCAACTATACGGGCACAACTATACGACCGGAACATTGTGTTCCCGCCGTATAGTTGGCCTTCTGTCAAATAAATAGGGTTCCTCCTGGTGGCGCAACTATACAGACGCAACTATACGGCTAGGAAAAAAATGTTCCCGCCGTATAGTTGGTCGTTAAACTGTTTATCCCTGGGAAAGAAAATATACAAAGGCAATGGTATCTATACGACCGGAACTATACAACCGGAATTTTTATTCCCGCCGTATAGTTGGTCGTTAAACTCTCAATATATTAGAAAAGAATTTGTACGGAGGCATCAATATCTATACGACCGGAGTTATATGGCTGGAATTTTTATTCCCGCCGTATAGTTGGTCGTTAAATTCTCTATACATATGAAAAAAAATCAATCACAAAGATATCTATACTATCGGAACTATACGGTCGGAATTTTTATTCTCGCCGTATAGTTGGTCGTTAAGCACTCAGTACATTTTTAAGAAAAAAATTCGATGGGAAAGATATCTATACGACCAGAACTATATGGCCGAAATTTTTATTCCCGCCATATAGTTAGTCATTAAACTCTCTGTGTGCATCAAAAAAAATCTGTTTCTTCGAGAATTACTTCTTTTCTTGTAACTTAGTGAAATACCTTGTTTATGACAGAAAATTGACAGTAAATATTGTCGACCAACAACAACATGTATGTAGCAGAATTTTAAGTACTACTGAACTTCTTCTCCTCAAATGGAGTTTTCTAGCACTCTTTATTAAACATAAACTTAAACTAAAAACTAAAAACTTAACTCAAACCTTAATTGACATGAGTTGCCTCCCATGGAGTGCTCTTTTACAGTCAATAGCTTGACCTTGACGTTACTCACTTGGGCCAGATGAGTGGAACACCCACTCCAAAGTAACTGGCCTTCAAAGTGATATTCTCCTTCTCGTCATGTTTGGCTTTCTTTTTCCTGGGAAAATGGATAACAAAAGGATCCCACGAAGGCAATTGCAGCTTCACGTTCCCTTCATGGAGGTTAATTAAGGCCTTTATAGTTCTCAAGAAAGGACGGCCTAGTATGATAGGAGCAATAGTATATTCAGGCATGTCAACAATAACAAAGTCAATTAAAGCACGACAACCTTTAATGTAAACTAAAGTGTTCTCCTTAATTCCTACAACTTGTTTGTATGTAGAATCTGCTAGATGCAACTTTAATTCAGTAATTTCAACGGAGCCAAGATTTTGCTTGTTAAAAAGACTCTTTAGGATTGTTGAGACGCTTGCACCTAGATCACAAAGTGCAGCTATCTCATTAGTTCCAATCTTTATCTTAATAGTAGGCTCAAATATGTCATCTAGTTTAGCAGGTAATTTTTCAGCGATTTTCTTGTATTCCTCTTCAAGCTCGCATACCTTAATTGCTACTTGATCAAAAAAGTGTTGATACATGGCTTCATCATTAGCTTCACTTACCAGAATTTTGACGTTGATCCTCTTTACGAGTTCTTCGATGGTGTAGCTTGGTGAAGGGGCATTAATATAATCAATTTCTTCAGGCTCCTCCCTTTGGATCCTCATCATTTAGAGTTCTTCAACAGGATTGGGCTCATATTTACCTGCAAATTTAGTTAGAATGAGAGTTTGACTCTCGGTTATCTTACCTAGCTATGCCTCAACGATCCTCATTCTTTCTTTGAGGGCCTGCAAATCATTTCTCAAACTAACAACTTGGTTAGATAATTTACCAAGCATGGCATCATGGTTCTCCCTTATTTTAACAAGAATATTGTTTTGTTCATTTTGTGAGTCTATAGAAGACTTAAATGTTTCTTGGAGACTACCATTACTAGTTCCCATATTATTATTAGAATTACCTGCAGGACTAGAATAATGTTTCTGAAAGTTAGGATTGTAACTCTTCTTCCAAGTAGGGTTATAGTCATTACGAGCTATAAAATCTATTTCTTCAATATTCGTTTTAGGGGTGGCTCTTAGCTGGGTTTCCTTACCTTTTACGGCTAGTATAAGCTCATCCAACTTAGCATTGAGTTCTTCATTTTCTTGTGGTAAGATGGAGTTCACCTTCTTCGTGTTTGATCTTTCCACTTGCCATTGGGCATGGTTGTCATGCATATTGTCTAACAACTGCTTTGCTTCGGTAATATGTTTACCCATAAAGGTTCCTCCAACTGCAGTATCAAGCATAGACTTAGACACGGGATTAAGATAATTATAAAATAAATGGAGGATTAACCAATCTTCCATCCCATGACTAGGACAGTTTCTTAAGCATTTTTTCATCCTCTCCCATGCAAGCGCTAGTGGCTCACGCTCTTCCTGTCTAAATCCAGTAATATTAGATCTGAGTTGCATAGTCTTTGTAGTTGGGAAAAATTTAGTCATAAATAAAAAGTACATCCCACCCATGATGTAATAGTATTTCTAGGCAAAGATAACAACCATTCTTTTGCTCTCCCTCTTAGAGAGAAAGGAAATAGACGTAATTTGACCGCATCAGGGTCAACGTCTTTTATACGCATCATATCACATATTTTAGTAAAAGTATTCAAGTGCATACCTGCGCCTTCAACAGCTGAGCCTCCAAATTGATTCTGTTGAACCAAACTTAAATAATGGGGCTTAATTTCATAGTCATCAGCAAGAATTGCTGGTCGAGTAATAGGAGTATGCAAATAATCATTGTTGGGAGTAGCAAACTCCCCAAGCTTCTTTTCAGCCATATTTCCCATGTTTTTGGGTTTTCTTAAACAAACAATTATAATAGTAAAAGCAAGAATTAAAAGTCTAACTAATTTTTTTGGTTTATCAAATAAAGACTGAAAGAAAACTAACAAAATTAAAAACAAGAATTGAAACTAGAAAGGTTCCTAATAACCTCACCAGAGTAACTATTGCTTTCCCGATGATGGTGCTAGAAAAACGGTTAATACCTTCAATCCGGATTACGGTTGTAGTGTAGCTTCTTTTTTCCTAGTAGACCTAGGTTATCGAATCCTAGGGAAGCGAATGCATAGTGAAGTTTCTTTAACGGACCTTCAGGAGTTTTAAAATTCCTTTTGTGTTTTAATCGGACCAATAGCTTGCATCTTTTTGTTGATGTCGATGATGGAGAGAGAGGGCCTAGGGCATTCGGTTTCACCTGTAGCTTTGCAAAACATCTAATGGGAATAAAAGATAGAAATAAAGTATGCATGTACTTGTTAGAGCGAGATAAATTATATGTGGGCAGTGCATCCATTATTCCTATTGCCTTCACAACCGCTTATAGCAATAACGTACTAGTCTCATCCGTAGAAGAAAGAGAACTAATGATATGCATAGTGATGCCACTGTTAATCCCAAGTAAATCCCTCACATACATCCGTACTACCCCTTCTGTCACTAGGGTTCCCAACCTGTAGATCAGTCATTACTCATACTCCCTATACCTAAATCAACCCTCAGGGTTTTGGGTACCTAACAAGTCCCTGGATTGAGGCAAGAGAGGATACAATAATCATCATGTCATACAAACTAATACACGATCCCATCTATGATAAATAACATGCACAATTGCTACATGGCTAGCCCAAATCCCTTAGCCCAAAGAGAATTACTCACACACAGAGATGATATCAACAATCACAAACATTGTAATAAAAATCATAAGATTGATAGCAATAGTCTTACAATGTCGCCAATCGAAGAAGAGATCTACTATTACAAGTGGTGTAATATTGCTATGGAGATGGAGAAGGGTTTTGAGATCTGGAGGCGGCTGGTGATCTGTGGCAGAGACTTTTTGGCGAGGTCTGGCTTGTTTTGTCGTCGCCCGAGGCTTCTTTATATAAGGGTCCCTTCAGGAAAGTTGTTCTGTTTGACCTAACGGTGGTGGCGCCAACTATACGACTGGAGCTATATGGCGGAATTTTTTTCTTCGGTCGTATAGTTGGTCGTTAAAGCGTCTGCCTCCGTTTTATGTCTCCTAGTTTCTTCTGGTTGTTGGAAATCTTGTACCTTTGACTTTAATGTAGTGATTCCCATATTCAAACGACATTACCTATGCAGGAAAAATATAAAAGAAAGGATTGCATACCCCTCTGAATATTAGGCATGAGTGGCAGGGTTTAGGGAGATATTTCATCAAAATTATGAATAATATCCAGTTTAAATATGGACGTAGATGGCTATATTTCAGAGGCATCAACCTCCACAAGCTTAAACTTGATCGTCCCCGAGAAAGAAAACAAAAATCAAAAAGGAACTCAGCATTTAAACTGATATAACGATATGGTGATCTTACTCATGATTGGTAGACTCATGTTTCCTCCACTTCATAAATCTAAAAAACTTCAGCATAGATAGAGTAATGGCAATCATATCATATGGGTTTTATGCATCCTTATAGTGCATCAAACTTATTGTTAGCATGGATGATTCAAAAGGAGTAAACTTTATTCCATGTCATGTAATCAACTCATAGGCTTGCCTTTGAACAATAAAATATAATCATGTAAATGAAGAGTGTGAGAGTTTTCAAGAAAAGCATATACACTAGAGTATCTCAATTCTCCCACATCAATAAATCAAGACTTTTCAAGCACTACTTTTCTATTTATTGTCCTTCAAGAATTTGAGTTTTTATGTAATTGAGAGCATGCCAAAGATTTTTATTAGTTTATCGGGCTGTGATGGACACTCATGGCATCACTAAGGTTTTTGATCCTTTTGCATAATGATTACTCATAATATCCAGAGGAGTGATTCCATCATGATTACAGCTACCCGGGAGTGCCAAGAATCTTACCCACGATAGCATTGCTGCTACAAGTGTTTAATCAACTCCTAGCCGAAATCTAGGAGTTTCCTCCATGAAGATCGTTCGTAGGACAGAGAGTTGTTGGCATCCCATGAAGTTTGACATGCATAAAGCTATATCATTCTTATGATTAACAAGTCAAACGTTGGCATGCTCACAAAAACCGCTAAACATTAATTCAATCGAACAAATCCTTTCAATGAGAGCTATCTGTTGGAGATATGCCCAAGAGGCAATAATAAAAGTGGTTATTATTATATCTTTGTGTTTATGATGAAATTTTACATCCCATGCTATAATTGTATTATAAGGAAACTCTAATACATGTGTGTTTTGTAAACATAAAAGAGTCCCCAGTAAGCCTCTTGTTGAACTAGCTTGTTGATTAATTGATGATCATGGTTTCCTGATCATGGACACTAGATGTGATTAATAACAAGGTTATATCTTTAGGAGAATGATGTGATGGACACACACCCATAGTAAGCGTAGCATAAGATCAAGTCATTAAGTTTGTATTGCTGTTAGCTTTCAAATGCATAGTAACCTAATCCTTCGACCATGAGGTTATGTTAATCACCATCACCGGATGGATACTTTGATAACATCAAACGCCGCTTCGTAACTGGGTGGTTATAAAAGGTGTCATTGGGTATTCTGAAAGTATGTGTTGAAGCGCATAGACCAAGATTGGGATTTGTCCATCCATATGACGGATAGATATTATCTGGGCCCTCTCGGTGGAATGTCATCTAGATACCTTGCAAGTATGTGACTGGGTCACAAGGGATGACATAACATGGAATGAGTAAAGAGTACTTATCAGTAACGAGTTAGAACTAGGTATAGAGATACCGACGATCAAACCTCAGATAAGTAGAATGTCGTGTGACAAAGGGAATTGGTTTCGTATGTAAATGGTTCTATTGATCACAAAGTCATCGTTGAGTATGTGGGAGCCGTTATGGATCTCCAGATCCCGCTGATGGTTATTGATCGGAGAGGTGTCTTCATCATGTCTGCATATTCACGAACCGTAGGGTGACACACTTAAGGTTCGAAGTTGTTTTAAGTAGATATGGAATATGCGTTGGAGACCGAATATTGTTCGGAGTCTCGGAATGGATCCGGGACATCACGAGGAGATCCGGAATGGTCCGGAGAATAAGATTCATATATTGGGGATCATTTTCTAAGTTAGGAAATGTTCCGGAGTGTTGGTATGGAGATTCTAGAAGGTTTCAGAATGTTCTGGAAGGTTCTAGAGGATTTCTTGGAGTTTGCTTGAAAACCAAGAAAGGATCAAGGGAGTCCAAGTGGGGCAAGACACGGATTCGTGGGGGAGGAGGACTCCTCCCCCCAACCCGCCGGCCCAAGGAGGAGGGGAGTCCTACTAGGACTCCCCCTCCCAGGCGCGCCTCCCTCCTTTAAATAGAAGGGAGGGGGCGCCCCCTCTTGCTCCTCCTATCACAACAACCAATCTCTGCCACCTCTCTCCTCCACCTTTCTTCTGCAGGCGAAGAAAGCCTGCAGAATTCTCACCTCCACCACCACCACCACGCCGTCGTGCTGCTGGGATTCTGTGGAGAAGATCTACTACCTCCGATGCTCGCTGGAACGGGGAGAGGAAGGTCTGCTTCGACTCCGCACATGTGACCGTCTGCGGAAGCGCTGCCGGAACGCGGCGCCGGAAGGATCGTCCACACGATCTTGAGATCGGCAAGTGATCGACTACATCATCCACGAGATTTAATCTCGTAACGCTTTCGGTTCTACGAGGGTTAGTACCGATCTATCTCGTTGCTCATGTTTAATAGATTAGATCTTGGCTTTTATCTAGATTAGATCTGGGTTTTGTTCGTTCTTGCGGTAGAAATTTTTTGTTTTCCATGCTACGAACCCATCACTATCAAGTCAATCAACATTTTCAGTGGTGTTGGGTGTCTCTAGAAATAAACCTTCAAGACTAAGCACTATGACACCCAAGCCTTCAATTGTGAGACTTTTTCTTATTACAGTTGTTTAGCAATTTTTAGGAAAGACTTGGTTAATTACGAGAGCTAGAACAAAATGTACCCAATTAAATACCCATGCAAATGAAAAATCTTACTACAATACATAGACTCACTCCACCAATACAATATCTCAACATTTACTACTAACTAGCACGGGTTTATCAAACTTCAAAAGTGGGGAGTTATAAGGCATACATCTCATGTTTGGTTCCACTTCTCTCTTCCTTTTTTATTTGTTTCTTGAAAACTCGAAGTTAATCACTCTCCTGCAAACATATGAAGACCTCGAGGTGGAAATAAAAGAAAGAGGGAAAATAAGGAAAAATGGAGAAATCTTTTTGTGATTTTTCAAGAGAGAGAATTAAAGAATAGAAAATTGGCGGCAAAACTTGACTAGAAAATCTCGAAAGCAAATAGATAGAACTAGAAAATAAAGTGTTGGGAAACCAACACGAGTGCTTATAAACTCAAATAAAAAAACAATCCTCTAAATAAAGTAAATAAATGCCAAATAAAGATACATGAGGAAACTTCCTCAAGCTTAGGCTTTTGCAAGCCCTTCATATCATTGTGGTGACGGGAAAAAGTCGTTACTCTAGTTTGCGAATTGAGTTGAGAGGTTACTCGTTCATTCTCGGAGGTTCAAAGAGAGGCTATGCATCCTCTCCACAGTCCCTCCAAGTCCTTGGAAATCTTGGTATGTGGCGAACCGGGTTTGTGGCTGCTCCTCTTGGTAAGGAACTTCTTGCTCCACCTCTTGGTCCTCATCCTCCTCCAGAATCTCCTCCTCGGGTTGGTGTTGCTCAACCTGCAAGTCATATAGCAAACGTCCTTCCTCGATAGAGAAAAGACCATTAGGCAAAGGAGCAGGGTAGAGACGCCTAGTTCCAGCAATATTCAGATAATAAACACCACCTCTCCTAGTGAGCATCCCACATGCTCTCAAAGTGGAGAAACCAACACGTGTCTCACCTAGCATGGGTTGCGACTCACCTAGGTTGATGCCTATGGCAGTGGCAAGCATGGTGATGACGCCTCCACCCGTGATTGGCCCTTGGCTATGGGAGGCTTGGTGCTCTAGGTTGCGCACAAGGATGGCGCCCAAGTTGAGTGACAGGTCGTAGTTGATGTAAGAAGGTTTTGCAAGGACTAAGATGTCCTCCTTGTTGAGCTCATGAATTCATTACGTGCATGCAAGGTGTTAGCTTAGAACAAATAGCAAATTGTAGGATGTTGAATATTCTTCCCGTTGTTCACTCTAGTACTAAAACTCATTCCATTATAATATTGTTCAGGGGAAGGATTTAAGCCAGTAAAGGATGCACGTAAGGCATGAACATCGTTGTTTGGCAAATTAAAACATGCACACCATTCATCTAATGTTAAAGTGTAGTTGTTGTTCATCAGTCGGAAAGAAACAGTGTCCTCTCCTTGCCATTGTTTAATGGTGCTTTGCAACACACTTAAAAATTCAATGGTTAAGCGGCGATAAGTAGGTACATAATTGTACGCAAAGTTTTGCAGGCCAGCTCTATTACAAAGTAAATTGAAGTCATCAGAAATACCGATTTGGTTCAATATAATGGGCAAGCCCACTTGGTAACTTCGTGGTTCTTGATCCTGCTGAAGAGATCATGTTGGGGCTCATCCTTGAACTTGATCCCCATGTGTTCCTGAGCGGCAGCCCGAGAAGCGCTAGCGATGGCACGAGCACGAGTTTGGATCCTTGTGTTCGGTCCGCAGCATAGAAAACAAAAAATTTCCTACGATGAGAACTATACGCCAAGATCTATCTACTAGATACAGAGCAACGGGTGGACATACATCCATAGAGAACTTACCCTCGAAGACAACGAGTTTTGTTAACGAGTAGGAACTCGTGGTTGATGTAGTCGTACGCTTGCCGATCTCAAGATCGTGTGGAAGGCCGAGCGCTGCAAATCAGCAGCGCATCCATACTCGCACACACGTTCAAGCCACCGGACAACCTCCACCTCCTCGCTCCAGCGAATCAGCGGAAGCATCAACTCCTTCCAGACGCAAGGCCACCGGGAACATGTATCTCGCTAATCCGAGACCATGGGGGAATATCTAGAGGGGAGAGAGATCCTTCATGAGGAGGTGTGTTTTGTGAGAGGGGAGAGGGGGGCTTTATATAGGAGGGAGGGAGACCCCTCCCCTCCCATAGCCGGCGCATGAGGGGGGAACTCCTCCCCTCCTTCATTCATGTGGTGAACCTCCACTCACATAAACATGGCCTCCACCCAAAATCCCACTCACATGTATTTAATTTCCACCAAATTAAATGCAACTCTCAATTAATAAAACTCTTTTATTTATTTTATTCAGAATTTTGTTAATTACTTTAATTAACAAACATTCACATAAAACCCTTGCAACATTTCAATATCACATGCAGAACTACTTTCTGCAATTTCACCCGAAACAATTCCGGTTTCTATCGAAACATTTCCTGCGCTTTGCAAACCTTTTGTATGGAACATATGTGCTCCTAAATGGTGTCCGACAACCCTTAAGTGTGTCACCCTATGGTTCGCGAATAATGCAGACATGATTGAGACTCATCTCAGATCAATAATCAGAAGCGGGACCTAGAGATCCATAGTGACTCCCGCATATTCAACGATGACTTCTGTGATCGTGAGAACCTTTAACATCAGCAATTTAATCCCTTTGTCTCATGATATAATACATGTCCGAGATTCGATCATCGGTATCCAAATACCTAGTTTGATCTCGTTACCGACATGCACTCTTTTCTTGTTCCCGTGATATAACATTCTAGTGATCACATCACTTGCTTGCAAGCTATCTTAATGTGATATCACCGAGAGGGCCCAAAGTATATCTATCCGTCATCGAGATTGACAAATTCCACTCTTGATCCATGAGCCTCAACATAACACCTTCATAGCACTGAACCCACCTTTATAGTCACCCTGTTACGGTGTGACGTTTGATGTTATCAAGATACTCTTCCGGTGTTAGCAATTAACATGATCTCATGGTCTAAGGACTAAGACTACTTTGTATGATGTTATAGCAATATAAACATAATTACTTGATCGTAATGCTATACTTCGGATGAATGTTCATCACATCATTTCACAAATGCTGTGACCTTGTTATTAACAACATCCAATGTCCATGATTAGGAAACCTTGATCATCTTGTTAATCAACAAGCTAGTCTATAAGAGAGGCATAACTAGGAACCCTTTTTGTTTATTAAACACACATGTATTGATGTTTCCTATCAATACAATTATAGCATGCAAAATAAACATCTATCATATACAAGGAATACATAATAACAACTTTATTATTGCCTCTCAGGGCATATTTCCTTTAGTCTCCCACTTGCACTAGAGACAATAATCTAGTTTATATAGTGATAAATCTAACACCCATGGAGTTCTGGTGTTGATCATGTTTTGCCCTAGGGAGTACTTTAGTCAAAGGATCTGCTACATTCAGGTCCGTGTGCACTTTACAAATCTTTATATCTCCATCCTTGACATGCTCGCGGATGGAGTGAAACCGGCGCTGAATATGCTTGGAATTCTTGTGAGACCTTGGTTCCTTGGCGTTGGCTATGGCTCCATTATTGTCACAATAGATCATCATTGGGTCCAACGCACTGGGAACGACACCCAGTTCTGTAATGAACTCTTTCATCCAAACTGCTTCCCGTGCTGCTTCTGCAGCAGCAACATATTCCGCCTCCGTTGTTGATCCAGCCACCACAGGTTGGTTGGAACTCCTCCAACTAACTGCTGCTCCGTTCAAGAGAAATACGTATCCGGATTGAGTCTTAGAGTCATCCGGATCAGTGTCAAAGCTAGCATCGACATAACACTTAGCGACTAGCTCTTCTTCACCTCCGTATACAAGAAACATATCCTTAGTTCTTCTTAAGTACTTAAGGATATTCTTGACCGCTATCCAGTGTTCCGAACCTGGATCAGATTGGTACCTACTAGTCAAACTAATAGCATGTGCCACATCCGGTCTTGTACATAGCATGGCATACATTATATAGCCTATGGCTGAGGCATAGGGGATCTTATCCATTATCTCTCTTTCTTCCGTGGCGGACTTTGAGTCTTACTCAATGTCTTGCCTTGCAACATAGGTAAGAACCCCTTCTTACTTCCGTCCATATTAAACTTCTTTAATATCTTATCAAGGTATGTACTCTGCGATAGCCCAATTAGGCGTCTTGATCTATCTCTATAGATTTTAATGCCTAATATATATGATGCTTCACCAAGGTCTTTCATCGAAAAATTGCTGTTTAGATAACTTTTAACACTGTTTAAAAGATCTATATCATTTCCAATCAATAATATGTCATCCACATATAATATCAGAAATGCCACATTGCTCCCACTCACTTTCTTGTAAATACAAGCCTCTCCATAAGTTTGGACAAATCCAAACTCTTTGATCACCTCATCAAAGCGGAGATTCCAACTCCGGGATGCTTGCTTGATCCATAGATGGATCGCTGAAGTTTGCACACCTTATCGGCATCCTTAGGATCGACAAAACCCTTAGGTTGTATCATATACAACTCTTCTTCAATATTACCATTGAGGAACGGTTTTGACATCCATCGCCATATTTCATAATCAAAATATGCAGCAATTGCTAACATAATCCTAACCGACTTAAGCATCGCTACGGGAGAGAATGTCTCATCGTAGTCAACTCCTTGAATTTGTCGAAACCCCTTTGCGACAAGTCGAGCCTTATAGATGGTTACATTACCATCAGCATCAGTTTTTATTTTGAAAATCCATTTATTCTCAACGGCCTTTCGATCGTGAGGTAAGTCCACCAAGGTCCAAACCTGGTTTTCGTACATGGATTCCATCTCGGATTTCATGGCTTCTAGCCATTTGTTGGAATCAGGGCTCATCATCGCTTCTTCATATGTCGCAGGGTCATCTATTTCATCAATCATGAAATTCATAACAGGATTGCCGTACAGTTCAGGAGCTGCATGTGTCCTACTTGACCTGCGAGGTTCGGTAGTGTCCTCTTTCGGCGTTTCATGATCAATATCATTAGCTCTCTCTTCATTAGGTGAAGTCAACTCCGAAACAACTTCCGGTGCTGTGCTACTCGCCATTTCATGAAGAGAAGGTTCAATAACCTCTTCGAGTTCTACCTTCCGACTACTCACACCTTTCGCGAGAAACTCCTTCTCAAGAAAGGATCCATTCTTGGCAACAAAAACCTTGCCCTCAGATCTGTGATAGAAGGTATACCCAATTGTTTCCTTGGGGTATCCTATGAAGACGCATTTTTCCGCTTTGGGTTCGAGTTTATCCGGTTGAAGTTTCTTCACATAAACATCGCATCCCCAAACTTTAAGAAATGACAGCTTAGGTTTGTTTCCAAACCATAATTCATACGGTGTCTTTTCAACGGAGTTAGATGGTGCCCTATTTAAAGTGAATGCAGCGGTTTCCAGTGCATAACCCCAAAATGACAGTGGCAAGTCAGTCAGAGACATCATAGATCGAACCATATCCAATAAAGTACGATTACGACGTTCTGACACACCATTACGTTGTGGTGTTCCAGCAGGCGTGAGTTGTGAAACTATTCCACAGTCTTTCATATGTGTGCTAAACTCGTAACTAAGATACTCTCCTCCACGGTCGGACCGCAGAAATTTGATCTTTCTGTTACGATGATTTTCCACTTCATTCTGAAATTCTTTGAACTTTTCAAAGGTTTCAGACTTGTGTTTCATCAAATAGATATACCAGTATCTACTCAAATCATCCGTGAAAGTAACAAAATAACGATATCCACCTCGCGCCGACACACTCATTGGTCCACACACATCAGTATGTATGATTTCCAATAAATTTGTCGCCTGTTCCATTGAACCGAAAAACGGTGTTCTAGTCATCTTGCCCATAAGGCATGGCTCACATGTATTAAATGATTCAAAATCAAGTGATTCCAAAAGTCCATCAGAATGGAGTTTCTTCATGCGTTTAACGCCAATATGACCTAGACGGCAGTGCCACATATATGCAGATATATCATTATCAAGTTTAATCCTTTTAGCATCAACATTATGAATATGCGTAATACTACTATCGAGATCCAACAGAAATAAACCATTCAACACAGGTGCATGACCATAAAAGATATTATTCATATAAATCGAACAACCATTGCTTTCAGATTTAAACAAATAACCACTTTGCATCAAACACAATCCGGATACAATGTTCATACTCAGTGCAGGCACCAAATAACAATTATTCAGGTTTATAACTAATCCCGATGGCATATGGAGAGGTAGCGTTCCGACGGCGATCACATCAACTCTTGATCCATTGCTGACCCGCATCGTGACCTCATCCCTTGCTAGTTGTCGCTTGTTCCGCAGCCCCTGAACCGAGTTACATATATTAGCAACCGATCCTGTATCAAATACCCAGGTGCTACTGCGAGTACTAGTCAAGTACACATCAATAACATGTATATCACATATACCTTTGTTTGCCTTGCCGGCCTTCTTGTCCGCCAAATACTTGGGGCGATTGCGCTTCAATGGCCATCCTCTTGCAATAGTAGCACTTTTCGATTATCGGACTTAGGGCCAGCTCGGGGTTTCTTTTCAGGCGTGGCAACAGATTTGCCGCCCTTCTTTCCCTTCTGCTTGCCTTTCTTGTCCTTCTTGAAACCGGTGGTCTTATTGATCATCAACACTTGATGTTCTTTCCTAATCTCCACTTCTGCAGTCTTAAACATTGACAGAAGCTCGGGAAGAGACTTCTTCATGTCCTGCATATTATAGTTCATCACGAAGCTCTTGTAGCTAGGTGGCAGAGATTGGAGAACACGATGTATGCCTAAGTCAATGGGAATCGTTATTCCCAAGGACACAAGCTTATCGGCGTACCCAGACATTTTGCGTACGTGCTCACTAACGGAGCTGTTTTCTTCCATCATGCAGCTAAAGAACTTTTCAGAAGCATTATAACTCTCTACGGCAGCATGGGTATCGAAAATCATTTTCAATTCTCCCATGGTATCAAAGGCATTGCCATTTTCGAAACGTTTTCGAAGTTCTGGCTCTAGCCCATACAGTATTCCGCAATGAACTAAGTTGTGGTCCTCCTGACGAGTTATATAGACGTTCTTTTCCTCGTCAGGGGCATCAGGAGCTGGTGGGGGGCCTAGCGGCGCCTCTAGCACATATTGCTTTTGTGCAGTAGTGAGGAGAATCCTCAAATTCATAGCCCAGTTGGTGAAGTTGCTACCATTCGCAGCAAGTTTCTCTTTCTCCATGAACACATTGAAATTAAAAGCAGGTGGTGCCATCTACAACAGAATTTGTAAAGTTTATTTAGACTAAGTTTATGATATATTGAGTTCAACTAATCCAAATTACTAATGAACTCCCACTCAAAAACGACATCCCTTGTGTCCTTTTGGTGATTACATGAACCAAATCCACTACACCAAGTCCGATCATCACGTGAGTCGGTG
Organism: Avena insularis; assembly: GCA_023614405.1. Lineage (NCBI taxonomy): Eukaryota > Viridiplantae > Streptophyta > Magnoliopsida > Poales > Poaceae > Avena > Avena insularis. The sequence goes on along the minus strand of CM042694.1, from coordinate 316,505,714 downwards.
TAGCTTCAAAGGCGAGCATCTATATGGGCATCATATCAACTATATGACTCATGCTTAACCTTTCGGTCCGTGTTCCGAGGCCATGTCTGTACATGCTAGGCTCATCAAAATAAGAACCTTAGTATTCGTGTGTGTAAAACTGTCTTACACCCGTTGTATGAAAGCGTAGAGTTGAGAACACCCGATCATCACGTGATGCCTCAAAACACGATCCACAAAACAGTGCATACTTAAGGAAGAACACATTTTATCTTGATATCTAAATGAGGGATCATCTTATAATGCTATCAAAAGCGCCAAACTAGCAATATAAGATGCTAACATCTAATGTGTGAAGTGAGGTGATATGGTCCATGCATTTGATCTCTATCATTTGCATCGTGGTATGATCTCTATCATTCCTTTGTGTGTAAGGCCAAGGTCTATGGAACTTACACGTTAAGTGAGTTGTAAGAGTATCTATCATACATCTACTTACAACAATACCATATCAAGACACTAGCCTAGCAATGATCTAAACTAGACGCCTCTAATTTATCAATTGCAAGTTTTACGTGGCTTATGGCTTTCGGAGATAGAATCGGTCTTACCTACGAACATGAACCACAACGAGGATAACCAAGTTATTAGCAACTCGTTGTAAATCAGATATTGACTATAGTAGGAGAGACAGACACCCGCTAGCCACTTATGCAAAACTAGTTGCATGTCAGTCGTGGAACTGGTCTCATGTACGATGACATGTAAGGTTGGTCAGGGCCGCTTCATCCCACTATACCACCAATATCCAAAGTACATAGAAGATGCAATAACATGATCATCATCACCCACATATAAACATATGTGTACTACCCGTGCAAAGCATCTACGCATAGATCAGGCTCGATACCCTTTGTTGGGTCCATGACATAGAAAACAAAAAGTTTCTACGATGAGAACTATACGCCAAGATCTATCTACTAGATACAGAGCAACGGGTGGACATACATCCATGGAGAACTTACCCTCGAAGACAACGAGTTTTGTTAACGAGTAGGAACTCGTGGTTGATGTAGTCGTACGCTTGCCGATCTCAAGATCGTGTGGAAGTCCGAGCGCTGCAAATCAGCAGCGCATCCGCATCGCACACGTTCAAGCCAGGACAACCTCCACCTCCTCGCTCTAGCGAATCAGCGGAAGCAACTCCTTCCATACGCAAGGCCACGGAACATGTATCTCGCTAATCCGAGACCATGGGGAATATCTAGAGGAGAGAGATCCTTCACGAGGAGGTGTGTTTGTGAGAGGGAGAGGGGGCTTTATATAGGAGGGAGGAGACCCTCCTCCCATAGCCGGTGCATGAGGGGGGAACTCCTCCCCTCCTTCATTCATGTGGTGAACCTCCACTCACATAAACATGGCCTCCACCCAAAATCCCACTCACATGTATTTCATTTCCACCAAATTAAATGCACCTCTCAATTAATAAAACTCTTTTATTTATTTTATGCAGAATTTTGTTAATTACTTTAATTAACAAACATTCACATAAAACCCCTTGTAACATTTCAATATCACATGCAGAACTACTTTCTGCAATTTCACCCGAAACAATTTCGGTTTCTATCGAAACATTTCCTGCACTTTGCAAACCTTTTGTCTGGAACATATGTGCTCCTAAATGGTGTCCGACAACCTTTAAGTGTGTCACCCTACGGTTCGCGAATAATGCAGACATGATTGAGACTCCTCTCAGATCAATAATCAGAAGCGGGACCTGGAGATCCATACTGACTCCCGCATATTCAACGATGACTTCTGTGATCGTGAGAACCTTTAACATCAGCAATTTAATCCCTTTGTCTCATGATATAATACATGTCCGAGATTCGATCATCGGTATCCAAATACCTAGTTTGATCTCGTTACCGACATGCACTCTTTTCTTGTTCCCGTGATATAACATTCTAGTGATCACATCACTTGCTTGCAAGCTATCTTAATGTGATATCACCGAGAGGGCCCAGAGTATATCTATCCGTCATCAAGATTGAAAAATTCCACTCTTGATCCATGAGCCTCAACATAACACCTTCATAGCACTGAACCCACCTTTATAGTCACCCTGTTACGGTGTGACGTTTGATGTTATCAAGATACTCTTCCGGTGTTAGCAATTAACATGATCTCATGGTGTAAGGACTAAGACTACTTTGTATGATGTTATAGCAATATAAACATAATGACTTGATCATAATGCTATACTTCGGATGAATGTTCATCACATCATTTCACAAATGCTATGACCTTGTTATTAACAACATCCAATGTCCATAATCAGGAAACCTTGATGATCTTGTTAATCAACAAGCTAGTCTATAAGAGAGGCATAACTAGGAACCCTTTTTGTTTATTAAACACACATGTATTGATGTTTCCTATCAATACAATTATAGCATTCAAAATAAACATCTATCATATACAAGGAATACATAATAACAACTTTATTATTACCTCTTAGGGCATATTTACTTCACCTTGTGTTCATCATCTAAAACATTGAAGAAAGAAAAAATAAAACTTTTTGATCCAACAACAGTAAGTGCAATATATTCCTCATCATAGCACACTAAATAATCTCGTCAAAATAATAATCTAGGCAAGAAAATCATGGTAATTGGTTCATAGCAGGTCTCACCCTAGATTGATAATGACAATAGATCGAAGATGAATTTGCAAAAAGTAATTGGAGGATCGGAGGAGAAACATACCGTAGATCACACGTGTGCGATGAAATCGAATGAAATTGAGTAGAGATGAAGATCTCTTGAGGTTTTGAGATAGTTTGGAGGTAGAAGAGAGAAAAAGGATTGATGTTTTGAAGTTGGAGGTACCTTTCCGTGCGATTTTATGGTCGGACACAACTATACGGGCGCAACTACGGCCAGAACATTGTGTTCCCGCCGTATAGTTGGCCTTCTGTCAAAAAATTAGGGTTCCTCCTGGTGGCGCAACTATACAGACGCAACTATATGGCCGGAACAAAATGTTCCTACCGTATAGTTGGTTGTTAAACTGTCTGTCCCTGGGAAAGAAAATATACAAAGGCATCGATATCTATACGACTGGAACTATACAACCGAAATTTTTATTCCCGCTGTATAGTTGGTCATTAAACTCTCAGTATATTAGAAAAGAATTTGTATGGAGGCATCGATATCTATATGACTGGAAATTCCGGCCGTATAGTTGGTTGTTAAATTCTCTATACATATGAAAGAAAAATTATCAATGACAAAGATATCTATACGATCGGAACTATACGACCGGAATTTTTATTCCCGCCGTATAGTTGGTCGCTAAACTCTCAGTACATTTTTAAGAAAAAAATTCGATGGCAAAGATATCTATAGGACCAGAACTATACGACCCGAATTTGTATTCGCGCCGTATAGTTGGTCGGTAAACTCTCTGTGTGCATCAAAAAATTTCTATTTCTTCGAGAATTACTTCTTTTCCTGTAACTTAGTATTATACATTGTTTATGACAAAAAATTGACAGTAAATATTATCGACCAACAACAACATGTATGTAGCAGAATTTTAAGTACTACCGAACTTCTTCTCCTCAAATGGAGTTTTCTAGCACTCTTTATTAAAGATAAACTTAAACTAAAAACTAAAAACTTAACTCAAACCTTTATTGACATGGATTGCCTCCCATGGAGCGATGTTTTACGGTCAATAGATTGACCTTGACGTTACTCACTTGGGCCAGGTGAGTGGAACACCCACTCCAAAGTAATTAGCCTTCAAACTGATGGCCTCCTTCTCGTCATGTTTGGCTTTGTTTTTCCTGGGGAAATGGATAACAAAAGGATCCCGCGAAGGCAATTGAACTTCACGTTCCCTTCATGGAGGTTAATTAAATCCTTTATAGTTCTCAAGAAAGGAGGGCCTAGTATGATAGGAGCAATAGTATCTTCAGGCATGCCAACAATAACAAAGTCAATTAAAGCAGGACAACCTTTAATGTAAACTAAAGTGTTCTTCTTAATTCCTACAGCTTGTTTGTAGGTAGAATCTGCTAGATGGAACTTTAATTTAGTAATTTCAAAGGAGCCAAGATTTAGCTAGTTAAAAAGACTCTTAGGGATTGTTGAAACGCTTGCACCAAGATCACAAAGTGCAGCTATCTCATTAGTCCCAATCTTTATCTTAATAGTATGCTCAAATATGTCATCTAGTTTAGCAGGTAACTTTTTAGCGATTTTCTTGTATTCCTCTTCAAGATCGCATACCTTAATTGCTACTTGATCAACAAAGTGTTGATACATGGCTTCATCGTTACCTTCACTTACCGGAATTTTGACGTTGATCCTCTTTACGAGGTCTTTGATGGTGTAGCTTGGTGAAGGGGTATTACTATAATCAAGTTCTTTAGGCTCCTCTCTTTGGATCCTCATCATTTTGAGTTCTTCAACAAGATTGGGCTCAGCTTTACCTGCAAATTTAGCTAAAATGAGAGTTTGACTCTTGGTTATCTTACCTAGCTGTGCCTCAACGATCCTCATTCTTTCTTGAAGGGCCTGCAAATCATTTCTTAAACTAATAGCTTGGTTAGATAATTTACCAAGCATGGCATCATGGTTCTCTGTTATTTTAACAAGAATATTGATTTGTTCATTTTTTGAATCTATAAAAGACTTAAGTGTTTCTTGGAGACTACCATTACTAGTTCCCATATTATTATTAGAATTACCTACAGGAGTAGAATAATGTTTTTTGTAAAGTTAGGATTGTAACTCTTCTTCCAAGCAGGGTTATAGTCATTATGAGCTATAAAATCTATTTCTTCAATATTCATTTCAGGGGTGGCTCTTACCTGGGCTTCCTTACCTTTTACGAATAGTATAAGCTCATCCAACTTAGCATTGAGTTCTTCATTTTCTTGTGGTGAGATGGAGTTCACCTTCTTCGTGTTTGATCTTTGCACGTGCCATTGGGCATGGTTGTCTTGCATATTGTCTAACAGCTGGTTTGCATCGATAATATGTTTACCCACAAACATTCCTTCAGCTGCAGTATCAAGCATAGACTTGGACACATGATTAAGAGAATTATAAAATAAATGGAGGATTAACCAATTTTCCATCCCATGACTAGGACAGTTTCTGAAGCATTCTTTCATCCTCTCCCATGCAAGCGCTAGTGTCTCATGCTCTTCCTGTTTAAAGCCAGTAATATTAGATATGAGTTGCATAGTCTTTACAAGTGGGAAAATTTTAGTCATAAATAAAGAAGTACATCCCACCCATGATGTTATAGTATTTCTAGGCAAAGATAGCAACCATTCTTTTGCTCTCCCTCTTAGAGAGAAAGGAAATAGACGTAATTTGACTGCATCAGGGTCAACGTATTTTATACGGATCATATCACATATTTCAGTGAAAGTATTCAAGTGAATACCTGTGTCTTCAACAGCTAAGCCTCCAAATTCATTCTGTTGAACCAAACTTAAATAATGGGGCTTAATTTCATAGTCATCAGCAACAATTGATGGCTGAGTAATAGGAGTACGCAAATAATCATTGTTGGGAGTAGCAAACTCCCCAAGCTTATTTTCAGCCATATTTCCTATGTTCTTGGGTTTTCTTAAACAAAGAATTATAATAGTAAAAGCAAGAATTAAAAGGCTAACTAATTTTTTTGGTTTATCAAATAAAGGCCGAAAGCAAACTAACAAAATTAAAAACAAGAATTAAAAGTAGCAAGGTTCCTAATAACCTCACCAGGGTAGCTATTGCTTCCCCGACAACGGCGCCAGAAAAAGGGTTGATACTTTCGATCTGGACTACGGATGTAGTGTAGCTTCTTTTTCCCTAGTAGACCTAGGTTATCGAATCCTCGGGAAGCGAATGCATAGTGAAGTTACTTTAACCGACCTTCGGGAGTTTGAGAATTCCTTTTGTGTTTTTATCGGACCTATAGCTTACAAAGATAGAAATAAATTATGGATGTACTTGTTAGTGCAAGATAAATTATATGTGGGCAGAGCATCCATAATTACTATTGCCTCTACAACCGCTTATAGCAATAACCTACTAGTCTCATCCATAGAAGAAAGAGAACTAATGATATGCATAGTGATTTCACCGTTAATCCCAAGTAAATCCCTCACATACAGCCGTACTACCCCTTCTGTCAATGGGGTTCCCAACCTGCAGATCAGTCATTACTCATACTCCTTATACCTAGATCAATCCTCTGGGTATTGGGTACCTGACAAGTCCTTGGATTGAGGAAAGAGAGGATACAATAATCATCATGTCATACAAACTAATACATGATCCCATCTATGATAAATAACATGCACAATTTCTACATGGCTAGGCCGAAGCCCGTAGCTCAAAGAGAATTACTCACACATAGAGATGAGATCAACAATCACAAACATTGTAATGAAAATCATAAGATTGATAGAAATAGTCTTACAATGTCGCTAATCGAAGAAGAGATCTACTACTACAAGTGGTGGAATATGGCTATGGAGATGGAGAAGGGTTTTGAGATCTGGAGGCGGCTGGTGATCTGTGGCAGAGACTTTTTGGCAAGGTCTGGCTTGTTTTGTCGTCGCCCGAGGCTTCTTTATATAGGGATCCCTTCATGAAAGTTGTTCTGTTTGACCTAACGGTGGTGGTGCCAACTATACAACTGGAGCTATACGCCCGGAATTTTTGCTCCGGTTGTATAGTTGGTCATTAAAGCATCTGCCTCTGTTTTACAGCTCCTGGTTTCTTCTAGTTGTTGGAAACCTCGTATCTTTGACTTTGATGTAGTGATTCCCATCTTCAAACGATATTATCTGCGCAGGGAAAATATAAAAGAAAGGATTGCATACCCCTCTGAATATTAGGCATTAGTGGCAGAGTTTAGAGAGATATTTCATCAAAATTATGAATAATATCCAGTTCAAATGTGGACGTAGATGGCTATATTTCAGAGTCATCAGACGTCCTCCTAGCCTTCAGTAGCATACATAGGGGTTTCCTCTGGCTCCTCAGGGTCTAAGCAAGGGATCAAAGAAAAGGGTGAGTAACAGTGTTACCCAACAAGTTCATTATATGCAAGGTGGGAAGTTTGATGCTCTATCTACCACCTCAAACTATAAGTCTTTGGCACAATGCAGTTTCCGTAAACATTTCTTCAAATATTAACTTTAATATCAAAAAACTATACCCATCAGCCTTCACAAGTTGACTAGAACTTCATGGAGTTCCTTTCCTACCGTGTTCATAGCTCCTTCCCAGAAAAGGGAGTAACATGTCACAATTCTTATACACTCTGCAGAGGTGCGTTGCTTTACCCATAAGAGACCAAATCCTTGCTGCACAACCGGGCGTACTTTCCCATCCACAATTCCTTGATGTGGGGCCGAGTAGATGATCCAAGCCAATCACTGCCCTCCTCCGTGATCTCGCATGAAGATACAACCCCCAAGCAGAACAACCTCTGTTAACCTGCATAGCAGATATAACTATGTTTGGCTCCTTGAGGACTCTAGTGAGCAGAATAAGAACCTGGTCGCCCCATCGATATGAGGACCTACCTACGACCATTTCTCATAGATAGTCTAGACACCAATATCGCGGAGAGCTAAGGGGTCCCACCCATGCTACGCCTCGAAAGGTACACCAACGCCACGAGATGGTCATCCGTCCATGCGAAAGGAAGAAGATCCAGCTGACTTCTTCATCTCATTCCAAATCTTATGGTTAACGCGTAATATACGGCGCTAGAATCACTGATGTCATGTGTTATTAAGTCCTAATTGTTCTGCAATTGGAATCCTAGATTCCTTTGCTACTCTTAATATTTATCATACCCTAGGATGATAATAGAATTCCATTTTCTTGAGAAAATACATATTTTTAGTCTCTTTTAGAACATATGTGATAACACGCGATTTGCAAATACTTTCCAAAAAACTCTTCAAAGGACATGAGCAAGTGATGAACTTGCCTTGTGACTGCAAGGTAGTGAAGTCGGATGCTTCCACTCAACCTTGAGCTCCTATTTCTACAAAACACCATTATTGCCCGGTAAGAAGAATATTTAAAGAAGCAATATGCTATGAATAGTAATGTCATGTAGTAATTTATTATTTCCTTTCTTTGTGTGTTTTACCCACCTTCTAAAGGTTTTGCATTACTTTTAGTTAATAAAAGGAATGTAATAATTAAAGACTCTTAAAATCACACAATCATTATATTTAATATTTTTGTGATAATAAATAATATTCTAAGAGTTTAAAAATTAATTTTATTTAATTTTAACTCTTGTTAATATTTTCTTAAAATTCCATGAAAGAAATAAGATTTTACTTTAAGAAAACTTACTTTACTTAACTAAAATACACGTTAGTATTTTTACAAAATAGTATACCCATTTAGGATCTTAAAAGTAAATTTTATTCAATTTTAAGTATTTTATTTATTTTTACAAAATTCTATAAAGGAATTATGCTATAGAACTATTTAATCTATCATTATCCAAAAATTCACTTCTTTATTTTTAACAAGTAGTTCATATTTTTGTGAACTCCTAGATATTTTATTTGTAGTTTTAGGAGTTTTATTTTATTTTCTAGAGCTTATTTAATACTAGGGGTATATTTGTAATTAAATATTTCTAATAGGTTTTCTTTTAAAACCCGGGCCTAGCCCACTAGGCTGGCCTGGCCCGACCCAGCCCTGTAGGGCTGGTCAACACCCTAGGGTTGTACTGGGATGGCCTCACCTGACCTAGTGCCCTCTCACTCTCTCCTTCCTCTCTCCTCTCTCGTGACACGCTCATCTCTGCGACAAACCGATGCCGTCGTTGCTGTGCTTGATCCCAGCCTCTCCTAGCCGCCTCGACCACCACCGAGGTGCTAAACAACATGGATGATGATGATGTCGCGCCCTCCTATCCAGCTTGATTTGTCCTTCGTGCCCTTTGCTGGTCGTGATGACCCTACCCTAGCGGTTAGAGTTTGGACTCTACCGCGGTTTCGATAATCCGGCACCCCCTTAACGCTTCTCTGGTGCCCGTGGTGCTATATTATTCCCACGGCTGCCACCATCGTGGCACAGTGAGGGTTGCAGCACCCCGTGGGGTGCTCCCCGTGCCATCATGCATCTCCTTGGTGGCAACCTATGCTTCCTCTTCAATTCCCTAGCGACGACCTTAAGTAAGTTAATTTCTCTCACCCTTCTAGCTCTCTGCTTCCCTTTGTTCCATGCTATGTGAGTGTAACATAGAATTCCCATTAGGGTTCATCCCCTGTAGTGATGATTAGAAATATTACTTAGATTAGTTTCCTGTGTAATATCCTTACTGGTAGATTATGGATGATAGGCTGATGTGTGCCAGTGATTATGTTCCTGATAATTGTTCATTGCCAGGACACACTTCCTTGGTTGCCTAATTAGATTGGTGTGGATGTAAAGACTATTATCTTTGATTGGTATACTCCTATTGAGCCTGCTGGTTCTTGGTAGCTTGATTATGAAGAGTTCCTCTGGTTAATTACTTTACTCAAGTTTTGATCATGGGACTGTACAAGAACTATGGTTAGGAATGTCTACTCTATTCTCTGTGCTTAATTCTTGTGATGATATGAGAAGAAAGAATGATTCCTAAAACATTTAGGAAGATGATTTATTTATTTCCTTGAGTAGAGGTGTTTGAGATGGTAATGATCTATTTAATACAGAGGTGCTACCCTCTATGGGGATGTGCCCTCTATGTTCATGTACTCTAATATGTTGCTATCTAGCTTAGGATAGATAAGATGGTCAGTGATGTCTTCAGTGATGTTGGGCTGAGACCATGCTTACTAAGAACAAAGGTTCTTTATTTGCTGTCCCTTATCTTCTATGTTCAATGAATAATATATTATGCCTTTGCATGAAAACAGATATTGTAAAATGATTAATGGATAGCTCTAGAGTTTGAGAAATACCCCGATGCTAGATTTGATTATGGTAGCATGTAGCTTGACGCTGGTGTTGCCTGCTCTTCTAGTTCACGTGGTCGCTCTCCTCCTCAAACTACTATCTTGGCTTGGTGCTGCTGTTCCAAGCTTCAGCTTGCCCTTGCTGTCCACCCGGACCACCCCTCCTTCAAGTTACCATTTGTTGATGATCTCCTTGTGGTTTTATGTGGTGAAAGTTGGTTTGATCTAGTGGAATGTTACAAGAACTAGTAGTGTTTTTGTGTGTGCCGGTGAAAGAACTATGGTTGGGTTTTGGAAGTGGTGAGCAAAGCTTGCTTTGCTAAGCTCAAATGTGGTTTTATCCTTTCCTTGTCTCACTGCTGGTCGACGGCTCACTGCATGCAGTTTGGTGTGTGAGCTGCTTCACTATTTCCTTTATCTCTAGATCAGATCAAGTAATTTTGATTTACTGCCCCTTTCTTTTACTATTATCTCCTCTGGTCAAACTTGCCCCTTCTAGCTAATGATGTTGTCCTGAAGCTTTTGAATTTGAATAGAACCGATACTTCACTTGATGGAATTTGTCCCTTTGTTGAATTTTCTCAGTGATGTAATGAAAACAATGCATCTAACTATTTAAAACTTAGAGCACTACTAACACTAACCCCTCTTTGTTGACTTTGATTTCTATCTTTGTTTATAGGTACAAGTTTGAGGAATGAAGACTAAGAAGATTTAGTATAGAATTAGTTTAGGATTAGCCTTTTATTTCCATTTGTAATCTTTTTATTTTTCTTTTTGTAAGAATAATGTAATATATATATATATGTTATTCAATAAAGCTCTCATTTTCCTTTATTTCAATTGTTTCTATGTTGTAGTTTCTTATATCTTGAGTAATTCTTGTATTATTATTATTGAATAAGAAAAGAATACAAGAACGTAACTTTGAATTCTTTTATTTATATTTTTCCATTTCATTTTTTCCTAAATAATTTAACTTATGCTCATAAATTCATACTTTCAAACTTTAAATCTTTTTCAAAAATAAATGATCCACAGTCAAATATGAATTCAATTTGTGTACCCAAAATCCTTATAATTCCTAAGGATCATGTCAAAATTTATAGCAAACACTACTAAGAGCTAAATCCTAACTCAAAGTAGTGAAAGAAACTCTGATCTCCCCAGGGTTTTGTTTGGCGAAAAATTTACACCATTTTTACAGATGAATGCATCCAAATGCACAAATTCCTATTTCTACCCTTTGTTGATTCCTAAATGCTGGGACGTTACACATATCTGGATATGCACATATCATGGTATACATGTATGGCTTGATAGAAGTAAGAAACAAAGAGTCATCAGTTAAAGAAAAAATGGACAAGACCGTCAGATTTACCTGATGTAAAGAAGATCCCGTATAATCGAGAGACTCAGAATATCAGTGCCTTGGGTAAATGCCTACCAAAGGGAGAAGATTACCGAACTTTTTTCTATCCTCTTCGCTTCCTAAAATATTTAGGGAAAAGGCCTAGTCGGCCACCGCTTGCTAAGGACGGAAGGCATCGTCAATGAAAGGGTCCTCGCGTGGGACTTAGTTGGGCATTACTGTAAGATGCTACTATCTCTTCGCCTAAATGTTCCCGATTCGAAGGCCCATCAAATTCCACATTGGGAATAGCATGGCTCACTGGTTGATTTAGAACATGGAATTGTTACCTCATGCTCATTATCTATTTTTGCCCTGGTTGGTAATAATAGGAGCTATCCAGATAATCTATGCAGCTTCAACTTCTCTTTGATCAAAATATTCATGTTTTTTCACTCACCAAGTGTCAAATCACTTGAATCTCGTTTCACTCACCAAGTGTCAATACACTTGAATCTTGATTCAACCTTTTCCATACGGCAAGAATCTTTCTTGTTGTTTCCATATTAAACTCCTTCAATTTCTATGTATGTATGGCACAACCATATTAGTGCCTTAATCTATCCATATACACATTGATGTCTAATATTCTCGTTTTGCCCAAGTCTTTCATCGAAATCTGATTTTAATGAAATTCGTAACTTTTGTTAATAAAATATACATCATTTCCAATCAACAATATGTCTTCTACATAATGTATTAGAAATATGTCTCAGTGCTCCCACTTAATTTCTTGCAAATGTAAGCATCTTCATTGTCTCTAATAAAATTAAACATTTTAACAGTTTCATCACAGTGAAGATTCCAACTTTTCTATGCTTAGTTCCATCATTGAAGTTTCCATGCCCTTCTAGTATCCTTTGAATTAACAAAACCCTTAGGACCGTATCATGTACACGTCCTAGGTAACCATTCTATTATAAGAACTTACCAAAATGGACATATGTAGTGGTTGCTATATTAATCCTTCCAGAGCAAATATCGCTACTAAAGATCAAATCTTGTCGTAGTCAACTCCTTGAACATTGTTGTAAACTCTTTTCCAACATATCACCTATTTCATAGATGTGACACATCCATGTATATTTCTTTATAGATGCAAATACGACCGATAGGCTTCATGCCTTTCCAAAGGGTCTTCCAAGTTCAAAAACTTGATTTCTCGTGTATGGAAACTATGATGGATTTTATGAATTCTAGTCACTTTATGGAGTCGGGGCCTGACATGGGTATGCCCAATAGGAACCCAACTAGAGCGTACCTGGTGCGGCTCGACGGAAGGCCCACTCGACGAATTGCCAAGGTCCACGACGCCTATGACGGTCTGAGTGGTATGAAGCTCATATGGACAAGGACTCGCAAACGCACAAGACAAGGAAACCTCAAGACTAGAGTTCGAATCTAACTTGTAACCAACTCGTATTGGTACCTGAGAACTAGCCTCTCCATATATAAAGGCTAGGAGGGTCCAACGAGAAGGCAATCTCTCAATCGCGACTCCCCCAATAGATAGACCTACGATCTCCCACAAGACCCCAATAGACAATAGATCTAGACATACGCCAGATCCAATTTGCGCATACACCGCCATCGACGATATTGTAATCCTTCAGATCATCATTAATCAAGAGCAGATAAGAAGGAGTAGGGTCCTCTATGAAGCCTGAACCTAGGTAAACCTTGCGTCCCTGTGTGCTTGTTTGCTAGCCGATCGAGACTTCTAGTGCCTCCTCCTTCTCCAAAACCCAAGTCTATAACAATGGGCATTGATAAGTTAAACCCTCGTCAATTGGCGCCGTCTGTGGGAATTGGACGCGCTGATGTTGCGATCTCGACGGCTCCATCACCGGCGATCTACAATTTGTCGACTTCCGACAAGAAGATCTATTTCGGATCCCTCATTGTCAACGGCGATCAGATCACATCCGGCTGATTCGTCTGCGTCGGCATATTCGGCTTCTTCATCAATAAATACACGCTTCCACGAATGACTTCATCTACACCAACACTGGCACCGGGGCTCGACTCCAGCACCACCCTCTCGCTCGGCTGATCGGATTTACCAGTGCAGATCAGGACCTGTCGGATCAAAATTTCCTTCGGAAGGCATCCTACGTATGGCCAGGCTGGACAAGAACTAGAGTCGCAATGTCAGTCGATTGGCCTCAGAAAGCTATCTAGTATACTCTCCGGACACACGCATGTGCATGATTCCGGCGCCGGACAAGACATACACATAGAGAAAAATTACACCATGAACTAAAAGAGCCAAATCTGATAGGTCCTGCACCAAGTCCCCAGGTGTCTAAAAATATTGGATCAAATAATCCATGGACATAAGGAGCATGCATGCATCGAATCAGTGAGAAAACAAAATTCCACGCATGAAATATCGTCATGTTCTAGCGTGAGCTAAGATTAAGCAAAAGAAAAGAGAAAGCGTGTACGACGCAGAAGCAATTATAATTGGATATGTGGATGCATGTTCGGTCAAAGAAAAAAATCTATACGACGCGACTACTTTATCATCACCAATGGCCCTGGTGACCATTGTGTAGCATCCCAATTGTCTAACAATTGCAATGCTACTAGCCTAGTCTATATATATGCTACTTCCTATATATAATTGTTGCATCATAATTATATCATGCTCATGTCATCATGCCACCTTGCATTTGAGCATCATATAAAACCCTTTTTGTTTTGGTTCTTCTCTCATAGGCATCAATAATTGTATTTGCCTCTTGATATTGTATTTGGTTATTGATATATTGTTTAAATGCCCAAGTTGAGTTGGGGGCATATCTTTTACTCGACTCCACCACCCTTTCCTCACCACCTTATGCTTCCACCATTCAAATAACCCATGAGCTTGTAATTCTTTTACTTTGGATTTTTATTCTAGCTCATGTGGGTTGGATGGATCTAAATCTATAAATTGTTTTGCTTGGCTTTATTCCACTTTTGGAAATGCATAAGAATAATGCCATGTTAATATTATTGTTTTCACAAGAATAAGCATGGCATTAATTATTTTGCATGGGCCATGCAACCATCTCCATCTTTGGTCCTCCTTTGTTTTTATTTGGATTTTTGGTTGAATCATCCATCTTCCTCTCTACCTCTCTTTTGGATTGATCTAGTTTGGTCTTGCTAAAATATCCATCCATCACCTCTAACCCTCTCTACCACTCCTTTTTGTTGATCTTGTTTGAGTTTGCTAAACCCTACACCAATTCCACCTATTCTTGTTTGATCTAGCTAGATACATGCAAGTATCAAAACCCTAATCCCTCTTCCTACCCCTCTCTCCTCTCTCTTAACCCTCCTCTCCAAACCAAACCCTAACCTTCCCCTTAGTCTCACCATGCCGAGCCTCACCTTGCTGGCCCCACCTAGCTACCAACCACCCCAAACCCTAACCCGAGGCTACCAAAACCTAGCCCGAGCCTCCCTCCTACCCGAGCCACCACCCCATGATCCACCACCCCATCTAACCCTAGTTAAACCCTAACCCTAATCACCTCCCCTCTATCACCATCCCCCTACCTAGCTAAACCGAGACCACCTCTCTCTAACCCTAAGCAAAACCCTAAACCGAGCCCTACCTAGCTAACCCAAACCACCCCTCTCTAATCTACCTAGCTAACCCGACCCTCTTTTCTCCCCCTCTCTCCCTGCATGCTAGCCCCCACCCCGTGCTACCTCTCTCCCTGGGCCACCGTGCAGCCTCACCCTCGCCCTGCCCTGCCTACCTGCCCCGACCCGAGCACGTGAGGAGGAGGGAAAGGTGGCACCCGAGCCACCTTTATCCCTACCCACTCCCACACGGCATCTCCCCTCTCCCTCTCTGCTTTACCCACTCCCTCCTCTCTCTGCAGCGACCCCAGATCCACCCCAAGCCTTGTTACCTCCCTCTCTCTCCACCATTGCGGATCCCGGCGCCGATGCCCGTCTACTGTTCTCGCTGTTCAGCAGCGTGCTCGTCGTGGAGGTGGCCTGGTAGACCGAGGAGGCCGCCCTGCATCGCCCAGTAACCGCCAGCGAGGAGGAGAAGGACCCCGTCTGCTGCAGCACCGCAACGCCGCCGAAAACCCTAGCTCCGCCCGGCGTCTGCGTCCTCGCCTCTCCGTCGCCTCCCAGCCCGATCCGACCCTTTTGCTCTCGCGGTGAGCCTCTCCCTCCCGACATGCTCCGCCTCACCGATCGCTCTAGCTCCGCCCGCTCGTTCGCCAACACCCTCAGGCGCCGGTGGCGTGTCTGTCTCACAAGGCTGCGTCGCAGAGCTACTCCTAGCCGCGTTTCCGTACCCAGCAACAACACCCAGCCTAGCCCAGTGGCTGCCGCCTCCGCGCGCGCACGCCAGGTCCCGGGATCGAGCCCCACCGCGGCGCTCTGTCCGCTGTCGCGCACAGATCGGTCGTCAGTCGTTTTCAGAGAAGAACAACAGTGCATCGCGACGTCATTTTTGCGCATACCCCCTGCCTTTTTGACTCCTGCAACCCGCGCTCCTAGAGGTCCCACCTACCAGCCTCCTTCTCCTTTTTGCAAAAACGCCCCGCATCTTCTTAGACCGTAACCCGCGCTCCCGCTCTGGCCCACCTGTCCGTCTCCGCGCGTTCCGCCGCTGTCACGTGGGCCCGCAGCCTCTGGGCCCGCTTGTCATCCGCGTGGGCTAGCCAGAGCCACGGTAGCAAAAGCTTTTCCCCGCGCGTGGCCCCGGTCAGCGCAAGGCCCACCCGTCAGTGACTGTGGCTGGGTTCGTCTGAGTACCAAACGTTTCTGTTTTTCTGTTTTAAAATAAACCTTTTCCAAATTTGTTTTAAATTCAAATTTAAATCTGTTTTCAAATATCTTTTGAAATATAAATCCAAATAATACATGTAATATATGTTTTGAAATCAGAAAAATATGAGGAATTCAAATATGACCTCTAAAATATATTTTGAACACTTTAATTTTCAAGTTGATTAAAATTACAATAAAATGCCCTTTTGCCTTAATTAATTAATAACTTTTGTTTTATAACTCCAAATTTGACAAATAATATGTCTAAAATGATCAGCTCGACGAGACCTTTCTGTTTATGCATTCCATGTTCTGAATTGCAGCATGCATCATACAAATATAAAGTATACAGCAACTTATTTGAGTATAAAATATGACTAAAACTCCATAGAATGTTTATTTCTTGTATTCCACACCTCACCCATGCCATGCTACATTATTGCCATGCAAATTGTGTATCATTCATCATGGCATGATTGTTTGCTTGTCGCATTTTTATTCATATGCTTGTGCACTTTATTTATGTTGGCCCTTGTTTGTTTGGTTCTTCTTCGAATAGGCTGACGGGGATATATCAAGAGACCGAGCATTACGAGATCCTTCTCTCTCGCTTCAACTGAGCTGCCAGGCAAGCACTACCACATGCTTGCATACATATAGTACCTATTGCATCTCTCTTATTCTTGCATCATTGAGTCACGATTGCATTAAACTGAATCCCAAGTACTGCATAGCCTTTACTTTTAAACCCCACCGAAGCTTGTTCCTCCATCCCATGAGCCATTACTACAGGAGTTGTTTGAGCCATGCGAGTCGTAGAACATCATGTGTAGGGTATGTGAGTGTCGATGGATAGCGAGTACCTAAACAACTTAACACGAGTAGTAATGGGATAACTAATGAAAGTGGCATCGGTGAGCAATATCTGCTATTTGGTTTTTCATGCTCACTTGTGTCCCGTAGGACCCCGAGTACTTGATTCCTGTTCCTTGAATATTCGCGCTATCCACATCCAGGAGGCCTATGGACCCCCCTGAGCCAGAGCTTGATTCATTCTTATTTCTTGGGGCCACAATTAGTTTGGGGCTTTATTACTATCCTGTACTTATGCCATGTTTTACTGCTTAATTTAAGATTGTGCGTGGAGCACCTGTACTGTTTAGGACCGTGACACGTTTTCGCTGTATCGACAAGCCCAGTCACACTTTCGGGTTCCCAGTCGTTTACAGCCGTCCACACAAACCTTGAGTCCGTCTCGGAGTCGGCCAACTTCGTCGCGGGTAGCTTAATGGGGTGGCCCCCTGAAATATTTTATGAATCTCCTGTGATCGCTTTACGTGTGCCTCGTTGGGTTTGATTTGGTTTTTCCGAGGTTGATCAGTGTGTGTTGCTATTTGTGCACCCTGCAGGTAAAACTTTTGAAAGCCGTGTCATGCGGTTATGACGGCGACTTAGCACAGTTTCTCGATCAGAGCCAAGTATAACGAAAGTACCGCTTTTAATTTGACTCACTACCTGCCTCGTAAAGAGTGCAACACTCAGGGAATGGATAATAACACTGCCAGCGGATGAGGGGTTTGTTCGTCCGCTTCCTCTCGTTAGTAGCGAGGAGGAGGATGGATCGTGGATATTACTGTTATAAGCTGTTGTTATTAATTCACGGACATCCGTCTATCTATGGTTAGGCGGATGGTTGGCAATATCTATAAATTGTTAGGGATTATCTTTTTTTGCTGCAATGGCGTCACCCCAAGTTGTGTCCCCTTTAGAGGCATAAAGACTTCTTGAGTACCCTAGGGTCTCACCACGATAAATTGTTTGATTGAGATGAGCGAGTGGCTCATAAGATGGATCTTGGTTGGAGGAGCGTACGATGTGGGCAGCGATCATTCGTGTAGAGATTAGGAGCAGGGATCGCGAGATCTGTAGGCGGGATGTGTTTATTTATGGGGCATCTTATGCGATTTGCTTCTTATCCGTACTTGGATCTTGTTTTCCGCTTCACTTTGATACTCGATGTTTGATGTATGAGGAGATATCCTAAACTATTATATCTATCTAGGAAATTTGGATCTTGCCTATGGCGTTGCAATATTCTATTTCTTTTTAGATGGAATGGCTCGATTGGTGGCTTGCATACATACTCATTTGTGTATGTAGTTGATCCCTTCGCTTTGCCGATTACCCGTTCTTGTCCGATGTTTGGAAATGGTTAGGACGGAAAGGTCTACTGTGAGTGGCATTTGGGTGTACTATTTTAACCATTTCCGTTCATCACTTGTAACTAGGGCGTAATTCACCGAGGTAGTTATAATTGGTATCAGAGCCATCCGGCCCTTCAGGGTCTCAGCCAAATGGTCGTTGTCAGTCTAGCAAATATTTTTGGTAGCTATGTATACTAGGGAAAAACAAAATGCGAGAGTAGGACTGCTTCCACTTTTCTTCTTACCCACCCACCACCCTTTTTCTGGTAAGAAAGTGTAACGTTTTCAATCCTCTTCTTTAAAATTCAAACTAGGATTCACGTGTTCTGGGTTTCAGTAGTACCATAGGAAGTGTGTGTGTGTGTGTAATTCCTTGTCTATCTGTTGCATCCAATTTGTTATCACAATCTGCCTTTGGTTATCAACTGTTGGTATATTCCATACCGACAGGCTTTTGAAAACCGGCACGATCTATCTGACTCCTTGTTAACCGGTGCCATCTTCTTAAGGGTGTCCTTCCTTCTAGCAACTCCACATTCTGTGTAAGCATCTGTTGCTAATCTCTACCTGATAAGGATTTTGCGCATCTATTGGTATTTTAATGCCGAAAAATGCGGAAATTTTTTCTTTGATACATCTGTGCTTCCACACTCCTTTTCAGTCGTGTGTGAAACATTATCTATCTCCCTTTTATCAGCATGTCCATGCTAACTCATTCTTTTGTCACCGGCGCTTAATCCTGGAGTTTCTTTTCATCTCCAATTCTCTTGGGCTAATTACATAACATGTGTCGATCCGATGCTGGTGATTGTAATTTGGTTCTCGGCATAGCTATATGACACTTATCATGAGTGGAATATGGAAAATGCTATCAACTCTATCCTCCAAATGGCGACGGTTATCTCCTGTGATTTTGAGTACACCGTGATCATATCTATGCATATTCAAGTATCTTTGGCAATCCGGAGTTTTCTGAAGGCACTACGGTTCATCATCATCCATCATGCTGCACATCTTTTTGGAACTCCATATCTGCAAAATTCTCTTTGAGACGAGGGAATTGCATCTTTTCGTCTCTGGTAGCTTTGCTTGAGGTATGAGCTATCATCGGTTCTTATCCAAGATCTCTTTATCTTTGTAACCGGTGATCCGATCGACAATGTGAACCAGGTGGCATTTCCTGTTCTCTTCTGAAGGACCAGATAATCTATTCTACCAGTGCATCTTTCCAACATGAATCCTTACTCGTAACGTTGATCTTTCAAAGAGCGTTGAGCTCAGAAAGCGTTTCGAGCATTTGTTCGTTTCTCCCGCCTCTTGAACTTGATATTCTGGGAATATCCTGTTAATCCATGGTGGTATATGTTGATAATATGCTTGCCTATTCGATATCAATGGAAGGACATGGAAGATCATACGTGTCTCTTTCTCTCAAGCTTCGTGAAACCTTTTGTGTGCAAAGTCTCAAAGTGAGAATTCTGACTTTTTGAAGTCACCTATCTCGGACACGTCCTTCTGCTAAATACATTGCTTCAATTTTGGAATTAGCAAGTTCATTGTTAATTCCATCTTCCATCTTCAATCAAACCCGGAGTTTTCCTTGTTGGCAAGTTATCATAAATGCTTCGTAGATTTCCTCAAAACTGCTAAATCTCTCTCAATCTTTTCAAGAAGAACATGGAGTTCTTTCACCTCCGTCTCGTCAAGTAATCTCTTGAAACCCTCTCGCTCTGTCGTCTATGCTCAATCCACCGGAGGCCATGAAGACCTTCCAGATCTTGTATTCCTACATTCAAGTGGTGCTATCTTTTCTTTGTCATGGAATCTTGCAGTTCTTCTCCGTAATCTTCCTTCATATCTTTCTGGTGGCTTGGTACTTCAGACATAACGACAACATCATCACCCTTATCTATCTTGAATCCGGTGAATCGTTTGCATCAATCTTTGTTTTCTTATGGAGTTCCATGAGCTCTTCTTGTCAATACCTTCAGTCTGTTTCGGTAGTTGGGTTGCATGGTTTTCTTATTCATGTGCGGAGTAATGCTTTGAGTGTGGGATGGAGTAGCTACCATACCACTACTCTTATCATTCGCTCTTGTACATTGAATTGGTGAATTAATGTGATTTCACTCATTCCACGGAAGTTAGAAGTGGCCTTTATCCCTTGATACTTTTACTTCCGTCCTTGTTTTTCCGGAGTGCTCTCTGGAAGAAAGTAATCAATAATCTCTTGTTGGTGGTCTGTTTATTCTAGATGGAGCAAAATCTTCAATTATCTGGTGGAAACAAACGCAAACTCTTTTCTGTCCTCGTCATTCTACCGATGCTCGACATCCACAAACAAGATGAAAGGAAACTATCTCTCTCTTTGTTTCATCAATTCTTTTTCTGTGGTAAAGCCAATTATGGTTGATGCCATCAACCGCCAATCTATTGCGTTAGCCTCAAGGCTAAAGAAAGCAATAAGTATATCTACAATAAACTCCAGATCCTCCATATTCTTTGCTTCTCGGGATTCCACCATGATCTGGCTTCACATCCGTCTCTGGAAGTTATATCCGCCCACCTCAATTGCGTGATCCTTTGGGTTCTTACCAGCGCAAGAAGAATCTAATCCGACGATGTCTAACTAATTTTTCTGTTGATATCAAGGGACTCTATTGTTTGAAGGAAATATTGTTTCCGTTTTTCATTTCTCACATCCGAGAGAAGATACGATGCTATTGTCATAGTGGTTCAAACCTCTCCAACCTAGCTCGTTTCTTCCGGCGAGACAAAGATCCATCCTCTCTAGTATTAGTAAATCTTTAATCTTAATGGTGTGTCTTTCTTTATCCATGATACATCATCCTTTCCTTTCTTTCGCAAGTGGTTCTAGTCTTTTATCTTGTTTCTCGGGAAAAACCGGAGCTATGTTCGTCCTATCCTTCTTGACTCACGACAATCCTTCAATTCTTCTAACCCGTTGTGTCTCAAGCAAAACGCAAGACTCGCAACAAGTCTAGCAAGTTTTGCAAGGTGTAGTGGTCGCACCATTCCGTTCTTCATCATCTTGGGAACGTGAGGGTCACCTTCGTTCGAACACCGCCTCTCCTTGTGTTTTTCTTTTCCTAGGAATCTCAAGAGATTCTTGTTTAGTGGGGGAGAGTTGTAGCATCCCAATTGTCTAACAATTGCAATGCTACTAGCCTAGTCTATATATATGCTACTTCCTATATATAATTGTTGCATCATAATTATATCATGCTCATGTCATCATGCCACCTTGCATTTGAGCATCATATAAAACCCTTTTTGTTTTGGTTCTTCTCTCATAGGCATCAATAATTGTATTTGCCTCTTGATATTGTATTTGGTTATTGATATATTGTTTAAATGCCCAAGTTGAGTTGGGGGCATATCTTTTACTCGACTCCACCACCCTTTCCTCACCACCTTATGCTTCCACCATTCAAATAACCCATGAGCTTGTAATTCTTTTACTTTGGATTTTTATTCTAGCTCATGTGGGTTGGATGGATCTAAATCTATAAATTGTTTTGCTTGGCTTTATTCCACTTTTGGAAATGCATAAGAATAATGCCATGTTAATATTATTGTTTTCACAAGAATAAGCATGGCATTAATTATTTTGCATGGGCCATGCAACCATCTCCATCTTTGGTCCTCCTTTGTTTTTATTTGGATTTTTGGTTGAATCATCCATCTTCCTCTCTACCTCTCTTTTGGCTTGATCTAGTTTGGTCTTGCTAAAATATCCATCCATCACCTCTAACCCTCTCTACCACTCCTTTTTGTTGATCTTGTTTGAGTTTGCTAAACCCTACACCAATTCCACCTATACTTGTTTGATCTAGCTAGATACATGCAAGTATCAAAACCCTAATCCCTCTTCCTACCCCTCTCTCCTCTCTCTTAACCCTCCTCTCCAAACCAAACCCTAACCTTCCCTTAGTCTCACCATGCCGAGCCTCACCTTGTTGGCCCCAGCCACTTGGCCCCACCTAGATACCAACCACCCCAAACCCTAACTTGAGGCTACCAAAACCTGGCCAGGCCTCCCTCCTACCCGAGCCACCACCCCATGATCCACCACCCCATCTAACCCTAGTTAAACCCTAACCCTAATCACCTCCCCTCTATCACCATCCCCCTACCTAGCTAAACCGAGACCACCTCTCTCTAACCCTAAGCAAAACCCTAAACCGAGCCCTACCTAGCTAACCCAAACCACCCCTCTCTAATCTACCTAGCTAACCCGACCCTCTTTTCTCCCCCTCTCTCCCTGCATGCTAGCCCCCACCCCGTGCTACCTCTCTCCCTGGGCCACCGTGCAGCCTCACCCTCGCCCTGCCCTGCCTACCTGCCGAGCACGTGAGGAGGAGGGAAAGGTGGCACCCGAGCCACCTTTATCCCTACCCACTCCCACACGGCATCTCCCCTCTCCCTCTCTGCTTTACCCACTCCCTCCTCTCTACAGACGACCCCAGATCCACCCCAAGCCTTGCCGTACCTCCCCTCTCTCTCCACCATCGCCGGATCCCGGCCACCCACTGTCTACCTCTGTTCCTCGCCGTTCCAGTGTGTGCTCGTGGAGGTGGCACAGTAGACCGAGGAGGTCTGCATCGCCCGATAACGCCAAATGAGGAGAAGGACCCCGTCTGCTGCAGCACCACAACGCAGCCGAAAACCCTAGCTCCACCCGGCGTCTGCGTCCTCGCCTCTCCGTCGCCTCCCAGCCCGATCCGACCGCACCGAGCTCTCCGCGGTGAGCCTCTCTCCCTCCCCGACATGCTCCGCCTCGCCGTACCGCTCTAGCTCCGCCGTTACATTCGAACACCCTCTGGCGCCGGTGAGCGCGTCGTCTGACCAGCTGCGTCGCAGAGCTACTCCTAGCCCAGCGTTCCGTACCAACAACAACACCCAGCCTAGCCCGATGGCTGCCGCCTCAAGACGCCAGTCCCGGATCGAGCCCAGCGGCGCTCATCATTGTCGTGCTGATCGGTCGTCGATGGTTTTGAGAGAAGAACAACAGTGCATCGCGACGTCATTTTTCGCGCATACCCCCTGCCTTTTTGACTCCTGCAACCCGCGCTCCTAGAGGTCCCACCTACCAGCCTCCTTCTCCTTTTTGCAAAAATGCCCCGCATCTTCTTAGACCGTAACCCGCGCTCCCGCTCTGGCCCACCTGTCCGTCTCCGCGCGTTCCGCTGATGTCACGTGGGCCCGCAGCCTATGGGCCCGCTTGTCATCCGCGTGGGCTAGTCAGAGCCACGGCAAAGCTTTTCCCCGCAGCGGCCCGGTCAGCGCAAGGCCCACCGTCGTTGTTGTGGATGGGTTCGAGTACCAACGCTTACATTTTTACATTTAAAATATACCTTTTCCTAATTTGTTTTAAATTCAAATTTAAATCTGTTTTCAAATATCTTTTGAAATATAAATCCAAATAATACATGTAATATATGTTTTGAAATTAGAAAAATATGAGGAATTCAAATATGACCTCTAAAATATATTTTGAACACTTTAATTTTCAAGTTGATTAAAATTACAATAAAATGCCCTTTTGCCTTAATTAATTAATAACTTTTGTTTTATAACTCCAATTTTGACAAATAATATGTCTAAAATGATCAGCTCGACGAGACCTTTCTGTTTATGCATTCCATGTTCTGAATTGCAGCATGCATCATACAAATATAAAGTATACAACAACTTATTTGAGTATAAAATATGACTAAAACTCCAGAGAATGTTTATTTCTTGTATTCCACACCTCACCCATGCCATGCTACATTATTGCCATGCAAATTGTGCATCATTCATCATGGCATGATTGTTTGCTTGTCGCATTTTTATTCATATGCTTGTGCACTTTATTTATGTTGGCCCTTGTTTGTTTGGTTCTTCTTCGAATAGATGTCGGCGGGGATATATCAAGAGACCTGAGCATTACCCAGATCCTTCTCTCGCTTCAACTGAGCTGCCAGGCAAGCACTACCACATGCTTGCATACATATAGTACCTATTGCCTCTCTCTTATTCTTGCATCATTGAGTCGCGATTGCATTAAACTGAATCCCAAGTACTGCATAGCCTTTACTTTTAAACCCCACCGAAGCTTGTTCCTCCATCCCATGAGCCATTACTACAGGAGTTGTTTGAGCCATGCGAGTCGTAGAACATCATGTGTAGGGTATGTGAGTGTCTGATGGATAACGAGGTACCTAAACAACTTAACCTGAGTAGTAATGGGATAACTAATGAAAGTGGCATCGGTGAGCAATATCTGCTATTTGGTTTTTCATGCTCACTTGTGTCCCGTAGGACCCCGAGTACTTGATTCCTGTTCCTTGAATATTCGCGCTATCCACATCCAGGAGGCCTATGGACCCCCCTGAGCCAGAGCTTGATTCATTCTTATTTCTTGGGGCCACAATTAGTTTGGGGCTTTATTACTATCCTGTACGTATGCCATGTTTTACTGCTTAATTTAAGATTGTGCGTGGAGCACCTGTACTATTTAGGACCGTGACACGTTTTCGCTGTATCGACAAGCCCAGTCACACTTTCGGGTTCCCAGTCGTTTACCGCCGACAAACCACAGGTCCGTCTCGAGACCGGCCGACTTTGTTACGGGTAGCTTAGTGGGGTGGCCCCGTGCTTGCTTTGGGTCCGGAAACGTCGTGTCCAAACCCCGTCGACATACCGCTTGGGTGTATGTTTTGTGATCTTGTACCTACCTGATCGACAACAAGGGTGTAGGTGCGTGTGGAAACTTTGGTGCACCCTGCGGTTTAATATTTTAGAAGCCGTGTCCGGTTATGGGCGACTTGGAGCACAGTTCTCGATCATAGACAACTATAACTAAAGTTCTTGTTATAATTTGACTTGTATCCGATATGACTAGTAATCAGCTTCACCAACGGAATGGCTAAATAAAAGTACCAACAAGCTTTGGGTTTGGGATATCTCATGCTAATTGTATCGACTAGTAAGTGTTGCCACTACAATGTAATGGTTAACTAAAATGCCCACGCTTATTACATCGATGACTATCTATACCTGACTAGTAATTGCTGCAACGATAACTGAATAAATAAAACTGCCAACGGTGTGAGTTCCTCGGTTGACTTCCTCGTTTGGTCTCGAGGGGGAAACACCAGGATGGGTATGTTTGGTGGTAGTATCAGGTTGGTTCCGAATAGGTCTTTCTTACCCCTCTCCGATAGCCGCTATTTGTATCGAGTCTCTATAGGTTGTTTAGTGCATGCTGCGCTGCCGCTTCAGTCCACCATACCTAAGTAGGCGAGGACCACCGAATTCTAGTCTCGCCGTGTACTGGCCTCAGTACTGACTGCTCTCTTTTTCCTTTGCCCTTTGTCGGCACCCCTTTGTCTTTAGCAGGTTTTGAGATCGACGTCGTTAGCAGGGTTACCCTTCCGCTGGCTATGGGGGTTATGGACGCCATTGGTTATTCTTCAGGGCTCTTAGCTCAATTTGCATCTTGTCCATACCCGGACGCTGTATTGTTTTCCAGGTGATTTGGATCTTTGTATTGTATATCTGTATTCTTGACTCTCTGAGTCGATGTTGTATATATATGTTTTGTGGGTTCCATCGAGGACTATTGTGTAATGATATTACTTCGTTTTCCACCCGCACGCAAGTGCCGGGTGGGCACCTTTGAATCGTTTCTATGCGGGTTTGGCGGGAAGCGCTAAAACTTGCATAGGGTCGATTCCGAGGGTGTTACACATTGCCACGCCGACTCCTTCCACCGGCGATCTGATGACCGTGTCGACTACGTCCACCACACGACTCAATTGACCTCAACTACACGTCCGTTCCATCGACTCCGTCTGGCCTACTGGTCGCATCGGCTTCCACAATCACGACTTGTCGGTCGTATCACCTCCCACGACCGCGACTTGTTGCCGCCATAGGCTGCGGCGACCCGCTACAATCTTCAGCTCCAGCGACTTGGGGGCTCCCTCCTCTACGGCGACCCGCCGCGTCCTTCGACTCCAGCGATCTACTACGGTCTTCGGATCCACCGACCTGCCATGGTCTTTGATTCCAGTGACTCGGGTGCTCCTTCAACTCCCCCAACATGTTGTGGTCTTCGACTGCCGTGACCCATTACAATCTTCGTATGCCGTGACTCACTATGACCTTCGGCTGCGGTGACCCGCTACGATCTTCGGTTGCGGCAAACCGCTGCCGCCATCGCCTTCGGTGCCCCGCCGCCGCGTCAACTCTGACCCGTCGCACCGGCTCTTGGATGTCGTTTTGACTACATCGACCACATCAAATCTACACTCGGGGGCTCCGCCGACTCTGCCGCGAGGCCCGTTACCGCCTTCGGCTACGGTGACTCACTACGGTCTTCGACTCTGCCTACCTACTGAGTCTTCGACTCCATCACGTGACTTGTTGCGGTCTTTGGCTGCGGCGACGCGCTGTGGTCTTCGATTTCGCCGACCTGTTGTGTCTTCGACTCCATCACGCGATTTGCCGACTGGCCGACCACGTCTGGACAGATCCGACTTCGCCCACAAATGACTACCGATAAAGCTAAGTTCTCCTCTACTTAGAGCAGATTTTTGTAACCTGCACTCGAAACACTCGGGGGCTGCGCCCTCTACGAGTAACCTAATGTGCCGTCAACTCCACGCACTCGAGCACCTCATATGCGACAGCCCGAGTAGCTGATTCTGCCTGATCGTCGAATCCTTGAACTCCGAGTACCTCGGCAAGGCACTGAGACTAAGGGTAATCAGGCTAACGAAAAGGCCTAGCATACAGTGCAAAAGTGTCGACTCGATTGGCACCAGAATTTTACTTTGCAAACCGACATGCAAATATCTTTACAAGGTACAAGTACTTCACAATTCGTAATGTTTTATGCAGCTTATAAGGATGTCGACTGCGTCGAGCTATTCTATTGGTTCCTCTAACAGGAGTCGACAAAACAATTGGCTACGACATACACTCAAGACCCGAGTCGAGTCCCTCCTCGGATGGTTGCATCACTTGATGCTACACACACACGACGTTGGCCGCGCACCCGATAGAAGTGACTGCGTTGAATCCATTCGCATCATCAACTCACCTAGATAGAACTCCTAGATTCTCCTCGCATTATTTTCAACTGCGTCTACAAGATACAAGACTCGAGTCTCTGCTCGAGTCTATGACTCCGCCAGACACTCAGGGGCTACTCCAAACTGGAGCGCTGATTGCACATATACAAGATCCTCGAGTGACACGCTCTGAATTCTCACACGAATCCATGATTCGACTAAGGACTCGGGGGCTACTCTCATAGGGAGCGCTAGCCGCGCACCCGAAGAAATTTGTGAAGATATCCAAGCATTATGAAAACCCTTCACTCGAATCTATGATTCGATTGTGGGCTTCGGGTTACTCTCATAGGGAGTGATGAAAGCATATTCGACTAAAACAAGCAAAAGACGACAACAGTCACAAAATGTTTTTAGTCCCCACTCGAGTCTATGACTCGAATAGGCACTCGGGGGCTACTCCCATAGGGAGCGCTGGTCGCGCCCCCTATGATTATTTTTCCTTGTGCATCGTACTGTGTGTCGATAACATCCACACTCGAATTCTATGGCGACTCCGCCTCATATTTTCCCTACAAAGAGATTACGTCTCCTGGGCCACCCGAATCATCTCCACGATGACAAAAAATTCGGATGTCGCGCTTACAGAGTGAAGATAAGACCTGAATAAGGCCTGGCAACGCATCTGCTGTGCTCTACTAGAAATAATCCGTGCCTGCAGGTATGATGAAATAAGCCTTGACGGACGCGTCGAGTGCTCACACTTATACACTGGGATTCGACTCTATAAGACCTCCGTGGCCTGAGTCGAATTACGCCAGCAATTTCCGGATTCGAGTCCAGGGACTCGAGTTTGAGTAGGTAGTGTTGTTTTTGAAGGAAATATGCCCTGAGAGGCAATAATAAAGTTGTTATTATGTATTCCTTGTATATGATAGATGTTTATTTTGCATGCTATAATTGTATTGATAGGAAACATCAATACATGTGTGTTTAATAAACAAAAAGGGTTCCTAGTTATGCCTCTCTTATAGACTAGCTTGTTGATTAACAAGATGATCAAGGTTTCTTGATCATCGACATTGGATATTGTTAATAACAAGGTCACGACATTTGTGAAATGATGTGATGAACATTCATCCGAAGTATAGCATTACGATCAAGTCATTATGTTTATATTGCTATAACATCATACGAAGTAATCTTTATCCTTAGACCATGAGATCATGTTAATTGCTAACACCGGAAGAGTATCTTGATAACATCAAACGTCACACCGTAACAGGGTGACTATAAAGATGGGTTCAATACTACGAAGGTGTTATGTTGAGGCTCATGGATCAAGAGTGCAATTTGTCAATCTAGATGACAGATAGATATACTCTGGGCCCTCTCGGTGATATCACATTAGGATAGCTTGCAAGCAAGTGATGTGATCACTAGAATGTTATATCACGGGAACGAGAAAAGAGTGCATGTCGGTAACGAGATCAAACTAGGTATGAAGATACCGATGATCGAATCTCGGACATGTAATATATCGAGAGACAAAGGGATTTAGTTACAAGCGTTAAAGGTTCTCACGATCACAGGAGTCATCGTTGAATGTGTAGGAGTCAGTACGGATCTCCAGGTCCCGCTGCTGATTATTGATCGGAGAAGGGTCTCGATCATGTCTGCATTATTTGCGAACCGTAGGGTGGCACACTTAAGAGTTACCGGACACCATTTTGGAGCACATATGTTTCAGACGAAAGAATTGCAAAGCGCAGGAATTGTTTCAATAGAATCCGAAAATTGTTTCGGGTGAAATTGCAGAAGGTGGTTCTGCATGTGATGTTGAAATATTGCAAGGGGCTATATGTGAATGTTTGTTAATTTAAGTAATTAACAAAATTCTGAATAAATTTAATAAAAAGAGTTTTATTAAATGAGAGAGCATTAAATTTGGAGAAATTTAATGCATTTAAAGTGGAGACTTTAAAAGGGAATGTGAAGAGGCATTTTAATGTGGAGGGGTTACCACCACATGAATGGGGGAGGTGAGGGGTCACCGCCCATGTGACCATGGAGAGAGGGGAACCCCCTCCTCCTATAAAGGCCACCCATTCCTCCTTCATCCTCACACCTCCTTGTGAAGGATCTCTCTCCCCTCTAGAATTATTCCCCATGGTCTCGGATTAGCGAGATACATGTTCCCGTGGCATTTAAATGCGGAAGGAGTTGCTGCTTCCGCTGGATCACTGGAGCGAGGAGGTGGAGGTTGTCCGGTGGCTTGAACGTGTGTGCGAGTGCGGATGCACTGCTGAGTTGCGGCGCTCGGACTTCCTCACGATCTTGAGATCGGCAAGTGTACGACTACATCAACCAGAGTTCCTACTCGTTAACAAAGCTCATTGTCTTCGAGGGTAAGTTCTCCATGGATGTATGTCCACCTGTTGCTCTGTATCTAGTAGATAGATCTTGGCGTATAGTTCTCATCGTAGGAAAATTTTTGTTTTCTATGCTGCGGACCCAACAATGGTATCAGAGCCTGATCTATGCGTAGGTGCTTTGCACGGGTATTACACATATGTTTATATGTGGGCGATGATGATCATTTTGTTGCATCTTCTATGTACTTTGGATATTGGTTGCATAGTGGGATGAAGCGGCCCGGACCAACCTTACATGTCATCGTACATGAGACCGGTTCCACGACTGACTTGCAACTAGTTTTGCATAAGTGTCTAGCGGGTGTCTGTCTCTCCTACTATAGTCAATATCCGATTTACAACGAGTTGCTAATAACTTGGTTATCCTCGTTGTGGTTCATGTTCGTAGGTAAGACCGGTTCTATCTCCGAAAGCCCTAAGCCATGTAAAACTTGCAATTGATAAATTAGAGGCGTCTAGTTTAGATCGTTGTTGGGCTAGTGTTTTGATATGGTATTGTTGTAAGTAGATGTATGATAGATACTCTTACAACTCACTTAACGTGTAAGTTCCATAGACCTTGGCCTTACACACAAAGGAATGATAGAGATCATACCACGATGCAAATGATAGAGATCAAATGCATGGACCATATCACCTCACTTCACACATTAGCATCTTATATTGCTAGTTTGGCGTTTTTGGTAGCATTATAAGATGATCCCTCATTTAGATATCAAGATAAAATGTGTTCTTCCTTAAGTATGCACCGTTTTGTGGATCGTGTTTTGAGGCATCACGTGATGATCGGGTGTTCTCGACTCTACGCTTTCATACAACGGGTGTAAGATAGTTTTACACATGTAAATACTAAGGTTCTTACTTGACGAGCCTAGCATGTATGGCCTCGGAACACGGACCAAAAGGTTAAGCCTGAATCATATAGTTGATATGATGCCCATATAGATGCTCGTCTTTGAAGCTACACCGACTCACGTGATGATCGGACTTGGTATAGTGGATTTGGTTCATGTAATCACCAAAAGGACACGAGGGATGTCGTTTTTGAGTGGGAGTTCATTAGTAATTTGGATTAGTTGAACTCAATCTATCATAAACTTAGTCAAAATATACTTTACAAATTCTGTTGTAGATGGCACCACCTGCTTTTAATTTCAATGTGTTCATGGAGAAAGAGAAGCTTGCTGCGAATGGTAGCAACTTCACCAACTGGGATATGAATTTGAGGATTCTCCTCACTGCTGCACAAAAGCAATATGTGCTAGAGGCGCCACTAGGACCCCCACCAGCTCCTGATGCCCCTGACAAGGAAAAGAACGTCTATATAACTCGTCAGGAGGACCATGACTTAGTTCATTGCGGCATACTGTATGGGCTAGAGCCAGAACTTCGAAAATGTTTCGAAAATGGCAATGCCTTTGATACCATGGGAGAATTGAAAATGATTTTCGATACCCATGCTGCCGTAGAGAGTTATAATGCTACAGAAAAGTTCTTTAGCTGCATGATGGAGGAAAACAGCTCCGTTAGTGAGCACGTACTCAAAATGTCCAGATGCCCGATAAGCTTGTGTCCTTGGGAATAACGATTCCCATTGACTTAGGCATACACCGTGTTCTCCAATCTCTGCCACCTAGCTACAAGAGCTTCGTGATGAACTATAATATGCAGGGCATGAAGAAGTCTCTTCCCGAGCTTCTGTCAATGCTTAAGACTGCAGAAGTGGAGATTAGGAAAGAACATCAAGTGTTGATGATCAATAACACCACCGGTTTCAAGAAGGACAAGAAAGGCAAGCAGAAGGGAAAGAAGGGCGGTAAATCTGTTGCCGCGCCTGAAAAGAAACCCCAAGCTGGCCCTAAGTCTGACACCGAGTGCTACTATTGCAAGGGGACTGGCCATTGGAAGCGCAACTGCCCCAAGTATTTGGCAGACAAGAAGTGTAGCATCCCAATTGTCTAACAATTGCAATGATACTAGCCTAGTCTATATAAATGCTACTTCCTACATATAATTGTTGCATCATAATTATATCATGCTCATGTCATCATGCCACCTTGCATTTGAGCATCATATAAATAACCCTTCTTCTTTTGGTTCTTATCTCATATGCATTATTAATTGTATTTGCCTCTTGATATATTGTATTTGTTTCTTGATAAATGATTGATGCCCAAGTTGAGTTGGGGGCATATCTTTTATTCAACTCCATCACTTTTCCTTGTCACCACCTTATACTTCCACCATCCCAATAACCCATGAGCTTGTAAGTCTTTTTCTTTTGATATTTATTCTAGCTCATGTGGGTGGGGTGGATCTAATTCTGTAAATTCTTTTGCTTGGCTTTTATCCCACTTCTTGGGAATGCATAAGAATAATGCCATATCATCATTATTGTTTTCACAAGGATAATACATGGCATTTATTATCTTGCATGGGCCATGCAACCTTCACCATCTTTTGTCCTCCTTTGGTTTTATTTGTTTTTGAGTGGATCATCTTCTCATCTCTCTCTTTCTCTCAATCCTTTCTACCTTGCTTTGTTTCTTGCCTTGTGCCATCAAACCTCATCCACCTCTCTTGTGTAGTGCCATGCATGATCTTGCAAGACCATCCCCATGACCATCTCCTACCCTTCATGCTTGCTCATGCTCATGTGGATTACACCCATCTCCCTCTCTCTCTCACCCTCTCCTCTCACCATGCCGAGGTGTCCCCTCTCCCTACCATGCTGGCCCCACCTGGCCACCCTTCCTCCCTGGTCCCACCTCAGCTCACCACCAACCCCAGCCCTAACCTACCCCAGGCCGAAGCCCTACCCCTAACCAAAAACCTAACCCGAGGCTACCCTACCCTAACCCGAGCTACCCCTCCCCTTTCTCTTCTTCTACCGCCATGCTGGCCCCAGCTGCTGCTCCCCACCGTCCCCACCTGGGCCACCTGCAGCCCCTCTCCACGCCCTAGCTACCCCAGCCCGAGCTAGCACGTGAGGAGGATGAAAAGAAGGTGGCACCCGAGCCACCTTTATCTACCCCCTGCCACGGGTGCTCCTCCTCCCTCTCCCTCCTTTTTCCTCCTTCCCCACGGCTCTCCTGCGTCGCCAGATCTGCCCCGAGCCAGCCCTCCTCTCCTCCTTCTTCCTCTGCGTCGCCAAGACCTGCCGTCGTTCGCCGCCAGCACCGCGTCGTCCCCGTCGTTCCAGCCGGCGAGCACGTCGTGGAGGTGGCCGGGGTGACCGAGGCGTCCTCACTGCTTCACCCTGGACACGCCGACGCGAAGGAGGAGCCCCAGAACCGCCGGTACCGCCGCCACCGACGCCAAACCCTAGAACGCCGGTCGTGAGCCTCGTCGACGATCCTCTGCGCTTCGGCCCGATCCAACTCCACCGTTACCCCCGCGGTGAGCCTCTCTTCCCCCCTGGCAGTTTCCGCCTCGTCGTACCGCCCTAGCCCCGCCGATCGTTTCGTCGAACGGCCACCGTGCGCGTCGTTCGCCGTTGTCTGCAAGCTTTCCGCCCCGCGCCACACCCTATCTAGCCCGCTTACCTCCTGTCAACTCCCTTGATCCGCCCGTGCTGGTATTCGGCCCCCAAGTCTCGCGCCATGCTGCGGCCAAGTGACACTGATCGTCGTCGATGCAGAAGAGAAGAGGAAATGGTCGCGACCCCTTTTGCTCTTAACCCCCTGCGTTTTTGCCGGCTCAACCCGCGCTCCTAGAGGCCCCACCTGTCTGTCACCCTAGCTTTTTACGAATAGGTACCTGGGTTTCCACAGCCTCATTACGGTCCCTGGATCCACCACGTGTCGCGTCCCGGCTGGCCGCGCGCGCCATGGACCCTCAACCCCACCGGCCCCACCTGTCAGCCGCATGGGCTAGCTCAGCTCGCGGTGAGAAAGGTTTCTCCGCGTCGTTTTTTTTCCGCCAGGTCAGCCCGGGCCCATCATGCAGGTTCGTGGCTAGATCTGGGTGAGTACAAATGGTTTTACATTTTCTTGTTTAATTTAAACTTTTTCAAAATTGTTTAAAATTCAAACTTGAATCTGTTTTAAATATCTTTTAAAATATAATTCCAAATAATACTTGTAATATATGTTTTGAAATCAGAAAAATGTGAGGATTTCATGTATGCCCTTCAAAATAATGTCTGAACACTTTAATTTTCGAGTTGATTAAAATTATAATAAAATGCCCTTTTTCTTAATTAATTAATAACTTTTGTTTTATAACTCCGATTTTGACAAATGATATGTCTAAAATGATCAGCTCGACGAGACCTATCTGTTTATGCATTCCATGTTCTGAATTGCAGCATGCATCATATAAATATAAAGTATACAGCAACTTATTTGAGGATAAAAGGTGACTAAAACTCCGTAAAATGCTTTATTCTTGTATTCCACACCGCACCCATGCCATGCTACCTTATTGCCATGCAAATTGTGCATCATTCATCATGGCATGATTGTTTGCTTGTCGCATTTTAATTCATATGCTTGTGCACTCTATTTATGTTGGCCCTTGTTTGTTTGGTTCTTCTTCGAATAGACGCCGTGGGATATATCAAGAAACCCAGGAGCACTACCCAGATCCGTCCCTCGCTTCAACTGAGCTGCCAAGCAAGCACTACCACATGCTTGCATACATATAGTACCTATTGCCTCTCTCTTGTTCTTGCATCATTGAGTCGCGATTGCATTAAAATGAATCCCAAGTACTGCATAGCCTTTACTTTTAAACCCCACCGAAGCTTGTCCTCCATCCCATGAGCCATTACTACAGGAGTTGTTTGAGCCATGCGGGTCGTAGAACAGCATGTGTAGGGTATGTGAGTGTCTGATGGATAACGAGGTACCTAAACAACTTAACCTGAGTAGTAATGGGATAACTAATGATAGTGGCACCGGTGGGCAATATCTGCTATTTGGTTCTTCATGCTCACTTGTGTCCCGTAGGACCCCGAGTACTTGATTCCTGTTCCTTGACTATTCGCACTATCCACATCCGGGAGGCCTTATGGACCCCCCTGAGCCAGAGCTTGATTCATTCTTATTTCTTGGGGCCACAAAGTAGTTTGGGGCTTTATTACTATCCTGTACTTATGCCATGCTTTACTGCTTTATTTAAGATTGTGCGAGGAGCACCTGTACTGTTTTGGATGCGGAGTGTTTTCGCGGTATCGACAAGCCCAGTCACACTTTCGGGTTCCCAGTCGTTTACAGCCATTGACGCAAACCTTGGGTCCGTCTCGGAGCCGGCCAACTTCGTTGCGGGTAGCCTAATGGGGTGGCCCCCTGAAACATTTCTGAATCCTGTGATCGCTTTGTCGTGAATGCCTCGTTGGGTTTTGATTTGGTTTTTCCGAGGTTGATCGAGTGTGTGTTGCTATTTGTGCACCCCTGCAGGGTAAATCTTTCTGAAAGCCGTGTCCGCGGTTATGGACGACTTGGAGCACAGTTTCTCGATCATAGACAAGTATAACTAAAGTACCGTTTTTTTTAAATTGACTAAGTACCTGACTAGTAAATAGTGCAACACTCATGGAATGGATAATAAAACTGCCAACGGATGGGGCTGTTCGTCCACTTCCTCGTTGGTAAGCGAGGAGGAGGATGGATCTGTTAATATTACTGTTATAACTGTTGTTATTAATTCACGGACATCCGTCTATCTTTGGTTAGGCGGATGGTTAGCGAGTATCCCTAGAATTGTTAGGTATTATCTTTTGCTGCAATTGCGTCACCCTAGGTTGTGTCCCCTTTAGAGGCATAAAGACTTGCTGAGTACCCCTAGGGTCTCACACGATAAATTGTTTGATTCAGATGAACAGGTATACTCGCAAGATGGATACTGGGTGGAGGAGACGGACGATGTTGGCAACGATCACTCGGTGTAGAGATTCCGGGAACGGGGATCCGTGAGATCTGTGGGCAGGATGTGTTTATTTATGGGGCATCTTATGCCGATTTGCTTCTTATCCGTACTCGGATCTTGTTTTCCGCTTCCGCCTGATACTCTGATGTTTGATGTATGAGGAGATATCCTAAACTATTATATCTATCTAGGATATTTGGATCTTGCCGTATGGCGTTGCAATATTTCTATTTCTTTTAGATGGAATGGCTCTGAGGACTGTTGTATGGTGGCTTGCATACATACTCATTTGTGTATGTAGTTGATCCTTCGCTGCAGATTCGCGCTCGTTCTTGTCCCGATGTTTTGGAAATGGTTAGGACGGCGAAGGTCTACTGTGAGTGGCATTTGGCCCCAATTGCACTATTTTAACCATTTTCGCTCATCCAGGCTTGTAACTAAGAGCGTAATTCACCGAGGTAGTTACAATTGGTATCAGAGCCATCCCGCCCTTCAGGGTCTCAGCCAAATGGTCGTTGTCAGTCTAGCAAATATTTTGGTAGCTATGTATACTAGGGAAAAACAAAACGCGAGAGTAGGACTGCTTCCACTTTTCTTCTTACCCAACCACCCACCCTTTTCTGGTAAGGAAGTGTAACGTTTTCAATCCTCTTCTTAAAATTCAAACTAGGATTCACGTGTTCTGGGTTTCCGTAGTACCATAGAAAGTGTGTGTGTGTGTGTGTGTGTGTGTGTGTGTGTAATTCCTTGTCTATCTGTTGCATCCAATTTGTTATCACAATCTGCCTTTGGTTATCAACTGTTGGTACATTCCATACTGACAGGCTTTTGAAAACCAGCGCGATCTATCTGACTCCTTGTTAACCGGTGCCATCTTCTTAAGGGTGTTCTTCCTTCCAGCATGCTTTCACAGAATGTGGAGTTGCTAATCTCTACCTGATAAGTGATTTTGCGCATCTATTGGTATTTTAATGCCGAAAATGCGGAAAAAATTTCTTTGATACATCTGTGCTTCCACACTCCTTTTCAGTCGTGTGTGAAACATTATCTATCTCCCTTTTATCAGCATGTCCATGCTAACTCATTCTTTTGTCACCGGCGCTTAATCCTAGAGTTTCATTTCATCTCCAATTCTCTTGGGCTAATTACATAACATGTGTCGATCCGATGCTGGTGATTGTAATTTGGTTCTCGGCATAGCTATATGACACTTATCATGAGTGGAATATGGAAAATGCAATCACCACTATCCTCCAAATGGTGACGGTTATCTCCTGTGATTTTGAGTACACCGTGATCATATCTATGCATATTCAAGCATCTTTGGCAATCCGGAGTTTCCCAAAGCACTACGGCGGTCTATCATCTGTCCATCATCCGCACATCTTTTGAACCCCATATCGCAAAATTCTCTTTGAGAGGGAATTGCATCTTTTCGTCTCTGATAGCTTTGCTTAAGGTATGAGCTATCATCGGTTCTTATCCAAGATCTCTTTATCTTTGTAACCGGTGATCCGATCGACAATGTGAACCAGGTGGCATTTCCTGTTCTCTTCCGAAGGACCAGATAACCTATTCTGCCAGCGCATCTTCTTCAACAGGAATCCTTACTCGTAACGTTGATCTTTCAAAGAGCGTTGAGCTCAGAAAGTGTTTCGAGCATTTGTTCGTTTCTCCCGCCTCTTGAACTTGATATTCTGGGAATATCCTGTTAATCCATGGTGGTATATGTTGATAATATGCTTGCCTATTCGATATCAATGGAAGGACATGGAAGATCATCTGTGTCTCTTTCTCTCAAGCTTCGTGAGCACTGCCGTGTGTAAAGTTCCCAAAGTGGAAATTCTGGTTTCTTGAAGTCACCTATCTCGACCACGTCCTTCTGCTAAATACATTACTTCAACTCTGGAATCAGCAAGTCCATTGTTAATTCCATCCTCCATCTTCAACCAATCTGGAGTTTTTCCTTGTTGGCGAGTTATCATCGTTGTTCCGCCGAAGTTTTCCTCAAGACTGCTAAATCTTTCTCA
Source organism: Avena insularis (assembly GCA_023614405.1). Taxonomy (NCBI): domain Eukaryota; kingdom Viridiplantae; phylum Streptophyta; class Magnoliopsida; order Poales; family Poaceae; genus Avena; species Avena insularis. The sequence goes on along the minus strand of CM042694.1, from coordinate 316,467,910 downwards.
ATCATTTCAAGAAGAACATGGAGTTCTTTCACCTCAGTCTCGTCAAGTGATCTTTTGAAACCCTCTCGTTCTATCATCTATGCTCAATCCACCGGAGGCCATGAAGATTTTTCAGATCTTTTGTAATCCTTATGTTAAGTTGGTGCTATCTTTTCTATAGCTGTTGAATCTTGCAGTTGTTCTCCGTAATCTTCCTTCATATCTTTCCGGGGGCTTGGTATTTCCGACATGACAACAACATCATCATCTTTATCTATCTATGAATCCGACGAATCGTTTGCATCTATCCTTGTTTTCTAACGAAGTTCCATGAGTTATTGTCAATACCTTCAGTCTGTTTCGGTAGTTGGGTTGCATGGTTTTCTTATTCATGTGCGGAGTAATGCTTTGAGTGCGGGATGGAGTAGCTACCATACCACTACTATTATCATTCGCTCTTGTACATTGAATTGGTGAATTAATGTGATTTCACTCATTCCACGGAAGTTAGAAGTGGCCTTTATCCCTCGATACTTTTACTTCCGTCTTTGTTTTTCCGGAGTGCTCTCTTGAAGAAAGTAATCAATAATCTCTTGTTGGTGGTCTGTCTATTCTAGATGGAGCAAAATCTTCAATTATCTGGGGGAAACAAACGCAAACTCTTTGCTGTCCTCGTCATTCTACCGATGCTCGGCATCCCCAAACAAGACGAAAGGAAACTATCTCTCTTTGTTTCATCAATTCTTTTTCTGTGGTAAAGCCAATTATGGTTGATGCCATCAGCCGCAAATCTATTGCGTTAGCCTCAAGGCTAAAGAAAGCAATAAGTATATCTACAATAAACTCCAGATCCTCCATATTCTTTGCTTCTCGGGATTCCACCATGATCTGGCTTCACATCCGTCTCTGGAAGTTATATCCGCGCACCTCTATTGCGTGATCCGTTGGGTCTTACCAGCGCAAGAAGAATCTAATCCGACGATGTCTAACTAAATCTTTCTGTTGATATCAAGGGACTCTATTGTTTGAAGGCAATATTGTTTCCGAACTTCATTTCTCAAATCCGAGAGAAGATACGATGCTATTGTCATAGTGGTTCAAAACCTCTCCAATCTAGCTCTTTTTCTTCCGGCGAGATAAAGATTCATCCTCTCTCGTATCAGTAAATCTTTAATCTTAACGGTGTGTCTTTCTTTATCCATGATACATCATATTTTCCTTTTCTTTCACAAGTGGTTCTAGTCTTTTATCTTGTTCTCGAAAAACCGGAGCTATGTTCATCCTACCTTCTTGCCTCACGACAATCCTTCAACTCTTCTAACCCGTTGTTTCTCAAGCAAAAGCATAAGACTACAACAAGTCTAGCAAGTTTTGCAAGGTGTAGTGGTCGCACCATTCCGTTGTTCATCAACTTGGGAACATGAGGGTCACCTTCGTTCCGAACAACCGCCTCTCCTTGTGTTGTTTTCCTTTTCCTAGGAATCTCGGGGCGAGATTCTTGTTTAGTGGGGGAGAGTTGTAGCATCCCAATTGTCTAACAATTGCAATGATACTAGCCTAGTCTATATAAATGCTACTTCCTACATATAATTGTTGCATCATAATTATATCATGCTCATGTCATCATGCCACCTTGCATTTGAGCATCATATAAATAACCCTTCTTCTTTTGGTTCTTATCTCATATGCATTATTAATTGTATTTGCCTCTTGATATATTGTATTTGTTTCTTGATAAATGATTGATGCCCAAGTTGAGTTGGGGGCATATCTTTTATTCAACTCCATCACTTTTCCTTGTCACCACCTTATACTTCCACCATCCCAATAACCCATGAGCTTGTAAGTCTTTTTCTTTTGATATTTATTCTAGCTCATGTGGGTGGGGTGGATCTAATTCTGTAAATTCTTTTGCTTGGCTTTTATCCCACTTCTTGGGAATGCATAAGAATAATGCCATATCATCATTATTGTTTTCACAAGGATAATACATGGCATTTATTATCTTGCATGGGCCATGCAACCTTCACCATCTTTTGTCCTCCTTTGGTTTTATTTGTTTTTGAGTGGATCATCTTCTCATCTCTCTATTTCTCTCAATCCTTTCTACCTTGCTTTGTTTCTTGCCTTGTGCCATCAAACCTCATCCACCTCTCTTGTGTAGTGCCATGCATGATCTTGCAAGACCATCCCCATGACCATCTCCTACCCTTCATGCTTGCTCATGCTCATGTGGATTACACCTATCTCCCTCTCTCTCTCACCCTCTCCTCTCACCATGCTGAGGTGTCCCCTCTCCCTACCATGCTGGCCCCACCTGGCCACCCTTCCTCCCTAGTCCCACCTCAGCTCACCACCAACCCCAGCCCTAACCTACCCCAGGCCGAAGCCCTACCCCTAACCAAAAACCTAACCCGAGGCTACCCTACCCTAACCCGAGCTACCCCTCCCCTTTCTCTTCTTCTACCATCTTTGGCCCCAGCTGCTGCTCCCCACCGTCCCCACCTGGGCCACCTGCAGCCCCTCTCCACGCCCTAGCTACCCCAGCTAGAGCCAGCACGTGAGGAGGATGAAAAGAAGGTGGCACCCGAGCCACCTTTATCTACCCCTGCCACGGGTGCTCCTCCTCCCTCTCCCTCCTTTTTCCTCCTTCCCCACGGCTCTCCTGCGTCGCCAGATCTGCCCCGAGCCAGCCCTCCTCTCCTCCTTCTTCCTCTGCGTCGCCAAGACCTGCCGCCGTTCGCCGCTAGCACCGCGTCGTCCCCGTCGTTCCAGCCGGCGAGCACGTCGTGGAGGTGGCCGGGGTGACCGAGGCGTCCTCACTGCTTCACCCTGGACACGCCGACGCGAAGGAGGAGCCCCAGAACCGCTGTACCGCCGCCACCGACGCCAAACCCTAGAACGCCGTCGTGAGCCTCGACGATCCTCTGCGCTGCCCGATCCAACTCCACCGTTACCCTGCGGTGAGCCTCTCTCCCCCTGCAGTTTCCGCCTGCTAGCCCCGCCGTTCGTTCGCCGAACGGCCACTGCGTCGCTGCCGTTTTCTGCAAGCTTTCCGCCCCGGGCCACACCCTATCTAGCCCGCGCTAACCGCCCTGTCAACGCCCCTTGATCCGGCTGCTGGTCAGCCTCACAGACGCCTGACCTGGTTCGATCCCCACAAGGCTGCGCTCTGCTGGGCGGACACCGATCGGTCGTCAGTAACGCAGAGAAGAGGAACGATGGCGCGACCCTTTGCTCTTAACCCCTGCGTTTTGCCGGCTCAACTCAAGGCCTCCTAGAGGCCCCACCTCGGTCACCCCGGCTTTTTACGAATAGGTACTGGGTTTCACAGCCTCAGCCCACGGTCCCTGGATCCACCACGCGTGTCGCGGCTGGTCAAGGCCATGGACCCTCAACCCCACCGGCCCCACCTGTCAGCCGCATGGGCTAGCTCAGCTCGCGGTGAGAAAGGTTTCTCCGCGTCGTTTTTTTTTGCCAGGTCATCCCGGGCCCATCTGTCTGTGTCTGTGGCTAGATCTGGGTGAGTACAAATGGTTTTCTGTTTTGCTGTTTAATTTAAACTTTTTCAAAATTGTTTAAAATTCAAACTTGAATCTGTTTTAAATATCTTTTAAAATATAATTCCAAATAATACTTGTAATATATGTTTTGAAATTAGAAAAATGTGAGGATTTCATGTATGCCCTTCAAAATAATGTCTGAACACTTTAATTTTCGAGTTGATTAAAATTACAATAAAATGCCCTTTTTCTTAATTAATTAATAACTTTTGTTTTATAACTCCGATTTTGACAAATGATATGTCTAAAATGATCAGCTCGACGAGACCTATCTGTTTATGCATTCCATGTTCTGAATTGCAGCATGCATCATATAAATATAAAGTATACAGCAACTTATTTGAGGATAAAAGGTGACTAAAACTCCGTAAAATGCTTTATTCTTGTATTCCACACCGCACCCATGCCATGCTACCTTATTGCCATGCAAATTGTGCATCATTCATCATGGCATGATTGTTTGCTTGTCACATTTTAATTCATATGCTTGTGCACTCTATTTATGTTGGCCCTTGTTTGTTTGGTTCTTCTTCGAATAGGCGCTGAGCAGGGGATATATCAAGAAACCCAGGAGCACTACCTGCATCCGCCCTCGCTTCAACTGAGCTGGAAAGCACTACCACATGCTTGCATACATATAGTACCTATTGCCTCTCTCTTGTTCTTGCATCATTGAGTCGCGATTGTATTAAAATGAATCCCAAGTACTGCATAGCCTTTACTTTTAAACCCCACTGAAGCTTGTCCTCCATCCCATGAGCCATTACTACAGGAGTTGTTTGAGCCATGCGGGTCGTAGAACAACATGTGTAGGGTATGTGAGTGTCTGATGGATAACGAGGTACCTAAACAACTTAACCTGAGTAGTAATGGGATAACTAAAGACAGTGGCACCGGTGAGCAATATCTGCTATTTGGTTCTTCATGCTCACTTGTGTCCCGTAGGACCCCGAGTACTTGATTCCTGTTCCTTGACTATTCGCACTATCCACATCCGGGAGGCCTTATGGACCCCCCTGAGCCAGAGCTTGATTCATTCTTATTTCTTGGGGCCACAAAGTAGTTTGGGGCTTTATTACTATCCTGTACTTATGCCATGCTTTACTGCTTTATTTAAGATTGTGCGAGGAGCACCTGTACTATTTTGGATGCGGAGTGTTTTCGCGGTATCGACAAGCCCAGTCACACTTTCGGGTTCCCAGTCGTTTATGGCCATTGACGCAAACCTTGTGACCGTCTCGGAGCCGGCCAACTTCGTTGCGGGTAGCCTAATGGGGTGGCCCCCTGAAACATTTCTGAATCTTGTGATCGCTTTGTCGTGAATGCCTCGTTGGGTTTTGATTTGGTTTTTCCGAGGTTGATCGAGTGTGTGTTGCTATTTGTGCACCCCTGCAGGGTAAATCTTTTTGAAAGCCGTGTCCGCGGTTATGGACGACTTGGAGCACAGTTTCTCGATCATAGACAAGTATAACTAAAGTACCGTTTTTTTTTAAATTGACTAAGTACCTGACTAGTAAATAGTGCAACACTCATGGAATGGATAATAAAACTGCCAACGGATGGGGTTGTTCGTCCGCTTCCTCGTTGGTGTTTAGGAGGAGGATGGATCTGTTAATATTGTTATAACTGTTGTTATTAATTCACGGACATCCGTCTATCTTTGGTTAGGCGGATGGTTAGCGAGTATCCCTAGAATTGTTAGGTATTATCTTTTGCTGCAATTGCGTCACCCCAGGTTGTGTCCCCTTTAGAGGCATAAAGACTTGCTGAGTACCCCTAGGGTCTCACACGATAAATTGTTTGATTCAGATGAACAGTATACTCGCAAGATGATACTGGGTGGAGGAGACGACGATGTTGGCAACGATCACCGTGTAGAGATTTCGAACGGGGATCCGTGAGATCTGTATGCGGATGTGTTTATTTATGGGGCATCTTATGCCGATTTGCTTCTTATCCGTACTCAGATCTTGTTTTCCGCTCACCGATACTCGATGTTTGATGTATGAGGAGATATCCTAAACTATTATATCTATCTAGGATATTTGGATCTTGCCGTATGGCGTAATATTTCTATTTCTTTTAGATGGAATGGCTCGAGGACTGTTGTATGGTGGCTTGCATACATACTCATTTGTGTATGTAGTTGATCCCTTCGCCGCCGACACGCCGTTCTTGTCCCGATGTTTTGGAAATGGTTAGGACGGCCGAAAGGTCTACCTGTGAGTGGCATTTGGCCCCACCGTACTATTTTAACCATTTCCGCTCATCCAGGCTTGTAACTAAGAGCGTAATTCACCGAGGTAGTTACAAGAAGGCCGGCAAGGCAAACAAAGGTATATGTGATATACATGTTATTGATGTGTACTTGACTAGTACTCGCAGTAGCACCTGAGTATTTGATACGGGATCGGTTGCTAATATATATAACTCGGTTCAGGGGCTGCGGAACAAGCGATAACTAGCAAGGGATGAGGTCACAATGCGGGTCGGCAATGGATCAAGAGTTGATGTGATCGCCGTCGGAACGCTACCTCTCCATATGCCATCGGGATTAGTTATAAACCTGAATAATTGTTATTTGGTGCCTGCACTGAGTATGAACATTGTATCCGGATTGTGTTTGATGCAAAGTGGTTATTCGTTTAAATCTGAAAGCAATGGTTGTTCGATTTATATGAATAATATCTTTTATGGTCATGCACCTATGTTGAATGGTTTATTTCTGTTGGATCTCGATAGTAGTATTACGCATATTCATAATGTTGATGCTAAAAGGATTAAACTTGATAATGATATATCTACATATATGTGGCACCGCTCAGGTCATATTGGCGTTAAACGCATGAAGAAACTCCATTCTGATGGACTTTTGGAATCACTTGATTTTGAATCATTTGATACATGTGAGCCATGCCTTATGGGCAAGATGACTAGAACGCCGTTTTCCGGTTGAATGGAACGGGCGACAGATTTATTGGAAATCATACATACTAATGTGTGTGGACCAATGAGTGTGTCGGCGCGAGGTGGATATCGTTATTTTGTTACTTTCACGGATGATTTGAGTAGATATGGGTATATCTATTTGATGAAACATAAGTCTGAAACCTTTGAAAGGTTCAAAGAATTTCAGAATGAAGTGGAAAATCATCATAACAGAAAGATCAAATTTCTACGGTCCGACCGTGGAGGAGAGTATCTTAGTTACGAGTTTAGCACACATATGAAAGACTGTGGAATAGTTTCACAACTCACGCCTGCCGGAACACCACAACGTAATGGTGTGTCAGAACATTGTAATCGTACTTTATTGGATATTGTTCGATCTATGATGTCTCTGACTAACTTACCACTGTCATTTTGGGGTTATGCACTAGAAACAGCTGCATTCACTTTAAATCGGGCACCATCTAAATCCGTTGTAAAGACACCGTATGAATTATGGTTTGGAAACAAACCTAAGATGTCATTTCTTAAAGTTTGGGGATGCGATGTTTATGTGAAGAAACTTCAACCGGATAAACTCGAACCCAAAGTGGAAAAATGCGTCTTCATAGGATACCCTAAGGAAACGATTGGGTATACCTTCTATCACAGATCCGAGGGCAAGGTCTTTGTTGCCAAGAATGGATCCTTTCTTGAGAAGGAGTTTCTCACGAAAGGTGTGAGTAGTCGGAAGGTAGAACTCGAAGAGGTTATTGAACCTTCTCTTCATGAAATGGCGAGTAGCGCAGCTCCAGAAGTTGTTTCGGAGTTGACTTCACCTAATGAAGAGAGAGCTAATGATATTGATCATGAAACTCCGAAAGAGGACACTACCAAACCTCGCAGGTCAAGCAGGACACGTGTACCTCCTGAACTGTACGGCAATCCTGTTATGAATTTCATGATTGATGAAATAGATGACCCTGGGACGTATGAAGAAGCGATGATGAGCCCTGATTCCAACAAATGGCTAGAAGCCATGAAATCTGAGATGGAATCCATGTACGAAAACCAGGTTTGGACCTTGGTGGACTTACCTCACGATCGAAAGGCCGTTGAGAATAAATGGATTTTCAAAAGAAAACTCGATGATGGTAATGTAACCATCTATAAGGCTCGACTTGTCGCAAAGGGGTTTCGACAAATTCAAGGAGTTGACTACGATGAGACATTCTCTCCCGTAGGGATGCTTAAGTCGGTTAGGATTATGTTAGCAATTGCTGCATATTTTGATTATGAAATATGGCAGATGGATGTCAAAACTGCGTTCCTCAATGGTAATATTGAAGAAGAGTTGTATATGATACAACCTAAGGGTTTTGTCGATCCTAAGGATGCTGATAAGGTGTGCAAACTTCAGCGATCCATCTATGGACTAAAGCAAGCATCCCGGAGTTGGAATCTCTGCTTTGATGAGGTGATCAAAGAGTTTGGATTTGTCCAAACTTATGGAGAGGCTTGTATTTACAAGAAAGTGAGTGGGAGCAATGTGGCATTTCTGATATTATATGTGGATGACATATTATTGATTGGAAATGATATAGATCTTTTAAACAATGTTAAAAGTTATCTAAACAACAAATTTTTGATGAAGGACCTTGGTGAAGCTTCATATATATTAGGCATTAAAATCTATAGAGATAGATCAAGACGCCTAATTGGGCTATCGCAGAGTACATACCTTGATAAGATATTAAAGAAGTTTAATATGGACGGAAGTAAGGAGGGGTACTTACCTATGTTGCAAGGCAAGACATTGAGTAAGACTCAAAGTCCGGCTACGGCGGAAGAAAGAGAGATAATGGATAAAATCCCCTATGCCTCAGCCATAGGCTCTATAATGTATGCCATGCTATGTACAAGACCGGATGTGGCACATGCTATTAGTTTGATTAGTAGGTACCAGTCTGATCCAGGTTCGGAACACTGGATAGCGGTCAAGAATATCCTTAAGTACTTGAGAAAAACTAAGGATATGTTTCTTGTATATGGAGGTGAAGAAGAGCTAGTCGCTAAGTGTTATGTCGATGCTAGCTTTGACACTGATCCGGATGACTCTAAGTCTCAATCCGGATACGTATTTCTCTTGAATGGAGCAGCAGTTAGTTGGAGGAGCTCCAAACAACCTATGGTGGCTGGATCAACGATGGAGGCGGAATATGTTGCTGCTTCAGAAGCAGCGCAGGAAGCGGTTTGGATGAAGGAGTTCATAACGAAACTAGGTGTGGTTCCTAGTGCATTGGACCCAATGGTGATCTATTGTGAAAATAATGGAGCCATAGCCAACACCAAGGAACCAAGGTCTCACAAGAATTCCAAGCATATTAAGCGCCGGTTTCACTCCATCCGCGAGCATGTCAAGGATGGAGATATAAAGATTTGTAAAGTGCACACGGACTTGAATGTAGCAGATCCGTTGACTAAAGTACTCCCTAGGGAAAAACATGATCAACACCAGAACTCCATGGGTGTTAGATTTATCACTATATAAACTAGATTATTGTCTGTAGTGCAAGTGGGAGACTCAAGGAAATATGCCCTGAGAGGCAATAATAAAGTTGTTATTATGTATTCCTTGTATATCATAGATGTTTATTTTGCATGCTATAATTGTATTGATAGGAAACATCAATACATGTGTGTTTAATAAACAAAAAGGGTTCCTAGTTATGCCTCTCTTATAGACTAGCTTGTTGATTAACAAGATGATCAAGGTTTCCTGATCATGGACATTGGATGTTGTTAATAACAAGGTCACAACATTTATGAAATGATGTGATGAACATTCATCCGAAGTATAGCATTACGATCAAGTCATTATGTTTATATTTCTATAACATCATACGAAGTAATCTTTATCCTTAGACCATGAGATCATGTTAATTGCTAACACCGGAAGAGTATCTTGATAACATCAAACGTCACACGAACAGGTGACTATAAAGATGGGTTCATTACTACGAAGGTGTTATGTTGAGGCTCATGGATCAAGAGTGGAATTTGTCAATCCGATGATAATAGATATACTCTGGGCCCTCTCGGTGATATCACATTAGGATAGCTTGCAAGCAAGTGATGTGATCACTAGAATGTTATATCACGGGAACGAGAAAAGAGTGCATGTCGGTAACGAGATCAAACTAGGTATGAAGATACCGATGATCGAATCTCGGACATGTAATATATCGAGAGACAAAGGGATTTAGTTACAAGCATTAAAGGTTCTCACGATCACATGAGTCATCGTTGAATGTGTAGGAGTCAAGGATCTCCGTGTCCTTGCTGATTATTGATCGGAGAAGGGTCTCGATCATGTACGCATTATTCACGAACTGTAGGGTGGCACACTTAAGAGTTACGGACACCATTTTGGAGCACATATGTTTCAGACGAAAGAATTGCAAAGCGAGGAATTGTTTCAATAGAATCCGGAAATTGTTTCGTGAAATTGCAGTATGGTTACGCATGTGATATTGAAATATTGCAAGGGGCTATATGTGAATGTTTGTTAATTAAAGTAATTAACAAAATTCTGAATAAATTTAATAAAAAGAGTTTTATTAAATGAGAGAGCATTAAATTTGGAGAAATTTAATGCATTTAAAGTGGAGACTTTAAAAGGGAATGTGAAGAGGCATTTTAATGTGGAGGGGTTACCACCACATGAATGGGGAGGTGAGGGGTCACCCCCCCATGCGCCGGCCATGGAGAGAGGGGTCACCCCCCTCCTCCTATAAAAGGCCACCCATTCCCTCCTTCATCCTCACACCTCCTTGTGAAGGATCTCTCTCCCCCTCTAGAATTATTCCCCCATGGTCTCGGATTAGCGAGATACATGTTCCAGTGGCATTTAAATGCGGAAGGAGTGGCTGCTTCCGCTGGATCGCTGGAGCGAGGAGGTGGAGGTTGTCCGGTGGCTTGAACGTGTGTGCGAGTGCGGATGCGCTGCTGAGTTGCGGCGCTCGGACTTCCTCACGATCTTGAGATCGGTAAGTGTACGACTACATCAACCACGAGTTCCTACTCGTTAACAAAGCTCGTTGTCTTCAAGGGTAAGTTCTCCATGGATGTATGTCCACCCGTTGCTCTGTATCTAGTAGATAGATCTTGGCATATAGTTCTCATCGTAGGAAATTTTTTGTTTTCTATGCTGCGGACCCAACAGTTTTTGCCCTAGAGCAATTAACTGGTCCCGATCCGTCGAGTGCACCAAGCATGTTTACCATCATCCCTATGAACTACTATAAATTCAACTGACCCGATGAACTTCCGGGTGAAGTGCTTCGCACTCGACACAATTGTCGACTCCGATATCCTAATGCAAAGATCAAGACTTGTGAGTCTCCATCCGAATCTATGATTCACATGGACACTCGGGGGCTACTGACATGGGTATGCCCAATAGGCACCCAACTACAGCGTACCTGGTGCGGCTCGACGGAAGGCCCACTTGACGAATTGCCAAGGTCCACGACGCCTATGACGGTCCGAGTGGTATGAAGCTCATATGGACACGGACTCCCAAAGGCACAAGACAAGGAAACCTATAGACTAGAGTTCGAATCTAACTTGTAACCAACTCGTATTGGTACCTGAGACATAGCCTCCCCATATATAAAGGCTAGGAGGGTCCAACGAGAAGGCAATCTCTCAATCGCGACTCCCCCAATAGATAGATCTACGATCTCCCACAATACCCCAATAGACAATAGATCTAGACATACGCCAGATCCAATCTGTGCATACACCGCCATCGGCGACATTGTAATCCTTCGGATCATCAATCAAGAGGAGACAAGCAGAAGTAGGGTCCTCTACTAGGCCTGAACCTGGGTAAACCTTGCGTCCCTGTGTGCTTGTTTGCTAGCCGATCGAGACTTCCAGTGCCTCCCTCCTTCTCAAAAACTCAAGTCCATAACAATGGGCATTGATGAGTTAAACCCTCGTCAGGGCCCATCATCGATTCTTCGGATGAATCCTAGTCACTTTATGGAGTCGCTGCCCATCATCACTTCTTTCTTATTAAGTAAATATACACATATATTCACTAAAATTTCTGGAGAAAAATATGAAGTTGAAAGATCCATCGCACATGGCTACACATAATGGACTATATACATCAACATGCACAATGTCCAATAAGTTAGTCATCCATTCCTCTCTGGCCTATGAACGGAGTTTCAATTATCTCCAGGAAAGTCTCACAAGCATCAATTGATCAAAACCAAAGACTCCAAAAAATCCATTAACATGGAGTTTCTTCATGTTTGTATTCCAAATATAAGTTAAACGACGATGTCACTCATAAGTGATCTTTCAGTCATTTGTGTTGCGACATTTTAGCGTTAGTTTTTATCGACATGATTTCTCCAACTAGACTTGTACAAGTCCATCCATTTTATATGGAATATGGTAATTATTTGGACAAGAATTTTTCTCATAATACCATAATAAAAACAATTATTAAAAACAAATCTTGAAGGTTACGTTTGATGTCAACGAAAAACACAACAACACTTTATTTGTTTTCAATGAACATCATCACATATTCTCTTGCTAGTTAATTAGGCCATTGCAGTTCATGAATTTTGTTGTTCTGTATGACACTTCACACCAGCAAATTCGGTATCCAATACTAAAAAATACATTGTTTAATAAGCAAATAATATATCTATAACATGTATATCATCTATATACCTAAGCTAGACATTTCTAGTCTTTTTCTTTTCTACCAAATATTTTTAGATTCTCTTTCAGCATTTCCTTTCCTTGTTAAAAGAATCTATCAACATCAATAGTGGTGCCATACATATGACATTTAGTCCCAAAGCTTGTTAGTCAAATACTAATATCTTGGACTTGCACTTTTGAAGTAGATCACCATCATCAAATGTTTGGCGTTGTTTGAAAATCAATTCTTTAGTATCTTTTAGTGTAGTAAACATTTTACCTACATCTTTTATTCATCCTTATCATGACAACTTTCATGATCAAGCTACTATAGCTTATAAAGGCGACTCTCGAGCACAATGTTAATTCCCAAAACCTTTTGGGAGATTAGGACGCCTAAGATTTTCAACCTTCAAAAATTATCATACAATATGAGAACATGTATTTTACTAAATTATACTCTATCATATTGCAACCATAAACATTGTTTTAGATATCACAATATCTTCCACACACTTATTCATCTAAATTATACTCTAAATTACCTACATCCTTTATTCATCCTTATCATGACAACTTCCATGATCAAGCTACTACAGCTTATAAAGGTGACTCGCGAGCATAATGTTAGTCCCCAAAACCTTTTGGGAGATTAGGACGCGTAGCATTTCCAAACTTTGAAAATTCTCATACAATATGGGAACATGTATTTTACTAAATTGTACTCTATCATATTTCAACTATAAACATTGTTTTAGATATCACAGTATCTTCCACACACGATGGTTTCTAAAACAATTCTTTTAGCCCCCAGATAACCTTGATACTAAAACAACTTTTGAATATCAAGAATCATGGAGGCAAGCATGATACTTAGATACTAACACTGGAATTGTTAGTCTTGATTTAGTACTACTTATTAAACTTCATAGAGTAAATAGAGTTTGATGAAAGTTTGCAGTAGGACTTCTAAAATTTAGATAGACACTCAAAACAATATGATACCAGTTCATAAAGTAAATATCCAGAATTCTATAGTTATATTATCTCAATTATAACTAAGGATAAGGTAGTAAACGAATGCCAACGAATACAACAAACTATGAAAAGTTAGTTTGATTTAGTTTATGATAAATTGAGTTCAACTTTAATAATATTACTACATGAACTCCCACTCAAAACCAACACCCCTCGAGTCGTTTTGGTGATTACATGAACCAGATGACCGATCATCATGTGAATTGGTGCAGCTTCAAAGCCAAGCATCAATATGGGCATCATATCAACTATATGACTCATGCTTTACCTTTTGGTTCATGTTCTGAGGCCATGTATATACATGCTAGGCTCGCCAAGTAATAATCTTACTACTCGCGTGTGTAAAACTGTCTTACACCCGTTGTATGAGAACGTAGAGTCTATCAGACCCGATCATCACGTGGTGTCTCGAAACGACGAACTTTCTTAATGGTTCATACTAAAGGAAGAACACATTTTTATCTTGATATTTAAACGAGGGATCATCTTATAATGCTACTAAAGTGCCATACAAGCAAAATAAGATGCAAACAAACATCATATGAAAAAAAGTGATATGATATAGTTCTTGCACTTGATCACTATTATATCTTGTGCATCATGTTATGATCATTATCATTCCATTTGTGTAATACCAAGGTCTAAGGTGTTTACACGTTGGTTTTTTATAATTTCCAAGAGTATCAAAGTATACTTCAAATTATAATATTTCCATATCATAACACCTGCCTAGCTAAAAACAAAACTAGACGCTTTTAATTTATCTTTTGCGTATTTTTATGTGGCTTAGGGCTTTCAGAGAAAGAACTATTCTTACCTACGAATATGGAACCAAAATAATGATAATCAAATTATTAGCAACCTGTTGTAAATCAGATATTGACTATAGTAAGAGAGATAGACACCTGCAAGCCACTTATGAAAAACAAGTTGCATGTCAAGCGTGTAATGGTCTCATATGCGAGGACATGTAAAGTTAGTCCGGCACACTTTATCCCACTATGCCACCAATATCCAAAATACATAAAGGATGCAATAACATGATCATCAGCGCCCACATATTCATATGTGTTCTACCTGTGCAAAGCATCTACGCATAGATCATGCTCTAATACCACTATTGGCTGCGCAACATAGAAAACAATTTTTTCGTATGATAAGAACAACTAAGCACCAAGATCTATCTATCTAGATACAATCAATGGGTAGATATACATCCATAGAGATGTTATGTCGAAGAACGAAAAGCTTTATTAACAAAATCTGATTTTGTGGATGATGTAGTCGTACACTTGCCAATCTCAAGATCGAGTCGAAGTCTAGCACTGCAAAGTAGCAGCGCATCCATGATCACACACACGTCCAACACCCCGACCACCTCCAATCCTCACTCCAGAGAAGTGTGAGCAGTAGATCCTTCTAGAGAAACCACCAAGAACATGTAGTTCGCTAATTCGAAGCCATGGGGAATTTACAAGAGGGGGAGAGAGATCCTTCACGAGGAGGTGTGAGAGTGGAGGAGGAGGTGAGCTCCTTTTATAGGGGGAGGGGCAGCCCCAAGGCCATGGCCGGTGACCAAGGTGGTGTCCTCACCTCTCCTTCATTCATGTGGGTGGATGCTCCACTCACATCAATTTCACTCCACTCACATGCATTAATTTTCCACCAAAATTAATGCCATCTCTCATTTAATAAAACTATTTTACTTATTTTATTCAGAATTTTGTTAATTACTTTAATTAACAAATATCTGCATAAAACCCCTTAGAATACTTCGATATTACATCTGAAACCATTTTCACCATTTTGACCCGAAATAATTCCGGTGTCCATCAAAATAATCTCAGCGCTGTCAAATCCTTTCTCTAGTATTATATCTACTCTGTTTGGTGTTGGTATACCTTAAGTGTGTCACCCTACGATTCACGAATAATGCAGACATGATCGGTTCTCCTCTCCAATCAATAATCAGTAGCGGGACCTAGAGATCCGTACTGACTCCCACAAATTCAGCGATGACTCTAGTGATCGTGAGAATATTTAACATCATAACTAAATTCATTTGTATCACGATATATACATGTCCGAGATTCGATCATTGGCATCCCAGATACCTTATTTGATCTCGTTATTGACAAGTACTCTTTTCTCGTTCCTGTGATATAACATTCATAGTGATCTTATCACTTGCTTGCAAGCTATGTCAATGTGATATCACCAATAGGGCCCTAAGTATATATCTCCGTCATCGGGATGGACAAATCCCACTCTTGATCCATGATCCTCTACATAACACTTTTGGAGTATCTGAACCCACCTTTATTGTCACCCTGTTACAGTGTGACATTTGATGTTATCAAGTTACTATTTCGGTGTTAGTGAATAACATGATCTCATGGTCTTAGGAATCTTCACATGATGTTATAGCAACATAAGCACAATGATTTTGGTCGTATTACTATACTTTGCGTGATTGTTCATCACATCATTCCACCAATGTTGTTACTTCGTTATTAACAACATCCAATGTCTATGATCAGGAAACCTTGATCATCTTCTTAATGAATGAGCTAGTTTATATGAGAGGCATAACTAGGAACTCTTTATTTGTTTATTAAACACACATGTATTAAAGTTTCCAATTAACACAATTATAGCATGATAAATAAACTTCTATCATACATGAAATAAGATAATAACCACTTTATTATTGCCTCTCAGGCCTATTCCCTTCATTAACAATGCATGATTTTGATGCTAAGAGGTAGTTCTCATTTTTCTAATTATTTTGATATATTATACACCTTTTTCTAATTTATAGAAAATTAGATATTGAATTTACCATATCAAAACACTTTTCTGAAAATAAAAGAAACTGGGAAAACTATTAACACCGAGGGTACCCCTAGACAATGAGGCCGACAAAAGGGCCCTAGTGACACCTCAGCCTCCATGCGGACTGAGAGGAACCTAGGCGGTTGACCATGCTGATTGTGCCTCGATGACGTCATGATGACTTCAACACAACATCATCAATGGAATCCTCCTAGTTGAGCATGGATTTGACGCAGGCAAGCATGCTTGGACACAAGGGCGAGGAAGTTTGACGTGGGGCTTCATGGTAGACCATATAGGAGCAGAGCCGCTAGGTATGGGTCACCAAAGATAGCCAACGGTGATCTTGCACATCGACGGATGGTAGCTTGCGTCGGTAGAGCGAACCAGTACATGGGGGAAGCAGGAGAGGTTCCATGTGGACCAGGATCTCACCATGAGGCGGTTGGTGGGGGCAGTGATGATCAGTCAATGTATTGAAACCACTGAGGTTTTTGAAATATTTAACTGCTTGTTAATAATTTACATGTAGAAAATTTGACCTTGTTTTGAAAACAATCAAACAAAAATAATACTAATAATAAAATAATTCGCACAACAATCTCCTACATGTACTACTTTTCATGAAGATAAACATGAGTTTTCACAACTTTTTGGAAACAAACATGAGTGTTAACATTCTTGGATTATAAGCTGAACGACCAAGCTCATGGCCATATCTACATCATACATTATGCCGGTGTTCCCATATCCAATATTTTTCATAAAGACACATTTGGACACATTTTGAGAACAAGTTGAAGATAATAATAAAAAGAGGTGTGCATGCGTCCTTCTGCGTGTATTACTCGCCATGAAAAATGATAAATATGAGTTTTGACAACTTTTGAATATTTTTGGGTTTCAAGCCAGACGACCAAGGTCACGGCCATATCCACATCATAGTTTATGCTAATGTTTCCCATATTTGGTACTGTAGGTGGGTGAATATTGCCATGGTAAATAATGTCGCCACTAGAAGTTTATCTATGTTAAAAAACTAGCTACAGAGGAGACTATGAGGAGCACAATGCTCGAGATCAATGAAGAGGAGGAATTGAAGGCGGTGCAATGACATAGCAAAGCTGCGATGGGTTCCTAACATGAGGTATAGGGTACTGTAATGTAGTAGCAAATTTCAGGACCTACAGTATATGCACGCCTGGCTATTGATTAGAGTTATTAACTTTATTAATAAGGGACCATGTTTGTGGATAATTAACCGTGAGGTACCAAGTTTGGGGGTGTTTTCTTTTTAGGTCCTGATGAAATTGACAGAAATTCATTCATTGCGTACCTAGGGAATTGATAAACAGAGTTTACACGTATGTGGAAAATCTGAACGAAATTCATCGCGTATTTGAAGAAACTCCTCGAATCAGGCTTTTGCCTTGCTATATTAATATAGCACTCGCATGCACAATACAAGATTTTAGAACCAACGAAACAATCGGTCAACGGTAAAAAACATGTCCAAAAGAGTAGAAATGAAAATAGCATGAGGATGATCAAACACTTCATTCAACCATTAACTTAACAACACGAGTTTACATATATAGGAGTCGCTGCTGAACTACTATAGGTTCGGTGCCCCCATCGCTAGAGGCGGCTCATTAGCCACTAGCATCAACATAAGCTCCGGCACCACCGCTGGCTCCTGACCCATCGGCCCCTACGGATAAGCAGTCGTCACCTCCCGTGCCACAGGTAGCTCCAGGAGGACCCGATGGGTGAAGTTGCCATTGTTGGGGAACTGGTCCCAGTAGTTGGTGAAGATGTTGGTGCTGGTGAACACCACCATCTTGCAGCCGCAATGGAAGGTGTGGCCGTAGAGGAGATGGGCATCCCTGAAGTTGGCGAACCTGACCATCAACGTCCCGGCCAAATTGTTGGAGAGGCAGTACATAGGGTACTTGTAATGGTAGTCGTAGCCATCATCCAGGAAGGCGCACACCAGCGGCCACTGCTTCCTCCGCAGGGAGAAGGCCCAAATGCACATGATATTGTCCTCCTCTACGACGATGTCCATGTCTTCGCGCTCCGGTATGGTGGGCGGCAGCCAAAAGGTGGCCATGGATGCCTAATGGGGCCAGAGATGTTGCTGGAAGTAGGGGATTGGAGATGGTTTGGTGCTTTGGGATTGTGGGGAAGTGGAGAGAATAAATAGGAATGAGGTGATCCAAGATTATGTTGGCAGATTAACCGAACCGAGGGGTCAACCAGTGTCGCTGCTAAAGCCGATGTGTGTGTCAAGTGTCACTGACAAAGAGTAAGGAGAAGTCGATGGGACAGAAAGCTGACTCTTCTCCTAGCACTCGATGGCACAGGGAGTAATTGGGTAGTTAAATAAGGCGTGCTTCTCTAGGGAAGAAGGAAGAGGTTCCACAGGGATCCAAAGTCCAAACAGAGTCGGGCTTGCGTTGCTAGCGATAGGAAATCGGCGAGGACCGTGTATTTAAAATCCAACAGACTAAAACAATTGGGGGTGACATGGCTACACCAGATTTTAGCTTGCAAACATTAAATATATGATAGTGGGGATGAACTTTATAGATATCTCTACTACTATAATGGAGCAGTTATGAATTTGATACATAGCACCAATCCTAACCATTGGGACATTAGATCCAATAGTTCAGAACAGTACCTAGAGCAAACTCCACCATGTTCTAGATGCATCATGTCATACCCATCCCCAAAACAATTTCCATAGCTCTTTAGGTTATATTTTCAATATGTCTAGATAGCTATTATTAATAGACTTAATGTATGCCTCTTTTCTCTAACAAGATTGTTGGTTAATAACACCTTAATGTTTGTTAAATCACATTTCATACAGTATATACGTGTGTGGCATGTGCCTTTTACTAGTACTCCTTACGTTTCAGTATACAAGTCCCACACGTATACCTAGATCATTAATTTAATCAATAAATATAAATTATATACTCCCTCAATATATAAATAGATGTCGGAGGTCTGTAAAAATTAAGATAAATCTATATACTAAATAGTTTCTAGATTCATCCAAATTTTAATAAATTTGAGATATCTATTTTGAGATGGGGGGAGTAGTACAAAAATTGTACAATTAGAAACTTTGGATCTCTATTTTGGTGCCTCTACTTCGTTAGTTGTACTCGGTCTTCCCCAGCCGCTTAACTTTTCCCCACTTTTCCCCTCTCCTACTCGGAAACCCATCAAAGACCTCGAATGACAGCTACTGTTAGGTTGACCATTGGCTGACGTGTGGAGCCACGTGGTGTGGGACCACGTGGAGTCGTTTGGTCAGGAATGCGTTATGCTGATGTAAGGGGCCACGCCATATGGGACTGCGTGGGGCCGGTTTGTTGGGAATGCGTTATGTGGAACGTGGTGTGGGACCATGTGGGGCGCATTTGGTTGTTAAGTGCGCCCTATCACCTAAATTGGAAGTTTTATTTTTTATTATTTTTATGATTGGCCTTTTTAAGAGCGCATTTTCCCCCCTCTTGAAGGGAATATGCCCTGAGAGGCGATAATAAAGTTGTTATTATATGTATTCCAAGTATATGATAGATGTTTATTTTGCATGCTATAATTGTATTAATACAGAAACGGTAATACATGTGTATTTAAAAACAAATAGAAAGTTCCTAGTTATGCCTCTCTTAAACAAGCTCGTTGATTAACAAGATGATCAAAGTTTCCTGATCATGGACATGGATGTCGTTAATAACAAGGTCATAACATTTATTAAATGATGTGATGAACATTCATCTAAAGTATAGCATTACAATCAAATTCATTGTGGTTATATTGCTATAACATCATACGAAGTGATCCTAGTCCTTAGACCATGAGATCATGTTAATAACTAACACCGAAAGAGTATCTTGATAACATCAAACGTCACACCATGAAAGGGTGACTATAAAGGTGGGTTCAGTGCTACAAAGGTGTTATGTAGAGGCTCATAGATCAAGAGTGGGATTTGTCCATCCCGATGACGGATAGATATACTCTGGGCCCTCTCGGTGATATCACATTAAGAATAGCTTGCAAGCAAGTGATGTGATCACTAGAATGTTATATCATGGGAACGAGAAAAGAGTGCATGTTGGTAACGAGATCAAACTAGGTATAAAGATACTGATGGTCGAATCTCGGACATGTAATATATCGCGAGACAAAGGGATTAAGTTACTAGTGTTAAAGGTTCTCACGATCACAGAGGTCATCGTTTAATGTGTGGGAGTTAGTATGGATCTCCAGGTCCCGTTTCTGATTATTGATCTGAGAAGGGTCTCGATCATGTCTACATTATTCGTGAACCATAGGGTTACACACTTAAGGGATAACAACACCATTTTGAGTAAATATGTTTCAGACGAAAGAATTGCAAATCGCTGGAATTATTTCAATGGACACCGGAATTGTTTCGGGTGAAATTGCTAAAATTGGTTCTGCCTGTGATATTGAATTATTGCAGGGGGGGTTTATGTGAATGTTTTTTAATTAAAGTAATTAAAAAAATTCTGAATAAAATTAATAAAAGAGTTCTATTAAATGAGAGTTGCATTAAATTTGGTGAAATTTAATGCATATGAGTGGGTTTTTTAGTGGAGAAAATGGAGGGGCAATTTATATGAGTGGAGCTTCCTCCACATGAATGAGGAAGGGGTGGGGGCACCCCCCATGGTGCGCCGGCCATGGAGAGGGGCTGCCCCCTCTCCTATATAAAGCCCCCTCTCGCTCCTTCTCACTCACACCTCCTCGTGAAGGATCTCTCTCCCCCTCTAGAATTATTCCTCCATGGTCTCGGATTAGCGAGATACATATTCCCAGTTGCATTTTGTCTAGAAGGAGTTGCTGCTTCCGCTCCTTCGCTGGAGCGAGGAGGTGGAGGTTGTTCGGTGGCCTGCACGTGTGTGCGATGACGGATGCACTACTGATTTGCGGCGCTAAGACTTACACACGATCTTGAGATCGGCAAGCGTTCGACTACATTATCCACGAGTTCAATCTCATTATACTTTGTCGGTCTTCGAGGGTAAGTTCTCTATGGATGTATATCCACCCGTTGCTTGTATCTAGTAGATCGATCTGGCGTATAAAAGTTCCCATCATAGGAATTTTTCTGTTTTCTATGCTGCAAACCCAACAGTGGTATTAGAGCCTGATCTATGCATAGATGTTTTGCATGGGTAGTACACATATGAGTATGTGGGCAAGGATGATCATGTTATTTCTTCTTTCATGTATTTTGGATATTGGTGGAAAAGTGTTGGGAATATGCCCTAGAGGCGATCATGTATGATGTTATTCCTGTATTCATAAAGTTATTGTCCATGTATGAACTACTGATGTGTATCATTGAATATGTGATTCGATTGTGGAACTATATATTCATGTTATTCATACTAGTTGTCCTTGGTCGTTGAGGTTGTGCTGGACACACAACTTGGACTAATGTGAAAGTCGGTTGATGACTCGGTTCCACTTGTCATGGGCATGGTGAGGCTATTCCGACTTACACTGATTCGGCTAAAGAGTTTAGCGAATCGGACTGACCCATAGTTGAGATGCAACGAGCATGTTGTCATTTGTAGTTTCACGCAATGTAATCCTTCGACCTGAGGTGATCGCATGATCCGAGTTGTGGATCGCCAGCTTAGGTCTTATCAAACGTTGTTCCGTAAATGGGTAGTTATAAAGGTAGGGTTCGGGTTGGTTGTGAAGCAAGCTGCGTGACGTGGATTACCAAGATGGGATTTCCCCTCCGTAATGGAGAGATATTCTCTAGGCCCTCTCGTGTGATATGATTCGGAAGCATGGCCATGCGTGACTTGGTTAAGTGTTAACCAAGGAGTTGGACTAAGTGTTAGTCTAGTGAATCGTATATCACACAAGGAGAAGAGAGAGTCGAGCTATTAAAAGGATGGCCACAAATCGCCTATAGCTTGACAAGATATATCGTGAGGAAAAGGGACTTGGACGAAAGTCACATTGAGAAAGGTTTATCTTTTGACCTTACAGCGCTTGGGAGTTGGCACGTCTTGCTAGAGGCAGCTACCAACTATCGACTCAGAGTGGTGACTCGTGTCGTGTCCAGGCGTACGTAAACCTACAAGGTCACATACTTAACTGTAAGGAGCCCATGTGGATTAGATCCATGTTGAGATTGGTGTACGGCCTAGATGGGCCTCAAGCATTGAGCCCAGCTAGGAGTGTATATAAGTGGAGTGACAAGGGATTGATCCTGACCTAGCCATCACTTTCTCCACTCCCATTTCGGGCTAGACATGATCTAGCAGTCCTCTACCTGGAGCTCCTTCCTATACGTGTGGATACCAGTAGAGGCGTTGCATGTGCGGCGCTGGAGACAAGAAGGTCCATGGGGATCTGGACGTGCTGTACGGGGATCGTTCGGCATGGAATCAACTGACGTGCTTCATCAATAATCCGCACCTGCGTGTCTAGTGGTAAATCTTGTGGCCTATCACCTGAGCTAGATCTTGGGTGTACCGCGTAGGGTAAAAGTTTTTCTTTATCCCTGCGTAGCCCAACAATGGTATCAGAGCGATAGCTTCTGGTTTTAGGCTTGAGATCGTGCATATGTGATATGCGGTTGGCGTTAGATTGGATCTAATTCCAGTTTTGGTGGTCGATCTATGTGATATATCGGTTTTGTACGAAGTTGATTGGATCAACTGAACTCGGGGAATGGATGATCTGGTTTCCGTGATCTAACTGCTAAGGTCGTGGCACGACATACCCCTACCCGTCGGCATCCTCCATTGGGGTAGACTGTGACACGTAAATCCGGATGCGGTGATCGAAGATCAAAGAGTTTGGTCAAATCGGAGTACATATCTGATTTGGCTAAAATTGTTTTATCCGATGATGAAATCCATGTTCAGAAGGAAGATGAGATCTACGTTTCAGAAAAATCATCGAGCACTGCCTGCACCCGCGAGGGACCACCGACTTTGCCCTGTCGTAGCACCTTAGATGTCGTTGCGAGTTTCACAATGCCGGTAGATATCGTATCTATGCATAACTTGTTTTTGCAGGATGATGTTGTGAATGGTATGGCTTATGTGCATGTGATGTGTGTAATCCATACCAGATCTGCGTATCACGGGTTTTGTCAGCCGGCTGAAGCCTAGGTGTTGTCACTTTGTTGTATAATGACCTGCGTGTCGAATTCTCTATGTAATTTACTTTACTAGCTAGTGTAGCTATTTGGAGAACCCGGATGACATGCAAGTCGATGTACAAGTCGGCTACATGGTGTAAGGCGGCACGTGACAAGAGTTGACACGATTCGAATTACAAGCTTTGTGGAGATGGAGATTGCCATGAAGAAAGACATACCATTTCACATTATAATTGCATTATCTGTGTTATGTTTATGTCTCTGTTTTACCTCTATTAGATAGTTGGTAGAAAGTAATCCCTCAAAGAAGGTCTAGTCGGTTTCCTTGCTAGTGCTGCACCATCACAAGTCGGACATTTTTGGTAGTAGTCTCATAAAATTGGGGTGCTATCAATTCTTTCCGACTAGGTGGGTTCGAGTCGGACTCTTACAGCAGAATCACTCGGTAATCTAGATGGGTCTATCATAATGGTTGTGGGACTCGAGGAAAAGTCGGATGGGAGCCGGGGCATGTGATGCCACCCGTCCAATAGGAGTTGTATGAGATGCGATTGACAAGGAGTTGTCTACCTAGATCACTTGACGACTAGCAGTGATGCTAAATCTCACTAGTCGGCTTGCTTATTTAGGATCCTGAATCACTAAGTAACCATCAAAGGGGTGTTGGTTCTAGTGGGAGCACAAATATTAAAATGTTTAATATGCTTGCTCTTTTATGGATACATGTCTTAAGTGTTTTGCATATTTTTCTATTGTAGATCAATGGCACCTAGCAGTCTTCCTCAGATTTCCAGTTTTGCATTGAGAACCATCTTAGAGAAAGATAAGCTAAATGGAACTAACTTCACCAACTGGTATCGTAATCTGAGAATTGTTCTCAAGCAAGAAAAGAGGGACCATGTCCTAGACAATCCACTTCCAGATGAGCCGAATGAGAATGCGACTGTCACAGCCACCAATGCCTACCGTAGGACATGTGATGAGTCCATAGAGATTAGCTATCTTATGCTTGCTCACATGGAACCGGACTTGCAACAGTAGTTTGAGAATGTTGAGGCCTACGATATGATCGAAAGCCCAAAAGTATGTTCTAGGATCAGGCAAAGACTGAGAGGTATCAAGTCTCTCAGGCTTTGTTGAGTTGCAAGCTTAAGGATGGCATCCACTGAGTTTGCACATGATCAAGATGGTTGGTTACGTGCAGTCTCTGGAAAGGCTTGGATACCCCATTAGCAAATAGTTCGCCACGGACATAATTCTGAACTCTCTTCCTAGTGCGTATGGTCAGTTCATATCGAACTACCACATGCATGGTATGGATAAGAAGCTCACTGAATTACATGGGATGCTCAAGCAGGCTGAGGCGGATCTCAAGAAAGGCGCTAGTCAAGTGTTGATGGTGCAGAATAAGGCTAAGTTCAAGAAGACTTCTTGGACTAAGAAGAAGAAGGCAAAGTCGGGAGGTAAGGCCGAGGACCCGGTCCAAAGCGCTTCCTCAGGGACTAAGCCATCTCCTGCAGCCGGATCCACTTGCTTCTATTGCAAGGCGGATGGCCACTGGAAGAGGAATTGCAACAAGTATCTGGCTGATAAAGCCAAGAGTGGAGGTGTGACTTCCGGCTCAGGTACACTTGTTTGCAATGTTATAGACATTTATCTTGCTGATGCACCTGGTAGTTCTTGGGTATATGATATCGGATCAGTTATTCACATCTGCAACTCGTTGCAGGGACTAGTAAGAACTAGGAGCATGGCGAGAGGCGAGGTTGACATTCGAGTCGGCAACAAAGCGAGAGTCGCTGCGTTGGAAGTCGGCACGATGCAACTTCATTTACCTTTTGGATTCTTAATGGAGCTAAATAATTGTTATTATGTTCTAGTGCTTAGTTGAAACATTATTTCTGCCTCATGTTTGATGAGACAAGGCGATGAGTCGAATATTAAGAATAATGGTTGTTCTTTGTATTTGAATGATATGTTTCACGGCTTTGCACCCGTCTAGGACAAGATATTTATTTTGAATCTTGGTGGTGAATCTGTCTATAATATAAATGTGAAAAGGTTGAAACAAAATGATCTGAATATGACTTACTTTTGGCAATGTCGGCTTGGTCATATAAGTTGGAAACACATGAAGAAGCTCCATGATGATGGAGTCCTAACTTCGTTTGACTTGGAGTCGTTCGAGACATGTGAATCCTGCCTACTCGGGAAGATGACCAAAACACCTTTTGCAAAGATTTTTGAAAGGGCGTCCGACTTATTGTGACTAATACATAGTGATGTATGTTGCTCAATGAGCACGACAGCCAGAGGTGGTTATGAGTACTTCATTACCTTCATTGATGATTTGAGTATGTATGGATATATCTACTTGATGAAACATAAGTCGGAAACCTTTGAAAAGTTCAAGGAATTCCAGAACGAGGTCCAAAATCAGGTCATCAAGAAAAAAAAAGTTTCTTCGATCGGACCGAGGAGGTGAGTACATGAGCCATGAGTTTGATGACCATCTAAAGAGTTATGGAATAGTTCCCCAGCTCACTCCGCCAGGAACGCCGCAGAGAAATGGTGTGTCGGAAAGGCAGAATCAGACCTTGTTAGACATGGTACGATCAATGATGAGTCGAACAGATCTGCCTTTATCATTTTGGGGTTATTGTCTAGAAACTACAACGGTCACACTAAATAGAGTACCATCAAAGTTGGTAGAGAAGACACCGCATGAGATGTAGAGTGGCAAGAAGCCGAGTTTGTATTTTCTTAAGATTTGAGGTTGTGAAGCATTTGTCAAGCGACTTCAGATGGACAAGCTTACAACCAAGTTGGATAAGTGCATTTTCGTTGGGTATCCAAGGGAAACCTTGGGTTACTACTTCTACAACCGAGAAGAGGGCAAAGTGTTTTTTGCTCGGAACGGTGTCTTCCTTGAGAAAGAGTTTCTCACTTGGTAAGTCAGTGGGAGTAAGGTGCGACTCGAAGAAGTTCAAGAGGAACCGGTCAGTAGCGATTTGGTGAAAGCCTTGGAGGTTGAGCCAGTCGTGGTAGCTGAGCTGGCAGCTACACCTACACTATGAAGATCGGAAAGATTGCGAAGTGTTCGTGATGTATTACTGTTGCATAGTGATGAGCCGGTAACTTATTCAGAAGCGATGGTGGGTTCTAATTCTGAGTCATAGCTTGGAGCCATGACATCTGAGTTAAAGTCCATGGATGAAAATCAAGTTTGGAACTTGGTTGATCTGCCAGACGGTGCAAGACCCATCGAGTGCAAATGGGTCTTTAAGAAGAAAACTGATATGGATGGAAATAGTTCTGTCTATAAAGCACCGCTTGTCGCGAAGGGGTTCCGATAGGTTCAAGGAGTTGACTATGATGAGACTTTGTCACCCGTAGTGATGCTTAAGTCAGTTTAGATCATGTTAGCTATAGCAGCCTATTTCGACTATAAGATATGGTAGATGGATGTCAAGACAGCTTTCCTTAATGGAAATTTAACCGAGGACGTGTATATGATAAAGCCCGATGGTTTTGTCGATCCGGATAATGCTGACAAGGTATGCAAGCTTCGAAAATCCATTTATGGGTTGAAGCAAGCATCTCGGAGTTGGAATATTCGCTTTGATGAGGTAGTCAAATCGTTTGGCTTCATCAAGAGTGATCATGATTCTTGTTTATACAAGAAGTTTAGTGGGAGCAAAGTAAACTTTATGATCTTATATGTGGATGACATATTATTGATTGGAAATGATGTCCAGATGTTGCAAGAAAACAAATAATCATTGTAAAAGAGTTTTCAATGAAAGACTTGGGTGAGGCGACTGACATACTAGGAATTTGGATCTATAGAGATAGATCAAGGCGGCTCATTGGATTGAGTTAGAGTACATATTTGGACAAAGTGTTGAAGAAGTTCAACATGGAATTGTTTAAGAAGGGGTTCTTACCGATGTCCCGTGGCGTGAAACTTAGCAAGACTCAGTGTCCTTTGACAACTGATGAGCGAAGTCGGATGAGTGCGATTCCATATGCTTCTGCAGTTGGATCCATCATGTACGCTATGATTTGTACTAGGACGGATGTTTCCTATGCTCTAAGTGTTGTGAGCAGATACCAGGCTGACCCTAGAGAGATCCATTGGGCAGCGGCTAAAAATATCCTTAAAGTACTTAAGAAGGACTAAGGATATGTTCCTGGTTTATGGAGGTGAGGATGAACTCAGTATAAGGGGTTACATGGATGCGAGTTATCTCACTGACTCGGATGATTCTCGTTCGCAATCAGGATATGTGTTTGTAATAAACGGAGGGGCTGTGAGCTGGAAGAATTCCAAGCAAGAGACGGTGTCCGCGTCTATGACAGATGTTGAGTATATTGCTGCATGGGAGGCGGCAAAAGAAGCCGTTTGGATGAGGAATTTCCTCATGGATCTTGGTGTGGTTCAGGGCTCGTCTAATCTGTTAGATGTGTATTGTTACAACAATGGTGCTATCGCACAAGCCAAGGAACCTAGACAACACCAGAAGAACAAACATATACTCATGCAGTACCACCTGATTCGCCAGTTCGTGGATCAAGGTGATATCAAGTTATGCAAGGTACACATGGATGCAAATATTGCGGATCCGTTGACAAAGCCGCTACCACAGCCAAAGCATGAGGCACACCTAAGAGTTATGGGCATTAGATGCCTAGACATGTGATGTCAGATGATTGACTCTAGTGCAAGTGGGAGACGATTGGGAATATGCCCTAGAGGCAATCATGTATGATGTTATTCCCAATGTATTCATAAAGTTATTGTCCATGTATGAACTACTCATATGTATCATTGAATATGTGATTCGATTATTGAACTATATATTCATGTTGTTAATACTAGTTGTCATTGGTCGTTCAGGTTGTGCTGGACACACAACTTAGAATAATTTGAAAGTCGGCCGATGACTCGGTTCCACTTGTCATGGGCATGGTGATACTATTCCGACTTACACTGATTCGGCTAAAGAGTTTAGCGAATCGGACTGACCCACAGTTGAGATGCAACGGGCATGTTGTCATTTGTAGTCTCAAGCAATGGAATCCTTCGACCTAAGGTGATTGCATGATCCGAGTTGTGGATCGCCAGCTTAGGTCCTATCAAACGATGTTCCGTAAATGGGCAGTTATAAAGGTAGGATTCGGGTTAGTTGTGAAGCAAGCTGCGTGACGTGGATTACCAAGATGGGATTTGCCACTCCTTAATGGAGAGATATTCTCTGGGCCCTCTCGTGTGATATGATTCAGAAGCATGGCCATGCGCGACTTGGTTAAGTGTTAACCAAGGAGTTGGACTAAGTGTTAGTCCAGTGAATCGTATATCACGGAACGAGAAGAGAGAGTCGAGCTATTAAAAGGATGGCAACAACTGTCCTATATCTTGACAAGATATATCGTGAGGCAAAGGGACTTGGACCAAAGTCACATTGAGAAAGGTTTGTCTTCTGACTTTACGATGCTTGGGAGTTGGCACGTCTTGCTAGAGGCTGCTACCAACTATCCACTTGGAGTGGTGACTCGTGCCATGTCCAGGCGTATGTAAACCTACAGGGTCACACACTTAAGGGTAAGGAGCCCATGTGGATTAGATCCATGTGGAGATTGGGGTACGGCCTAGATGGGACTCAAGCGTTGAGCCCAGCTAGGAGTGTATATAAGTTGAGTGACAAGGGATTGTCCCTGACCTAGCCGTCACTTTCTCCACTCCCATTTCGGGCTAGACAGGATCTAGCAGTCCTCTGCCTGGAGCTCCTTCCTGTACGTGTGGATATCCGTAGAGGCGTTGCATGTGCGGCGCTGGAGACAAGAAGGTCCGTGGGGATCTATCCGTGATATACGAGGATCGTTCAGCCCGGCATCAACTGACGCGCTTCATCAATAATCCGCACTTGCACGTCTAGTGGTAAATCTTGTGGCCTATCACCTAAGCTAGATCTTGGGTGTACCGTGTAGGGTAAAAGTATTTGTTTATCCCTGTGTGGCCCAACACATAGTGGGATGAAGCGGCCCAGACTAACTTTACATGTCCTTGCATATGAGACCAGTTCCATGCTTGACATGCAACTAGCTTGGCATAAGTGGCTTGCGGGTGTCTATCTCTCCTACTATAGTCAATATCTGATTTAGAACAAGTTGCTAATAATTTAGTTATCA